>CM057450.1:237312500-238562500 GCA_016271365.2 Neoceratodus forsteri
GGGACTGAACCTTGAGTGTGGAAGGGCTATTGGCCAGTGCAGTGTCCAGATCTGATGAGGAGGGCAGCAGGGCCAGTGCCAGCAAAGGGCCACAGCAGCAGGGGAAGGTCACCAGCATTCTGGATCCAGAAGTACTCAGGCTGCAGATTGAGCTGCGCAGAATGGAGCTGGAGTTCCAGAGAGGAGAGAAGCAAGAACAGTGAGCTGCAGAGGAGAAGAGGGACCATGAACAGCAAGAGGCAGAGCGAGAATGCTGAGAGGCAGAGCGAAAACAGCGAGCTGCAGAGGAGAAGAGGGAACAAGAACAGAGGGAGGCAGAGCAAGAACTCCAAGAGGCAGAGTGAGAACAGCGAGACGCTGACCATGAGGAGCGTGAGCGCCAGAGACAACACCAACTGGAGAAGCTATGACTCCAACCAGCAGCACCAGAGCAGGTAAGTGACTTGGGTTTAACTGGGACTACAGGACTGGGTTACAAATTGATAGCCGTATGTAAAGAGGGGAGCATATGGATGCCTTTTTAAATTCTTTTGAAAAAGTTTGTATTCGGGCTAAAATTTCTAGGAAGTCCTGGAGCTTCCAGCTATCCCCGCTACTTACCGGGAAAGCTCAGGATGCATTGAATCAAATGGACAATGAAGATAGTAATGATTACAGCAAACTTAAAGCTGCACTGTTAAAAAAATTTGAATTAACTGCTGAATCATACAGAGCTAAATGCCATAAGCTCAGGAGAAGCCCTGATATGAGCTACAAGGAGCTAGCCACGAATCAAGCGTCAGTTTTTAAATCGTTGTTGGGAAAGAATTAAAGCAAACTCTGTTGATAAAATTGAAAATGTGATTTTTGTTAGAACAGTTTTTCTGGACATGCCCAGCAGAGCTGAAAACCTGGCTGGAGGACCGAGATCCCAAAACAGTGAAAGAGGCTGCTGAACTCTTGGACCGCTATGCCAAGAGCAGATCTGCTCTGAGAACGAATGGGGCAGGCGTGGCAGCGCAGCACAAAGGGAAAAGCGTGCCTTCAGGGCAGCTAAAACCCTCACTGCCTCCACCAAAACCAGTTAGCCCCAGGTTTCAGAGAAAAGATTTCTCTGAGAAAAGAAATGAATGTTGGTTATGTAAAGAAACTGGGCATATTGCCAGACAATGTCCCAAAAAGGTGAGCAATACACAACCGGGGGCTAGGAAAGAAGTGGGTTGTTTGTGTGTCCCTGGAAGCATACCTGTGAACATGAGGGAAGACATGCACCCAGTCATGGTGAATAGTATACAGATGTAAGGGTTAAGGGCCACAGGGGCATCCCAGACATTGGTAAAAGGGGATCTAATAGAGCCTGGTCAGCTTATACCCAATAAATACGTCTCTGTACAGGACTTTACTGGTGAGGAGAAAACATTTCCCCTCGCTAATGTTCTCCTAGACTGGGGTGAAACGGGGAACTGTGCAACAGGTGGCAGTAGCCAAAACGTTAGCAGTGGATGTCATCCTTGGCAACAATCTCCAACAGGGGATGGTATGTGCAGTTACCTATAGACAAGCGGCAAGGGAAAATTGTTTTTCCCTGGACCCCACAGAAACCATTGTGAAAACCACTGGGAGGCTGGTTCTTCAGCCTGTGTCTCCTGATATGGAAACTAATGAAAAGGGGGTAGACATTTCCCCAGTAGCAGTTAACCACACAGCTACAGGGGGTTACTCCAAAGAGGGAGGAGTGACCCATGGTCAGAAGATTATTGTATTTTATTTATTTATTTATTTATTTATTTAGTTAAACATCAGTTTAGAAACCTTTGAGCCAGAGGCTCATTTACAAAGGTACCTCGTCACAAAGAGGACATCAGAACAGTAGTACAAGGGACATAGTACTTACAAACAAAAAAGTTACAGTTCAATTACAATTTTGTTTCAATAGAATACAATCTCCAACGAAGCAAAAGATAACAAAAGGTGCAAAACTTATGGTCGGGGGAGAGCTGGTGGGAGTAGAAGGGAGGGAGATAGGGGAGGAGGAATTAGTAGGGAAAGGAAGGGGGGGGAGCCGCTCAGTGAGCATTGTCAAACAGAGTATATATATATATATATATATATATTTTTTTTTTTACACTAGGCTAGCGGCAGTTGCATTTGCGAGAGCTAAGCAGGAAGTTTCTGACTTCACAAGATTAGGGATGACAGTGATCCTGAATGCCCTGACGTTAGTGCTAGGGACCCTAGTTTAGAGACAGAAGGGGACCTGTCCCATGCCATGGAAATGTGTGAGGAGTTTACAGCTGCTCAGAGAAGTGACACTAGTCTAGAGAAGCTAAGGGCTTGGGCAGACTCTTACGGAGCACAAGTAGGTGATGGTAAACATAAGGTTTATTGGGAAAATGGACTGATGTATACTCGGGCTGTGCAGACAGAGGGAGGGGTGCTAGGCAGGCAGCTTGTCATTCCCCATGGGTATCATGAGCAGTTGCTCAAGATTGCACATGATATTCCCTTGTCTGGTCATCTAGGGAATTGCACGCACTACACAGCAGTTGGCCCAGAATTTCTATTGTCCAAACTTCACCCAGCAGGTGAAGGAGTATTGCAGGTCTTGTCACCGGTGCCAAGAAATAGAGAAGGCAGGCAAGAAAACCCAAGCCGCCCTGATTCCATTGCCCATAGTGGAGGAGCCATTCCAGAGGATGGGAATGGATATTGTGGGGCCTTTAAATACCCCCAGCTCCTCAAAGAAAGAGATTCATCCTGACTGTGGTGGATTATGCCACCCAGTACCCAGAGGTAGTCACCCTATCCTCACTGAGGACAGACAAAGTGGCAGATGCCTTACTTGGGATTTTCTTCCGTGTTGGGTTTCCACAGGAGGTTATCATCAATCGAGGGGGTTCCTTTATGTCGGACCTGATGAAATGTTTGTGGGAGAAGTGTGGGGTGGTGCAGAGATGCATGACACTGTATCACCCTCAAGCCATAGGGCTCGTGGAAAGATTCAATGGTACCCTGAAGTTAATGCTCTGGGCATTTGCTAAACAGCATGGGAGGGACTGGGAGAAATACCTTCCCCACCTGTTGTTTGCATACAGGGAGGTGCCCCAAGAGTCAACAGGATTTTCCCCCTTCGCACTCTTATATGGACGCTGGGTACGTGGGCCCCTAGACTTGATCCAGGAGGACTGAGAAGGCAAACACACCACCCAGGGAACTCCCATAGTGGATTATGTCCTTAGGTTTAGAGAAAGGCTGAAGGAGCTTATGGGGACAGCCCAGAGCAACCTGGCAGCTGCCCAACAGAAACAAAAAGTGTGGTACGACCGCAGAGCCAGAGCTTGCTTGTACATGGTGGGTCAGGAAGTCATGGTCCTTATTCCGGTCCGGAAAGACAAGCTGCAGGCTGACTGGACAGGACCGTACAAAGTATTTAGGAAGGTAAATGATGTGAACTACATTATGGAGTTACCTGACCGATGACAGACAGAAAGGATGTACCATATGCTAATAGGGCTGACATGGTGTTTGCAGTGTGTAGTCCTGGGGAGGGGATGGACGAAGGAGGCCCCCTTCTGGACTTGCTGGAAGAAAGTAAGCAGTAGTCCTCTGTGGAGGCAGTTACATTGTCTCCCCAGCTGACCCCGGACAAGATCCAGGAAGTAAGGGAGGTTTTAGCTGACTTTGCCCCATTATTTAGCACCAAGCCCGGACTAACCCCCTTAGTGACTCATGATATGGAGACAGGGACACAGACGCCCATTCAGTGGACAGCATATCGGGTGTCAGAGGCTGTCCAAAAGGACATTGGGAGGGAAGTGGAGGAGATTCTGGATTTAGAGGTGATCCAGAGATCCCACAGCCCTTGGGCCTCACCCATAGTCCTTGTGCCCAAGCCAGATGACTCTGCTCATTTCTGTGTGGACTATCGTGGACCGAATGCAGTCAATTAGTCAGACACCCACCCGATGCCCCGGACGGATGAACTCCTGGACAAGTTGGGATGGGTGACCTACCTTACGACCGTTGACCTGACCAAGGGGTATTGACAGGTAGAGTTAACGGGCACAGCTAGGGAGAGGTCAGCCTTCATTACTCTGACAGGCTTATTTGAATTTAAAGTAATGCCTTTCGGAATGAAGAACAGCCCAGCCACTTTCCAAAGGTTTGTGAACCAGGGTTAAATGGCACTGAGGAGTAGGCCATGGCGTACCTGGATGACATTGCCATCTTTAGTGCCAGCTGGGAGGAACACATGTCCCACCTTAGGGAAGTGCTGGGCAGGATACAGAGGGCCTGGCTCACTGTCAAAGCCGGGAAGTGCCAGGTGGTCATGGGAGAAGTGGCATACCTCGGGCATGTGGTAGGCCAGGGACAGCTCCGCCCTAACCAAATAAAAATAGAGGTAATCCAGGAGTGGCCCAGACCAGAAACACAGAAGCAGGTCAGGTGTTTTCTAGGGACAGCAGGGTACTATAGAAAATTTGTACCCAGTTACAGTGCCCTGGCTGCTCCCCTATCTGACATGGTAAAGAAAAGAATGCCAAAGAAAATTATTTGGGACCCAGCCTGTGAGGAAGCCTTTACCAGATTGAAGGAGGCATTGTGCAGTGCTCCTGTTTTGACAAGTTCTGACTATAGCAGACCCTTTGTAGTTCAGACCGATGCCTCAGACATGGGTATTGGGGCAGTACTGAGTCAGACATCCAGCCAAGGAAAAGATCACCCTGTAGCATATCTGAGTAAAAAGTTACCTCCCAGGGAGCAGGCATATTCCACTGTGGAAAATGAGTGTCTTGCTGTAGTGTGGGCCTTAAGAAGTTAGAGCCATACTTACATGGGCAGCATTTTGTAGTACAGACTGACCACAACCCCCTGGTTTGGCTGACGCAGATGGGAAAAAACAATGGTAGATTGCTAAGATGGAGTCTTGCTTTGCAAGGGTATGACATGACAATCCTACATAGGGCTGGAGCGAAAAATCAGAACTCAGATGGGTTGTCTCGTGTCTATGAGGAGTGACTTGATTTGGGAAGCTCATCCCATGCAGAGGATAGAGCCCCCAAATTCAGTCTAGGGCCCAGATATTCAAAAGAGTTGAGCCATGCGCAATAGGGTTGCACCTGCGCAAGCCCAAAATTGCACCATTCTGCGATATTCAGCAGGAGGCAGTTGCACCCCCGAAATCATGCTGAGCAACAGCGCAATGATAATGAAGGCATGCACAACTGAAGGGGGAGGAACCATGCATAAATGGAGCAGTGCGATATTCAACGACTTGTGCCATGCGCAATAGGGGAGCAAGCGGAAGTTGCGCCATAGCGGAAATGAGCCAAAATAAAAAAGAGCAAGGGAGAGGCGCAAGAACGTTACAGGGAAGCCACATGAGGCAGAACCCAAGGCAGACAGACAGGGCAGGAGGGACAAACAGGGCAGGCCAGGGAAAGGGCACTCTGAACAGCCAGGCACAGGGAAGGTGTGGGGAGCCATAGCTAGTGCAGAAGGGGGAAGTGCCACTCAGTACAGAGGCCAGCACAGGCAGGTGTTCCCGGTGCAGGGGAAGTAGCAGGGAGGACAGCGGGGGGAATACAGAAACAGCTACCAGGGGGGATGAACACAAGCCAGAGACATGGCCAGTGCCACCTTCCAGATGGAGGCCGTAATGAGGGGGGTGAGAAGGCGTGCGGCAGGGGGGCGTGGCCGTGGAAGGGCCCATCGGCGGTATGCCCCCAACAGGCAGTACCGAGCCCGCACCAGCTTTGAGTTGTACACTGATACTGAGGTTGTGCGCCGGTACCGCCTGAATAGGGCAATTCTGAGGCGGCTCTGTGAGCTTTGCAGTGATGTGATGCAGGCACCCACACGACGGAGCCATACCCTGTCAGTGGAGACTAAAGTAACAGCCTGCATGTGCTTGCTCACCACGGGTACCTTCCAGAGACCAGCTGGGGACACCACAGGCATAACCCAGTCGGCCACATCACGCCACCTCACCCACTTCCTCAGCGCACTGCTGCCACATGCTGCGGAGTACATCCATTTCCCCAGCACAGCGGTGGAGGGCACAGCAAACATATAGGAGTTCCACAGGGTAGCACGATGCCTGGCATGCTAGGGGCAATAGACTGCACCCATGTACATAATACATCACCTGGCCCCGAGGGGCCACATACATCAATCGCAAGGGCTATGCCAGCATCAACTGCCAGGTGGTGTGCGATGCCAGGGGCGCATAATCAATGTCTGTGCCATGCACCCTGGGGGAGCACACGATGCCTTCATCTGGCACCAGTCAGCACTGTGCCACAGATTCGAGAGTGGGGACATCCCCACTGGACACCTAGTGGGTGAGTATGCAAACCACATGGACAATCATAGGGCCTGGGGGGGCATGGCCAGAGGTGACATGGGTAGTGGCCCACATGGCCCGGGGCAGGGCGATGCTGATCACCAAACTAACCTCCGCCCTCTACACACAAGTGACAGTAGATACCCACTCTGCCCCTGGCTGCTCACACCCTTCCGGCGGCCCGCGACCCCATCACAGCAATGCTACAGTGAGGCACATGCCACCACACGTAATGTCATCGAGCGGGTGTTCGGGATGCTGAAGGCACGTTTCCATTGCCTGGACGCCTCCGGCGGTGCCCTACAGTACAGCCCCTCAAAGGCCTGCGGGCTATCCTGGCCTGTTGCATCCTGCACAACATGGCCAACGAATGTGGGATAGCCGTACAGGTTGAAGAGGGGGACAGCGATGGGGACGATGAGGATGCCGGTGACGATGGTGATGGGCAGCCCCTTGGCCAACGGGACCCCCGACTGATCCAACTGGCACAGCTGCACCAGGACACCATCACAGAGGAGCACTTCAGCCAACCCAGGTAAGTCATGGGGCCATGTGCAACTACCAGTGGCTAAGGCACAACCCACAAACACGCATGGACACACACCAGGGTGCATGCCGTCAAGGGAAGTGGCAGGGCACAGAAGCACACACACAACCAGGGATGGGTGAGGATTAACATGCCACACGGATGGACACACACACATGCACACATACAACACACCAAACGTGCACAGAGGGCAGGAGGCACACTGACCCAGAATGCCAACCCTAGCAACACACATGTCCACAGGCCACCACGCCCACTGCCTGTCCATGTGCGTGTGTCAGATGCTGAGCACTATTGCACATTGGTGTACAGCACAATGCAGGCATCATCATGCACACGCAACTGCGGACAGCAGCCAGGAGGGTGTGCAGGTGGACTGTGTGTCCGCGTGCAGGGCCGGGTACCCACCCATGCTCTGCCCACTGAAACACACAATGCACACAGGGCAGCACCAGACAGTAGCCGCGCTGGGAGACAGGTCAGTCACGCGACACAGTGCCCCGGCCACCACGGATGCATGGGTGGCCCCTCCGAGACCCACCAGCACTGACAGGCTGACCACTGGCCTCATGGGGTGGCACCGATGGTCTCCCAGGGGTTCCACTGTGTGAACACGACCGTGCTCATGCAGGGGTCTGCAGCACACTGAACATGTCTGCACCAGGAGTGCTCGGGATGCTCACAGCTGAACCCGGTGTCGACAGGGTTGGAGTCGCACGACACCAGGAACGGGGGATGGACAGTGCACTGCCTGGTGTCCGCGATGCATGGGCACCTGACTGTGTGCCCATTGTGGCCATGACAGCAGTGAATGCCTGTCAATGGCAGTGGTCACATCCTCCCACAAATGGTCCATTCCTGCCAGGATCAGAGCGGTGTCCCTGTTGCGACGCTCCTCTGCCCGCTCCAGAGCCACACGCAGTGCATCCATGGACGTCACAAGCCACATCTGCTGCTGGACTGATGCTTGCAGTAGGCGGGTGTGCTCGTCCAAGAGGTCATCTGCCTCCTCGGCATCCTGTCCCTCAGGGTGTGCATGGCCCTGATGATCAGCACCCCTTGAGGGTGGGTGCTGCACACCAGGACCAGGTCTGGGCATGTCCACAGGTGGTGCACAGATGCCGCGCTGAACCCTGTACCCTAAGCCCATTGGCCGACTGCTGATGCTGCCCTCCGGCTGCTGCTCCCCAGGGCTCATTGGTGCCGCCGCGTGGCCGCAACAGTCCCACTGTCCTGAACAGACACCAGTGCTGCCCCACTGGTGCTGACAGGCACAGGCTGGGACTGTGCTGACACGCAGGCCTCCACGGCAGCACCAACCACAGCCATGGGCGCGAATTGCCCTACTGTGTGGCCATCCCATGGCACACACGTGTCACTGCCCATGATGTTAGCGTCATCATCACCGGTGACAAACTCTGCACCGGTCACAGTCACAGCATGCTGGCATCCGTGGATGCCGGCATGCTGGGACACAGGCAGGGCTTCCTCCACACCTGTTACAACGACATCAGTGTGGACAGCCAGGCGGCCCTACTGTCGCAATGATCCACGTATACCTGTGGAGGTGGATGGGCCCTCCTCCAACTCCAGCTGACTGTCCTCAGTGGACAGGCCCACCACCGCTGACTCATGCAGATGCTCAGGATCTGTAAGGGAAAGCAAAGTCGCGTTACTGCATGTGACCTACCCTGCCCCCCCCATAGACAGACCATGACTTACCATGCAGTGATGGGCCACCACCCATCTGGAAGCCACCACCGGAACACCTCAATGGCACTGCGGCTGCATGCTCCAGCAAGCCTCTCCTCCTGTGGGATCAGCTGTACCACCTCCGGCTGTCCCCCACCTGTTGCAGCACGTGCTTCCCTGATGGCAGCCACCTTCTCCTTTATCCTCCTCCTGTCCATGCCCATCTTTTTCTTACACTCCTGCATGGAGCGCTGGTGGCTGCCATGCAGGTTCACAGCATGTTCCACCTCCTCCCATGCAGCAGCACGGGCTTGAGGTGTTCCCCGCCGTCCACTGAGAAGTGGCTCCTGATCCAGGTAGGCCTCAAACAGGGCTTCGGTTTTGGCCTTGGTAAAGTTAGGCCTCCTCCTCCTCCTCCTCCTCCTCCCACCACTGTGTTCCTCCTCTCCAACAACCTGCTCGGTCATTATGTAGCCTGTAAGAATGGCAGTTGTTACCTGTGACTATGCATGTCCCTAAATCTACAGTCCACACTCCCAAACAGCATGCAAGTCACCAATAGACTGCAGTAACCGACTATGGCCACTGCAGCACAATGTTGCACTTTTATAGTGCAATCCATGCAAATGAGGTGAGGAGCAACTTTAAGTAGATGCAAATTGCAGTGCTGCGCCATTGAATGGCTGATTAGATGATTTGCATATGACAGCTGAATATCGCACTGTTGCGCTTTGCGCAATTGTGTTGAACGTGCTGAGCCAATGGCGCAGTTCTGTGACATGCGTAGTACACACTTCACTGCGCATGCCCGGGTTGCTGATGCAGGCGTCTGCCTCGCTGATGACGTGCTGTGCATGGTAGGCAATGCAGGGCACGGCCACCATTGTGCCAGTGGTGCTATAGCGATGGTCACTACATGGCGCTGTGGCACTGGGCCATCATAGGCACAATGGGCCAACTGCGCGGTAGGCCGCTATGGCACTGGCACACAGGAACTAATTGTGCTACATGCATTGTGTTCCAATGGCACTGTGCATGTCCATGTGCCAGAGACCCTTGACCCTGTGCCTGACCTTTTGCCCCCTAGGCGCCAGCGCGTCAGGCATGGGTGCATTTCTATTGCGCTTGTTCGTGACAGCGCATAGGAATGGCAGCGCTTGCACCGCAGCAGCACTTTTTTGCATGTGGGGAGCCGTGGCAGAGCCCATATTGCCAACTACAGAAACGAGAATGGCACGCAGAAGGCAGCCCAGTGATCTGTTATTGA
This sequence comes from Neoceratodus forsteri, assembly GCA_016271365.2. Taxonomy (NCBI): domain Eukaryota; kingdom Metazoa; phylum Chordata; order Ceratodontiformes; family Ceratodontidae; genus Neoceratodus; species Neoceratodus forsteri. The sequence goes on from CM057450.1 coordinate 237,322,332, forward strand.
ACTGGCCAACCTAGTGGTTATGGTGAGCACACCATGGGCCTCTGTTCGGGGAGGCACCCCTGGACAGGGCCAGGACCCAGGTGTGGCAGGAGGTGGCCACTGCCCTTGAGGCCACTGGCCGGGGGAGGAGTGCCGAGCAGTGCAGGCACAGATATGGGGACATGAGGTAAAGGGAGCTGGAGCTACTGGCAGCGCGCCTGCGAACGCGTGCCAGGAGGGACGCGTGCCACGGCCAGGTAGGGGTTACTTCAACCACTTTTATCGTCCATATGGTAACAGTGTTGGTGTGTCCAGCACATAGGGAGGGACCATGCGGGTTGGCTGTGGTGGTGTTCACAGGGTGGGGTGGGTGGGCACACACCTGGGACAGGGGTACTTTGCTATGGGATTGTACTGATATTCCTCTCTCCATGTTTGCCCCACAGGCCCGGAGGAACGCTGCTGTGTGCGTGAAGAGCGGTGGCGGGAAGAGCATGGTGCAGCCAGGCGGGGCGAGGGCCCTCACTGCCCACTTGATCAGCTCAATGAAGATGAGTGCCATACATCCATGATTACTATTGCATGCTGTGTGACAGGGTGGGCAGCGGGGCATGGCCACCATCCATCGACACCACTGCCATGCACGCGACTTGTTACAGTTAACACTGTCCAGTGGCAGTGCATGTCTGGGAGTGTGTCAATGGTGGTCCATGCGTGCACCAGGTACATGGTTGTGCCACTGCCTTTGCACCACATAGCCATGTCACTAAACGGCCATGGTGGTGCTGTGCGTGACTTGGCCGGTGGGTGTGTGCAGCGCTCCACATGGCTGTATGCGCCTGGGTGGGCAGATCCTGTGGACGTGATCACTGCGGGTGGTCACACACCATCACAGAGGTATGTCCCATGGCCGTATGCCATGCACAGTGGGCGGGCTGTATGGGGTTGTGCATTCACACCTATTGACTGTGCTCCCTTGTCCTAGGTACCCGCCAGCTACATGAAATCTGGGAGGCACTGCAGGAGATTTTACTGGTGGCAAGGGCGTCACTGGACATCCTAAGATGCATTGACGAGACCAGGGTCCTGAGGAGGCACAGGGCCCAGAGGAGTCAGAGCGGGGAGAGGCGCTCCCACTAGGGATACATCGGTTCCAGTATTCCCCAACCCCCCTGGACCCACCCTCACACCCCTCCTTTCCCGTGCCATTTGTCCACCCCTGCCCTGTACCCACCCCCACCTTGTTTGTGGCCCCCCCAACCTTGTATATAGTTCATGTAATATTGTATATAGTTGAATGTTATATATTTTTTCAATACATTTATTTTGTTATGAATACTGTGGTGGTCTCTGATTTGCAGCGGGCTATAGGTGCTCAGCTGCAGTGGTGTGCATGGCGTCAGGGGTGGTGCAGTCATGGGTATGTGTGTGTGTCCGTTTGGAGGTGACTATGGTGTGAGGGTAGCTATCAGTCAGTGTCTGTGGTGTGTGTGTTGTGCCCTGTGCACTGGATGACTGTGTGCAGTGGTCCATGGTGCATGCTCTGTGTCCATGGCGCACCCATCGGCCCGTCCGTGGCCTGTGCAGCTGACACACATGCATGTCTGTGACCTGCATGGTCTGCTGGCATGTCAGTGGTGGAAGTCCCTGCAGGGCAGCCACTGTACCCGTCACATTGCTGGGTTGCCTCCTGTCACTGGTGTGGTGCATGCCTGCCTCAGGTGGCACTGTGGGCACCACAGTTGTCCCACCTCCATGCTGTGCCTTGTGTGTGTTGCAGGGGATGTGCCCCACTGTCTGTGACTTGTGCTCCGGACGAATGATGGTGGTGTTCGGGTCCACAGTGCTTGCGCAGGGTGGCTGGCACTCCAGTGCCATGGAGGACAGCGGGTTGTGTGTACACAGTTTACATGGGCCCACACTGGGGGCTTGGTTGCCCCACCACTGCGTCTCTGTGTTGTTGTGCCCTTGGGTATGGGTGGGTGTCTGTCCATACACTGTTTGGCATCCGGTGTGGTGCATGCTTCCACGCACCACTGTGGGTGTCTGTGCTGGCTGTTGTGGCCAGTGGTGGGTCGGGGTGTGTCATTGGACTACTGTGCAGGGTGCTGTACCACTGGTGGTGGTGGTGTCAAGGGCACGCCCTGTCCCGTGTGGGGTACCTCCTGTGCCGACGCATGGTTGGTCTCTCAGCAGTTCCTCGGGGGGGGACTGTGCGTGGTGGCACTGTGTCTGCTGTTGTTGCATTGGTGTGCTGCCACCCGCTGATGGGTGCTCGTTAGGGGGCTGGCTTGCATGGTTTTGTGGTGCACAGGGTTGCAGTGTCACAGTGGGGTGGTGGCATGCATGGGGTTTCCTGCAGTGGTGGTCACTGCTCATGGGGGTGTCTGGGGTCACGGTGCAGGGTGTGTTTGCATTGGGGGATGTGTGGCACGGGGTGGTCAGCCTCTTGTGTGCCAGTCACAGCTTGCCGGTAGGTGTGATGGGGCACCATGGCCCGGCTGTGGGTTGTTTGCTTGTCTCCATGGGCCAGTGGTTATTCCAGCCCTCCTCCAGTTGTGCAGTGCATGGGGTGTGGGGGGACGATGTCTGTTCTGCTGTGTGTTCCTGTGCCCATCTGTGGCATGGGTGGTGGGCCCCTACTTCCCTGGTTGTGCAGTTACATTGCTCTGCTGCTGGGGGGCATCCCTGGTTGTGCTATGGCACCTCTGGACTGCTCAGCTGAACATCCCTTGTTGCACTATGGCGCATCAGATCTGCCCAGCTTCCCCTCCCTAGTTGCGCTATGGCGGAGGTAGTGCGATATTCAGTCGTCGGCTGTAGGCGCAGTTTGGCCTGCTCCGTTTTTGAATATTGCGTCTCTTGCACATGGGCGCAATAGACTTGCGCTTGCTCCTGCTATTGCACACTTTTTGGGCGCAGTTTGAATATCTGGGCCTAGGTGTAAATAAAGAAACTGTACCACACTGATGACAGTGAGGTAGTAAAAGCACAAGGTTTGTGGTTAGTGGTCCCTGGTAATCCAATAAAGCCACCTGACACCAAATGTTGTTTTAAATCAGTTGCAATTTATTAATATCCAAATAAGCCATAACAAATTTACCTCTAACATGATTAATTCTAAACAGCTGATGGCTTTTTACCACCAGGGCTACAGGTGTTCAGAAAAGTGAAGCAAACTTGCTCCCCCTTTCTGGGTGTCCAGCATCTATGGCTATTCCTCTTGGACACACTGGACATGACACACAGGTCCTGTATTTATACTCAACTTGTTTACATCAAAAAATGCGTAGTGGAAATTTCCAAACTGCTACAGCAAATTTTAGCCTAGACACTACGTCATTCAATAACATCATGAGACAAGGTTTAAAAGTACAGTGGCCAAATTTTGTATCTCATTATTTCTTATCAGTTCCTTGTTAGACATATTTTTGAACACAAGGAATCATAGGATGAGGAACTTTAATAGTCAAGGCTAAACGCGATTATCAACAGCTGCATGTATATCTCGACCATAACCTTCAAAAAGACATGCTCTGGTACATTGTGTCTTTGCTGACAGTAAATTAATTTTGCTGTAGACCTTGGTTTTAGCATGGCTTATGCTTTTCAACTATTTTCTTTTTTTTTTAAACTTTGTATTTATTGTTTCGTTGTAAACAAATAGAATACATTTCCAGCAGAGACATATCAAGTGTTAGTAAAAAAAAACACACTGAGGGCACCACTCCTCATAATATACAGTATTTAGGCTTAATCTACTGCTTAAAGATACTTCTATGGGGGTTACTTAATGTAAGAAATCCTTTTTAGTCCATTAAACCTCTTAAGCTGTTTTGAAAAGCCCATGAGCTGCATGGAATAGGCTAAAACATTATATTACTGTATAGTGTCCAAGTGTCTACTCTCCTCAAAAGAGGATAGATACTGAGGTCCATGCTTTAACATTTATAAGTGCACACAAAAGGTGCTCAATGCACAGAAGATAATGCTACAACTCTTGTACATATAAATTTAAACGCAGTAGCTCATATTACAAAGCTACAAAAATTAGAGCTATTTAGAAGTTTATAACGAATTAAATGTGGTCACCTTTACAAAAAGAAAACCAAAATTGAAACTACTTTGTTTAGTAACAGTGCTGTGAAACATAGCGATGAAGGTATAAAGAATATTTTACATAATTGAAGGTCCTTATGGCAGTCTGAGCATTTACTCATGCACTCCCTCAAAAGGGGACATAATCAGCCGACTGAATAACTCTAGTTCTCCCTCATCTCGGATCTGGTAATCCCTGTGTGTTTTCATGTCTCGTCGTCTTCAGAGGAGAGCTCTTCAGAGTCCCTCGAGCATCTTCTTCTCAGAGCCTGCTTCTGAACCCAGCGACTGGTGTCTTTTGGATCCAAGAAAATAAAAATCTTGCCCTGGTGAGTAATCCTCAAACGAGCAGGGAATATCATGCTATGCTGGATCCCCGCCTCGGGTAGAAGTGCTCTAGAGCCATCAAACAGTTTGTGCCTTTTCCTGGTGGTGTAACTAATATCCGGATAAATTCGGACTGTTTCTCCTTCACACAGCAGAGTTTTATGTTGTCTGGCTAAAGCCAGAAGGTAGTCCCTTGTTGCCACACCGTCCGTCACTGCCAAAACTGCTCGTGGGGCTTCCATGTTGTCTGGTTTTCCTCGACTGGTTATACGATAAGCTTTCTGTATATTTTTTACACACTCCCTGGCATCTTCCCCGAACTGCTGTAATAACCATTCCTGCAAGAATAAAACCAAATGGTCCCTTTCACATCCTTCCGGGAGACCAAGAAGCCAAATATTGGAAGCCCTGGTTTGATTTTCCAGAGTCTCCAGTCTCATACGCAGATGCCCATTTTCTTTCAGCACTGTAGTGATGGCACCCATAGCAGCATCGGAACGTTTTTTGGCTTCGGATGACTCGACTGTTACTAGATCGATGGTGGTTTCTAGGTTAGTCACCCTATTGGCAATACCATCTATTTTATCTGCCAGACTCGAGACAAGGATATGAGCCTACTTATTTTTAGGCCAAGTGATTGTAGAGTTTCCTTTCCTGTACTTTCTGAGTCCGGGGCCTGTATGGTGGAGCTAGACCGCATGGCAAAGGTAGCGAGAGCATTTTTGCCTTTTGCTTCATCAGGGTGATTGCGTTCCTTTCAAGGGTTTCCCATCCTGAATCAGCAGGTTTCCGATCTCGATTGCTGTATAAAGAACCACAAGTTGTGACCAAAAAAGTTCTATTTTTAACTTCAAAACTGAGCAATATAGAGGTGCATTATCGAAAAGTGGCCATCTTGCTCAGGCTCAACAGCGCCACCCTTTTCAACTATTTTTTTACATTTATTTTACAGCGTTTTAACAATTAACCTCTTACACTCTTACATGTACACACACATTAATTGACATGGTGGTATAATTTATTCAATCAGCCACTTGCAGCCCTTTGCTAGGCAGACATATCAATTCACATGTTGGCATCATTTAGTATTCATTAACTATGTGGAGCCTCTGCAAGCCTTGTTACACTTTTTGTATTTTATTTTTAACTTTTTTATAGCCAACTATATATAAATGTTGTTATTGGTAAACTTGTATAAAACTTTGGTCACTGGTCTCTAAAACTTTGGCCATTGGCCACTTTTAACAGTCCCTACCTTGAAGGCAAGGGGGGACCTCTGGGGAACCCCGAACCTTCACAAAATTAAACATAACAATATAGATGTTAATTATTAAATAAATGTTTTTAGAGTTTCTCGCCCTGCTATTTTATCTTGGGACCTCTGATGATGGGCTGCTATTACATCTATTACCAGGGAGGAATAAAATAAGGACACATTAGTTGAGTGCGGTGTCCAAACTCAGCCATATTCCAATGGGAGATATTTAAGACAACAGGTATATGCATAAATTGTGCATTATTTATAAAGGTTTCAGGTATTGAGGTGGCAGTTAATCTGCTAGGGGGACTTGGTGTTAATGGGGACACTTAATTTTGATTTTGGGGGTGAGGGAAGACTGGTAAGGGGAGTCCCGAACCCCCACAGATAATACTTTGATTAATATATTTAATATAACTAAGCATTTTTTTACCTTAATCTGTTAATTGCATGCTAATACTTTTACCTTACATAACTGTTAAACTATCATAATGCAAGCTACAATTTTTAAAGCTAGAAAAACAGTTTATAATTGATTATATGAAATGGGCAGACTAGCTGGGCCAAGCGGTCCTTATCTGCTGTCAAAGTCTATGTTTCTATGTTTACATAAAAAAACCTTTTTTTAAACTGGTTGCCAGCATACAGATAGCCAAGGCAATTATGAAAAGCATCCTGTTCTGGAGTTGGTACAGTGGTAATCACAGAATGAGCAAAAATGGAATGGTATATTTGTGACGAAACAGAAACTAAGCATGTCAACACCACAAGTAATATGTATAAAAGACAGTGAACATTCGATATCTATAATGGTGCAGAAAACAATTAAATAGAATGTACAATAAAACATAGCAGAATAGCTGGTATCAACAATCAAAAACAAAAGAGTTAATTGAATCCACTTTGAAAGTGGATAAGTTAGATGTTGCCTATCTATTGAGGTGTGGCACACCCTTGGAGCTTGATTGAAGAATCTGTTGATAATGTCTCTTGTCAGATAGTCATTATAAAACGTATATGACCAGCTTAGAAAGTTCATACAAGTAACAGTCCATGAAATTAACAGTCCATAAAGTTCATATAAGTAACCAGAAGTTGGCGTCATTACACTACAGGTGAAATGTCATTTGCAGAAAGGTAATAACTTGATAAAAAACATGGAGCTATGCAGACAGTAATTTAAAAGCAAAACACCAGCATAGTAAGAAAGTCAATGTTTAGGCTGCAGGTTGCTGGATAACTAAATTTGAAAAGGGTCTTGCCGGGGCGCATTAGATTACACACCAAGTCCTGCTAATGGAGTAGCCACACATACACTGGCATGTCATTTGTGTTGTGGAGGTTGATCACACCATTGCACAAAGATTATCAGTCCATAAAAAAAGTAGTAACAGTTTACAATAAAACTATCTAAGAACACAGTCCATAACAGAGCAATAAGTTTGTATAAAGTACCATCCAGGTTTGGGAAAAGCAGCAGTGAAGAAAATGGACTTCTTGCTTGAAGATCAATTGAAGAAAAAATCTTCTTGCTGAAGTTAGGGGATTGCCCCTACCCCAGACTTTGCCTGGTAAGCAGAAACAATAAGCTTGATTGCAGAGTCTGAATTGACCGGACCTTTTTTCAGTTGATTTAAAGTTCTACAAATAGGTGTAATTTTGCTGAAAAAAGTACACTTGCAGAGGTAATAACTTGTTTCATGCAATAGTCCTTATATGGAATTAGTCAGGCACAAAGATGGTGATGACATTGAAGCTGTGAGTTGTTTTCTTTTCAGGAAAAAGATGAAGGTTTTTGCAGCTTAGATGAAAGTGTTACTGCTGTTGTATGTGGAGATGTTATGTGTGCCACGCCTTGGAAACCTGCAACTTGTAAAGTGTGTTAGAAACTGAGTTAAGAATACATAAATAACAATCTGTTAAACCAATAACCTTTTTGTTTTGTAAAGAGTGGTGTGACAGAACCTAAATTTCTGATAATTGTAGAAAGAGAAAAATAAAAATAGGGTGTCTACCGCACACCTGGGGGTGCAGTCTGAGGTCCATAATACCATTTTGACCATCTGTGAATCCATGACAATATTATGGTTACACCCTGCTTTCAAATTGTAGAAAAGGCTATGACATTGATGAACATGAGTTCCTTGTGTATGTGTTGCTAGCAGGTCTAACTGAGACCTGTGTTATAAAATCTTGTAATGTTATAATACACTTAAAACACATACTTTATTGCAATATGCCTGTTACACTATGCAATCGTGGGACAAATATATATATATATATATATATATATATATATATATATATATATATATATATTGTTGGCCTGTGCCAACTAATAATAGTGCCTATTGCACCTGTGACAAGTGAAAGGGTCTGCCATGGAACCTTGAAGTGTAGGTTCTGGAGCAGAATCTAAATTCTGCCATATTATAATTCTTCAGATTTAAAATTACAAAACCTGCATAGAGTGCACTTTATTTTCCAGGGGTACCTGGGAGTAATGAGACAAACAGAGCATTAATTTGTCTGGAGTTTTGCTTGGAACATATTGTAGGGGTGGGTCAGCGATGCTGGCCCCAGTATTTAGGTTTGGTTATGAGCATTAAAAAACATTTATACAAGTGGAGCAGTTTTCTGAATACACACTTGATAAAATGTAGCAAGATATATAGCAAAACATTATAACATAAACATGTTTTTGCAAGAGAACAATATCAGTATTGAGCATGCTGCATACAATACATTTTAAACAACAGAACAAATGTAGACTGCAAGTTTAGTTCAGAGTCCAGGAATCTTAGAGCATTGTGACTTTACTTGTTGAACATAACCATGGAATAAGATGCAGAGGGTGTGGTAGAGTTCAAGTTCGTAAGTTGCAGTCCTTGGTAAAAATTACTTAGTTTTGGTTGAAAGAATTATTTGAACAATCCACCACTCTGTTTTTGTTAACTTGTAAGACTTTTTCAGGGTATACAATGCTTTAGAACTTTGAAATTATAAAAATGTGTTTGTGCTTGTAGAAAGCAGATTGCATCCATTGCTGTAAGGCTATGGGAAGTTGATTTATATTTGTCTTGACAGGATAAGAAAGCTGAAAAGACAATCAAAAGAATGAATATGTGGAAATACATACGTGATCCCCCCCCAGCTTGACTGATTACTTGCTGAGAGCAGAATCCCTTGTACCAGTGATAGGTGTGAGGTTTAACTGTTTGCACTAGAAGAAGCAGAAGGACTTGGGCTGGGTTATACTGTTAAAATACCTTGGATATTTTAAAAACCTGTAAATAAGAAACAATTATTGGCAAATACACATTTTCTTTATTTACCCCTTTGGGGAGACAGTGATGTACCCTGCAACCTTTGTGGGTATTACACTGGAAGGAAGGGTAGCTTACGTGCCCCCCGAGCTCCTACTGTGGTGGAAGAGGCAGCTCGAATACTGTAGCAATAAAAAGGTTAGTTGTGGATGGTGACATGGATATTAACCCAGAAATGGTCTGGCAATATTAGTAGCCAGTCATGCAGCACCTCAAAAAGGTGTGCACTGGATAGATGGTAATGGGGTGGCCCCATTGCCATCCCCACCAAACACACTTTAAATTATAACAGGATAATATTACAATTAGTTTAGTAAGTTTCATACCTTACTATAAAGATGGGGAACTTTTTTTCTCTAGAAGAAAGAGAACACACAGACAAACAACAAAAACCAACACACAAGTCTAAAAATAAAACAGTATTATTTTCATAGGATAAAAGAAGCCAAGCATCCCTGGGTTCCCTTATCCTAAGCATGACAAAATGTCAGCTGAGTTTATAAAAGATTCGGATTGATGGTAATACCATACGTACGTATCTCTTAGTATGCATTTTCCAAAGGAAAAATGATTACACCATGGTCACACATAAAAATAAAAGCCATTATTTTTTAACTGTAGATGATAAACTCTCACAAACAGCTGTAATATTTCCTTTTAACAGTATACTGTATATATATATATATAGTCGTGGCCAAAAATATTGGTGCCCTTGCATTTTTTTCAAATAACTCACAATTTCCTCTAAACATAAGTTGAAATTAACAACAGTATTTGGTCTCCACAATTCTTTATTTCTCTGTTAATATTACAGAACCTTTGTTTTTGATTCAGAATTTAATATATCCTTTTAAATCAGAAAATGAAAAGAAATGGCACTGACAAAATTATTGACACCCTAGACTTAATATTTAGTAGCACAGCCTTTGGTCAAAATAACTGCAATCAACTGCTTCCTATAGCCATGGATGAGCTTCCTGCACCTCTCTACTGGCAGTTTGGCTCATTCTTCTTGTGCAAACTGCTCCAGTTCTCCCAGATTTGAAGGGTGCCTTCTTCTAACTGCTGTTTTCAGATCTCTCCATAGGTTTTCAATGGGATTTAGATCTGGACTCACTGCTAGCCACTTCAGAACAGTCCAGTGTCTTGTCTTGAACCATTCCTGGGTGCTTTTTGAAGTGTGTTTGGGGTCATTGTCCTGCTGGAAGACCCATGACCTTCGACGGAGACCCAGCTTTCTGACACTGGGTTCAACATTGCACTCCAAAATGGCCTGGTATTCTCCAGATTTCATGATGCCATGCACACGTTCAAGGCACCCAGTGCTAGAGGCAGCACAGCAACCCCAAAACATCACTGAACCTCCTCCAAGTTTGACTGTAGAGAAGGTGTTCTTTTCTTTGAAGGCTTCATTTTGTTTTCTGTAAATATAGAGATGATGTGCTTTACCAGAAAGCTCTAATTTGGTCTCATCTGTCCACAGGACATTCTCCCAGAAGGATTTTGGCTTGTTCAGGTGTGTTTTGGCAAACCCCAGTCGGGCTTTCTTATGTCTCTCTCTCAGCAGTGGGGTCCTCCTGGGCCTCCTACCATATAACCCCCTTTCACTGAGTTGGCAACGGATGGTGTGAGTTGAAACTGTTGTACCTTGTGTCTGAAGGTCAGCTTGAATCTGTTTGGCAATTGATCGAGGTGCTTTCTCCACCATTCGAACAATCCTGCGCTGCAATCTTCTATCAAGTTTCTCTTGCAGCCACGTCCAGGGAGGTTGGCTACAGTGCCATGGGCCTTAAACATCCTGATAACATTACGTACAGTGGAAACAGGAACATCAAGGTCTCTGGAGATTGATTTGTAGCCTTGAGATTGTCCATGCTTGGCTACAATCTTCTGTCTGACCTCCTCGGACAATTTTCTGGTTTTCTTTCTTTTCTCCATGCTCACTGCGGTACACACAGTGACACAAAACAGGAGAATGAGTCCTTTTCTCTATTCACACTGGTTGAATGAGTGATTTTTATATTGCAGGCACCTGCAACTCACCACAGTGAGTTCAATTCCAAAGTGAAGGAGAATCACCTGCTTGAAATCTAATTATTTCTAACTACTTCTAAAAGGTGCCAATAATTTTGTCCTGGTCATTTAAGGATTCCTGTGTGGAATAAGCTAAGACTTAATAAATGTTTCTGCTTTTTGTGTTTTATTCCACTGCAAACCAAAGAAATACATATGTGGATACCAAAATATTTTTTCATTTCAACAATTTTCTGGAAGAAATGGTGCAATATTAGAAAAAACTGCAAGGGCGCCAATATTTTTGGCCACAACTGTGTATACATATACAGTGGCGTGAAAAAGTATTTGCCCCCTTCCTGATTTTCTCTATTATTGCATATTTGTCACACTGGATGTTTTCAGGTCTTTAGAGAAAATGTAATATTAGATAAAGGGAACCTGAGTGAACAAATAACACTTGTTTTTTTTTTTATTTCACTTATTTAATGAAAAAAAGTTAACCAACACCAACTGGCACTGTGTGAAAAAGTAATTGCCCCCTTACGCTTAATAACTGGTTATGCCACATTTTGCTGCAATGACTGCAACCAAACACTTCCTATAATTCAATATCAGTCTTTCACATCGCTGTGGAGGAATTTTAACCCAATCTTCCTCGCAGAACTGCTTTAATTCAGTAACATTTGGTGGTTTTCGAGCATGAACTGCTCGTTTCAGGTCCTGCCACAGCATCTCTATTGGGTTTAAGTCTGACTTTGACTTGGCCACTCCAAAACTTTAATTTTACTTCTTTTTAGCCATTCTGATGTGGACTTGCTTTTGTGTTTTGGATCATTGTCTTGCTGCATGACCCAACTACGCTTCAGCTTCAGCTGACGGAAGGATGACTGAACATTCTCCTTAAGAATTTTCTGGTACAGAGCAGAATTCATGGTTCTTTAATTATGGCAAGTCATCCAGGTCCTTAGGCAGCATAAAGCATCCCCACACCATCACACTACCACCACCATGTTTGACTGTTGGTATGGTGTTCTTACTGTGGAATGTTGTGTTTGCTTTACGCAGACATTATGGGATCCATGTTGTCCAAAAGTTCCACTTTGGACTCATCTGTCCATAGAACATTTTCCCAAAAGGCTTGTGGATCATCCAGGTGCTTTTGGCAATGAGAGATGAGCATTTATGTTCTTCTTGGTTAGCAGTGGTTTCCGCTTTGCTACTCCTCACGAAGCCCATTTTGCCCAGTCTCTTTCTGATTGTGGAGTCATGAACACTGACCTTAGCTGAGGCAAGAGAAGCCTGCAGTTCTTTGAATGTTGTTTTAGGATCCTTTGAGACTTCTTGATGATTTTACACTGCGCCTTTGGAGTAATTTTGAGGCCCACTCCTGGGAAGGTTCACTACTGTTCCAAGTGTTCTCCATTTGGAGATTATGGCCTCACTGTGGTTCAATGGAGTCCCAGAGCCTTAGAAATAGCTTTGTAACCCTTTCCAGACTGATAGAGGCAACACATTTTTCTGATCTTTTCAGGAACTTCCTTTGATCATGGCATAATGTGCTTGTTGAATCTTTGTGCTGGCAACGTGACTCTGATGGTAAGGGCCAAAATAAGTGAGGTTTATATTGAGCAGGGCTGGCTTTAATCAAGCCTGGCTGTGTTCAATCAGCTGACTCTAATTATCCCTTTAATTGGGTTGATTTAACTAGGGGGCAATTACTTTTTCACACAGTGCCAGTTGGTGTTGGTTAACTTTTTTCATTAAATAAATCAAATAAGTAAAAAAAAAAGTGTTATTTGTTCACTCAGGTTCCCTTTATCTAATATTATATTTTGTCTAAAGACCTGAAAACATCCAGTGTGACAAATATGCAATAATAGAGAAAATCAGGAAGGGGGCAAATACTTTTTCACGCCACTGTATATATATATATAAAGTAAAAATACAGGGAGGTGATGAATAATTCCCTCCTTCCAGCTCGAGTGCCTTGCATTGTATGGGAATCACGTGATATTGTTCAGGAACAAAGGAGTTGTGCTTACAACCAAACCTTCATGGAGGAAGGTCTTGAGTATTGCCTGTGTTGGCTGCAAGCCCAGAAAAAAAAATGTTTGTCCCTTTTTACTCAAAGTGCCAGTACTGTAATAAAAAGTAAAATTGTAGGGTTCACCCTTGGTGTGCTTCCATGAAAACATACATTTTGTGTGAAAAGTTGTGCTTTACGAAGGGAACACACATCAAGTTTGAACTGGTAGTAACATAAAATGTTGAAACACCAGAAGGTTACATAACATGCAAAAGGTTACACAGTGTACATGCAAGGGTCGCTCAAACCCGACTTTTTCTGTTGTGTCCTTGAACACTACTGATATTAAAATATCTTTTAATAATAATAGAGCACAAAATAAAACTGCTGGCCAAGACAGTACACACGCAAAAAAAATACTTAACACAAAATAAGACTGACATTATTTGACACCAATTTGCTGATGTAATGTCCATAGTTTCATTAGAAAACTGTAAGTGTTTTAGATATGTGCTGCCTACTGCCTATCTTGTAACACACTACAACTACTTAAACCAACAAATTTATATATCTACATGCCACATCTTTTCAGAACAAAACTTTTTAAACACCTTCCAACTCCTTTATAAAATGAATCTTCCTTATTTCTGTTTGAAACCAAACAAGATCTTATTTGAAAATACAGCACAACATACCATCTGTAAGTGGACACATCTAGTATAACATGGTTACACCCTTTGGCGCATAGCCAAAATATGGCACTCAGCCATTTTGAAATCTTTGTGACAAACATTTTATTTCTGTTTAGCAAAAGTTTCTGGTTTTAACTAGAAGTATGATGAAGCCATTCATAGCTGCTAACACATTACATCTTTACCTAGCAGTTGCTTGGCACATTGTCTGCAAACTACAAATCTTTTTACACATTGCAATCTATGATCTCATGGGAAAGATATTCAAACGATTGCACCCAGCGCAAAACCATAGCGTTGGAATAGTGCGAGGCTGCAATATTCAGAAGCTCTAATAGCACCGGCGCTGTGTGATAGCGCCGACGCTAAAAGTAAATGTATGCTGGGGCAGGAGTGAGGGGAGTGGCCATGAATGCCGGCTGCATGGCATATTCAAATGTACAGCACAGTGCTACAGGCATTAGCGCGACCTGTAGTGCAGCGCTAAATACCGCCGACAAAAAGATGGAGGTAATGTGGCGGTGCCCCCCAGTGTGATCCCCAAGCCCCATAGCTGGGGTATGTAGAATATTTCCTGGTGTTCTGAGTGGCCCCCACCACAAGCACAATCCCGACCCAGTAACCAGGGTATTCCTCAATTTCTGGTGTTCTAATAGGTCTCACTCCTCAAGCACAATCCCGACCCAGTAGCCACGTATTTCCTCATTTCTGTGTGTTCTAGTGGCCTCCCACTCCAGCCGATCCCCAACCCATGCTGCTGGTATTTCCTCAATTTCCTGGTGTTCTAGTGGCCCTCCACCCCAACACGATGATCCTGACCAGTAGCCACGAGATTCTACCTCGCAGCCCCAGTGGCCTCGGCCCCTCAGGCGGCACCGCCTCATCTCCCAGACCTCAGTTCAATATGGCGCTGGCAATTTGTTCAGCCTCCTCACCGAACACGGCTGGTCAGCCGACCGCGCATGTGAGCGCCACAGCCGCCGCATGGCCACCGCAGTCAGTGGCCGGGCCATGGTGGTGAGAGGAGGGCTGAGCCAGTCGCCGGGCGCAGACGAGACTGGAGTCTGGGAGGACAGGCGTGCACTTCTGGGTGGGGGACCACCAGACCACCGGGAAATTGAGGAAAACCGTGGCTACTGGGTCAGGGATTGTGCTTTGGGGGTGGGGTCCACTAGAACACCAGGGAAATTGAGGAAATACCATGGCTACTGGGTCGGGTGGTCTGTGCTTGGGGGGTGGGGACCATTAGAACACCAGGTATTGCTCTCTTCAGGACTACTGGCATTGGGGATCGGGGCAGGGGGTGGGGACTAGAACACCAGGGACAAATAGGTGTTTTGCATGGACTGGGCCGGGATCTGTGGTTTGGGGGTGGGGACCACTGAATTACGAGGGAGTGGAGCCAACACAAGTGGGAACAGGGACCATGATGGCTGAGATGGGCTGCCTGGCCCAGCCTGTCTGTCCATGTCCCTATATATTGGGTGGCTGCGCTGCACTGCACAGCTCAGTGACCCTACAGCTGACATCCCCCCACCCTCAGCAGGTTTGCCTTATGCCTGCCCCATGCATACTTGTGTCCCCCCACTGTGTTCCACCCACACCTGCTATGGGCCGGCTCTGTTGGTGTGGGGTGGGGGCATCATCCAGGGCACGTATGGCCACAGGTAGAGTGTGTGTGTGTATATATACAGCTGTCTATCTATATATAAATATATATATATATATATATGTGTGTATGTTTGTTATATATATATATATATATATATAGGTAAAACCTGATGTAGCTGTTGTTTATTAGACAGTGATAGCCTGCTGTTGGTTAAAACCCCTCAGACTCTCGCCACTTTCAACTAGTATTAGTGCATTGGATCGTTGCGCCTAACTCCTCACCCCATGACATGTGTAAATCAGCAGAAGTATAGGAGAATGGGGAGAGTTAGACCCACGATCTCAATGCGCACCCCAATGCCGTTGGGGGTGAGCTGGGGTCCAAGGGGGTTTTCAACCCAACAGCGACTTTCTCACTTTGTCGCTGGTGGAACAACCCCTAACTAATGCATTAAATGGAGTTTTTTGCCTCTAATTTCTCTTTTGAGAATGATAATGAGAAATAGTGAATGTATTGTAGCGGCGCAGATCGTGCTCGCTGGCCTCGTAGTATAATGCGTTGGGACTCATGACCCCACCACATGATGTGTTGTGGCATAGTAACAGGGACAGCAACGCAAACAGAAATGCCAACAGTGGCGCATATGGTAACACAAGCATGAATGAGAACAGAAAGGGTAACGCACATGATGGCGTGACGGAATGGTCTGCCACGTGATGTGTTGTCACATAGTAACATGGTGCCTGCAAACAGAAATGTCAATGGGCATGGTGATGTAAAGTGAAACAGTAAAATAAACAGTACTGTAGACAGAAATGGCAAAAATAACAGAAAGCATAAGCACAAATAGCAAAAGGATAGCGCACATGGTGGGCATGAGCGCCAATGGTAAGTGAAACGGGTACGGATCCGCAAGCGGAAAGGGCAACAGTAACAGTAATGTAAGCGCACAGTCTGGTTTTCCCCAAAACCTGCATTGAGAAAGACAGTGAGTACAAATAATGTATGCAAAATAATGAGTATCGGCGCAGAAAATGAGATCTTGGAATACTAAATACATTATATCTCAGGAACCGTACGACGTAGAAAAAAAATTTAAAAGTCATATTATTTACAACTGTCCTGGCTAATTTGAATCTTAGCCCCATTAGGGGGCTAAGATGTTTTCTGATGAAAAGTCCGTATCTCGCACCGTTTCCGAGATACGGGCCCTGAAAGGCGCGGCGAACGCCGTAATGTTATCCTATGGGAAAAAAAGAAAAGTTCGGAGCACCATAACTTTGCCTCCCTGTAATGTTTTTTCACCAAACTACTGAAAGACACATCTGTGGGCTGTTGGCGTCTTCCTCCAAATTTCAGGAAAAAGACCAAACTGTTATTTTGCAGCAGGGCTCCAAATGATTTCTGTTAAGTGTCGGGCCTAATGTTATCCTATGGGAAAAACTCAATTTTGGAGTGCCAGTAATTTGCCGCCATGTGATATTTTTTCACCAAACTGCTGAAAGGCACATCTGTGTACTGTTGGCTGTCTTCCTCCAAATTTCAGGAAAAAGACCAAACCGTTATTTTGCAGCAGGGTGCCAAAGATTCCTGTAATGTCAAGCGCCAGAATGTTATCCTATGGGAAAACTGTCAACTTTGGAGTGCCAACTTTGCTGCCGTGTAATATTTTTCAATACAACACTGAAAGGCACATCTGTGAGATGTCGGCTGCGTTCCCTCCAAATTTCAGCCCAAAACTCCCAACGGTTATTTTGCAGTGCAGTGCCAAAGAATTGCTGTCATTTTCCCACAGACTAGAAAATTACTGTCGCAATTCGCGAAAGCTTTCACAAAAATTTGCGACACTTTCGTGAGCACGAAAGTAATTTGCGAAAGTACTTTTTCCAGAAATTTGAAAAACATATTTCTGGGGTGTTTTACCACAAAATAAAGACATGGCAAGCATCCTCAGGGCCCGACTAGGTGAATACAAAAAAAATTAGATTGCTAGAGGGTCCCAAATTTAAATGCCAACCATTTTTATGATCACCAACTGAAAACAAAATGGCCGATTTGCGAAAGTAACAGGCCCATTTGCGAAAGTAAAAATGCATTTGCGAAAGTGTTGAACTTTTTGTTAACTTTTCCCATTGACTTATAATGGGAAACTGTTTTTGAATAACTTTTGAACCGTTTAATATTTTTCACACAAATCTTTGAAAGGCACTCAAGGACCTGGCTGCATGTTCCCAGAAGATTTTAGCCAGTCACGCAAACCGTACGACCTGTAGGCGCGACCACAGAATTCCAGAAAAGCGTAAACGCGCGCACAGATCACGCTTAATAACTCCGCAACCGTATATCCAATCAGTACGAAACTTGGCAGATCCCAAGGCCTATGGGTCTTGATCATACATTCCAAATTTCAGGCAAATCCATCAAACGGTTGCAAAGTTATTAAGGTGCAAAATTTTGGGTTTAACATGGAAATGGCTCCTCAACCCTAACTATGGTAGCACTACCGTGCTACCATAATATATATATATATATATATATATGCGTGTGTCTCTGTATCTATCTATATTTATAGATCGTTGCAGATCTACACACACACACATATATATATATATATATATATATATATATCATGTACTGCTTGCAGTGCTGCATAAGTATGTTGTATGCACTGCTAGTACCTGCCAGCAAACAGTTCCTGCTGCTTAATGCCTGTGATTCCATTCTGACCAACAGGGGATGCTGTGGGCATGCCTTGGCCTGCAGCGTCCAACCTGTACTGCCATTCCAACCAACAGGTGGATCTGTGTGCACCATGCAGTAGCACCGGGCAAACTGCATGGTAATGTATGCTAAGCAGCATATAATGAGATGCAAATGTGCCTGTTTGCCCATGGATTATCTAAGTAGGCTCATTTGCATGGGAGCTTTGAATATAGCTACTGTTTGCCCCAGGCTAATGTGTTAGCACTGTGCAATCAGGTTAGCCCCAGGCAAACCTCACTTCAGCATAGCACAGTTCTGCAGTGTGTGGCTTACATTGTTGTTTGCAGTCATACCTCTCAACTGTCCCTGATTTTCAGGGACATCCCTGATTCTAACTCAAAATCTTACTCTGTCCCTACTAAACATTGTGTTTCTGTGGCCAAACAGTGGGGGCATACCTCTCAAGTGTCCCTCATTATGTGGGACATCCCTCATTTGGCCCCTTAAAATTGCTCTGTCCCTCATCCATCCCTCATTGAAAAGGTGCTGCCCACAGAGAGAATGTGCTGTATATTCAGATTTTAAAGCAGAAACTCTAAATATTCTAAAATACTAAATCCAAAATACACCTTGTACAAGTAAACACTATGGTTTTCACAGTGTTCTGAACTTGTATCTCCATGTTTGAGGATGTGTCCCTCATTCTGAGTGTCTGTGTCCCTCATTGTCCCTCATTTCAGTGACAAAAGGTTGAGAGGTATGAGTAGGGGTTGTAAGCATAAAATACTGTCAAACATAGAAACTCTTACTGCTGCTGCTCTTGGCCCTTTTAAGAGACAACTCCGACTTCATCTAATTTCAACTAGTCGTTATGACTGCCTCACCTAATCGGGGGCCCACCGTTCACTGCCCTCCACTTCAGTCTTGAAAGCTATCTCTTCCCGCCTTGCCTCCTTCTACCTACCCCCTTGCCCCTCTCCCTTTCCTCCCCCGGGGCATTTCCTGACTTTATCCTCCTCTCTCTCTCTCTCCCCCTTTAGAGCTCTTACCCTCACCCTCTACCCTCCGACAATGGCCTTCCTGCCTGCATACCCCCTTCCTCTCACCTGCAGTGCTTATTTCCAAGATTGCCCTTGGCTGGTTATGTCATGCTACCTAACATTTGGCACATTTTGAATTACTGGAATTTCCCTAAACCTCAGTCTCTTACTTCTTGTTATTGTGTAACTATGTATTATTATGTTGACCTTTGTATGTATATATACCCCCCATTCCTTCGACGTGGAACCTTTGTAAACGAGCAGTTCCTGCTCAAAGGTATTGTAATCCTATATTTCAATAAAATAAAATATAAAAAACATTAATGTTACTGACGTGTTCTTCCTTCGTAAATGCATTTTACACTACACCACTTATCCTACCAGCTTCCTGAGTGGATATCACCAATTTATAGGATGTGTCCCTGATTTTAAACCTTTGTCCCTGATGTTTTTAAGCCTTGTCCCTGATTGATGAGGCAGGGGGTTGAGAGGTGTATTAGCAGCAGCTGTGAAATGTCTCTGTGCAATCACACACAATGTTCTCCACCTGCAACACTGGCTTGCTACAGAGTCTAATGAGCTGCAGTTGCAGTTTGCACTTCCCTGTTGCTATATTCAGTGCTGTCTTATTCCCGGGCTATTTTTGCCCTGCACTCCCAGACCGGTTTGCCCGGCTTCCTTAGACTGCTATATTCAGCAGGATTAGCACTGGGCTATTTCCTTTTGAATATAGCTTGCTTTGTGCTCCAGGCTAAGTTTGCCCGCCGGGCAGTGCTAATTTAGCCTCGGGGCAAAGTTTTGAATATCTGGCCCCATATCTCTTCACCCTCAAACTGACTTACTCCAACCAACATCCTACATACAAAAGTCCTTCACTGACCCTATCTAGGCAGCACAAATCTTTTATTAAAAATAAAACTAATTAAAACAGTCAGATATGAGGCAAAGAGGTTTTTTTTTGTTGTTCTTTTTACTGTAACATGATCTGTTCCGAAAACAGTCAATGCTATCTTGCAACCTTGAGAGCAGAACATAATTACAGAACACAGATATACACTGGAAAATGAGAGAAAGCATTATCTTTTTTAGTGTGTGTGTGTATTACAGAAATAAAACAGACAGACATAAAAAAAAAACCTTTACAACAAAACATACAGGCTTACCCTGTGCCAAGGTATTTTCCTTCTTCTTTTCTGATACACCGGTCCGATCCAGAAGAACGACTCCAAAACCTTCATGATAACCTCCAAGTGCTGCAGCTATTAACCCTTTCAAAGGTTTGCTTTTGGCCATTTCAGTAACCTGCCAAACCAAGTCTTTTCCCAGAGCTCTGGTTTGCAGTTTAACAATAAAATCTGTAGCAGTACTAGGTTGAGATCCAACTGTTGGAGGTCCCCAGTACCTGCGTTTGTGATCAAATGTTTCAGCCACAATAGGAGGCAAGGGAACTTGAAATGGATACAAAAAACTTAAAGCTGCACAGATAGTGAACATTGGTGGGGATATTCAAATCAACCCGTCTGTAGTGTCATCTACTGTGTATGCATCTACAGTGGTTTATTTTTCTTTGTCTAAATGTTGCTTGTCTAACGTCACTTAATCAGCCACTGCTTTAGAGGCAGTCCGAACTGTGAAAGCCAGCATCAGCTTTAACAGTGTATACTTTTACTGACCTACTATTTAGCAGGCACAAATTACAAGGGCATTTTCCCTTGTTTGAGAGACTTTTCCTTAATACATCTCTCCACATATCCCTAAACTTGGGGTCCTCAGACCCCCACATACATATACATTACCCTTACCCAGCTTTTAGCTGCTCCATAGACCTTTTCCTATAGGTTCAAGTCCACTCGAACACCCAGAGTCTATTAGACTCTTTTTCCCAGCTCCACAGTTAGGTTATGGCCCTTACCTGCGTGGACCCTGTTTAGAGTAAACAATAGGCTTTTCCAGATTTACCGAGACCAGAACCAAAACCACCTCCTGGCTGGCTGGGCCAATTTGTAAATAAAGAAACTACCATACTGATGACAGTGAAGTAGTAAAAGCACAAGGTTCACCCAAATAAGCCCTAACACATTTACCTCCAACATGATTCATTCTAAACAGCTGATGGCTTTTTACCACCAGGGCTACAGGTGTTCAGAAAAGTGAAGCAAACTTGCTCCCCCTTTCTGGGTGTCCAGCATCTATGGCTATTCCTCTTGGACACACTGGACATGACACCCAGGTCCTGTATTTATACTCAACTTGTTTACATCAAAAATGCATAGTGGAAATTTTCAAACTGCTACAGCAAATTTTAGCCTAGACACCACGTCATTCAATAACATCATGAGACAAGGTTTAAAAGTACAGTGACCAAATTATGTGTCTCATTATTTCTTATCAGTTCCTTGTTAGACATATTTTTGAACACAAGGAATCATAGGATGAGGAACTTTAATAGTCAAGGCTAAACGGGTTATCAACAGCTGCACGTATATCTCGGCCATAACCTTCAAAAAGACATGTTCTGGTACACGTGTCTTTGCTGACAGGGTAAATTAATTTTGCTTTAGACCTTGGTTTTAACATGGCTTATGCTTTTCAACTATTTTCTACATTTATTTTACAGGGTTTTAAAGATCAACTGCACCCGGTTTTTCCATATTTTTAATAAAAGCTTGAATTCACGTCCATGTGCCATGATTGGTGTTTCCTGAAAATATCATGGTGTTTGGTTTTGTGGATTTCTTTAAATCTGCATTTGTTAAATCTGTTAATGTGCTCTGCAGTAACTGAAATCGGTGAAGATTTTTCTGTCCCTACCAGTGAGCAATGACGTCATTCTTGTTTAGCCTGCTGCTTCAGCAATTAAGTCCCTGATTGGTGGAAGAAGCTGTTGTAGTTCCCAGTCAGTGCAGTCTCTAGAGCTATTATTTTTTCACTCTGTGTGTTACTAACCCATCTGGTTTATGTTTAAATAGATTAGCTTACAATCAATCATTCTGTTCTCATAAATAGTTGACAATTTGAGTTTCAGTGCTGAACTGAAGTGGTATGAATGAAGGACTGTGAGAAATTACCTTCACTGTATCACAGCTATGAGTTTTTTCTCATCAAAACTCTGCATTGTTTTCTGGCTATATAACATAAGGTTGTTTAATGGATATAAAATAAATCTAAAGTTTGTAAATGCATAGAAGCAGTGTCTCTTTGATGTAGCCTTCATAAATAGGTTCATGTGAGAACAATTTGGTTTTTAAGTCAGACTGGCAAACATGTATCTGCCACACTGCTATTTCAGGAACATTTACTGTATGAACTACAAAAAAACAGTTACTTGAGGGTTTCTGTGTGAAAATGTATCATGTATGCATATAACTAGAAATATTATATGGCATCCTGATGCCTCTGTCTCCTGCCCCTCAATTGAGGCTGTTGCACCCTGCTTCCCTCTGTCCCCCACCCTCGGAGTCAAGGCCAGTATACCCTGTTGCCCCTGTTCCTGTCTCCACAAACAGGGCTTCTGTGCTCTGCTAAGCCCTAGAGTCCAGGGTATCTGCCTCCACAGTTTGGGCTGCTGCACCATGCTGTCCCAGGCCACCAAAGGTGGGACATTTACTGCACCCTGCTACTCACTTCCATTGCCCCAAATGGGCAGGGCCACTGAGCCATGTGCAGCCTGTGTCATAGTCAGAGCTGCTGTTCCCTGATGTCCCACGGTGTCCTGCACCACAGTCACGGCTGCTGCACCATGCTGTCCTCTCTCCCCTGCCACCACTGTGCCCTGCTGCACCATAGAGCCTCTTGCCTCTAGAGTTAGGGTTGTTGCACCATGCTGCTCCCTTTGGTACACTGCCTAAATGCTCAAAAGAAAAAAAAATACTTTCATCTTGTATTGTTGGGCAGAGGACAGAGGGTAGCAGTGTGCAGCAGCCCTGATTGTTCAGACAGGAGACAGGGGAGGCATCAGGGTATACCAGCTCAAACTGTGGGATAGGGTAATGTAGCCACATCTGTTTGGGACAAAGGACATGGGCAGCAGGGCGTAGCAAAGGATCTGACTCTGATGGTGGGGCCAAAAAGGAGAAACTGCCCTAACTGTGGTAGCAGGGACAGAGCGCAGCACATGCCCTGCCTTGACTTATGGAAGGTGACATCATGAAGCACCAGCCCTGACTGTGTAGGCATTGGGCTGTAGAGCCCATCAGGCCACAGCTGCCTTGACTGTGTAGAAAGGCACAAAGTGCAGCAGCCTTCACTGTGATGGCAGAGACAGAGGACAGCATGGTGCAGATGCCTCGACCATGTGGCATGACACAAAAGGGCATCAGGGTATGGCAGCCCTGACTGTGGGACAGGCTGCTTGTGGTGCAGCAGCCTTGCCCAGTTGGGGAAATGGAAGTGGGTAGCAGGTGAGGCAAATACTCCACCTCTGGTGGCCTGGGGCAACATTTTGCAACAGCGCCAACTGTGAAGGCAGGGGATCTGGGACTCTAGGACTTAGCAGAGTACAGCAACCCCAACTGTGGAGACAGAAACAGGGGGCAACAGGGTGCATTGGCCCTGACTGTGGGGAAGGGGGCAGAGGAAAGCAGGGTGCAGCAGCCTCAACTGTTTTTGCAGGGGGAAGCAAGGTGCAGCAGCCCTGCCTGTGTGGAGAAGACAGTGGGCAGCTGGGTGCAGCAGCCTCAAACGGGGGAAGGAGACAGGGGGGCTTGTGGTGAAGGGGAAAGGGGCAACAGAGTGCTGCTGCCACAACTGTCGGGCAGGAGACAGGGGCATCAGGATGCCATATAGTATTTCTAGTTATACACATACATGTTTTTTCACACAAATACCCTCAAAGAACTGAATTTTGCGAGTACATACAGTACATGTTCCTGAAATAGCTGAGTGTGACAGACACCTGCTCGTCAAGCTGACATAACAACAGAAGTGTTCTCACATGAACCTATTTTTGGAGGCTACATCAAATACCTACTGCTTCTGTGAATTAACAAACTGTAGCTTTATTTTCTATCCATTACACAACCCTGTGTTATATAGCCAGAAAACAATGCAGAGTTTTGATGTAAAAGAACTGACAGCTGTAATACAGACAAGGTAGTTTCTCAGACGTTTATTCATGACACTACAGTTCAGCACTGAAACTAGAATGCTCAACTTTTTTATGAGAACAGAATGCTAGACTCTAAGCTAATCTATCTAAGTAACAAAGTTTGCATGAAAACGATTAGCGCTCTACAGACTGCTTTGACTGGGAACTGCAAGAGCTTCTTCAGTCAATCAGGGGCTTAACTGTTTCAGTAGCAGGCTAGACAGGAATGATGTCATCACTCACTGATAGGGACAAAAATATATTCACTGTTTTCAGTTACTGCAGAGCACATTAACAGATGCTGATTTAGAGAAAACCACAAAACCAAACAGCATGATATTTTCAGGAAACACTAATCGTGACACAGGAACTTGAATTCAAGTGAATTCAAGCTTTTCTAATATATGCGCATTTGATATTTAACAATTAACCTCTTACACTCTTACAGGTACACACACCTTAATTGACATGATGGTATCATTTATTCACTTAGCCACTTGCAGCCCTTTGCTAGCCAGACATATCAATTCACATGTTGGCATCATTTAGTATTCATTAACTATTTGCAGCCTCTGCAAGCCTTGTTACACTCTTTGTATTTTTTTTTTACTTTTTTATAGCCAACTATATATAAATGTTGTTATTGGTAAACTTGTATAAAATGTTGGTCACTGGTTACTAAAACTTTGGCCACTGGCCACTTTTAACATAGGTGGGGAGGACTGTGACAGTTGGACAGCCGGTTCTGATTAATCTGTGCTTTTTGTAATATAAAAATGTGTTATTGAATGTCTCTCTTGAGACATGCTGTGCTGTGGGAGGACCCCCAGGGTTCAACTACAAGCTGTTATCCTAAAAGCCAGGAGATAATTACAGGCCAGAAGAGACTTAAATTAAGGATCTCCTGTTTATCTAGCTTAATTGTAGCTGCCAGCTGCTAGGATAGGAATTTATAAACTTTTATGACGTTTAGAGGAAGAAACCAGGTTATGTCACTTGGGTGCAAAGTCATAAATGTTCCTTTGATGTCTGTGTAAGAGCAGGATGCTGCTCATGGATGAAAGAAAGAACTTGGAAAATTACAGACTTGATTGGGAAGTCACATGGGGAAATGAGTTTTTGCTGATGTCACCTCTTTAATTTACCTTCTGAATGATGAGACATCCTGGTGGTATGATTTTTAATAAACAAAGGAGGAGCTGGGTGACATCATGGGAAGGCAGGCTCAAGACAGTTGTTTTAATTATGCTGTGACTGACCTTTAGAGTTACATGTTTGGACTCTGAAGCTACAACATCTGCTTTTATTAGCACTATTAGAAGAATAAATTAGATAGGCCAGTCTAAGTGTATGGTTGGTTGGAAATTGCACTTTTAAACCTTATTCTTTTAAGTGAGTGTACGTTTTGTGATATATTGTTCTGTATTTACATTTTACATTTTTTTATCTATTTTAAAGTAAACCTCTCGTATTAAGAGACTACGTGATGTGCCTTTGAAATTCTTTCTTTGGCAAGTGAAGCATATATGGTTAAAGCTGACACAGTGAGTAAGCTTACTGGTTTACCAAACTGGGAAAAGGTAAGAGTTTATTCTGAGGTCTTTCATAGAGTTTTTAAGGGTTCATTTTGTACACCTGGTTAGGTGCACATAGGCGAAAGACATCTGGCCCCCCCCGAAGAGCAGAATTATCTGAGCCCGTACATTGGGTATGCTAGCTAGAGGTTCACAGTTTGAATCCCTCCAGAACTTGAGACCAAAGTTTGATTCGAACCCACAAAACAGACAGGAGCATTACCCTGTTTCTGTTCCTGTTCACAATACTGTGCTCAGAGGCTGGCACTGTGGGAGCAGAGGGCCTGACCTGCTGAGTGGGTTTGTGACAGTTGTCACCAACCAAAACATGAAACATTTTAAGACATCCCTAGGCAATTGGGGATTAGCTGGGTACACATAAATCATCAAGTCACAATGGCTTACACTGTCTGACTTGTATTCTTTCATCATCCTATGAATGTCAGATCTCAGTGTAGCACAGCCTAACCAGATCAGGTAGACCCAGAAACCAATAAACTTCTGTCACAAAAAATGTTTGGTTGTTTGGTGCACTTGGGGGGGGGGTTGCTTGCACTGGGTAGTCTGTGAATTGATATGTGTACTCCAGAGTCTTTTCTTTCTACCCCTGGTAGTAATATACACACTTTAGATCTGTTTCGGGGATACCTCTGTCATCAGGTCACACCTACGGAACTTAGCTGTCAGGCTCTAGGATCAAACGAAAACTTTTCTACAGCGGTCTAGCAGGGGCCGCCAATGCCGACATTAGGCTCCAACGTCACAGCTCTATATAAGCGGGGGTAGCCCCTTTCCCTCCTCAGTTCTTTCCCACTGTCAATCATTCGCACATGGACTCCATGGAAGCTTCGCCACTCAACCGCCAAAATTTTACTTATCGTTTCTTTTGTTACAGCCTTTGAATCACTTTATTTTAGTGATTCTTTTTATTTTTTGTAAGTCAAGAACTACTCCTTTGTCAGCTCTTTTCCGTTGCTGTGGAAAGAAGATTTCTTCAACTGATGACCACAAACTTTGTGTCTGCTGGCTCGGGCCTGGCCACAATGCTCTTGCCTGCAAGCTTTGCCTGAAGTTCAACCTCACCACCTGGTAGCACCACAGAAAAGCCCTGCAGCAGTTCCTCGTGGAGCAACAGGCAGCCAGCAGAGAGCAGGGGTCTTTCGGGGTTCCCCCCCCTCCCAGTCGCTGACATCCTGTTTCGGCTCTCAGGCTGCAAAGGCCTGGAATAAATCCTTGGGGAAACATACTCATTGGGATAAGGACCAGCTTAAGGACCGCTCCCCCTCCAATGGTGATCCTGGTCCCTGTTAGATTCTTCCTCCTCTTCTCCTGGGATTGCACTGTCGAAAACACTTTGGCGTTGACACCTCTCTCCATGCAGGCCTTTGCTCCTGTCATGTCTCGGAGTTCTCCCAGCCTGCCTAGGGCTACGGTGGGGCCATCAGCCTCTGGTTCATCAGTCCCAGCCCTGCCATTGAGACCTCTTGAACCATGAGGTCCACAGGTGCTGGACCCTACCACCTCTGCTGCAGCTAGTGGTGGTTCATCAGAGGTGAACTGTTTGTCCACTTCATCAATACCTGTGTCAACGGTGCTTCCCTACCCTGTCATCAACCTCAGTGTGGTTCTCACTTCTATAACCTCAGCTCTCATTCAACAGTTTGTTCCACAGCCTGGGCCTTCATCACCCTTGCCATCGGGTGCTGCCTTGGTGTTGATGACAGTTTGGCCTGTCCACCCCACACCCTCTAGAGAGCCATCAGTGCTCTGGCTGTCGGTCTCTGCTGCAGAACAGGCCAACCTAGAGGAGGAATATCTCCATGATCTCATCCTCCCTGAAGAAGAGTATAAAGAAGATATGGAGGTTGACTCCTCTGACAGATCTACTGTCTCCTCCAGGAGTGAGGACTCAGTCAACCCCCCCCCCCAGGAGGACCCCTCCTTCTTTATTATTATGAAACAATCCTCCTCTATTATGGAGTTCCAGACTGAGGAGGAGGAGGACATCACAAAGAGGAACCTGGTAGATTTCTTGGAGATCCAGAATCTCCACCCAAAGTTATTCCTCCTCTGCAGGATGCTGCCTGGCATAAGCCCAACTTGGTACCTGTCATGCCCAGAAAGACTGATAAGCTTTTTTTTTTTTTTTTTACAGTTATTATTTTCTCTCTTCACTGCCAGCTCATCCCTCAGGAGGGTGCCCCCAGCCTCATCCCCAGGCGTCTACCAGCTGACGCTGACCCAAACCCTAGGGTTTGCCCCCCCCAGCGGGGTCGGCGGAGGTCCACAACCCCCACCAAAGTCTGGATTTAGTGGGCCAGCACCGTGGCTAGCCAGGAGTGGAGTCTGTGAGGTGCCCTTCGCCATTGTGCATGGCAGTGCTTTCCTACTTTTATTTTCCCCAGGAGTCGGGGGCGTGCAATGACACCAGCGGAGGGGAGCACGCACATGTCTGCACGTGCTCCCTCCTAGTGTCTGCCCTGACTCCTCCCCGCCTTGTGGTGCAGTGCCCTGTCCCCCAGCCTCCGCTAGGGAGTGAACAAGTGCCGACCACAGGAAACCCCTCTCCCCGGAGAAGGAGAGCAGTCCATCGGACGCTCAATTCTTCTCCTCTCCTGCCAACCCGAGAAGCCTGTGCTCATTCCTAAACATGTGTCACCGGCATGAGGGAAGGTATCAGTGCTTCAGTGTCACCGGGCCGGCTGACTGATAAGCTTTACCAGGTGCTCTTGGGGCTGCCTCTCTGTGCAACCCAGCTGGAAACCAACTCCATGGTAATCAAGGCAGCTCATGAGAGGTCCAAGGCTCCAAAGCACCTTTGCTCCTTCCCCCTGACTGGGAATCTTGGAGGACTTGACCTTTGGGGCAAGAGGACTTTTGCCTCAGTCACTTTGGGCCTTAGAATTTCCAGCTACTTGTTTCATATGATCAAGTACCAGAATACCCTCTGGAAGACGGACAAGTCTGCTGCTCAGGCCCTTCCTGAGGGTTCCCAGAGACAGGGGCTTCTAAAAATTCTCCAGGCTTGGGAAGATGTTAGTGAGCATCTCCTCAGAGCCACCTATGATATAGCTGATACTACAGCCAGAGCAGCTGCCACTGGCATTTGCCTTAGAAGGCACTATTGGCTTAGAGTCTCTGGCTTCGCTGCTGATGTCAAGCAACTGTAGAATGCCCCTTTTGTGGGTCACAGACTTTCTGGTCCTGATGTGCAGGATATTATTAATGACTTGCAGGTCTCTGCCAGGGCTAATAAGCCTGTCCACTCCCTTTATCATACCCAGCCTAGGAGCAGGCCAAGGCCTACATTTTGTAAGGTCTGTCACAAACATGGCTCCGAAACCAAGTTCCAGGGCAAGCGTAGGGCCAGTTCTGCCTTGCCTGCCCCTTCCCCCGCCACTGGTCCCACTGCTAAGCACTCCAGGGGAGGAGGAGCGGGTTCCACCTCAGCTGACTCCTTGCCAGACCGCCCTCCTCTTGTTCCAAGCCAGGAGGTGGGAGTTGGAGGTCAGTTCTCCCTTTGTCCCAATGAAGAGCCATTGCCATAGATGCTTGGATCCTACAGATAAACAAACAGGGCCATGCTCTAGAACTTCTAGACCAGCCTCCAGATGTTCCACCAGTTCCCACCTCTTATCCTCTGGACTACACAGCAGTGCTCTGGGAGGAGGTGTTCACCTTGCTGCGTGAAAGGGCCATAGAGCCAGTGCCCAGGTGGCAAAGGAACAAAGGGTCCTACTCCCGGTTCTTCTTGCTTTCTGCCCAATCAGAGATGCTCCAGCTCTTGCACCATGGTCATACCAGTATCAGTATTGGTTTATTGTTCATTCAGTTAAAAAAAAAAAACATGAAACTATTACAAGAAATATAAAAAATATGAGGATGTAAAACCAATTCATCACGTTAACATGATATGAAATATTAAAATTACATTGTTAATAACATAGTAGAAAGCAGAACATACTAATTCCTCATTCATCTGCACCTTCAAAACAGAGGCTTAGGTCTTAAATAATTTGTTTTCTAAAAATTCGATAAGTAGCAACCACAGAAAGTCCGTCATTATAGATCATATCTGGCCTTCCTCTGACTTTATCATTGTATTTCCTTAGTTCTCATCAAAAAACACTTTTGTAAATGAGCTAAGAAAGCTGTGAAGTATTCTTTTGTGTGCCTCATTACTAAACATTGACATTTACATAGATGAACAAGTGGATAATAGATTTATGCCCTATGACAGCCAAACTTAGGAGCCATCACCCTAGCCGGCCCACCAGATTTTCCTGTAGCGAGCTTTGTCAAGTTGACCAAATATAGCTTCAGGCGTACAGCCTTTAGCCATCCCCTCACTTAGGGTGGAAACCGGCTACAGCATTAGGCTAAATAAACAGGCATAAGAGTCAAAATACATGACCACTAAGATTCAGACAGACAGCCATTTAACCACTTTGGGGCTACAGTCGCAGGGCGACTGTTTTTAGGGCAACAGCACAATGCCGATGGTGATCGCAGTGATGGGCATTGTGCCGCCTGACTTTGAGTGGGTGAAATGCAGCAGAGTACGTGAGTGGTTTTTGCAGTGGGCTGTGCACCCCCCCCCCCCCGCAGTCCCTGAAATGTGTGATAATCACTTCCACAGCAGAGGTGTATCAGGGAAGGGGGTGCAATACCCATGCGGTGCTCTTACTGCAGGGTGCACCAGCAACCAGTTCACCACTGTGACAGGTGAACTGGTTGCATCACTCTGTCGAGGGGATACCACAAAATTACAGTCTTTGTTCCTAAAGGACCATCCAAAATGTAGACCAAAAAAGCGGGGTCTATGGATAAACTTGTATCTGAATATTCTAACCCCATGTATTCTTCTCATATTCATAACTCTCTGCAGTTAGCCTGCCCAGTAGAACTGCCCAAAGAATGGAACTATATGCTAATGATGGAATCATTGGCACGTTGCAATATTCAAACTGCTGCCCTTTTCTGCTGCACATTCTATCAATGTCTCAGATTTCTTACTCCACCTCACAAGTCTAGACACCCAGGAGATCCCTCAGGTCATTGTTGGCTATTGTGAAGTATAATTGATTAATTATACATTAATTTCTTTCTGCTGCCTTCATTTATTGTTTAGTTTTATTATAACATCTAATTTACTTTAGTTAGATTCGGCGTTTATTTCTCAGTTCCTCACAGTTTAGTATAACCGTTGAGGAACCGAGTAGTTCTATATTAGTTGCGGACTTTTCTGCTTTATTTTCTGTTAAAAAAAACTTATTGTTTATATTGTATTTACTTGTTTGAAGCTGCTAACCCAGCTTCCTTTTTAACTGCTAACCCGGTTACTGTGAATCGCTTCATTTAAGACCACCTGGCTTAAAGATAGGACCAAACCATAGCTCAGTCTCTTCCTTCTATGGAGTGAAATGCAAAAGTGTGTATCTATGATGACAACAACACAAAGCTTTACAGTTTCATAGGATTCATAGGATTATACTGGGCAAAGTAGACTACTGACCATTAAGCCCGCTGTTAACCTAGTTGTTATACCTGTTAAATGCACAGATCTACAATAAACATCCAGTTTTGTTTTAAACTCCGACATGGCACTACTACCTACGACCTCTTCAGGGAGCGAGTTCCAAACAGAGACCACTCTCTGGCTCAACCAATATTTTCTCTTTTTAGTCTTACATGCTTCTCCAGACAACTGTAGCAAATGGGATCTGGTGTTAGTTTTTCCTATGCACCTTCATTCATCTTAGCTGCAGATTAGAATTCATATGGCTTCCCGTCACATATCCCACTTGAAACAGCTATTACAAAATGTCACTGCAACCAAGATGTCTCTGCCACTTCAATAGCAGAAACAGATACAAGAGATCGTAGCAATAATAGGCAGTATATCAAATAGTGCACTTGAAGCACAATAAATTCATATAATACTGTGCAATACTTATACAATACAATGGGCTCTTAAATGCTACTTTTCTAACGTATGTGAGCATTTGAGTGGCCATATCTCTATAATTAAGATAGCTCTCTAGTCAGTATTAAATAGATGTACAAAAGCATGCAGAAAAAGAAAACATGTAAAACAGAAGTATCCTTATACAGTTGGTATCAGTTTCATCACAGTCCTCATACACATAATGTCCATGTGAGAAAAATTCCCGGTGCTCTAATTACATTTCAGTTTCAAAAGTAAGTGCATTGGTTTCAAAACTTCAGGGATTTCATCAAGGTCTCGTAAACTTGCAAACATATGTCTTGGAATTATCCAGACTGTTCTGTCTGTTTGCACTCCTTGTGGCCACATCCTGTAACCACTTTTATTATCTCTTTAGAGGCAAATTTCATAGCCATTTAGTTCCTTTAGCAAATGAGACATAAATATGAGGTAACAGTACCTCAAGATGAATCACCTTCGCACAAAACAGGGCAGGTAAAAGCACCATTAATACAGACCAGTTACAGGGCATAAAATCTGGCAGTACTCCAGGACGGATGATCATACACATTCTCTTTAAAAGTATCTGTTCAAAGTTTCTAGGAGCTCTTGTGCCTAAAGGTGTCAGCAGTTTCCTGTCCAACCTCCATATACTCCGTTGCTCTGTCCGTCAAGTCAGCAGAATTCATCTAAGGGATCAAGAGAGAAAAAAGAGAGAACTCTCCACTGGGTGTAGTATTTCTTTTCTTTAATCTCCCCAGCCCCTGGTAATGTCAGCATACCTGTTCACACTGAACATGCGCATTCAAGCACATAAAGTGCTACTGGATCTTTCTTCTAGAACCATGAACGAATCCTCCAGTCCTCGTAGTTTGACACCGACTCTGGCCGAAACTTCAGACTTTCAGAATTTCTCAGGGTTGCCACTATCAAACTGGTCTTCCCAACGGGTAACCAGTAAGTCCTCAAAACCGTAGTTAACAGCAGTCCAAACAACAATGTCTTTACTAAAGTAGCGTTCAAAACTAGTAGCACAGTTTGAGCTAGCATGATGAACAGTGATACAGTATGTATTTTAAGCACTCCTGAATGCTCCAGAGAGATGAAGTGTACTTGCAGACATAACATAGCAAAATCACAGATTCTTAAGACAAGAGTCATTCAGGCAAAATCAAATGTTAAAAAGGCTCACGCTTATAACAAAGAAATCCCTGAAAATAGAGTCAGATTCAGCCAAACTTGGCTAAAGAGTCAGAGCAGTGTAGAGCAGTGCTGCAGCTATCACACCATGTTTTCTGCTTGTTCTGGGTTCGAAGGAGATTCTCCTGTGAAGTGTCCATGTACTCTGTTAACCTCTCTTGAAAGTTCAGTACATACTTCACAATGCTCTCCTCACTTATGGGGGACCTCCCAACCTATTCCTTCCTTACCAAATTTAGAGGACCCCCCTCTCCCTGTGTGCAAAGAGTAGCTCAAAGGGTGAAAAACCTGTGAATTCCTACGCACTCTCTGTAGGCAAATAGTAAGTAGGGCAAATACTTGTTGCAGTTCATCCGGTGTTTGTTTGCAAAGGTGCAAAGCATATGTTTTAGCGTAGAGTTAAAACATTTACACTAGCCATTGCCCTGTGGATGGTACGGCTCAGTCTTTAGCTGTTCCACCTTGCATTTTTCCCACAAGGTTGTTATTAGTGTGGACCTGAACTTCGTGCCCCTGTCTGGTAAAATTTTCTTGGGGAACCATACTCAGAAAATAATTTTCAGGAGCTCATCTGACATCCTTTTTCTTTCCATTGACAGCATGGCACCAGACTCCGAGCATCTAATTGCAAAAATCTAAAACAAATAAATATTTTCCCAGACTCACTGGAGTAATTGAAAGGTCTGCAATATCAAAAGCCACCCTCTTCAATGGCTCATTTGTAACTAACTGGCACAAGAGGAGTGTTTACCTTATCTTGTATCTCTTTTGTTGTCTTACTCTCTCGGTAAGGTGCTCTGAGCCATTCAGAATGAGCACCATAGAAATAAAAGTTGTCTTGCCTTACCTCCTACCTTCTGAGATGCCAAACTGGTTTGGCAATACCAGCCCACATCTGGAAAGGTGGTGGGACAGTATTTGTTCTTCTAAAGCACACTCTGGATTCTGTTTATCCCTAGGTGCTCAGAAGTTGGAATGTCATAAGCCAGCTTCAGCAATCAATCAATCAATCAAACTTTATTTAACCAGGCATAAACACCATTGAGCAAGCTCATTTTCAAAGTGGCCCTGGACAACAATAAAATACAGTCACAGATAAAATGGACAAAAACAAGGCACTGTACATGTGAAGGATAATATAGGCCTATGCATACAGAACTAACATAGGTAGCATCGGTTATAAATCATAACAGAAAGATGGAAAGGGGAAGAGGGGAGGGTATGTGAGGGGGGAGAGTATATGAGGAGGGAGAGTATGTGAGAGGGGAGAGTATGTGAGGAGGGAGAGAGGGTAGAATGGTGAGGGCCAGGAGAAGTGTAGATGAACTAATAAGTGCTGGGTACCCCCTATTAGTGAGGTGGGTTAAAAAAATGCTAGGAACCCCCTAAGGGGGCTGTGAGTTGAGATAGACTCTGTAACGAGGGATTCATGGAAGATACTCGAACTTCGGCACACAGTCACCTAAAACAGCTGCAGGTTTCCTTCAGGTACTTAGCTATTAGTGCTTTGAATGTGAATGGCCCTGGAAGGGATGAGAGCTTTAGAGAGCCTTGCATGGTGTTCCATAGGGATGGGAGTGAGAAGTTGATTGCAGCCAAGCCATGGGTTGCATTTACTCTGGGGGTCTGTAAGCAGAATATGGAGAAGCATCTCAGACCATAAGATCCCTTGGCATGTGCGAAGAAGTTTGAGGTGTAAGCAGGAAGTTTATCAGACAGCACTCTAAAGAACCAAAGGAGAACGTTTCTTTTCCTCCTATTCGAGAGTGAGGGCCATACCATCTCTTGGTACAGGTGGCAATGGTGGGTGCGAGGAGGAAGATTAAGGATGAATCTTAAAGCCCGGTGATAAAGGGTGTCAAGTTTGTTGAGGGCTGTTAAGGGGCAATGGTTGTAAAGGAAGTCAGCGTAGTCCAGTAAGGGTAGGAATGTGGTTTGCACTAGTCTCTTTCTAGCTTCCTAGGAGAGTTGATGTTTAATACAGTAGAATAAACCTAACCGCTGCCTTAGTTTTTTCGATACCTCATTCAGATGGCACAGAAAGTTAAGTTTGTTATCCAACCAGAATCCTAGGTATTTAAAGGTATCCACTATTTCAAGTGGTTCTCCCAAAAGCGTTAAACTCTTAGGATGGTGAGTAGGTCCTGAGGCTGCCTTTGGGGAGAGGATCATGGCTTTAGTCTTTTTGGCGTTGAGTAGAAGCTTGTGGCTGATAAGGTTGTACTGGAGAGAGATAAAATCATGCTATAAATCCTCATGGGTCAGGTCCAGGGATGAGTTTAAGGTGTAGAGTATAGTATCGTCAGCAAATAAGTGCACATTAGCTGAGCGCAGATGTGAGTTGAGGTTATTAATATAGATTGTGAATAGAATTGGACCTAAGATGGAGCCTTGGGGGACACCTCGAGGAAGTGATTTTAATGGAGATAATTCACCTGCAGCTTTGACTTGTTGTAGTCTGTTTGTAAGGTAGCTGGTGAACCATTTGATGGCAGAGCCATCGAGTCCGATATTGTGCAATGCATCAAGCATAATATTGTGATCCACAGTATCAAAAGCCGTACTAAGATCGAGGAAGAGGGCAAACACATGCTTCTTAGCATCCAAGGCAATTTGCCAATCAGTGGTTACTTTTGCAAGGGCAGATACTGTGCTAAGTTTGGCTCTAAAACCGGACTGTACTGGGTTTAGTAGTTTTTGTGAGTCGAGATGCTGTCTGACTTGAGTGTTGACATTTTTTCCAGAAGTTTTGATAGGATAGGATAGGTAGTATGGAAATGGGTCAGTAGTTATTCAGGTCGCTCGGATCCCCGGATTTGAACAAGGGTATGATGTGTGCAGTTTTCCCCGACACAGGGAGCTCGCCCTGCATTATTGAGGTGTTAAATAAATGGACAGTTGTTTCATGTATTCCTGTGACACAACTATCCATTGGAATATTACCCCCTTTCTTACTCCTCTTTTTACACCCACCATTGCCTCACCAACAATCCATGCTGCACTTTCAGGAATCTGATTTGTTGTGAGGCCTCACTGCTGTCTCAGGCTTGAATCATTCTGTTAATTTATTTTGGATCTGGTGACAATGAGAGGTTGAAAAGTGCAGTTAAAGGGTGACAGATAACCAGCGGATCCTGCCCGTGGGTGGTAAGCCATGGGTTACGATTGGGATATCTGGGGAAGTTTGCCGAGCAAAGGCTGGTGGTGGGTAGGACTACCAAAGAACCCCTGTGGTGGGTATAAGGGCTTGGGTAGGTGGGAGGAGATCCCAGCAGCTGGCGGTGAAAATGGGGGATAAAAACAGAAAGTAAAAAAAAAAAGTGACATGTTTGCGGCTATGTATTTTAGAAGTTTACTGTTCAACCCATCCATACCCTCTGATTTTCTTTGGTACAGCTGCAGCAGCAGTTTCAGGCTCTCCTCAGCTCTGTTTTTAGTTTACCACTATTGCAGTATTAACCAGTCTATAACATTGCCTGTGTTTTTTTCCTAGGCTATGTGCTAATGCAGGGAAAACAGACTTTACACATTATATGTGAAAAGAGCCTTGGGCTTCTATAAGCAGGAAACAGAGCAGCTGTGAGATATCATAACTATAAATCATGACTTCATTCTTGTCTAATCAGAATTATTTATTTCTAAATATTCCAGGTACTCTTTTTTTTCCACAAGAGGTTGTTCCATGCAAACCGTTCTAAAATTCTACTGTACTAGAAACATAGACTTTGACGGCAGATAAGGACCACTTGGCCCACCCAGTCTGCCCATTTCTCTTCCTAATGGATAAGCTGCAGATTCTAGTAACTAGAATCTGCAGCTTATAATAGAAAGAAATGGGCAAAATGGTATAGAAAATAGTCCTTATCTGCCGTCAAAGTCTATGTTTCTATGTTTCTAGTACTGTAAAATTTTAGAACGGTTTGCATGGAACAACCTCTTGAGGAAAAAAAAAGAGTACCTGGAATATTTAGAAATAAATTATTCTGATTAGACAAGAATGAAGTCATGATTTATAGTTATGATACCTCACAACTGCTCTGTTTCCTGCTTATAGAGGCCCAAGGCTCTTTTCACATCTAATGTGTAAAGTCTGTTTTCACTGCATAAGCTCATAGCCAGAAAAAAAACAGGCTAATACAACTTCGGTTAGCACAATCCATTTAATCACACAGGAGTTTCTCTAATTTTCTACAAGGACAAGCAGTTTTTATCTAAATCCAAGCTGCATTTTTTTAAAAACAGAAATCTTCAACATGATTTATAATGTTTATATGTACACTTTACTTTGTCTCTTGTGGCTATAAGAGTTTCTTCTCCAGCACTGTGTGTCAGACACGCTCAGCTTCCCTTTGCAGTTCTCTCACCCAAAGAACTCAAGAATGCACTCTTATAACCACAAGAGACACAGTTAACTGTACATATAAACATATAATGCTAACCAGTTGTTTGTAACCTATGGGAAGGTAGGCAAAGGGCACCCAGCAGCAAAGAAATCTATTTCATGATGGATAACGTCTTGTATCTGTTTCTGCTATGAAAAGGCTGGTAAGATGCCACCAGTAATAATAAGAGCACATTCTATGAGAACTGCAGTATCAATAGCAGCTGCAAGAGATATTTGCCTAATAGAGGTGTGTAGGGCAGTTACTTGGGCTTCCACTCACACATTCACATTTCACTACTGTACCGATGTACAGGTTCAAATGGACTCTGGGTTTAGGATATCCTATTCCACAAGTAAACCCTAGATCAAGCCTCCCGAAGCACTGCTACAGTAGGAGTTTACTATTAGGAAGAACCATGTATCACATTTCCTGTTCTTATAAGAAAATGTTACCTTTATAACTATATTTCTTCCAAGAGATGTAATGCAGACCTTATAAACTCTCCCCCCCCCCTTTTCCCCACAGATACCTCATAGGTCTTCAGAACCTAAGTATATAATGGAACTGTTGCTTGAGCATTTATTGGCGATGTCCTTTAAATAATGACTGTTTTTTGTTAGGCAAAAATGTTTTTGCAAGTAAAAAAAGAACTACTAAAACAATTTTTCATTTTTGGGGGGGCATGACTTGCATATTGGCATGATGAGACATGTGTGTCTTGAGCTCCGCAATTGGTCTCACATTAATAGTTACATTTTAAAGCTAGAACTTTGCCAAAGTCAAAAATATCTGTGTAATGTGTACCCTCAAAAATGTCCAGTTCCAAAGATGGGTCATCTGAAAGGAGCAGTGGCTGGGATGGAGAGCCAAAAGATGGAGGTGGGAGAAAGTAAGGTCCCAGCACACAAGCGTGGAAGGGCGCCTGAGTGGCAATGGAGAACTGAGCATGGCTGGCCATGGTCACAAAATAGGATACATTCTCTGGAAGGCTGGCCACAGCCATGCAAAAAATGGAACTCATTCAGTCAGTGGTGCAGGACTCTACCACCCCTGCAGGACATGCTCGACAGGTTTCCACACAGCTGATTAAAGAAAATGCCTTACTTTGGGAGCACCTGGAAGTTCTGGAGAACCAGGCCAGGGAGGCAAATGTTACAGTTGTCAGTCACCCTGAAGGAGTGGAGGGAGGCTCAGTTACTTTACTTATGAATGATTGGCTGATGGAGGGTCTGAGAACCAATCCAGAGAGTGAACCCTGCAGATAGAAAAAGCATACAGAGTGACTCCACGGGAGAACATGGCAGGACGAAGAACTGCCCTAGTTGGGATGTTGGGACTCCAAATGTGAGATAAGGTTTTGCAACTTGCAAGGGAAAAACAGGGATTGAGGTGGAGGTGTCCCGGATGTCACTGTTTCCATTGTTTTATGCTACATGACAGCGGTGTAAGCAATTTGATGGACTTTGGGCCATCCTGTGGAACAAAAACATAACTTATTCAATAGTGCTTCGCGCAAGGCTCAGTATTGTTCACAATAACCATATCTTTCAATTTGTAGACCCAAAGGACATGGGTCCATGAGCAAAGCGGCTTGAGGATTCCCAGATACCCTGATGGAAGAGGAGAGGAAAGTGTGGGTGAGGAGAAGGAGCGAGATAAGGGATAATGAATCTTTCTGATTTGAATAACTGTTTGGTTTCCTGTTTTTCAAGTGTGGACAGTGAGTGTGAAGGAACTATTGTCTGGTGTGACAGGGAGTTAAGGTTGTGGGGACTTGTTCTGGACCCCCAGTAGTATTCTCAGGGGTCCCTTTCTGCTCGCAGACTTGTTAGAATATTTTAAAATGGCAGCTCTCCGCCCTACCATCTCCAGACTGTTGCAGGACTGGGGCAGGCAGTGCACCATATGTCGAGGCATGCCAGGTAATTTCAGAACTTTTCAACTTTTTAGTGCCTGCTCCAAGACTCTTCATGTTTCTGCACCAGAAATGTTGTACCCTTACATCGTGGCAAAGTTTTCACTTAAGTTGTGCTCTTGATAATTTGCTTTATGAGGAAAGTGATCTGGCTGTTTTTGTAACTAATTGTTCAAATAACTATGCACTGTATAATAATGTGCACCAGGGACATTGCTAGGCCAGTACCACTAGGATCGTATCCAGTTTCATATCATTCGCTTTTCCTATTTTAGGTATTGATCACTTCCATTAGGTGCAGTAAGTTACGCAGCATTGGATGGTGTATGCTACATAGAGTTACTTGTTGGAACCCCTGGTACTGTATTACATGGGCTGGATAAGGAAGGTATCCTAGATCAATGAACTGTCTCAAAGCTTGGAGATCTCTAGATCATATATCCATGCAGGGGATAATGCAGTACATGTGTGTGTTGAATATATGTATTGTATGAACAGTAATTCTGTTAAAAATCAATAGAATATTAATTCAAACACTAGTTTTCATTTTCAACTATATTATTAGTAAGATCATTTTTCTGGTCACAGCTTCTGCTTCTTTAGCTAAAGATCTGCTGTTGGAGAGGCAGATGTCATGTGACCAGCATAGTTTGAAGGCATTTTTTAAAATGTTTTTTAACACTCTTAGTTTACGGGGCATCTCTAAGGCTCAAGATGAATATTTGCAAGAATCTGTATCACATCTGTTAGAAGAAACATCGTTCACAGGTGGGTAACACTTACTGTATTTACATGCAGGCTCAGAATTGATTATAAGGTACTGGGTTACTATGTAACCCGATTGCGAGTCTGCATGTAAGTGATGCCACCGAAGACAGAAGGATCAATCGGGGAACCAATCGAAGTGCACCGATTCCAGGGACTTTAGTGTTCAAATTGCATGTAGATGCGATCAGAGCTGGAACCGATCCTGCGCGCATGCTCAGTAAACTTGTACCCTATTTACATGCAGGGTAAAATCGATTACGTGGTAATTGATTACCTTGTAATCAAATATTACTCTACATGTAGACCCGTTCTCTTCTGGGTGCATTGATTAATGCCATTCTTATAAACATGAACAAAGCTGGTAATCGATTACCTAGAATTGAAGACTAGGTAATTGATCACCAATTCATGTAAACATAGTATATGCAATATCAGTTTGGACTCCTGCCATCTGGGAAGCCAAAGGATGTCAGCACCAGGAAAATGCTGTGGTACTATTAGTAATAAACAATTGCCAACATGATCGTGTCCAAAACATCCACAGCAATAATTCCACACACACCAAATGGATGGAAAAATAGCTTACCGTTTAATACAAAAAGTGCAGCACACTACCCAAAACCAACAGTGAGTGGAGAAAACCTGCCGATACATATAATGACATCATGGCTACACTGCTGAGAGCAGCTGTAGCTTGCCTCGTCTGACATGATGCAACAGCTGCCTACTCCACGAAGGAATGCATTGCTGGTACCCCGTTCTTAGCTGTCATGAATCTAGTGATAAAGAGTCAAACTTCTAATCAATGTTTTCAGTCGATTTGCAAAGATTTATCTGAGGACTTGCACTTTGTAGGGTAGGATCTTTTGTTTTCCTCTCTGTTCCCCGGTGCTGTAAGCCTCTGTTGTTTTAGTCATCAACTCCTTTGGTTTAGTAGTCACTGCCAGCAGCTCATTTCTGTGGTATTTCCTTAATATGCTTAATGAAAGGTGAGAGACAGTCTCAGAAAAATGTTAAGTGAAAATTCTGGTCAAAATAGTCAGAAAAACTAAGTTATGGGATATAGCCAGGGAGCTCCAGTAAAATGGGATAAAGTGCAGGCAATGCCCCCTGATTTGTAGGAAAACAAAAGGGAGCACTCGAGAGACCAACAGACACCAGCAAAGTTATTTAACTTGCATTTATTTATCGAATAAAGGATGTCAACTGCCCACCCCACCTCACTAACTAAATGCAAGTTAAATAACTTTGTTGATGTTTGTCTTGTCTTTCAAGTGCACCCTTTTGTTTTCTTACACTATCTGGTGTGGCTACTGTGGGAGCACTGGCACGAGTCTCTCCTGAACATGCTGAATATCTTTTTTTTTTTTTGAAATTGTACTTTATCTTCTCCAACTACCTGTCGGCCCGACCCTTCAGGGCATCCAAGGGGTCATCCTTCTGCCACCCTGCCCACCGATACTTACCTCCGGATACCCCATGTAGCTTAGGCTTACCCCTTCCCCCGAGTGGGGATGAGGTGGGGGGGCCCCCGTAAATCAACTTTTTAACCAGAGGTAGTCAGCGAGCAGGGGGCACATTGAAGGCATGCCCCGGGAAGCCCATATTCCCGGAGCCGACAGGCATTTTTCCATTTTTTCCTTCCTCTCCTATGCAGCTTCCAACCCCCCGACATCATGGCACTAGTCGCCGATGTCTGCTGCGTGTTGGGCCACCCGTCCCTTCTAATGGGAGCTTGCAGTCCCAAGCCCGCCCGAGTCGTCACAAGTATGGCGGGCAATGGCCCTCCGCCTGGCTCCTCCTGGAGACGGGCGAGCTGTCGTGGGATGCTCAAGCCGTACTCCTCCTAGCCGACCCACCTGTGACCTGAGTCTGCTCCCAAACCCGGGTCACCGGCATGGAGCGAGGTGTGGCATCCAGCGCCTCAACCCTCAGTGCCACCGGGCCAGTAAATGCTGAATGTCTTGTTCGTACATTGCCCATGATTTAAAATTGTTGAAATTATTTACACTTTTTGTCCCTTTCCTTCAGCAACCTGGCGGATTCATCTCCTGTCTGCAGAGCCTCGCCTATCCTTGGAACCCCTCTTTGATGATTGCAACCCCAGTTCACACAACAGCCTTGTCCCCATGGCTTCCCCCTGCAGTGGGGTTTAAACAGGTCTTCCTTTTTCTGTGCCAGGAGACCAAATCCAGCAGCATCTGCAGTGGGATCTGGCCCAAGCAAGGTGTGGGGGTGTGGGGACTTCATTGACCAACTGACAGATTCATTCTGTTCATGTTCTCTCTCTCCCCTGTCTGTTGCTCAGGGCTGAGAAGGCATAGGGAACAAATTCTGGACAAAGCCAATATGGCTGTGGAGAGCTTTTAGGAGTGGCAAGAGTGTTGAAAAGAATATGTGGTGCTCTCGCCACACTGGAGTCAGCCATAACTAGTACTGCAGCAATTACAGTACTGCACATGCACGATATTCGCACATGCGCAGTTTGCCCAGGAGTCAGCCATGTGGAACATGGCCACACTGACATCACTGCTTATGCACAATACTCGTACATGCGCAGTTTAAGTCAGTGCCACCGTGTTACCCATGGCAGTCTTCACTTCTGCAGTTGTGGAAAGGAGAAATAGTGCACCGAAAATGGGGTGTGTTTATGCGGCCCGCGGAGGGGAAGGGCTGCATAAACAGAATCATTGGAAATTATGCCGGAGCACTGTGGCAGCACATCAGACAGTGGTTTGGTCACGTTATTCCAAAGTGCTCTTATACAAATCTGATGATGGCATAGCATCTGTGGAGCTTGGCCCATGCAGCTGTAAAAATCAGACTCTGGAGGAGACGATTAACAAACTAGAGATCTGGTCTGGGACTTGCTTGTCATCAGTCACTTTCTAATTCTTTTATAAGCAGTAATTTCTGGTAAATGTGCCTTAACCATATTGATCTCAGTGCTGCTAGACTACTTATGGTTTTCCCCTGATTGTAGAGGTTGGGGTAGTAGCAGTCTTGAAGTGGTAGCTGCCGTTGGTTGCACTGTCTGAATAAAAGTGGTACCCATGCTCGTATGCACATTTTAGAAATTACCCCTTTCCTTGTTTTTGCTGTAAAAAAAATCTGACCCCTTTTAAGACAAAAACAAGGAGTCAGTTATGGTCTCCTCCCCCCTTTTCGCTTCAAGTGAGGAACGTGATTATAGGTTTGCATCAGATGTACAGTGGCAGCCATAGACGCATAATATTGTTAAACAGTAATCAACTGTAAAAGCTTGTGTTTTTTTTTTTTTTAATATGTGCTTTCTTAATATCAATACCACTCCACCCATTTTGTATTCTGCCCCTGGATTGCTGTGCCCCAAGTGTATTGTTTTGCAATTTTGTGTTGAAACCTAGCTGCCATATCCTTGACCACTGTTCAAGTCTTCTAAGGTCTCTGCTCATACTTTTCCATCCTGCTGCAGATCTTGGTATCATCATACAGAGTCAAACCTTCCCTTCCTGCTTCTTTGCAATTTCACTTATAAAGACATTAAAGAGAACTTTGTCCAGCACTGATCCCTGAGGTACCCCTCTTCACCTTTCCTTCCTTGTAGTGAACTCCATTTACTTCCAGCCTCTGTCCGCTATCCCCTAACCAATTTCTTACCAAACAGCCACATTTTTTTTCTCTCTGAGCCAATACTGTAGGAGTCATGCAGAACAAATGTTACTTTCTTGGAAAGTTTTTAAGTTACACATACACAACTAGCATGGAAGTTGTTCAGGACAAAAATACCTTTCAAA
Organism: Neoceratodus forsteri; assembly: GCA_016271365.2. Taxonomy (NCBI): domain Eukaryota; kingdom Metazoa; phylum Chordata; order Ceratodontiformes; family Ceratodontidae; genus Neoceratodus; species Neoceratodus forsteri. The sequence continues at coordinate 237,366,060 of CM057450.1, forward strand.
TGAGCCTATTTACTAAGCTGCAGTAATTATAGTTTTTTGAAATATGGCCATCTGATTACCTGAATTTTCATTTTTCTTCACTATTTTCACCTTTTGGATGGCTATATTTAAAAAAATATATAATGAATTCAGTTTAGTGACTACCCTCATTTGAAAGGTCTTTGTGTCCTGAACAACATACATGCTGTTGGTGTATGTGTAACTTGTATACTTTTTGAGATATTTACATTTGTTTGGCATTACTCCTAATGTGTTCGCTCAGAAAAAATAAAATGAGGCAGTTTGGAAGTGCAATAGGAGCCTACTAACATACTATAAAGCCAGCAGAAGAAGGCCATCTGGTCTATCTATTCTGCTCATATTGCAAGATCCAGAGCTTGAACTACTGTCCCTGCCCCTTCCCAACTCCTCCCATCCTCCATACCCATGATCCTTACCGTCCCCCTGTGCCTTACCCAGCCTCTCTTAAAGCTGCCCACTGTGTTCAACAAGATCACCTCTTCTGGCAGCGCATTCCAAGTGTCCACCACCCTCTCTGTAAAGAAGTGCTTCCTGACCACCCTCTTAAACCTCCCACCCTCTAACTTAAGACTGTGCCCCTTTGTGTTATGGTTGCCACTCAATTAAAGAGACCCTCCTTATCCACCTTATTTATACTTTTAAAGTACTTCAAGTCCCAATCAAGGCCCCTCTCTCTTCTGTCCTCCATGGAGTACATGTTCAGTGCCCTCAACCTCTTCTCATATACCTTACCCTGCTGACCTGCTGTCATCTTTGTAGCCCTCCTCTGTACCTTCTCCAGCAGGTTAATGTCCTTTTTGAGGTGTGGGCACCAGTACTGTACTCCATACTCTAGATGTGACCTTACCAGTGACCTGTACAAGGGTAGTATAAACTCCTGTCTCCTACTACCGATCCCCCTAGCTATGCATCTCAGCATCTTGTTTGCCCTTGCTGCTGCTTTCTTTCACTTTGTGGAGTGCTTCAGGTCACTAGTAATCATCACTCCCAGGTCCCTCTCCTCCTCTGATGCAGATACCAGGACTCCACCCATGTAGTACTCTGTCTTGGGATTCTTGGTTCCAATATGCATAACTTTGCATTTCTTGGCATTGAAGCCAAGCTGCCAGATCCACAACCACCTCCCCAGCTTTTCCAGGTCATCATGTAGGTCCTGTATCCCTTCAGCTGTGTCCACTCTCCCACAGAGCTTGGTGTCATCAGTGAATAGGCACATTTTGCCCTTTATACCATCCCCAATGTCATTGATGAAGACATTGAACAACACTGGCTCCAGCACTGAGCCTTGTGGTACCCCACTGGTGACCTCTCTGGTGTCAGATAACTCTCCCCCATAACCACCCTCTGGGTTCTGTCCCTCAGCCAGTTTTCTACCCATCTGGCCATCTTATCCCCAACCCCAAGATCCACCAACTTCCTGATCAACCTTTTGTGGGGCACAGAGTCAAAGGCCTTGCTGAAATCCAGATAGAGGATGTCTGTGGCTTGGCCCCTGTCTGCTGTTTTAGTGACGCAGTCAAAAAAGTCAGTCAGATTTGTTTTACACACTCCCCCCCCCATGAACCCATGCTGCCTCGAATCCTGGAGACCATGCTCCTCTAGATATTCCACCAACCTTTCCTTTAGTATGGTCTCCATGAGCTTGCCCACAATTGAGGTCAGACTGACTGGTCTGTAATTCTCTGGGTCATTCTTGGGACTGCTTATGTGAAGGGGCACCACATGTTCTGTTCTCCAGTCCTGCAGTATCACACCTAACTGTAGTGAGCTATTAAATATGTCTGTCAGTGGCTCTGGCAGCTCCTTGGCCAGTTCCCTTAGTACCCTTGTATGTACTCTGTCTTGGCCTGGTGATTTGTCCACCTTTAATGCTAGCAGTCCCTCCCTCCCTCACTCTGTCCTCCTCTATCACTACATATATGTTCCCCTCTCCCCCATCTCCTCTTCTCCCTCCTGAAGGCACTGGTCTGTCATTCTCCCTGGTGAAGACAGAACAGAAGTATTCATTTAGTATCTCTGCTTTTCCACTATTATCCTCCACCCACACCTCCCCTTTCTTAAGCCTAACAGTCCCTTCCTTGTCTCTTTTTTCACTTATATAGTGAAAGAAAGATTTCTCCCCCTTCTTAACTCCTTCAGCTATCCGCAGCTCCTTCTGTGCTTTAGCTCGCTGGACTTCCTTACTTGCCTCACTAGCCAACCTTAGGTAATTTTCCATATACCACCTTTCTCTTGGTCTTCCTGACTTTTCTATAGGCCAGTGTCTTTTCCCTTACTGCCTGGACAACCCCAGAACTGAACCAGCTGGGCCCTTTGGCCCTTGTGTACTTACCCCTGAGCCTAACACACTCCTCTGTGGCAACCAGTATTCCTTCCTTAATGATGAACCACCTTTGGTCCATCCCTATATTTGCTCTGATGCCCACCAGGACTCTCCTTAGTACTTCACCCTGTCACAAATGCACTCAGCAGGTCATGCCCTCTGCTTCCACAGTGCCAACCTCAGAATGCAATAGTGTGAACAGGTAACAGACAGGGTAACCCTCCTGTCTGCTTTTGGGTCTGAATCACCTTTAGTCTCAAGTTTTGGGGGATTCAAACTATGAACCTTATGCTAGCGTACCCAATGTACAGGCTCAGATACATACCCTCTTCAGGGATTGTGGTACAATCTTTTGCCAGGGTCACCAAGCCAGGCTTCCAAAATTAACCCTTAAAACTCTATAAAAGACCTTAAGTATATTCTTACCCTTTTCCCAGTTTAGTAACACTATCAAGCCCTTCAGAACAGCTGTCAGACTTAACCACGTATACATCACATACAAAAGAACTTACAAGACACAGCCAGGCAGTATCTTGAAAAAAAATATTCTTTGCTAAAAGATGATAAAAAAATATGAAAAATGTAAACACAGAACAATATATCAAAGAGCTCACAATCACATAAAAGAATAAGGGAAGATTTACAGAACAAAACTCCTACCACAATACAAGATTTTTTCTATCTAAGGTATTACCTCTGGAAGTGTGTTTAAAGTTAGATCAGAGAGCTGTGTCTCTCTGGAGTCCCAAAATGATATAATTTCAGACACAGGTATCAGTTTAAACCCTGTATCTCCACATCACTTCTGTGAGTCATCTAGCTCCTCCTTTTAGAATATAAAATTACAAAAAAATGATTTCTTATCAGGAGGTATTGTAAATAATGTGACTTCAGAAGAAAAATACAGTTCCTAAATGATGACAGTCTTTAATCAAGCCTTTCCTTTGAACTGGTGGCTGGTTCCTGTTTTCCCAAGGAGATCAAAGGGTTTTATGAAGTTTTTAACTCATTGCTGTTATCAATTGGTTCCTCTAGGAAATCATGAAAGTTTATTAGGCTTATCCTCTGGCAGATGGCCAGAGTCTTAATTAAGAACAGACAGGAAGCTCTAGGTTTCCCCTTTACTGGTCAGTTTCACACATCCTCTGGTCAGTTTACATATCCTGCAGCTTCACTGAAACCTGGGGGGAGGGGCCCCCATGGAAGCACAAGCTGTCTTATGTGAGACAATCCCATACTATATTTTTATTTTACAAATATCATACAATAATCATAACCAGCTGGCCAAGCGTCACATACCCATAGTCCTGAAAGCTGATGCATATGTGATAATGAGGACCGAAATATAGAGAAGTACAATGGCTGGTCCAGACCTGTCAAACTATCCCCCCACATACAGATGTATGAGAATATTTGTTTAGTACAGCTGTAGAAACTCACCTAATTTAATAAATACACAGAGTAAGAAATAATTACTATACTGCTGAAGAGTCAGTGCATGACAACGTAGCTGATAGGAGCCAAAAGGACAAGAGAGCTAATCAGTCCGACTCTGATTTAATTTCTTACACACAGAAATTTAAAATGCAGTAAATTAGGTCTTATAAAGAAAATGGCAATAAGATAAATCACAAGGCGACGGCAACAAAGGAAAGCGCAGACTGCACGGACTGTCCAACATATAAGCACAACCTTAAAAAATAACTTATCACGTTGCCTGATAGTAACTCAATTCATACTAAGAGGAAAGAAAGACACATAAATCTGACAACTTAAAAAATATTATAGAGGAGTCAGTATAAGGATAAGGAGAGTATGTTAAATCAAACCAAAATGCCTTGACTGCAGCCCATTGCTGACCAGGAAATATTAAGTTTGAACATCTCTGACAGATGGCAATGCTCACAGACCACCCACTGATGTCATGACACTGCAGACACTGGCAGCCCAGCTTAGCAGAGCATCAGGATCAAATTACAGCACTTAGAGGAAAACGGAGCTATGAACATGAAAGCACAATTACAGTATTTATTAAGCAGAGGGTTAAAAAACAACTAGGGCAGTGCTTTAAAGGCATTTCTTTATTAACACTACCATTTGCAGTAAAAATAAAATGTTGCACATGATCTTTAAACAGAAAGAAGGGAGTATTTAATTCAAATGCCATAGTGATTTGCATTAGTGGAAGGATCACTGAAAAGTCAAAAAAATGTGTTCCACGATAAGCCATTTTTCCAGCTAAGCTTCAGCAATATGGCTTTAGGCTCTGCCCACAGCAATAAAAAGGAGTAGGGGCTCTGTGAATGATTCCCCAGCACCCTACCACCTCTCCATTTGAGCAGTGTAGAGTGGCAGCCATGTGTCCTCTTCACACTGGATGCTAGATTTCGTGGTACCTGGGGAGTGGGAGCTAATAATAATGACATTTCATTCACACTAAAAGAGAACGCATTAGCACAATCAAAAAGGCTGAGTCCACCCCCTCTCCCTCCCCAGAAATGAGTGCATCACCCCTCAGATTTCTTAGCCCCCTGTTGGCCACAGTGTAGGTTTCTAGGGCTCACAAACAAACCCCAGTCTCCCAGATGTAACCCACCACTGACCCAGCCAGTTTTCCCCCACTATGACTTTCCTCCCATGGCAGGGGCCTTGGAGTACCCATTCACCCTTCCAAAACACACTAGAGCTCCAGGTGGTGGGGAGCCCAAGAGTACTAGAAATCATTTTTAAATCCATATTTCCCTCACCCCTGCAGGATGCCAATGATGGAGGGTTCAGGTGTGCCCATGCAGAATTTTTTGGGGTCCATGCTCCCACTCACTGCACCAGCTGCACTGCCACCTGTGGTCACCAGAGTGGCGGTAGTGCAGCAGAGACAACCGCCCACCCTGCAGTGAGGAAACCATCCTCTGGGATGTTCAGTCCTCTGCCTGGCTTCAGCTGTCCCAAGCACCCACCTCTTCCACCAGCCTTTCTTAAATACTGAAATACCACTGGGATTGGGTTTGAAGGCTGTGAGGGAGGAGCTTGGGGAGCTGCAAACTGATCTGAGCCCTCAGAACAGACCAGGAAGGAGGAAACAAGGAACAGCCATATGAGCTAAGTCTTAAGGACGTGTAAATATACAAAATGTGTGAGTAGATCTATAGTCCTTATGAGTAGGATTGTGGTTTCCAGTTAGTACTGTAGTTAACTGTCTTATGCTGCATGCAAGGGCATTTAGGATAACAATTTCTGTTAGAGGCTGGGCTAGGATTAGTTAATTCTACTTGCTGTAGGTAGAGTGGTGTGGAGAGGCTGTATAGGTAGTGTGGACTATGAGTAGGATTGTAGGGTGCAATGGCTGTGGGGTAGCAATGCAAATGAACATACTGTGGAGGCTGGGGGGGTCCAATATGCCACAGGCTAAGAAGGTTTGAGGAAGAGGTTCATTGGCTTGACAGGGAGCTGGGGAGGTTGAGGGAGGAGGGGAGGATTGCGTCAGTAGGAGGACTGACATCTGAGAGTATTGTGGGGGCACCACAGAGAAGGAACATTGGAGCAAGGGAGAGGTCAAGGGGAGGAGGCACAGTAGACAGGAAGCCAGTTGATGAAGGGTGGACTCTAGTAGGACCTAGAAAAAGAGGAGCAGCAGCAGTAGGCAGGAGGGAGGAGGAAACACTCAGTAAGGCAAAGGGAGGAGGGAACACGTTTGCTGTACTAGCAACACATGGGAAAGAGGACACAGGAGGAGACTGCACAAGGGATAGTACTCACAAAGAGAAGGGGGAGAGAGAGGCATTACTAGTGGAGAGACTGAGTATGACATGGCAGGGGGAGGGATAATACACGGAGAGGTGAGGAGGGAGCGGAAGGTTAGCAGTCAAACAGAAGGAGGGGGATGAGTCTCAGTTGAGAAGGGCAGGGGGAAAGACACTGGGATACACTGTAAAAGCACCATCTTGAGTGGCCCCAGAAATGAGAACCTGGGTGGGGGGGGTGGCAATAGGCACAAGGAAAAAGGAGGGAGGTGTACTAGTGTTGGGGGACTCCATATTCAAGGGGATCAGATGGGGCAGCAAGGGGGAGAGGCAAGTCAGATATGGGTGGAGTCCATACCAGGATTAAAGGCAGACAAGGCAGAACAGGCAATCCTAAGCAGGGTTTTATTTAACTCTAAAAATTGATTAGCGTTTTGCTCATCAAAGTTCTAAAACATTGTGAAAATGCATAGCACTTGCCTCACTGTGTTTCACAAACATAACACTTCTAGAAAACCTATATAAATACTTTCTGTACAGTTAGTATTGTCCAAAGAAAAAAACTGCCAATCAATTATTTAAAACCCTGCTAAGGTGCGTAAGGAGGGGTAGGAGGAAACCACACATTGTGGTACATGTGGGAACAAATGACCTATCGAGGGAAACGGTGGAGGTAACAAAGGGGAGGACCCAGGAAGTGGGAAGGTTGTGTGAGGAGACTGGGGAGTCTGTGGCATTCTCCAAAGTGCTCCCAGTACTCTGCGCAAGCACAGTGAGAAAGGAGAGGATTAGGGAATTGAACACATGGTTGGTAGAATGGTGTCAAACTAAGGGATATGGGGTTGTGGGTGGCTGGGGCAGTACCTGGGATAATAACAATTTGTTCACAAGGGATAAGCTGCACCTGAGTGGGGAGGGGAAGGAGGTATTAAAGCAAAGACTGGGGAGGTATATTGCGGCAAAGGTGGATTTAAATGAGATGGTGGGTGGCAAGTGGACAGCAGGTAGGCAGGGATCTGACAGAGTGGAGTCATAGCCTGTACCCCAGGCTAGCAGGAAAGGACTTGGGGTGGCCAAAAAAGGAGGGAGTAGAAGGAAGGAAATGGAGGCCGATGAAGTGAAGGGGGCAGGATGGAGGGTGGTCTCGCTGAATGCAAGAAGCTTAGGCAACAAATCTGCTGAGCTACAGGCACTCTTAGCAGTATGGAGGGTGGATAATGCAGCTGTCACAGAAACGTGGGCAACTGAGCACAGGGACTGGGTTCTGGCAATCCCAGGATACAAAGTATACAGGAAGGACCGTAAGAAAGGAAGGGGCGGTAGGGTGGCAGTCTATGCGAGGGACGGGATCAAATGCACAAGGGACGAGGGGGAAGAAAGGAGAACAGAGGCAATCTGGCTGCAGCTCCTAAACTCAAGAGGTAGGAAACTGAGGTTTGCGGTGGTATACAGGCTGCCATCCCAGTCTGAGGAGTTTGACAGGGAATTAGCAGGACAAATCAGAAAGGTATGTAGAAAAGGGAAGGTGGTCATCGTGGGGGATTTCAACTTGCCGGGGGTTGACTGGAGCATTCCAGTCACCTCCAGTGCTAGGGAGTAAGTGATCCATGACGCGATCCAGGAGGGTCTCTTGATACAGTTGGTCAGTGTACCGACTAGGCTAAAGAACACTTTACATCTGGCGTTGTCGAATGGGGAAGCAGTAAGGGAAGTAAAGGTAGAGGACCCACTAGCTGACAGCGATCACCAAACGGTGTGGTTTAATATCACAATGTGCAGGGAGCCAGAGAAATCAGTTACTCAGGTAGTAAACTTCAGGGGGCAGACTTTTTGAGGATGCAGGAAGTACTGAAAGGGAAACTAGAGGGAATAAGGCAGGAGATGGATGCAGAGGAGAAATTGGATATTATTAAAAGGGGAATTACAGAGGCAACAGAAGCCTGCACCAAGACACAGAGTAAGAGGAGCAGAGCAAGAAAACCATGCTGGTTGAACAGCGAGGTATTGGAGGTGGTGAGAGCAAAATGAGAGGTGCACCAGAGGTATAGAAGGACAGGGAAGGAAGTGGACAGGGAGGAGTATGCAAGATGGTCCAGGGAGGTGACCAGAAAAGTGAGAGAAGCCAAGGCCCAGAGGGAGCTGAGATTACTGCAGGAATTAATGGGAGGAGAAAGACTTTTTCAGATACAGCTGGGAGAAAAGGAGTGCAAGGAGACAATAGTGAGGATAAAGGGGTGGAGAGTGGACAGAAAGGGTGAGGAGTAGGCAGAAGCACTGAATGAATACCTTTGCTCAGTGTTCACAGAAGAAAGGGGACCGCTACCACCATGGGCTGGGAGGGTGGGTACAGGGGAGAGGAGGCGACAGATGGAAGAATTGAGGCAAGCAGAGTCCTAGAGGTACTGAGGGCACTGAAGGTAGACATGGCACCAGGGCCGGATGGTATCCACCCAGGGTGCAGAGAGAGATGGTGGAGGTGTTGGCGGAGCTGCTGGCGGATCTGTACAGTACCTCACTGGAGTCAGGATGTGTGCCACTGGACTGGAGGATGGCACATGTAGTACCATTCCACAAAAGTGGACCAAGGGATGAACCAGGTAATTATCGCGTGGTAAGTCTCACCTCCATAGTGTGCAAACTCATGGAGACAATACTAAAGGAAAGACTGGTGTCGTGCCTGGAGGGCAGTGGCCTCCAGGATGTGAGGCAGAATGGGTTTGTTTCATGGAAGTCTTGTCAAACCAACCTGATACAATATTATGACTGGGTGACATGTGAGCTGGATAAGGGTCATGCGGTGGATGTTCTTTACTTGGATTTCAGCAAGGCCTTCGATTCTGTGCCTCATGAGTGGTTTGGGGGGGAAGCTAACTGGTGTAGGGGTAGGGGCAAAAATGATGAACTGGATTAAAGCTGGCTCAGTGGGAGGCTGCAGTGGGTGGTGGTGAGAGGGGAGCTCTCAACTCCAAGGCCGGTGATGAGTGGGGTGCCACAGGGCTCTGTGTTGGGGCCAGTATTGTTCGGGCTCTTCATATCAGACATTGCACATGGGGTGGTGAGCAACGTAAGTCTGTTCGCTGATGGCACCAAAATCGGAGCAGTGCTGAATGGAGAGGAGGGATGGAAGCAGCTGCAGGGGGACCTAAGCAAGCTAGAGGAGTGGTCAGAGAGGTGGCAGCTGGAGTTTGATGCAAAGAAGTGTAAGGTTATGCACTTTGGGGTGAAGAACCCAAGGAGAGAATACTGGCTGGGAGGAGTTAAGCTGGGGATCACTGAGGAGGAGAAGGACCTGGGGTAATGATAACAGGGACCATGGACAACACTGCCCACTGCAGGAGAGCAGCTGCAAAAGCGAACAAAATGCTGGGATGCATAGCGAGGGTTTTTTCGTCCAGGCAAAGAGAGGTGATCTTGCCCCTCTACAGGTTGCTGGTAAGGCCACACTTAAGAGTATTGTGTGCAGTTTTGGAGGGCATACCTAATGCATTATATCATGCTACTGGAGGGGTTGCAAAGGAGGGCAACAAAGATACATGGAATGGAGGGGAGAGACTATGACAGCAGGCTGGGAGACCTGAATATGTACACTCTGGAGGATAGAAGGGACAGGGGGGACATGATAGAGACATTCAAGTATCTGAGGGGAATCAATAAGGATGGGGCAGATGGGGTCTTTAAGTTAAGGAGGGGAGGGTCACCAGGGGCATGCACTAAGAATAGAGGGGAGACTTAGGAAGGAAATGAGGAGACACTATTTCACAAAGAGAGTGGTAGCAAAATGGAACACCCTACCAGAATGGGTGGTATCATGTAAATCTGTGAACGGTTCCAAAAGGGCATGGGACAGGAAACAGGGAGAGAATGAGGGTGGGGAGGTGGGGGTGGCAGTGGGATAACAAATGGGATGGGGGGTGGGGCAGCTGCAAGCTTGGGGTGCTAGCTGCACACTCAAGCAGACTTAGATAGATCAGGTGGTCTGTTTCTGCTGGCACATTCGTATGTTCGTATGTAAGCTTGGAAATTATACCCAGGTTGCTGGCATTGGGACTGGTGCACCTGCGCCACTGGGAGGCACTGCATGAAATTCAATTTAAAGTTATTTGCAGAGATCAGTCACTGTGTCTGATGTCTTTTCTGGGCACCCAAAGCTAATTTCTTCACATCCACTGGTGATCCAGTTGCTGGATTTCAAAGTGGAGGCTGGGTGGTGATAAAGTCTTGACATTACTTATAGATGTACCAAAAGAGGACAGGGCTTGTAATATTAAATTCCAGACAGTCTGACTCTTCAGTATGAAAGGGGCTGTGCCAGAAAACCAGATAGGTAATAAAAATGATTTTGCCCACTAATCAGGTGTGTGAGAATTACCAGAACGGGACCTACTAATAAAGGCTTATAAGTTAACCTGCAGCCAGAGGAGAAGAAAGAGGGGTTTGAGGTGTGGCTCTCCAAGGTTAAAAAACATTGTGACAACTCCATTGCAGTGAGCAGATTCACACCACATGCCTGAGACATTAGGTGCAGAGGCCGGGAAGGAGGGCAACAGAGAGCGTTTGGATGCATGTTCACCTCCACGGGGACGGGTGAGTGGCACTGTACACTGGAGCGACTCCTAAGGGTGGCACAGAGGTGATGTGCTTGGCAGTTTTGTTAACCACCTGCTTCCTCACACCCCACCTTACCCAGGACACTGCAACATGCATGTGCTACTTAGGATAGTGAGCAAACTAAATGGAAAGAAAACCAGCTGCACCAGCATATGCTATCCAGTGCATGGCCCCCACATCATTAGACCTAATGTCAGTCTCCTGTTGCAACTTCCTTGTTTTTTCCAGGCCAGGCCAGGCCAGACTGGGTGCCACGATGAGAGAGCCTTGTCACCTGGGGATGAGGAGGTGACAGGTGGTAATTTGTACCATCAAAACAGGGATGGTACAAAATCTTGAGGGACTGCAGCTCTGCAACCTAGACAGTGAACTGTCAGAGGTGGTGAGCAGCAACAGCGGGAGGATAAACTGAATAAAAAAAAAATACTAGACTTTTTCAGAAAATACCATCTAAGCTAGAGAATTTCCTGAAACAGATTCGTAACACTGGATTTTGTGTGTGTATTGTGTCCAGACCATCCGTGATTTCAAAGAACCACTTATGCTCAGTTTTGTAACATCGTACATATCTTTACTGTACCGCTACCTCTAAGACAGAAGGGCAATATATTTGTAGCCCAGTCTGCGTGAGTATTAAGAGACTGTCTACATGAATACTGTAATTCACAGACACAAGTGAAAGTATAAATCCCTATTGAGGAGAACTTCCCTCCCTCCCTAGGTAGATAGTTGCATCTGTTAAAGTAAGCGACATCAGCCGGCCCAGTGGCATGGAGGGCTGAGTCAGAGATGCCTTACCTCCTGCCGTGCTGGAAACCCATGTTTGCAGTGCAAGTGTGTCTTCAGGGACCTGCCAGGGTGGGAGAGGACTGCTCTCCTCTCCCAGGGAGGGTGGGGAACAGCTGCCGGCATTTGCCTGACCCCTAGCAGAGGCTAGGTGCTGGTATGCCAGGCCATTACAGTGGGACATGGAAGCGGAGCAATGCTATGAGTGGACACAGGTGTGGTATGCCCACTGTTGGCATTGCACGCTCCGCTGCTGAGAAAATTGGAAAAATAGCAGCCATGGTCGTGCAGCTTGATGGCCATCCACCCAACACACTGTCTCCAAGGGTGCCACCTGTGCTGGATCTGGTCCTGGTGGGGAGTTTGGGGCTCCCCGCCACTCCGCCACAGGGGGCAAGCCATGGGGGTAGCAGGGTGGTGGCCCGATTGGGAGACGGGTGTGGACGGATGGTGGTCGGAGGAAGAGGAAGCCTGGACTAAAGTGCCGACTGACAGCCACGGGGAAAAATGCAAGATAAAAAAAAAAGTAAGCAACATCAGATGCCACGTGGTGGCTGTGGGAAGGGCATGTTTAAAAGGACCTCCTGGAATACCTGAATTTCCCATTTTTAGAACAAATTCATCATTCTATTGAAGCCAAAAATATGGATCTCAACCTATTGGTTGGAAGCAGTTTTATCTCCCTTATATCTAAACCTTTGTATATTTGGAATCTCAGATAGTAGCAGTATCCTCTTTCTTTTTACTTAGTGCTTCTTCAGAGAAAATAAGTGCTTCGTGTGGCATTTGGTGACACTTAGCTGGCTCCTGCTCCCATAGAGTTTTCTCATTCCTAGCTAACCTTTCTAAACGAATGCACAGCTGAGAGGCCCAGAAGTAATCTTGTAAATGTGGAAAGACAAGTCCTAACTTTTTTTTACTGCCCACCAGCGCGCACACACATACACACACACACACACACACACACACACACACACACAACTTCTATTTTGTCCTTGGCCTTATGTCAGCTCATGCAAACCATTAGACTGCTATATCCTAAGTTCTCATCAACTTCTGAGAAATTTATATTGGTGTCCTGAAAGAGATATGGGTAAAATGAGACAACACATTCATTCATTGTAATGGATTCTAATCTATCAGAAATTCCCACTGGCGTGATATTTCCTTTATATTTCAGCACAGTGTGTTTCGTCTACTGCACAATTGGTCAGTAGGTCCTCTGTTTGAGTAACATTTACTGTATAACCTGAGAGGCTGGCAGTGAGAGGTTCCCATATTCATGACTTCCAGTTAACAAATTATCCACTTACTTTTCGGGATCTTTGTATTTGAAACTACCCATGCCCACATGATCTGAAAATGTATACAGATAATGAGATGCATCAAGCAAATGGCAGTATACCTCTCAACTGTCCCTGATTATGAGGGACTGCACTTATTTTCCCCATCATAGTTGTTCTGTCCCTCATGGAAAAGGTTCTTCCCCCACAGAGAACGTGCTGTAAATTTAGACTTTAAAGCAGACATTCATAATATTATAAGATGCTAAATCACAAATAAACGTTGTACTGGTAAACACAATGATTTTCATAGTATTCTGAGCTTGCTTCTCCATGTATGAAGATGTGACGCTCATTATGAGGGCCAGTGTCTCTCATTTTGTGAGTCTTTGTCCATCATTTTAGTGATGAAAGACTGAGAGGTATGAATGGCAGTAAGTAACATTCTGACGCAGTATGACACTTTAGGCAGCCAATCCAAGCAAACAGAGGGCTGGCCAGTGTGGCTGAAAATGTGATTGAATTAATGCAGGGAGTGAAAATAACAAAATGTGTGGCTTAGAGTCCATGGTGTGGTGGGTGGATGACTTTGACATCAAAGGTATTGCTGAGCCATATTGGAATGATTCTGAGGAATGGGATGTAAACCTGGAAGGGTATAAATTATATAGACAGGCACGAAATGAAAAGAGAGGGGGAGGGGTAGCATTATATGTTGAACAGGGTTTAGAGTTTGGGTAAGGAACTGGAGGATATTTACAAGACAGAGGGGGAAAACATCTTTATGAGAGTGGGGTTAGCTCAGGGAAACTGAGGTAAAACATTACTGGGAGTATGCTGTTTTACCTCATGCTATACAGCCCCCGGAACAGGCTACCTTTACAATCGTAGGAATACGGTTTAAAGACCGAGGCAGGGCATCTAGGAGAGGGTAGAGAAATCCAGCCAAGTTCATATAGGACCCAGTGGTTTTATGCCAAATGAAAACCCCTGTGCACCCCTGTTACTATTGTCTGTAGGGAATCAGATCAGTCTCGCCTGCTCCTCCCCCACACATACATACTCACTCATTATATGGTATACAGTGTGTGCCAAATTAAACTGACATAGTTGTAGCGGATGTCTGTTTCTTTTTTTTCTTTTCATGTACTGTTTATCCTCCTTGACCTGCAGGCAAGCATCCACCTTCCTCCAGTCACCCGGCCTCTGCTCTGGTTAGGCACCCCCGAGCCCTGTATTCCCCCATGGATTACCCCCCAAGTCGGGAGGGGGCTGTCCTCTCTTACCTCCATACACATATCCGGAGCAGGCTATGTTCGGGTTGTGCCCGAGCGGTGCCGGTGTCCTGGAGAGTCTTCATAGAGCCTGCAGCCGTGTTTCACATTTCTCTTGTCCCTCCCCTTGTGGCCGTAAATGCACATGTGTCACAAAGCCACGCTTCAGTGTCTCCTGGCATCTGGCACTGCCCACTATCCTCCACCAGGGGGCAGCCAAGGAGCGGGATGATGTACCCACCCATCCCCAGGAGAGGAGAGCTGTCGTCGGACACTCAATCTTCTTCCGCCCCTGCCGACCCCCAGTGGCCCAAGTTTGCTCCTGAACCTGGGTCACTGGCATGGCATGAGGTGTGGCGTGCAGCACCTCAACCCTCAGTGCCACCAGGCCAGCTGTGGATGTCTATTTCTAACAGATGATTCCCCATTGCCAAAAGCCATTTACTATATGTCTTAATAGTAAAATCACTTGATTAAGCGAACCTGTTATTCTGCATTTTGCAGCCAGCGAGCAGCTAATTACATCTCCCTTGACATCTCAGACAGGTGCTAATTGTCAGTTTGTCAGTATTCAGCTGGTGTTAACTCAAAGGCATTCGTTTTCAATCACTTCAGCCCACTAAGAGCATTCGTAGCCCAGGAAGTCAAAGAGGACAACGAGGAAGGTGATCAAACAGAAGTTGAAACTGAGGTTCTAGTCACACCTGCTGATGTCAAAAATGTGCTGCTGACACTTCGCAGAGCTGCAGAGCAGAGGGGTTATATCGTTCCTTGGTAGGATAGGTAGGGTTAGGTCACACTAACAGAATCCGCAGCATACCCATGGAATTTAGGCAAATTTAGTAAAAATGGCACCGAGCATCTGAAAAATATATATACAGTGCTGTACTTTTACTTCCGTACATAAGGATAGTATTACAGTAAGGATAATGCCTCGTCATTATCTCGTGGGACTATCAGCGAGATCCTGTTGTTTCCAAAGAGTGCCATGTTCAAAATGTCGGCTCCACTGGGGCTTTTTCACAATTTTATGAGCAGTGAGGTAAATAAATTATTGATTTTATCTGGCATTTGCAGGGCAGATCGGAGAGGTGAAGCCACGATCTGTGCAGCGGTCGTGGCTTCACCTCACGCAGTACAACTCCTTTAAGTAAAACAATTCTATAATACTAAAGTATTAGTTCTGTTTTTTGTCCATGCTTAAAGCTGAAGTTTAGACATGATATGTCCCTGGGAAAAGAATGCCATGTTTTAATTACATAATACAAAAAGGATTGCTGACCCTTGGTAGTTTTCTTAGAGATAAAATGCACATATTTAATAAAAAGCTTGAATTCACATCCCTGTGGCATGATTAGTGTTTCCTGAAAAAATCATGCTGTTTGGTTTTGTGGTTTTCTTTAAATCAGCATCTGTTAATGTGCTCTGCAGTAACTGAAAACAGTGGAAAAACAGTGAAGATGTTTCTTTCCCTGTCAGTGAGCAATGACATCATACCTGTCCAGCCCTGCTGCTTCACCAATTAAGCCCCTGATTGACTGAATATGCTGTTGCAGTTCCTAGTTAGAGCAGTCTGTAGAGATAATTGTTTTCACTCCCATCTGGTTTGTGTTTAGAGAGATTAGCTAAAAATCATTCTGTTCTCATAAACAGTCAATCATTTGGGGTTCAGTGCTGAACTGAAGTAGTATGAATAAATGTCTATGAGAAATTACCTTGTCTGTATCTCAGCTGTCAGTTCTCTGTCATCAAAACGATGCATTCTGTTCTGGCTATATAACACAGGGTTGTTTAATGGATATAAAATAAATCTAACATACTAACATACTAAAATGCCAGCAGAATAGGCCTAACGGTCTTTCGTGTCTGCTCGTTTGGTCAGCCCCCATCCTGGGTGCTGACCTTGCTACCCCCTCGCCTTCTCTGGCTTCTCCCTTCCCAGTTCCGGATATTCTTACTGCATTGGATTTTGCTTCCAGAACCCTTCCCCTGTACCTGTCCCACCCCTTCTTGAACCCCTCCACTGTCTCTGCCTCCACTAGCCCCCTAGGCAGCGCATTCCATGGCTTCACCACCCTCTCAGTGAAGTAGCACCTCCTCCTTTCTCCCCTGAATCTTCCCCCCTCCAGCTTCCACCCATGCCCTCTAGTGGCCCTCTCCTCGTTCCTTCGAAGCACCCTGACTGTTCCTCTCCTAAATCTAAAGTTTGTTAATTCATGGAAGCAGTGTGTCTTTGATGTAGCCTCAATAAATATGTTCATGTGATAACAATGTTGTTTTCATGTTAGAGTGACAAACCTGTGTCTGCCACATTCTGCTATTTCAGGAACATATATTGTATGGACTCATAAAATTCAGTTCTTTGAGGGTTTCTGTGTGAAAATACATCATGTATGTGTATAACTAGAAATATTATATGGCATCCTGATGCTCCTGTCTCCTGCCCGACAGTTGAGGCAACAGCTCTCTGCTTCCCCCTTTCCCCTGCCCTAAAGGCCCCCTGTCTCCTGCCCTCATATGAGGCTGCTGCAACCCACTGCCCACTGTCTTCTCCACACAGTCAGAGCTGCTGCACCCTGCTTCCTCCTGTACAAACAGCTTAGGCTGCCGCATCCTGCTACCCTCTGTCCCCCACCCTGTAACACATGATGAAACTATTTTTTGCATTTTCTGTCAGGTAGTTTTGAGCAGTGTACCAAAGGATCTGACTCTAGTGGCAGGGAGCAGCATGGTGCAACAGCTCTAACTGTGGGGGGAAGAGGCTCTATGGTGCAGCAGGGGGCAGAGGATGGCATGGTGCAGAAGCCTTGACTGTGGTGCAGGACACAGTAGGGAATCAGAGTACAGCAACCCTGACTGTGTGACGGGGTGCATGTGGTGCAGCAGCCCTGCCCGTTTGGGGCAATGGAAGTGGGTAGCAGGGTACAGCAAAAGCCCCACCTTTGGTGGCCTGTGGCAGCATGGTGCAGCAGCCCAAACTGTGAAGGCAGAGGCCCTGGGATTCTAGGGCTTAGCAAAGCACAGCAGCACTGTCTGTGGAAACAGGAAAAGGAGACAACAGTGTGCATTGGCCCTGACTGTGGGGGTGGAGGACATAGGGAAGCGGGGTGCAGCAGCCTCAACTGAGAGGCAGGAGACAGGGGCATCAGGATGCCATATAGTATTTCTAGTTATACACATACATGATGTATTTTCACACAGAACCCCACAAAGATCTGAATTTTATGAGTTCATACAGTAAATGTTCCCGAAATAGCAGTGTGGAAGACACATTTGTCAATCTGACATAAAAACAAAATTGTTCTCACATGAACCTATTTATTGAGGCTACATCAAATACACACTGTTTCTATGAATTAGCGGAATGCGGATTTATTTTATATCCATTAAACAACCCTGTCTTATATAGCCAGAATAGAATGCAGAGTTTTGATGACAGAGAACTGACATCTGTGATACAGATAAGGTAATTTCTCACAGACATTCATTCCTACCACTAAAATTCAGCACTGAATCCCAAATGATCAACTTTTTATGAGAACAGAAAGATTTTAAGCATATCTCTCTAAACACAGACCAGTGGGTTAGTAACAAACTCTGAATGAAAACAATTAGCTCTACAGACTGCTCTAACTAGGAACTGCAACAGCTTATTCAGTCAATCAGGGATTTAATTGGTGAAGCAGCAGGCTGGACAGGTATGATGTCATTGCTCACTGACAGGGACAGAAACATCTTCACTGTTTCTTCACTGTTTTCAGTTACTGCAGAGCACATTAACAGATGCTGATTTAAAGAAAACCACAAAACCAAATGGCATGATCTTTTTAGGATACACTAATCATGACACAGGGACTTGAATTCAAGTGAATTCAAGCTTTTTAAGAAATTCATGTGTATTTGATCTTTTTTTTTTAACTCATTTTTATTTTAGATAAGTGAAAAAAATCCTTGTACATTATATAATGTCTTCAACATTTTAAGAATGTAATGCATCAGTGGAAAAGATAACATTTTACCAGTATGATTAGGCTAACTTATGAGGCAGTCTCCCTCTCAGTAATAATAATTAACACTTCATAGTTCCACAGGGAGCCAGTGCCTTATCTGCATAACATATGTTAATTTTTACATTTCTATATTCATTCATGTATATACTCATGCAATCTCAATTTTTTAATCATTTGCAGGTTCTACTTTTCGTTCCTTAATTCCTGTCAGAGCCCTGGCTGAACATGTTCACTTCAGTCTGAAGAAGATTACCACTAACACTCTAAACAAAACTCGTCAATGAAACATTGAAAATAAAAGGGAACTGAACACTGGTTTGTGGTCTTTTTACTTGAATTTCACTTTTTTGGGGGGTATCTCTGTAATCCCCCTTCCCTGGAATGAAGCTTTCTCGCTCCCTCTCTCGGCTCCTCAGTACGTGCCCCCTCCACACAGATCCCAGTCCTTCTGTCCCTGCCTCAATACTCTTTTACTACTACCCCAGGTTCCTGGCCGCCAGCCACCTATTCCAGATGTCATTATGTTTATCTAACTGTAACCTCAATTTTGCCGTGAGAAGCTCCATTCTCTATACATTATCTTCCCAGGATTTGAAAGGAGTAGAACTTTTCAGCCAGTTTACTGTGATCTCTTTGAGTGCCACCAGGCTTAGAATTCTCAACAGCTTCTGGGACTGTGGCTCTCTCACTTCCTTAACTTCTAAACCCAGTACTGTTTGAGGGAAGCCTACTATGAGCTGGATGCCCCAGATCCTGTTGATTTCATCTGGAACCCTTCTCCAGTACCCTGATATCTTGGAACATGCCCAGAAAATGTGGTGGTGAGTACCATTCTTCCCACAGTACCTCCAACACCTGGCCGAGTTTTGTGCTGCGAAATGTCTGGTGATAGAGGGGGTGTGGAAATATCTTGTGATACATTTCCATTTAAACTCCTTCCACCCTGGTGAGGCAGTGGTCCTCCACCCTCTTTCCCATGCTCTCTGCCAGTCAGCCCTGGGGATCTCCAGCCCCGCATCCTTCACCCACTTTCTCCTGAGATTTTCTAGTGTCAATTCATCTGGTCCTTTCAAGGCCTTATATGCCCCCGTTACTCTGCCTTTGGGTTCCCTAAGCTTTGTGGCCCAATATAGGAAATTCTGTAATGATGACATATCTCTGCTCACCTTGTCTATGATGTCACTGGTTAAGATATAATGTCATATTTGGAGGTATTTATGAAAGTCTGAGTGCGGCAAGCCATATTTCACTTGCAGGTCCTGGGAAAACATGACCCTTCCATTCTGTAGTAAGGAGCTGTATCTTATTAGCAGCCTCTGGTTCCACTGACAGGTCACTGAGTCAGCCTGTGCCATGGGGAGATCAGGGTCTCCCACTATGGACATGAAGGGACCCACTGAGTTTGGTGTGTCCGTGAGTTGTCTGGCTTTAGCTAAGACCCTTAATGTATGTTTTGTCCAGAGGTTGCTTATCTCTTTCCAAAACTGAGCCACGAAGGTATCATGGGGCAGTGCAAAGAGAGGGGTCTTCCCTGTTTGAGCCATCTCAATCTCCCTCCAGCCAGATTCAGAGCCCTGTTTAAGCCATGTCACCACTGGGGCCAGCTGGGCCACATAATAGTATGCCTGCAGGTCTGGCATGGCTAGCCCTCCCTTCTCTCTTGGGAGAGAGAGATCCCTCTTGCTGCAATTCTATGCCTCCCCCTTCCAAACAAATTTTCCTATAGATTTGTTCACCATTTTCCAAAATAGCCCAGGGATTGCTATGGGAAGAGCTTGGAACAGGAATAGCATACGAAGGAGAATGTTCATTTTAAGAGTATCTATCCTACCTCACAGCAAAAGAGGGAGGGAGTCCCATCTATTAATGTCCGCTTGAATTTCAGTACACAGCTTTATATAATTTAAGTGAAACAGGGAGCCTCTGTGAGGGGTAACCTTGACCCCAAGGTATCTTACTACATTACTAGCCACCCATTTAAATGGGAAGTTGGGAAGCATTTCCCTATTGATGAGATCATTCACCTTGATAGCTTCGAATTTCTCCAGGTTTATTTTATACCCTGATAACTGCCCATACTCCTCAAGGGTATCCAGTAGAGCTGGTACCGAGGTTTACGGTGACGTGAGGAAAAAAGGGAGTCATCGGCATATAGGGAGATCTTATGTTCCCTGCCTCCTGCCATGATCCCCCTGATTGTCTTGGTGTTCCAGACAGCTATTGCTAGAGGCTCAATACACATGGCAAAAAGGAGTGGAGATAGTGGGCATCCTTGCCTTGTACCTCTCTGTAGGTGAAATCTGGGAGAAGTGACCCCATTGACCCATACCGTAGCCTGAGGTGATGCATAGAGTACCCCTATGCTGTCTTTAAATTTTTGCCCCAGACCCATTCCCTCCAGAGTTCTGAAGAGGAAGCCCCAGTCCACCCAGTCCAATGCCTTTTTGGCATCCATAAAGACTGCCAAAGTAGGTTCCTTCCCTTTTTCTGGTGTTCCATCAAGTTCAGCAGGCATCTAATGTTATCATGAATTAGTCTGCCCTTGATGAAACCAGTCTGATCCAGTTGGACTAGAGATCCCGCCACCCCCTGCAGCCTCCTTGCCAAAATGGACGTGAATATTTTCTGATCTACATTAAGAAGGGAGATTGGGTGGTATGACCCACACAGGGTGTGGTCCTTACCAGTTTTATGGAGCACTGATATTTGTGCATATTACCAGGATGCATGAACTCCCTTGCCCTTTTGGACTGCCCTGCAGGCTTCTCCCAGGTGTGGGGCCAAGTTATCTTCAAAGCCTTTCCAAAACTCATCCAGAAACCATCCGGGCCCAGAGCCTTCCCTCCCTTTAACTGTTTTATTGCTCATAATATTTATTCCTGGGATATCAGGGACTCTAGCTCCTCCTTCTGGATTTCATTTAACTTTGGCAAGGGCACCTGGTTGAAGAATCTCCCTGCTTTCTCCTCCCACTGCTCTGATCTGTCTGCCACGTATAACTTTTTATAGAATTCTAGAAAGTGTTGAGAGATTTTCCTAGGGTCGGAGTCGTACATCACTGCTCTTTGGTTCTGCCGGATCTTCTGGACCACCCATCCTGCCGCCTCCTTGTGCAGTTGCCACAATACCAGTTTTCCTGCATGGTTCCCAGCCTCATAGTACCTCTGCCTAGAGTATTGTAGGACACCCTCTATCTTATTGTCAAGCAGCTTATTAAGTTTATCTCTTTGTCTCTCTAGCTCTCTCTTCACCCCTACGTCTAGTGCAGTCTTGTGTTCTGCTTCTTAGTCAATGATCTTTTCCTCTAAGTCCTTTTGTTCCTTCACTCTTCCTGTTTTTATAACTGCCACAACTCTAATGAGTTTCCCCGTTACCACTGCCTTGAAGCCGTCCCACCAAGTCACTGCAAAGAATTTAGAGGGAGGATTCAGCATTTTATATTCGACCAGGGTGATCTTAACCAGCTCCTGGCATGCCTCACTGTTTAGGAGCGAGATGTTAAGTCTCGACAAAGATGACCTCCATGAGGGAGCCAGGGAGAGATTCATACAAACCGCCCCATGGTCCGACAGAGTCCTCAGCAGTATCCGAGCCTCAACTATTGTGTGGACCCACTCCAACGAAATGAAGAAGAGGTCAACTCATGAATACGTTTGGTGTGGAGTGGACCAGCATGAGTAGTCCCTAATTTTGGGTTTGACATGACGCCAAGCTTCTATTAGCCCATCTCTCTGGCTAGCCGCCTAGGCACTTTACAGCTGGGGATCTTGTTCCTTCCCCCCCCTTCCTCACTTATGTACTGTAGGTCTATAACAGTGTTAGGTGCCTCCCCCATTATGTACATTTCTCTTGAAGAGGGGGAGAACCTAGAGAGCATCTGTTTTAGGAAGTTTACCCTTTCCTTTTCTACATTGGGGGCATATACATTTAACAGAGAGCAGGGTATGGTTACGTAAGATCTTCTTATCATTAGGAATCTACCTTCTGGGTCGTGATAGCATTCCTTAATTTCTAGCAGGCACTCTTTGTGAATCAAAATGGCCACTCCTCTTTTTTGGAGGTGCGAGTGGCAGGATAAATTGTCCCTTCCCTACATGCCTGCTGCCTCTAATGTGGAGCAAGGATAAGGTGTTACCTTGTCGGATGACTGTCTCCTGGAATGTCATTCCTCCCTGTTAGACCAGCCTGCCAATGCTCTCTCCTCCTCCGCTTTCCATGCCAGGAACTGAGTGAGGCACTGCTATTCTCATTGAACCCATAGCAGTTCCTCAGGTAGCTGCAATCCGTCTCACCGATGACTGGGCCTCTCTCTTCTTCTTCTCAAGACATTGCCTCCCAAGGGACCTGATTTACCTGGGTGTCACGGTCCCTGAAATGAAGAAGAAGAAGGAGGAAACCAATTGAGCGGCTGAACATACCCCTGAGGGAAGAGAAAACATGTGAAGGGGTGAGTCCCCCTGTTCCGACTTTAAGAAAAAAAAAAGAGGAAAACCTTACCTTAGATTGCATGGCTCGTCTCTCCCCCCCCAGATGCGTAGTTACTGAATCCCAAAAATCTCCCCCTCCATCCAATCAGACAACCCCCCGTAGACGTCTCCCAGAAATCCCCAGCAACCCCACATTGCGATAAAATATTTTCCAGTCCATGTGAAATTTTCTCCTCTTGGTCCTGTGGGTTGATGTCATCTTAACTCCCCTACAGATGCCACATGGATCCCAGCCAGCCACGAATCATTCAACTTGCCATGATCTCCAGTCTGTAAGTACGAGTTCGGGTGTCAGGGATCAGGAGGCAGAAGTGCTGGGACAGGGTTTTTCTGCTATTTGTCTCGAAGTCTGGCTCCTGCATGTCCTAGAAGGACGGCCCTTCTTGGTGGGTTCAGACACTCTTTTCCACGGGTTGGAGTTGAACATCTCTGCTGGGTAGGTGTTGTCTGGCCTGGCAAAAAGCTCTGATGGTACTTCTAGCTGCTGAAGAGTTGCTTTCGCTTCTTTTAAGGTGTGGAAGAACACTGGACCATCTGGTAGGAATATTTTCAAATGGGCTGGCGCTGTTAAGTACATTTTGATGCCTTTTGAGCCCAGGAACTTTTTAATGGCTAGTAGAGTGCACCTTTTCTGTTGAGTTAATGGAGTAAGGTCCTGGTCAAAGTATAGGCATTTATCACCAAAGTGTATCTCCTTTTTGGCCCATACTTTTTGAAGGACAAGGGGTTTTGATTTGGTAGTCCGTAAATTTCATAACGCTCGACCTTGGGTTGGCTTTTGGGTCAGATGGCTCCTTGGCCAATGCTCAGTGTGCCCGTACAATATTCAGGCTTGTGTCAGTCAATAAATCCAGTAGCTCTTTTAGAAAAGAATCAAGAAAAAATTCCATAGTTTCTGTCTCTGTGTCCTCAGGCAGCCTGTACAGGCGTAGACTATCTCTTCGGGCTCTTAATTCATGATCATCCAGCTTTTCTGTTATTTCCCTTTCCTGTCTTAAAAGATATTGAATGGCAGAGTCCTGCTCTTCCACTGCTTCTGCGGTTTCAGTGAGCCCCTGTTCCATGTCGGAGGTTCATTGAGTTAATATTTGAAGGCCCTTTGTATTGTCCGCAATGGCCTTCTGCAGACTGGACATGGTAGTACTTATTTTAGACAATTCTTTTAATAGTCTTTTAGCGGTGATGGTGAATTTTTCGTTGGTTTCCTCATCACTCTCCTCGCCATGGGAGCCTGACGCAACAGATGCTGATCTGCTGTGGTTTGCAGCCCTGGTGTCTCAGGTCTCCGCTCAGATAGTTTGCTTAAAAAAACCTAGAAGGATGTCCTTTTGGTGATGTTTTGCTGGCATTTTGCTCCCCTGATGGTTGGTTGTCTAGATCGGATAGCAAGGATCGGCTCTCCAGTAAATCAAGTAGTTATTTTTCCCTCAAGGGTACGGAACTGAAGCTAATCACGTTTTCATGGGGTGAAGGTGGAACTGGAAGTTGTGCATTTGATCTTTAAGTGATAACATTAAAACATTAGTACTAGTAACCCTTGTATTGTGGTTGTTTTTAACAGAGAAAAATAATTCAAGAATTTTAGGAGGCAAGCTTCCAAGAGCAGCTTTTTATCCCAGACCAATAAGATTGCCTCTCATACAACTGAAGGAAGCAGTGTGATTGGTCAGGGATGCTCCTGTGATCTACAGTATAATGTATGTTTATATGTACAGTTACTGTGTCTCTTTAGGTTATAAGAATGCATTCTCGAGTTCTTTGGGTGAGAAAACTGCCAAACGAAGCTGAGCAGTTCTGGCACACAAAGAACTTGAGAAGAAACTCTTATAACCATAAGAGACACAATAAGTGTACATATAAACAGATTATAAATCATGATAAAGACCTTTGTTTAAAAGAAATGGAATTTGCACTTAAAATTAACATGTATTACTTTGCAGCATATTAGAGAATCCCTTTTGTGAGGACTGGACTATGCCATCTAAACTTAGAACTTCAGAATTTTAGAACTTTTTGCATGAAACACCCTCTTATGGTTATAAAGAGTACACAGAATGTTTATAAATAAACAATCATGATTGGCTAAGAAGCAGACCTGGACCTGGTGGCCATAACAGAATCATGGTGCACTGACAACCACAGCTAGGATGTGTTCATTCTGGGGTACAACAAGTTCCAGAAGGATAGGACAGGGAAGAAAGGGGAGTTCATTTTATGTGTGAGGGAAGGCATAAAGGCCACAGAGATACAAGGTCATAACAGGGATATGGAAGGGCTGGAGTTTCTATGGGTTGGCTTAGAGACAGGGTCCAGGGTCTTTATCCATATGGGGTGGTGTATTGACCATAAACACAGGGGGAGGAGTTAGACATGGTTCTAGGGAGAACATAAACAAAATGGCAAGCAAAGGGGAGGTATTGATCATAGGGGACCTTAATCTGCCTGATGTAGACTGGAGCATTATGGCCACATCTACAACAAGAAGCAGGGACATCCTTGACTCCTTACAGGGGTCTTTTCTCAGGCAACTGGTTACAGAATCCACTAGAGATGGGGTAGTGCTGGAACTTGTTCTTATTTTCCTTTAGGGCTTCCTATCCCTTTCAGACTCTCTCCTCCAAAAATTGTGTCCATCCCCCACTCATGAGCATGGTGCTAGCTGCCCCTCTGGCAACACTATTCAACAGTTCATTGGAGACATGGGTAGTTCCAGTAGTCTGGAGGAGGGTTAATGTGGTCCCTCTGCACAAGAGGGGGAGCATGGAGGAGGCTAACAATTATTATAGGCCAGTCAGTCTAACATCACTGGTGGGAAAATTAATGGAAACCCTGCTGAAGAAGAGACTGATGGAGTACCTGGAAGCAAGTGGGCTACAAGACCACCAGCAGCATGGTTTCACAGGGGGTGGGGTCATGTCTCTCACCTTTCTTTGACTGGGTGACTAAGGAAGCGGCTGAGGTGAAGTCAGTTGATCTGGCCTATCTGGACTTCAGTAAGGCCTTTGACAGTATGCCACTCAGAAGATTAATTAAGAAACTTAGCAACCTTGGAGTTGGAGAGACAGTGGTAAACAGGATATCAGACTGGTTGAAGCATAGGAAACAGAGGGTAGTATGAAAAGGTAGTCACTCAGGGGATGGGAGAATGACCAGTGGAGTACCACAGGGATAGGTACTGGGTTCTGTCCTCTTCAGTGTCTTCACATGTAACATTGCTGAGGAACTTGAGGAGAAAGTGTGTCTCTGTGGATGACACAAACATCTGCAACTTGGTGGGAACCCAGGAGGGAGTGGAGAAAATGAAAAGGGATCTGGGGAATCTCTTGAGGAGTGGTCTAGGTTGTGGGAACTGGGTTTAAATGCCAAAAACTGCAAAGTCATGCACCTGGGGAGGGGAAACACAGAGGCAGTGTATAAGATGGGGAGGAGGTATTTACAGTCACTAAGCAAGAAAGGGACCTTAGGGTAACCATCCCTGATGATCTCAAGGTGGCAGGACAGTGTGACAAGGCAGTAAGCAAGGCTAGCCAGATGCTGGGTTGCATGGGGTGGGGTAGTTCCAGCAGGAGAAGGGAGGTAGTGTTGCCACTATATCGCTGTCTAGTGAGACCACACCTAGAGTACTGTGTCCAGGTCTGGAGGCAGTATCTCTGCAAAGACATTGACAGGGTGGAAGTGATCTGGAAGAGGGCTACCAAAATGGTGCTGATGGGCCTGGGGGGATGCCTAGGCCTCGGACACTGGATGCTGGAGGGTAGTTGCTCTCACCACTAGCCAAAACCCCTCAGTGATATGATTACACAAGCTGCCCCAAACTCCAGAAATGAAGATTCTTTATTACTGAGAAGGGGTTGGGGGCTGCCCCAGCATAGGAGGGCTATTGATTTCACCTGAGAGAGAATGGCAGTTTCTTCAATGATGGTACCTTCTTATTGGGTGGGGGGTGGGGCATACTCTCTCATTGCCTCAGCATGCTGATTTTGACTCATGGATGGGTGACCAACAAAATGTATCTGTCTTCATAGAGATAATGCAGCCAGTGCATGTAGAGGGCTGACTTTCCAGGTTTACCACATCCAGAACTGAAGGCTGGAGACCAAGATACACAGGTTCACACAAAAAGTACCACCTACTGCACAGAAGGGAAGGGAAGGAGAAATGGTTTTAAACATGCTACCATGGACATGGGTACTTCTTTATTGCTTCTTGAGCTCTCTTAATTTGGGAGTAGTTCACTTAGTGGTTCTTGGTTTCAGAGGAAGGGATTCCACTGCCTGCAGCTAGAAAGAAGGATGGGTTTCAGAAGCCTCCCAGTGGGGCTTAGAGATTCTTCATCAATGTTCTCCAGCCTTCAAAGCACCATTTGTTTTCATCAGTTTTTAGCCCAGATGGAAAGATGCTGGTTTAGTTCTGTGTTTAGATGGAATGTTTATTTATTTATTGAATGTTGTTGACCCGGTAGGCCCACTGAGACTAGAAGTCCCTTTTTCTGGGGCGACCAGGGGGATACAGATGGTAACCAACTGAAATTGAACCAGATTAAGCTGTTGGTGGTATTTTTAGTGAATGACAGTTCACTATAATGCTATTTTATGGTTGTTCCTAGAATCAAAGCAGCCAACGTATAGATTGATTTACTATAGGTCAGCAATTAGTGATCCACCATGACACCCCCTCTGACTACGATTCTAACATATAATGTTAATGGCCTCAGGCACCCAGTGAAACATACTAAAATTATGACTTACGCCCACCAATCTAATGCCAATTTCATTCTTTTGCAGGAGCAGGAGACCTATTTATCTGATGTAGAGCACCAGAAACTGGCCAAATTCTGTTTCCACAAGTCCACTTCCACTCATATCAACATGGAAGGAGGAGGGGTGTGGAAATTTTGGTTCCAAACAGGGTTACTTTTGACATGGAGGAGGTCCACACAGATAAAAGAGGGCAGATATGTTTTACTTATGAGACTGTATGACAGCAAGATGCTTACCTTGGTATCGGCCTATGCTACCCCAACTGCTGATTATGCTTTTTACTGTAAGCTACTGTTACTGACTGTAAAGAGGGGAGAAGGCATGGTGGTTTATGGAGGGGATTTAAAGCTTACTCTTACACCACAAATGGATGGTACATTTCAAATTCCAAGATGAGAACACGTAGTGGTAAAGAATATGAAGGGCCTGCTGAATGAACTCAGTCTCATAGACACCTGGAGAAACTTAAACAGGACAATGAAGGCATTTACTTTTTACTCTGCTTGCACACCACATGTATTCCAAGTTGGTCCTTTTTTTGTTGACAAAGGAACATATTGATAGACTTCATTCTTGCAGCATTGGTCCTATTGGTCTATCGGATCATGCCTCAGTCAGTTTACAGTAAGACTTAGAGACACTGAAAATCATTGTTTTGGAGACTTAATGTCTCACTCCTGCAGGATAAGGAATTGAGGGACAAGGCACCCCAGCTTATAGTGCAGGCTGTGATAGGTTACTGACATATCTCCGGGTGTGTTATAGTACGCTGTGAAGTCGATTTTTAGGGGGCGGCTAACTTCAGTTGTAGCAGGGAGGAAAAGAGCCCATATAGCTAGGCAGAAACAGCTAGAACTTTGCATATAGGAATTGGAAGAATTACAGCAGATTAAACTTGGCAAACAGAGTGGTAGGGAGGTGGAAAAGTAAAAAAAAAAGTGCTGAATCAGCTTTTGGATTATAAGGAGGAGTAGAATGTCAAATACTTACGACAGTGGTATTATGAGGTGGGGGGCCATAGGCATTAATACTGTTAGCATGTAGACCGTGCACTCATAGAGCCAGGGCTTATATTGCTAAGGCCATGCACCAGGGGCAGGGGCGTAGAGCTGAAAGGGTGGCAGACACCACATTTGCATTTCAGCACTATTATGAGGCATTATACACAGCTAAACCAGAGCAGAAGTTAAAGGTCATTGATGCATATCTGGCCCGGCTACAACTCCTGAAGGTCTCATGTGAGCAAAATGAGGCATTGAATGCACCAATTAGAGGGGAGGAAATTATGGCGGAAGTACAGCGCAGTAAAGCAGGCAAATGCACAGGCTCTGGCAACTTTCCTTCAGAGTTTTATAAACTTTTCTGGGAGGATAAGGCACTACTACTCAAGGAGGCTTATAGGGCAGCAGTGAAGGAGGGGGCACTGGCACTCTCATGGAATTATGCTCTAATCTCTGTGCTTCCCAAGCCCGGCAAGGACCCAACCCTGTGGCCATCATATCATTCCATATCGATCCTAAATGTTGACTATAAATTCTTCATGACAGTTCTTACCAGAAGACTTGAGAGCATTATCCCAGGCCTGGTTGGGTTAGATCAAAAATGCTTTGTGACTAGTAGGAAGGCCCAGGACAGTGTCAGAGAACAGTATATATTATAGATCATCTAAATAAACCTAAACACATGGCTATGATCATGACTAGGGATGCAGAGAAAGCATTTGATCAAGACTGGCAATATCTATATAGGGTTCTTGCTGGATTTGGCTTTTCGCAGCAATTCATACATTCTGATGCTTTATAAGACACCACAAGCTTATATGGGGGCAAGTGGGCATCTCTCTCTGCAGGGTTTAGGTTGGTGCATGGCACCTGCCAGGGGTGCCCCGTCCCCAATATTATTTGCCCTCTACATTGAATCTCTGGCCAAGTTCATCTGCCATGACCCATGAAAATCATGGGATCAATCTAGAGGGTGTCACGTTGCAACAGCGATGGGAATACAGCGAAAACCATCACAGCGACATTACCGACAGTTCATTGTGATGGTCCGCTATATTCCCAACACTGCTGCCTCCAGGGTGTTCACCCCTTCCCTGAACCAACTCCGACTCAAAGTTGGTTATTTAAAGTTCGGGTGGTGCAGTGGGCAGAGCCCCCCTCAAGGGGGTGTGGGGGCAAAGCCCCCCACAGAAAATAAAGTTTTCTCCAGCGACAGTACAACACCAATTGGCAGTGTTGTGCCATCGCTGTACTGATGGTTGCTGTTCTCCATGTTGCCGCGGCATGGTGGAACCATCGTAGAGAGCATAGAATATCCCTTTGTGCAGATGATGTGCTGCTTTACTTGTCAGACCCTCAAGAATCTCTGGCTCTTCTAATAGAGGTAATAACAGAATTGTCTCAGCTCTCTGGAAACACGCTTAACAGCACGAGAAGAGAGATCCTCACACTTAATTACAACTCTCCAGTGGCATAACAGAAGCAATACCCCATGAGTTGGGACTCCCAAAATGTAAATATTTGGGCATCTACTTATGAGCCACAAACACCTTTTTTTATTAGGACAACTTTATCCCTTTATTACAGGCCTTAAATGAGGATATTAAGAGATGGTCCCTGTTACCCTTTCCTTTCATGCCAGAATTTAGGCAGTAAAAATGAAAGCACTGCTGAGATAGTTACATTTCTTCCAGTGCACCCTGGTGAAACTAACAAAAGCATGGTTCTCATCAGTACAATGATAAATAATGCATTTTATGTGGGCCAAAACAAAATCTAGCATATGCAGTGGCCTGTTGATTGCTAGGAAACAGTGTGTGGGGGGGAACATTCCATCTCTGGAGGACTACTGGGTAGCAGCACAAGTTAAATTGGCTTTACTATGGAGAGATCACATATATTGGCAAATGGTGGAAGAGGAAATGGACAAGTAGATGAGGCCACCCCCGCCAGTCCTACTTTTTGACAGTCAGTTAAGGAGGGACAGACAGCCAGGGCATTATGAGGCTATGCAAGTCACCTGGGTAGGCAGGTAGAAATTTCTCAAGGGACACAGGGTTTGTAGGCTACTGTGGAGATACTGTTGGTTTGCCTGGGATAGTAACTTCCCACCTGGGAGACCTGACCCCGGTATAGGAGGCAATCTAAGCAAAGCGTTTAGTTCTTGGGACAAATCCTAGTAGGCAGTACAGTGAAGACATCTGAAGAGTATAAAGCGGAATTTGGGTGGACCACAGGGAATCGCTTTCACTTCTTTCAGATTTGAGATTGTATCACTAGGAAGTTGCAAAGGAAAGGGAAAGGGGGGGCAGGACTTAGGTCAGGAGTCAGCATCGTTTGCAATGTTGCTTCTGTCCATCCAACAGAAGGGGGCGTTCTCATTACTCTACCAATTTATAATATAAGACAAAGAGTCACAGGCACTATACTTGACCAATAAATGGCAGACAGAGGCACAGCTACAGATGGCACCAAAAGACTGGAAACAAATTTGGACTGGAACATTCAAAACTGCTTCCTCGCTTGGATGGCATGTGTTTGCTTGGAAAATGAGGGCCAGATATTTTATTAGCCCACTGCTTAAAATCAAATGGCAGAGGGGCTCCTCTGCTGCATGTTGGAGAGAATGTGGGGAACAGAGGGTGACACACAATCATATTTTCTGGTCATGCCCAGCATTACAGGCTTATTCAGAGGCAGTGAAGAACAAGTTGACTGAGGTATTTATTATTGGAGGCCAACTAATGTGTCAACACTTAGTGCTGGGTCTTAGCCCGATAGGCCTGAAGGTTAAAGAGGCTTCCTGTCTTTGGAATATTTGCATAGCAGCAGCCACGAAAGCTATCACCAGAAGGTTTCTGCAGAAAACACCAACACAGGAAAAGTGGGAGGAAGTGGTGATGTAGCTTTTTGAGGTGGAGAGACTCACATTTCAAATTCAGGATAGGATAGAGGCATTTCAGGAGAGATGGACCAGGTGGGAAGTGGCTCAAGAAAAAGAAGATTCAGAGACACTGGAAGAAGGTGACAGAAAATTGGTAGGAGGGAGAGCCGGCCCGCCAGTGCAGCGGTTGGATTTCCACTTGAGTTGCCAGTGACCCGGGTTTGGGAATGAGCCTGGGTCATTGGAGGGCCGGCCGGGGGAGAAGGATCAAGCATCCTGAGGACCACTGTCCTTCTCCGGGGGGAGGGGAGCTCTGCGCTCGGTGCAGGAGTGATGCCTAGTGGAGGCTAGGTTCGTCACCCTGCACTGACACAAGGTCAAGGATCTCTGGGGTGGGACAGACACTGTCATCATTGCATGTCTCCGCCCCAGCCTAAAGTGATAGAATCCCCCCACTCCAGGCAGTCTCCATGATGCCCTGCCCCCGGACTTCGATTAGCCTCCTGGCTGAGGGCTCTCCCAACCAGATACAGTCCTGCAGCACAGATTTCTGCAGCAGTGCAGTGGCCCTGCCCCTGGGGGTATGCAAGTAGTAACCAGGAGAGCAAGGGGCTTATCAGGAGGTGGAAGTCACAGGAGTACCATGACCAGGGCTGAGCAATGATGACTAGGAGTGGGGGCAAAAAGTGTAATAAATATAAAAAAAAACAGAATTGATAGGAGAGAGTAATGCAGTTGATGAACAGGGGGTTCCAGCACAATAGACCTGGTATAAACCCAGAAGTACCTTCAATAAATAAAAGGACGCATATAGGGAATGGTGGTGAGACGTGATATAGGAAAAGTTATGGGGGTGTTAACACAAAGACTGTACTGGTCAGTAAGCAGTCTCAGGCACACATTCCTGGTTCAGAAAGGAAGCTGGAGGGAAGGTGGACTGTCATTCTCTCCCCCACCATTGGGGTCGACAGGTAGTTAAGTTTTTTAATAAAAAGACAAAACAGGCACAATGTAATGCTTTTCTATATGAACATGCACTGTACATAATTTATTTGTCACAAGATGTCTGAACTGTATCTATTGGTACATGTTATGGTGCAACATAATAAAGAAAGTGCTACCACCTTCAAGAAGGGTTATCGCAGCCACCTGCTCAGGTCTTAGGCATGTTCTTGTGTCTGGAGCTCAGTTTCTGAATTGGTTGCTACACCTTAGTCCCTAACGTTAGCCTTCTCTTTGTTACCAAGACTTGCCTTGCAGTGTCTCGTTAGACTATTTATATTGTCTGGTTCCATCGACAAGGTAAGTCATAAAATAAGCAGGTTTACATCGCAATTTATGGATCAAAAAACAGCAAATGCGAGTCAGTTTCAGCTTTGATTAGCAGTAGGTGCTAATCGATTTCTCCAGGACTGCAGGGATGGGAATGCATGAACGGCACTATTTTTCACTATTTTAGCCCTCTCCCTCACATTCTGGACCCCCCCACTGCTAATCAGCTTTGACCAGTTGCTAATCGTTTTTCATTTTGATTAGCAAAGGCCGCTAATCAAGTCTCCGACACTAATTTATGCCTTGCAAGTAGTTAGCCTGCTCCTCCGGTGCCTTGTAACTTTGACCTCTTTTGCTTATCTATGCTATGGAATTTGTTGTATACAGTATGCTGTTATCAGTGTCATTTATAGTTGCTGTACTGTACCTGTTTGTTTAATGTCCCTGACCCTATGTTACCTCCCAGGTTGTGCCTGAAAATAGGCATTTAATTGTCTGCTTTTTACCTGTGACTAAGTCAACTCAGATGGTTTCTACTTAGTCAAGTACTTCCCCCACTCTACCTTATGCACTGACTATTCTAGTACTTCCCTTCTTATGTCCTGCATTTTGCCCATCTTTATTCCTTAATCCTCTGTATTTAACAAAGTCCTTTTCAGATTGCTTTCACAACATTCTATTGCCATTCAATGTGTTTTCCTCAAATGATCTCCTTCTGTCGCAATTAGAGCGTTGCTGTGATTCCTGCCAAAGTCTGTGCTTTACTGCCATTATATTCACTTTGTATTATGTATATCCTTGCTCCCATTTTTTATTCCTTTCCTGAAACCTTTGTGTATTGTATTGTCTGTGTGAGCACCCCCTGACATGGAGCCTTTGTAAATGAGTCTCTGACTCAAAGGTATTGTAATTCCGAGACTTAAATAAATAAATAACATAATAAAATAATGCACTTGCCTGGTCAACAAAAATTAAATAAATAAAACAAAAAGACTCACTGGAGTGTGTAATTATGGGTCAATAACTGCTCAAATCAAGTGTGCTGCTGTTTAAACACACATGAGAAAAGTGTGATTACTGACCATAACTGCACATCCCTGAAGTGTCTTATTGCACTTATAACATTAGCAGTGTAATAAAATTGGGCAAAAAAATGTAACCCTGTTCCAGGCATCTTCCAGTTTTATTTGGTGGTAAAAATAGTCTAGTTCCACCAACATTTGTCTATTTTATTCATGGTTAAATTTATTTTTTTCTCAAGAAAAAGGATGGCTGCCACATTTGGCATAGAAATAGCACTGTAGACTGGGCAAGGATTAGGGTCGGGAAAATAAAACAAAATTAATTGTTTACAGCATAGGAGGTACATAGAAAAGTACATTTGAAAGATATGTTAATATTTTTATTATTTGTAGCTGAAACTAGCTTTTTGAAAAAAAATGTTTTTCATTGTACTGTTGTTTTAAAGCAGTTTTAAAAAAGTTTGTTTTAAGATTCTTAATAAGAAGATGTTATTTTCTATATTAAATAGTAGTAGAAGACAAATACATAATTCCAAGGCCAGCCTGCCAGTACAGCTGCAACAGCAGTGCCCAGGGGACTGCTGTCCTCCGGGGAGAGGATAGCATGGCGGCTGGTGTATGCTTGTCCCCTAGCAGTTGCTGGGGGGGACAGGAGATTAGAAGCTACAATGTGAGGGTGAGCACTGGCAGATGTAGGTTATGTCACATGCAGAGGTGCAAATGACTTCACCTTAGATGTCATTGCATGTACATTCCTCAGGGGAGAGACAAAGAAAGAGGAAATCAATTTGGCTGGCCAGAAGAGCACTGATCTTCCATGGCCCCCACACTGGAGACCCAGGCACCGACTGCTTAAACTTGACTTCTGTCCAGTCGATTGAGACAACTCCCTACGGGGGGGGGGGGGATCAGGATGGGTAAGTCTGGGAGAAGCTGGGTGACAGAGCTGGGGAAGGAGTAGAACTGGTGTTGGGAGGAGCCAGCCAGGACATGAGACATAAACAGAATATGAAAAACCAAAAACACAGTTCCAGTTAAGGTGTATTGATATTGTAGCTAAACCTGGTGCACAGGCTAAAGATGTACAGAAGTGTAATCATGGCCAGATAATTACACTCTTGTACATCACTTTTTTCCAATTAGGTGGCTAGAATGTTCTTACCCATGTTATAAGGTTGCAACAATACCTGACAGGGTGGGCAGTATTGGGCTATACTGGATCACCAAGGGGCGTAATGAAGCCTGACACTACAGGCGGAGGACCTTATAGCTGATATAGGTAAATAACTC
Source organism: Neoceratodus forsteri (assembly GCA_016271365.2). Lineage (NCBI taxonomy): Eukaryota > Metazoa > Chordata > Ceratodontiformes > Ceratodontidae > Neoceratodus > Neoceratodus forsteri. The sequence goes on from CM057450.1 coordinate 237,400,821, forward strand.
GAATAAAATGCAGTCCACTAGCCTGATCACAATTTGCAGACAGGTAAAGCTGGAGTAAATTATATATCGTAAGAAGGTGTGAGGCTATTTTTTACTTTGTTCAGTTTTCATGGTCTCTCAAAAAAACAATGAGAAAAAGAAAATGGTAAATTAACATAGTTAGAAAAATGAATATCTAGCAATTTTTAACACTGGGGCATATTAAGTAACTGCACATTTCATGCTTGAAAATCTTATTGTATTTCGGTTAAATCAAATATACTATGAGTCATTTTGTGTATGAATAACTTCGAATGTTAGTTTGCCATTCAATTCATAGATAATTTCGAATAATGATTACATGGATGGAGCTGAGTAACTTCGAAGTTAAAAATTCAAATGTTCAAAATTATAGGTGTACTTTGATATTGTCACATGAGGTGTGATGTAAACATTGTGGTTTTACGTGACTGGTTAAGTTTACATGTTTGAATTTAATCACTGATAACAAAATGTATTTGATGGTGATTGTTTAATTGGACTCCACCCCCCCCCCCCATGAAGAGGGTTATTCCTCGAAGCACCGGGGAATTTGCCATGTCTGTTTCACGTTAATAAAAAGTTAACCAGATTTGCTCCATGTGATCGAGCCTGGTTTCTGTTTTTATAGGAGGGCCTTATAGCCCCCGGAAGTTCTGGTGTAGCCTATGCCATCCACCCTGGAGGGTATTATTGTGCTTAGAAAATGGTTTGGTTATGACATTTTTATTCAAAGTTAAAAAAAAGAAAGAAAATACATAACAGTGTGCATATAGGCTTGATTATTGTAAAGTAGTCCCTTACCTGGTAGTATTACCAGTAGATGGTACTGCTGTTGGATGCTATTGCATTCATTAATGTGGTTGTGGTAAGCTCTCCCCCCCCCCACCAGTTATATTTTGTTGCGCTGATCGCTGTGATTCTTACCTACCTCACATCCATCCCCATTAGAGCTGTGTGGCTTTTTAGCATGGTAGCAAGAGTATGGTCAGGGGTAAGAGGAGCAGGAGTTTTGTAAAATCAGCTCCCATAGATGGAGGCATGTTGCCAGATTGCAGCAGCAGAGAGAGAGCGGGCAAGCGACCGGAATACAGGACTCTATATGAAGCACAGTCGGGAGGTGGAAAGCAAGGAAGGTGGAGTAAGCTGGCACTAAAATAACTGATAAACCTGTAAAAAGAGGTAAATATTGTATGTTTTATAGCTTCTGATGTCTTGTTGCAAGTGGGTGTACAGTGTCAATCCTGCTAAGTGAGAAAAAAATGGCAGCTGAAATATTTTAAACAGGGCACATTGATATTTTTGGTGAAAGGGCAGGTTAATACCAGGAGCAATTATTTCCCAGTCTCTGTTGGCACATAAATATACCCCAGGGGTCTCAGCCAATCAGAGGCTGGGAAATTTCTTGCCCATTTTCTAAAACAGGGATAGTATTTTGAAACCAACTCAACTTTGGTTTCTTTCAATATAGCTTTTTGTCCATATTATTGTGGCCTCCAGATCCCCCAGCACCCTCTGAGTCTTGACACACATCAGCAATCCAGCATCACAAGCCTCAATACTTGTTTACACTGCCACATTTGCACCACAGTGACCGGATCAGAGTTGTTGCTATGGTGTAAATGTGGCTGTGTGGGTACTTACCAACTCGCATTACAGGGCATCAGAATCTGCTCCTGGAGCCACAGTGGAGCTGGGGACGTGTAATGGAGCAAGCATTATAAGCTGCCGTGTGGACTGGCAGCACCATTTGCAATGACACAACACATTCGCATCCCGAGGTCCTACACTGCACTCCCATGAATGGTATCTGTAAGCAGGAAGCACATTAAGGATATTTGGTGGTGCGGTATGGCTGTGGAATGCCAGATACAAACAGAGAAAGCATACCAGAAGAGAGAGGAATTCTCAAAGGTCAGTTGTTATTTGTTTTGTTTTCTTCCCCATATCAGGCATTGGGGGAGATGGCATATTAGGGAAAGAAGTCTGTGTTCATCATCGACCAGGTCAAGCACAGTCCCCACACCCGCAGCTGACAGCCCGCCTCAAGTGCAGTTTACATCGGCACTGAGAGGGCTGTGTAGATGCACCTCAGCATTAGTGGAGCAGCACACAAGTGGGAAGCCATATGGGGGCCAGGATCCTGGCATAACCGTGTAAACATGCCTTGAGAGTAATGGAGGAGGGGTCACAAGCCCCAACAAGATTCCCTTTCCCAATTTTCTCCCTGCCCCCAATGGCGCTGGGACACACCCATATTCTGCAATGCCTTCTGAGGAGGAGGAAGTGGTGGAGCTCCATGACCCATCAAAGGGGTTGCTCTAAGAGCGGAATGTGGCACTTATCTCCCCCAGGCCAGGAAGCACTGCCAGTGGCAACACTCCAACGCTGGGGCCACTTGACAAGCGGGTACCAGGATGGTTTCTGGACCCGGATCACCATCCACATATTAGTGCTGCAGACTACCATCAGGGAAGCCCTAAACTCATGACACTGAAACAAAAAAACAATTCTTAAGAAGAAAAAATATGAAGTAGTACAGCACTTCAGTAGTGTTCTCATTTCGTAATTAACAGCTAATACAACCAAGATAGTTATCCACTAATGACTAATTAGATCCCGCTTAAACTGGGCTGGGCATTAGTTGATTGTAACCCCCTTACTAACATTTAACATTTAATGGACAGCTTTGTAGCTGCACTTTGGTTAATGGCCAGACAACCATTAGGTAATTAAAAATGTTTTTGTGTAGGTTGGCTCACTGCCTAAAAGAATGGATTAGAGGCAAACTCCATAAAGCTAAGTTGTATTTACTGTAAACACAATCATCTTAAACTTCTGGCAGTTAAAGTGTAAATAAGGGGAAACCTGGATAAAAACAACAGCGTGAAAAGGAATGGGCAATGCACTTCGTAACAGCAGACTATCTGACGTAGCATGGAGGAGCCACCTGTCCCGGACACTCCCAGTGTGATTAATGAAAGGCATGAAACATGGATAATAGCCCAGGTCTGATTCCAGAACAGCAGAACTTCTTACTTTCATTAAGAAAATAATTTAAGCTGGCCCAGTGGTGCAAAGCGGTGAGGTACTACAAAGTGCCTTACCTCTCCCACACCAGCGATGCAATTTCGGGAATGAGCCTGGGTCATCAGGGAAGTGGCTGGGCTGGAGGGACAGGAGAAGGATGAGTGGCTATCTGTCAGCTCTCCTTTTCTGGATTGTGGAGACAGGCTGTCCCGGATCTTAGCTGCCACCCGGTGATGGTCCAGTGGTAGCACCAATGCTGGGAGGCTGGTATTAAGCTGGGTGGGTGGAACGGGGTTGGCAGTTCCAGCACGCATGTGCAACCGCATACAATATAGCCTTAGGGAGGGCAAAAAACAAGGTGGAAAATGGACAGTGGGGCCGGGCTTCAATAATGCTCTGCCTGTGATGGCAAGGCCCACCCTGCTGGAACATCAGAAGGTAGAAGAGAACAGAGGTAGGTGGCTGGTCTTCGGCACCCAGGGACAGGGCTGATAGCCCTCCTGGTCCAAGCTGAGAAGGATAAAAATCTTTATTATAAAAAAAAAAGAAACTCATTTAAATAACTTCCAACAAAATATGTCATAGTACATGGCATTAATATAAAGAAACTCTGGCCAGAGCTGGTAGGGCTGCATCTGAGGAATTTGGGGCAAAAATATTGAAAATTAGCAAAGTTACAAGTGTGCATTAGCAAAATGTAATGTAAGCTCCTAAATTTGTTGTTTTGTAATATTTGTATACCTAATTTTCCACATACTGTACCTTGTTATGACCGTGCCTCATGAAGAAAGGCAGAGCAAATGTTCAACTCCTGCCCAAAAGGTGATTTCACGCAGGGACTGCAAAATCAATTTTTGGGGTGCAAAAACACATTTTGGGCAGGAGATGAAAAATGACAAATGTCACATTCATGAGGTGCTGTAAAGAAATGGCTATTTTGAAAATTTGGGGTAAAAATATTGAAAATTACCAAAGATACAAGCCTGCATTTGTAAAATTCAACATAGCCTAATAACATTTTTTTTTTAAGTTAATTTATTTCTCCTTGGCCCCCAGTCATTACACATCTGCAGCCACCCACCCAGCCCCGCACCCCAACATCAGGCAGGCTATCCCCATTTTCCCCCGTGCTTTCCCCTCCATGGCAGGACGGTGAGGAGCCCTCAACTCAATTTACCTTAACAGGATCCAGTGTCCAGGGAAGCACCATTCGGAGTCGGGGCCTGTGGTGGGTGGCTGTTCACTCTGCCGCGACTGGGGATAATTTTTCCTGGTTTTCTAATTGCCCTGGAGATGTGGCATGCAATGACGCCGACGGGAAGAGCATGCACTCATCCACATGTGCTCCCTCCAGGCGTCTGCCCATCTCCACCCCTCTTACTGCAGTGTCGGCATGCTGTCCTGCAGCCTCCACTAGGGGCCAGTCTTGAACTGACCGCTGAAATCCCCCCTCCCCAGAGAAGGAGGGCAGTCCCTCAGATGCTCGATCCTTCTCCTCCCCTGCCAACCCCCGGTGGTCCATTCTTTTTGCCGAACACAGGTTGCTGGTATAGTGTGTGGTAAGGCATCCAGTGCCTCAGCCCTCAGCACCACTGGGTTGACCACATTTTTGCTTTTAAATATTTTTACACCAAATGTAGAGCATAGCCTTCTTATGACCCCACCTCATGAACAATGACAAAGAAAATGCTCACTCCCACCTGAAAGGTGATTTCGTGCAGGGACCACAAAATCACCTTTCGGGATGTAAATAAAACACATTTTGACCAGGATTTGAAAAATGACAGCTGTCACATTTATGAGGTGTTATAAAGATATGGCTATGTTGTAAATTTGGGGTAAAAATATTAAAAATTACCAACGTTATGAGCCTTCGTTCACAAAATTCAATGTAGGCTCATAACTTTGTTGTTTTTTCAATATTTTTACACCAAATTTTCAACATAGCCTTCTTATGACCCCAACTCATGAACAAGGGCAAAGAACATTTTCAACTCCTGCCCAAAAGGTGATTTCACACAAGGACACAAAATCACCTTTCCAGACAGATTTGCCTAATTTCAGTGCAATTGTTAAAGAGTTGGAATCCCAAAAAAGGCATGTTGAACATTTGGGCCAAAAATATGCATAAATGCTCAAGTTATGCCACTAAGTTCACCCCCCCCATTGAAATACATTGAGCCTCATACCTGATTTCCTCAGTTTGTGGTCCAGCTTTGAAGAGAGAAGACTTGTCTGCAGTCCAGAGAAGATTAGGGCATTGGACTCCCGATCAATAAGTCAGGCTGGGGGGGTGCGGGGTGGTGGGTGCTGAGTGGGAGTGTCAGGTGGAAGGTTTTCTTTTAACAGGCAAAATAAAAAAGTATGGATTCCTGCACTGGGTTGAGGCACCCCACCCAGTGTCAATATTACGTTTCTTGGGGGGTTATTCTGAGGAAGGTGAGTTGGACATTGAGAAAAAATAAATAACTGCTCATGCGCAGTAGTGGATGGTGGGGGGGCCCAAAAACCAAAAAACAAGGACTGGTGATCCGAACACTGGGGGATTGGGTACCCCCAGTGTCACTGTTATGTTTTTGGGGCGGTGCTGAGAGGAGGGTTGGGTGGGGGGATATGTATAATTTAATTTAAAAAAATTGATGGTGTTCTGATCATGACACTGGGGAACTGGGCACTCCCAGTGTCACTCTTATGTTTCTGGGGTTGAGAGGGAGGCTCAAGTGGTGGGGGTATGAACCTAATTTAAAAGAAAGAAAAATCAGTGGACATGGTGGAGCACAGCACAGTCTGCCATGTCCAAGATGGCCACTGCACTCTACTGCGCATGTGCAACTACTAACGCATGCACAGTAGAGTGCAGCGGCCATCTCAGACATGGCGCAGTGTGCCATGTCCACCAGTTTTTCTTTTCTTTAAAATTATAGATATCTCCCCCCAACTGACCTGCCCTTCCTCTCAGCCCCCCAGGAAACATACAAGTGACACTGGGGGTGCTAATCCTCCAGTGTCATGATCAGGGCCAATTGTTAGATGGAAAAATAGTGCAATGCCAGTGGAAACAACAAGTGGAGTTCTCCACGGATGCAGAGGTGACAGTGTTGCAACTCCAACATGTTCAGTCGGAAGAAATGCAGGAGTCCTTTTCTCATAGCAAGAGGTCTGCAGGACAATGCCCACTGCAGCCCTAAAAATGACAGGAGACAGTCTTGGTTTTCGTTATCTAAGGTGACAAATGCTGCAGGATCAGCTGGAATTACATCTTGTTGTGGGGAAAATAATCTTCCCTTGAAATGTCCTGACCTGGGCCACCTGACAAGCAGTGGTGGTAACATTAATCATCTCTCATCTGAGGCAGTAAAGAGGATAAAGTTGTTGAGCAGCAGAAGGCAGGATCTCACAGGCTGGGGGCAGTGTGTAACAGTAGAAAGGCAATGAAGAGTAATGGAAGAGCCGTGTAATGTGTTATGATAAAAGAAGACCCGACATTCAGGATCTGACAGATAAGCAGTTAATATGGAAATTCAAATGTCCTCGTCTGCCAAAATAGGCTCTTAAATGTCCCTGAATGTTTACATGACTGTAGGCTATTACAGATAACAGAAGTTCTAACTAGTCAAATGAACTGCATACATCAAGAAACCTACATGCCGCCCTACTGGCGTGCTTTATACAAAGCATTTCCTACAAATTAGAGAAGCAACAGTTCAAGGAGGAAAAAAGGGGAACCCTCTTGTTGTCAAGCAGTACAAGATCAATTGATTTTTCTTTCTGGTATCCTGTACTGCAGTCTACTTGGCTGGATGGCAGAGCCACTTGTACTAAGGCAAATATTCATGCCTGTGTGGCAAAATAATAATGCCTTGCAAACAAACGCAATAAAATGACTCTTGTGGATGAGTATGGCATACATGGAAAACAAAGGCAGGACGCCCTTTCAAATTCTTCCAGCATGACATTGAAAGGAAACAGTAGAAATGGTTACTTTGCAGCAGCTTGGGTTAATGTTGACTTTTGTTGTTAAATACCACTTACATTGTACTATTCGGTGTGGGACAGTCGCAGCACTCTTCCACCTCTCTTGAGAGACAGTTTAGATACAACTATACTATGCAAAGTGGGATGTACAGTATGTCCCTCAGACCGAGGGTGGAAAATGGCATGAGATTTCTGAGAATTCTGAGTCCCAGAGAGCAGTGGGCAACAGTTTACTCATCAACTGATGCAACAGAGGGAAACTGCTGAATACTAAAAATAGGACTATCCCCATTTAAAATAGTGGTGCTGATTTTATTTTGAGGGGGGCCTTTAACAACATGAAAAAGAATTATTGATAAACCCTTTACAGTGTCTATGTGATGATTCACATGCTGCATGTGTGTATTCTCTTTTCATATATTTATATTTCCCCAGGCTAGCAGCTTGTCTTCCACATGCATATACTCTGTTCCTTACATCCTGCAGATCATTAAATAGATATGCTGTACCAGAATACAGATATATTATTTTGAGTTTTGTGAGGAACTGAAATCTATGGGAACGCAAGAACTTGCTCTGGTGACACCAAGTTCTTTCTCCGACTCCTGTCTCAAGTTGCAAAACTAAAGTCCAGAAACATTGACAGAGGGATTTTCTCAGGCAGCAGTAGTGTTCTGTGTCAGGCTGCAGCAAGTATTCTGACCCTCTCCAACATCCCTGTAGTGACCAAATGGAGAGTTCAAGAAGTGTTATCGGTTTACAGGTGTCATCACAAGCTACATTTTAACAATGTCTGTCAGTGTGTCTAGCTTCAATAGATCGGTGTGTAGGCCTGGGTTGTCAAGTGCCTGGTTCTGTTACTTGTCAATCATGACAAAGTGATGGACAGCAAGAGAAAAAGATCACTGAAACATATACGAATGAACAGGCTAAAGACATCAGTAACGAGTATGTGGATAAGTTTAGAACAGCAAAACAATCGATCAGAGAAACCAAAGCAAACATGGAAATAAAAAAAGCAGAAGGGGTGAAAGAAAATGGTAGTGCATTCTTTAGGCATATAAAGGGGAAAAGGAAGACTAGGGAGGGTACTGAAAGAATGAAAAAGGAATGGGATAAGTACTGAAGTTAATAACAGGGAATGCAAACATCCAAAATGATTATTTTAGTTCAGTCTTTATAAAGGAGATGGGGCCGTTGCCTGACAGAGGGGTATAGGCATTGAAGGCAGAAGTTGAAAAGTGAGATTATCACAGTGGAAAGGGTTCTTCAGAGCCTAAAGGGTTTGAGGGTCAACAAATCAGCAGGCACTGATGTTATGCACCCCAGGGTTCTTAAGGAAACTAGGCTGGCCCTGGTGAAACCACTGGCAGGCCTGTTCCACTGCTCCCTGAGAACAGGGATCATGCCGGCAAACTTGTGGAGGGGGGGGAGGGGCGATGTGGTTCCACTGCACAAAAGCAGGGATGGGGATGACCCTGGAAAATACAGGCCAGTTAGTCTAACCTCCACTGTGGGCAAAGTCCTGGACACTATTATCAAATAAGATAGTAGAATTCCTATAACAATTGGTTACAGGATAAAACAAGGCAGCATAGATTCATCAAAGGCAGGTTGTGTGGGAAAACCTGACCAAAGATGGACTGATAACTAACTACTACGGCACTTCCCCTTCATCCTCCCTAATCAGACTGGACACCGTTTGCAATGTCTTTTGCTGTTTTGCTGCTAATGCTTCTCCTTCTCCTCTTCATCATACTCATCCTTGCTCCCATTATACGTCTCTCTCCATCCCTCTTGGACCCTCCTGCCACCTCATGCACTGTGTGTCTCTGGTCTCTAAATGCTGGTTCAACTCTCTTCCTCCCTATCTCTCCTCTGTCTTCACTTTCTGCCCTATTCACTCTTCGTCATATGCTCTTCGCTCTTGCGAATCCTGTACTTTCTTGAATCCACACTCCAACTCCACTGCTGGGCAGTCTGCTTTCTCTCCTCATCTTCCCTTCCATCTAGAATAATCTCCCACCCTCCTCCCCTTCTCATCTTACTTTGCCACCAAATATTAGCTGAAACCTCTTGCATCCCCCTGCTGCCTCTGCCCAGGCCTCAACTGACTGGTACTGCCTTAGCCTTGCCATTGCTTGCAGTGGCCTAACGGGACTGAACCTATGACTTACGTTAGCAGTTTTAGCCTGACTAAAAGTACAGTATTGGTTTGTTTTTTGCTGTATTGGTGCACTTTTATCTTCTTCTATATTTTGTATTCGTCCACCTCTACACCATGCGTATTTTATATTATCTGTATAACATGTCTCCTTACTCCCACGGCCACCCCCGGGTCATACTTGGTAATCAGCTTTGGCTCACTGTGCCTTTCTTGGTTACCAATTTTTAATTAATAAATTAATAAATAAATACTAGGGAGGCCTCAGAGAGTAGTCCTAAATGGCAGTTTCTCTGATGTCTGGGAGGTCACAAGTGGGATCCATCAGGGGTTAGTACTGGGACCTACACTCTTCAATGTGTACCTCAGTGATTTAGGGGAGGATGTAAGGAGGAAGGTATGCCTCTTTCTGAACCACATGAAACTCTACAGGAGGGTTCATACTATGGAAGGGACTGCCAATATTTAAAAGGATGTGGAAAGATTAGAAAAATGGGTCTGGCAGCTGGCAGTGAGAGTTCAATGCCAAGAATAACAAGGTGATGTACATTGGGGAAGGGAATACTAAAACGGACTACTGGATTGATGAGGTGAGGCTGGGACACACTACAGCAGAAAGGGATTTGCGGGTTGTCATCAGTGATACCCGGATGCTCAGAAAGGACTCCAGGAAGCCAGTAGAAAGTTAGGATGTATACTAAAGGTCATACTAAAGGAATAAGGAGCTGAAAAGGCATTTGCCCAAGATTAGCCCCTGTATGTATACTAATAATATTCCAAATTTGCACCACCGTGTTTGTCAAGCTTGTGTTTAAATTCTGTTTTTGTTTTGCTGATAATTGTATCCTCAGGTAAACTGTTCCAGGGACTCACAGTCCTCTGAGTATAGAAATACTTTCTTTAGTTTGTATGAAATTTGCCTGGTTTATTTGCAGTGGGTGGTTTCTAGTAACTGAATTAACATCTTTAAAATCTATGTTTAGTTCATACATCGGATATGAGTCCCTCACTATATCATTTCACTAACAAGATGTCTCCCCTCACTTGCCTTGCCTCCAATCATAGACGGTTTAGCTCTTTTTTTTTTTAACTCTCAATTTATCCGCCTCCTGCGCCGGAGCTCCGCACCTTCGGGAGACACCTGGTACTGCCCCGCATCTCTGCCTTACCTGAATCCCCGGTGGTTCCCCCTTGGAGCCATGGTTATGTCCCCTAGGTGGGTACAGGGTGGGGCCCTTACACCCGATATTTCTAGGTTTCGTCGGGTTCCTCGGTGGTCAGGCAGGAGCTATCAGAGCCAGTACTGGTGCTCGTCTTCCCATCGCTCTGGCAGTGTTTTTTCCCTTGTTCCTTTCTGTGTGGTGTTACACCCTGATGTCAAGGCATTAGGCATTGACATCCACCACGCAACTTCCCTGTCCCCCTCCCAGCTACCAGCAGGACTTGCTATACCTCGGGCCTCTGCCCGGGGTCAGGCAAGTTTTGAGCCTTGGCCCCCCCCCCCCGGAGAAGGCGAGCAGTCCCTGGGACGTTCAAGCCTTCTCCTCCGGCCAGCCCTCCAGTGACCCAAGTCCACTCCTGAACTCGGGTCCGTGGCATCGCAAGCGGAAATCCAACTGCTGCGCCGATGGGCCAGCCTAGGTTTAGCTTTTCTAGTCTATTATTATAGGTCTGATTTGGGATTTCTGTAGTCATCTTTGTAGCCCTCTGTTATACCCTCTCAGCCTGTTTTATGTCTTGTTTTATATACGGGTACCACATTTGACTCCCATAGACTAATAGAGATCTGACGTACAATAAGACCTACATAGTAGCATCAGAATGTCTGCTTTGTGGCTGTTAACATGTATAGTCCCTAGTACCCTGTTAGCATTGGCTATGGCCATGGTAGTGTTCTTGCTGTAAGTTGTTTGTAATTATGATGCCCAGGTCCCTTTCATTTTCTATTACCTTTAATATTGAATCACATAATCTGTATTTGTGTGGTATGTTATCCCCCCACCCACCCCGAGGTGTATTACACAACACTTTTGCGGAATAAATTTCATGCCCCATTTTTACATCCAGGTAGTGATGTTATTTCTTTCCCCACTTGTACATCCAGGCGGCAATGTTATCAAGATCTGTCTGTATATGTTCGATTTGTTCCAGAGTGCTGCAGGGTATTGTTTGGGCCTTTACCAGCATGCAAAGAAAAGTGATACTTATCCTGTACAGGTCCTTGGGGAAGCCACACCTGGAATACTGCGTTCAGTTCTGGGGCTCATATTTGAGGAAGAACTGGGACAGGTTGGAGACAGTTCCAAGGAGGAGGAGGAGGAGGATGAAAAAGATACAGTTTCTTTTGTTATACATTTCCTTTACATTATGTTCTTCATATAATAGATGTACTTAATAGTAAACTCTATTCTGTTTCCTGTTTCAGTATCCTTTAACATTGAATAATTAACTATTTTGATAAACACTTGTTAGCACAATTGGGAGAAGTATACATGATTAAAGTTACATCAGCTAGGAAGAGGACAGTGAGGGCAATTAGACTTCAGACAGGGTACACCATAGTTCCAGACTCAGTGGGTAAATTGCCTGAAATTTAAGTGAAAAAAGGTACAGGGCTAACAGGAATAACTCATATGTAGAAGGGTTGCAAAGCCTGTACACGTATTCCCTAGCGCCTAGAAGAGAAAAGGGAAACTTTTAAGTTTCTGCATGGGCTCAGCAGGGTAGACGTCTCAGAGCTGTTCAAAAAAACTGGGCGAGTGTGTATACCAAGGGGTCCAATTGCAGCTTGGTAGGGGCAGTTTCAGGTGAGATGTGAGTAAATACTTCATGGAAGGGGCAGTGGAGAAATGGAATGGTTCGCCTAGCAGTGTGGCAAATGCTAATTCTGTGCTTGGCTGAAGTACAGCTGGGACAGATTCAGAGTGGAGAAGTGGGTGTAGAGGAGGAATATGGTCCCACAAAGTGGTGTTGGGCACGCCACGCCTATTAGCTAGGGCTGTGGGCAGGCTGGATAAACTGCAAGTCTTTTTCTACCTGTAAATGTCTGCTTCTTCATCAGTTTGCATCCTCCCCAAGGTGGGGACCAGTCAAACCCAGAAGCCAAATGTTGGCTGAACGTATTTGGTTCTACAGGTGCTCCAGCCATCAGCCCCCTAGTGGCTCTCAGGGTCCTCGCTGGTGTTCCCTTCACTTCTTTAGCCTCAGACACCATTGCTACCAGCTGGCCATCTACCACAGAGTCTTGACTGGAAGTCTACAGCTTTGCGGTCTGAAGGCAGCATACTGGAAGCGTTCAAAAACCAACTCATAAAATTAATGTTGCGCTCACAGTGTTCTGAGCAGGTATGTCAGTAGGTATATTTGAATGGTCACAATGCAACATTTGCAGCCACAAAAAAAGGTCAAGTATACCCTCTTATAAAATGAGCTTTAGAAGCCTCCAGTATCCTAGTAACTTCATTAGTCCAAACATATCACCTGACTGTTAATTAATTTCTGGTGTACGAACAGTATGTACCTAATCTATCCTTATCTACCTAGCAACAGCCCAACAAAATGAAAAAAAAATATATATTTTTCTATTAAAATAAAACCCTTTCCACTTTTTAAACACAAAAATCCACAACAGGGTATATGTTTCTTCAAAATAAATGCACTTCCCAGTATCATTAAAAGGCAGTTGGTCTTTGTTACCAAACTCATGTATTCTACACAACAACAATCTAACTACAGTAAAAAACTATTTTCCAGTGAAAAACAAACTTTTCCCATTTTATAAGCACAATAACCCACTTTATGGCATGGATTTCTTAAGAATTAATGCAGTTTCCAGGTGCGTTGAAAAAAGTTGTGCCTTCTGATTCACCCAGGCAGTAAAAAGCAAGGCATAAACTTTAGCTCACTTGCAAAACACACCATGTGACCACACTTACAAATGACCTTATGAGAGCCCTACCTGGTAGCAAGCTGGGCACACCTAACAGTCATTTGAATGTCTGCAAACACAAAACACCTGTTTGTGAGTCACGAACACATTTCTGCTTGAAAACCAAGTGCACCTAGAGGAAACTGTAATGCAATTAACCCGCTCTTCATTCAACTCTAAAGCAGCATTACCATCTGATGACAATTTGCACCCAGTTTTAAGAGCAGCATCCCTCTTCACAATGAATGAAGACTGTATGCTGTTTAGTCAGACAGAGCAATCCGGAGATATGCAGCTCTACAGCCATATAAAATGTGTCTTCTTGTGATGCTGCTCAACCATTGTACTCCTACGACAAAGTAGCAACGTTTTGTTGTGTTTATGTTTTCCTTTTATGCCCTGTAGTAGAAAACTGTGACTTATTTTGAGAAATTCTGTAGCCATCCACAAGGCACTTTTAAAGCAAATAATGGTGCAATATTTTCAAGATGAACTTTCAGAGTAATATGGACATTTTAAAATGGTTGACAAGGCCACAGGCCCTGACAGATTTGCACCCAAGGGTGCTAAGGGAACTAGGTGTGGTCCTGGCAGTCCCTCTGGCAGACTTGCTCAACAGTTGTCTGGAATCAAGAGTGGTCCCAGAGGACTGGAGAAGGGCAGATGTTGCCAGCCTTCACAAGAACAGCAACAGAGAAGAGCCAGGGAATTACAGGTTAGTGAGCTTAACCTCTGAGGTGGGGAAACTGAAAGAGACTATGTTAAAAGAGAAGTTAGTAGAATTCCTAGAATCCAGTGGATTACAGAACAGCAAGCAGCATGGATTCTGCAGGGGGAAAGTCATGCCAGACAAATGTAATAACATTTTTGACTGGGTGACAAGAGAGGTGGACTAGGGATGAACTGCTGATCTGGCTTACTTGAATTTCAGTAAGGTCTTTGACACAGTGCCACACAGCAGGTTACTACAAAAGTTAACAGGCCTGGCAGGGTACAAAATAACCCAGTTGGTGGGAAACTGGTTAACAAACTGAACCCAGAGGGTAATACTAAGTGGAGAATTCTCATGGGAGACAGGGGTCATGAGCAAAGTACTACGGGGGGGGGGGGTTAGTACTGGGCCCCGTACTCTTCAATTGAGACATAGGCAAGGCAACATTTATTTATTCAGTGCCCTATCCCAAAACTTCAGGGCACCATACATAAAAAATAAACATAGGAGTTTGGCTAGAAGGAAAAGTGTCTATTTGCAAATGACATTAAGATCTGCAGTAGAGATAGAGTGGACACAACTGAGGGAGTGGAGGCTACGAGGAGTGACCTGGAAAGGCCAGAAGAGTGGTCCAGAATTTGGCAGTTGAGATTCAGTGCCAAAAAATGTAAAGTCATGCACAAAGCCCCCAGAGGTGAGTACAGGATGGGAGATCATGGCAGGTACTGTCACAGACTTGTTCCCTCCCGGAACTCAGTCTGCACTGCTACCAGTTTTCTCGAAAGGGTTACCTCCTTATGTTGCCACCACTCAGCCTCACCCTCACTCTGGGTATCTCTAGATCCGAATACCACCAGAGCCACTGCACCTTCTGTACTATGCTCCTTACCAAAGGGCAAATGACCCACTCCTTTTGTCACAGCTGAAACCATTTTGCCTTAGATATCGTATGTAAGCTCCACATTCTTGGCTTTCCTGATTTGTGTCCGGGTTCCCTGCTTCTCTGATCGGCTCCAGTATCCCCCATTGTCCCCACCATCATAGTCACAGGTTCTGGTGAGTCTTCAAACTCTCTGTCTGGCCCCCAGCATGTTTTCCATTGTGAAAGGGTCAGAAGAGTAAAAGACATGGGACCGCCACGCTGCAATCGCATGACTGTGTGAATGTCAGTCTGCGCATGCGCAGCAGTGCATGTCCATTTTCATGCTGCTCTTGCAGCAAAACCAGTGGTGCAAGTGGTAGACAAGAAGTACAGGAACTCGGGCACTGTCAAATATGAAATGCAGAATGAGGTTCCTCAATATGAAGGATAGCTATGTCAAGACACATCTATCTGTTTTGACACTAGTAGATTCAGTTAGAAATATTAAAGTATTTCTAGGAAAATACCGTCGTACAAGTTAAATATTGTTATGGAAACCCTGATTTCAGGTCACAGGCCCAGAAACTATCATTATGTTGCTGGTTTAAGAATTTCAGTTCCACTGTCAGTGGAAAGAAGCACAGGAACTTTGTTCCTGCTGCAAAAAAGGTACAGGAATGGAGTTCCTGTGCGTTCCTGTTCACTTTCATCACTGAGCAAAACTACAGCTCCCCCTGGGCTCCTGGAACCCCAATATTGCTAATCGGGGTCCAGAAACACAGGGGGAGGCACAGAAGGAGCACTGAAATTATTTATTTTTAGAGCACCAGTAAGCCCTTAAGGACTCTCCTTTAAAATATTAATGAGGGCTTTTAAATATTAATGAGCCTGTCTGCTGCCTGGGGGACAGTGTTTTGGCAGCAGTGACAGGCGGGAGGTTGATTTAAACTTTGAAACTCTGCATCTGGAGTAAAGGGCAGAGGGGCTACTAATGGGCAAGGAGGGAAATTAATGTTTAAACGTAGTTATTGTTGCTGTAACAGACTTATCAAGTGGAGACTTTGCTGTGGACTATATGTATTGCAGCCATGTTGTTCACTCTTAACCACCTGTGTCATAAAATAAAAGAGACACAATGTTACAGAGGGCTCTAGGGACTGAAGAAAGGAATGCTGGGAGAAAAAGCCAGGGACATTTCTGGGCACCCACAGAGTAACCAATAGGCGTCAAGTGTGCCAAATAAATATTATATTTGTACAGCTGGACAACTGCTGCAGCCAATGAGAAGAGGCTGCTGGAAAACTGATAAAAAGGGTTGTTTTGCCTGCCAAAGAGGAAGTCCAGAAAGATCTGCCAGAGAGGGCAGAGGATAGAGTCTGCAGAGAGCTAGTTTACCCAAAGGCCTTGTCTGGCCCCAGTACTGGATCAGCTGCAGAATGCATGGAGAGGTAGATAACCCCTGGGAATCAAACTGGACTGTGTGAGAGGTTCCCAGGGTGAGATTTGAACCTGTGGCTGTGAAAGAAAGAAAGACTCTGCAGCTAGGGTTGAGAAACTGTTGTGATGTGCTGCCAGAGATAGGGAACCGACTGTCCTGCAGTGCAGACTAGAAAGCCAGCAAGGTGTGAAGCTGGAAAGCAGAGACTGTAAAGGGCGTAGCCTAACGCCAGTGTCTACAGTGGAAAGTAAAAGTGATCTGCAAGCTGTGTCCCCCCTCAGTGGAGTAAGTGCATTACAGACTGCTTCTGCAACAATCTAGAATAACTGTCCTTGCTGGGAATACAGATCGAGCCACATTTCCCAGGTCCTGTGCTGTATCAGATAAAAGTGTGAGCCAGCCATCAGTCTGGGGAACCACCAGCCTGCTCTGTACCCCAGACTGAAGAGGAGCCCACCGGAGAGGAAGACGTCAAGAAACCTGCCAAATGAATACCATATACAAAGGCTCCGCGGGTGAAGATTGGAAAGGCCTGGCAGATGAAAACCAGCCTTCATCACTTCTTCAGCTATCTGCTTCTGTGGTGCTCCTACAACTCCTGATATCAACACAGTACCGTGAACAAGTTCCTGCCAAACCACCTGTGAATCTACAGAACTGTAAGTACCCTGAGCTGTGGCCTTGGGGAAGATTTATTTAGCTAGCTAGCTAGCTAGTCAGGATTAAGGGGATTATGTTCTGGACCAGACTGCGCTGAGATTAAAGCTGCACCGAGGTAGGAAAGTCGAGTTTTACATCTGTTGCTACTATTATTTGGGCCCAAACGAAAGATCCTCACTGTTTTCTACACGGCAGTGTAGACTTTCTGGACAGCTGCCAAGGGAAAGATGGGTGCACCCACAGGTGGGAGGTGGGGATTGTTTGGGGCAGAAGTGTTAGCTAGTTGTTATTGTTGTTGTTCATGTTACTTGCTGCTATAGGGTGTTTCTGTAAAGAAAGGGGATATTGTTAGAGAGTATGGGAAATTGTTTGGGAGCAGCTAATATATTTTCCTGGGGGGTTAATCTGCTATTTGCTTTCAGGTATTCTTTGCGACTTTCTCAGTTGGAGGCACTGTGTCACTCTACACCTACTTATCCTAACCCAGGTTGGCCCCCTCAAAGGCGATTGCTGGGAGGACCTCGAGGTCCCCAGAACAGCTAAAGGTAAGTTGAGAGGCTGTTACAGGTAAATTAATAGTCTGCCTCTACTGAAATGGATCTTAGACTTGCCAGTTTATCAGTGGTTTTCTTTTTTTTTTTTGCTCTTCTCCTGCTCCTCCGTCCGGCCACTCCTTCGGGCCTCAATGGACCCCGCCAGCACTCATCCCTGCCACTACCTCAGATTGCAACCCTCCCCGGGTAACCACCCGTAGTTTTCTATACCTAAAATGACTCAGTCACAGAAAGCATGAAGTATATAAAAACAACATTTAATACTCCGTAATATCTACATATGTTTCAGGATAATACACACTAAAGACTATGGGGAATACAGTATTTCTACAGAGATACAAACACATTTGAAAAAAGACGGAGGCCACACGATACACAGAAGAACTTAACTCAAAGCTATCTAAGTTCTAAGTAGAGTGGAAGAGGCTTACCCCCAACTGGAAATTGGCGAGTTATAGCATACTGAAACCTGTGATGTTGCTAGTTCAGAATCCCAAAACATAATTGACTCTTAAGTGTAACCCCCACTCCTTGGGAGATTGCTTACTTGAACTCCATTTGCATCACCCTAAAATTGCTCCTGCCCATCGTCTGGCTCTTTTCGGCCCTGGAACTGCAGCTGAGAGGGCAACTGGAGGAGCCATGGTGGGAGGAATGCCACACTTGTGCACAATCAGTGTGCACACATTTAAGCAGCAGCCTGCTTGAACATACGAGCTGTCTTTGCAACTCAAGTGTTCTTCAGTGCTGGATGCACCCACCACAGAGAGAGTACTGCCGCAAAGGCGGCCAGCCAGAGCACCCCCTCTAGTGTACTCCAGCCATAGGGACACCAGTGAGCATCAGGGCACTCAGAGGCACTAGGAAGGGGAGAAGGGAAGAACTGGACTTGTCGATTTTGGCGCGCTGGGCCTTTAAGAAAATGAATACCTGCTAGCCTCATGGAGACTGCCTGTATAGGGAGGGGAAGCAGAGAATACAGCTTCCAACAGGCAGCACAAAAGCCCAGTTGACATCACACCACCAGTGGATAGTTAGGCACATTTATGCCTACCAAACCCTGGAGCCAGTTTAAACAAGAAACAAGGATGTGGCATATAAGATACAACTTTAAAGTGAAAGCTTTGTGTGCAGAAATACAGCCACCATTTTGTTGACCCCTAACCCCTGATCTCACTGTCAGACAGTCGTAGGTCAGGGTTTTCAGCAGCTAGCACCAAAATGGACTGTGGGAGGATGATGCAATAGGACCCTCCACAATGAACTATTGGTCATAGTGCCATTTAGAGGCAATCATTCCTAATGATGTTCTATATACTGTAGATATGTCTACAGTCAGAGACTAGACAAACTCTGGTCAGAGCCAACAAGGCTGCAGCTGTGAACCAGAGTCAAACAGTACTCGGAGCTCCTCCCAAGGCTGAAGCTAGTACTCATGCATGCACAGTGAACAATAATTGCCCATGCATGAGAAAGAGCCCGCCATGACCAAGATGGCCACCATGATCACAGCGTGCATCTGCAATTACCGATGACTGGTCATGCATGCACAATGAGATCACAGTGTCCATCTCGGGCATGGCAGGCTCTTCTTTTACAGACAGGCGGCAGTAGTAATAGTGTGTCCACAGAGGGTGGAGCAGTGGGCCCACGGAGAGGAGTACTGGAGACAGCGGGGTGCTTCAACTAGTGGCGGGAGTGTGCCCTCTGTGATAGCAATAAGGCATGCAGAGCTCTGCCTGGCAGCCTTAATAAAAACTGCTGCTGAAGAAAACAAGATTTGGCTGGTGCCAACAAGGCTGGTCCTGCTTTTTTATGTTGTTATCTTTATTTTTGTAGCAGGTCTTACTGTCTCATTAGTCTCACTGTTATAATTGTAGTTATAAGAGGAGCACATCCAATCAGTTTTATAGATTTTTGTATACAGTGCACACAGGAAAGGCTTTGACACAGTTGCACTGCTTTTCAGGAATGCCCTCCACACTGTATACTGTGGTTCAAGTCTGTCCAATGCCAAGAAACTAGTTTCATCCCTCCAGCACCAAACTCGCTTATAGTCCTCCCCCTACATAATGCCATGTTTATGTTTTATTCTCTAATGGTCTGGGCTGGACACTGCACCTGTCTGGTAGGTAGGGGAGAGGGCCAGGATTTTTAATTCCCTGATAGGCCAGGTTGGGCATTCGATCATGGTAGTCTGTGGGGGGGGGAGAGATTTTTTTTATTCCCTGACAGGCTGGGTCGGGCTTGGGATTTCTCAGATTGTTGAGGGGAGGGGACAGATTTTTTTTTTTATTCTCTGACAGTTTGGGTTTGGCCCTAGAATAATAATGTGTTTGGATGGAGGAGGAGGAGGAGGGACGTACAGAGGTTCTTTTACTCTCTAACAGATTGTGTTGGGCACTGGCCACGTTAGGTAGTTGGAGTAGGGGGGATGGATTTTTTTTTTAATTCCCTGATGAGCCAGATTGGGCCCTGAACCCATCCGGTAGTTTGCGGAAGGGGAACAGATTTTGTTTTATTCCCCAACAAGCCTGGCTGGGCATTGGACCATTCTGCTGTGCAGCAGGCTGGGTTGGAGTCTGCATAGCAGTGGTATGAGTAGCAGTGTGGCAGCAGATCCAATCCCCCAGTGCAGTGTTCAAGACCCTCGCTTTAACCTGATTTGATGGGCATGGGAAGTGCAGTGTTTTACTACTCCACCTATTCCACCTTCCGCTCACTGCTTGGAAAGAGATTTGGGTATAACAGTTTCTAGTAATGTGACATTCTCATCTCATTGTCAGAATACAGCCCAGAAAGGAAACAGAATCCTGAATTGCATATTGAGGCACATATCATCTAGAAGTAGGGAGGTTGTTTTGCCCTTGTATGTATCTTTGGTGAGGCCCATTATGGAATATGGAGCACAGGTGTGGTCACCTTTTAAAAAACAGGATATTGTCCTGTTGGAGAGGGTGCAGAGGAGAGCAACAAGAGTTGTTTGTGGTATGACAGGAAAGAACTATGGGACTAGATTGAAGGAGTTGAACATGTACTCCTTGGAGGAACGTAGAAAGTGAGGGGACATGTGCTTGGTGTATAGCGCTTGGCAAAATGATGACTTGTGGGATGTTACGGGGCTAAAATTTAATAGTTGTATGTATAAAACTAGGTCCCACCCAATGCAGTTAACAGCATCTAAATGTAATAAAGCGAGAACTACATGGTGGTTTAACCAAAGGGTGGTGCATGCTTGGAATGCATTGCCGTTGGAGGTTGTAGCCAGTCAATCTATTGCTGAGTTTAAATCCAAGTGGGATAGGAATATGTATCAGATTAGAAATTAGATGATAGTGGTGAGCATATAGGACGTAAGTCCATTCAGCTCAGTATCTTCCTATGATCCTATGATTCCTGTGATTCGAAGCTGTGCCTCCTATCTCCATTTGGCTTAATACACAGCCCAGGCTGGGCATGGATGCTATCAGGTAATTGAACAGAGGGGCATACATTTTTTTAATTCCATAACAGGTCAGGTTGGCACCAGATCTGTCAGATTGTTAGGGAAGGGGGATAATATTTTTCCTGATGAGCCAGGTTTGGCACTGGCTATGTCAGGTTGTTGGTGGGAGGAGGGATTTTTTTTTTAGACAGGCTAGGTGCCATAACAGAGGGAAGGTCCTCTGAATGCAGTTTTACATCTTAAAAATCCCAGGTGCTAGCACTGTTGTTGTAGGATTGGAGGGAGGAAGTTCATATTTGTGGCATTTGCTATTTTCCGTTGGGTGAAAGTGTACCAGTATTTTCAGCTCTGGAGCTGGAACTGGTTTTTACTTCAGAATTCTTCAAGGGTGTAAGACAGAAACACAGAAACACAGAAACATAGAATATGATAGCAAAAGGAGACCAAAGTTTCATCAAGTTTGCCTATTCTACATTACCTTACCTCAATGACCTACTGAACTAGTGGTCTGTTGCCCTCCTCCACCACTTCCCATCTCTCTTCCCCTTGGGGATTATGAGTCCCCCCTACCCTGTTCAAACCATATTTAAACCCATTAAGGGTAGCTGCCCCCACCACTTCCTCCAGCTGTCTGTTTCATGGTGCCACCATTCTCACACTGAAGTAGAACATTCTCGTGTTTCTCTTGAACTTGCCCCCCCCACCTCCAGTCATGTCACCTACTGACTATGTCCCTTATTTCTTACAAATAGGTTCTCTCTATCGACCCTGCTATATTCTTGAGAAACATAAGTTTCAGTCATGTCCCTGTCTCCCGCCTGGCCTCCAGTGGGTACATATTTAGGGCCTTCAGCCGATCCTCATAGGCTTTGCCCTGCTGGTGCTGGATCAACTTGGTGACCCTTTGTTGTACTGGCTCTAGTCTGTCAATGTCTTTCCTCAGGTAAGGACACCAGAACTGGGCAGAGTACTCCAAGTGAGACCTCACCAGGGAACTGTACAGTGACAGAATCATCTGGTTTCTTCTACTGTCAAACCCCTCCTTATGCACCCAGCATTTTCGATGCCTTGCTGTGTGATTTATTGCATTGACTCATATGTTTGAGGTAGTGAGTTATGACCTCCAGATTCCTCTCTTCTGTTGAAGCAGTCATTCTAACCCTTCTCATCCAGTATTTTATACATGGATTCCATCTCCCTAAGTGAATGAACCTGCACTTCTTAGCATTGATTCTCAACTGCCAGACCATAGACCATCTTAGTAGTTTCTCTGCTTCCTTAGTGACTTTAATGTGCCAGATGTGGAGTGGAGCCTTCCAACTGCCATTTCAGCAAGGAACAAGGCCATCTGTGACTCCCTACAAGGGGTTTTTCTCAGGCAGCTAGTCAAAGAATTCACTAGGGATGGGACAGTTCTGGACTTCATGCTTACAAACAGGAACAGCACCGCAGACATCGCAGTGGGCAGTCCCTAGATTCAAGCGATCACCGTACAGTGTGGTTTAACATAAAGACAAGAGCATAGGCAAACCATACTAGAACAAGGGTCATGGACTATAAGAGGGCAGATAGTAAAGAAATGGTAGACTGCCTCAGAAACTGTCTCATGGGGGGATTGCCGGGGAGGGTAGAGGCACAGTGAGAAAAAATAAGGGAGGGTATAAGTAAGGCAATCGGCCTATGCATGATGCAAAAGAGTAAAGGCCAAAGGAAAAAGAGACCATTATGTGTTCTCTAGGAAAGTGGTAAAGGTGGTGAAGGAAAAAGGGTGGCATTCAGGATGTATAAGGAACCACAGAGGGAAAAGGACAGGAGGGTATACCAAGTAGAACAGAGGGCGTCAGGAAAGGTGGTGAGGGGAGCAAAGGTGCAGACAGAGGAAAGGACAGCCAAAGGGGTCACCAGAGAGAATAAGATTTTCTTCAGATACATAAGTGAGAAGAGGTAAGTAAGGGGAAGGATAGTGAGGATTAGGAAAGCAGAAGGGGGAGACTGCACAGAAAAAGGCCAAAAAAATTCTGCCATCCTGAACAGGTATGTCTGCTGTCTTCACAGTGGAAGAAGGGGGGGCCAGATCACCAGGAAGTAGCCAGAACAGAAGGGAAGAGGTGGACACATGTCCATTTTCAGAAGAAAGAGCCCAGAAGGGACTTGCAGTTCTGAAGGTGGACAAAGCTACAGGTCCAGATGGGATACACCCAATGGTACTAACAGAACTCAGGGAGGTGATGGCTGCCCCACTGACAGCCTTATTCAATAGTTCACTAGAAACATGTGAGGGTATGGAGGACTGGAGAAGAGCTGACATGGCCTCTCTACATAAGAGTGGCATCAGGGAGGAGGCTAGCAACTATAGGCCAGTCAGTCTCACTTCAATAGTGGGGAAATTAATGGAAAACCTGCTAAAGGTGAGACTGGTAGTGTACCTTGAATCCAATCGGCTGCAAGACCACAGACAGCATGTATTCTTGGGGGAGGTCATGCCAGATGAATCTGATTGATATCCTTGACTGGATGACCAGGGAAACAGAATAGTCGAGGACTGTGGTCATGACTTATCCGGACTTAGCAAGGCCTTCGACACCCTACCACACAGGAGACTGATTAAGAAATTGAGCAACTTTAGTGGTGGGATCCAAAGTGGGGAATTGGGTTACAAACTGATTAACAGATAAGCAATAGAGGGTGGTGGTTAACATCACTCACACTAATGATGGAGGAGTGATCAGTGGGGTGCTGCAATGCTCAATACTGGGACTGGTCCTCTTCAATGTCTTCATACTTGACTTTGCAGAAGAACTGGAAGGGAAGGTATTCCTTTTTGAAGATGATACCAAAATATGCAATAGGGTGGACACTCAGGAAGGGCTGGAGAGAATGTACAGGGATCTTGGGAAACTTGAAAAGTGGTCAAGAGCATGGCAGCTGTGGTTCAATGCCAAAAAGTGCAAAGACCCCCTGAAGCATAGGAACCCCGGAGATGAGTATAGGATGGAGTAGGTACCGACAGTCACAAAGCAAGAAAGGGACCTTGGGGTTATCATAACTGACAACCTTAAAGTGGCAGGGCTGTGTGACAGAGCAGTGGGTAGGGCAACTAGGATGCTGGGGTGCATAGGGAAAGGTATCCCCAGGAGGAGGCAGAGAGATGGTCTTCCCACTGTATCACTTGCTGGTGAGACCCCCACCGGAGCACTGTGTCCAGTTTTGGAGGCCACACCCCAGAAAGGACATAGACAGGGTGGAGGCAGTCCAGAGGAGGGCAACTAAAATGGTACAGGTGTTGCAAGAGAAGCCCTACGAGAAGAAATTGAAGTATCACAGCATGTACACCCTGGAAGACAGAAGAGTGAGTGGGCACATGATAGAGACCTACAA
The DNA here is from genome assembly GCA_016271365.2 of Neoceratodus forsteri. Taxonomy (NCBI): domain Eukaryota; kingdom Metazoa; phylum Chordata; order Ceratodontiformes; family Ceratodontidae; genus Neoceratodus; species Neoceratodus forsteri. The sequence goes on from CM057450.1 coordinate 237,424,985, forward strand.
GTACCTCACAGAGGTGAACAGGCTGCAGGAGGGGAGTCTCTTTCAAAGCAGAAAGATCACCAGGACCAGGGGCATGCAATGGAGCTGTAGGGTGGGACGTTTAAGAGGAATGTAAAGGAAGTATTACTTCACTGAAGGGTAGTAGATGCCTGGGACAGACTTACCAGTGGATGTGGTGGAGGTGAAAACAGTGAGGGACTTCACGCATGTGTGGGCTAGACACAGAGGTACACTAGTAAATAGGCAGTGGGGAGGGAGGGTCACTGAAAATCAATCAGGGTCTGCGGAAAAAGATGAGGCAGAGAACATCTGGACAAAGGGGATGGACTAAGCATTTTTTTTCTGCCAACAAATTCTATGCTTCTGTCTTAGCAGACCACGCTAGACACTGAGGGAGGTTGGGTGGTGTTACTCTTTCGATGCTTCTATTTTACCCTGCCACATAACTTTGTGTTGTTAGCAAAGAGACACAAATGTCCCTGGATACCTTCACCTATGTCACTTATGAGCATATTAAAAAGACCGGTCTTTGGGTTGATGATAAAATAAAAAAACAGATTAGATGGAAGGATAGAGTATGGAAAAAGGCAAATCAAACCTTGAAAGTGGAGGACTGTGAACTATTTAAACAGATTAGGAATAAATTAAAAAGTATGATTTAAAAAGCTAGAAAAACTTATTATAAATGTAAAATAAATCAGACAAAAAACCCAGCACAATACTGGAAATTAATAAAACAACTTGAGGGGAAAACAAAGAAAGCCATAGATATAAACATACGGGATGAAAAGGATGTAGAAATGACCACATATCAAATTGCGAACAACCTAAACCAATACTTCTGTCACCTCCAAGATATAGATGCTAAATGCCAATGAGATGATACAGTTAATACACAGAATGGTCCACTGAAAGTAGCACATATCAATCAAAATATACCCCAATTTTATTTTTGAGTTATTAAACCGAATGAGGTACAAAAGCAAATAAATAAATTCACAGAAGACTGGATTAGATCAAGTGGAGATAACATTTTTAAAGTATTCAGTTGAACAGATAACTCCAACCCTAGCAAATCTGTTTAATGCTAGTCTACAACAGAGAACTTACCCCGATTTTTGGAAAAATTCCAAAATTATACCTATTTTCAAAGGAGGAGCTAGAGACAATCTGACAAATTATCGCCCAATAGCCGTGCTGTCCACAATCTCTATAGTATTTGAAAGATTGGTATGTAATCAAATATATGAGTTCCTTGAAAAATACAAACTGTTATCAGACTGCCAGGCAGGCTTTAGGGAAGGGAGGGCGAAGGACACTGCTCTGGTAGACTTCATAGACTCTGTCTTGAATGGACTAGAGGTGGGGGACTCTGTTGAAGCCATGTTCATCGACCTCTCGAAAGCTTTTGATTTGGTTCATTACAGCATCTTGATGGACAGGCTTACGCTTGTCGGTATGTCTGACCCAGTTAGAACATGGATGCTTTCATATTTGACAGAGCACACCCAGCAGGTGTGTGGGGTGATGTATTGTCTGAAAGGGGGGGCTTTTTAGGGATGTTCCCCAGGGCTCGATCCTGGGCCCCCTTTTGTTTCTAATTTATGTAAATCCTTTGCCACAGTTGATTGAAAGATGCAAAATTTATCTGTACACAGATGATATGGCTCTGATAGCAAGAGCCAAGGATAGTACAGAACTACAGAAAATGCTGCAGTCTAACATTGACAACCTACAGTGCTGGTTACAGGCTTCCAAAATGCTCCTAAGTAGGAAAAAGACTAAAATTATGTTATTTAAACAAGAGGTACAACAAAGATACATAACCAAGGATTGAATATGGTTACCCTAAATAAACATGACCTCAGCCATTGGTGTGAACGCAGACTGCTATTTCTACCTCTCGAAGCTTTTTACTACTCACTGTTAGGGGAGAAGTGTAATTTATTTGTAAAATTTGAAGCCATACTGAATTCCTGAAGCTTTTCAGTTGCTCGGTCTAAGGGGAAAATTGTGATACTGTGAAACTGTACTACTGTTAATCTTTACGCTTGACCAATGTACTACTTTAAAGTGCCTGATTGCCTTAGAATTTAATTGTATTCTACTGTGAAATTTTAACTTGTTGACCGTCTCCTGCTCACTGAATTTACCCTTGCTGGCTCTCTCTCTCTCTCCCTCCCTCTCTGTGTTGTACCTCTGCACTCTCTCTCTCTCTCTCTCTAGCTTTCTCTCTCTCTCTGTAACCTTCCTGAAACTCTGCCACAGCATGAACCACTGTACTCTCCCAAACCCCGGCTCCTGGCCCCCCCTCCCTAGCTCCATCCACTCTTGCGCATACTAGACCTTTTTTCACCTCAGCTTCTGAGCCCTCTACCCTCCCCCAGCTCTGACCTGGCCCTCCTGCCTCTTAATTTGCACCTCGACTCCTTTGTCTTACTACCCCACCCTGTGATACCTAGTCTCTTTCTTATTTCAATTTTTTTTATCACCCCCACCCCTGCTGATGGACTGCCGCCAGCCTCCCACCCACAGTCCTTCTATCTTTATTAGGTATTTATTTAATCCTCCTCTCCTGTTTTGCCCATAGGATCCCAGGTGGAATTCTCGGTGTCTCCGCCAAAAGCGGCACTCAACGGCCGCCTGCCGACTCAGGCCCCATCCTCGGGCTGCCTCCGTGGAACCCTGTGGTGGATCCTTACACCAGGATCCCTGGTGTAATCTTCTGCACCAGAGCGGAAAGTGGCGCTCAACGGCCGACTTGCCAACTCCTGCCTCAACAACTGGCCGCCTCGCTGGAACTCTACAGCGGGACCTCACTTCAAGCTGGGAAGAGCCCCTTACTTGCGGATATTCTCTGATTGGTGCGATGCTGCTTACAGTGCACTGTGATTGGCCAGGACAATCTCCTCTGACCTCGGCCATTGGTGTGAACTCAGACTGCTATTTCTACCTCCCGAAGCTTTTTGCTACTCGCTCTTAGGGGAGAAGTGTAATTTTGTCCCACCCCCTCCCAGGCCTCCATTAAATACTCTCTCTCTCACCCCTCCCACTTTGGGCCTCTGCACCAATCCGCTCAGCACCCTCTGCCTCAAACAATTACACCTGTCTTCACTGATAACTTCTCTCTCTCTCTCTCTCTCTCTCTCTCTGTCTCTCTCTCTCTCTCTCTCTCTCTCGCTCTCTCTCTCTCTCCCCCCCCCAGTATAACTGTGTCTTCCTCCTATCCCTAACCATGGTGGCTTCTAAACTGCTACCAACAGTTCTAGTTGCAGCTTTTATATTGCTGCTCTGCCCCAATGTGCAAGAAATTACATCCTCCCACCCAAACTGTCAGCTAATGCCAACTACTGCTCTGCATTATACTTCTGGCATGATAACTGGGATCCAATATAACTATCCTATGTCCCACTGCTTTCTACTATGGCTGACTCCTTATCTCCTAAAGCCTCGTACATCTGACCCACCAAGTAACCTACTGGATGTAGCAGCACTCTGCAATAAGGCTAGTCAACCATGCACCGATGCACCAAGGCACGCAGACGCCTAACAAACAAGCAAGCCATCAAAATTCTTAAAACCTCTCTCATGAGATTTCTTTTAATACTGCTTCTCCTCTCAGGAAATGTTCACCCTAACCCTGGACCACATGGTCCAACTGCCCACCCACAGAATAGAGCAACGGGGTCCCTCACTCTCGCATCCATTAATGTCTGTAGCCTTCTTAGCAAACTCGATAACCTCCAAACCTGGATCCAACAACACAATCCTGACATCCTCTCTGTTGTCGAAACATGGCTAACCCCCAAGATCCCTGACTCTGCGGTAGCAATTCCTGGATACTCAATCTTCAGGATGGACAGGATATCAAAGCAGGGCGGTGGCTGCGCCATTTACCTAAAAGATTCTCTCATGGGACACAGTATCCAAGTTCCAAACCCAGGTTCACCATCTCAGATCCTCGCTATCAGAGTTCTTCTAGGGGCCCATAACAAAAATATCACTGTAGTCTCTGTATACATACCCCCAAAGAACCAGGATACTGGCTTCAATAACTTAATGGAATGCCTCAAGGGACTGCGCCATAGTATGGAAACCATAATAATGGGAGACTTTAATATCAACTGGTTTGCACCCGAGACCTGCATCTATAAGGATACTGTCGCTGCACAGCACCTCACTCAGCTTGTCCCCTCTCCCACTAGAAACAACTACAGGACAGCGACCAGCACTCTAATAGACTGGATACTCTCAAATCGCCCTGACAGAATTACTAAGGAGTCTGTCCTCCCAGACTCCATAAGTGACCACTCGCCTGTGATCTGCTCATGGGCTATTAATACCACTAAGCCCCCCCCCCCACCGAAAATTATATTCACTAGAGTGCTAAAGCAGGGACACCTACACCTGCTAAAATCTCATTTAAGCAGGTTAGATTGGTCTAAAATTGACACTCTCAAGGACGTAAACAAAGCACTGGAACTGTTCATTAGACTCTTGAACACAGCCTGTGACATTTATGCACCACTGGTAAAGAAGAAAGTCAAAGGCATATCGAACCCCTGGATAAACTCTGAACTCCTAGCGCAGCTCAAACTAAGGGACCACCTCTGGCACTGTGCTCGAGCCACAGGAGCAAAGAAGGACATTCAACAATACAAAGCAGCAAGAAACAGCTGCACCCGGTCTATCCGGAATGCCAAATACAAACACTTTAGAAAGGCACTTTCCAACTCCTGGGGTGATGGGAAAAAATTCTGGAACAACCTGAAGGACCTTACAGGGAAGGAAGCTAAGACACCACCAACTATGCTTAACATTGATGGTACACCTACGCTTGACCTTAATACGATCTCTAACACATTCAACAATGCGTTCTCTAACCTGAGCAGCGTCCTACCACCTGATACTTTCAATGTCCCCACCACCAACTCCACCTCAGCAACGTCATCCAAAGCACACCCGCCCCACAGTTCTTCTTCCAAGAGGTTCCTATGCACCTAGCCAGAACCTATATATGCAAGGCCATCAGCAAAACTGGATACAGTGGTGAACTCCCTTGATCTGAAGCTACTTGCATTAGTTCTAGATGAACTCCTTGAACCCCTGACTAAGATCTTTAACCTTTCCCTAAGATTAGATCAATTCCCATCACTCTGGAAACAAGCAACTATCACACCAGTGTTCAAAAATGGAGACAAGATGCTACACACCAACTACAGGCCCATCTCCATCCTCCCCCACCTTATCGAAAGCTCTGGAACGTATAGCCTCTGATCAACTTGTGGAGTTCTTGAATAAGTATGAAATCCATTGCCCTGAACAAAATGGTTTCTGGAAAGGGCATAGTACCACCACGGCACTGCTGGAGTTCACCAGTTTCCTCCATGACACCATCGACCAAAGCATGTGTGGTGGGGCAGTATTCATTGATCTAACGAAGGCCTTTGACACCATTAACCACCCGCTACTCTATCAACTGTCCGCCCTTGGCCTCTCCAAACATGCAGTGAGCTGGTTTGCTAGTTACCTAAGGGACAGGGCCCAATGTGTCAGGATCGCTGGAGTCACCTCAGATGAAAAGCCAGTCCTCTCAGGTGTCCCCCAAGGGTCAATATTAGGACCACTACTCTTTTCTCTCTTTCTTAATGGTCTCCCTAGCATCTGCCAACAGAGAATATTACTTTATGCGGAAGATGCAGTACTATTCTCAGTTTACCGAGATACTAGCCCGCTAGAGAGTCACCTTCAAAGCGACTTCAGGTGTGTTGAAGATTGGTTCTGCTCACATAAACTGGTTCTGAACTTTAGCAAAACTAAGACTATGACATTCTACAACCCACGGAGCAAGTACAAAACTCTGCTCCTCAACATCAAGAACCATGCAGGGGCCTCATTTGAGCATGTTTCTGAGTTTAAACACCTTGGCATCACCCTGGACAGCTCACTTTCATACTCACATCATATAGGTAATGTAGCAAGAGCTGCCAATATACGAATTGGCCTGCTCCACAAGCACAAACATTGCCTGACCCCCGAAGTCCTTAGGCTGGCTATCTATAGCTCTGTCACCTCCATCATTGACTATGGTCTTGCCATCTACGGTTCTGCCTCCCCTGCAGCTCTCCGTAGGATATCTGTGACTCTTAACAAAGCCTGTAGGCTCCTTACAGGTACCCCCCACCTAACTCACACCTGTGACCTATATGCCCAGGCTGGATGGCTACCTCTCCAGAGCTGAATACAGTACCAGACCTGTCTACTCACCAAATAAATTCTCCTTGGGCACATGCTGCCTGGAGTCACAAAATTCCTTACTGCCCATAGCAGCACCCAATCTACATGGAGAGCTCTGCAACAGACGTTCCAGGTCCCCAGGTGCCGGACCACTATGGGGCAGAGATCATTCTCACACAGGGCACCTCAGTATTACAATACCCTTAACAAAGACGCATTTACAGCTGTGACTCTTGGTCCCTTTAAAAGGGAATTTCGACGCTCCATTGCCTCAACCATGCAGTGTGACTGCCTCTCCTAAAGAATGGTCTTCACCTTGTATCGTGACAGTGGTGCTCTGGGTTCCTGCCTCCTGTCCCTCTTTTGTCACCCCCCCCCTGCACTCCTCCCTTTACCCATCCCTCCCCTCTCAGCTGACACTAGGCCTGAGCCACCATCACCGATCTCATGCCACCCGCCCCTTCTATCTTTATTTATTTATTTATTTCTAAGAATCAGTTTACAACCTTTGAGCCAGAGGCTCGTTTCCAAAGGTACATCGTCACATAAAGACATACATTGTGTTTTTGGTTACATAGCAAAGATTTGCAAAACAATAGGCGTTCAACAGAGGCGCCACGTCACATTGTGGTCAGACAAATACAATTGGGTACAGGGTACATGTAATTGATAACAGGTGTTACACAAGTTGGTATCAAGTGAGCAATCTGGTTGGTAAACACTGAAACAGCTGGCACTGGCCAGGTTAAACATTGGCACGGTGTACAGGGAAGTGGTGGAGGGGATGGTTAGGTGGAGAGCTGCCCGGGGGGCATTGTCAAGAGAAGCAGAGGTGGAGGCTATGTTCAGAGACAGGAGCAGTTACGAGTGCTGAAGATGTGGTTCCGAAGTGTGGTTTTGAACTTGGAGATGGTGGTGGCATTGGTGATGGGGGCAGGGAGAGAGTTAAACCAGGTTGGGGCTCTATAGCAGAAGGACCTCTGGCAATGGCTGGTTCTTGATCTGGGGACCTTTAGAGTGGTCTTGTGGGAAGACCGTGTTGCAATAGTGGGAGGCTCTGGAGGATGGATGCGTTACCCAGGGAGGAGAGCCCAGTAGGGTTTTTGTGAGGAGACAGGTTTGGTATTGGAGCCGCTCATCCAGGGTAAGCAGGTTAGCCTCGACATACAGCTGACAGGTGTGTGTGAGCCTGGGGGCACCAGTAATCAATCTGCAGGCTTTATTCAGGGTTAGGTGAATTTTGTTGAGTGCAGTGGTGTCGGCAGCACCATATATTAGTGAGACCATAGTCTACAAGGGACAGAACGGATGATGTAACAGCTAGCGGAGAGCATTTGGGGAAGGCAGGTTCTGTGGCGGGAATAGGATGCTGCCGTGTGTTAGTGGGCGGATGTTAGGCGTCGATGTGGTTGTGAAATGTGAGGGCTGAGTCAAGGTGACCCCAAGGTATTTGTAGGAGCAGACTTGTTCCAGTGGCTGATTGGTACTGGAAGGATATAGAGTGGGTGGTTGCTAGCTTTGTTTTGGGGTGGGAAAGAGCATAGCTTTGGTTTTATTAAGATTGATGACGAGTCTGCGCTCCTTAAACCAAGCCTCGGCACTGTTGAAAGACTGCTGTAGGGAGTCCTGTAGGGAGATGGGATTGCGGTGGGTGGCAAAAAGGACAGCGTCGTCTGCATACAGTAGAATTTTGCCAGGGCATGCACTGGGCAGGGTGTTCAGATAGAGCGAGAAGAGAAGGGGGCCCAGGATGGAGCCTTGGGGGACCCCAGAGAGAATGGGACGGATATCGGAGAGTGTGCTATTAATTTTTACACACTGAGATCGAGTGTCAAGATAGCTAGCGCACCATGCCAGGGGGCCAGCCGAGAGACCAGTGTGGCAAAGTGCATTCAGCAGAAGTGGATGGGAGACAGTGTCGAAAGCCTTTGAGAGGTCGATGAACACTGCACCAGCTAGGAGCTGGTATCCAGGAGGAGTGTAGAAAGTTGGAGAATTCAATAAGAGCAGTGCTGGTACTGTGACCCAGACGGAAGCCATGTTGCTCTTGGGCATAAAATGTTATGCTTAGCCAGATAATCAGTGATTTGAATGGCCACCACTTTCTCCAGGGCTTTAGAGAGGAGGGAGGATGAGATTGGCGGTAGTTGTTGGCCAATGACCTGTCGCCCCTTTATGAATAGGTGTGATAATGGCTGTTTTCCAGCCGTGAGAATTGTCCCAGGCAGAGTGACTGGTTAATTAGGCTGGTGAGTGGGGCAAGGACTTCATCTAGCACCAGTCTGAGGATGCTGGGGTCCAGTGAGTCACTGCGGGATTGTTGCCATTGAGAGCTTTGATTAGGATGGGTCTGGCTTCCGGGTGGAAATCTTTCCAGGTGGAAGCTGGGGTGCTGGAGGGACAGGGGAGGTTGGCTGGGGGAGGTCAAAGAAATTACTAGGGAGGACTGAGCTAAGGTCAGTGAAAGTGGTGTTGAACCAGTTAGCTATGGTGGCAGGCTCAGTGGAGGTGGTGCCATTTCTAGTGAGCTGGGATGGGGCAGGGAGCAAGCTTTACCATTGAGTTGCTTAATATTATCCCAGAAGGTCCGGGCTGAGCCTCAGGAGGAGTAAGGGAGGCCTGGTAATGGTCTGCCTTGGCTTTCCTGATGGCCCATGAGCACTTATTCCAGGCTGCATTGTGGCTTGCCTATCAGACAGACTCCACCTGTTTCAGTGGCAAGGTGCCAGAGTTATCCGGTTTCTGAGTAATCGAGGAGGGCTGGCTAACCCAGGGTGCTCTGTTTTTTGGACCGGATTTGGTTAGCGGTGCAAAGAGATCACAGGCCATGTTGAAGGTGTGAGTGAAGAAGGCGAGGCAGTGTCAATGTTGGTTGCATGCTGAATGGGGACCGGTTTATCTGGGTGAGGAGTGCTAAGTTTTTCAGCCCACCAGAGCGGTTCTGCGCCTGTGGAGGGTGGTCTGGAGCTTTGGGTTTGGGATGGGGGCTACCCAATGAAATAGGATAGGGGAGTGGTCACTTAGCAGGGGCGCCGGAAACGGGGCGGAGGGGCGGCACCCCACCACTTTTCTCTGCAGTGGAGATTGTGCCCCTGACTCAACAGGCGTGACGTGCATGTCAGCATCTGAAATTTTTTTTTTTTTTCGTTGCTACCACAGCTAGCGGACCTGATTGAGATGGCAAACACATCTCTCAATCAGGTCCGCTTAACAAATTAAGAGGCGTGACTATAGTTAGGCGTGACTAGAGTTAGGGGCGTGTCGCCGCAGGGCTCTTTAAATGCCCAAGATTTTCCTGCAATTGTTCTTTCCATTTGGATTCCCATTTCCCGTTGCAACAATCGAATCGGTGAATCGGAATCCTTCCTTGACTGAGTGCTGCAGCTGCCGGCTTCTAAGGAGCGAGACGTGACATCAGACGTGGAGCGACGAGCGACTGCGAGTTAGCGAGAGTCAGACTCAGAGAGACGTGGTGTGTGGCGTGTGGTCGGCGAGTATAGCAGCCAGCCCAGCAGTGGTGTGTGTGCAGTGTGCGGTGGTCTTCTTAAGTCAGCGTCGGGTTGAGGCGCTCGTGGGGTAGCGGCGAGCAGACAGCGCCTCTAACTTCTTCTGGAGGACGGAGAGTAGTCGGTTGGACGTTGGAGCGAAGAGCGGCAGCAGCTTTGACTCAGTACCACTAGTCTCTGTCTCTGGCTGGCTTTGAACTTCAACTTGGAGCCTGAGCAGTCAGCTGCCAGCCTAAAGAACTTCCCAATCCTGGTCACGTTGTGACTCTGAGACTTTCTGGTAAGCTGCAGTGCTGTTGTCTTTAGTTGTTTGTGTCATCTTGGCTTGCTAATCAAAGTTTTGCTGGACTTGCAGCCTGCTGTTTATTTGGAAGGTAGTAGGTAGATAGCCAGCAAAGCAGTACTGTTTTCCTCTTCTCCAGGCTCTTCCCCCTCTCCAGGCTGAGGCTCTCCCCCCTCCCTCTCCATGCTCTCCCTCTCCAGGCTGAGGTTCTCCTCCTCCCTCTCCAGGCCAAAGCAGTACTGTTTTCCCCTTCTCCAGGCTCTCTCTCTCCAGGCTGAGGCTCTTCCCCTCCCTCTCCAGCCTCTCCCTCTCCAGGCTGAGGCTTCCCCCCTCCCTCTCCAGGCTGAGGCTTCTCCTCCTCCTCCAGGCTCTCCCTCGCCAGGCTGAGGTTCTCCTCCTCCTCTCCAGGCTGAGGCTCTCCCTCCCTCTCCAGGCTCTCCTCTTCAGGCCGAGGCTCTTCCCCAGGCTCTCCTCTCCAGGCCAAAGCAGTACTGTTTCCCCTTCTCCAGGCTCTCCCTCTTCAGGCCGAGGCTCTTCCCCAGGCTCTCCTCTCCAGGCCAAAGCAGTACTGTTTTCCCTTCTCCAGGCTCTCTCTCCAGGCTGAGGCTCTTCCCTCCCTCTCCAGGCTCTCCCTCTCAGGCTCTCCCTCGCCAGGCTGGGCTCTCCCCTCCCTCTCCAGGCTCTCCCTCTTCAGGCCGAGGCTCTTCCCCAGGCTCTCCCTCCAGGCCAAAGCAGTACTGTTTTCCCCTTCTCCAGGCTCTCCCTCTTCAGGCCGAGGCTCTTCCCCCAGGCTCTCCCTCTCCAGCCAAAGCAGTACTGTTTTCCCCTTCTCCAGGCTCTCCCTCTTCAGGCCGAGGCTCTTCCCCCAGGCTCTCCCTCTCCAGGCCAAAGCAGTACTGTTTTCCCCTTCTCCAGGCTCTCCCTCTTCAGGCGAGGGCTCTTCCCCAGGCTCTCCCTCTCCAGGCCAAAGCAGTACTGTTTTCCCTTCTCCAGGCTCTCCCTCTTCAGGCCGAGGCTCTTCCCCCAGGCTCTCCCTCTCCAGGCCAAAGCAGTACTGTTTTCCCCTTCTCCAGGCTCTCCCTCGCCAGGCTGAGGCTCTCCCCCTCCCTCTCCAGGCTCTCCCTCTTCAGGCCAAGGCTCTTCCCCCAGGCTCTCCCTCTCCAGACCAAAGCAGTACTGTTTTCCGGCATATATTTACTTTGGGGACACACCTTGGAAGTGAGTGCTCTAGTACAATCCATGTTTGTTGTTTTATGAAGCCGGTTGTATATTCTTGCTTTCAGTGTTAAACCTAATAAAAAAAGGCATAACAGAAAGAATAAGTGAGTCTCATGCTTTGATGTTACCTATTTGTTCGTGGGGGTGGGACAGTACAGTAACATGGGCGTGGAGAACTGACATTAAAAAAGGGGGCATGGCTAATTGCCGCCGTTTCAAGGGACGACTACTGTAATCCGCAGAATTCCAGATCCAGGGCACTATGTGCCCCCTAATATAAATAATCGCCGCTTTCCCCTTCTCCAGGCTCTCCCTCTCCAGGCTGAGGCTCTCCCCCTCCCTCTCCAGGCTCTCCCCCTCCCTCTCCAGGCTGAGGGTCTCCCCCCAGACTCTCCTCCTCCCTCCCTCTAGAAGCCAGTCTTAAAAGGTACCATCATTGATTTCTGCCCCCAGCACATTCTCCTTTGTCATTCCATCTCTTCCACCAGCTCCATCTTCAGCAGCCAGAAACTATTGGCATAAAATGACCTTTTTTCTTATGTAAGGGAGTAGGGCGATTATTTATATTAGGGGACACATAGTGCCCTGGTTCTGTAATTTTGCGGATTACGGTACTTGTTCATCCGAACGGTGACAGTTAGCCACGCTCTCTTTCCAGCGTCAGTTCTCCCCACCCCCAAACACACCTCTTGCAAGCAGCCGCATTGGATATCTCCACGCCCATTACCTGTATTTATTTATTTAATTTACATGGTTATAAGTGTTACTGAATTGCACTGCTCCTAGGTAACATCATTATGATAATCTCTGTCAAATCACATGATTAAAATATCGCAATGCCCACAAAATGAAACTCGCTTATTCTTATACTGGACTTCTGAACATTATTTGCTAGCAGGAACAAGGGAGGCACCGGCTTTATGAAATAGTAGTTTGGGCTTTAGTACTTTGCGATAGCTTTGTTTGTTTGTTCTGTTGAGGACACCAGTGGTGTGGGAGGGCCGAGCGCCACCACAGTACAAAGATTGATGTCATTACTTTGCAGTTTGACTGTTCTGAAATTCATTTATATTTCTGTTCACCTTTGAGGACACAGGTGGGGGGAGTGTTAGTTATATTCTGATTAGCACTCTATCACTGTCCCACTTTATATTAGAAGATAATCTTGTTAGCGCTGCTAATGTTGTCCGAGTGTCACATTTTGTTCGGTTAAACCAGTATTTCCAGCGATTCTTCATGTTCAGAAGTCCAGTATAAGTGTAAGAATAATTGAGTCTCATGCTGTGATGTTGTAATACCTGTTTGGGGGCCAGTGCAGTTCAGTAACATGGGCGTGGAGATATCAGAGTTGGCTGCCTGCAAGAGGTGTGTTGGGGGGCAGGAAGAACTGACGTTGGAAAAGGGTGCGTGGCTAACTGCTGCCATTTGGAGGAACAAGTACCATAATGAGAATTCCAGATCCAGGGCACTATGTATCCCCTAATATAAATGCCCACTGTTATGCATCTGTAAACAATGTATGTTTTGAATTTCTTTTCAATAAAATCCCTTATTTTTTTAAGTACAATGGGATATTTAACTTCCACCTAGACTGAGAGTGACCAGAGATAGGCAGACTTGATCTCAGTTTAATGTCTCGTCAAATGACAGTTCCTCAGCAGAGCAGTAACAAACCCCCCACCTTGTGCTGCACCAGTGTCCATTATTGGCGCAGAACTCAAAAGAGCAAAATGGCAACACCCCCTTCTGAGGCACATAAAGCACACCACCATCTTTTGGAGGGCAAAAATGTGCTGCTGCCAGCAGTTTGTATGCAGTTTTGGCTTGGTGTTTCTAACACTGCTTTAACTCCTCAAAACTGTATTCAGTCCATTGTTAAGCTCCACTGGCCCCCTTGAACTATGAATCGGGGACAGTGAGCATTGGTACAGCAATGCTGCTGAAAACATCAGGTATATTCCATTCCCCATCCTGAACTACAGATAGAGGCTGGGGAGCACAGTGACATGGGTAGTCTTTTTCAGTTGTGCTCCAGCTGTGGGGGCATGGGGCATCCAGCTGAAATGGGTGGGTTGTTCACTTAAAAGCAGCGGGGGATCTGTCTGGACCCAATGACAAGCGCCAGGCAAAGTCAGCATGGTGAGCAGTAGGGTGGGAGGCTGTTCCATTGATGGAGATGGGCATAATAGTAGGAGGTGGTAGGCTTTAGCCAGGGATGGTGTATGTGGGAGATGGGGTGGTGCTCCAGCCAGGAAGGGTACTCAGTTTGGGTAGGGCTGGTACTGGCTCTGAAAGATGGTCCAATAATGAGTGGGGGGATTGTTCCAGCTGCAGGGAGATTTATTGAAGGCTGCTCTAAGGACTGGTAACATTGTCCAACTGCTGCCAGGAAGTGTGGCTAGTTCATAATTGAAATTGGAAATGGTAGTTTGGTGTATTCAACTCCAGGGAGGTTGGTCATCTAGGGTGAGAGGCTGGTCTGGAGGTGGAAGAGATGGTCATGCTCCTGGGAGGGTGCTCGGGGTTTGCGGGGCTGATCCATGGTCGGGTGGGGGGAAGGTCAAGGTGGGATGTCTGTTGGAGGTTGTTGGGGAGGAGCATGGAAGGGCACTCCAGCTGCTGGGGAGGAAGTCCAGGGATGTAAGGAGGTCCAAATGCAGGGTGGGTGGTCAGGCTAGGGAGCTGGTACAGGGCTTAGGATGGGTCCAGCTGTTGATACAGGGGTAGAGCGAGAGGGGTGCTAGTTTGTGTGGTTGGGATGTCGGCTGGAGACAGTTGTCTGCTGGAGGAGAACACTAACAGTCTGGGAACTTGGGGTAATCCTGCTACATAGAGGTTGCATGACATGAGGATTAGATGCAGGTCCAGATGCAGGGAGAGACTGGATGGCTGGAGAAGAGGCTAGGCTATGGGGTGGTGTAGTGGCTCAGTAGGTAGTGCATTCACCTCTGAAGCCGGAGATCAGGAGGGCTGTGGGTTCAGTTCCCACATCTGGTACTTGGGTTAATATCCCAGTACTAACACTGTAGTGCAGCATGAGAGGTGCTGCACTTCTGAGATGCCAGCTTTCTGATGAGACATTAAACTGAGGTCCCATCTGCCTGAATTGGTGGTGGTTCGGTGGATGTTTAAAATCCCATGGCACTTATCGAAAGAGTAGGGGAATTTCAGTGTCCTGGCCAAATTTCCATCATTCACTGGAAATACCACCAACATCTGGTTGTCATTTGGCATTCATCTGTGCCCCGGGTCATGCCTGAAAATAGGCAGGATTTGTCAAGCACCTCAAGGAATCAACAAAGTCCAACAGGGTAGCATCTTTCAAAAAGGTGTGCAGAACAAGGGGCACAATTTGAAGATGGGGGACTCCTAAGGCAGCAATGCATTATTGTACAGATGAAAGCCTGTCTGCGATTGGTGGCTAAGCAGCTGCAGAATGCTTTTCTTGCTTTTTATTTTAATGAATTATTGCTTGTTTACTGAGGCGGAAAAGTCGACTGCTGTGTGGCTAGTTTTTTCTAAATTAAAATGCACTTACTTGACGTCAAGTAATGGTGGTGGTCAGGTGTCTGGTGGCGCTATATGAGGGAAAGTGGAGGAGGTGCATGCATAGAGTGAGGGAACCCCAGTGTATAATGGTGAATTATAACTTGGGTTCCCTATGGAAAAACTCCCAGTTATTGGGTATTTATGCTTGGGGCTCAGGAAAAGTAGTCACAACTGTGCGTACAGCGTGATTGTTATCCATTTGATTAGAGCACCAGATTTTGAAACTAGAGATCAAAGGTTCAAATCCCACTATGGACACTGACTGGGATATGATCTTGGGTAGAACTAAAGCAGGAGCCCACTGGAAGTGGAATGTTGTAATAAAGCTGAGGTAGTCTGAGTAAATAAGCTGGAATGGAAATATTTGGTGGCGGGCATGTATAGTCTTTAGCACCATTTTTATTTAGTTAACAGATCAGCCACACTAGGCTAAAGACCTGTTGACGTGTGCCATCAAAATGGACAAACAGGTCATGCTGGCTGACGCAGCTTATAAATACTGCCAGTTTATGTACAGATGTGTACAAATATTTGCATAGCTGAAACTGATGAAAATCTCCCAGGTAAACAAAGCATAGCATGTACTGAAATTGTGCAAGTAACTGTGTAATTGTTATAATAGCTTGGATTTCCAGGACTGACATCTCAGATCTAGGGAGCATGTGCATTAAAAAGTAGTGATGTACAAATGTGTCAGTAAAGTGAGCTGGGTGTGGAGGAGGCAGCTGTAAGAGTGCTTAGAATGATTAATGATGCATGTTTTACATTATTACGTAGTGTGTCACTTGTTTGTGGTGGCACTGGCAGACCATGGCATGGAATCTGCCTTGCATGTTGGAATGGATTGAGTATGACACTGGTGTGTTTAGCGGTGGTGAATGAAGTTGGCACTTCTCATGACTTGGTTGAGACCACTGGGTGGTATAGGGAGTGTTAAAAAGCAAAACCACTGTCAAATTTCTCTCTATGGGCACTGTTTATAAAACTGAG
Source organism: Neoceratodus forsteri (assembly GCA_016271365.2). Taxonomy (NCBI): domain Eukaryota; kingdom Metazoa; phylum Chordata; order Ceratodontiformes; family Ceratodontidae; genus Neoceratodus; species Neoceratodus forsteri. The sequence goes on from CM057450.1 coordinate 237,440,768, forward strand.
ATTTGATGTGATTCGTGTATAAAACAATTCAATGTTGGGTGAATAGCATATAGTGCATGCATGCACTGAAAGCTAGCCTCTCTGTTCCCACCCTTGGTTGAAGAGCCAGGCAGTGATAGGAATTGCTTACTCCCTTGCTGCTGGGTCATCTCGGACATGGAAGAGTTTGGGAAGTTGGGGCATTTGAAAATTCTGAGTTGCAGCTGCTGAGTGAGGTTGGCTGATATGTGACATGGGAGGAGGCAAATTTCACAATACCGAAGTCATAGACATAACAAAGCCCTGCCATTGTAACAGTTGGGCAGCTGAGCAACAGTGTTGGTGGCATACAAAAATTTTACTGTCAGTACCAGCCACACTCGAGTCCACCTAGTTCCAAAGGTTAACCTGGTTAGTAAAAATTGGGTTTGATCTCTGAGAATCCAGTTGATTGGTGGCTGGACATGAAATCAGACCTCTGATACCTTTTATTAGAGCCGTAGATGTGTCCATTCTGAAGAGTATATAGCTTATTTGAATGTCGTAAACAAGTACAACACTTTATACTCCCTCTCGTCTCTTACTACCCATCGCTTTACTGACCAGATTTCCTTATTAAGCAGAATCGTCTTTTTTCCCCTTCCTGCACTGCGGCTTGTCTTCAGGAGGCGCCAGTCCCATTCCCCAGTGTCTACAAGCCAAAGCCCCTAATAAATTTTATTGGACACTTGTCTTGTACACTGGTGGTGCAGTACACAAGCATTTTGCTGCATGAATCACTAGCCAAGAATATCCAATGTAGGCCCAGAAGTTGCGGATTGATAACTAATTGACAAAGATTGGGGGATGAGGAAGGGCAAGATATAAAATGTTTGCCATATAAATTTTACTTGCATGCTTAATGTTCATGCTGCAATACGTTATCAGAAGATGGTAATCGGATGGGTTCACTAAACTGTATACATAATTTTCTCAGCCTGCACGGACTCACTGCATTCAAATATGCCACGGTCTGAGAGACAAACGACAGATGGAGAAACAACTGGCTGATATTGCTGCCAAGATGCCAAGAAAACTAAATTACTGGTTTGGGAGTGCCCAGATACCAACTGCTTCAGAGCATGCAAGGGACATCGCTGCCAAAAATACCATTGACACTGCCACAAGCACTGCAGCTGTCAGCTGTACCGGTATTGTAAGTGCCAATGTAACTGTGCATACCGCTTTGCTGCCAATGGCTTCGATAGAGTCAAATGCAGCCATGTTTGTTTCAAATGCTGCATCAGTGCTAGAACTAACATGTTCCTTGCCTGATGATTGTCCTGCAGCTGCTATTCCAGTGCCCCTGGATGGTATGGCCTGCTCTTTCTCCAATACAGAAAACAGAGCTGCAGAGCTGTTCCCCATGAACAGCAACAGTGATGGCAACATCATGCATGTCTCTGAGAATACCCAGCTCACAGCAGTTGACCCAGTGCCTGAATCTGCTGTCTCTTTGTCTCTCCCTCCTGTTCTGAGAGAACCTGGGTAACTGCAGTTGAACCAACCATGCCTGAATCTGCTGTCTCTTTGTCTCTCCCCTCCTGTTCTGAGAAAACCTGGGTAACTGCAGTTGAACCAACGTGCCTGAATCTGCTGTCTCTTTGTCTCTCCCCTCCTGTTCTGAGAAAACCTGGGTAACTGCAGTTGAACCAACCGTGTCTGAATCTGCTGTCTCTTTATCTCTCCCCTCCTGCTCTTCTGTTTGTTGCCACAATATTAACAGTGTTTTTCAACCAAGCAGTGTTATAGACACTTCCATCAAACGAGTCATTCTGCGCACCAATGGGAGAAGTGAAACAAGAACTTGTCAAACACGGTGGTTTTCATCTTTCAACTGGCTAACATACTGTGTTTCAAAAGGATGTGTGTTCTGCTACTACTGTCGGGCAGCAGTGGAAAGAAAACTAATCACAGGCAGTCGTTGTGGTGAAACTACATTCATTTCAGCAGGATTTAGTGATTGGAAGAAAGCAATTGACAAATTCAAGAAACATCAGACATCATTATTTCACCATGAAGCTGTTGAGAAGTATACTGCATTCAACAACACAAGGATGAATGTTGGTGCTCAGCTCAGCCAGCATCTTGCACAGGAACCGGCAAGAAACCGAGACGGTTCCTGAAACAGGTAAATACTGTACGGCTTCTAGTTGGCAAGGACTAGCAATTCGTGACCACGAAGAACAGGAAAGCAACCTGAGGCGGAATGCTGAGTAGGGCAGTTGACATGCCCAAATTACAGGGATGGATCCAGGAAGGAAAGTACCAGAGTTCAGATGTTATGAATGAAGTCATGGAAATCATGGCACATCAGCTGCTGAGAAACTTCTGGAAGAGATACTAATGAATCAAAGCTGTATGCAATCATTGCAGATGAATCACGGATATTAGCCAACATGAACAGATGACCATATGTATCGATGGGTTTCCCTGCCCCATTTTGTTATACATGAAGATTTTATTGGGATGTATGAAATGGAAAGACTGATGCAGAATCCATCACCAGTGCCATTAAGGATGTTCTAGTAAGATGTAACTTACCAATCAACAACTTGAGGGACAGGCGTATGATGGAGCAGCAAATATGAGTGGATGCATTTCTGGAACTGCAACAAGAATTAAGAGAAAATCCACTAGCATTGAATGTCCATTGTGCAAGTCATTCCTTGGACCTGGTGTTGCAAAACTGTGGAAAGCGAGTGATGCCATTGACGATGCCCTCAGTTTTGTCCAGAATTTAAGTGTGTTGATTCGGGGATCCCCACAGAGGCTGGCTCTTTATGAAAATATTGCCGTGAATGACAGTGAGGACCCTCACATGATGATAGAAGGCCTGCACTTACTTTGTCCAACAAGATGGACAGCAAGAACAAAGAGTATCAAGTCGGTTCTCAAAAAATATGGAGCACTCTATGACACCTTAGAGGAGCTGAAACGAGACAAAGCTACAGATGTACGAACTAAGGTCAAAGGCCTGATGTCAGTGATGAAAAAGTTTCGGACCTATTTTGGACTGGTTGTATCATACAATATATTCAGCGTATCAGAACAAGTGGCTTCAATCCTGCAAACAAAAACACTGACAGCAGAAACTACAATGATGAGCATAAACTCCCTGAAGAAGAATTTACAACGCCAGTGCGATGACTTTGACCAGGTCTATGAAGGCATCAACAAGAGAGCTAACTACTGAGAAAAGTGAAGGAGCAAAACTTCCCAGACAGCACTATGTGCCAGCAAGGCTGCAACATGGTAGTGCACCGCATCACCATCCCAAATCTGCTAAGGACTGGTATCGACAGATGTACTATGAAGCCATTGATGCTTGTCTTGTTGAACTAGACCGACGATTTGATCAAGAAACCTACAGTTTGCTGTCTTCCATGGAGAATTTGTTGCTTCAAGCAGCCAATGCAAAGACTTTTTCAGTTCCTCTTCAGATCACACAGTTGTATGGAGATAAGGACTTGGACACTGACATTCTGAAAGCACAACTGAACTTGCTCCCAGGACTTGTGCAGCAGGTTTTGCCAGACGTGAGGGCAGTAACTTCAATCAACACCATTATTGATGCCTTAGTGGGAAAAGACTGCCAGCAGCAGATACTGTATTCAGAAGTAGTGAAGCTCATTCAAATTTACCTCCTCGTCCCAATGAGTACAGCAACTGGGGAGAGATCTTTTTCAACACAGCGGAGGATAAAGTCTTACTTAAGAAGCACCATGACAGAGAAAAGGTACAATCACCTAATGCTGTTGAACATTCACAAAGAGAGAACAGACAACTTGGATCGGACGCTAATTGTTCGGGAGTTTGTGCAACGAAATGAGAGACAACTTAACTTTTTTGGAAAAATGTGATACAGAAATTCTGTACTTTACAGAGAAATTCATATGCTGGTAAATTGGTTGATTTTGGTGGCCACCAGGGCTTGGTGGAGGCTTGCACAGGTTTATCATCCTGAAGTGGTGACCAGAGCATCAAGGATTACTTGGCAGAAGTGTAGATGCGATGGTAAATTGGTTGATTTTTGTGGCCACCAGGGCTTGGTGGAGCTTGCACAGGCTTACCAGCCTGAAGTGGTGACCAGAGCATTCATGGGATGATTTGGTAGCCACCAGGGCCTGGTGGAGGCTTGCACAGGCTTACCAGCCTGAAGTGGTGACCAGAGCATTCATGGGATGATTTGGTGGCCACCAGGGCCTGGTGGAGGCTTGCACAGGCTTACCATCCTGAAGTGGTGACCAGAGCATCAAGGATTACTTCATGGAAGAAGTGTAGATGTGATGGTAAATTGGTTGATTTGCGGCTGGCCAGGGCCTGGTGGAGGCTTGCAAGGCTTACCAGCCTGAAGTGGTGACCAGAGCATTCATGGGATGATTTGGTGGCCACCAGGGCCTGGTGGAGGCTTGCACAGGCTTACCAGCCTGAAGTGGTGACCAGAGCATTCATGGGATGATTTGGTGGCCACCAGGGCCTTGGTGGAGGCTTGCACAGGCTTACCATCCTGAAGTGGTGACCAGAGCATCAAGGATTACTTCATGGAAGAAGTGTAGATGTGATGGTAAATTGGTTGATTTTGGTGGCCACCAGGGCCTGGTGGAGGCTTGCAAGGCTTACCAGCCTGAAGTGGTGACCAGAGCATTCATGGGATGATTTGGTGGCCACCAGGGCCTGGTGGAGGCTTGCAAGGCTTACCAGCCTGAAGTGGTGACCAGAGCATCAAGGATTAATTCGTGGCAGGAGTATAGATGTGATGGTAAATTGGTTGGTTGGGTGAGTCTGTGGCATGCAGTAGCAACAGTACAGGAATGAATGAGCAGATGTCTTTCTCTATTGAATTCTTAGGAACAGTGGCCCATTTCCAAATGTATCCCACTCCTCCATCCATCCAGACTTTGCTGTAAAAATCTGTTTATACCCCTGTCGTTGTACAATATTTACTGTCATTGTAGACTATGATTCATTAATACACTTTACATTGTACACTGATTCATTAATAAATAAGCTGTGTAAACTTAATGGCTCTGTCATTATTTCCCCAGCCTCAGGTGATTACCTTGTCGCTGGTGGTTGGGCTTAACTGCTAACTTAATGCATGGCAGAAGTATAGATGTGATGGTAAATTGGTTGATTTTTGTGGCCACCAGGGCTTGGTGGAGGCTTGCACAGGCTTACCAGCCTGAAGTGGTGACCAGAGCATTCATGGGATGATTTGGTGGCCACCAGAGCCTGGTGGAGGCTTGCAAGGCTTACCAGCCTGAAGTGGTGACCAGAGCATTCATGAGATGATTTGGTGGCCACCAGGGCTTGGTGGAGGCTTGCAAGGCTTACCAGCCTGAAGTGGTGACCAGAGCATTCATGGGATGATTTGGTGGCCACCAGGGCTTGGTGGAGGCTTGCAAGGCTTACCAGCCTGAAGTGGTGACCAGAGCATTCATGGGATGATTTGGTGGCCACCAGGGCTTGGTGGAGGCTTGCAAGGCTTACCAGCCTGAAGTGGTGACCAGAGCATTCATGGGATGATTTGGTGGCCACCAGGGCCTGGTGGAGGCTTGCACAGGCTTACCAGCCTGAAGTGGTGACCAGAGCATTCATGGGATGATTTGGTGGCCACCAGGGCCTGGTGGAGGCTTGCACAGGCTTACCGTCCAGAAGTGGTGACCAGAGCATGGCAGGAGTACAGATGTGATGGTAAATTGGCTCATTTGCAAATGTAACCCACTCCTCCATCCATCCATCCATCCATCCAGACTTTGCTGTAAAAATCTGTTTATACCCCTGTCGTTGTACAATATTGTTTACTGTCATTGTATACTATGATTCATTAATAAATACACTTTACGATGTACACTGTGACTCATTAATAAATAAGCTGTGTAAACAAACATAATGGCTCTGTCTTTATTTCCCCAGCCTCAGGAGTTTACCTTGTCGCTGGTGGTTGGGCTTAACTACTAACTTCTATCCTGAAGTTAGTGGAACCAAAACCCTAACTCATTAGTGTGAAGACTGCATGCTTGGGACTGGTGATGCACATTACTATGGCATCTCTGTTTCACCTGGACAACCACTGTAATAGATTAAGGAATGTGTGGTTCAAATGTCATGTGGAGCTATTGGAGGAATGGGTCGACAGCAGCTTTCTTAATATAGCTGTACACTTGAGCAGACTTGGACTGGGTGGTCTCTTTTTGCTGGCACCTTTGTATGTCACATAATTCTTCCTAAATGGAACTGCATTCTTTACGTTATGATGTGCATACATTATTTATTGTATTTTTGTATGGCAAAAACTAGTGTCGAAAGTGCCCTTTTCAACTCACAAGTGCCCCTCTGATCCTCCGCCCCCTCAGTTTTTACCATCTTCCGGCACCTATGTCACTTAGGGAGTCTGGGAGGACCTGGATGTTTTGGATTTTATGGGGTCGGTTAGTTATAATAACATCCAGAAGGGTGCTGGTACCACTCTTAGGGTTAAGTCTCGTGGGCTGGGTGACGAGTTGCGTCAGATCTTGGGTGGCAAATGAGTCTCTGGTTGCGGATGAGGAGGTGCTGAGCCAATTTACATTAAGGTCCCCCACTAGGATTTGTTCTGCCTTATGGTGGAGGGTGGCCAGGTAGTCCGTTAAAGATACCAGGGCTGGGTGCTGGTTCTTTGGGGGAACGTAGGCTGTGGTGAGATAGAGAGGGCTCCTAGAGGGGTCTGGGGTGAGTCTGAGGGTAAGGGCCTGGGCCCCATTTATAAGGGCAGGGTGGGAGTGCATGTCCAGGTATTGTATCCCTGGTGTAGATTGCACAGCCTCCCTCTTTTCCCTACTCGGTCCTCCGGTATAAGGTATAGCCTGGGAGGAGACAAATGAGTCAGGAGTTGATTTGGACAGCCAGGTTTACCAGGGCTATGATGTCTGGTTGGTGAGCCAAGGCCCAGCACTGTAGGGTGTCAAATTTCTTCAGCAGGCTGCATATGTTCATGGAGGCTACTTGAAGACCAGTGGGCTGGGTGGGTGGGTGGAGGGCAGGGCCTGGGTTGGGATGTATGTTCCCTGTTGGGAGTAGAAGGAGGAGAAGTGCTCTGGTCAGAGGGAGGCAGATGGAGAGCTTACGCCGGGAGCGATAGAATGAGGAAGGGGTTTAGTTGCACAAGGTGGTAGGGTAGCACAGGCAGAGAAGGCCTGAGTGATCAGAAGTGCAAGGGGCTGGGGGAGGACAGGTAATGTCTGGAAGGGGGTGAGGTAGAGAGGAGCATATGGGATGTGTGGAGGAGGAGGGAGGGGAGGAGCAGTGGTAAAGGAGATGGGGAGGACAGGAGGGGGGTAGGAACACTGGAGTAGTGAGGCTGAGGGTTATGGGACACTAGGGTTGGTGGAAGGCAAAGGAAGGAGGAGGAGAGAGATAGACTGGCGAGCAGGGGATGCATGTGCATAGTTGGGAAGGGTGGGGGAGCTGAAGTGAGGAAAGAATGAGGGTACTAGGATGAAAGAGGGGAGATAATAGCGAGAGGTCACCTCTGAGCCTAGTTGCTGCTATGGTGTAGTGGTAGTGCATGTGTCTAAAGTGCATAGAGTACCAGGTTCAAGTCTTGACCAGGGTAGCAGAAGAGAGTTGGATTCAAGGTTTGTAGAAGCACTTAGATAACACTTTAGTTGTGTCAGAGGGTTAGTGCGTTCTTTATAGTTTTGAGATCCTACAGTAAAAAATAGGCAGGTGTTCTAGCTGAGTGGTGGAACTGTGGACTTTGGAAAGAAGGGTGCAGGGTTTAAATCCTACAAGAAAGAAGAAGTAAACTTATATTTTGGCAGGTTGGGGGGGGTAAGTGATTAAAGGCTTAGAAAGTAGTAATAAAATAGGTAGGCAATGTGGTGCAGAGGTAGAGCAGCTGACTCTGACTGCAGGGGTACTGGGTTTGAACACAGCTCAGGGACAGAGTCTAGAAAGGCTCAGTTTTTTAATTCAGAAAAAGAGGGAGTGAGGGAGGGTTAAGAGTATGAAAATAGAGGAAGTTGTTGGCCTGGTTCATTGGCTTAGGCCGGGGATAGTCAGTAGAATTTAGAAAGAAGGGTATCAGGTTTGATGCTAGCAGGTGCTTAGAGATAGGCTGATGGAGGAGTGCAGAAAGTAGGTGGTAGAAGGATTCAAAGGGAACTGCAGTGACCTCTAGTGGGTCAGCTGTGAAATGGTAGCTAGGAGTGGTATAGAGCTGAGAGAGCAGCTAGAATGGAAAGTGCAGTGACCCCTAGTGGTTGGTGTCTATAACCTGCAAATGGGAAAGTGGACACTTAGTAAAAAGGAGGGTAGGTCACATGTCACATCATCTGACCTTCCAGCAGCAATATATGGAGTGCCGACCCTCGGTGGGGGGGTTGGGGCAGGTGGGAAGTGCCTCACAACAGTCAGGCTGTAGTGCAGGACACTTTACCTCTTACAGGCTCTGGCAATCCCTGAATTCAGTCTCCGCTGCTGGGCTGAGTTCTGAGTATCTGACAATGGCGTTGCCTGCTCACTACTCCCTACCTCTCTCCACTCCATATGCAGTTCACCATAAAAACTTACTCATGCTGGCTATTGCTGTCTCTCTCTGCAAACCACTGTACATACCATGCTTAATTCAACCTTGAAATGTAATATTTGTATCTATTGTTTCCTTTGTATTGTCGTTCCCCTACATCCTTTGACGTGGAACCTTTGTAAATGAGCAGACCCTGCTCAAAGGTACTTGTAATCCTAGAGTTTACTATATAAAAAAAAAAAAACTTACTTTTGAGAGGCATATAGCCAGCACAGTGGGTAAAGTAAATGTCAGACTGGGGGCTCTTCATAGGAAAGTCTTATTCCTGCCTAAAGAAGCCAGAAACAAAATAGCACAGCAACTACTTCTACCAGTATTAGAATATGGCAGTACCATATATCAACATGCAAGAAAAACCTCACTAGATACGTTACATAAAGTATTTTATAAGATAGCTAGATTTGTTTTAAAATGTCATTTCAAAACACATCACTGCAGTCTTTTGCAGCAGTTAAACTGGGATTCCCTTGAAACCCGACAGAAAAAACAAATGGGTCAAAAAGCATATGCAGAATTTGGAGGGGGGACGTAAAAGAAACAAAACATGCACAGAAACAAAAAAATAAGTATAATTTGAGGGACTTAAAAAATAGGTGCCTAAGGATCCCTTTTGTCCATGACATGTATAGTAAGATGCAAAAAAGGTACTACCTCCCAAAAATATGGAATGAACTAAACCCAGAGGTTAGAAACGCAAGAAATCTAGGACAGTTCTGAGCAGGCATAGACACTATGTGGAAAGACACTTGCCACTGCCTAGGATAGCAAAGGGTATTTTGGGACACTGGCAGAAACGGGTGGGTTTATAATAGTGGGTTGGTTTTTATAAAATCTGTAAATAAGTTTGTGTACGATAATTCATGTAATGTTTCTTTCTGAACTATGTGGACATCTCATATATCTTATTTCTTCAGATTGCTCAGTAAGGGAAATACTGTCCTATAGTGTAGCATAGAAAATCTGTGTCTGGTATACCACACTAAACTAAAGTCCTTCTGTCTCTGTACTGTGTTAATTTCCCCTGCAAGTCTTAGAGTTAAATGTGCTTTAAAAGTGTTTATAAATTGTCTGATTGTAAGCATTTTGCCCTCTTTTGGAACAACTGTCAAGATTATGTACACATCTACCTTATGTAACCACTTGCTTATACCGGATAACTTCGTAAAACAGGCCTTCACTGTCCAAAAAGTTTATCTTCTGTTAAAATATAAAGGTTTTTATCTTATCTGTCTATTTATCTACCCCACCCATGGCCATCCTGTCCCCTGATTTAGCCCTGTTCACCACTACCTTCTGTTGATTTCCTCCTAAGCCAATTTCCTACCCCCTGAACTGTGCCCTGCTCTACTCCCTAGTCATTCAACCTCCTCAGCAGTCTCCTGTGTGGTACCCAATCAAAGCCCCCCCAAAGAAGCCCTGTAAGTAGGGTGATACGAGGGTGTTCAACACTGTGTCCTGATTAAGGTACTTTATGACTATGAAATAAATTTTAAGTAATTAACTTTTAACCTTGTGTGTTCCGCTTTTTTGTTTTTCTTACCCAATTGAAGGCCTTACTGATGTCAAAGTGGAGCAAATCCACCACCTGTCCCCTGTCAATCACCTTGGTGACCCAATCAAAAAACAGTATCAGGCTGGTTTAGCATGACCTCCCTGGTATAAACCATGCTGCTTGTTGTCCTGCAATCTGTTGTCCTCTAAGTAAGCCACCAAGCTTTCCTTGACTATGGTTTCCATCAGCTTGCCTACAATGGAGGTAAGGCTGATAGGTCTGTAGTCGCTTAGATCCTCCCTGCCACCCCCCCCCCCAGGAGTGGTTGTACAACAGCAGATCTCCAATCCACTGGCTCCATTCAGATTTCAGTGAGTCATTAACTAGAAGGTTAAAGGTGCTGACAATTCTGTGGTCAGTTCCATAAGTACCTGTGGGTGCAGGCCATCTGGGTCTGGGGCCTCATCCACCCTGAGAGATTCTAGTCACTTTTCCCTTGTCAGCTAAGAGCTGTGCTCCTCCCATTCCCTAAAAAGGTTCTTGCTATAGTAGTCTACTTTTAGTTTGGTATTGAGGCAAGTCATTTTTACATTTTATGTTTCTGCAGAACAGCTTTCTCTCTCGCTCTGCGTTGGCTGCTTGTTTTTTTTCCTAAGTGGAGGCTTGTTCAGGTTGGGCTTCCTGCCATTTCTAAAACTTTGTGGACCACTCTAAGGTTGTTTAGTGTTTTTTGAGATTAAATTGATTTCTTGAGAACCAACCTAATGGCATGGAGGGCAGAGGTGCTGGTGCATTACCTCCTGCCATACTGGCGACCCTGGTTTGGCCCAGCTTTAGACTGCCACCAGGTGGAGGCCTGGTGGTAGTGCAGCACAGGCAGTATGAATGGTAGGAGCTGCAGGAATGTCAGATGTGTGTGGTACCACATGCACAGCTTAGTGTCCTGCAGCAGGGATAGGGAGAAAACCAGGAAAAGGGGTGTTAGAGGCTTAATGAAGCCCTGCCTGTTCATCCCCAGCCTGGGCCATCACTCGGGAAGCTCACCGTGATCCACACTGGATAAAGATTACTAGAGGGGAGGATAGCTCTCTCTCTCTTCTCTGGCCTCGCCATGGAGGGGCATTCTTGGGGAATCCACTGACTGTGTGAGTCCTGAGGAGATGGATGCCTGCTGTCGGACAGCAGGGAACAGGGCTGATCAACCACCCCTGCACATAGGCAAAATGAACAACTTTGTGGATAGACTTTGACACAACTGTGCAAAGGTCTGATGCAAGTGCAGAAGGATTGATGCAATTGCAGAATAATTTACTGCCAAGTGCAGAAAAAGTGACATAGGTGTGCAAAAATTGATGCACATGTGTGCAGGTATTGATGAAAGTGCACAGAAATTGATGCAAATGCACAGAACTTTTCATGCAATTGACAGATGCCTCTGATGCAGAGTCTACTTTGTTAGTTTTGGAGGTTAAACAGTTTTACTTAGCACCATGGTATTCTGCAGGCCCTTTTCAACTAACAAGAAATGTGAAGCAAGACCTTAAGGAGCAGCTAGCGCCTTTGGGAAAACTTTAAAAAAACATAACATTTAGATACAGTTCAGCTGTTATTTCATGTATTCCATACATTTCTATATATTTCTTCTCTCCATTATTTATTACTAAAGAGATTACGACAAAAAACAATATCTGTATCCCTTAGAGCTCATATGCCTCTGCAGCTTATTCCCAACTTGAAATTATAGTGCCCTGTTGTGACATCACAGTCTGTTGCCATGGGAATAACTCTGATGTCACAAGCAGAGTATTATGACATCGAGTTGGAAAGAAGCAATAAGCGGAGATGCACCCCCAAAGAACAAAAATCCTGTTTTCATACATATGACCTCAATACTAAATAATTGGGATAAGAAATACTGAGCTAATGAGAAATATAAAACTGATTTGTGTCCAGATAGTATGTTTTTCAAAGTTCTTCTTGAGGCATCAGTGGCTCTTTAAGATAGTCTCAGTATGACCTGTTCTGTCCGTTCAGCACTAGCAAGATCAATTCTAATTTTCTGCCACCTGTTCCCTGCACTGTGGGTGGTCCAGGTGAAGTTACATCTAGTTTACTGTTAGACAGTGGTAATAGAAAGTTATTCAGGTCCCTTCCATGTTATCTTAACAGGACAGAAGGAAAGGATGCTGTACCAGATTTGAATGCATTCCCAGACCTTCCTGGGCAATGTACCATTCCTCAGTTAAATGGCCGGGAAGGCTCCCAAGGCAAAATGAACCCACTGACCCACAGCATCCTGAAGAGGAAAGTGAACTGGTAGAGGAGACTCAGCCTTCCACAATCCCATTCTATTTGACCCTAAGCATTTTTCTTTCCTGGTTGAGAAGACCTTTAGGATTCTACAGCTACTGGAAACACACTCTGAAACAACACTGAATGTTAATCCCATCTTCTCTTCTACATGGAACGCTCCCATGTGCTTCCCTGAATGTCAACATTTTTGTGCAGATAGTTTGAATGACTGGGAGAATGTTGGCAAGGAAAAGCAGTTTTCTAGGGCACTGGAAAAGCAATATCTATTCCTTTATGCATTGTTAAAAACAAATGGGAAGCTCCTCCTGTCCAAATGCAATTATCTCTTTTGTGGTCAAACATAGTTATTCAAGCAAATGGCAACACAAAGCTCTCAGTCTTTGCAGGACCTCCTCCACTCCATCAGAGCAGGTAAGTCCTTCCCCCTGCCGATGGCCTTCGTTTGCACAATAATGCAAGAGTTTTGGCCAGATCATTTTATTTCAGTATGCTGCAAGACACTACGGTGTACACCAGACATAGATGTCCTATGGAATAACTGGGAAGCTGAACTCTTTATCTCCCCAAGCATTTGCCTGGACATCCATCTTGATGTGGCAACACAAGGTTACTGGCTCCCACCTTTAGCAGGAGTTCAGCTGGAAAATGGCAATCCACGTTTACTGCACTTCTCAAATCACAGTCAGATTTCTTGCCTTTAGAGATGCTTTCTGCTGAAGAGGATGTGGCTACAACATAGCCATGTGCATGCATGTTCTCTTGTCATGCCCAATTCTCCCCACATTCTGGAAAGAGATAGAAAAAAAGATCAATGCCATTATCTTGAATCACGGCACCCTGACTCTGGAGGTTACCTTACTCTTACAATATCCCTTATATTATCATTTGAAACAGTGTCAGTGGCTCAGGACCTAGCACACTCAGCTCTGGGGCTGGAAGATTGAATGGTCATGGGTCTTTGCCTCACACCAGCCACTTGGGGTAACACCCATGGTTGACACTATAGTGCAGTACTAGGGGGGTGCTGTACTGATTAGGTGCCATGCTTTGGCTGAGACATTAAACCGAGGTCCCTTCTGCCCATCTCTGGTCATGGTTCAGGTGGAACTAAAGGATTCTGTGGCACTTAGCAACAAAGAGCAGGAGAGTTTTCACAGTGTCATGGCCAATATTCCCCCATCAATAAAACAGGTCCAAACCACCCACCACCCAGGACACACCTGGAAACAAAGTATAATAGCTTAGTGTGCCTTTCCTGGTCAAAAATTGTAAACAAATAAATAAAAATCCACCCCGCTACCACCACCACAATAAAAAATAAAGTCCATATCTACCTATTAGGTATCTTTCTAGCAGCCAGGAGAAAAGTAATCACAAGGCTATGGCTCAAGAAAGAATCCCTGACTCCTACTCACTGAGAGGATACAGTGTGAGACGTCTATAAGATGAAGTTAACTGCATAATTGCAGAAGTTAGACTTCCAGCATCAAACTAGGTGGAATTCTTGGTTACTGCATAACATGGCTAAAAGGCTGGATATTATTCCCTTAAGAGTCTAACACTGAATAGCCTCAATCCTCCTGGGGAGGAGGGGGAGAGACCAAATGGTAGTTGCCCTACAGCAGTCTTTTCTAGGTGAAAGGGATGCCACCAAAACTGGGCAAATAACAGGCTGGGCCGGCCTGGTGGCGCTGAGGGTTGAGGTGCTGGATGCCACACCTCACTCCACGCCAGCGACCCGGGTTCAGAAACGGACTCGGGTCAGCTGTGAGTTGGCTGGGGGGAGAAGGATTGAGCACCCAATGACTTGCTGCCCTTCTCGGGGGGGACGTGCACCTTACTCCACTGCAAGACCACCACCTTCTGGGTAACCAGGGGAGGTCCTTGCATAAGGGAGCACAAGCAGCAACACAGGGGGGTTGATGCTGGCAGAGAACTGAGACAGATGCATGTCTCAACGTGCACCTGATCCCTTGTTCCCATTGCATGCTGCCGTCAGGGTCAGAGAAAGGAACTCGGAGGAAAATGCCCTTCAGCCCCCTGGATGAAGTCCTCTAGAGCCAGTCTCACCATCAGCCGACCAAGGGCAGATCCTGCTGTGCAAGCTCACTGCAGAGGATGAGAGGAGAGGTAAGGGGGAAGATCTCTCCTCGCTCCGCCCAGGGGGTAATCCAGGACATCTAATTGGTCCCAGTAAGCAGTGAGTGTAGCACTCTAGGAGCAGACCCAGATGGCCAGAATAGATGTGGAGGGTGTCACTCCCTGAGCATGGAAGGAGAGAGGGTTGAGGGGATGTAAGGCGCAGAAAAATAGTAAGTAAAAAAATGAAAATTAAAAAAATAACAGGGGCTACATGTACTGTACTACCTGTATACTCTAGTACTTGGACGAACTACATAATGTATAACTGAATATCTCATGTATGTGAAAATATGATGCTGCACATTATCACATGAGGCCTATGAAAGTTTAATAAAGTTTAACTTTTAAAAAAAGAGAAGGTAAGTCCTTATTTTAATCATTTACCCTCCATCACTTTCTAAGTCTAACACTTTCACTACAAACACTTGTTTTGTGCTGGTTCAGATTTAGCTTGTAGTTTTTGAACAATTTCATTTTTTTAATATTATACAGCCCAATTTCTCCGTCATTTTGTAAAACATATTAATATATACATGCTAAATAGACTGCCTTGAACTCTAGTTTTAATGATTTTATCAGTTGCCACTACCAAATTTTTTCACTTGCACACCAGCTCTCCGAGAAGCTGACTTTGTATCTGTTTATCTCTACAGCATCTGTCTCAAAACTTCAATTTGTACAGTGAAGACTTTTCATACAGTGCTGGTGTTAATGGTGGAGAAAGGTAAGGACAGATAGTACTGGAGACTGCAACTCTCTGTTTATCCACTGGCCAGGTACAGTGTGGAACAGGCACAGCCCAAGGTTCCCTACACGTATTTTGTGCTGGTGAAAGGTTGGGGACAGATGGCACTTATACTGAAGCCCTCTGTTCATCTACTTGTCACGTGCAATGTTAGCCGGAACAGTGCAGACTCTCTCGTTTATGGTTGATGAAATTGTTTGATCTGACAACACTGGAGACTGAAGCCCTTTGTCTGTCTAGTGACAATCCACATAGTGGACCGGGTACAATGCAACCTTCTCCCGAATTAGGTTTTTAGTGCTGGTGAAAGGTGAGGGACTGGCAACACAGCAGACTAAAACACTTCCTTTATCCACTGACCAGGTGCAGAGCGGGGCATGGCCAGTGTAGGCTTTCCCACACCATTATACATTTATTGCTGCTGAAAGGTGCCTAGAGACAGCTTTTAACCATTCAGTATCAACCCATGTCCAGCTATAGAAGATGTCTGGAGATAATGCAGAGTTAAACTATCTTATTCAGTTTTAATCCACAGCACAAACACTACATGAAACAACCCAACAACCTAATTTTGTGGGTAAACGTGATATCGTTTTCCTCTTGTGCGCAGATTACCTGTTCTTCCAAAATGTTGGCACTGCTTCCCCAGCTGTACCTCTGGAAATATTGCATTTCCAAAGAACAAAAAGGCCTGCAGCCAGGTTGCTTATGAGGTTTGCAGCATTTACTTTGCAGGGCATTTCCCACATGATGCTGATCTGTTAAAGTGGCTTTGTGTTCCACAATATTTCGCCTTCTAGCCACAAGTTCTTATTACACAATTCAGGAGTCTTGTTGCTATTGAAAGTAGGTTGCTGAACAAACAGACACAATAATGCGTCAGCATTATACTCCCTGTTTACTCATATTACTCGTGTGTAGGCGAGCACACAAGACTGCGTGTGTGCCTGCTTGTGTGTGTGTCGCATTCTACACTGAGGCACTGAAGTTTTGAATTACACTGGCCCATCAGCTTAACATTCTCCACTATAGGGTGCAACATCAGAAGTAGCAAGCAGGAAATTGGCTGCTGTTACAAATGTTTTGTGACAGAGACTTGTCTTAGGCAGATCAGCGTGTCCCTTTTTTCATACGCAAAATCAGAAAGTGAGACTGGCATGCTGGTGCATGCATATTTCCCATCTGTCCAATGCTAACACAGAGTGAACCTAATTTAATCAATGTACCCCAATGATTGACCTCAGAGACTCCATCTTGAACTTGATGGGTTTTACAAACTGGTTTAGACTTGAGAGATCCAGGCTCATAAGATATCCTCCCGATGTTTGGAGAATTATGACGTAAATGGAGTACAACTGCTGTTCTGTTTCTTTGGGATGAACTGGAATCACTGCCCCTGTGTGGAGCAGACGACCTAATGTTTGATCCTCTGCTTGGTGTGTTTACTGGGATTTCTAGAGACTGGAAAAAACTCTGTCTTAAGGGCAGAAAAGAACATGTTTTATTTTTTTATTTAGCTTTTGTTTACCAGGTAAGCACACTAGACAAAAATGCCTATTTTCAGAAGCGACCCCGAAGATTACAAAGAGAAAAATATGCAGACAATATAACAAAGTAAAAAATATACAGGCAATGTTAAAAGGCATGAACATAATGCTGAGGCTGTAGTACAGTAATGAAGGCTTTGACTATATGTGAAACGCAAAGAAGGCAAAGGTACAGTGAATAGAAGATTTTAAGTAAACAATAAATGCTTAAGTATCGGTATGTTGCCAATTGTAGGACAACATTCATAGACCTAGACAGAGGCCATGGCTTAATACAATTGCAACATGATTAAAAATACAGTGACAAATAGCAGATAGCAATTGGTGGAAATGTACCATGTGATGCTGGCAGAGGAGGATTAATTCCCAAGTAATGCCTGCTTCTGCAGTACCAGGTAAAGCCACATAAAAATCGCCAGCAAACACTGTGCAACTGCATCTCAGTTACTACCCACCCATCCAGCGAGACCAATGCTTTCTCTGTGCATATGTCGGTCTCTACATACAGTCCAGAAATGGAGAAGTGTAACTGTGCCGGTTCCACAAACGCAAGTGAAATCCAAAACACCATACTGTGTTGCAGAAAGCGACAATAACCCTCACAGCATGAGCAACGCAAACTCCCTTTCCAAATGTGCCCCTCAGAAAGCTTTCGAAACAACCCCAGAAATGCCATAGCAGTTAGATCATTAACTTGATCAAGTTGTGCACAGGCAACCCAGTGCAGGAGTGTGTCAGCTCGCTGAATGTAGAAACCATGGAGTGAAGAGCAGAAACAGCATCTGGCACAAGTAACCTACCTCCCTCTCTAATACCATTCAATCCATTTAATTGAGCCCACTGTGCTCTCCCGTCTTTGACCTGCCACCACAAACCACCAGTTACTGATCCGCATTGAAGTGTTCCAATGTGTTATTTATGTAACAAAGGTGTTAAAATCATGGCACATTAAAATGTGTATTCCAGTTAGTGCACTGCAAGCTTAGACACACCGCTGGAATAAAAAGAAAAGTTATGCAAATCAGTGGCCATGTATCCCACAATGCATAGCAATCCATCGGTACTGGAATTTCTCAAGCTCAGTTACCGTGTTCCAATAAAAGTTTAACTTGTATAAATGCGATGCACCACTATTACTGCATCAGTGGTTAAAGACAAGACAATTGTAATTTGCTTAACTGGAAAACACAATGTTAACAAATGTGGTTTCTCAAAAATCCTATGTGTTGTGGTTTTGCAACATAAAACTGCTATGTACTAATATCATTTCTCAGTGTTCTCTGTATATGTACTTGTATATATAGGGGTATTTTAATAAATTAACACACACTTGCCATTTGACCATGTTACAAGTGCATTAAGCCCCTCGAAAGGAGGCTTCTACTAGGACATTTATGCATGGTAGGGTGGTTGGAGCACTTAGCCTTGTGCAACCCACCCCCAACCACGCATTAATTCCCTAGTGGAAGCCTCCTTTCTCAGGGCATAATGGTTACATGTAATACAACAAGCTGGAGAAGGAAGGAACAGTCAGAGATACAAATGTAGGGACAATTGCAGGCCAAACTAGTGTTCAGATGTTCCCATGAGGATTTCTTAAAACTGTAGTGGGTGGTGGCACACCAACCGGGCACTGAAAGGAAGTTCCAGAATCTGGGAGCTCATATAGCAAAGGCCTGGTCACCTGTCAGAGTGCAGGATTTTGGGACAAGGAAAGACTGAGAGTCAATAGCCCTAAGTCGGTATGTGGGTTGGGCAGGCTGAATGAGGCTTGACAGGTTAGGAGGAGTGGCATTTCTGACTATCTTATCAATAAAACAGCCCAAAACAAAGGAGCGGTAGTTGCACAGGGATAGCCAGTGAAGTTTATCATATAGCTCACAGTGGTGAATGAGCCAAGGGGCAGTAAGGGCAAAGCGGCAAACATTATTATAGGCAACATCCCACTTAGGTAGGCTAGACTTGGTAGCAAGGGGAAAGGTTATAAGCCCATAGCTGAGTGTGGGAAGTAGTATACCTTTAGCCAAGGTGAGGTGCGCAGCTACTATAAGGGCACCTCTTGCCCTATAGGCTAGGCCCAATTTGATATTTGTTGCCTTACACACATTTCGAATGTGCAGGGAGAGAGATCCAATTGTGGGTCACGAATGACTGCCAGGTATTTAAAGGAGCATGTAGTGCCCACCTGGGACCCTTCTGCACTCATAACCCTCAGGGGACAGGGCAGAGCTTAAGTTTGGCTGGACAGTCAAAGAGCATAGTCTGCATTTTCTTTAGATTTAGAACAAGCTTATTTGTCAGGAGTCAGGTTTGTAGTTCATAGACGTCAGCTTGCAAAAGAAAATTTATGACGCTGATAGCCTGCAAGCTGGAGAGCAGAACCAAATTGTCAGCATTTAGAGTGGTATTGCTGTGAGTGGCCACCAATGGGGAGGTCATTGACAAATACAGAGAATAAAATAGGACCCAAGATAGACTCCTGAAGAACCCCAATATTAACAGGAGTAGGCTCCGAAAGAACTCTGTTTTACTTAACAAGCTGTTGCCTACCTTCAATGTAGTTGGTCATGGACAAGGAAAAATATTGTTCTGAGGCAATTAGGCAATTGATGGAGGAGGCAACTTATTAACAGTTACTAGGTAATCCAGAGAAGTTTTTTTAAAGCCAAATTAGATTATTTTTTACAATTATCAGTAGAGGAGGGTTGGAGAGGGGAAGTAGGCAAGGGGGTAAGCTGGAAGGGGAGCGGGGAACTGCAGGAGAGGGACTGAGTGTTTCTGGGAAGGGAAGGGCATATGCTCAGGAAGGGGAGGGGAAGGGGTTGTAAGCAGATTCAGGCAAAAGGGGCAGAGGAGGGGGAGTAGTGGTGCAAGAAGACTCCTGACTAAGGGGATCAGGTAGCGGAGGGGCAGATGACACAGTTGGATATGGGTGGAATCCGTACCGGGTTTAACAGTGAGAAGGGCAGGGCAGACCATGCTGAGATGTGTCAGAAGGGGAAAGGAAAATCATCATGTGGTGGTGCACATTGACACTAATGACCTGATGGAGAGTCAGGTGGAGGGGGTTGGGGAGAGATTTGAGGAACTAGGGAAGTTGTGCAAGGAGGTTAGGTGCTCACTGGCCTTCTCAGAAGTGCTTCCAGTACCCAGGGTGATTAGAGCAAGGAAAGACAGGATTGTGGAGTTCAATTCTTAGCTAATGGAGTGGTGTCACTCACAAGGATATGGACTAGTGGGGGACTTGGGGAACACATGGGACAACAGTAACCTAGTTGCAGCAGACAGGTTGCACTTGAGTAGGGCTGGGCAGGGAGCCTTGAAACAGAAACTGGAGGAGTACATAGCTCACAGGGGGATTTTCAACTAGGAAGGGGGTAGTGAGTGTGCAGCTAGTATGCAGGGCCGTCATGTAGGGGACCAGTATGGGCTAACCCCACAAGACAGTAGGGTTTGTAAGGAAGGGGTGCTGAGAGGGAGAAATCAGGTGGAGAGGACACAGGACAAGGAGAAGGTGGGGGCTGGGTGGAGGGTAGTCTCCCTAAATGCAAGGAGCCTGGGTAATAAAGTAGCTGAGCTACAGACTGTCTTAAGCATAGGGACGGCGGATGGCGTGGCCATCACAGAGACATGGACCACTCAACACCAGGATTGGGATCTGACAGTTCCTGGGTACAGGGTGTATAGAAAGGACAGGTGAGTAAGGAAGGGAGGAGGGGTGGCAATTTATGTAAAGGATGGGATCAGGTGCACAAGGGACTGAGGGAGGAGGGGAGGACGGAAGCACTGTGGATATAGTTTCTGGACCCAAAGGGTAGGAAACTGAGGCTAGGGGTGGTTGTGTAGAACACCAGCACAGTGCGAGGAGATGGATAGAGAGTTAGCGGATCAGATTCAACAGGTGTGTAGCAAGGGGAGTGTGGTCATTGTCATGGACCTCAATCTACCTGGGGTGGACTGGGGAACCCATGCCATCTCTAGCACCAGGGAACAGGTGCTTCTGGATGTATTCCAGGATAGCCATCTGGAGCAGATGGTTGGTGAACCAACCAGACTTGGGCAACATATTGGATCTGGTACTATCAAATGGGGATATGATGGAGGATCCACTAGCAGGGAGTGACCACTTGTTGATGTGGTTCAGGCTAAGCACGAGGAAGAATGCAGTGGGGACAGCAACAAAAGTAAAATGGACTTCAGACAGGCTGACTTTGGAAAGATGAGGGAAATGCTGAGGGGGGGCCTTGATGGAATTAGGTCAGAGATGGACACGCACCAGAAGTGGGAGATCATAAAGTGTGGACTGAGAGAGGCTACTAAAGAGTGCACCAGGACTCTGAGCAAGAAATCCAGGGACAAGGTGTCATGCTGGATGACCAGGAGGGTGCTGGAGGGGGTGAGAGCCAAGAGAGCTGCATTTAGGTGAATGAAGAGAACTGGGAGGGGGAAGGATGGGGAGTTGTACACAAAGAGGGCCAGGGAGGTAACCAAGTTAGCAAGGCAGGCCAAGGTCGCCAAGGAGCTGAGGATGGCTCAGGGCATAAGGAAAGGGGAGAAAGAATTCTTTAAGTATGTGAAGAATAAAGGAACTATAAGAACTGGATAGTTCAGATTAGAAAAGGCGAGGGTGGGTGGAGAAGGAGGAGACAGGCAGAGGTTCTAAATGAATACTTCTGCTCTGTGTTCACGAGGAGGTAGAAGGACCACTAACTCCATAGACTGGAGCGAAGGTGATAAGGGGGGGAGGAGGTGACTGATGAAGTGATTCAAGAAAGCAGGGTACTGGAAGGTCTGAAGGCATATTTGTAGAGGTACAGTTGTCGGAGTATTTGCAGAAATATGGTTTCTCATCCTTATGCTCCTTAAGGATGCCTTCTAACTGCAAGTCAAAGAAGGTATCATCTGTGAAGAGCCCACTAAGCAAATGTGACTTGGAGGCATGATCTGCCAACCAGTGTCTTAGCCAAACCTAAGGGACACCACAACTGCAGCACAACCCCTTGCTGAGACATGAAGGACAGCTACCATGGAGTCCCCTAAAAAGAATGCTGCCATATATACTAAAGGCAAGAGGTCTCCACCTGTAGAATCCTCTGGGACCTCATCTGCTACTTCCAGTTCACCATTCGCATTGCACTCATGCTACCAGTACTGAAGCCGACGCCCACATGCCCATTTACAAGCAGCTTTCAGACACTTATTATTAGGTTCTGAGAGCAAATTTATGTTGTTTTATCGAAGGCAGAAGCACATGGGCAAAGAAATCTTATATACTATTATATTTAAGGAGTAGCAAACTGCTACCTAAGCCCAATGCTCTGACATCACAAGCACAAAATAAAGTGAAAAGTGCAAAATAAAGTGATAAAAATCCTATTTTAACGTACATAATGGATATAAATTAATTTCAAGCATATTCACTAAATAGATTGTGACTGCTAGCTTCTGATGTGGTAAATGGACTCCTGTGTCTTGAAAATTCTCGTTCCAATTTGCGAAATGCGTCAGGTGTTAGCACTGCTCGAGGGTCACCTTTTTATGTGTATTTGGCACTGTTTTCAATAAAACTTTTTGAAACACATCGAGCAGCCTCGGTTTCAGTGTGTCTGGTGGTGAATGGCCAGTTTTTTTAGTTGTTTCCTGTGCAGTCCTTTGACTGAGAGCGCCCGGTTTCAAGTGCAACTTATTTTTGCCTTGCAAATTTCTAGTTTAAATGCCCCCATATCTATTTTTCGGTTAATGTTAACTAAACCATGACCTGTGGAGAGAAAAACAGGTAAACGTTCTACTGTAGGGTATCTGACATGACCCTCTTGCTCGCTGTCTCCACAAACCTGCATTGTAAACGTAAATAAAATACTTTGCCTTTAGGTATACAGAACCATATGAACACTGAAAACGGTAATCTACCTTTCAACTTACATGAGAAAACTGTAAGACCCAAATGGTTTCTAACTGACTAGGTAGATCTAAGGGCAAATATAGGAAAATAATATAGCTCATATTGGTTCACTTACGGTTTTTGGGTCTGGAGAGATGGCGATGGGAAGTAGTATGGTGGACTTTTTTTATTTTTCTGAATTCTTTTTTTGTGCTCCATCTGGAGGAGAACTCTCTCCAGCAGCCACTTACCCAGGAGCTCCACCTACTACCTGAAGCACACTGCTCCTCACCCCATACTGACCTGGCCAGTCCCCCGGCTCTGCACCCTCCAAAGGTAGGGCCGCCCTGTCCTCCCAGAGCACTCCATCAATAATCTAATCTGCCAGGTGGACAGGGGGGAGGAGGACACAAGGAGAGGTGCCCTGCCTTGGAGTGTGGCTTCCTGGGATCATGGTGCCTTCACCTATCCCCTCCAACTGGGATTTTCTTTGTTACACCCTGCCTTCCTCCCCTCCCAGAGCCCGGATGTGCAATGACATCCAAAGACGACACTGCGGCTCCGCGTCCCACTACCTTAGCCCTGAAGCACTGCAGTGCCTCTGGTCTCCACTGGGGGCTGCTGCGGTGCTGGGCCATCCCTGGATCCCTCCCCAAGAGAGAAGAGAAGTCCTCAGTATGCTCGATCCTCTCTCCCCCCTGCCAACCCCTGGTGGCCCGGGCTTGTTCCTAAACCTGGGTCACCGGTGTGGCATGAGGTGTGGCGTCCAATGCCTCAACCCTCAGTGCCACTGGGCCAACAGTATGATGGACTTGGATGTTGCAGTGGATGGGAATACACATGCATGGTGAAGACGGCACTGACCGTAGCATGTATGTGCTGGTCAACTATATGCCACAACTGGAGTTCGTTACATATATTAAAGAGGGGGTGCCCTCCACATGGGGGGTGTGGGGGCAAAGCCCCACTTAAGAAACATGGTTCTTCATATTGTGGGATGTTCAGTTCAGCTATGCAGGTAAGTGGGACTGTACTTGTGTACTTGGGTTGGAGTGGGTAGTTTATGTATCTGAGGATGGTGGATGGCTGTTTGTTGGGTGGTTGGCCAGTGAGACTAGGTGAGTGTCACTGAGGTGTGCAGTACTCATGGTTATGAAGTACTGTGTCTGTTACCAGTACTCTATGTCCGGTGGAGTAGCACCTCCCATACTACGTGTCCTGAGCCATGTTGTACATGGAAGAAACATATCTGAAGTCTCCTTTTCCTGCGAAACTTCAGGTATGACTTCCTGTCTGCCATCTGTCCTTCTGCTGTCATTTTTCTATCTTCCCAGATACATAAACTGTAGTTGCTCTAAAATAGCAGTACACAGTGTAACTTTCCTTTCACACATAACCCTCCAGCGCCACTGGCAGCTTCTCATGGTCAACACCAGTTTAACTAGAAACGATTATGTTTATTCTTAGACAGACAATTTCCAAAAATAATCTTTTATGATATTTTATAGTGCTTAAAATTGTATTTTGAAAGCTGTAACATTTAAACTGTTAATCATAGGCACAGAAGTTGTTTTTTAAAATGAAAGCTTGGAGTCCAATCAACATGTGTTGATCCTAAAGATAAGTACTGCTGTATTGCTGCATGTCTATACATGTCACTATAATACTTTGTTAAAAATTACAGGACTTTGAAGATTTAGTGAAGCATTTTGTTCATTTTTTTAATGGCACTATATAACAGTTTTTTTTAAATATATCAATATACGGTTGCTGTAATATATATCTACTTAGCTGACTCCAAGCTTTCATTTAAATAAAAATTAAATCTCTAGGTCTAACGGTTCCAAAGTTATCCCATTTTAAAGAAATTATGTTTTGAAAAGTCTAACTTAGGAACTGTTAGGGTTAGAAACATAAGGCCTGATTCACAAATGCATTGGGAATGTCACAAACCCCAGGTGCGCCAAATATATGGCTCATGGGGTTGCGGCATTCCCCGGCTGGCAATCGAGATTCTCAATCCCATGCACCAATTGCCACAAATTAGACCACCTTTTTTTTGATGGTCTAACTTATGGCAATCTCTGCACCCTTTTTACCAGGCTTGTGCCAAACATTTGGTGAAAGCTGCCATAAAGTGGGAAAAGTGCTGCATATGCACCCAATCTTCTTGAATCTGGTGCAGGTTGCGGCAATGTGTTTGGTGCAGCTGTGCCAAAACACAGGTTTCATGAATCGGGCCCATCATTTTTTTTCTTTATGAAAGCTTGGAGTCTAGCCATTCAGAATTAGGTGACGATACCATTTGTATGTGTCGATACTTTATATATGAATGAATACTATTTGACCTTGCTTTATCAATATATGATTAAAAGATGTTTTTAGTTGCAACACAGCCAAAGAATAGTAAATACATAGGGCACAATTTTCAAAGATTAATGCAGGGGTAGTGACAAGCCCTGCATTAACTCCAATGTTTGATGCAGCCGTGCCAAACTCCTTTGATGCAACTGCACCTAATTTTAGTGCATTTGGTGCAGTTGCAACATTTTCCACAATTTATGGCAGCTTGTACCAAAGCTTTGGCACAAACTCCATAAACAAGGGCCTCTAAATGGCACAAGTTATACCAGGGGGAGCTGGTCTAACCTGCAGCATTTGATGCACAGAAGGAAAATCACGATCGGCACTCAAAAGAGTGCCACAAGCCCCCTACGCCCTATATTCGGTGTACCAAGGGCTTGTGGCATCCGCAAGTCATTTGAAAATCAGGCCCATAGTGTCAATACTATTTTGTAATGACAGTCTGTATCAATACGATTTCTTTTGTATCAACACGCAAAAATTACATGACAGTTTTAAAAAACATTTTAATAAAAAAAATGTTCAACTTTTTCTGAATTTTGGTATTATTACTATACAACATTTAATTAGTAACTTGGTAGTTTTCAACTTAATTTTCATTTATCTTATGACTTAATTGCATGGCAGACATTTCAGTCTCCCCCTCCCCCAGCAGTACCAAACTGCTTGCAAAAGCATTGTAAGATAATAATACAGAGCCCTTATAACAAAGAATTTTCAGTACTCACCCCAAGTTGGGAACAAGATGAGCACATTTCTATATAAGCAAACCTATGTCCATGAAACAGCATCTGATACTCCTGTATCTGTTCCCTATTCCAGTTCAGATTCTACACAGTAAAAAATATTAACTAAATGTCCAGGTATGCTATTGCTCTCCATCATCTGATGAACCTTCCTCTTCAGTTCTAGGCTGTGAGGCACTTCAAGACTCTGTTGCAATTTTGCCCATCCATCTTCTACCTTGCCTCATTCAGGATCCAAATATTGATAGCTTTTCCCCATAAGTTATCTACTTGGCTGATGCCAACTGGAATTAACAATTCCTACTCCTCTACGTTGCTGCCTTATGTGGTTGAATTGCTTCCAGAGCTTCTGTGTGGCATAGGACCAATCTGGAAATAGTTTTAAATCATGGCCATCATGTTGCAGTGGCTAGTTCAGTCTGGCCCAGTGCAAAATGTGATCAGGGACCTCCAGCCCTCTTTAAGATCATTCTCAGAAGATCTTAATGTTTTTGCAGTGAGCAAAAGTTTACACAAGCGACCCTCTTAATGTCTTCAGCTTCCGGCTTCATGACTTTAGGCAGAGATTCCTGTAACCATGTCCGAATGAAGGACTCTAAATGTTCCCCTTCTGTGCCCCCTGGCAGGCCATGTGCCTAAACATTAATTGCCAGAGTTCCATTACTCAGTTTCCAGATGGGCTCTAAGGTGTGAGTTCACCTTTTCAACAGTTAATTTAGACACCATGGACTGTATTTGCTTAGATCGTTGTCAGCTTCCTTAGCCATGGTTTCTGCTGCTTCAGTTTTTGCATGAGAGCCCATCTGATTGAATTTTTTAAATTAATTTTTCCATGGCAGTCCTAGGTGGTGCTGTGAGCTGGAGTACAGGAGAAATGACTCTTTGCCTTCTCCTGAGAATGCTCTCTTTATTCTTTACACCAGTGTTCATAAGCTTGGAGGAAAAGCATGACACTGAATTGCTCACTTTGACTCTGAAATAAGGAGAGTACCTGATGCCTGTTTTGAAGTCAAGTTGTTGCCTGTGCTTTGGTGATTAGTTCCTGAGGAGTTTGCCAACGCTGCAATGAAATGCCGATTCCACGAGGAATCAAGCACTCAAGACTTTTTAACAGTTATATGCTTGAGAAAGAAAAACTGAACTGCATGTTCGTAGCCCTGAAAAGAAGTGTACTTGGAGGCTTTGAGAACTGAACTGCTCATCGTGGCTCTGAAAACAGCTCCTGAGTGTCATGGGGTTCTGTTACGGAGGACAGCAGGAAGCATAAAATACGGTGCAAAATGCCCTGGGGTGTCGCTTTATTGCCAGTTATGTACGGGTGGTATTTTCAGATGCAGACTTTTGTCAGGGTACTATATAAAAAACAATAAAGAGTATGGGCTGGGAGCTTAGCTAGGAGATCTCTCACTATAGCACTGCAGGTGGACCTTACAATGCCCTCTAGAGACCAGGAACTGAACCCATCACATGGTATGGTCACCCCTCCAATACCCCCTGGGTTTCTCCAAGTTCCTCTGCAGTCTGAGTATCTGCCCACTCAGGCCTCTGCAGCTTCTCACCAGTCTGAGTCCTCTCCCTTTGGTAAATTCTAGGTGAGCAGCTTCTAGCATCCAGGTAGCCCAAACCTAATCTTTGGAGGTCCAGGTCCAGGGCCAGTCCCAGGCCATAGTGATTCCTCCTTGCTTTTAGGCTTTACAGGACTTTTAACCTGAGCTCCACATTAAGCTTGCCTCACCTTCACCCTTGGGTAACCAGGATCTTTCAGCACCGGCATGTCTCTCTCACTTTTGGCTACTTCTCTGGCTCCATGCCGCTTCTCCCTGAGGTTCCTCTCTGCTCCACAGCCCAAAGTAGACTGACTGTAGGTTACCTGAGCAGCCCTTATATACTGCTCAGATGTCATGTGATCTGTCAATCGTGTTCTATTAAACAATTAGAGGAATACTAGATTTATAATTCACACAGCTGCATTCTTTTCAAGGAAATATACAGGATATATATTTAGGGGCAATTGATACACAATGCTAAATCCCTTTCATAAGCATAAACACAAGAAAATACAGAGAAATATCTTTTTCAGAATGTTCCTCCCTCTAAACTAGTCACTTCCTGGCAGGATAAGATCTAAGCCTTCCCTATATACTAATGCAATTAAGGGCCAGCCCTTCCCTAAGGGAACACCTTTCTAAAATGGTTGCAGCTGCTGATGTAGCATTAGGAGGAACACAGACCCAGGAGCTTCGGAACTCCCAGCTTCTAGGTGCAAACTCCCTTTAAAAAGCATAGATTCTTCTGGAGAAAAATCTAACCTATTTTAACTGTTATCCTGTAGGTAATTTTATAGTTTATATAGTTTTTACACATCTCCTTTTCTAAAGGTATCAAATACTTCCTTATATCATATTTTGTTTCACAGGAAGTCAGCCTCAGCTGTTTCCTAAAATCAGCAGCAACCTGCACACATCAAACTATTTAGCACAGTATATTTGCCTGGATTTACTGCTCAACACTTTATGTTATACTTGTGCTGGGGCGGGGGGTTGCATCATCCCATTCATAACCAAACTGTTGTGCTCACACTCAAGAGTTTCTGCAGCAAGGAGAGCTTTATTCATTGGTTAGCTGGCAGGTTAGAATCCTTGGGCTGTTTCTTTTACTCTTGTTTAAAAGCAAAGCCCACATGTAATGTTTATGGTGATCTCTGTAGACCAGTATGTCACATTCTTCGGTGGGGAGGGGGGGGATAACAGAACACAAACTAGATAGAAGACTACCCTGATAGTGGCCAGCTAGCAAGGCTCAGAGAAATGAATAACAAAATATGTAGTACAACAGACTTTCATAGAGGAAAGAAAAGGTAACTACAACTTTATTTTACTTCCAGGGATTACTTTGTGCCTTGCTTATCCCTAATTTGACACCATGGGGTAAGCTTTGTTGCAGGAGGGCTGCTTTAACCATCACTACAGTTTTCCAACTGGGATAGGGTCACTGACCATATCACACTGAGTTCCTCACCTCAAGACGAGTCTGCCAACATTGTTGTAGAACACTGATACCATATGAAGCCAACCACTGGTGACTGAAATGAGTGCAAAGGCAAGGGCAGCCAAAGAAATCAAAACAATTCTTTCTCATGACAGTGACTAGACCCCGTAGCTGTGGCAAGGGCACATTGTGGGAGGTTCCTCCTGGACTTGGCAAGTTCAGCCTAAATGACAGGCGAGTCGTGACAGCAACCAAGCAGAGGGATGCCGGGACCAGGTGGACACGCTGCACCCAGTTCCCAAGGAACTGGAAACTACGGCTGAGGATGCTCACTTCAAGAGCTAGTGGAGCCAAAACAGGCGGACAGGAAACTAATGCAAATTTTAAGAAGTAGTCAGTTATAACTTTTTATTTCTAAAGTATTTCTCTTTTTCCTTTTGCTCATTAGAAAGTCCTCTGTGTGATAGTATTGTGTTGGATGTGTGGAACAACTCTTAGCCTGGCAGCTGACATGTCTATCTCTATCACCCCCACTACATCATCAGCGTTGTGATGTCACTGACAGTGACATCATAGATGACTGACCTGGCAGCTACTGCGTGGCTGTTCCTAAGCAGCAGTGATGCCACAGTCAGTGAGGTCACAATGTGGATGATGTAGTGGGGAACATAGAGATAGATATGTCAGATGCCAGGCAGAGTGCTGTCCCACATATTTTATTTTATTTATTTATTTAAAATTTGATGACCGGGAAAGGCACACTGAGCCGAGGCTCATTTCCAGGTGCGACCCGGGTACAATTTGTACAGGAAGTAACAAGAGAAACAGGAAATACAGGCAGTTATCTCACCCATTATTAGAACAGTGCAGTACAAATTTCAAAGATGTATCATTTGGTCAGTGAGAGAGATGAAGATAGGTCTACCTAGTGGTGGCGTCTAATGGTGAATTGGAAGAGGCTGAGTGGTGCCTCCGAGGTGCACTGGGACCATTCAAGCACGTAGGACGATGCAGGTAGGGTAGGAGCCTGAGGAGCTTGGTAAAGGCTGAACTAGAATGGGCCTGGTGAAGGTTGGAGGGCAGAGAATTCCAGAGACGGGGGAGGCGGTATGAGAAGGCAAGTTGGCCAGAAAGAGTGCGAGGGCAGGGGAGGTGGAAGATGCAAGGGTCCCTGTGGTGAAGAGAGTAGTTTGGGGAGGTGGTTGGGTTGAGCTGGAATGCGAGGTATGGGGGGAGGGAGCCAAACTAGAATTTTGCTAAGAGGGAGGCGCTGTGGATGGTACATCTGTGGGAGAGTGGGGCGAGGGACAGTGGGGCATACATATCACACTTACTAACATCAGTTAAACAGTCTTGGCAGAGAGGCAGTATAGTGCAGTGGTTTAAGGCTCTGAGCTGCAAATCTGGAGACTTTGGTTTGAATCCCACAGCCCCCAGTTGCATACTGTGTGACCCTGAGCAAGTCACTTAACTTCCCTGTGCTCCCAGGTCACATCTGTAAACAAGCTTTCAGCTTAGTGTGCCACTCCTGGTTAAACAATTGGAAATCTTCTAATTAAACATAGGGAAAAGAAAAAGTAGCTCAGATATAAAACGTAATGGCTGACTGCTTTTAAAAACTAATATTAGTTAGCCGGCCCAGTGGCGCTGAGGGCTGAGGTGCTGGATGCCTTACCTCACGTCACACTGGCAAGTTGGGTTCGAGAACATGCCTGAGCACGAGGGGAGGGATGGAGGGGTAGGATTGAGCATCTGAAGGGCAGCTCTCCTCTCCCGAGAAGGACTCTGTCACCCGCCATAGTTCCACTGCCCCCAGATGGAGATCCATGGGCAGTGCAGGTGAGTGGGTGGCAAGCAGTGGGAGGGTGCCCCGGTACCATGGTGTGTGTGCGCCTCCACATGCACATGCATGGCTGGGCAGGGTCAGGAGAAATTGGGGGTAAAATCGGGGATAACATATAAATAAAAAACTAATATTAGTTTTAGGTGGTACACTAGCTCTTTAAGTGAGAAACTAATAAATGAAACTACTGCTCTCACAACTAAACCTGATTTTAAAACACAAACCACACTATCTGCATTGGAAATCCCGCTAGTAGAGAACGCACAAGGAGAAGAGAGGAAAAAAAACTGAAAAGTTGTGAGAAGAAAGCAATGAATATAGTGACTCAAATGTTTCGTCTGAATATATGAAAACTGTGGAAAAAGATGGAAATTTCTCTGAACCAAGACCAGATGCACTGAGTGAAGAAGTGGTACTAATTAGCAGCTATGTCGGACTGATCAATTTTAGATCAAACAAACTGTTGTATTACCCTTGCTAAGAGCATTTCTGTTTGTAGCACCAGAGGATTCACACTACCGTGTGGGATCTTTTAATCTATTTCTGAGTGTTAAACTTCTGTGTGTGCACATCGTGCAGTGAACCCTGCTTCTGATAGGAAGCAGGAAGAGAGGCTGGGTAGTTCCCTGTAAGAATAATGAACTACCTGCCTAAAGGGAGACCTTACTTTTTATCTAAGAGGGGGCAAAATATTGTTTTACTTGTGCCACGGTCACAGATGAGTGGCTGTCGCATGTATTGTACTGTGCACTTTGAAAAAAAGGAATTTAGAGGGATCCGTGACCCCTGAGTAACTTCCGGGTCACCTCCACCTTTAAAACTAGCCCTGCTGCAGGCACGTGGGAGGAGTGGGAAGTGGACCAAGAGAGTATCAAAAAGAATAAAAAGCTAGGCCATTCCAATCCGCACTAGACACTACTAACCATCCTACTGTTTGTCGTGCTAACTGATTGTTGGATTGATCAGCCGCTAGACCCAAGATGTTTAAGCATTGACATACAAGTAGCATTGCTACAGAAGAAAACACAACTCATTGTAGGCATTGTAACAGGCATTGTAACTAGCTCTGCTCGCAAATAAAAAATAATACATAATATCAGAACGACTGAGGGGAAGGTGGGGATTAAATGTTCAGCATATGAAACGTACTTACTTTCTGAGGTGCCAGTCCCTGCGCACCCTTTTACCTGTTTAAAATGTAAACAGAACACTGAAATATCTCTCTTAAATACCAGACTAGAAGCCATTGAAAACAATCGGTTATACATGGCAGGCAGGTTAAATATTGGAAAAAATACAACACTAGGTAAAAGACACCCAGGTAAAAAACTGTCCCATTTGATCGGGATAATACCCACCTTTTTTATCTTCAGATCATCTCTACCCAAGAAGCCAGGAGCTACTTAACCTAAGTCCTGGGCAAGTCCCGTCACAGTGGTGACTCCCTGGATTTAAAACCCTCTCCCCACTCACCAAAATACTAAATCTATCCCTCTGCCTGGGCCAATTCCCATCTCATTGGAAACGCGCTGTCATTACCCCCATCCTGATAAGTGGCGACAGCTCCTCCCCTAACAACTACTGTCCCATTTCTATTCTGCCCCCTATCTCCAAGGTCCTTGGAAAAATAGTATCGGACCAGCTTACTGACCACCTGTCAAAGCATAACCTGCTGTGCCCCGACCAGCAAGGTTTCTGTAGGGGTCACAGCACTACCACAGCTCTCCTAGAATAAACTTCCTATATCCACAAAGCACTTGACCATGGGAACCTAGCTGGATCAGTCTACATTGACCTAACTAAGGTGTTTGATACCGTCAATCACGCCTTGCTCCTCAACACTCTTCCATCCCTGGGCCTCTCCCGCGAGGCCATATCCTGGTTGGTAGACTACCTCTCTGGCAGATCCCAGTGGGTCAAGGTTAACTCCACCTTTTCCTCCAGCCGCCCAGTCCTCTCCAGAGTACCACAAGGCTCTATCGTAGGGCCTCTCCTCTTTAGCCTCTTCCTAAACTCCCTCCCCAACTCCTGCTCTACACTGATGATTGTCACAAACCCACTCAGCAGGTCAGGCCCTCTGCTCCCACAGTGCCAACCTCCAAGCACAGTCTTGTGAACAGTTAACAGAAACAGGGTAACCCTCCTGTCTGTTTTGTGGGTTCGAATCAACCTTTGGTCTCAGTTCTGGAGGGATTCAAACTGTGAACCTCTTGCTAGTGTACCCAATGTACAGGCTCAGATAATTCTGCTCTTCGGGGGGGGCAGATATCTTTTGCCTATGGGCACCTAACCAGGCATACAAAATGAACCCTTAAAACTCTATTAAAGACTTCAGAATAAATTCTTACCTTTTAAGCTTTGTGCAGTGTCAGCTTTAACCATGTATGCTTCCTTTTGTCAAGAAAAAGAAATTCAAAGGCACACCAAGTAGTCTCTAAGTATAGGTTTACTTCAAAATAGATAAAAAAAATGTAAAATGTAAACATAGAATCATATGTCACAAAACATACAAATCACTTAAATAAAACAGGTTTAAAAGTGCAGACCAAATCTCCTACCACAGTACTCTTAGAATTGTCTTTTCTAAGGTATTCTTATCTCACAGTGCTGTAGATGTTTCTTTTTCAGAGTCCAAACATTTGAGTCAAAATGGAAAACAGAATGCTGTTTAAAAACTGGCTTTGCCAACCTCTTTGCGTGAGGTCACCTAGCTCCTCCCTATCAGAATATAAAATATATATATCTATGCAAAACAAAATGTCTTATCAAAGGCAAATTTTGTGATCTCAGCACAA
Source organism: Neoceratodus forsteri (assembly GCA_016271365.2). NCBI lineage: Eukaryota > Metazoa > Chordata > Ceratodontiformes > Ceratodontidae > Neoceratodus > Neoceratodus forsteri. The sequence continues at coordinate 237,474,214 of CM057450.1, forward strand.
CTCATTTTCTCATATGACTTTCTTTGATCTTATGATCAGCTTCCCCATTCCAGGACATCAAAGGACTTGTTATCTCTCTCTGCCAGATCTCACTGAAGTGCAACATGTTTTGTATCACCATGTGAATTTTACTGTGTTTCCTCTGAACGTTATAAAAGTTTATGATCTATCTTGGCAGTTGGCAAGCTGCAATTAGTCACATAAAAAGGAGATCCTAAATTTTAAGTCTCTTCTAGCCTGTAATTATCTCTTGGCCTCCCAGGTAACACCTATTAGCTAAAACCTGGGGGTTGTCATTTCACAGGCTGTCAGCATCTCTCATGAGAGACATTCAATAACATATTTTTATATTACAAAAATCATAGGTTAATCAGAACCAGCTGTCCAAGTGTCACAATGATGACGTCATTTTCTGGAGCCACCAGCACCCAAGCACTCTCTCCAACAAGCCCTCCAAGGCCTTTTCACCGAAGTTGAAACCTAGTTTGTAGCCCATCAACTAATCTTAAGCTATAAGAAAACCAAAATATGATCTTCGCTCACCACCAGAACCCGCTCAGGGACTTCACTTTGAACATCCGCAACTCCTTAGGAGCCACACTAGAGCAAGTCACAACCTTCAAGTACCTGGGTATAACCTTGGACACATCCATCACCTACCATGCCCACATCCAACTCCTGTCCACTTCCCTCAATGCCATCACAAGCACTGCCTCCCCCCATAGGCTCTCTGTCTTGCCGTATCCTCCTCAGTCCTCTCCCTGCTGGACTACGGCATTGTAATATACAGCTCAGTTGACCCAACCACCCTAAGCCATGTCAAAGCTGCCCTGAACAAGGCCTGTCACCTAGTCATGGGATATGATAGCCTCACTCACACATGTGACCTACACAGGCTCTCCCACTGGCTAAACTTCGAAGGTAGACTCAAGTATCACACCTGCCTGCTAGCCAAGAAAATCTACCTCAGGCAAGCCCCCACCAGGACTGCACTCCCTTATCCAACCTGCCCCTCCTCGCAGGGCCTCCAGAAGCTCCTCCGAGTCCTCCCTCCTTGTTCCCCACTGCAGGACTTCTCTGGGTCAAAGGGCCTTCCTTCATTGTGCCCCCCCAGCTCAATGGCCTCCCGGACTCCATCTCACTTGAACCCAAGCTGGGCCCCTTCAAAACCAGCCTTAAGAACCTACTCCTAGAGCTCTTATCCTGTGACTGCACCTAGCAATCTCTCACTGTCTGCGCCTGCATTTCTTTACTGATACTATTTTTTGGGGCCTACCTGTCCACTCCTAAGTTCCATGGCTTGTATCAGACCACTAACGCTGGGTCAGCTTGTTACCATAGATTGTATTAGCTGCTTAAACTCTGTAAACGCTGGGTCTACCAAATCCTAGAATGCTTTGTTCTCTAAACTGTGTGTACTGTAATTGATTAACTCTGTACTGTAATTGTCTAACTTTGTATCTTGACATGGAGCCTTTGCAAAGGAGTCTCTGACCCAAAGGTTGTAAATCCGATTGTGAAATAAGTAAATAAAAAACACACACAAAACCACAGGACCTACAGTATTAACTGTAGGACAAGTGCCAGCATTTAAACCTGTCCAGGGGTCAACCCCCAGCTACCAAACAAGTCACGATCAGGGAGCAAAATGTAACCCAAGTAACTCAATAAATAAGAAAAGAGTAAGAGAAGATGAAAATATAGATAACCCAGATGACCTTTGGTATCACATTCAGAGTAAAAGAACATCAAAAAAAGGGAGGAAGGCTGAGCAGTTTACAATTCCAGTTTATAACAACTTTGACCCCCTAAGCTCATTGGTTATGGAGGAATTGCAAACATCTACAACAACCCTGTCCCTGGTCCCTCGGGTATAAAATTAAACAAAGACAACATTAATCAAAACCCTATGATAACACCTTCACCCTTAGTACCAAATACAGATCAGTCAACAAATACAGAAAACAATGCCAGTGGGCAACAAGGAGTTAATTCCAACATTATTACTGGGGACATTACTGATGTCATAGAAACCCAGGAAAATCAATCAATCAATCAATCAATCAATCAATCACTTTATTTAACCAGGCATAAATACCATTGAGCAAGCTCATTTTCAAGGTGGTCCTGGGCATTAATACAATACAGTACACTTCATAAGATTACAATTACGGTGGACAATGGTGCAAAAAAAAAAAAAAAACATTGTGAAGGTGCCGGTCAATATGGGCCTATACATACCGGTCAACATAATTAACATGCAAAGGTACATAATGATAAGCTTTACTGAAATGAGAAGAGATAACAATCCCATATAATTGCCAGGAAAATGCCACAGCCGATGCCATATGCCCCGAGCAAATATTCATATTGCGTGACCCTATCACTAAATACACAGACAGATTTTCGACCAATGGGAATAAGGAGAATACAGCTAGTTGTAGCTATAGTGGAGCAACCATAAAAGCCATCACCAGAATGCTGCCTGGTATCCTACCAAATATTAATAGCCCTAAAACTGTAATTCTTCATGCAGGCACAAATGACTTCAGCAGACAGGAGGCTGATGGAATAGTGAAGGACATGCAACAGGCAGTCAAAACCTTGCAGGAGTTGAATGCAAAACCAATCATATCGGAAGTACTACCAGTACCCAAGGCTGGTAGGAGGAAAACCAACAACATAAAATCAATAAAATTGGTTACGTAGGCGGTGCCTGACAAATAACATCAAATGTATTAGAACCTGGGTACACTTTGTCGATGACTATACCATTTTGTCAGGATGGGTTACATCTGAGTAAGGGAGGCACAAGATTATTAGGCTGCATGTTTAAAAATGCGATAAAAGAAAACTCACAGGACAAAAAAACTAGATAACAGGGGGTGTAGGGACAAGTGTATGCATACTGGAGACACAGTCACAAATAAAAACACCATTATGTTAGGTAACAAACTCTAGCCAGAGCCAATAGCGCTGTGAAGAGCTACCAAGTGACCAAAGTTACACAAGTGCGTAGGAATTATTCAATGCCCGGGTGTAACTTGGCCATTTTTTGGAGGTGGTGCACTAAATTTTCAACATGGCCATTTTGGGACCCCTTCTCATGAAGAGTACCTGTGTCATTTTGTTCACTTGTCCCGAAAGGTGATTTTGCAAAGCGAATGTACTATTCTGTGCCAGAGGTGCGAAAACACATTTTGGGCAGGTTGTGGAAAATGACAGCTGTACTGTTTTAGAGGAGGTGTGTAAAAATGGCAATGTTGAAAATGTGGAGTAAAAATATAAAAAATTGGAAAAGTTAGGAGCGTGCTTAGAAACTGTGCAACGCATACTCGTAATGCAGTCATTTTTTGGAACTTTTTCACCAAATTTGCAACATGGACTTTTTTGGGACACCACCTCATGAACAGTGGCACTGTCATTTCGTAAATTGGTCCCAAAAGGTGATTCTGCACAGCGACTGCGAAATCACCTTTCACAACTAAGTAACAAAATGACAGTGACAGTTTCCATGAGGGGGTCCCAAAAATCCCATGTTTAACATTTTGGGCAAAAATTCAAAAAAATGGCTGATTCATCAGCATAAGTTGAAAACCCCACTGAATGGCATTATAGCATGCTTACCTTAGATTCTTCAGTTTGCGGTTCGGCATTGAAGAGATCAGACATGTCCCGGTCCAGAGAAGAAGACAGTGCCGACCTCTGGAGGTAAGTATGGGGTAAGGTTGTGGGTGTGGGGCGGTGGGTGCTCAGTGGGAGGGTGGGGAAGGGAGAGGGGGACTGCAGCGATGACGAGGGACCGTTTTCTTTTTTATAGGAAAAACAAAATGAGTGCAGTGACGATGAGGGACCATTTTCTTTTTTACAAAAAACAGAAAAAGAATACATTTGGGCATACTGGGGTGGGCTCCCAGTGTGCCACATGTGTGGGGAAGGGGTGCACATAATGCTGACATGGGGACTGGGCACCCCTGATGTTGAGTGGATAAAATAAACATATTTGGGCACACTGGGTGGGCTCCCAGTGTGCCACTTGAGTTGGTGGGGGCTGGGAATACCATGAGTTGGGTGCCGGTGACCAACTGCTAGCGCTTAGCACTCACACATACAGTTGAGATGAATGGTATCTTGCCATTCACAACATGATAGCACCAGCGGAACCGTACATGCGCGCGAGTTGCACATGTGCATTTAATGCACCGGAATGTGGTAGTAACAGCCGAAATTGTGTGGCTATTATTCTATAGCAGCCGATCGTGGCGGAGGGGTTCAAGCTCCGTTGGGCTTTCAGAAGGATACTTCTAAAAGTCCAATGGAAGGTTCCATGACTGGCCATTTTTCAGAGCTACTAAGCAATCGCAATAGTGCTGTAGGCTCCACCCACAGCCCTAATAAAAATGGCCTATCCTTCCTACTAACCAACACAAGAAGCCTAAATGCCACCAGGATGGATGAATTAGAACAGATCTTACACCAGAAAAGCATTGATGTTGCTGCCATAACAGAAACCTGGTGGGGGGAACTACAGGATGGAATAACAACATCCCAGGGTATAATGTATACTATAAGAATAGGAAAGAAAAAAAAAGGAGGGGGTGTCGCGTTATTCATAAAGAATGATATTAAACATAAGCAGATAAATGACTCACAAGTCAATGACACAAATGAACTAACATGGGTAGAATTACTCAGGGAAAAATATCATAAACTGCTGCTAAGTTTGTGTTATAGACCACCAGACGTCAATATGCAAGCACAACGTCTAGTAGACGATATTGAAAATAAAGCGATCAACAAGGAAATTATACTCCTATGAGATTTCAATACACCCGGAATTAACTGGAATGAGGGATTGGCTAGTACCAACCAAGAGCACATGTTACTTGATGTATGTGTTACAAATGGGTTACAACAAATGATCACAGGGCCCTCTAGAAATAACAATATACTAGACCTGGTATTAACAAATATCTCCCACCAAAGTAGTAATATTGTACAATTTTCCATCTGGCCAATGGAAAATCATGTACACAAATGCCCACAGTCTGGGAAACAAGATCCCAGACCTGCAGGCAACAATGACAGAGGCTAAACTGGACATAGTAGCCATTAGCGAGACATAGTTCACCAGTAATCACACTTGGGAGACTTCAGTACCCGGCTATGTACTGTTCAGCAGAAACCAAGGTGCAAAATGGAGGGGGGGAGTAGCCCTTTATGTCAATGAAAATATAAAAGCTACAGAACTTCAGAATACACATAAGGAGCCAGAAAAACTGTGGGTCACCCAGGAAACAGGAAATGGGACAGCCATACAAACTGGGGTTGTCTACAGGCCTCCAGACCAGGGAGAGGACATAGACACATTACTGTTAGAAGATATACAGAACATGACAGCTAAAGGGGAGGTTCTGATAATGGGAGACTTCAACATGCCGGATACAGATTGGTCAGTACTAGCAGGAACATCTGCCAGAACTAGACACATAGTGGATTCTCTGCTGGGGAAGGGCCTCAAACAACTGGTACAATAACCCACAAGAGACAGGGCTATCCTAGATCTAGTAATGACTAACGGGGATGGATCACAGAACTCCAGGTAGAAGGTCACCTGGGGGGCCAGCGACCATCATATTGTATGGTTCAATTTGGCCACTACAACTAAATCATCCCATTCCAAGGCAAAAATATGGGACTTCAGAGGAGCTGACTTTGATAAGATGGCCAACAGAGTTAAGCTAGCCCTGGCAAGAAGAAATATAGGTGAGGGGGTACAGGCAAAGTGGGAAAGCATTAAGGATGCAATACTTGAAGCAACATCTCATTGTGTTAGAGAGAAAAGCAAGAGCAAAAGAAGGAGGAAACCACTTTGGTTCTCAAAAACAGTAGCAGAAAAGGTCAGAGGCAAAAGACTGGCCTTCAGGAAATATAAGGAAACGCAGCGGGATGAAGATAGGGAGGTATACCAAACTTCCCTAAGGGAAGCAGGGAAGGCAATAAGGCAGGCAAAGGCCCAAACCGAGGAAACACTAAAACAGGGGGACAAGACTTTATATAGATACATTAGGGAAAGGAGAAAGTCCAGAGGGAGTATTGCTAAGATCAAAAGGGATAAAGGGAAGTGTGTGGAGGAGGACCAAGGAAAAGCATCTATCCTCAATAGATACGTCTGCTCAGTATTTACTGAGGAGAAGGTAGGGCAGGGCCCACAGCTCAGCACTATGGACAGAGGGGGGAGGGAGGTGTGCACAAGTTCCTTCACAAAATAAAGGGTCCTACAAGAGCTCGCTAAGCTCAGGGTGGACAAGGCAATGGGACCGGATAGCATACATCCCAGGGTACTAAAGGAGCTAAGGGTGGAACTAGCAGAGCCATTATCAGAACTGTTTAGCGAGTCTCTGAGCACAGGAGAGGTCCCAGAAGACTGGATAAGGGCTCATGTGATCCCACTTCACAAAATTGCTAATAGGGAGGAGGCAGGGAACTACAGACCAGTCAGTCTTACCCCAGTAGTGGGCAAGATTATGGAGGCACCCCTTAAGGAAAGGATAGTGCAACACCTGGAATCCATAGAAGCACAGGATCCAAGACAGCATGGGTTTACAACAGGAAGGTCCTGTCAAATTAATCTCATAGATTTCTTTGACTGGGTAACCAGAGTGGTGGACCAAGGGGGAGCAGCTGATGTCACCTACCTTGACTTCAGCAAAGCTTCTGGTACTGTTCACATAGAAGATTGATTAATAAGATGGGTAGGCTTGGGGTGGGTCAGAAGTTGGTCAACTGGGTGGCAAACTGGTTGACGGGCAGAAAACAGAGAGTGGTGGTAAATGGTATACAGTCAGAAGAGATGCAAGTCACAAGTGGGGTACCTCAGGGATCAGTCCTGGGGCCAGTCCTCTTCAATATCTTCATCAGTGACATTGCAGATGGACTGGAGGGTAAAGTTTGTCTGTTTGCAGATGACAACAAGATCTGCAATAGAGTAGATGATCCAGATGGGGTGGGCAGAATGAGGAGAGATCTGGATAAACTGGCAAAATGGTGGGAAGAGTGGCAACTGGGTTTAACGCAAAGAAGTGCAAGATCATGCCCACAGGGAAGAGAAACCCTGAAGCCACCTATAGGTTGGGAGGGGAGTTGCTGGCAATTATAAGGGAAGAAAGAGACTTGGGCATCATCATCACAGATAACCTGAAATCATCCAAGCAGACCACTAAAGCAGTTTATAAGGCTAAGAGGATGTTGGGGTGTATTAGTAGGGGTATCACAAGTCGTAAGAGGGAGGTAATAATCCCTCTTTACAAGACACTGGTTAGGCCCCACCTGGAGTACCACATGCTATACTGGAGGCCGCACCTTCACAAGTACATTAACAAAATGGAGGCAGTCCAGAGAAGGGCAACCAAAATGGTGCAGGGACTGCATCAGAAAACATATGAGGACAGATTAACGGAGCTCAATATGTCTACCTTAGAGCAAAGGAGGGAAAGAGGTGATATAATTGAAACATTCAAACACCTTAAGGGCATTAACAAGGTAAAAAAGGCTAGCATGTTTCAGTATATAAGAAAAGTAGCAGGACAAGAGGACACAGCATGAGATTAGAGGGAGGCTGATTAAGGGGTAACGTGAGGAAGTTCTTTTTCACAGAAAGGGTGGTGGCTGCATGAAACAGCCTACCTCAGGAAGTGATGGATATGAATACAGTGCAGAGCTTCAGACAGGCATGGGTTAGGCATAAGGGAGCAAAACAGATGAATATGAATAGATAGTCAATTGACAGAGTAAAGGCCTATGGCAAATTCATAAGGTAGAAAAAGAAAAGGGCAGACTGGATGGGCCTTGCAGTCCTTATCTGCCGCCAACTTCTATGTTTCTATGTTTCTAGATACATGAACCCTTAATAAATGGTGATCTCAACGTCATAACATTTTCAGTAAAGACACCTCTCAGTAGGGAAACTGGTAAAAACAGCTTTTAAGAACTGTAACAGGGCCAATCTTCACCAACTAAAACAAGAACTTAGCACATGGCAGTGGGATAACACAACCACATCTTCAGAAGAACTATGAACCAGAGTTTAAAAAAATTACTAGAACTGGAAGGTAAATATGTCCCAAACAAACCAATTTATAATAAAAATGGTAAGGTACCAATTTGGCTGACATCGAAAATTTCAAAACTCCTAGCTACTAAACAAAGGGACTATAGAGCTTTAAAAAGAGACAAAAACGATTATAACAGATATAAATATAAGATAATCTTAAAAAAAATTTAAAAAGAATATTAGATCTGAAAAGAAAAAAAATTAACTTAGGTTGGCACACATTAAAGATGGCTGAAAGAGTTTTTATAGCTACTTAAACAACAAAAAACAAGCCGACAGATCCATTGCACCATTGAAAGTTAATAACAGGGAGACATTAGAACTTCAGGAGATGGGCAATGAATTCAACAGGTAATTTTGTTCAGTTTTTAGCACAAATCCCCCTAGAAACATAGAAACATAGAATTTGACGACAGATAAGGACCGCTTGGCCCACTTAGTCTGCCCATTTTCCTACCTAACAGATACGCTGCAGATCCTAGTTAACCAAAAGCTTACTGCCTCCTACCCCCCACTAGGACTGCCTTATGTCTGTCCCATGCATTCTTGAATTCCCCCACTGTTCTTGACTCCATGACCTCCTCAGGGAGGCTGTTCCATGCATCCACAACCCTCTCCATGAAACAATACTTCCTCACATTACCTCGGAGCTGTCCCCCCTCTATCTTCAAATTGTGCCCCCTTGTTCTTGCACATCTCTTTTTCTGAAAGATGTTACCCTCTTGGACTTTGTTGATTCCCTTGAGGTACTTGAAAGTTTCTATAATGTCCCCTCTCTCCCTTCTTTCCTCAAGGATATACATATTAAGCTCCTTTAGTCTTTCTTCATATGTCTTCTGGAGCAGACCCTGCACCATTTTGGCTGCCCTCCTCTGGACAGCCTCCACTCTGTCTATGTCTTTGTGGAGATGGGATCTCCAGAACTGCATACAGCACTCCAGATGGGGTCTCACCAACTGTCTGTACACAGGGATAACAACTTCCTGTTTTCTATTATTGAGGCCTCTCCCTATGCATCCCAGTATCCCCCCAGCCTTCCTTACTGCCTTCTCACATTGCTTGCCTACCTTTAGGTCATCTGATATAATTACCCCCAGGTCCCTTTCCATTTTTACTGTCGTCAGTATCTCACCCCCCATTGTGTACTCTTCCCCTGGGTTTTTGTTTCCCAGGTGCATTACCTTGCACTTCTTTGCACTGAATCTGAGCTGCCATACATTTAACCATTCCTCCAACCTTGCCAAGTCCCTTCTCATCCTTTCCACTCCATCTTGTGTATCAACCCTGTTGCAGATCTTTGTGTCATCTGCAAAGAGACATACTTTTCCTTCCAGTTCCTCTGGAATGTCACTTATAAAGACATTAAAAAGGACCAGTCCCGGTACTGAACCCTGTGGTACCCCGCTAGTAACCCTCCTTTCTTCACTGTGGACTCCATTTACTACCACCCTTGGCATCCTGTTGTCTAGCCAATTTTTTTATCCTGGCTACTACCTTGGGACCCACTCCAAGGCTGGCTAACTTGTGTATTAATCTTTTGTGTGGGACTATATCAAATGCCTTGCTAAAATCTAGGTAGGCCATGTCCACGGCCACTCCTTGTTCTACTACCTTGGTCACCCAGTCAAAGAAATCTATTAGATTCATCTGACATGACCTTCCCATCATGAATCCATGCTGCCATGGGTCCTGTGCCCCACTGGCCTCTAGGTACTCAACAGTTCTTTCTTTCAGAAGTGATTCCATCATTTTCCCTAACACTGAGGTCAAACTAACTGATCTGTAGTTTCCTGACTCTGCTCTGCTCCCACTTTTGTGAAGAGGAATCACATCCGCCCTCCTCCAGTCCTCAGGTACCACCCCATTCTCCCATGATTTGTTAAAGAGAGTAGTCAGCGGTGTCACTAGTTCTACCCTTAGTTCTTTTAGAATTCTTGGGTGAATCCCATCAGGCCCCATTGCTTTGTCCACCTTCAATTTTATTAGTTCTTTCAGAACCCTTTCTTCTGTAAATCGACTGGTATCAATCCCCGTCTTTAGAGTGTTTCTCTTATTTGGTTTAGGTACCCACCCCTCCTCCTCCTCCTCCTTTGTGAATACTGAGCAGAAATATTCGTTCAATATCCCTGCTTTTTCACTGTCACACTCTGCCCACATTTCTTCTCCTTTATTAAGCCTCAGTATCCCTCCTTTGGTCTTTCTTCGCTCCCTAATGTACCTATAAAAGGTCTTATCCCCCTTCTTAACAGAGTTGGCTATCTTTTCCTCGGTTTGGGCCTTTGCTATTCTGACTGCCTTCCCTGTCTCTTTCTGCTTTAACTGATAAAGTTCTGTTCTGCTCCTTCTGTGTTTCCTTATATTTCCTGAATGCTATCCTTCTCCTTAACCTTCCCTGCCACCTCTTTTGAGAGCCATAGCATTTTTTTTTCCTTCATTGTGTTTTGTTGATTTGCTTTACACAAAGGCTTGTTGCCTCTGTGATGGCTGGTTTGATTACTCCCCATTGTTCCTCCACCCCTCCTTCTTGCCTGTTTGCTAGTGCTTTTCTGAGGCACTCTCTCATTTTCCCAAAGTCAGCCCTCCTAAAGTCCAATACTCTTACTTTTGTATAGCTTGATTGTATGACTGTGTTTATCGTGAACCGCACTGTTTGGTGGCCGCTTGTTCCCAGAAGGCTACCCCCTTCTAAATCTGAGATTCTTTCTCTGTCACCATTTGAGAGTACCAGGTCTAAGATTGCTCCCTCCCGAGTGGGTTCCAATACTAGCTGTCTGAGGCATGCCCCTTGTAGGGCATCAAGAATGACCCTGCTCTTGGATGTGCCTGCAGCAAAGGTGCTCCAGTTAACATCTGGCATATTCAGGTCCCCGATCTACAATATCTCCCATTTTTCTGCCATTCTAAGGATGCCTTCTATCATTTCCTTGTCCATTCCCTCCCCTGAGATGGGGGTCTATATACAACCCCCATGTGGATTGTGGTGCCATTTCCTGTCTCCAGGGTGACCCAGAGTGCCTCATCTGCTCCCTGTTTACTCTTTAGTTCTGTTGCTTTGATCCCTTCCTTTACATAGAGAGCTACTCCTCCTCCTCCTCTTTTACCCTCCTTGTCCCTCCTATAGATTGTGTATTCTGGTATGCTGACATCCCAGTCATGGTTCTCTGTGTGCCATGTTTCTGTGACTGCCACAATATCCAGGCATCCCTCTTCCATCAAGGCCACTAGTTCAGGGAGCTTGTCACAAAGACTACGGGCATTGGTATTCATCACCCTCCACTTTTTATGGCCTTACCCCTTTTAGCCTCATCCCTGTCCTTACTGCCTTTGCCTTTTTTACATTTACCTCTGTCCTGCTCCCTAATGACTTCTCTACCTTGGTGTTTACCTCACTAATTATCGTGTTTTGTGGGGGGAGGCTGGGATTTCCCTGCTCCTTTTCAATGCCTCCCCCCTTGGCTAGTTTAAATGCTTGCCAATGAAGCATTTAAACCTCTCACCTAGGATCCTGGTTCCCCCCAGACAGATGCAGGCCATCGTGCCAGTAAAGGCCTGCATCCCTCCAGGTGGCTCCCCAGTCCCCAGTGAAGCCAAAACCCTGAGCTCCACACCAGTTTTTCAACCATTCATTGAATTCCCTGGTGAGGAGTAACCTAGCATCACCCTTGCCACAGACAGGCAGCACCTCCGAGAAGGTTACCATATATGCTACTTTTCTAAGGCCCCTCCTCAACTCTACAAACTCCTCTTGCACTGCTCTGATCCCATTCCTAGCCATGTCATTTGTCCCTAGGTGGACAATGACATCCAGCTCCCTCCCTCATGCAGCTGCTCCCACGATCCTGAGGATTCGCTTCCTGTCCCTCCAAGCTGTGGTGCCAGGCAGGCACCCTACCTCCCTCCCCTTCCTCCCCCACTTCTACCCCCCTAATGATTGAGTACCCACCAGGAGTTGTTTTCTTCCCCTGTGGGGTCCCATGCCACCCTTCTGTGGGTCTCCTTTGTGAAGGTTCCCAGCATCCTCCTTGGTCTCCACTGCAGGTGCCTCCATAGAGGAACCACTATCCACCAGAACAGCATATGAATTGTGGAGAGATACAGCTGTAGGGATGCAATTGTGTTCCACCACCCTCTCCCTCCCTGAGCCCACCCTGGTCCAGCCTCTCCTCTTTCTTGGCAACCTCTGAGGTAGTGGCATTGGCCCTGGTGGTCTCTGGGTGGGGGAGGAGGTTTCACGAATCCTAGCCAGGTCAGCCTGGAGATGGGCAACCTCCTCCCTCAGACCAGAGAGGTGCCTACAAATAGGGCAGCATTGCAGCCTCCAGAATGTCTCCCAGAACACTGCCGCCCCACAGCCATTGCACTGCACCACTCCTATCATGTCTTATTTTGTGTCCCCTCTCCTGTTTCTCTGTATGCTTACTCTCTCCTCTCCTTACAACTCTCACCTTAGCAAATCTATACCTATAGGGGTCAACAATAAAGAGACATTACCTCAAATCTCCAAAATTAAAACCAACAAACATCTGGTCCTGATAAACTGCACCCAAGACTACTAAAGGAACTGTCCACCTGGTTGGTAGATCCTCTCCACAAAATCTTTAATTTGTCACTTGTCTCAGGGGAAATTCCACTAGATTGGAAATCTGCAGTGGTAACACCTATTTTTAAGAAGGGAGACAGGGAAGAAATGACTACTTATAGACCCATCAGTCTTATGCGCATCCTGGGGAAAATACTCAAATCTCTTATAAAAGAAAACTGGAACTGGAGATAAGTACCAAAAAATTAGGAGACAATAATCAGCATGGATTCAAAAATCACAGGTCATGTCTTACTAGTAACCTAGTGTTTTATAAAAAAGTGAGTGCACTGCTGGAGGAAAAATCTCCTGTAGAAATTGTTTATTTGGACTTGTGTAAAGCCTTCGACAAAATTCCACATTCAGTCATGATTGACAAAATGCAGTGCATGGGGCTAAACTCCATAACTGTACAATGGGTAGAGGAATGACTGAGTAACAGAACCCAGAGTGTATGCATCCAGGGTCACCAATCTGGTTCAAGACCAGTGACTAGTGGTGTGCCACAACGCTCCGTGTTGGGACCTGTGTTGTTCTCAATTTTTAAGGCTGTGGGCGAGCCTACAGCCGTTTTGCAAGAGCTCTGTAGCTCTGAAAATGGCCGATCTCAGAACATCTTCCATTGGACTTTTGGAAGTATCCTTCTGAAAGTCCAATGGAGCTGAAACCCCTCTGTCATGATCGGCATATGGAATAACAGTCACACTATTTCGGCTGTTACTTCCGCATTCCGATGCATGCACTGAGCGTAAGCATGAGTCGTGAGCATACGCAAAGTTGTGCGCATGTGCAGTGCTGCAGTGCTGGCATGTTGCAAATGGCACAATGCCATTCACTATTTTGTGCCCCTCTCCCCAAGTCATCCCTGATGTTATATCGCAACACTGGGAGCCCACCCCAGTGTGCGAAATGTGTTTTTCTCTGTAAAACAGAAAACGGTCCCTCGTCACATTTCTTTTGTCCTGGTGCCCCCTGCCCATGCTATGCCCATTGGGGTGCCCAACCTCCATGTCAGCATTCATGTGGCTGACTGGGAGCCCACCCCAGTGTGCTAAATGTTTAGTTTTCCTGTAAATTAGAAAACGGTCCTTCATTGTCGGTTTGTTTTCCCTGTAAAACTGAAAACGGTCCCTCGTCATCACTGCAGTCCCCCTCCCCACTCTCCCACTGAGCACCCACCTCCCAACGTACATACTTTACCCCATACCTATCTCCAGAGCTCGGCACTGTCATCTACTCTGGACCGGGACATGTCTGCACTCTTCAAAGCTCAACCGCGAACTGAAGAATTAAAAGTAAGTGTGCTATACAGCCATTCAATGGGATTTTCAACTTATGCTCATATCTCAGCCATTTTTTGGAATTTTTACCCCAGATTTTCAACATGGGGTTCTTGGGACCTCACCTCATGAAAACTGTCTCAAAAGGTGATTTCACGGTCACTGCATGGAATCACCTTTTGGGACCTATTCACAAAATTACAGTGCCACTTTTCATGAGGTGGGGTCCCAAAAAGCCCATGTCACAAATTTGGTGAAAAATTCCTTAAAATGACTGCCTTACAAGCGTGCATTGCGCAGTTTCTATGCACGCTCCTAATGTTGCTAATTGTTAATATTTTCACTCCATATTTTTAACATTGCCATTTCTGTACACCTTCTTCACAGCAGTACAGCTGTCATTTTTTACAACCTACCCGAAATGTGTTTTCACACCTGTAGCGCAGAATAGCACATTTGCTCTGCGCAGTCACCTTTTGGGACAATTAAACAAAATGACACTGGCACTGTTAGGGAGGAGGGGTCCAAAAAAGGTCATGTTGAAAATTTGGTGAAAAAAAAAATTACTGCTTTACGAGCGTGCGCTGCACAGTTTCTATGCATGCTCCTAACACCGCTAATTTTTAATATTTTCACTTCACATTTTTAACATAGCCATTTTTGTACACCTCCTTCACAACTGTACAACTGTCATTTTCCACAACCTGCCCAAAATGTTGTGCTGAGTAGCATGTTTGGTCTGTGCAATCACCTTTCGGGGCAATTGAACAAAATGACACGAGCACTGTTCATGAGGAGTGGTCCAAAAAAGGCCATGTTGAAAATCTGATGCAAAACCTCCAACATATGGGCAAGTTACACCTGGGTGTTGAATAATTTCTATGCACATGTGTAACTTTGGTCACTTGGTAGCGCTTCACAGCCCTATCGACTCGGGCCAGAATTTGTTATATCTGATATGACTGACCAACTCAGTAATTTTTCAATCAAGTTCGCAGACGACACTAAGATAGCTGCAAAAGTTAGTTGCGACTTGGAGGTACAGTCTTTGAAAAAAGATTTACCTGCCTTGGAAGACTGGGCAAAAACTAGTGGCATGATTTTTAACACCAACAAATGTGTTGTCATGCATTTAAGAGACTCTAGTACACAAAACAAGTACTCCCTGAATGGTACAATCTTGAAATCAGTTGACACGGAAAAAGATCTGGGAATTATCATTTCCTCTGACCTAACCTTTAGTAAGCATTGCAGTGAGGTGATCAGCAAAACCAATGAAATAATAGGGTGTATAAAAAGAGCATTCACATCTAGAAATAGGGCATGAATTTTGCCACTTTTTAGGCCTTATGTAAGGCCACCTTTAGACTACTGCTCACCTCTATGGAGCCCTCATCTTCAAAGGGACATAACTAGACTGGAAGGTGTCCAGAGAAGAGTCACCAAGCTAACAGATGGTATGCAAAACAAGAATTATGAGCAGAGGTTGACTGAGTTAAACTTATACCCCTTAGAACTTAGGAGAACAAGGGGGGACCTCCTGCAAATGTTCCGGATATCAAGGGAAGTAGAGCTGATGACAGACCTGGGTATGCTAGCTAACATAAGGGACTGCAGTTTAAAAAGTCACAACTACCAACTTACGTTAACATACCCTAAGAGAAACAATAGACATTTTTTCTTCACTCAAAGAATAATACCAGTATGGAACTCGCTTCCAAAATATGTAGTTGAAGTTAATTCCTTTGGTAGCTTTAAACCAACCTTGACAGACATCAATTGAGTAATGGGTAAACAGATTCCAGCTTTTGCTGGAGATGTATGCTTGTGGGCCTATGGCTTACTGTACATCTAACAACTTCCTAGTATAACCCTCTACTTCAAAAGCAGGACTGCCTAGACTACTTGTTTACTGTGCACATTGGATGTATTTTATTTATTTATTTAGTTAGTTTTTGTTGACTGGGTAATTGCAGTAGACAGTTTCTTGCCTATTTTCAGGCACGACCGGGGGGATACAGATGAATGCCAACTGACCTTGAACCAGATTAAGCTGTTGGTGGTATTTTTGGTGAATGGGGGAAAATTTGGCCAGGGCACTGGAAATATTCCCCTACTCTTTGCCTGCAGGGGGCCTTGCTTCCTGTGAGCAGAGGGGACCCTTTTGTCTGCGGTACCAAGATGTCGGATGACAGTGTGGTTGCTGGTGGAATTGCTAGGAGATATTTTGGATTCTGACCTGACTACAGCTTCACCCATGGAGTCAAGAATACCTGACATTACCTCTAAAGAGCCTACAAGGCTGCAATCTGCAGAAAGAAATACTGAAGGTACCACTTTAAATGAACTGCCAGACAATCATCAAGAAGACTTGCATCAGACACTACTTTACCCAGTTTCAGGAACTCAGAGCACTTCTATTGACACAGAAAATTATCTGTGAAGCATGTATTTTACGCACAAGGACTTTCTTATTGGTCTAATGCACTCTGATTCATAGTTTTCCTCACAGCCTTTTTTGTCAACTTATCCTGCAGCAGCCACTTCTGATATGACTCCTAGCACCAGAAATGCCACAAACTCTGCATCGGGAGCTCCTCTCTCTTTGCAGCTACGGGACAGTCATCGCACCGCAGAGGACATTGAGAGCATTTGGTCACCCACGGCAGTGCTCCATGCTGCTAGCTGGCAGCAACATTCAGAAGGAGCACCCTGGACCTCCCCAAGGGCTGTTTCAGCCCAGAAAATCATCTCTGAGACACGCAACAAACTCAGATCTTCAGAAAACACACCATTACCGATGAAAACAGCTCTGGAACCAGTATCTTTCCCTAGTAATGCTTCAAGCACACCTGCTATCTCCCGAACAACACCTGACGTCACATATACTGTCACAGGCCCCAGCATAGCCAGACATGAATCTACTTCATGCTCCTCGACTTCAGAACATAACTTAGCTGGTACATCTGAGCCATTTGGTCCATAGCCTGCAGGTGAGGGCACTAACTCGACCCCATTTAAACTCAGTGATCTGTTCACAAACTTAGGTGAGCCAGCACAGCGAAGGAATGCTGTACGTATGAAGTTCATGGGGGACATTGCTACAAGCCCTGACAGAAGAACTGTATTGCATCGAGGTTGTGGGACTCCTTAGGGATAGGGCAACAGAATTATTTGCCCTCATTCATGTGCATGGGGAATCTGTGTATGACTTAAGTTTTAAAAATGTGTACACTTTGGAGAAATTCTGGAAGAAATATGAGCATGTAAAACATCTGCCACTCTGGGCTCCCTTTATGGTCATCCCCCTCATGAAACCAACAGTGAAAATTGTTACCTTACTGTTTCGTAGCAAGGGGGTGAGCACAGCGGACGTCCAGTACTGGCTTGGGCAGCGCTGCGATATACTAGAGGTCCCTCGACCTATTTTGGACGAGGACCTAGTATGGACTGGGGGATGGAAAGTAAAGGTACAACTTAAAAACATGGATAAAGGTAGCTCTCATTTACCAGGCAGCTTTCACATAGGCAGGGACTGTGGCTTATGTTTTTACCCTGGACAACCACGGACCTGTCATAAGTGCATTTCTCGTACCCACCTGAGCAGCACTTGCGACAAGCCCAGATGTACTTTGTGCTTATCCTATGGACATGTGAGTTTAGGCTGTCCAAACCCTCTATACTGCAATCTGTGTGACGAGCTGGGGCACTCCTATCACCAGTGCCCTTGGGTGGATCATAATAGGCTCGACCGCCCTCCCCAGGACCAGATAGCGCTTATAACGGATTCCCAGACTCAGGCCTTATGCTGCAGGGAGGCCCCAGCCCCTGCCACTTCTACCCTGGCACAAGAACCTAGTCTCCCACAAGAGCCCGAACCTACGGCCGGACAAGGGGCCATTCCCAAGTCCCCTGGCACCCCTATAGCAGCAGTACCCCCTTCTGAATCAGTCCCTGCTAGTACCCAGGCTACCATGCCTCCCCCCCAAAGGACTCAGACCACTTTGTGGTAATCCCACCTTCTAAACAGGGTAAAGGCAAATGAAAAGCAGAAGCTTCCACCCCCAAGAGAACAATTATCACAAGGAATAAATTTCAGGCCTTAGCCAAGAGACGACAATGGGGAGACACGGAAGGGGAAGATGGAGACTCGGACTCTTCTCTAGCCCTTCCTCCGGTATGGACTTCTCCTCTAACTCCCAGCTTGATGCCCCCCCTTCAGCAGATAGAGGTAGGACCCATGCTAACATTACCTGACCCTAGCTCCTCCAGAATGGCACTGTACTTTCTGGGATGAACCATCACCAAGGACTCCGCTGCTTCACCCTAAATGCATGCAGCATTAAATCCTATAGAAAACAACTCTCTACAATGCAGTACCTTTCTGACTTACATCATGACATCTATTTTCTCCAGGACACCCGTTTAAAATCTCCTCATGAGTCTTCTCAAATTAAAACCCGTTGGCATCAGGGCTCTTCCTTCTGGTCATATGGAGAGGATAGGTGTGATGGCCTAGGTATTTTGTTTGCAAATTTTAATTTCAGATTTCCGTTGGTAGACATAATACCAGGATGAGCCATGCTTGTAGACTGTACATACCAACAACACAAACTCAGGCTCATTAATGTATATGCCCAAGAGTATTGCCTCCAGAACAGACTTATTTAACAAAATACACCCATACCTGTATTCCAACCGGCAAATCTATATGGGAGGCGATTTCAACTGTGGTCTTACTCTCTCAGATTGGGGCGGCGCCACCCAAAAACTTTTCACAGATTCAATTGCCCTGAACAAAATTATTCAGACTGTGGCCCTCATAGATGGACATAACGCTTTACATGGTCCAGGTGCCAAAACCTATCATAGAGGCCCATACGCTACCAGGATAGATTTTCTTTTTGTCTCACGGAATATTTCAGTCACACAGGCAAGAATCATACCCTGTGAGACTTCAGACCATCTGGGGATCTCTCTGGTTTGCTCCCCCTCAGGGAACTACTTTCCTGGTCAACCCCACTCTAGGTGGAAATTGAATAGTTCATTGTTGACAGACCCAGCCATTTCAATGCATTGCACAGACCTTCTAAGGGCCCAGCTGTCCATACTGGAAGCATATCATTCCCCTCTACAATGGTGGGAAGACACTAAAAGTGATATCAAGATTTTCTTCCTACATACAGGGAGGAAGATAACACTGAGTCCATATCTTCGATACCTCACTCTCAGACAAAAACTACAACAGGCCATATATCTTTCTTTCACATCCCACATGGACTACTCTCACACAATAAAGTCCATTAAGGAAGAAATGGAACAGTTCCAGTATCACCAAGCACATTCTTTACGGATGGAAGCTCAACATGGGACACAAGGCTCCGGTCCCTTCTTAGATGTCTATAAAAGTTGCACTGACAGGGTAAATGCAACCCACATAGAGGAACGTTTTGATCCTGCTTCCAGTACCCCCAACAATTTCTTGCTGGACATAAAGCGTATCGCTAGCTCTTATCTAGCTACAATGTTTGGCACCACAACTCCTGTGGATAGTATCATACCTTTCCTTTCAGGTATTTCTATTCCACCTCCATTCCAAGATACATTGAAACATCTCCTTAAACCTATAACTCCAGAGGAAACCTAGCAGGCTATAAAACGCCAAAAGAAGCGCACTTCCCCTGGATCTGATGGCCTTACTGCAGAATTATATATACAGTTTATGTTATTTTTGGCCCCCTTTCTGACGTTAGTATATAATACCATCATAAGCACTAATTCTACTCCTAAAGGATTTTCTGATGCTATTATGATTTTATTATTCAAGAAAGGGAACAGAGCCGATATACGGAACTGGAGACCACTAAGTCTGCTTAACGTAGATTATAAAATATTCACTTCCATCTTGCTCAATAGGATGCTCCATGTTGCTGCTCAGATTATTTCTGAGGTGCAGACTTGTGCTCCTCCCGGCAGATCTATCCTTTCCAACCTATCTCTCATTCGAGACATTATTTCAAACAGTACCCCCTCTTCACCTGCCCTGTTACTCTCATTGAACCAAGAAAAGGCTTTTGACCGGGTCAGCCATGTTTATTTGTTCCAGGTTCTTGCACATTACCATGTTCCCCAGAAATTCATCTCTTGGCTTAAACTCTTATATAGTACTGCTTGAATACAACCCCATATAAATGGTTCTCCATGCCCCCCTTTTTTAGGCCTTAGAGGAGTGCGACAGGGCTGCCCCTTAAGTCCTCTTTTATATATTTTCCAACTGGACCCTTTATTATGAACCCTACTGCTGCACCCATCTTTACCTAGAATCTCTTCCCCCATTGGAAGACCTCTAGCTCCAGTATGTGCTTATGCTGATGATTTGTGCATTTGTACTACCCCCTATCTTCGGGAGATAGTACTTCCCCCTATTTTCAAAGCATTTGAGACAGCTCCGGGCTCCCAAATAAATATAGCAAAAAGCACAGCACTAGTGGTGCCAGCTTCAGCCATCATGGACTTACCATCGCATACTGTAGATATCCCTCTGGCAATCGCTCCAATAAAAATCCTGGGATTACAATACAGCACCTCAGATGATGCCAGCTATAACTGGAATATAGTATTAAATAGAGCAGCACACTCCCTTTCCTTTTGGAAAGGACATAGCATTGCAAAATGGAAAAGAGTAGTTTTACTGAAGACTAATACTTCCCCTCTTCTTACATGTGGCATCAGTGTTTCTGGTCCCTTTTTCTCTGGATGCAAGAGTTTACAATATTTTTTTTCAAGGCTTCTGGGGCAGCCATTTAAATCCCATAAAAAGATCATACACATACATGGATTATTGTCATGGTGGGGTAAGAATGCTGAACCCGATAGTATTTTTCCATAACCTAATCCTGAAAATCACGATACCCCACTTACTGCATGATCCACCCCTATTTTGGCATTTAATTATATATTCTTTTACCATTAAGGTATGTCAAATATGGCAACAACTGCCGCATGATATCCCTAGGAACTTCAGAAAACTAGGTATCCCTAGCTTCCTCTTCCCCCCTTTTCTGAAGATCTGGCAATGGAAACTCTCCTCTGCACATATATTAACTAAAATCAGGAGACAGCTTTATAACTTTGTTTTAGATACCCATTTTTCTGACTTACCACAGATAGTATCAACACAAGGCTCCCTTCTGGAATTAGAAACGCCCTTCTTTCAGTTAACTGACCCCAGGATCCCCACACAATTTTGGGATATCTCCTGGCTAGCTTGTCATGGAAGACTGGGTGTCAAGAACAACCTAAAACATAAATCAGTAGAGAAGCAAATACGCCCCCGAGACTCTTGCACAGTGGTACTGGAAACCATGCATCATTTTTTTATTGATTGCCCATATAGTCAAGTTGTTTGGACCCTCCTTTTACATAAATGAAAAGAAAAGGCACTTCAGAATGTAACATATGATATCTTGGTGTATGGGATGTACCCCCCCAGATTACAGAAATATCGCACAGGGACCTTACGTCTCATCTTTGCATCCTGCTGCTATTATTTATGGCGGGCCAGGTGCGCCTTTCTCCTGCAACAGAAAGTGATTTCTGCAACGCAAATAGTTGCACAGATTGTTTCTAGCCTTGTGTTAATTCAAAATGCGGAAAAAAAGTTGTTGACTTCTGCTGTATACAGTTCATATTGGAACAACTGTGCATGGATTGAAACTGCAGTACTCTGAAGATGTTTTTCTTTTTTCCTCTCTGTGTTAGTAAGCATTTATTTTGCTCCATTTAAACTGAAATGTTTCTTTTAACTTCTTTTTCCTTTTTTTTTTCCCTCACCTTTGTTTATTGGTTTTATTTGTGGGTTGATTTCCTTTTATCTTTCTAGCAAACCTTATTTACAGTTTCTGTAAAGTTGACATTGTATTTTGTTTATTGAATGAACTGCACTATTTTTTCTTTAAATAAAATATTCCCCTACTCTTGGCCAGTAGGAGGACAGGCTATCTGCAGGATGGCCACTCTAGCCACTCTGAGTGAGACGCCGAAGGTAGAGGATGTCTGTACAGTGGGAGTACTTGCCTCGGCTCCCACTGTTACTCTTTCTGCAACTGAGGAAAACTTAGAGCTACCTTTAGATATGGAATCGGATGAGGAGTTTCATGAGGCTCCTCTTTCTACTAAGGATTTTGAAAAAAAAAATGGAAAATGCTTACTGAAGTGGATGCTCGACTTGTTTCTCACAACCAGAATGAAATTCCTATGATTCAAACTGTAACCGCGGTACGAGCACAGAAATTGCTACCTCAAGGACTGCTCCCAGTTCTTACGGCAACAAAAACCGTCATGAAATCAGCTGATAGATGTTCTTCTGCAAAGCTTGCAGGACGTGGTGAGTCATTACCTGTACCTCCTGTGACTAAAAGTTTTTCGAGCATTTATTTAATGAAACAACAGGCTGGCAGTATGGTCGTTAATGCAGACGAGTGCCTAAAGCCTGATATGCTACTGGAACAGAGTTCTATCACTTCGGACTTGATTTTGCAGCATAAGAATCAACCGATGCATGCATTTGGTGAAAACGAGGACATAGCTTCTAATGGGGTTGGAACACATATTTTGGAGGCTTGTAATGCAGCAAATGGTCAGAATGCAATCCTGGAGCTTCGTACTGCAGCAGCAGAAAGCGCTCAGCCACTGATGGCTAAGGAGGTGCTCCCTGTCATTATCAATGCAAATGCTGTCAACACAACAGCTGCTTTAAACCCCATAGATGGTACTGCAGGGCAGGGTGAGTCAGCGCTTCATTTTTCTGTTACTCCGCATAAACTGAATCTTGATTCAGGCAAGCAACAGGCTGGCAGTAATATCGTTATCACTGACGAGTGCCTAAAGCCTTCTTTGCTGCAGGAAACGAGGGAAAAGGTTTTCAACTCTGATTCTCGAGTTAAACAACAACAAATAATTGTAAATCCTACAGCTGTTGAGTTTTTACAGACTGAGACTGTCCCGCTTAGCAAATTGGCAGGTTTTGTGTTTAGACAAATGGCAAATGAAAGACCTGATGTGCCCCTTACATAAGAGGCAGTTTTTTCCCCTCCTATTGTGTATCAGTCCACCTCGGAGTCCCAAGCAGGGGTTACAGAATTTACATTTCCCACTAAGTTCCCTCACAAGCAAAATATACAAGGGGCTGTGTCTCATATATGTAATCCTCCTTTGCAAGAAGCAGGTGCTGTGGTAATTTCCTCTAATTTAAATGAGGGGTCTTGGACACCGGGGAAAGCCCTAGCAGGGGCTGGATGGAAGCAGGCACCATCTGGTATTTGGATGCCTGACTCAATATGAGATGCGGAATTCGTGTTTTCTCAGAATTCCCCTGTGTGGAAACCAGGTACAGAGGTGAATACCTCTGCTGAGAGTACTGGAACAGAGGTGAAGCTTTTTGCTCCTGGGCCTCACTCCTCTGCTAGGCCTTCAGACCAGCAAGCTTCACGGCCTATGAACCCTGCAGTAGAACCTGGCCCTGCTTCTCAGGTTTTTCCACCACAAGTAGAGAACTCTGATTCATCTGCTCAAAAACCTTTAATGTCAGAACTGTTTTCTACAGCCAATAGGGAGGCAGCTCCAAGAAGGAATGCAGTTCGTATTCGTTACAAAGGGGGCTTAGAAAACATGCCGGACAGATATTATGTGGGGAAAAATCTGTTAAAGGATTCTCTTCACTTCTCTCCGAAGGATGTTTTTGCCTTTATAAACATTTCTGGTAAAGATAATTATGACGTTAGTTTCAGGACTTCACATGCTTTGGATCTTTTCTGGGAACGGTATGGGCAAGTAAAGTTTTCTCCCACATGGGCCCCCTTTTTGGGTATTCCTTTAACTAAGCCTTTAATTAAATTTGTCACAGTAACGTTTTGAATTGAGGGGGTCCATGTGGAAGATATTACTTTTTGACTTTCACAGAAATGTGAAGTTTTAAGTGCTCCAGACCCTATCTTAGATTCCAAACAATTTTGGACGGGGGGGAGTGGAAATATAAATTCAAACTCAGACAATCTGATTCAGGTATAGAGCATATACCTAATTCCTTTTTGTTGGGCAGAGATAGAGGAGTCTGTTTTTATGGGGGGCAGCCCAGAGCGTGCTATAAGTGTGGCTCTAGGACTCATCTCTCCAGTGTAAGTGACCAACCCCGGTGTGACAATTGTGGAGAAATAGGGCATGTTACAATGCAGTGTGTGAATCATACAAAATGTGACTTGTGTGAAGAATATGGCCATGTTTTTCGGGAATGTCCTTGGGCTGCTAAAAAGAAGGCTACCTGTATCAGCCCAGATCTTCTGATTCAGAAAGCTCAGGATGCTGTAGGCCCCCATCGCCCCCCCATACCCAAGGAGGGAAAGGAGAGGCATCAGGCTACTCCCTCAGTTCGGCCTTCTACCCCAGAGCCTCAGATACCGGTCCAAACTGCAGTCTTAGCTCCTCAAGAGGAAGTTAAGTCTTGCGTGGGACCTCCAGAAGTTCTAGAGTTGGCACCCATCTGTTTTGCAGATCCAGTGTTTCCTGAACAGGATCATAAAGCCACAGTCCCCTTATCTCCCTTACCCAGAAGGAGGTCCTCCAGGAACTCACAATCTAAATCTCCTCCCCCAGTTATTTCAGTGGAATCTAGTAATTTGTACACAGCTTTATTCACTCCGTGGGGGGAGACAGAAATGGATCTGGGAGATTCTGACTCTCAAAGGTCCTCATTGTCTACTATGTCTCAGTCTATAGATAATTACAAAGAGAAAAAAAGAAAAAAACGGAAGAAATAAAGGATTTTATTTCCATCAGCTAGTTTTCTGAATGCTGTTAGTCTGGGGATCATTGAATACTCATAGTTTGTTAAATGCCAGTAAAAGGCAAGCCCTGTCTCAACAGATACATGATTTAAAAATTTCCATCTGTTTCTTGCAGGAAACCTGGATGCAGCCTATAGAACAGCTGTTAGCTTTTAGGCGGGAATGGCCCTGGGGACCTTCTTATAGGTCTTTTTGGACTGATTGTGTGGATGGCATTGGTATCCTATTTAATTCCTTTCAGTTTTCCCTTCATAATTTAATAGACCTTATTCCTGGTAGGGTTATGATCCTGGATGGAAAATGGCAAAACTCTTGTTATAGGTTCATTAGTATTTATAACCCTCAGATTAAAGCAGACAGAGTAGCATACATGAAGGCAATTCAACCTTTTTTAGTCACCTCTGTACAGGTATTATGGGGAGGGGAATTTAATTGTAGTTTAAATAAGACGTCTCAGCAGAATAAAAAAATTTATTGCGATTTTCATGCACTTGATTCCATCATCAGGTTGGCGGGTTTGATTAATTGTTTTTCTTACTACTCACATGGACCCAGGGTATCTTTTATGAAAGGAAAACTGCATTCATTTGATTGATCATATGTTTGTATCATCATCCGTACAGGTTAATACCTTTCATATGAGACCAAGTGAATTTTCGGATAATTTATTACTATTATGTTCCCTATACACTGACAGCTCAACTTACAGTTGTAAAGTGCAGTGGAAATTGAATACGTCTATCCTAGATTTCCCTCCTAAAAAAACTGGCATACAGTTTTTATTGAAGGCCCATTTATCAGTAGCCTTTTTATATACGGATATGGGAGCCTGGTGGATGGATACTAAATCAGACCTCTGTAAATGGTTTATAAAACAAGGGGTTTTATCTAAAGATTGGAATTTTTTAAAGTATTTGTCCATTAGACAACAGCTACAGAGGCTTATTTCATTTTCCTATAATACTAAATTTGATTATTCTGAGCAAATTAAACAACCTAAAATTAATATGAAAACATACCAATATGACAGGGCTGGACATTACAAGCTATTCTGGCAAATGCTACAAATAAGACTCCTATTGGAGATCCTTTTGAGGTATGTAAAACCTTGAAGGATTCGTCCACTATAGATTACTTACAAAGTATGGATGGTTCTCGAGCCACCACGATAGGACAGTTAAGGGATTTAATTGAACAGCATTATCATTCTTTGGAACCTGATTCCTTCATTTTGGAGGATTCTATAGCAATCTACTTAAGCTCTATTAATATTTCTTCTGATTCAGCTGAAGTTTCTCAACTATTTGGGCCTATCACTAGTCAGGAAATTTTAGAGGTTATTCAAAAACTGAAGCCTAATATCTCCCCTGGGATTGATGGGTTCCCTAATCAATTTTACAAATGTTTTCAGGCAGAGTTAAGTGAATGCCTTCTACTTTTATTTAAGTATTTTTAGAGATTGCTTCTATTTTTCCTTTCTTTACTGAGGGACTTTTGATACATCTGTTTAAATCTGGAGACAGGAATAATATAAAGAATTGGAGGCCCATTACTCTATTAAATTCTGATTATAAAATCTTTTCAAACATTTTAAATAATAGGCTAAAGAAATATGCTAAAAGTGTTACATCTCCTTATCAATTCTGTAGCATTCCTGATAGACTAATTCAATCTGCTTTGATGATTTTGAGAGATGCCATTGAGCATTTATCATTGGCTGTGAGAACTGGGTGTGTTCTTATTGCAGACTTCGAGAAAGCCTTTGATAGAGTACACTTACCATATCTTTTTTAGTACTTCAAAAGTATGGGGTTCCTATTCAGATGATTGAAATTGTTAAATTATTATACCAGAATAATACAGTTTATCCATTCTTAAAAGGACGCACTGCTCAGAGTTTTTATTTAAAAACTGGGGTTCATCAGGGTTGCCCCCTGAGTCCACTTTTATAAGTTTTTTCATTGGATCCCCTATTACAGTCCTTAGTTAATGCACTGAAGTGGACAGGGATAATAGGGGATTCTATTAAAGATCAACTTCATTTGCAAGCTTATGCTGATGATTTAAATTTATATTTCTCAGATCCATCTCAAATTTATAATTTTTTAGAGAAATTTAAACTTTTTTCTGCAGTTTCAAATGTGAAAATCAATTTGCAGAAGACTAAAGGTTTATTTATTGGGGTGTTTAGTCCTGCTGAGGTAATGCTAGATGATATAGGTATTTCACGAAATCCAGAAACGATTTTGGGAATACTTTTTGGTCCTCAAAATTTACCTGATGAGAATTGGAAATTAGAACTAGACAAAGTGGGAAAAAAGTAAATAGATGGAAGCAGTAGACATTTTCTAAATTAAAGCACATTCATATTTTAAAACAATTTATTTCACCTTGTCTACAATATGTTGCAATTATTTTTCCTCTTCCACCTCAGCTGGAGACTAAGACCTAAAGCATTTTTTTTCAGATATTATGGGGGAATCGTTTGAATCCAGTAAAAATACATTATACCTATCTAGGTAAAAAATTGGGGGACTGGGGATGATAGAACCAATCATTTTTTTGCATTCTTTATTTTTTATGACCTCTGTTAAGAGTGGTCTCATTCCAGTAGTGAGTTTAGAAAAGGGGTGGATGGTTAGGGTCCTTGGCAGATATTTTCAAGCTTGGCATGTTTTGGCCCCCAAAATAAACCCTCATATTCATATTCCTATTTATTTTAGACCAGCAGCACAAAAACTATATAGATGGCAAATTACTAAAGACATGATTAGGATTAATAATATACGGTCTATGTATAAACTAGTGATGGAAGCAATATATCCGCAAGTCCCTTGTTTTAAAAATTGTCCATCATCATTAAATGCTAAGGTATTGGTGCAACTTAATAACCCTAGATTACCTCCTGGTCAATGGAAAACTCAGTGGCTTATTTTGTATGGCCAACTTAATGTTCAAGGGACTGCAAAGTATAAGGCTAAAGAAGAAAGGAATTGTCCTTATATGGACTGTATCAATATTGAAGAAACTATGGAACACTTTTTCTTGCAGTGTTCTTATTCTGAATGCTTGTGGAATTATCTAGCTAGAATATGGAATTTTAAATGGCTTCCATCAATTTTTGCTGATTTTCATATGGATACTTTATCTTTATTTTTTTGTTGTGTAAGATACTTCTTATGGCAGGCAAGATGTCAATGGGTGATTTACCAAAGGAAAATGTCATATGAATGTTACAGCATTTTGGTATCAAATGAACTCTCAAAGATTTATTCACAGGATTTGCATTTGTTTTCTTCACATAAAGTTACTAAGTGGTGGAAGGGTTTTACTCACTTTATCAAATATAAGTAATTCGGTGTTTGTATTAAGTTATTATGGCTGGGAACAATGAGTTGTTTTTTTTCTGTTAAAGTGTTACAATTTTATGTCTGATTGTCTTGTGTTGTAATATATGTGTATTATTACAATAAAAACTCCCCTACTCTTTTCGAGAAGTGCCATGGGATCTTTAACACCTGAACTACCACCAGAACAGGCAGATGGGACCTCAGTTTAACATCTCATCTGAAAGACGGCACCTCAGGAGTGCAACAACCCCCTCATGCTGCACTGCAGTGTCAGTATTGGGATATTAACCTAAGTGCCTGATGTGGGGAAAGAACCCACAGCTTTCTGATCTCCCGGCCTCAGAGGCAAGTGTGCTACCTGCTGAGCCACTGACACTGCCCTGACCTGTAGGTTCCTCCAAATAGAAACATAGAAACATAGAAATTGACAGCAGATAAGGACCACCAGGCCCATGCAGTCTGCCTGAAAGCACTACACAAGTTTCTGGCCTCTGACCCTACCTGGTCAATGACTTTTCACCCCTCTTTCCTACCTCTAAGGTAGCTTAGGCGTGTCCCATACATGTTTAAAACCCTCCACTGTGCTCGCCCCAACCACCTACTGTGGCAGTCTGTTCCATGTGTCCACCACCCTCTCTGTGTAGAAAAACCTTCTCACATTTCCCCTCAGCCTGCCACCTTCCAATTTCATATCATTCCTCTCATTTCTTTACATCTCTTATATTGGAAGATGTCTCCCCCCTCACCTTATTAATGCCCTTAAGGCACTTGAATGTTTCTATTATGTCCCCCTGATACCTCCTGTCCTCCAGCGAGTACATATTGAGGTCCTTTAGTCTCTCCTCATATGTTTTCTGTTGCAAGCCCTGTACCATCTTAGTCACCCTTCTCTGGACCACCTCCACCCTGTCAATGTCCTTACAAGGCTGTGGCCTTCAGAATTGCATGCAGTACTCTAAAAGAGGCCTCGCTAGCATTTTGTACAATGGTATCACCACCTCCCACCTTCTGCTAGTGATACCTCTGCCTATGCAGGCCAGTATGCCGCTGGCCCTCCCTGCAGCCTTTGTACTCTGCTTAAACTCATTTAGAGTCATCAGCAATGATAACCCCCAGGTTCCTTTCTTCCTTGGTGATAGTCAGCAAACCTCACCCCATCCTGTAGCTCTCCCCAGAGTTCCCTCTTCCCAGGTGCATTATTTTGCACTTTTTGGAATTGAACCTTCGTTACCACACCTCAGACGATTTTTCAAGCTTCTCCTGGTCCCTCTTCATTCTCTTTACCCCATCTGGAGTATCCACCCTGTTGAAGATCTTGATGCAAATGTCTGACATGAGGTGTAAAACTTATTATTTTATTTGAAACTAATAAAATATAAAGAAAAAAATAAAGAAGCCAGTTTTTAAGTTTTTGAGAATTTTATATTTTCATTTAGTTGAGTGTCATAACTTTCTACAGAAATACCTATTTCAAAGAGATCAAGTACAGTTACTGAACAGGGGGTATATCTGAACTTGCATAATGCTGAGATAACTATGAATGTACCAGTTGTTGCCTACCCCAAAACAATAACTGACATAAGGGAGGAGTATATTAACATTAATGAAAGCATTGAACAAGACAATGTCTGACCAAGCACTACTGGGATAAAATCTCAGCAGCAACGGGCTATACGGACTGATACTAATATTACTGAGCCTCAAAGCAAATTATCATCTAACATGGAAAAAAGGGGGGGGGGGACATTGGCCAATAGTAAGTAGACAGCAGTGTTGTAATTTGGTGAAGGACCAGAGTATTGGCAAAATATCACAGACTGAGATAGCAGTACAACACCTAGCATCTCAAGTCACCAAATCCCAGAGGGAGAAAAGAGAACATAATGTCTCAAGACCAGCTGATAATGCTATAGTTCCAACATTAAACCCTGATTTAAATATCATACTAATTGAAATGCAGAAAGGTTTTTAGGGTATCAGTCTCCACATAGACCAAGTGGCAAAGGATGTAGCATGTATTGGTCTAAAATAAAAACAATGAATCAAAAAATGTGTGACTTTGAAAGTAGTCTCTGATGTGGAGGATTATTTAGCCCACATAGAGGCAAAAACTGATAAGAATGTAAGAGTGCTGAATGAACTAAGAGAAAAGAGTGATGATATGGATTGGCGATAAGAAAAAATAATTTAACATTTCTGAACATTCCTGAAGGGGCAGAGGGAAGTAACATGCTTAGCTCACTGAACGCTGGATATAACGCTGCCTAAAAAATTATCCAAATACCATGCAGATTCAACTAGAAAGAGCACACAGAACACCTGCAAGGCTTCCATTAATAAACAAAAATATCCCAGAGTAATTTATGTGCATTTTATGAGATTTAAGGACAGGGAAAGGCACTTCTTTGAGCTAAGAAATCAGGGATATGCTTCCAAAGGAAACAAATTTTGGTATTCCCTGATCTGGGACCTAATATTTACTTAAAGATGAAAACACTTAATCCCTTGAAGTCTTTACTTTGGGATACTAAACTCAAATTCCAGCTTTTAATGCCAGTACACTGAAAATATTTTTCAGTGGCAAACAGGTTAACTTTAACAACATAGATGAAGCCAAGGAATACATACAAGAAATAACTGGTATCAAATTTCCAGAGGAAGATTATCATAAAACGTAGGGATCGATTTTCAAAGGTCGATAAAGGGCTCTTGTCAAGCCCTACATCAACCCCGTTGTTTGACACAATTACACCATACTCCTTTGTTGCCGCTGCACCCAATTTTAGTACATTGGATGCAGTTGTGACAGTTTCCACAATTGACATCAGCTTGCACCAAATATTTGGTGCAAGCCCCGTAAAAAGGGTTCCCCAAATGGTGCAAGTTCAATAAAGGGGGAGCTGGTCTAACTTGTGGCACTTGGCACACATGACTGAGAATTGCGATTCAGAAAATGCCACAAGCCCCTTGCGCTGTATGTTCTGTGCACCAGGGTCTTGTGGCATACATAAAGCTTTTGAAAGTCAGGCCCTTAGTATTCCCCACCAAAGGACACACAGCAAGAGGAACCCCTACAGGCCCAAATTATAAATGTAGGAAAGCAAAGCAGTGGACATGAACTAACAGAAGTCAAACTACAGAAAAAGAGAACCTATGAGCACAACTCCAACCAGAGCCACTGATCCTCACAACACATTTACTTGATTGGGGAGCTTCAGTGGGTGTGACTACCAGAGTCATAGAGAATAATGATAATACAACCTGAATAATAACAATGGACAGGCAAACATATGAAAATTAGAATGGGTGTCTTATTTTTCCATTAGACATGTGTAACTGAGTTAGTAATAAACTAATTGAAATAGAATGCATATGTTAAATATGAAGTGAAGTAAATCTAATTAAAGTGACCAAATACTGATAACTAAGAAACACATGATAATGGGGAGGGGGTTCAGATATCTTCTACTTGGATTACAATGTTCTGTCTTGTGCAGGAAGAGAAGTTCCTGTGCCAAGCCTATATTTTATTATAGGGTCAGCAGTTGGATGTGGTGAGGGTTGTCTATTGTAAAAGGGGAAAAAGGTAGCAATATATGGTAAACATGGTCATCTTAATAAATTTTTCACTGTGTTCAGACATATGTTATAGTGGTGTGGTAGCTTCATTATAGTTGGGTTGAGTAGTCAGTTTAATGTTAAACCTCTAACTTTGTACTTTAATAGCTTCACCCCCATTCAAAGGGATTACACAAAATGTTGCATGCATGGTGGGGAAGGGGGCAAGGCCTTTTGATGTGCCAAATGTCATTCTGGTCAGATGCAGATTCCAAAATATGGATAGTGCATTTTTAGGAAAAAAATGTTTTTTGCTTTTTTTTTTTTTGCAGTCGCCTATGGCCTAGATGGTTTGGAATTTTGTTATGAAATGTTCAAGGTAGAAAGGGTTTGCCCTAGAATGGTGCCTTTGTTAGTTTGGTAAAAAATATTAATCTATTCCGAAGTTATAAGGATTTTAAATTTGGTTCTGTGCATGCTTAGTAGGGTCTTTCAGATAGATGCCTGATATGAAAGAAGAATTTGGCCATACAAAAGAAGATTCTTGTTTCATGAGGCTGAATTCCTCTTTTGTGAGAAAAAATTCTTCTTTCATGTGGCAGCCATCTTGTTTCTATTTATTTAAAAAAAAAATCAAACCCCATAAAAATTATAACCTGCAGAGACACTAACACATGTATCTAGCAAAACAGAAACTGTTTAGCTGGATTGCGGAGATGTTTTTCCAAAAAATACCCTGAAATGTGTTTTTCCAGCATTTAAAAAATCTTCTTTCATGACACGATTTTCTTCTTTTGTTTGCCTCATGAAAGATGAATAAGACATATGAAAGAGAAATTCCACCTCCCGATAGAGAATTTTGGACTTAGGTTTTTTTTCTGCATCTTCTTTCATGAGCTCACGAAAATTTCATGAAAGAGGATGCATTTTCATGAAAGAGGATTTTGAGCTTAGTTTTTTTTTTTATTCTTCTTTTGTGAGAAGGCATCTTTTTTTGTGACCTCACAAAAATCTCATGAAAGAGGATACCTTCTCATGAAAGAAGATTTTGGATTTAGTGGGCAGGATTTTCAAAGCATGGTACAGGGCTTGCATCCAGCCCTGCACCACAGCACTTGGTTCTGGCAATGAGCCAAACCCTTCACCGCAACTGTACCCAATTTTACAATCTCGGGTGCCATTT
This sequence comes from Neoceratodus forsteri, assembly GCA_016271365.2. Taxonomy (NCBI): domain Eukaryota; kingdom Metazoa; phylum Chordata; order Ceratodontiformes; family Ceratodontidae; genus Neoceratodus; species Neoceratodus forsteri. The sequence goes on from CM057450.1 coordinate 237,507,118, forward strand.
CCTTACAATGAGGATAATGAGTATTGTGAAGGAACAAGGAATAATTCTTGGGTAGGGAATGTAATAGATGTAATTACCAAATATAACACTACAAGGGGAAAACTAGTGGGAAAATAGAACACTGTCCCTTTTTGGTTAGGAAGTCTCCAAGGGATATACAATAGGGACATTAAAAAATAGATTGGTATATTTATTTCTTGTGTATTGGGAACTAACATTAAAAGAAGCACTATCAGATATATTCATGTTCACCAGGCCATTTCTAGTTTCCCCCAGATTGATATTACTTTTCAGTCAAGTAAGTTAGCACATTTGGATTTGCAAGCCTCACATGTTCTTGATTCCCATTTAATTTATATAACTAATGTTGAGACTCTGGCTGGGTATAAGAAGAAACAAAGTCTTGGCCAAGCACCTCAAATGCATTTGGCCCACTTTCTAACTTGACAGTTGGATGGCTAAATTCAGATATTGAGGGAGAGCAGAGGTCTAATGTTGCTGAAATATCTCTAGTAATTTGGAATATAGAAGCCTTAATAGGAAGACTAGCCAATGATGATTTTCGTGCCTTTGTAATGAAATCAGATATATTATGTTTTCAAGAAACTTGGCTAGTAGAAGAGAGTCCCCCATTATTTCCTGGCTTTCCTGTTATATGTTTCTGGCAGTTAAGCAAAAGAAAAATAGTACATCCAAGGCTGGCTTGGCAATATTTGTGAAAACATCATTAAACTTAAATGTTACATCTATAAAGATAGACTTACATAATTGTCAAGTTTTGAATATGGCTAAAGGAAATACACAAATAATACTAGTTAATATTTGTATACCTCCATCTAATAAAAAGTCCAAAGGAGAGTTTTGGAAACACTTCCAAACAACATTAGATAATATATTAGAAAATAACTAAACATCAACAATAATTTTGTTGGGGGACTTTAATGCCAGATTCATGGATAAAAATGAAATGGATGAAGGCATTGCTAGCGGAATCAACATAATTAATGGGAATTTAGGTTCCAAGTGTAACTCAAGGGACAGAGATAATAATACAAATGGGAAAAAATTAAGAGAAATAATAACAAATTCTGGTTTCTGTCTGATTAATGGGTGTACCAGAAGAGATAGGAACAGCAATTTTACTTAATTGGGCCCTCTTGGGCCATCAGTAATTGATCTGGTTTAGGGAAATTTGGAGGCACTTAATAAGGTGCAAGATCTGGAGGTAGTCCCAAGGCTAGAATCCTCCCATCTACTGGTTTGTACAAGATGGTGCTTCGATAATTTAAATTTGGGAGCAAGGGCTGGTCTACAGCAATAAGAAACATAAATGATAAATTCTAAACAAATTAGATGGCAAATTCAACTGTGTACCAATTTACTGAAATATTAAATTCAGGGTATGTAGATGGTTTAAAAAGTGAAATTTTGAATATAGAGATGGATATAGACCCTGTTATCTATTGGGAGAATATCTGTCACTATATTAGACTTTTCTTTTTCAAGGCATCGATAAAAAGCAGAATATCCAAACATGGTTTAATTCCAAATGTAGGAAGACCAAGAGGGAGATGAATAATATGGTTTGGCAGCACAAAAAAATTGTATAAAGATAACAAATAAAACTTTAAATGAGGCAAGAAAAGAATATAAGAAAATATTAGAAAAAGAATGGTTAAAATTTCAACAAGGAATGTGGGATGAATTATGAAAATCGGTAATTAAGAAAGATATGAAACAGTTTTGGACACTGGTAAGTAAAGGGTATGACAAGTAGTCTAACACCATTGAAGCAGCTATCACCCCATTGATATGGGAGTAACATTTCAAAAATGTGTATTTTTCCTTTAGTAGAAGATGAGAGGTGAAGTCATATTAAAAACACCCACATTCAATTATTCCCCAACTCATTGCATATTGCACAAGAAGAAATTAAGACAGCATTAGAAAGGGTATCATCTAATAAAGCCCCAGGACCAGACACCATATAAGCAGATATTTTTAAAACATTTAAGGACTGGTGGTTACCATTCCTATATAAGTTGTACAATTTTTGCATCCAGTGGGGGAAGTTCCCTGAGTCCTGGATGGGTAGTTTAGTTTGCCCAGTCTTCAAAAAAGGAGATACAACAGACCCTACCATGTACCACCAAATCAGTTTACTAGATGCATCTCAGAAAATCTTTTGTAGAATAGTCCTTAATAGGTTACAATTGTAGTTTTAACAGAATAACATTCTAATGGAGTGTCAAAAAGGGGTTCGGACTAAATGCTCAACTATCCAGCTCTGTTTTGTGCTACTTATTTGGAAATACATAACAATTAAAAAATAAAAGTTTTATTGCTGTTTTGTAGATCTGAAAACAGTGTTTGATTCAATTAGTAGGAAAATTCTTTGGGGAAGCTTAGAAATTATAAAGACGTATTGATAAAATTACATAGCGATACATGACTCAAAATTAAATATGACCATCAAGGAAATGTAATTTCCATTATTCAAACTAATTTAGGTGTCCATCAGGGCTGCTTGCTAGCCTCTCTACTGTTTAATCTACAGTATAACCCCGATTATCCGAACACAACGGGAGACATCAAAAATGTTTGGATAATCGGGGTTTCGGTAAATCGGGAGATTTTTTTTTTAACATCAAGTCAGTTCTAAGCTGTGCCGATACTCTGGTTTGATAGGAATACACAGAGAACGTGTTTTGATAAAAAAGATTTCTTTACTTTGCATTTTCAGTAGTGGACATTTTATTTTATTTTACAGAAGTTATATTATGTTTAAAATAAAACATTCATCTCAGCTATAGTAATGAGAAAAACTGCGTGATCGCACTCTGCTTCTTAGAATTATTGACTTTTTCAAGCGCCTGTAGTCTCAGTTTTCTAAGAAGCAGGGTGTGGAGGTAATCAGTATTTTCTTGCCCTTCTAGCCAAACAAGACATTTTTCGAAAGCTTCCACAGCTTCAGTCACCGTGGGTACCTGAAGAGTCCCTGCAGCTCCGTCTCCCATCTCCTCATCTTCTTCCTTCATTGCATCCATCACTTCGGGATTATTCTGTGCAATAGATATGATCTCCTCATCATTCAGTTCCCTGAATCCATCATCGTGGGCATCACAGTCTAGCCATTCTTGCATTGCCTCTGCCGAGCACTCAGTCTGCTGGGCTATGCAGTGCAGTGCATCATTAGCCTCCTGTTCTTGAGGTACTAACAGTGGCTTTTCAGATTCACCTTCTGGCTCAGTAAGAACAGCCGACTTTTCTCAGCATCTACTGATTGTCTCAGGTCTCACCTCAGACCATGCCTCCCCCAATAGACCACTGTCTAGGCATTGCAGAATGCGTAACTTTGCTTCAATGTCAAGGACACACCGTTTTCGCTTGCCTGCCATCGCAAAGCTGCCACACTGAGAAAATCACCTTCTGATTCAGGGCTTGATAATTAAATTTATTAGTGTTAGATGAGAGCAAAGTGATGTTAATTTAATCAAACAGCTAGCTAATTGGATAATAGCAGAATAGCATACAATAGCATTCACTCAAGTTTTTGTGTGAGCTCGAGAAAAGCCTGCATCTTAATTTAGTTTAATTGCACTTCTATTAAATGAAATAACATTGTTAAGTATGCCATAGTTCAGTAAGTCTTTCGTTGTCAGCATTTTATTTATTTATTTATTTATTTTGGGGGGGGGTCCTCCGTCACTCATCTGCCTAGTCATGGCCCCCGGAGCTTCTACCACCTGCCTATTTGCCACCCCTCCCAGTCACCCCCGGCTTACCCCTGGGCGCGGGGCTGGGGCACTGGTTCCCTCAATACCAGTGCCTCGGAACTAATAACTGGTTGGGAGTGTGGCAGCAGGGGTGAATTGAAGCCCGGGGAGGCTTCACTTAGACGGAGGATCCCCCTTCCCTCTTTTTCCCTGAGTTTTCTCCCGGAGGCGGGGACATGCAATGACGCCAGCGTCCGCCCCGCCTCCTCCCCCCGGAAACTAGCGCAGCAGTGTGAGAGCTCCTGCCCTCTGCCAGGAGGCCTCAGCGCTCTGGATGCTGCCTGCACCCTCCCCCCGGAGAAGGAGAGCAGTCCAAAGGACGCTCCATCCTTCTCCCCCTGGCCGGCCCTCCAGTGACTCGGGTCTGTTCCCGAACCTGGGTCACTGGCGTCATAAGCGGAAATCCCACTGCTGCGCCAATGGGCCGGCTGTTGTCAGCATTTTAAATTCATTTATTTTCATTTAGGCAATCGAGGGAAGGGGGGTTTACACGAGAAAAGCCTGCATCTTAATTTCGTTTCATTGCACTACTGTGAAACGAAATAACATGGTAAAGTATAAAACAGCACACAGAGTGTTTCGTTGACAGCATTTTAATTTAGTTTCCGTTTACCACAAAATCGTGTTTATGACTGTTTAGTCGGGGGGGGGGACATGACAATTTCGGTTAATCCGGAGTTTCGGATAATGGGGTTTCAGATAATCAGGGTTATACTGTATATATAAATACAATCCTAAAGGAACTGGATAACCCAGATTTCCATTCAACAAATATTTAAACACAGAAAGTCCCATATCTGGCATATGTGGACGATATAGTCCTGATTTCTACTTCCTTTCTAGGTCTTCAAAGGAAGCTTGCACATTTTGGGAACTCTGTAAAAAAGACCAATTGATAATTAACTTTAAGAAAACAAATTTAGCTATCTTTGGTAGTAAAGTTAAAAAGTCTAAATCTCTCTAAGTAGATAAAAAAAGATTGAAACTACTTCTTACTATGACTATTTAGGTCTCAGATTCTCAAACAGTACTTCATGGACATTACATATTAAAACAATGGCTCAAAAATTAAAAATGGCATTTAATGCCTTTAAAAGGTTTAACTTGAAAATGGGACAAATATCAATTAAAGGACTTCTAAATGTAATAAATACCAAAATAAAGTTGAGTATACGTTACAGAGTGGAAATATGGACCCCTGTAAATATAGAAATATTAGAAACAGTGATCAATAAAATGCATTGCTATATATTGAAGGTGCAACAATCAGTGCCCACAGAAATATTGAGAAAAGAACTGGGGCAATTTTCATTGGTAATGATGGCAGTAGAGAGAAGGATCATTTTCACTTTTAAACTTTTTCTTCTTCCAGATAATAGGTACCCCAGAATATGTCTTGAGGAACAAATCCAATATCACCAAAGAAATTTCACCTCCAGTACAATTAGATTAATTAAAGAGAATATTTTTCCGTATGGTTTAGGAAATCTCTTGATGAAATTCATGCCCTTCCACCAGCAGAAATAGTAACCAAAGTAAAATCAAGGGTTAGAGCTATAGCAATATCCCAAGAGCAAGAAAAAAATAAATAGTCTCCGCCATTACAGATGGTTTAACATCATCAAAACACATCATAAGTTAGAATCGTACTTAAAAATTCCGTGAAAACTAGAAGAGAAAAGGATCATAACAAGGTTTAGGTTGGAACTTTATAAGGCAAATTATATTTTATATGATCAGAAAAGGGAGGAGATTTTAAGTCCAAAATGCAAATGTATAAATGGTTATGAGGACGATTTGAAGCATATTGTATTACATTGCCCACAATATGAACTGGTAGTTTCAGACCTCCTCCTCTTCTCCACTGAACTGAGGAGGGGGCTCTGCTTAAGGATCTGGGTGTTTCCATTGGATATTGATATAGACGTTGAAGGCCTGGTCTTCCTGCTGCTGCAAGAGTTGATTTGTCTCACCCAGTTGGTCTGCCAGCTGATGCAGGACATCCTGTGTGGTCCAAAAAAGTGATTAACGGTGAGTACAATTTAATATAGGGGCACTGCAGAGGAGCAGGGCTAGCTAATGCGCCTAGTTAAATGCATACCTCACTCCACCAAAGTGTCTGCACACACAACTGAAATTTTTGGCTTTCAAAACTGAAACACCCTGGATGCAGAATCCTATGCAAACAAAATGGGCTTTATTACAGGAATAGCTAAAATTCACTAATCTCCAAAATAGTGTGCATCACAGTGCAAAAAAGCAAAGATACTGTGGCTAGGCCAATATATGGCACTGATATGATAGCAGTAATATATGTAGTATGCAAAGAGAAATTATGTCCTGCTTCATAATGCTATGCATAAATCGATCATAATTAAAGCCAAAAGATTACAAAGCACAATAGTGCAATTAGATGCATGGGTACAGATACAGCAAACCTAATGATAAAGTCAGCCAAATTTAAGCTGCCTCTCCAAGCCCCAGCACATCATGCCTTATGAACTTTCTCAGTAACTATACTTTATTACTATTATGATATCAGTACAATATAGTGGCTTAGGATTAAACATTTTGTAACTGCAGTCATAACCTTTGTATATAACGCAATATGACATTGATTGGGTTTGCCTGTGAATAGAAACAGTAACAGTACATTTATTGTACATTACACAGCAAGTTACGAATCATGAGAAATATTGAATGGTGTGGTTTACAAACACTGAGGGATATACAGAGTAGCATTTTTGCTGTATCTGAAGGATACCATCACCAGTGCTCTTTCAGGTCATGCAAGGAAGAAACAGAAGTGCACATTAAAAGCAACAAACCTTGCTCTACCATGGCAAGAGGCACATGCATAATGAAGGGGAGAAGCAATAGTTAGTAGGAGTGACCGCACCCGTAGCATAATCGACTATGCTAGAAGAGCCATCATGCAAGGTTGGTTGCGAGCGTGTGGGACAGAATGCAATGTAGTGAGCTATACTATAAGTACTGATGCTGTTGTCATGTGTTATGACACGAACAAGTAGATATATACCATTTTGTACCAAAGTTCAACATCCAAAGACTATAGTTTTTTAAAGGAACACCTGTTTACCATAGAAAATAGTAGGATACAAAAAAATGAAATCAATACAATATGTAAATATGAACATTAGACACAACAAAGTATATAAAGTACTGTAACTGACTTGATCTGGTTTTTGGGCTTAAACTGGCGATGCTATTTATTGACCAGTTCTGATTCAGAGGACTCTATGGCATCTACTGTAGTACATACTGAGTCAATACTGTCTCTGTATTTCAAATAAGAAGTGGTATCTCACACCTGTATGATATTAACATTACTAATCCCCAACATATGAAAAGTGGCTGTGTTATGACCTTCAGAAAGAACTGTGTAACAGTTTGACACATTGTTCTTAGTTCGACCAGAAAAATAAAAAAATGGTTTTCATCTAAAGGTATTGGAATAATTTGTCTGTATTGTTTATATTAGTGTACAAATAACTTAGTTTTTTTTTACATGCATGTAGCAATAGAAACATGTAAAGCTGTAATGGTATGAAACTTTAATTTACCTTTCCTGACAGCAACCAATCGGTAGCAGCCAGCAGATAAATCTGTGAAAGGACAAAATATTTAATGAGTAACATTTAGGAAACCTATGCAGGAGATACCTTATTTGACAAGTGCAAATTTATTTATGTATTTATTTAAAATCTTGGTAACCATGACAGGCACACTAAGCCAAGGCTCATTTCCAGGTGCGACCTAGGGGAAGGGTACAGTAAGTAATAATTAGTGGAACAATAAACACTATGCAATAGCCGGCCTGGTGGTGCTGAGGGTTGAGGTGCTGGATGCCTTACCTTGCACTACGCTGGTGACCTGGGTTCAGGAACGACCTTGGGTCGTTGGGGTGTCAGCATGGGGAGAAGAGTGGGAGCAGGATTGAGCAGCCTCGTGGCTTCTCTCCTCTCCTCTCCTCTCCTGGGAGGAAAGGTTGCCCATCTGCAGTCTCACCATCACCAGGTGGAGGTCCAGTGGCAGCACAGGTGGCTACAGGTGACTGGCAGGGTGGGATGTTCCACAATGTGTGACATGCGCATGCCTCCACACATGCATGCTCTACCAAGAACATGAGTATGAGGGAGAACAATGACAAAAAAAAATAAATGGATAACTGAAAAGAAAATATGCAATATACAATGTACCATATACAATATACTGTATTACAGACATACAGAGCTTCCTGGTGACTGTAACAGCTTTCTAGGATGGAAGCGTACAGTACTAAAGAATTGAAAATGTGATTTGATGTGCGATATGGATCATTGGTTCTTACAGTGCTACAGAATACACATATAATAGGGTATGTGTGTGTGTGTGTATGACAATCACTTATTACACACATTTGAATACTCATGTATTTTTACGACCTTTTTGCATGGCACAGTCAGGTGATTGTGGGTGTGTGTGTGTGTGTCTGGGGGGAATGCGGAGTTAGGGTTGGAAACTCTAACACCACATTTCACTACTTTTGTTGCTTCAAGGTTAACCCTAACTGGTGCATTAAAAGAGTTTTTTGCAATGTATATATATTAAAGATTATTATAAGGGGGATGGTACCAAATATATAGTTAATCATGATGGGGGATCTTAAACTGATGTCATGGAATATAAATGGTTTTGACAATCCTATGAAAAGAAAAAAAATTGTCATGAATTTACAAAATAATGGGGTAACTATGCTTCTTCTCCAGGAAATGCATTTGAATATAATGAAGCTGGAAAAGTAGATAACATTTGTGGTGGGGGAGGATATCACTCCATATTTAATTTAAAACCTTGTGGTCCTTCAATTCTTTTCAGAAGAGGTATTGCTATAAATATAATAAAATCATATAGTGATAAACAAGGCAGGTATACCATTATAACACTGGAGTACTTATATTCTGTTTCTACAACAGCAGTTTATGTACTGAACAATATATGTCTCTATCTTTTTTCAGTGAGTTCTTTCTAAAACTTACAGAATTGCAACAACCCTATATTATTAGTGGAGATTATAGTTTGATTTTAAACCCTGCCTTAGCCTGTACTGCAGAAGTAGAGTAGTGAATAAAGCAGCTGAATTCCTCCTGAACAGAAGACCTCTCTACTGCGGATTTGTGTAGAATTAAAAATCTGTGTGCTAAAGATTTTTTCCTTTTTTTCCAGCAGATATAGTACATATTCCCAAAATAATCTCCTATTAGGTTCAAATATTGTACATCATTTCATTGATTGGTATTATTAATTATAAACCCTTAGAAAATGGGCATCTTAAATCACTAAACCTGACAGGCTACCACATCTTCTGAGCCATGTCCTTATCAGAAGATATAGTAGCCAACTTGCACTGCCCTCTGCTTAAGGACACATAACAACTCCGAATCAATGAGCTGTGCCAACTGTAAACAAAAGCATTGACTGGCACAGCTCACTGAAGCACTAACGGGAAACCGCATTCACCTCACAGAGACTGTCAAACTCAGGCACGACAAACCCAGTAACAAAAAAGCCACAGAAACAGTTCACAAACCTCACAGAACTGTTAAACAAGTTACCATTACAACCCATAAATGTGTGCTGGTTTGAATCCGTTACTCTCTTTTTACTCACTGCCCATTTTGTCCTCATAGGTCCATGCTCTCAGTCCCACTCCTTTCTCCCATCTTCACACTCCAACCCCACTTTGTCCTCTCCTATAAATGCCAGCACAAGAATCTTGATTTAAAAACTATACCACATTACTATACTGTCAGCTGTGTAGTAAAACAGTTTTTCTACCGGGATCGTTGTGGTTTCAGAACCAGAACCAGTAAACAATTTTGTACAGTGGCCGCTGTGTGACTTGTTCACTCCCGGTCAAGCCAGCTGTTTAAATAAGTAAGCAATAAGGCATGACAGGGTGTGTGTTAGATACTTTAACACATGGCTAGGAGGCGTAGTGAGGCATGAGGCCACCGGCCGAGTGCATCCAGCCTCCTAGCCGTGTGTTAAAGTGTCTAACACACAGACCCTGGAGTGGCTTATTGCACTTATGAAATGGCTATCAAAAATACAGATGTATGTGATAGCTAAAATGTATAGTATTTAAGAGTGAAAAAGTAAAACGTTTGTTTAAATTCTTAAAATAGTTCCTCCGCCTACTGTTTTTTTTTTTTTGAGTTGAGGACTTTTGAGCTGTTTAGTCTTCTGTATTTGTATTTTGTTTACCCATGTAGTTGTCATGGCACCACCCTTACACCACCACCCCCCAATATCCAACTAGCAGCACCCCTAATTTTGTTTTTCTTTTTGCAAATCTGGTTGATCCTACCTTTATTTAACACAAACTAAGTATCTGGTTGATCCTGCTGTTTGCCAGCATCAGGCGGTATCACAGTACGAGCAGGAATGGCAAGTCTGTGTTAGTTAAAAATTGAGTGCTTCCTCTTTGGCTCCAGCAGTGCAAGTGGGTGGGATGAACAGTTAAACCCTGCATCTCTCAGCTGGGAATAAAGGGAGGGGGTCAAAACCATCAGTTTATCACCACTGCGCTGGCTCTTGCAGCTGCCGCTTGTCATCTCTCAGCCAGGAACAAGGGGAGGGTTCAAGCGCCGCCTGTGTCGTGCAGCAGTTACACTGCAGTGTTATGTTTTGTGACCAAGCGGGTGGGTTACAAGACAATGACTGCGATTGTGGCAGTTGTTTTTTTTAATGATTCAGGTTGTGCATTTCACTTGGGTGGTTAGTTTCACAGTAAGGGTGGCATCGCTTGTGACCCAAAACAATATGGCAGTTATTTCATTTATGAACATTCTTTGTGGGCAGCATCACCCATATCAATGTCCAGTGGGTACTGCCCGGTCTTATTCCTGTGTTGTTAGACACTTTAGCACACAGTCAGTGGCCAATGAGAATGCTTGAATTTCAATGCCCATTTCATAAGAAAGATTAAAAAAAATGAAAGCACACACAGAAAAAGGCTTTGCATATGTTTGAAGGGGAGAGGGGCAAAGGAACATCATACTGAACACATAATGTATGAGACACGATCGCTCCTCAGTTTTCTAACTGAAACTGGATGAGCTGGGGGACACGCTCACTGCCTATTGCCGTAAGTGAAACTAGATGATCAAGCTAAGAAATATAAAATAAAAACTTGCCTTTTAAGTGTTTGTGTCTGTGGGTGGCTGAGGAGTGGAGACACAGACACCAGCCTACTCTAGTCACCTTTAGTTACTAAGCTCCACTGGAACACAATGACATGGACTACTTTTTGTGTTTTTCTGTTGGATAATATTTTTTACTCTTTTGTACACTTTGTATGTGCATTTTTTTAAATGAACTTCTTTACTGGGGGGGCCCATTTTATAAGTGCAATAACGCACTCTGAGGTGTGAATTATCTCCTGATAAGAGTACACCCAGGTGCATAAGGCACTCGGTGCAAGCGCCTCATGCCTTATAACACACCTGGGCCATGCTCTTATCAGGAGATAACCCGCATCTCATCATGTGTTATTGCTTGCATAATAATCTCAGACCATGATCCTCTTAGCCTTGTTCTTGCTTCGAGGGACACCACCAACTATAGGTATTGGAAAACTGACCCATTATTATTCAAGGATTCCAATTTTAAGTAAACTGTTAAAAAGGAAATGGAATTTTTTTTTTGAGAAAATCTAGTGATATTTCAGAAACTGTATGGATCTTTAGTTTTAGGACTAGCTACTTTATGGCACCATTTTCTTTCATTAACCCTATCAGGTGACATAGAATCCAATCCTGGCCCACTACCGAATCTGAAACCTTCAAATTCCTCCCCATGGTTCTCCACCAAGGGTCTCAACATTGCCCACCTCAACATTTGTAGCCTTATGAGTACCTTCCTTGAGATGGAAGCCTGGGTGTCTTACTATAGACCTGACATACTTGGCATCACTGAGTCCTGGCTTAAACCATCTGTCCCACACTGTGTGTGTTGCCTGGCTGGCTACAATCTGCTCAGACTTGACTGCCCCTCAACCAAAAGAGGTGGGGGGATTATCATGTATTTTAAGAATCATCTGCAACTAAATGCTCTATCTGGAGCCACCCCTTCATCGAGTGAGGTGCTACACTCACTACTGATCTTGGGTGGCTCTAAGACAATTCAGATTGTATGTATCTGCAATCCTCCCAAGAGTGGTAAAGCAGGCCTGTCTGAGATAATCAATCAATCACCTGTCCTTAGCCGTTGGAAAGAATGAAATCATCTTAATGCAGTATTTCAGTATATAAACTGGAATGGTAATCGCTCGTATGAAACACTTTTAAACAAGCTTCACCTCTCCCAGCTGATCTGTAACCCAACCAGGCTATCAACCACAGGAGGCAAACACTTCCTCATAGACTGGGTAATATCTAACAGAAAGGACAGGATTGCCACTGCAGGCACCCTTGCTGATGCACTTAGTGATTATACACCGGTATATTGTGCTTGGGATGCCCACTCCCCCCTTGCCCTTCTAAAGAACAGCTTTTTTGGGACTTCTCTAGGTTTCATCCTACAGCTTTCCTTACTGACCTACACCTAGTTGACTGGACCCTGCTATGCCACACCAAAGATGTTGATGTAACTCTTGACTATTTTAACTCCATTTTTCCATCCCTTCAGGACAAACACATCCCTATAATCAAGCATAGGGTAAGGGGAAGTCCACCAGGTGGCTGCATAATAATCTGCTTGCCTTGCTAAAAGCAAGAGATACATGCTGGAATAAATCTAAAAGCTTCATCCCTATACAGTGGTTGGCTTGAATACTGGGTCCTGAGAAATACTTCTGAAAAAGAAATCCATTTGGCTAAAGGCATCTACTTTAAACAGCTATTGCAGGCCTCTTCTAGAGACTCCAGAAGCTTCTGGAACCACATCAAGTGTCTCATGGGAACTGGTAAAGATAAAAAACAAACACTGTCTGATATGACTATAAATGGTGTCAACTGTAATAACATGGCAGCATTTTAAATAGCTGGTATTGCATCACAATTTGCGACGCAAATCGGCTGGTCACGCTAGTCAAATTGATCCTGGATCGCAAAAAAGTGCGATCCATTTTCTGTGGCTTCTCCTCCCCCACCGTTTCAATGTGCGCTCCCACGTAGTGCCTGACGGAACATGAGGAAGCCATTGGAAAGTGCGCGGCAAAGTATATACCATTCAGTGGATGTCGTAGTCGGATGAAGTGGAGAGACAGTGAGTAAGCGAGCGGGAGCAAGAGGGCGGGCGTGCATGAAAACGGACCATCAGTGCCATCAGCGTCAGTCACTAGACCACCAGGTATCAAAATTTAAAAACAGTTCCAGTGAGAAACAGTCTATCCGAAGTTGATAATGGGCGGGCAGGAGCGAGTGGGCGTGGAAATGGACCACCAGTGCCATCAGCATCAGTCACTAGACCACCAGGTATGTAAAAAATGTAACAGTTCCACTGAGAAGAGGTTTATTCAAGAAGCTGATAGCCCAAAAGCACACTAAAAACAAAATGCAATATCAGACTAATGTGTGCTTCAAATAAGGACAGTGAGCTCTGTAGTAGGAAAGGCTCTTGTGCAATGGCTTGCAACACTGCACCAGTGAAGGAGAGTGGGAGAACAGAAGAGACCACTGAGCCATTTGAACTTTCAAAAAATTACAGCAGAATGCTCTATACCACTACTGTGTTTACTATCTATTTGCCATTGCTCAAGAGCCTTTCAGTTTTCTGCTGTAACTAGAGCTTATTGAAATTATTTTGAAGCAAGCTGGTGTGTCCCTCTGTGATGGTCACTGACTGTCCATCATTTAAAGTATCCACCATGTTCATGTCCCTCATTTCAGTGCCTAAAGGTTGAGACCGAGGTATGGTGGGGGGACTAGGAAGGTTGTAGCAGGTGACTCTTACCTTAGGGTTTGACAAAGGGGACATGACTGGGGAGGCTGAGATTGGTGGGGCTTTGGTAGGTACCCTATTCTGGTAAACGGGACAGATAGGTGGGGAGGGTGGTTTTAGTAGTTCTAGCAAAGGGGGACAAGGGTGGGGAGGGTTTGGTAATGAGATATGTGTGTGCGTGTTGGTGTTGAGGTACTGAAACAGATGAAGCAGAGACAGAATTGATTTTAATGAAAGATTTTATTTAGGTAACTATTAAATATATATATGTGTATATGCATATTATATATATATTATATCATTTATATATGTTTATTATACACACACATTTCTGTATTTTTAGTTTTGCTAATCAAAGTGAGGCATGTGCTGCTCATTTTCACAAGTGATTAGCAGTTTGTGCTAATCAATTTTCTGAGCTTATTTAAAACCCTGCATGGACACCATCGCCAATGCCTTTAACAGCCATTTCTCTAACCTACCCAGTTTGGGAAATCAAATGCTATGCTCCCTTGAGAATACTCCTCTATAGAGCGGGGCGGATTACTGTGTAGATTGCGCCCAGCTTGGCCTTCCCGGTCCTCCGGGGAGTGGTAACACCCAAATAGAAGAGACGCCCTGGATGTCAGGACCTTGAGATGGGAAATGCAACTGGTTATTTAGTCATTATGAATTAAGGCTGAAGCAGCAAACTAGAACTAGAACCTCGCAGGGGTTAACCCTAATGAATGTCATAGCACTAGTAATATTTGACTGTAATATTTGTAATATCTGACGAATGCATAGATGTCTAAATGTTGGTGACTTATGTGTATATAGGTTGAAAACTCAATAAAAAGAAGAATTACAAAAAAAAAGAGAATACTCCTCTACATACCCACACTCCCTCCCCCTCTTTCTACCTCCACACTGTTACTTGAGGTGAAGTACTATGGCTCCTAAACCCTATCTCCACCTGGGGGAACATTGACTCTGATGGGTTGGAGCCTAAACTACTTATGATTGCTGCCCTGTTCCTTGCCTCCAACCTTACTAGATTATACAATATATCCTTAGCCTCGGGCACTGTCTCTAAGAGCTGAAAAGTGGATAAAATAGTATCAGCATACAAAAAAGGTGATCCTAAGAGCCTTGCAAATTACCGACCAATAGCAATCCTGTCTGTCCTCAATAAACTGCAAGAAACAATTGTGGCCCTCAAAGTCACAGATCACCTCAACAAATATAACCTGCTGTCCTCTGCCCAGCATGGGTTCAGGCAGGCCCATAGCACCATCACAACGCTCACCCAATTCACCAACAATATTAAACTGGGCATGGATAAGGGGATGTGTACTGATTCTCTCTTTATCGATCTCACAAAGGCTTTCAATCTTGTAAACCACACCCTGCTTGAATCTAAAGTATCATCACTAGGTATCTCCCCCCTGCCATCAGATGGTTCTCTAGCTATCTAAGTAATTGGCAACAATTTGTTAAATTTAATCAGGCCAAATCTGCCCTAACCACAATCAATATAGTTGTACCTCAAGGCTCCATTCTGGGTCCACTAATTTTTTCCATCTTCATTAATGATGCCCCCAAAGTTCCATCCTTCTGTAGCACCCTGCTATATGCCGATGACATGGTACTCTGGCACCAGCTCCAAAAGTTTAACTGAGATCAGCTCTAAGCTGAATACTTATTTTGGAAGAATTCAGACCTGGCTTACACAGAATTGCCTTGATCTCAACTCTAGCAAGACCTAGACCATGATATTTGGGTCCCCACCTAAAAAAAGGACTTGTCCCAATGGCTTAGCCATTTGCTGCTCAGATGACTCCCCTCTCTCTGCTGCTAATTTTTTCAAATATCTAGGTCTTACCCTGGATCCTGCCCTTGATCTTATACTGCACATCTCAAACATCTGTAAATCAGTGAATACTGAGCTTGGGCTGGCCCACAGAATAAAATGTGCACTCTCTCTCTCTCTCCTTCTGCCAGGCTTGCAGTTGCCCAAGGAATCCTGCTACCCAGCCTTACATACGGTCTCACCTCCCTCTATCTAACCAATACTTCCAGTCTAGACAAATGGAATGTCTCCTATAATAGCATCTGCCAATTTGCCTTATCAACATTTAGGTTAACAAACCCCTGTACACTATAGTCTAAACTCAGTTGGTTATCCCCTTCATCTCATTGCCTATTTGCACTCAGTTATATGATTGATAACATTATCAGATCTTCCAAAACTGTTGCTCTTGCAGCCATGTTAACTCTCTAGGACCAGTCCTACCCTTTGTGATTCTGTGACCAATCACTTCTGGCTGTACCCAGATGCTCCTCTAAAATGGGAGAACAAGCATTTACCATTTTTGCTCCAAGAGCTTGGAATGCCCTACCACTTCACCTCCAAGCTTCCAAGTCCCACTACAGTTTCAAGAAAGCACGCTACAAATTCTTGAGCAACACAGATATTTGTTCTTGAACTTGACTCCCAGTGATCTTTTGTTCAATTTGCACTCTTTATTTAATTGACTGGGGGCCAGATATTCAAAGTTTAACATCGGGCACAAATCTGTTGCATTGGACTAGCGCCAAATCTGCACCCGACTGCAATATTCAAAAGGATATTTAGCACCGGCGCTAGGTGTTAGCGCTGACGCTAAAGTATAATGCATGCATAGATACTATCTTGGGTCACCCCATTAATACTGCTCCCCAGGCTACTACTGCCCAGATTCTTCCCATCAGAATCCTCCTAGGTGCCCACAATAAAGCCCTCACACTTGTCACTATTTACATTCCTCCTAAAGAGTAAGGAAATGGTCTAACCACAGTACTGGACTTCATCAGGTCACTTCAACCGGACACTGAATCTATCCTTCTAGGTGACTTTAATGTAAACTGGCCCGCTGCCGAAGCAGGGGCACATAGGGACTCCATTGCTGCAGCCAACCTCACCCAGATGGTCTACTAGCCAGCCAGGAAAAACTACAAAACCGGCACCAGCACCCTCCTGGACTGGATCCTTGCCAGCCACCCCTCCCAAATTACAAACACCTCTGTCCTCCCTGACTCGCTCAGCGACCACGCCCCTGTCAGCTGCACATGGTCAAACAAATTCACTAAACCTCCCCCTAAAGCCATCACCAGTAGAGTTCTACCACGTGATCAGCTAACTCATCTCAAATCCCTCCTCCTCCTCTTCCTACAAGACTGGACTCCAATCTTTAAAGCGACTAATGTGAACACTGCTCTGCGCCACTTCATCAAACTCTTCAACGAGGCCTGTAACAACTACGCCCCTGTAAAATGGTGAAAAGTTAAAGCCCTCAGTAACCCATGGCTCTCAGGAGACCTCCTTAGGCAACTAAAAACAAGGGACCACCTCTGGGAGCTAGCCAGAAACTCTGGTAGGCATGATGACATCATAAACTACAAATGTGCACGGAACAACTGCACCAAATATATTCGGCAAAAGAAATCAGCCTATTTTAAGAATGTTCTTACTAACTCCTGGGGTAATGGACGAGACTTCTGGGAAAAACATAAAAGAAGTCACTGGAAACCATCTAAATCTCCCCCATGCGTGCTCAACATTAATGGAGTTACTACACTTGACCCTAAAATCATTGCGGACACTTTCAATACTGCTTTCACTGACCTCAGCACTGTTCTACCCCCTGATTTTTTTTAATAAAGATGATGTTCCTATGTCCCCAACTTCCACTACCTCTACTCGTCAACCGCATTTCCACTTTAAAGCGGTCAAGATGTACCAGGTTCACAAGTATGTTACCAAAGCCATTAGCAAATCCAGATCCAGCAATGACTCCCTCGACCTCAAACTACTGTCCCTCACCCTAGAAGAATTACTCAGGCCATTGACCAGGATTTTTAACCTCTCTCTCTCTCAGCCTTAGTCAGTTTCCTGACAAGTGGAAATCTGCCACTGTTACTCTGATGCACAAAAGTGGTGACAAAACTGCCCATGAGAATTTCAGACCAATCTCCATCCTACCTCCCCTCTCCAAGGCGCTAGAACATAT
The DNA here is from genome assembly GCA_016271365.2 of Neoceratodus forsteri. Lineage (NCBI taxonomy): Eukaryota > Metazoa > Chordata > Ceratodontiformes > Ceratodontidae > Neoceratodus > Neoceratodus forsteri. Next base: position 237,524,870 of record CM057450.1, read on the forward strand.
TGTCGCAGACCAGCTTACTGACTTTCTGGATAAACACAACATCCTGTGCAGGCAGCAACACGGGTTCTGAAAAGACCATAGCACCTCCTCGGCACTACTTGAATTCACCAGCACCATCCACAACTCACTGGACAATGGTCAGCAAACTGGCTCCGTCTTCATCAATTTAACAAAAGCCTTTGACTCCGTTAACCACCACCTCCTGCTTGTCCAGCTCCAAAATGCTGGGCTCTCACTTGACTCCATAAACTGGTTCAAAAGCTACCTAGACAACCACACTCAAAGAGTAAGAATTGCTGATACTCTCTCTGATGCTAGACCTGTCCGCTCGGGTGTCCCCCAGAGTTCCATCCTGGGCCCCCTCCTCTTTAGCCTGTTTCTAAACTCACTACCTGTTTCCTATCCAGAACAAATCATACTCTGTGCAGATGATGCAGTAATCCTAGCCTCACACCATGATCCTAAACTACTGCAAGAAAACCTCCAGCTGGGTTTCTCATCAGTCAAAAACTGGTTCTTAAAGCATAAACTGATCCTAAATCAAAAAAAAACGAAGGCCATGTTTTTCAGCCACGCTCACAACAAAAATAAGCAGTATTACCTCTCCATAAAAAACAAGCAAGGAGTCACTCTTGAACAAGCCCAAACCTTCAAATACCTTGGCATCACCCTTGACCCCCATCTCTTCTATGCTGCCCACATTAATAATGTTGCGAAAGCTGCTAATACCCGGCTGGGCCTACTGTTCTGTCACAGGAAATATCTATCCCCTGAAGCATTGTCTGTTGCCGTCCAGAGCGCTATTGTTAGCATTATTGATTATGGACTCATCATTTATGGCTCTGCCACTGCCACCTTTCTCAAACGTGTTACTATCTCCCTCAATAAGGCCTGTCGACTCATCATAGGATCCCACCGTCACACTCATACATGTGACCTGTGCTCTAAACTGGGTGGCTGCAACTCAACAGCCAAATAAAATATCCAACCTGCATCACAGCAAAGAAAATAATGAGACTTGCTCCTCCTGGAGTCTGTGCTCTCCTTAAACCCAGATATAACAACTGCAATACCAGGAGGTCTAAACCTCATTCTCTGCAAATCCCCCGATGTTGCACAACCCAAGGACAAAGATCATTTGCTTATAGGGCATCCAGCTGGCTAAATAGTCTTTGCAGCAACATCTCTGCCACACACATGCTTGGTGTTTCCAAGCCCAGGCTTCGCCTCTCCCTGCTTGCATCCAGTTCCTGTGACTGCCCTGATTAAGCAGTGCTCCCTGTAGTTGCCCCTTGCTGTTGCTGCACAATGTGCCTCCTTACCAAGCACTTTCTATCACTAGTGCCCCCCATTGCACTTTTCCTTGTCTGTCCATGACAAGGCCTCCGGGCTGCCATACCCCCCGTTTCACCCCCCCTTGCCCCCTCCTTTCCCCACCTCCCATCTTACTCCCTCTCTCTTCCTGCTAGTCTCCCCTTTTTTCTCCACCACCTCCTCACACTTTGTGATCTTCCTTCCCCCTTCATTCCACCTCCAGTCCTACCTCTGTCATTTTCCCCCCTCTTCATTTTGCCTCCTGTATTCCCTGCAATTGCATGTCTTGATCGTCAATGTTACTGAATGTTTTACTGTAATTCATGATGTATGCTTGTACTCTCTGACGTGGAACCTTTGTAAAAGAGCTTCACTCAAAGGTATAGTAATCCGAGACTCAAATAAATAAAATAAAAAAGAAAATGCAGGGAAGGGACTGAGGGGAGGGGCCCTGAATGCCGGTGCACCAGCATATTCAAAAGTATAACGCTGCACTACAGGCATTAGCGCGACCTGTAGTGCGGCACCAAATACTACTGACAAAAAGCTGGCAGTAATGCCGCGGTGCCCACCACCACCCACATGAATCCTGACCCCTGTTCCATGTACAAAACAGACTTTTCCCTGGTAGTCTAGTGCTCACCCCCCCCCCCCCAGCACGTATCCCGATGCCTGTTTCAAGTAAAATAAAAGACTTTTCCCTGGTAGTCTACTGGTCCCTCCACCCACTGGGCAGTGCTAATTTAGCCCCGGGGCAAAGTTTTCAATATCTGGTCCTGTATCTGCTTCGATTTTCTCTTGATATTTTTATTGTAACCAGCTGTACAGTGTATATGACTAGGTTTTCTCTTGATTGTTCACCAATGTTATTTGAACTCATAGGGTCAGACTGTGTTCAGTATTATGTTTTGTGCTCCATCCTGCCTGTACACTGTCATGTTTTTCTGCTGCCTTGATTGTCTACTGTCTTGTAACCTCCAAGGTCATGCCTGAAAATAGGCAATTTATTGTGTACTGCACCTACCCGGTTAACAAAAGCTAAGTAAATAAATATAAAGCATTCCTAAGGGGAGTTATCAATTTTCAAGATGCCCTGCAGGAGTCCCTGCTGAGTAGCCATCTTTATTTATTTATTTTATATATATATATATATATATATATTTTATAAGAAAACATCTTATGGAAGCTTTTGCCGCATTTGGCACACAATTCATAATGCAGTCAGATAAAGCACATTATTACAACAGGGAACATAGATGTGCAACCCTGGACTTTCTTCATATAGGGACACTGTCACAACAGACATCATGAAAATGAAAGTATTGACCTCATTTCAGTCAGCATACCCCACAATAGAACTAGATATTATAAGACAATGTGTTCCTTATACATTTACCACAGTTACTGTTGCTATGGTGTAGTAATTTACCATTAATGATCACGCACGTATTTCTGAGCCTTCCCATAGCCTTCTGACAATCCTGTTATTAAACATATTAGCCACATAAAACCCTGCCTATGATATATCTTCATTCTATGCAGTAGAAACTGCATACATTTTAAACTTTGGTGTAAAACGTTTATAGCAATCCTAACTAATACTATGGAAGCAAACTGTTAATAAAGAGTACTATTCTTATCTTGAACATTACAGTCCCAGCAGCTGATATCAAGTAATGCGGTACAAAAGACCAGTGTATTTTAAAACATTTGAGCCCAGCCAATACTGCAAATTGCTGTGCAGTGACAGCCACGTGTCGATACCATTATCGGCAGCTACAGAACGATGCTGCTGCTATACTCAGGAACTGAGCTTCTTCACAAGCATTTATTACACAGCATTATACAATATCCTGCTACCTGAAGGACTCAAATGACAGACTTAATGGTGTCAGACCCATCGCCCACCACACACACCCTTAGATTGGTGCACAGTACTCACAAATGCTGGAGTCAAGGTTCTCATTCAGAGTCAATCTCAGCACCCTGCCCAGCAGTCCTGACGTCTTTTTCAATTTAGACACCAATTTGTTGCCATCTTGTGGGTCACCAAAAAATGTAGATCTTACCAGAATATATGATCTTCAGTTTTGTGGGGTGTTATAAATAGTGAGTCACTCCTTATGATTATAATTCAGCTCACAGCCCACCAAAGGCTTTCTGTATGTAGATTGCAAAACTAAGATCTGGATAGAGCAAGATTCTGGTTTTGTCTACCATGGTGATGGGTCCAGTATTCCTCATTATCCCCAGTATCTTATCCTGGTCTTGAGCCCTCTCCAGTACTATTAGGAAAGACCTCGATGAGTCCTTGTTTAGTCACTTTTGAGGGGTGAGTCTATATGGTCTCACAGTCTCAGGTAGTCCGTTCATGTGCAGGGTCTCCTTTAGCCAAATATTGCATAGGTAGTAGGGTCTTCTCCTCCTGTTGGTTCCGAGAGTCCCAGTAAATGCAGATTAGGGAGATCTAGGCCCAGATATTCAAAGTTTTGCGCGGTGTGCAAATCGTTTGCATGGGTTTAGTGTGGGATTAGCGTGGGTCTGCTATATTCAAAAGGCCAAACAGCATGCGCAAATCGCATTGGCATCAGGTAAACCATAATTACATGCAAGGGGCACATTGAACATGAATACAGGCTCTATTGGATATTCATCGGCTAGTGCCGCGCTAAGGTGTTTAACGCGACTTAGCGTGACCCTTAGCGTGGTACAAATTACCACCCAGGAAAAGCTGGTCTTAACCCTGGGCAAACAGCTTTGCATGACATTGGTGCTTTGTGCAGTGTTTGCACAGGATTTGCGCGGCTTGCGCAACCCTAACATATGAGTATGACACTTAGAAAATGCCAGACATGGAGGACACATGCTGCTCACTGATGGCACCACCATGATGCCAACAGCTGCCACCAGTCCCAGCCATGCCAGGCAGCATGCAGTGCACATGGGCCAGTAGTGGGAATACCCCACCACCTGTGTGCATGTCAGATCTTACATGCCCCCCCAGCCACATACCCCACAACTGTACAGATGCCACAGCACACACAGCAAGCCATGTATATGTCACTGTGAGCATCACATGCCAAAGGTGCAGCATCTGTGGATCACACAACAGCGTAACAGTACAGACCACTGTCAGTAATCACCTGCAAGCTGGACCTGTCACTGTGTACAGTGCAGTGGTCATCACTGCCCTACATATCATAGGCATTGCCGTGTCCCTCACACTACCGGCCCCCTTGCTACTGTAGTGTCTGCTGTGCACTGTAGCATGACCTACAATGTGACGGTTACATGCAGCACCACCACCACCACCTGTGCCTATGCTGTGTTGTCCCCTGGAGTATGATATGCAATGCTATCCTGTACTGTTTACATGTAGCCTGCAGCTATCATCATGCACTGCCTGACTGACCTACAGGTGGAGCTGCGGTCGGACCAGGCCAGCCCCTGTACTTCCAGACTGACCTACAGGTGGAGCTGTGGGACCCTGCAGTAACGCTGGGCAAACTGCATACAAATCAGGGCATAATGAGATGCTAATGTAGCTGTTTGCCCAAAGACTACCTAAGTAGGCTCATTTGCATGTTACTTTTGAATATGGCAAAGTTTAGTGCCGGGCAAACGTGTTTGCTCTGGGCAAACAGCTTAGCTCCATGCTAATCCCGCACAAACGTGTTAGCTTTCACAAACAGTTTAGGGAATGTTATACTGTTTTGCGCACTGTACTGTCCCATACGCTGCTCCCTGCAGCTGTACTGGGTCCACGCATTTGCTGGAACAGACTTTGGCCACATAGGTCATCTCTACCTACCTTCACATCGCTGTGCACTGTGCACAGTGCACTGGTGCACTGTGTTGCTGTTGTGGTCCGCACTTCCTGGTTGCTATATTCAGAGCTGGCATATTACAAGGCTACATTTGCCCTGCACTCCCAGCCCAGTTTGCCTGGTCTCATTCCCATGCTATATTCAGAGGCTGTTTGCCCTGGGCTACTCCTTTTGAATATAGCTTGCTTTGTGCTCTGGGCTAACTTTGCCTGCCTGGCAGTGCTAATTTAGCCCTGGAGCAAAGTTCTGAATATCTGACCCCTAGAGCAGTTTTTCAGTGCTTCTGTATGGTAACGGAGCACCCAGTTTTCTTTGATTAGAGTCATGGTGGCTATGGTAGCTCTCCACGCTACTCCTGCTACTTCTTTGGATTCCACGGCAGTCACTGCAGCTGGCTGTTCATACTAAGTTACCCTGGTTTGAAAATCTACAACTTTCCGGTCGAGAGTGACTACCCTCCGGTGCAGTGCTTTAATTGCTTGAAGCACATTGTGCAGGGTAACCTCCAGTTCTGCTGGTGTTATGGAGATGGTTGCAACCGCCTTTTTCCCACCACTCTCCCATCCTCCTTTTTTAGGATTCTCCATCATGCAGAAGAGTTCGGAGTTGCAGTTTGTCCCAGATACTGAACTTGATGAACTGTCTGGTTAGGACTGATACAAGGCTGGTGTTTCAGTTTAGCAGATTGCTTCAAATTAATGGGACTCAGATGGAGCTGCAGGAAAATCTGTCCATCCTTGATGGCAGCTAGCTCCACCCCTCTGTTATAGCCTAGTCTGCTAATAAAAAAAAGAAGCAAGCAGACAAATTACAGGATTTAGAACAAGTAAAAAAACATATCAAATTCACATTCTCAATATATAAAACAACTACATATAAAAAACCTAGAAAATTCAACACATGAATATAAAACAATTTTAAATCAAAGAGTTGAAAAACTAATGCTATTTTCCCAATCTAAATACTATTCTGAGTCTCATAGAAGCAGAACATTGTTGGTTTATTTTCTTCAAAAAGAAAAAGCAGAAAGAATCACAGAGGAAATAAAAATGGATCCACAATCAGATCAGCTTACTGGGGATCATGATAAAAATAATAAGAGTTTACAAATTATTATAATGATGTATGCAAATCTCAAGGTATTCCTATAGAAATAAACCCTTATCAGGACACACTTAAACTTGGGGTGAATCGGAAAAAACGAATAGATAAATCTATAATGGTACAGTGGAGGATCTACCATTACTAGAGATCCTGTAGCAGCAGGGCCATTCTTTGGCATTTGCATGGCATAGAACCAGTCCAACATAATATAGATTTCCAACATAACAAAACTGAATTTTAGTGTGACTCACTACCAAATGCTGTCATGTTCAGTACAAAATGATAGATACAGAAATGTCTGCCTGCTTGCTGACAGCCCAACCCTTTTTAGTCAGACATGATTCATTTTTTGTCATAGGACCCTTTTAAAAATCCTGGATCTGACACTGTAGCAGTATTTGAAATTGAGAAAGCAATTCAGAATCTGAAAAGTGGAAAAGCACCAGGAAGAGATGGGTATTCTATTTCTATAAAAAAAACTTTAGGGGAATCTTTATGCCTTACTAAGTATGGCTTTTTAATCCCTTCAAGACTGTACTCCTTCCTTCCTTTGATGAAGCCCTGATTCTAGTCATGCTGAAAAAAGTAAACGTCAGACTCTATGGGCATTATATAGACCAATCTTTCTTTTAAATAAAGATTATGAGATATTTATAAAAAATAGTAGCACCTAGGGTAGAACAAGTTCTTCCATCAATGATACATCCCGACCAGATGGGGCTTCATCAAAGGAAGGCGGGGATGCAACAGTACAAGGAATGCCTTAAACATTATCCATCATGCTAAAAAACATAATGCCATGGTGGTATCCCTAGACACAGAAAAGGCTTTTGACAGGGATGAGTGGCCTTACTTATCTGAAGCCTGGAAAGTGGAAAATCTAGGTAATAAATTTATAACATGGATCAAAGCAATATATAATACTCCCAAGGCTAGGGTCCTGACCAATGGTGCTATTTCACCACTATTCGATCTACACAGAGGTGACCTTTATCTTCCTTATGATTCATTATGGTAATAGAACCATTAGCTAACAGTATCAGGAAATCTGATAAAATATCTGGATTTCAGTATATAGCAATCAATACTTAAAAAATATCTCTCTCTTTATGGACGATGTCCTACTTTACTTAAAAAAAACAGAGCTAAAAGTTATTTTGCAAATAGCTCAAAATTTTGTACGTTTTCTGGATATCTAGTAAAGTGGTCTAAATCTAGAGTGGTTCCCATATACCTTTGTAAAGTGTACTATTAAACAAGAATTTTCCCTGATAAAATGCAAAAATCAACACTAGCATACTTAGGTATACCACTGGATGGCTGAAACAGCTCAATTTGGAGAGCGTTAGACTGAAGCTCTACAGGTCCCTGGCTCAATCCCGGATTTCATCAAATTGATTTAGTAATCATATCTGATGACCTGAAGGTGGTGAGATAATGTGACAGGATAGATAGTACAGCCTGCAAATCGGATGGAGTGCACTTCACCCTAAACTCGATGCATTATACAGGAATAGAGGTTGTATTCCTCTTCCTGCTCACTGAGCTATTGTCCAGAAAATGATTCTCCCCATTTTCGACTTTGGTGACATTTTCTACAGTGCTGATCCTAAGTCTGCCCTAGCCAGACAGGACCCCTCTTTCACTCCTTCTGCCATTTTGCCTTGGACTGTCCACCCTGCACCCACCACTGCTTCCTCTATTCCTCCCTATCCCTTCCCTCCCTTGAAGCTAGATGCCATTCAATCTAACTCCTTTATCTTGGGAGGCCACTGTGGAGCCCGAGCTGAGCAGCAGCACTTTTCAACAGCTCTCCACCTGAGAAATAAAATCACCCTTTTGGAGCAGCGATCCACTGAAATATTTTTCACCACTGCACAGAGGAGCCTTCAAAACCTAAGATGGGTAATCCTTGAAAAGACAAAGGTGGTGGTTCAGGCAATAAATCATCTGGGAATTCTCAACCCTCGAGGTCTAACCTTGAAGTATAGGCCACGTCTCACCAAGAGTCAGAAGAGACCATGTCTTCTATTGGTCTAAAACTGCAAAGGTTGATCACATCGGTCTGATTTAAATACCAAAATGGGCTGTTTTGGTATGAGAGTGTCTGTGGTCGAGAAGACGGTAGAGGGGATGCAAACAGAGGTCGGTGATGTTAAGTGGCAAGCAGAGTTGGCCGCAGCTGCAGCCTCGCTATTTGTTAAAGAAAATAACCATCTGAGGGCCCGACTCGAGACGCTGGAAAACCAGGAACGTTCATCTCATATCCAGATTCTTGGACTGCCCAAGGAGATTGAGGGAGATCATCCCCTCATGTTTCTGCAGGACTGGCTAGAGGCTAAACTGGTGCCTGAGGGTCAAGTCTGTCCAGTTGGGGCTGCAGAAAGCTTACCGGATAACTCCTCGGGGATACTGGGAGGACTCAGAAACCTCATGAACTCTGCTGGTAGTTATGGATGGTGTGAGCACTCAGGATAAGATTCTGTGGCTAGCCAGACAAGCAGGACCTATTACCCAGGATGAACGTACCATATATTTATTCCCTGATATCAGCTATGCTATGCTACTCGGATGTGCCAGAAAAAATGTTATGGTGTGAGGAAGCAGCTGAGGGAAGCATCCATGATGCACACGGTGGTTTACCAGCTCGATTGAGGATCGTCCATAATGGCAAGGTTTGTTTTTTTTCTGATCCCAATGAGACAGGTAATTGGGCTTCCACTTTGTTAGCAGCAGCCAGAGACAACGTCGAGACCCTGGGGCAGACGATAGTGACCTTGAGTACCACAAGGATGGCTGAACTGTCCTAAGTACTGATACATAAACTTTATTTGTTCCTTACTACAGACATTTATAAATGACTTTCTGAGTTACAGTTTTGGATACTACTTAATTTTAACATTTTCTGTAGTTGGAAGAAAAAGGTCACTCCTGCCTCAATTTTGCTGGGGTTTATGAAGGCTTCTCTTAGCTTTAAACTTTATATTATGAATTTGCTCTGCAGATAAGTTTTTGAATATCAGGGGCTGGCTTTTTATAGTTCTGTTACCAACTTAATTTTAACAAAAAGTAACGAATTAGCAGTCTCTTAGTTTAAAGAGCTTCTCATTATGAGGGTGTATTGCTGGTGATTACACAGAGTGGGAATGTGTTGCCTTACTTGATCTTTATAGGGAACCTAATTTACTTTTAGGTAAATAGTATGATGCCATTAGCCCTGCTACGGGGTGTGTATTGTCGGACTTTGAAACTAAAGATTTTAGCCTAACGAAACTAGTCATACTGCTCATGGGCTTATTGTTACAGCTAATTACTTTGACCTGTTTGTTAGCATGAATTCTAGTTAACCCTTCTATGTGGTATCATAATATTTGGGATGCACCTATTCTAGGATTAATGAGAGGGTTTGTTTTCTTTCTATGGTTTGTACTGATTTGTGTAGCTTGTCTTAGACATGGCAATGCTATGTGTATGATAACAAGTGAAAATGATAAAAATAAAGTACAACTCCTTTATCTTTAAATACTGGCTAGACTCTCTCCCCTCCTACCTTACCTCTCTTCTCTTCATGCCCAACCCTCCTCTTACACCCTTCCTAACTCTGGTTTTCGCTCCCTTGCACTCCCTCAAAAAAATAATCAGCTGGCTTGGTTGCTTTCTCTTACCATTTCCCCAAACTATGGAATTCCTTCCCCCTAAACATCTGCTCTGTCTCCTCCCAGCACTCATTTTCCTCCCTACTCCATAACTTTTCGAATCATACCTGTAGTTGCACCTGATAGCTATCTCTGTTCCTCTAGTTTCTACCTGCTACCCCCCTCTCCACTTGATCTTCTCTTGGCCACCTCTTCTGCTATCCCCCCCACTACCCTGGCACCTAGGATCTGTTCTTCCTAGAAATCCAATGAATTGCTCTCTCTGACTCTTCCTTCTTATTGCACTTTACATTTTATTTGCTCCTCAATGTCGTTACCTTTTGGTTTTTCACTAGGGTGTACCTCCCTGCATAAATTGTGCAAAGAAACTGCACAAATATTGTATAATCTCTTATATAATTGTAGCTTAGTGCTTTTGCTTAGTCCTCTACCTGCCATGTAATTATTGCCTATGCCTGTATACATTCTCAGCTCTTCCCGTTCTCCCAGGATGCATCTGGAAACAAGCTGTTATTCTGCTCAGTATGCCTTTCCTGGTGAAATATTAAAATAAACAAATAAATAAATAGATAAGGGTATCAACAGCAGAATGAGGGAAGTGGTGTTGCCACTGTTTAGATCTCTGATGAGACACCACCTGGACTACTTTGTCCAGTTCTGCAGACCACATCAAAGGAAGGACATAGAGTGGAGGTTTTCCAGAGGAGGGCAACAAAAATGGTGCAGGGTCTGCATCAGAAGACCCTATGAGTTGAACCTGAAGGACATCAATATGTACACCCTGGAAGAAAGGAGGAAGAGGAGGACATGATAAAGACCTATAAATACCTCAAGGGGATAACTAAGGTACAGGAGGGGAGTATTTGTCAGAGGAAAAATGCATGAGAACAAGGGGACATACAATGAAGCCAGAAGGGGGTAAATTCAAGAGAGAGGGGAGGAAGTATTTACTCACTGAAAGAGTGGTGGATGCCTGGAACAATCTTACAGTGGAGTTGGTGGTGATGAAAACAGTGGTGGGATTCAAGAATGCATGGGATAGGCATAAGGGAATCTTAGTGGAAACAAGAGGCAGGGAGCCAGAGATAAGTAGGGTCTGAAGTCTTTGATTATTTTTTTAAGTCTTTGATTACTGAGTAAATGCACTGATCCAAGGAACTGTTTTCAGTATAGGCAGGGAAAATGGGCAGACTGGGTAGGCCATGTGGTCCTTATCTGCCACCAGATTCTGTGTTTCTATGTAACAAATAATTTAGGTAAACTAACAGAACAAAATATAAATCCTTTAATGAGTGCCATTGGTCAGGACCTAGCAAAATGGAAGGATTTCCTTTAATCTTACTTGTGGAGATCCTCCCAAGATTACTTTACCAGTTCCAAGCCATTCCATTTGTTATGCCTAAACACGTATTTAATAATATATATATTTATTTATTGAAGATTCAGATTACAATCTTTGAGCTAGACAGCCCATTTACAAATGTTAAGATAACATACTCTCTAAATGTGATTGGAAAGGCGAAAGATCTAGATTAAAAAAGGAACATTTATTGTATCTAATAATAAAACAGGATTGAAACTGCCTGATTTAGAATCTTATCATTTGTCAGCTGTGATGGAGCCATTAAAAGAATGGTTAAATAAAGCAAACCCACCTTGAGTCTATATGGAATCTTATCAGACCCCATTCAAGAAAAGGGGATCTATAGTGTTTTAGAATCTCAACAGAATGTCCATATCTGTTAATAAAAAAAAATCTTTCTACGAGATATGCTCACTAACTGCATAAAAGTATAAAAATGAAGTGGAAATAGAAACAAAGTTAATAAACTTACTTCAATTTGGAAAAACAGTTTCCACACAGTATTTGAAAATAGTTTAATTGCAGAATGGTCACAATACGGAACGATACCGTAGATTATTTATATATGGGAGATGCTTTAAAATCTTGTCAACAAACAGAATGTAGTCTGGGCTCCCAAGAACATTTTTTTTTCAGTTACTTGCAAGTTAGAACTGCTTTAGAATAATTAATTCCTAAACATGAAACCTATGATAAAGGGAATGATCTGTTTAATATTATTTGCATATTGCCAAACAGAACAAACTTAGCATTTCTAAAATATATTCAAATGTTGTGGAGCCCATCCTGGGAGACTTTCAGAAACCGAAATCGAAGTGAGAAAAAGACCTCCAGATAAACTTATCTCAAGGAAAGTGGGACTTCATTTGCTTGTCGTAGAAACTGGCCGTACATAATAGATTAAATCAAAAACAGTATTATGTCCTACATAGGATCTATTATACCCCATACCTTTTGAATAAGTTCAATCTGTCCATATCCCATTTATGTCACAGATGTAAGAAGGAGATTGCCACACTGTCATGTGTCATGGTGTTCTGCCCAAGTTTAGCAACATTTTGGGATACAATATTTTAATCAGTGAATTTTATACCAGCAATAAATTTACAAAAAGAAGCAGAATTATGTTTATTGTGCACTACCTCTTTTCCAGGAGGTTGGCAGGTGGTTAGGAGGAGCAAATCAGGTGCCCCATCACTCTCTGCTCTCCAACACATTACCTCCGAAAACCATATAAACACTACAAACAGGTATCTGCCTCTATCTCTGAAATCAAATAAAGAGGCAGAAGACACTGCAGAGCAGGACACTGCGGCACAGGAGCTAGCACAACAATACTCACCCAAATCAGGAACCAAAACTAAACAAGCACAAAGGAAATCCAAAAACTACTGATCATAGGAGACTCCATGATTCGGGAGTTGATACCCATCTCCAGCCAGGGGTGATGGTCAGATGTCTCCCAGGTACATCAGCATGGAGACACTGACCGCATTGCTAAATTGTTCACAAAGCAGGAGAAAACATTGATGTTCTAGTACACATAGGGACTAATGATCTAGCCAACCCGGTCAGTTGTGGAGACCAAGGAACACCTTGACTAGGCTGGTGACAAACTATCATCTATTTCGTCCGGCATCTCCTTCTCTGAGATCCTGCCAGTCTGGGAGAAGGGAGCAGATGGACGGAAGGTCAGAAGAAGGGAGATAGGGGAGCTAAATATGTGGCTCAAGGACTGGTGCCAGGAAAAAGGACCAGATTTGTAGGGAACTGGCAACAGTTCTGGGGCGAAAGTTCTTTAAATTTGATGGACTGCATCTGACTAAAGAGGAGTCAGTGCATTGGGGCAAAGTTTGATGTCTTTGCAGAATATTTAAACTAGCAAATGGGAGAGGGTGCAGCACCCCATTCGTCGAATGGGAAGACACCCTCCCCTCAGCTAGTGGTCAAACAGGAATTCAGCGTGTTTGCCGTTCATTTGCATCACCAGGTAAGAAAAAGGTTTGTCTCCCCATACGATGCACAGGGGTAATGCCAAACTTCACCCAACAACTAACACACCAAAATCTGGCCAATGGAAAATCATGTACACAAATGCTCACAGCCTGGGAAATAAGATCCCAGACCTGCAGGCAATAATGTCAGAGGCTAAACTGGACATAGTAGCAATTAGTGAGACGTGGTTTACCAGTAATCACACTTGGGAGACTTCAGTACCTGGCTATGTATTGTTCAGAAGAGACCGAGGTGCAAAAAGGGGGTGGCCTGTATGTTAATGAAAATATCAAAGCTACAGAAATTCAGAATACACATAAGGAGCCAGAAGAACTGTGGGTCACCCTGGAAACAGGAAATGGGACAGCCATAAGAACTGGGGTTGTCTACAGGCCCCCAGACCAGAGGGAGGACATAGACACATTACTGTTAGAAGATATACAAAACATGACAGCTAAAGGGAGGTTCTGATAATGGGAGACTTCAACATGCCAGATACAGATTGGTCAATACCAGCAGGAACATCTGCCAGAACTAGACTCATAATGGATTCCTGCAGGAGGGCCTCAAAAACTGGTACAGCAACCCACAAGAGACAGGGCTATCCTAGATCTAGTACTGACTAACAAAGAAGGGATCACAGATCTCCAGGTAGAAGGTCACCTGGGGCCAGTGACCATCACATGGTATGGTTCAATTTGGCTACTACATCTAAATCATCCCATTCCAAGGCAAAATATGGGACTTCAGAGGAGCTGACTTTGATAAGATGGCCAACAGAATTAAGCTAGTCCTGGCAAAAGAAACACAGGTGAGGAGGGGTACAGGCAAAGTGGGCAAGCATTAAGGATACAATACTTGAAGCAACATCCCATTGTGTTAGACAGAAAAGGAAGTGCAAAAGAAGAAGGAAACCACTTTGGTTCTCAAATACAGTAGCAGAAAAGGTCAGAGCCAAAGGCTGGCCTTCAGAAAATATAAGGAACACAGCGGGATGAAGATAGGGAGGCATACCAAACTGCCCTAAGGGAAGCAGGTAAGGCAGTAAGGCAGGCAAAGTCCCAAACTGAGGAAACACTAGCACAAACAGTAAAGAAGGTGACAAGACTTTCTATAGATACATTAGTGAAAGGAGAAAGTCCAGAGGTGTGCTAAGCTTAATGGAGAAAAGGGAGCATGTGAGGAGGAGGACCCTGTAAAGGCATCTATCCTAAATAGATACTTTGCTCAGTATTTACTGAAGAGAAGGTAGGGCAGGGCCCACAGCTCAGCATCATGGACACAGGGGAGGGAGGTGAGCACTACTCCCTTCACAAAAGAAAGGGTCCTACAAGAGCTTGCTAAGCTCCAGGGGTGGATAAGGCAATGGGACCTGATGGCATACATCCCAGGGTACTTAAGGAGCTAAGGAGGAACTAGCAGAGCCATTAGCAGAATTGTTTAGTGAGTCTCTGAGCACAGGAGAGGTCCCAGAAGACTGGAGAAGGGCTCATGTGATCCCACTCCACAAGAGTGGTAGCAGGAGGAGGCAGGGAACTACAGACCAGTCAGTCTTACCTCAGTAGTGGGCAAGATTATGGAGGCACTCCTTAAGGAAAGGATAGTGCAACACCTGGAATCCATAGGGCACAGGATCCAAGACAGCATGGGTTTACAAAAGGAAGGTCCTGTCAAACTAATCTCATAGATTTCTTTGACTGGGTAACCAGAGTGGTGGACCAAGGGGGAGCAGTTGATGTCGCCTACCTTGACTTCAGCAAGCTTTTGACACTGTTCCACATAGAAGATTGATAAATAAGCTAGGTAGGCTCAGGGTGGGTCAGAAGTTGGTCAACTGGGTGGCAAACTGGTTGACTGGCAGAAAACAGAGAGTGGTGGTAAATGGTATACAGTCAGAAGAGATGCAAGTCACAAGTGGGGTACCTCAGGGGATCAGTCCTGGGGCCAGTCCTATTCAACATCTTCATTAGTGACCTCTCAGATGGACTAGAGCGGTAAGGCTTGTCTGTTTGCAGATGACACCAAGATCTGCAACAGAGTAGATGATCCAGATGGGGTGGGCAGAATGAGAAGAGATCTGGATAAACTAGCAGAATGGTCAGAAGAGTGGCAACTGGGATTTAATGCAAAGAAGTGCAAAATCATGCACATAGGGAAGAGAAACCCTGAAGCCACTTATAGGCTGGGAGGGAGTTGCTAGCAGTCACAAAGGAAGAAAGAGACTTGGGCATCATCATCACTGATGACCTAAAATCATCCAAGCAGACCTCTAAAGCAGTAGGTAAGGCTAGGGGTGTTAGGGTGTGTATTCGTAGGGGAGTATCTGGGAAATCGTAGAGGGAGGTAATAATCCCTCTGTACAGACATTAGTTGAGCCCCATCTGGAGTACTCGTGCAGTATTGGAGGCCACACCTCACAAGGACATTAACCAAATTGAGGCAGTCCAGAGAAGGGCAGCAAAATGGTGCAGGGACTGCATCAGAAGACATATGAGGACAGATTAACGGAGCTCAATATGTATACCCTTGAGCAAGGAGGAGAGAGGTGATATGATCGAGACATTAAACACCTTAAGGGCATAAACAAGGTGAAAGAGTCTAACATATTTAAATATAAGAAAATAGCAGGACAAGAGGACACAGCATGAGATTAGAGAGGCCGATTAAGGGGATGTGAGGAAATTCTTTTTCACAGAAAGGGTGGTAGATGCATGGAATGGCTTACCACAAGAATTGGTGGCTATGAATACAGTGCAGGGCTTCAAACAGGCATGGGATAGGCATAAGGGAGCAATACAAATGACTATGAATAGATAGGTCACTGACAGAGCAAAGGCCGATGGCACATTTATAAGGTAGAAAAAGAAATGGGCAGACTGGATGGGCCTTGCGGTCCTTATCTGCCGTCAACTTCTATGTTTCTATGTTTCTATGTTTCCAGATTTACCAGAGGGGCCAGGTCATAAATTGTTCAATGTAATACTAATTAATGCAAGATGCTGTATAATAAGATTGTGGAAAGACTATTCCTTATTCGCGGGAGCTCTGGAAAAATTTATTATATTTAGAAAAAAAATCAGGATCTTACAACTAACCATATTAAGAAATATTGGGAAGTATGGGTACCTCTATAAAGTAGATTGGAGTCATGGACCAGCGAGATGCCCAGAATGGTCTATAAAAGGGGCGACAACATTGCCAACAGTGTGGTCAGAAGCCTCTATGTACCAGTAGAACAGGTAGACAATAGTAGACCACTTCCATCAGGAAATCACATATGTGGGGGATGTTTCTTCTGTAAGTAAATTCCCATTGCGGATACCCTCAAGGATTCCCAGACTGGTAAACAGTATAAAGTGAATGCTTTCATCAGTTGCAATACAGAGGGCACTGTATACAAAGCAACTTGCAACTGTGGC
The DNA here is from genome assembly GCA_016271365.2 of Neoceratodus forsteri. Taxonomy (NCBI): domain Eukaryota; kingdom Metazoa; phylum Chordata; order Ceratodontiformes; family Ceratodontidae; genus Neoceratodus; species Neoceratodus forsteri. The sequence goes on from CM057450.1 coordinate 237,541,548, forward strand.
AACTTTTATGTGGGAAAAACTATGAGAAAGTTTAATATTCATATTGGTGAACGCAGAAGGGCAATAGAGAAACAAGTTCCCACAAGTTCTCTGATGATCTATGTTATGACACAAGGACACGACCATGACTTTATGTTTTGAGGTCTGGAAAAAGTTGCCTTATCAAAAGGGATGAGGAGTTGGACAGAATGCTTTTAAAATGAGAAAGCTATTAAGGCTGGCCCAACAATGCAGTGGTAGCACTACCACTTACAATGCTGGCGACCCAGGTTCAGGAATAGACCAGGGTCTCAAGAGGGTCGGCCGGGGGGGGGAGGTGGGATTGAACATCCCTTGGATACTCTTTGCCTCCAGAGGACGGGGGGTAGGGGTAGTGTCTCTAGTGCAGTGCCCCTGGGTGACCAAAGGAGGTACTTCCACTGGGAGGCCCAGTCAAGTGTGTTGGATTCTATAATGGGAGCAAGTGCGTTATGATGCACACAGCTCACCCTCTGCCGACATCGAGGCAGGTTGGTAATTACTGAAAAAACAACCAATCAGGATGCAAGATGACATCTGCCTTGTGCTGCAGGCCCTGCACAACCAATTGCAACACTCTCCCTGCCCACCAAAGCTCAAGTCCAAGGGCGAGGGGGGCTGGGGTACCCCCTGTCGACCCTACTGGGGGGGGGATGCTAGGATGGAACCAGCGCAGAGACGTAAGTCCCATGGCAGGTGAGTGATGGGGCTGGGCCCGAGGCTGGGCTGATGGTCAAGTCCTGGGAAGGGAAAAAAGTAGAGTTAGTTAAAAAAAATATATTTTTATTTTATTTAGTTTTTGTTGACTGGGTAAGTGCACTAGACAAATCCTGCCTATTTTCGGGCACGACCCGGGAGAGGGGGATACAGATGAATGCCAACTGACTTTGAACCAGATTAAGCTATTGGAAATACACATTAAAGGTCATGCAAGGACTTGGAGTACATGAACATTTTCAGTTGCGCCTTTTTTTGTAATTTCCACCCATAAGCATGTATAGCTGTTTGGACTATAATATGGTTATCTAGACTAACCAGAGGCTCCTGCAATCAGCCCTTTAAGGTACCTTTCTGTCGCACATCAAAAAGCCAAAGATCTTTCGAATATTGTGCCCCACGTTGTCTAAACTCCTTCCCTAAGGCAATCCTTGGTGCTATGAAGTTAGGCTCATTTAAATCCAAACTTTGATCCCATCTCTCTGTCCTCTGCAGATGTGACTGTGTCACTTAACTTTTTGTTTCCCTAATTCACGTAATAACAGTTCTTGCAACCTCTGTGGCACTTATGCATTTAGACCAGTTTTCTGCCTCCCCGCCTCCCGTGCCTGGCACCTCACCCCTCATCCCTTGTGGTGCTACCCTTTTACCCCTTGCCCTTCCCCAAGCCTCTGACGAAGCCTCTGGCTGACTTCCCATCTCCCCCTGTTTCTATTCCACTTCCCATAGTACTTCTGTATAACCAAGTATAAAATGTTGCAACTCTTTGTTCTTCCTAACCAAGGATGCAGGTCTCCACAGCAGTTAACACGTGTTTACTTTTTATCCAGTACTTCTTTCTCTAACTAGATTTTTTTTACACCTATCGACTATTTTTACTGTATTGTAGTTCCACCAGATTCCTATTCCATCATATGTATTTTATTCTTATTATGTTTCCTATGTACAACTACATGTGGATTGTGTCTATTGTATTGTTCTCACTACGATGTGGAACCTCTGTAAACGAGCGTTCAGCTCAAAGGTTTTTCCAAGATTTCAAATAAAATAAAGAAATAACATTTATATAGCCACAGTAATAGGTTAAGATATGCTTTTTGCATGTCATTAGCTGTTTGAATTGCACATTAATGTTAGAGTGATAAGACCAGTATTCCTTTGCAGGAATTTGATGCAATTTATAGGCAGCTCTATCAATGTGTGGGTGAAGGGGTAATACTGAACTCTTCTCAGGACGGCTGTTCATGAAATTAGAAATATAGCACTTTAAATTATTATGCAGACTTACTTTAGGCCTTGTGCTATTTATAGCTGTTACAGATCCTGTATTTATTCTGTACTGGAGTTCATAACTTATTTATCATTGTTTTATCTGTGTTTTGTTGTTCCATTTTCCCTCTCCTCTCTCCACCCCTCTTTTCCTTAAGTCATCATGAATTTGTAACTTACTCTGTGAATGTTTAATTGTGATTGTGACTGTGGAGTGGTTGGGGATCACCATGCCTGCTGGTGTCTGATGATAGAACAGACAAGATGTCTGGAAGTGCTTCCAACTGGAGAGCAGGCTTCTCCAGGGTCATCTGGTGTTCACTTAGTGATCTCAGTTTTCTCACAGTCGGCTTAGGGCTGTAGGTAAAGGGTTCCAGGGACCCTGAAGAAGAAATAGCCTTTTCAGTCAATCTTTGAAAGAGCTCATCCCCCCCCAGAGGGGGAAACTCACTGCTGGGCCAGGAAAAATGCAGCTCCAGTCATTGCCTTCAAGCTGTTAGTTTTCATAAAAACTGTTGTTTATTTCACAATAGAGTCATTTGCTGAGATCCCAGACTTCTTTAGTTTGCCATGCATTCAGTGCCTGTCAGACTGTTGCACACCATTTCACAGATCCTACCTCTCTGTCACACTGGCAGAACTACCAGATCCCTAGGAACAGACCCTTTTATAGGGGACGAAACTCAACACCCTATTGGTCAGCCAGGAATGTTGACCCAGTAGTTCTGGGCTTGCATGCAGACTGAGAAGCAAAGCAAGCTTCAGACTGGCTGAAATTCACAAGCTTTGTGGGTGCTGACCTACCAGCTGCCTTTGCAAGAATCAGAGGGCTGAGAGGAGAGACATGAATGCTGCCATGTTTCTTCACATTAGAGGTGCACCCTTTAGCATCTTGCTACCACATTGCTTTAAGCCCTCCTGGGCTGATTCAGTGTTTCCTGGGCCCCATTCCCTGTTCTGAGACCAGGGACATGTTTGTTTATTTGAGCACTGTGCCCGTTCTGAAGTCGAGGATCTGGTGCAGGAGGCAGCCAGGTAAGTCCCCAGATATGGAGAGGCTTATTAGCTCTGTTCAACGTGATATACAACGATTCACGAACTGGCCTTTTAATGGTAATGCATTTGGTTCTGGAAATACATTTCAGCCATAGGAGTTTAAATTTAAATAAGAAGTTTGGAATCAAAAATGGACAAATCATTTCCATTGTTTTTCCTCCTGAATAGAAATGATGAAACATTGTAGAGCAAAGGGTACAGAAGTTTGAAACGCAGTTTACACAAAAGATTAGAGTACCTTGATTTCAGTTAAGGTGGGCATGTTTTTTGAGGTATCCTGATATTTAATTATTTTTGACTGGAATAATTGATTTCTAGAATGAAAACTAAAATCCGAATGCTTCAGAGTTTTGAAATGTATAATATGTTTAACATACTGGGGGAGAGTATATGTATGCACCTGTATGAAACGGTAGTTGTTTTTTGTAATAAATCCTACTGTATATAATTGTGAAATACAAGCTATCCTTATGACCATGGCATTACAAAACATTGACTTCAATAAATGGGCCGTCTGATTTAAGTTTTGTGGAACATTTTATTTCTCTATCTGACATTATCCTCCAGTAAGCAGGCATGGTATTCCCCTTTTGGTTAGCATGTGTGGCAAGTCTCTCAAAGATCTACTGTTGCTGGTAAGTAATGGACCTTTCTGGCCGCTGCAATCTTTTTCAATCTGGCAAATGTCGTTAATGTGGTGACCCACATCCTGCTCCTTTTCAAGATCTTCTAAGAAATAGTTTTCCCCATAGAGCCACATTTTTTTGGTTTTATTGCTGGAAGTGCTTGGACCTCTTGTGAGCAGAACCTTTTGGCTATCGGCACCAGTGCCCTATGCCAGCACAGGAATTAACTTGTGTCAGCATAGACAGGTGGCATCATTAGCCCAATTGCCTCAGTTTATTTTTTCTCCATCGTAGAATAAGCACTGCACTGAGAGTACAAAACTTTGGGATCACCCACGTAGGCCATTCTTTTACAAGATGAGACAAGGGAAGTCATCATTTTAGCATCTGTGTTGTAGGAAAATAAATTCTTCCTCTGACTAGCACTTGCTTTGCTTTGTATGTCTCAGTCTGGACAATGGTTTTTGCATTGTGTTGGACATGTGGTCATCTGTCAAACAGGACCATTAAGGTGGTTCCATTGAGCTTTTGACAGATCCCCTGCATCGACTCTTCAGAAACTAAATGGTTTGGTATTAGGTTGTTTCTCTGTTCTGCTGAGCAACTCACTTCCAGAGTTAGTTTTATCATTGGTTATCTCTGAGTGAGAGTGCCCTCCTTCCCCTTAGTCTGAGTAGGTGATGGAGGGGCACTTAGTGACACATCTCTCACTGGCTTCAACCTTCTCTGGGCAGTCTTCACCAGCTATGTCACACCTTTCATGAGTCTAACTGTTCCCTCTAAGGACATCGTCTCAGAACCTCACACCCCCTCATTGGTCTATCTCTTCCCTCTGTGGACCTTGTCTCAGGACCTCACACCCCCTCATGGGTCTATCTCTTCCTCTAGGGACCCTGCCTGAGGACCATTAAGAGGGTCAAGATGGGCATTGCCCTTTCCTGACTCCATCAAGAAACTGTCCGAGTCACCCAGGGCTCTGTCTTTGGGATAGTTCATGGCTATGGTCACAGTGATGTTAACACTGCCTAGCACCATTTTACCCTTGGCACAGAGTCTCTATTTGAGCATGAGGCTGTTGGTTGTGCCACATACTGCGTTTCCCTCGGTGCCGACCTTATCTTATATGGTGTCACTGTCAGTGCCACATAGCAGTTCTTTCTTGGAACTGTGCTCAGCTCCATCATCTGTGGTGCACAGTGGTTCCCCTTAACACTGAGTGCCACTGTGGCACTGACTGCTGCCATGTCGGTCACTCCTTTTTCACAGCCACTTATTACTTTGGTGCTGAAAGTGAGTTCTGTTTTAAGTGTATCACAACAACCCCATCAGAGTCTTTGTTCCAGACCGATTATCAGTTCTAGCCTCAGTGGTTCTAAACTCAATACTTCCACCTGTCATGGCAATGCTGATCCCTCTACAACACCCCTCATAGGTGGGTACAGCGTTAGAATCATCACTGCTAGGACAGAAGCATGCTAAACACCCTTATCAGGTGTCTTCCTCTGCTTCTTTGGATTCCCAACTTCCAGCCCACCAGGCTGCAGAGAATTGCCCTCGGACTCTTTGCAGCCCTCTCTGTTGTCAGGACCTCAGGTATCCGCTCATTTAGCTTACTTCTTGATGCCCCCAGTCTTACAGTCAGAGAAACATGTTGCTACTTGGATGGCCTCCACCAAACACTGGTTCAAGGAGAAGGACCCAGCTCAGGTCTCCAGCTCCCCAGGGGCAGCCTTCCTTTCCTCTGTCCTTGTCCTCCTCTGATGACAATGATACATCCATTTATACTCCTCCTTCCTCTACAGAAAATTTAGTATTTCAGAGGTTCATAGAGAATATGAAAATGATGCCACACTGGTCCAGATTTTCAGTCCCAAACCCCACTGAGTGAACTGTGAGTTTCTCAGTATCCTCTGCACTTGGTTGGTGTTTGTTCCTCCAGCTCTCCCGGCACTCTCTGAAGGGGCACATGCAGCTTGGCATCGACCCTTAAACCCTAGCATCAGTACCCTCTGGGTTGAACAACTGTTACCTCATTATTCCATTTAAACTTACACAGACCTTGTATTTCAAAGGATGGCATAAATAATTTAGTTCTTCAGCGAGCCTTTGACTTTTTTTTTTTTACACTTACAGAGTCCCCTTTATCTGGTATCTACATGTTGGCTTCTCACCTTAGCACTGTGTGTGTGTGTGGGGGAGTGTGTGTGTGTGTGTGGAGGGGGAGAGAGAGTGTGTGTGTGTGTGTGTGTGTGAGTGTGGCATGGGGTAATTTTTATGTGGGCGTTGGGGTGTTTTTGTGGGTATAGTGGATGTGGTTATTGTGGTAATATTGAGGTAGGCTTTTATTCAGGCACATGACTTAATGGTGTTACAGTGGCTAGAACTCTTAGTTCACATATATAGTAAATATTTACTTCCTTCTACTAGTTGTCTGTGGTTGGATTACATACGGTCACATTTTTAAATTCTGTACATATTAAGATGCATATCTCATTTACTTGAGGTTCATGAAAGGTTTAATTCCTTGGGGTAAATATTGCAATGATTGGTGTGAATGATGGTGTATTAGGACTCTTGTACATATATCTCCTTCTAACTAGTTACCTTTCGCCGGGAAGGGGGGCAGGGGGATTTAATTCCTATGAGTTATTATTCAGATTCCTTAGACTGTTTCTGTACATGTTTTGTTATGCACTGAAACTGTATTGAAATCTGTACATATCAGGCTCATGGTCTCAGTTTCTTGGTGGTCCTTGACAAGTATTTTTTTTTTTTTATTTGGCACTTATACTTACAATTGATATTATCATATATAAAATTCTGTTACAACACTGAAGGCCTTAATGTTTATGGAATATATTAACTGGTTGACAGTATAGTTGGGAAAATGTCTCCAGCTAAGTTCTACATTACATTATGTGTGAAACGTTTGCTCACTTTGAGTAAGCTTTACTTTAAACCCTCTGTATGCCATATATAAATAATTTCTGTTTATTTTATTTTGGGGGCTTGTTTTTAACTTGCAGTAATGTATCATTTTAGCATGTCTTTATTATCCACAAGTTTGTCTTTCGTTGACTGTGTTCTTTAACACACAAGGGCACTTGCAGTTAAAGTTGAAAGCTCCTCATCTTACATGTAATCAGGGAGAACAGTATCATAAGGTTTTGTTTTCATTAGACTGTTTTCTTGAAACACACTGATACATTTTAAAATTGATGTGAGGAGAACTCTTGCTCGTTGCTATCGTCTGATAACCTTTGACCTTCAGGGGCTTTTCAGCTAAAAGCATGCTGGTGTTAATTAGCTTCTCTGACATAATCTTCAGTTATTCTGTTTGAATGAGCATGTTAAACCAATGAGAATCATTTCTGTTTTTTATGCATTATCTGGGTGTTAATAGTATGAGATTTTCTAAATAACTATTATAAAGCTTTGGAAGAAGGACTTGGTTGGTCCGAAAGCTAGAGCACTTTATTCTTTTGTTGTAGCATCTGTGTTGGTCCAATAAAAGGTATCAGACCATTTGCTCCTGGATCTGTACCTCATTTCTGGTGACGCCTTAGGTTACACCACTAACCCTCCTAGTGGATTTATCACTTTCTGCATTCCAAAAGAGTTCACTGCCAATGCACAATGTCTCTTTATGCCCTTCTCTGAGTGGCAGTGGCTTGATGCTTTTGGTAGAAAAATATATTTGTCTGTTATGGCTCTAGTAGGGGCGGGGATGTAGCAATTTGTTTTAAAACAGAGTTGGGCCTTGTTGATGTGCCAGTTGAGGACACTAGATCCTTCGAGTGTACTGTAGCCGCAGGTGCAGGGTGCAAAATCGTTCTTGTCTATCATCCACCAGGTGGCGAGAATCAGTTTTTGCAGGAAGTCGCAGACTTCATTGTCGACATGGTGTTGGACTCCCCCAGGCTGATGGTATTGGGGGATTTCAGTGCCTGGATCGACGATGAACTCTCACAGTTTGGACAAGACTTCCTCTGACTTACGAGTTCATTGGGCTTCACACAGGAAATTTCCTCTGCGACTCATAATTACGATCACTCCTTGGACCTGGTCTTCCTTCTGGGATTGGAGGCCTCTGATTTGGTGATGGAACAAGTCAGAAGGTCCGACCGTCATATCATCAGGTTCAGTCTCTTGGCTCCCCCTTGTAGGTCTGCCCCTGTGGAGATGGTCCGATACCACCCTTTATGGGGTTTGACCCCTGATGGTCTTTTGGCGATGTTGGACCTATCAGGAATTCTGGTAGCAAGCGAGGGTCTGTAGAAGCTACTCCAGGCTTTTAATTGAGCAGTTGAGGGTGCTCTGCATACCCTCACTCCTTTCTGTGTTTGCCCGCTTACTCTCCGCCCTCTGTCCCCATGGCTCGATGGGACCTTGAGGGTGATGAAGCAGGTGGGGTGAAGGCTAGAGCATGTTTGGCATGGATCCGGCTTAGATGATGACAAACTTAGACTGATGGAACATTATAAATTCTATCAGTCATCAATCTCCCATAAGAAGGCAGTATAGTGCAGTGGTTTAAGGCTCTGAGCTGCAAATCTGGAGACCTGGGTTTGAATCCCACAGCCCCCACTTGCATATTGTGTGACCCTGAGCAAGTCACTTAACTTCCCTGTGCTCCCAGGTTGCACCTGTAAACAAGCTTTCAGCTTAGTGTGTCTCACCTGGTTAAACAACTGGAAAAAAAAAAGAAGGCAGAATTCCTGTCCAGGGAGATTGCATCCGCACAGAACCAACCAGCTCAGCTGTTCCGAACCGTGGACAGACTGTGCAATCCAGCCTGTCTATAAGTTCATAAAGCCTTGTCGCAAGTAGAGTGCAATGAGTTTGCTTGCTTCTTTGCTGATAAGGTTGCCGACATCAGGTCAGAGATTCGCTTATCATGCCCTGTGGGGGTTACTGGTGGTCGTTGTAGGGTCACGACTCCTCCCTTTTGCTGGACTGGCGATCGAGGACATCATGCGGCTTCTCCAGAGTATATGTCCAACTTGCTGTAGCTTAGATCCGAGCTGTACTCGCCTTTTAATGGGGTGCGTAGATGTGATCAGCCCGGTTCTAGCGGAATTAATTAATCTGATGTTCATTGGAGTCGGGGGAGTTTCCCAGCTCTCTGAAAGAGGCTGTGGTCACCCCCCCTTCTCAAGAAATCTTCTCCTGACCCAGATGCTCCTGCAAACTACAGGCCAATCTCTAACCTTCCCTTTATAGGGAAGGTAACTGAGAAAGTTGTCACACAACAGTTGGAGAACCATCTTACCATCCTTGCTATCTATGATCCTCTCCAGTCTGGTTTCCATAAGAGACACAGTACTGAGACTGCTCTGGTTTGGGTACTCAATGATCTCCTGATGGCTAGAGATCAGAAGCACCATTCCATCTTGGTTCTTCTTGATCTCACTTCAGCTTTTGACACTGTGAACCATGGGGTAATTCTTGACTGTCTGCAGTTCATTTGTGGCCTGTCGGGTACAGTCCTCAGATGGTTCCATTCTTTCCTCAAAGGCAGGTCGCAGAGGATAGTATCAGGGATTTTTTCCTCTGACACCTACTCTCTGCCATGTGGGGTCCCGCAGGGTTCATTGTTGTCCCCTATGTTGTTCACAGTGTACTTGCTTCCATTAGGAGACATTGTAAGACAGTAAGTGCTGAGTTTTCACTGTTATGCAGACGATACTCGGCTGTACTTGTTTTTTGTGCCCAACTAGGATAGTGCACTGTCAGTTTTTTCTGTCTCACTGAAATCCAAGACTGGATGAATTCTAGTTGGTTGAGATTGAATCCTGGCAAGACGGAGGTGTTAGTGGTGGATCCTGGTCACCGGATAGTGGGGTCGGTTACTGGACGGCCATCTGGGCTTTGGCTTGAAGGCTCTCAGCTTCTGACCTCTGAATGGGTGTGGAATCTGGGAGTGATATTTGATAACAGGCTGACACTTCATTCTCAGGTGTCAGCTGTCATCAAGTCCTCTTTTTACCATCTGAGGAACATCGCCCGGATTCCTCACCTTGTTCCATCTGGTGACCTTCCAACTTTGGCCCATGCGTTTGTGACCTCGTGCCTTGACTATTTTAACTCCCTGTACCTAGGGCTTCTGGGGGTTGATATCCGCCACCTGCAGCTAGTGCAGAATGTTGCGGACAGGTTATTGTCTGGGTCAACTTGATCCAGTCATATTTCACATGTGCTGCATGCTCTGCACTGGCTGCCTGTTCAGTGGCGGATCACCTTTAAAGTTGACTTGCTGATTTTTAGAGCCCTACCTGGTCTGGATCCGAGCTACCTACAAGCATTTCTGAGCCCTTAATGCCCCCGCAGACCACTCCGCTCAACCGACAATGGATTGCTAAAGATTCCCTGGGTGCGTTTGAAGACCTCGGGAGCTCGGGCATTTGTTTTTGCCGCTCCCTCCCTGTGGAATTCTCTACCTGGTCAGGTACAAGAGTACCAGACAGTGGAGAGCTTCAAAACTGCTTTAAAAACATACCTATTTGCACAAGCTTTTTCTGACTTTTAGCATGTATATTTATGTATTTTAAATGTTTTTTATTATTTTATTTATTTGTGAATTGTTTTTAGTAATGCAACGACTGTACAGCACTTTGATAGTTTTCTGATATAGCACTTAATAAATAACATTTATTATTATTATTATTATCATCAGTGAGGATTGCAGTATATGAAGACCATATTTATTTATTTGTTTTTGGTAACTGGGTACGAGCACTAGACAGCATTGCCTATTTTCAGGCATGACCCAGGAGAGTACAAATCAAGGAACAGGTAAAAAACAAATACATATAACCTGCTACCAATTGCATTTATGGGACCTGTTGCATTCAAAGCACTTAGTTTTACTTTCAGGTCAGGAGCCTTCATCCTTCTAGAAACTGCCTTCTAGGGTCAGGTGTGACCATAAACCTCATGCACTTGGCATATGACACCACTGAGGTGCATTCAGACTGCAGCAACGGCCATCTGGCTACATTAGTATGCCTGGCTCAGGTTAGTGAGTCTCATCCGTACTATTTAATTCCTCATTCAGTGGGGATGCCCTGTTTACCCATTCGACTGCTAGGCTCTTGGCCTGTTGCAGTAGTCAGCAGCCCAATGCCAACTCTTCTAAAATGGCATTTGGAACTTCACTTGAGGACTGGAGGAGGGCAGGTGTGATTCCCCTTCACAAAAGTGGGAGCAAGGAAGAGGTAGGAAACTACAGACCTGTTAGTTTGACCTCAGTGGTAGGAAAAATGATGGAATCACTTCTGAAAGAAAGATTTGTGAGTACCTACCAGCCAACAGGGCACAGGACCCATGGCAGCATGGATTCACAGGAGGAAGGTCAGATCAGATGAATCTAATAGATTTCTTTGACTGGGTGACCAATGTAGTAGATCAGGGAGGGGCTGTGGACATGGTCTACCTAGACTTTGGTAAGGCATTTGACACAGTCCCACACAAAAGATTAGTAAACAAGTTTGCCAGCCTGGGAGTGAGACCCAGAGTGGTAATCATAGTAGAAAACTGGCTGGACAACAGGACACAGAGGGAAATAGTAAAAAGAATCCACTCTGAAGAAAGGGAGGTTACTAGTGGGGTACCGCAGGGTTCAATACTGGGACCAGTCCTCTTTAATGTCGTTATAGGTGACAATGTGGAGGGACTGGAAAGAAAAACATGCCTCTTTTCAGACAACACAAAGATCTGCAACAGGGTTGATAGACAAGGAGGGTGGCAAGGATGAGAAGGGGCTTGGCAAGGTTGGAGGAATGGTCAAAAGTATGGCAGCTAAGATTCAATGCAAAGAAGTGCAAAGTAATGCACCTGGGAAACAAAAACCCAAGGGAAGAGTACACAATGGGAGGGGATATTAACAACAACAACAATGGAAAGGGATGTGAGGTAATTATATCAGATGACTTAAAGGTAGGTAAGAAATGTGAGAAGGCAGTAAGGAGGGCTGGGGGATACTGGATTGCATAAGGAGAGGCATCACCAGTAGGAAACTGGAAATTGTCATCCCTCTGTGCAGACAGTTGGTGAGACTCCATCTGGCGTACTGCGTGCAGTTCTGGAGACCCCATCTCTGCAAGGACATAAACAAGATGGAGGCAATCCAGAGGAGGGCAACTAAAATGGTGCAGGGTCTGCACCAGAAGCCATATGAAAAGAGACTAAAAGAGCTTAATATGTATACCCTCGAGGAAAGGAGGGAGAGCAGGGACAGAATAGAAACTTTCAAGTACCTCAAGGGAATCAACAAAGTCCAAGATGGTAGCATCTTTCAGAAAAAGAGATGCGCAAGAACAAGGGGGACATAATTTGAAGATAGAGCGGGGATGGCTCAGGGGCAATGTGATGAAGTATTTTTTCACAGAGAGAGTGGTGGATGCATGGAACAGCCTTGATGAGGAGGTCATGGGGTCAAAAACAGTGAGGGAATTTAAGAATGCATGGGACAGACATAAGGCAATTCTAGTGGGAGTAGAAAGAAGTAGGCTGTTGGTTAACTAGGATCTGCAGCCTATCCAATAGGTAGGGAAATGGGCAGACTGGGTGGGCCAAGCAGTCCTTATCTGCCGTTAAAATCTATGTTTCTATGTTTCACATCAGCCTTGCAAGGGTAACATTTCAAAATCACCTGATTTGAGCCTGCCTGTGGCCAAAATCCTGCATGAAGAATATTTGCACCAGGTCTGGAATGAGCCTTATAGTTTCCTTTGACTCTTTTGCCATTATCTGATATTGCTTGTCACTCAACCAGAGTGGGGCTCTATGGAGAATATTGATTCTTAGAAGATAGGAAAGTTACTTATCCTTACTCTTAATCTTCTACAATATATTTTCCATAGAGCCACACTCACCCACTCTCCTGCCCCCTTGTCACTGAAAGGAGCAGAGACTTCCCTTTCTCTATTTTGTTTAACTCTATGTTTATGCTCCTACCTGTTCCCACATCGGCCCCTCTCTTCAGGGCCTCATTGATGACCCACCTTGGAGTCCTTCCAGGAATCATCCACACACACATAGGTGCCCCACTCATTACCCTAGATCCTCCGGATGACCCCCCCCGGGTGGGGTGGCAGAGTACCCCATAAACTCCCCCAGACACTGACAGAGCATGCGACCTATTCGTGGAATCCCCGGAAGCCCTGAGTGCCGTCCTCCGAGGCCCGTCTAACGGTGCCGACATGGGGAGCATTTTCCATTTTTCATCCCACCACCTAAGCATCAGCGTGCAATGACAGCCAATGAATTGGGGGCATGCTGAGATGTGTCCTCCACTCTGGCTCTCGGCTGATACTCCACCCTTGATCCATGCTGCTTCCTCCTGCACCTGCCACTAGGGCTCCCCCAGGTGGCGGTATCACAGTGAGGTCTGCAGATTCCCCTCCCCGGAGAAGGAGAGCAGCCATCAGGCACTCAATCCTTCTCCTCCCCTGCCGACCCCCGGCGGCCTGTGCTCGTTTCTGAATACGGGTCGCCGGCGTGGTGTGAGGTGTGGCATCCAGCACCTCAACCCTCAGCACCACCGAGCCGGCCCCCCTTCTCTATTTTAGGGTTGGTTTGTGTAGCAGGGTGTAGGAAGATTATTCCCCTGATGACTGGTCTGAGACCAGTTTCCGCGCAACCTGGTTTGAGACCAGCCTGGTCTGAGGCCAGTTTCAGAGCTACCTGGGCTTAGACCAGTTTCTGTGCTACCTGATGTAAACCCAGTTTCTCCTTCGAGCTAAACCAGTCTGGGATCAGCTATTGTCACATGTGTGTCTAACCACAGGCTTGCTAGGCAGCAGCCAGCACAGTGTAGTGGTTATTGCATTAGGCTGTGATCCTGAAAGTCTAGGTTTGAATCTCACGTTCCCCTAAAATTCTTTTGATCCCAGAGTTCACTGGTGTGGTGATCCATGGCGGCATGGAGTTGGTAACAGTAAATCTACACTAAAGGGAGTTGGTGCAGGAAAAAAAAACTAAGTGCAACAAAGAAAGCTCCTGTACAGCAGTGAAACTGGCCCCAGACCAGGTGACTCGGAAACTGGTCTGAGACCAGGCTGGTCCCAGACCAGGTTGCATGGAAACTGGTCTCTGACCTGTCGATGGGGGAACAAACTTCCTGCAGTGTGTAGCAGACCAATTTCTATGTATTATGGGTCTGACACATACTTTTGTACAGCTGCCAAGAGTAAGTGGTGTGCCTTGCTATTGTTCCTTGGAGCTGTCTGTAATGCTTTGCTAACTTTCTATTGGCTGCAGGAAGAACCACGCATGTGAGCCTGATTAGCGAGTGGGGAAGCTCACATGAACATACAGATTACCTAGGTGAGACACTGAAGAAGTTCTCAGGTTGTTTAGACTAGCTCCCTCACCCCCCACTGTGATGATAATAATGACAATAAATGAGCTGAGAGAGGAAGTTCTAATAAACTCTCGGTATTCACAACTTTGTGAACAGAAAGCTAACCTCTATTTTTTTTCTGAAAGAAATTGTCTATTTAAAACTGAGTTGTAGTGCTACTAAATTACTGCACTGCAAAAGGACAATGAATGAAAGAACTGTGGCAGCGTTTGGTTTTGTATAATGACTTAGTACACACTGAGTCCCAAAGTGCTTTACAAAGCACAGGAGTCATACATTTGTAGCGCAGGGAATGTAGAATACAATAGAATTGCCTGTGTCCAGGGGCCTGTCAGGCAGGTCCAGTGCCCAACCCAACCCAGCAGGGACTAAAACAAATATGTCCCCCTCCCCCAACAACCTGACAGATTGAGTGCCCAATTGGACCCATCAAGGAAGAAAAAAACAATCCGTCCCTCTCCTCCCCCCAACTACCTGACTGGCCAACACCCAATCTGCCCCATCAGGGAATAAAGAAAATATGCCCCTCTCTCCCAAACTACCTGATAGGTCTAGTATACGACCCAGCCTGTCTGGGAATAAAAAAAAAAAATGCCACCCTCACCCCAAAAACGTGACTGATTCAGTGCCCATGCAGCCCATAAAAGTAATTAAAAATTTGCCCCTCCCTCAAACTGCCTGACAAGTCCAGTGCCCAACCAGGCACGTCAGGGAATAAAAAAAACTGCACCCCTTTACCCACAACCTGGCAGGTCTGATGTTGAACCTGGCCTGTCAGAGAATAAATTAAAAAATAATCTGGCCAACAACCTAACAGGTCCAGTGCCACCCCTCCCCTTCCCCTGGTCAAGGAATAAAAAAAAATATCTCCATTTACCCCCACAACTATCTTACCAGTCTGGTGCCTAACTTGGCCCATCAGGGAATAAAAAAAATCTATCCCCCTCCCTCCAACTATCTGATGGGTTCCATGCCTTACCTAGCCCATGTACTAAACCAAAGGGAGATATGGAAGAGCAGCAGCAAAGCAGTGAACAGAAGGTGGAAGAGGCAGGTTAGTAACACACTGCTCTCTCCATGCCCATGCACTCAGATCAGAGTTAGGGGCTCAAGCACTGCATAAGAGGCTTGGGGCTGCTGCTCCACTGCTGCTGCCTCCAGCCTATTTAGGCATTTCCACCTTCTCTGGCCAACAGCACACTAGCATGGGAGATTGGCTCAAAGAGGGCCAATGGTGCAAACATCTGAAGCTCTGACCCCAAGTGCCAGTGATCCCAGCTCCACTGCCTGACTCTCCCTCTCTCCCTCTTTCTTCTCTCAGTGCTCAGTGTCGGCTCTGCATTCTTCCCAACACTCTCATAGGGATCACACTGCAATGCACTCTACAACCCACTATGCTGTGCAGCAGAACTTCCGGTTTATTTTTATTTAGCTTTTGTTAGCCAGGTAAGCACACTAGACAAAAAAAATGCCTATTTTCAGGTGTGACCTGGTACCCAACCTGGCCAATAGGGAATAAACAATCTGTCCCTCCCCTGCAAACTACCTGAGGTGCCCAGTGCCCAACCTGGCTCATCAGGGAATAAAAACAAAATCTGGCCCCTTCCCCCAAGTACATAATGGTTCTAGTACCCAAATGATCTTTTAAAGAATAGACACATCTATCTCTCTTCCTCCACCCAAATACCTGATGAGTCCAGGACCAAACCCGCACCATCAGGAAATAATAAACAAATTTGTCCCCCCCTCACCTCAACAACCTGATGAATCCCAAGCCCAACCAGACCTGTCAGGGAATTAAAAAAATCTGTCTTCTTCCCCCAAACTACCTGATGGATCTGACTCCCAATGTGGCCATTCAGGGAGCAAACATCTGTCTCAGTCCCCCAACTACTGGACAGGTCCATTGCAGAACCTGGACCTTCAGGGAATAGAAACAAAATCTGTCCCTCATCCCCAAACTACCTGACAGATCTGAGTTTGCTACTGAGGGGATGAAACTAAGTGCCTGGTGCAGGGTGGACGTGAACTGCTATGTGCCATGTAGGGAGAATTACAAAAAATCATTGTCACTGTATCAAAGCCCTCCCTGTGGGCAACGTATACAAAAAAGTCTGTAATACTGATGTTGGATGTGGTCCTCATATAATTAAAATCATAACAGTGAGACAAGAGAGACAGTAAGGTCTGCTACAAAAAATTAACAAAACTAACAAAAAAGCAAGACCAGCTTTGTTGTCACTGGCGAACTCCTGTTTCTTTAGTTTTAATGGTTGGGGCACCATTAGCTTTGTTTAACTGAATGCAATTCTTCCATGAGATCTCTCCACTAAAATTTTTTTGCCTTTTTTCCTTAGTGTGGGGCAGGTCTATCTTATTTTGGGGGGAAATATGCTTGTTTACTTTATTCACTGCAAGGTCATGGGCATTGCACTGCATCCAGGTATCACATCTGGCCTGGAACGTTATGATTTTTTCATGTAATAGAAGCAGCTAAGCCATATCTGGGTGAGCTCCTCCAAGTGTCAATATTTGAGAGTGGGCTCCCCATAAACTTTATCTTTCTCCCCCAGGTGTGATAAGTGATTTTTTTTAGTTTGTGATATGTTTTTGTTAACTAAAGGGTAGAATTTTTCATTTTCTTTAGGAAGATTGGCCACCTATAGGATCTCTAGTGTATTTTATCTGTCGTCACATTCTTGTTACTTTACATTTTTGGCTTTTGGCGAGAAACATGCTCTTCTCTCCCATTTTATTTGAACCTTTAGCTAGTTGACCATCTAGGCTAAAACAACTGGTCTAAGAGTTTTTTCAAAACAAAAAAAAAATTTCACTTGTCATTTTACCATACATACATATGACCCCTAACCCAATCCACATTTTATTTCCTGCCTGGTGCTGGCAGTCTGTTATTGAGGCAACTTCTTTTGCATTTTTCATTTTATATTTTTATTTGTTTCCTCAGTAAGATTTCCCTTGTTTCATTACTCTACTTAGAAAAAAAGTAACTGAGGTGGCAATTGCGGTGTGCTCATACCCGTATCAGCATAGTGTGCAGGAGCCAACAGCCCAAATGTTGTACTCCCATGGGATCCTAGCACCTCTGACTCTAAGAATAAAGCATGCACCTCTAAGGAGAAAATAAATTCAATTCAATTCAGTTCAAGTCAATTCACTTTATTTACCGGGTAAGATCACTAAGCCAAGGCCCTTTTTCAGAATCGACCCGGAGCTTCACACACAAAGAAGTTTAGATGTCATACAAATGCAAAACATTATACAAAATACATTAATGACAACAATGCAGTAAATAGAAATTTTGCAAAATAGTACAGAAAAACAGTCACGTACTGCAGAAAATTGTAGGTAATGGAACAAAGTTTGTTTAAAATTTTCTTGACTGGAAATAACAGTACAATCTGAGGGCAATGAATTCTAGAAAATCGAACATTGTGAGGAAAGAGTTCTTTCGCCCATACAAGTAACAGATTTTGGAATGAATAAACATTGCATATTAGATGATCGTAGCAACCTAGAATCGTCCCTTATATTTATTAAACTATACAATGGAGATTTACAACCCTAAGCTAATATATTATAAGTCAAACAACCCAGGTTCTAAGAATACACCAATTTAGGAGGAAACCAACAGAGATCATTGTATAAAACGCAATGATGTGTTTTAAATGGTTTTGCCAAACCAAATCTACAGATGAAATTAATAGTTTTATTAACTAAATCCAGATCCCTCTCTAACAACTTAGTAAACAAAAAGAATTATAGTATAGAGTTGACAATAATACACTTTTAGATATTGTTTCTCTTGCCTCCCTGACTAAACAATCTTTAATTCGATATAAGGCACCTATTTTTTGATTTACAGACTTTACTACTTTCCTAATATGAACTGAATAAGTCAGACAAGGATCCAGTGTAATTGTTAAGTATTTGGTTTCCGTTACTTGTTGTATAATATTACCTGCTAAATCACTAATTATTAAGGGTTCCACATTACGTAATTTGAGTAGAGAACTAAATAAAATACATACCCTTTTTTTAGTATTTAATAACAAAGAATTAGTCAACAACCACCTATTCAAAGCAGACAAATCATGATTTAAAGAGACATTTATGTCACTTAATTTAGTAGAACTAGAGAACAAAGTTATATCATTGGCATACAGCAACATTCTAGAATTGCTTGAAACCTTGACAATGGGGTCTATAAACACGGAGAACAACAGGGGTCCCAATATGGACCCCTGTGGTACTCTGTGCCAAAGCTCATCCAATGTTGACTCCACTCCCCCAAATTGTACCCTTACGGGTCTGGCAGTTAGATAGGTATAAAACCAATCAGAAGAAACCTCTAAAAGCCCAAAGCTCCTCAGTCTTCAGAGCAGCATGGCATGATTAACTAAATTGGAAGCTTTCGATAAATCAATAAATGCTGCACCACTCAAAAGTCCAGCATCCATAGATCTTAAAGTATGATTTGTAAAATGTGCCAGTGCTGTACCAGTGCTATGAAGCTTCCAAAAGCCATGCTGCTCCAGACAGCGAAGACCCCCGGCTTCAAGATATTCAACCAATTGGCAATTAACCAATTTTTCAAGTATCTTACGTAACAGGGAGAAAATGGATATAGGTCTGTAATTATCTATATCTTGAGATTGACCAGATTTAAATACTGGTTTAATAATGGTCTGCTTCCAGACCTCAGGAAAAAAAACAGTAGCAAGGGACAAGTTAAAGATTAATGTCAAAGGTTCCTATATAAAATTAGAAATAAGTTTAAGGAACCATGGTTCCAGCCCATCTGATCCCGTACTTTTGTTAGTAGACATCTGTCTCAACATCTTCTGTACCTGTTGTGGCTGAATCATTCTAAAGCAAAAGTCACTATTTAAATCAGGCCTTTCAGTTACTAAATCATTATGCAAACAAAAAAGATCGATGCCAGTTAAATAGCTAGATAATTCAGTACATTTTTAAAGAAAATGATCACAAAATTTCTTTTGGGTTAGTTATATCAACACCATTTAAATTATTGGAACTAATACTTCTATTTGTCATTGGCTCTGTTAATTTTTTCATTGTTCCCCAAAATGCTTTTGAGTCTCCTAATGAGTTTATCTGTTGCCTTTGATAGAAATCTGAGTTCTCTTTACGCACAAGCATCTTACACTTGTTTTTCAGGGTGCGATAACAATTAAAAGCCTCTATACTATTAGTAACTTTGTATTTTTTCCATTGTTTATCTCTCTCTCTCTCTCTCTCTCTCCCTCATTAATGCAAATACATTAGGTGTAATCCATTTACTATTTTTACCCTTAACCATTCTCTTTATTAGGGGAAAGTGTCTACTTGAATATCCAGAAGTGTAGTAAGAAAAAAATCAACAGCTGCATTTGGGTCTGGGATTGCATCCAAAAATGTCCAATCTATCATATGCAAATCTAAGTCCAGGCTATCATAATCAATATTATTAAAATTTCTATAACTAATTACTTTAGGTGGTGTTTTCACTTTGATGTACCTCCAAACACAACATACTGGCATATGATCACTAATACTGTAGAGTAAATCCCACTCTCAATTATCCTATCAACTGTCTTAGTTAAGATCCAATCAATTATGGTATGTTGATTACTACGATAATTCATTCTAGTAAAATCTGAAACCGACTGGGATAATCCTGCACTAGAAACCAATAATTCTAGATCACCATGAGCAGCACCCTTCCAATTCAAATTAAAATCTCCCAATCCCACAACATATTTAGATGAAATGAACTGCTGAGAATAATCTAAAAACTCAATTAGTCCCTTAGTACCTGCCTTAGGAGGATTGTACACAGTACAAAACCCCAAGTTAGTACAAGTGGCCAATTGTAGTTCTAAATACAGCCATTCGCAAGAAGTTGTTTATTGAAAACATTCACACTCACAGCTTCAAGCTTGTCTATAACAAAAACCATAATCGCCCCTCCCTTCTTGCTGCCTTTCATGTCATTCCTATATACACTATAGCCCTCAATTGTATGCATTCCATCAGAAATATTAGGTTTCAACCAAGTCTCAGTAATACTGAGTTTATCCAGCCTATGGATCGCAATGCAGGCCTCCACCTCAGTTTTTTTACTAATAAAGATCCTAACATTAATATGAGCAAATCACAACCCTTTGGCACTCAAGTTGTAATTACCATCAGTAGTATCCAGTCCGGGACTGGGTTCCACATCCCCGGATAAAAACAGTAGAATTTTAATAATCAAGGGGGCAATAAGAACCTGTTCGGTTAGCCCCAAAACTGGTTGATTATATTTCTTAATAAAATAAGCACTACCCATATCAAAAACTTCTTGTCTGGCCAGCCCACTGGGGCAGCGGTAGGGTTACCGCTTGTGGCGCCAGTGACCCGGGTTTGGGAACGGACTTGGGCTACTGGAGGGTTGGCTGGTGGGGGGAAGATTGAGTGCCCAGAGGCTGCTCTCTTCCTCCTGGGTGGGGTGGGATGTATGTCCCACCACTCTACCGCCACCTGGGTGACCATGGGTGGAGGTGCAGCGGGACTGCAGAAAGAAGGGAGGGGGAGACGTCGGCCGGGAGCTGGATCGCTCGCACGTCTTGATGTGCGCCACCCCTTGGCTCCCCCAGCGTGCCAACGTCCTGTGGGAG
Source organism: Neoceratodus forsteri (assembly GCA_016271365.2). Classification (NCBI taxonomy): domain Eukaryota; kingdom Metazoa; phylum Chordata; order Ceratodontiformes; family Ceratodontidae; genus Neoceratodus; species Neoceratodus forsteri. Next base: position 237,562,280 of record CM057450.1, read on the forward strand.
GGGACAGAAAAAGAGGAAAAATCCCGCAGTGCTCCCTGTAGATGGAGTTCCAAGGCCCTGATCCCAGTGCCCCAGCCGGCGCCTGATGACAGCATCCCCCCCGACAAAATACAGACACGTCGGGATGGGACTCCATCATGTACCCACCTGGGGGGTACAACCAAGGCTCCATGGGGAGATGGACTGCACCGACGCCTGACATGAGGAGCAGGGATGTACAAGGCCAATACAGGAGTCTCCCGAAGAAAGGAAGTACTGCAGTGAGACGAGGGCATAAAGAGAAAATAATAAAAAAAAAACTTCTTGTCTAGCTAAACAACCCAGGACAATAAAACTACTTTCATTCTGAGAATTAGACTCAGCCAGAATATTAGAAAACTTAAAACAATCAGTTAATACAGTTTCAGAAAATTTAGTTTCAGGCACTAAAAATGTTTCTGCATCAAAACAGATCAGTCCCAGGATAATCAACAATACCACATACATTTTTTTCAGAGCAGTGTTAACCATATCAAACATATAAAATTGTAAAAGAAGCCAGTACACAGTCTGCAAGCAAAGGCACGTGTGCAACCTCAGTAAACTAATATAATAAAATATATAAATTTAGTAAAAGGGAAGCCAGTTTTAAATTTGTAATTGGTTAAATTATATGTGGTGAGTAAACATTTATATGTAAAATAAGCAACTCACCACAAAACCAGCATACAAGTCTACAGACCCTCTATCTATGGTTTCAACTAGGAGTGGTGCTTGCGCCACTCCTAGTTGATATATGTATGTGTGTGTGTATATATATATATATATATACACACACACATATATATCTATCTATCTAATAGGGCCATAGTTGTGCCCCTATAGTTAGGGTTGAGTAGGCACTTTAATGTTAAACCCCAATTTTTGCACGCTAATAATTTTGCAGCCATGCAACAGATTTGCATGAAAGTTGGAATGCGCAGTCTGGTATGGTAGATCTCTTGATTTGCCAAGCTGTGTTTTGGTCAGCAAAGCACTGAAAAACGCATTTCACGACTTTTGGCCCATTTTTTGCCCACTGCACTGCGACCACACCGTTTGGTGTTTTGGTCTAAAATCTGGAATGTAGAAAGATTTTGGGTCACAGAACAATCCAGTGTTGGTTTGGTGACAAATATTAATCCTTTCAAAAGTTATTTCATTTTAAATTTTTGAGTTCTGAGCATGCTCGGTTCACTCCAAGATTTATATGTATGTTTTACAAAAGAGGATTGGGCTCACAGTCAAGGATTTTGTCAGCTCATGAAAGGGGATTTACAAAATCCTAGTCTGTGAGGAAAAATTCCTTGTCCACGAGCCGCCATCTTGTTTTCATTTCTTCCCTCAAACAAAATATCGTAGCTTCCTCCACGGGTGACTTCTGGTTGCAAAAAAGGCATGGGTTTTGTTCAGGGTGACACCCTCTACAAACCTACAGTATACCTTTGGTTTGCTTTGTTTTGGCCCAAAAACATCCATTTCAGACTTTGAAATTCTTCTTTCGTAACTTGCTTCGGATCCTCTTTCGTGAGCTGACAAAATCCTAGTCCACGAGCTGCCAAAATCCCAGTCTGTGAGCAATCCCCTTTTGTGAGGTAGCAAAATTCTTGACTGTCACATATGACCAGATGGCTCTTCTCGTGGACGAGGCTTGACTCACGGTCAAGGATGTTGCTGCCTCACGAAAGAGGACTGGTTTGCGGACTGGAATTTTGTCAGCTCGCGAAAGGGGATTGGGTTTTTGAATCCCCTTTTGTGAACTGACAAAATCCTAGTCTGCGAGCTAACAAAATCCCAGTCTGCGAGCAATCCCCTTTCGTGAGGTAGCAAAATCCTTGACCATCACTTTGTGGCCAGATGACCAAAATCTGATGGTCAAGAATTTCTTATGGATGGGGATTTTGACAGCTTGTGAAAGGGGACTGATCTTATAGTCAAGGATTTTGCTACCTCGCGAACTAGGATTTTAAAAACTTTCCCACTGCACTGTAAATAAACAATTTGGTATTTTGATTTGAAATTTGCAGGGTATTAAAGGGATGCCCCAGAGATGTCAATTATGCTATCTAGGTGTTGAAAAGTTAATCAGTTTCATAGTTATGGTATCACAAAGTTTTTTATTTTTCCCATAGGGTAACATTACAGCACCCATAATGACATTCAGCGCCCGTATCTCAAAAACAAAGCAAGAAACAGATTTTTCACTACCTGCAATTTAGTTAATCTTTAGGTGAACTAACCTGTAGAAATAAGTTTGGAAATCGTAGATTACATCAGCAGTGGGATTTTTTCCTATTTGCTATGATTATGGAGATATTGGCAAAAACGTGTTACAAGGGTTCTAAGGGTGCCTTTTCAGTGCTTTTCAGTAACCACAGCTCATAAACGATGCGAGATATGGATTTTGTCACTCTATCTTGCAAGGATGTTTCACTGTCATGATTACAATGACACTTGAATTTTTTTCCTAGCTGTCATGATTACTGAGATTTTGACAAATTAGTGTTACAAGAGTTCCTTGTCCTATAGGGCTGCTGTATGGCTCCGTAGTTATGTGTAAGTGGAAGCACAGGGCCCGCGCTCCCACAGACGCATATTGTTGTGCAGAAATGAGTAGCTTGGTGGGCCCCGCGCTCCCACCAACACATGCTGTTTACTAGTTATATTACACTTTTTCAAAAAGTAAGGAAATTCATTGCAAAAAACTTCATTTAATGCATCAGTTAGAGTTAAAGCAGCAAAAGTGGGGAAAGTAGATGTTAGGGTTGAGCCCCTAACTCCCCACTACCACCCACCACCCATCCTCCACAGACTGACAGACTCTGGGGCATGCCATGGGGTCGTGAGGCCTATCTCTCACCCCATTTTTCTCTACTGTAGCATATCAACCTGTTTACACATTGAATGGGATGAGAGTTGTGCAAGAAAAAGCAGACTCTCACCAACGGTGTTTCGTACCCCTGTGGGTACTTTTTCAGCCTGGATATTTAACCTGTCCCTCAACAGTCATGTTTCTTGCTGCTTAGTCATTCTGTTGCCACACTGCACTACCAGCACCAGGGTGATCAAACTTTTCCTTTCGATTGTGGTTCCCAAATGGAAAGGGGACTTACGCCCTGTTTATCTCAACAGTCTTAACCTCTGTATCACATACCAAAAGTCTGGGATGGTGTCTCTTCCATCACTTCTCTCCTTGCTGAATGAAGGGACATTGGCTTTGCTCTCTTGATATGTAGGTTGAGTCTCCCATATCCTGATGCACCCTGCTCACAGACAGTTTCTCTGTTTTCTGTTTCAGAGTCATCATTACCGGTTCTGGACCGAAGTCCAAGAAGGACCCTGCAAAACACCTCCAATAATTCAGAGCCATCTTAGATGCCTCAGTGGAGACAGCATATCTGACGATAATTCAAGTGGATGCCAATTGCTTTGGCATGCAGACTAGAGTCCAGCAGATTGGTCTTGATACAAGCCATCCTGCTCCTCCTGGGGCATTTGGCAGGCTGTGATTTCAAAGGTCCCTCAATGCCAGGTTCAATATGAGGGTCCTTCAATGGCCCCTGAGAGTCCAATGGGACCAGAAGATGGATGATTTCAATGCCCCGGTGCTGCTGTCTTTCCTGGCTCTTCAAGCTCTACCATGGTGGAAGTCTGTGTACAACTTAAAATGAGGCATACCGTTTCATTCTCCTGTCCCATATCTCATTCTAACTACAGACATCTCCTTGAAAGCGTGAAATGCTCATCAATGTCCAGTCTCAAGGATCATGGATGCCAGTGGAGGCCTGCCTCCACATCAATGTCTTGGAGATGAGGGTAGTCCTCTATGCCTTAAAGGCGTTCGAGACTTGCCTTCCACCTAGTTGCCTTCAGGTGAAATTAGACAGTTTTGCAGTAGTTCACTACCTAAACATACAAGGTGGCACCCATTCAGAATGCCCTCTCTGCAAAGAACTGATGAGGGTCTGGTACTGGGTGATCCAGAGAAATAATCCATCTTCTGGCCAGTACACATCCAAAGGGTATCCAGCACCCTGGCGGATGCCCTAAGTGCTCCACTGCCCTACCCCACAAGTGGGAAGTCTTACTGGACATCCTAAATGGCGCCTTCCACCAATGAGGCCAGCCTGAGTTGGACCTATTTGCCTCTCCACAAAATGCAAAATGGCCTTTTTACTGTTCTCTCGAGCGAGGTCCCAGAACAATGTGGCAGGATGCATTATCTCTTTCCTGGACGGGAAGATTTCTTTACACCTTCCTGCCCTTTCCTCTCATTCAGAGAATACTACTCAAACTGGTCCGGGTCGTGGCATCTATGATTCTCATAGCACCATTCTAGTCAAAATGGGTCAATGTGATAACGGCGATCATGAAAAGGCAATTGCCATTAGGATGAATGTACATCGACAAAAATCCATTTCGCCGATGTACAATCCCAGCGCACAGCAGAAGGGCGCTGGGAACTTGAGTTTTTTTTTGTTTATGTGGAGGGCTGTGCCACCCCACACTCCCTGCTAAAGATTCTCAACTCCAGGGGGGGTGCCTGTTGGGGGGGGTGAAAAATAAAAAAAAAGTTTTTCCTCAGACCGGCGAAAAAATCCTGATGTGCAAGCACCGAACCCAGCACCCTGTCAACCACAGCCTGCCATGAACCCACCATGCCACATGGCCAGCTCGGCAACCCACCATTGCGCTACACCTAACAAACCCTCCCTCCCCTTCTGCCTGTCACACAGTGTGCTCACTCCCCCCAACGCACATATACATATAGCGACAGGATGTCGCTATACCCACATTCGCCCCCCCATCCACTAGCCCTGAGAACAGGTGCTGCTATTGAGTCGTCCTTTTTGTAGGCACTCAGTAGTGATCACCCTTCTCATGGGATACCAGCCAAGGCAGTTTTGGTTCCCTCTGCTTCTGCAGCTCTCGGAACCAGATCCCTTACCTCTGCTGATTTGCCGGGCTCTGTTGTCTCAGGCACAAGGCTCCATGCTACACACGGACCTTCACTCCCAAATCCATCTGCACACCTGGCTCCTGAGGACATAGTCCTCTCATGCTTCAGAGTGTCCCAAAAGGTGGCAGAAGTCCTCAGGACTGCCAGAAAACCGTTTACATGGTCTTCCTATTCTATGAAGTGGAAACACTTCTCCATTCGGGTGTCTATACAGGACTTAGATCCTTATGAATGTTCCCCTCAGAGCGTCTCAGAGTATTTGCTCTCCTTGTCGGAGGGTGGATTGACATATTCCTCTGAAAAAGTTCACTTTTTGGCCATTGCTGCATTTCATTTGCCTGTGGGCACAAAACCAATGTCCCAGTTACTTTCGATTCAAACCTTCATCCCCCTATCTGGGATTCGATCCCTGTGTAGGATTTGAATTTTGTGATTGAAAAATTGACTATGAGTCCTTCAGAGCCCACTGACTCCAGCAGCCTCTGTTATCTTTCTTGAAAAACTATATTCTTAGTTGCAAATATGTCTGGAGGACGTATTTCAGAATTACAGGCACTACTGTGCAAACCTTAACCTACCTGCCATTTCATAACAGTAGGGAGTCTTTACGCACAAACCCGTCATTTTTGCCACAGGTTGTTTCTGAATTTTATTTAAATCAGGCTATTCACTTACCAGTGTCCTATGTGGAGCCAACATATCCGGGGAATCCCTGCTTCATTCTCTCGCTGTGCATAGCACATTGAGAATTTATCTTCTCCGCACTTCATATTTATGAACAACTGAACAACTTTGTGTCTCCTTTGCCCCTGGAAAACAGGGAATTCGGATTTCGAAGCAGTGCCTGTCCACATAGTTGGCCAACTGCATTACATTTATCTATGCAAAATACGAAAAAACTCTCACGGCGGTTGTAAAACCCCATTCTGTTTCTGGGGCGTCTCTGCCTTGCATATTTGCAAAGCCATCACATGGTCTACTGTACATGCCTTCACCATGCATTACAGTCTAGCTATCGTTTCTAAGAAGCAGACTAATTTTGGATGGGACATCCTACAAGGCCTCCTGTCCTAAGGCCTGATGGTTCACTTCTTCCTCCCACTTGGCATAATACCTGGTTGGGAATCTTCCCATGTGTTATGACCTGCTGCAAGAGATTGACTTTAAGAAGACAGTATGGTTGCGTGAGAACTTATCATAAAAGTACATCTTCGAGAGTATCTCTTACAGCAGGTCATACAGCCCTACCCTCTTTCCCCCTTGCTGTTACTTCAGAAGGGTTCCTTGCTCCTGCCTTTTACAACTCCTCTAGCTGCTGCCTTATTTTCCCTCCTCAGTTCCCATCGGAGGCCTAGAAAATGTTTTCACATTCGATCACCAGGATGGAAAAGAACTGAGGAGTAGCTAGGACCTCCCCCTTTTATACCTGCCATACAGCCACTACGTGGTAGTGTAGGAGGAGGTCCCAGGGTCAACTGCTGAGAAGTCATCTGGAGGAAATGATGCCTGTGGCTGATAGCTCATGTGTTATGACCTGCTGCAAGAGATAATCTCGAAGATCTTCTGTTATGGAAAGTTCTTACACAACCGTACTGTCCTTCTTCCCACCCCTCACATTAACATGTGTTGTCTAACAGGGCTCTGTCCTAGGCCCCTTGCAAGTCTCCATTTTTCTAAGTGGTCTCCCACGAGCCTGTTCATCTCCCAGATGATATAGTGATCTTCCCCTGTGGTCCCGCTGCCCTGAAGCTGAACGCTGATTCAAAGTGTGACTTTAGCAAGGTCCAGCATTATTTCCAGTCCAACCAGTACTCCCTCAGAGTGATAAAAAATTATCTCAATCACCACTGGAAGCAAACAGCAGCTTGAGAGGTTCCCAACCACTTCACTTTTAAAGACTTCAGATGGCCCTCTGCTGGAGGTAGGTCCAAACTTCCAGTACTTGGGTGTTTGGTTGGAAACCTATCTCGACTTCACCAGACACTATTTTTTTTATAAATATTATGATTTTTATTGGGTGAGCAAGCACAGCCACCACACAACAGATAAATATATAACCTGTAAATACAGTCGCCCTTACTATACATATGAGTACTTAGGAGATAAATATAATGCATGATTACATTGTGAGATTAATTATGCCATCTGAATTATACAGTACACCATTTTACAACTTAAATAAGTTACAAAAAGCACAGTCATCATTAAATTTTCCTATTTTACAGACTGACCTGAATGGTGGGCTGTCTATCTGAAATTCCCTGAGACAAAACTTTTGCATCTATGTACTGAATTTTCCTGTGCATTTTATGGAACAAAATGTGAATCTTTAGCCATCCTATACATTAGCTATACACACCCATCTGTCATTAAATAGCTCTACCTGATTTCAAACTTTGTGTGTTAATTTCTCCATTTTATATACAGAGGGAGGTGAACCTTACAATTTACAATTGTCTTTGGTTTGAAGCAGATTCCTTAGGAAAGTTAATATTCTTCAGGTGGAGGATACTTCTAACTGAAGGGTAAAATAAGGGAACTTAGAATTATCAGAAAAGGCAGTCTTTCAATCAACAGAGGGAGGTGGAGCTTGCTTTACTTTTGTTACAATTGTTAAGATTTTCAGTGCAGGAAGAGTTTAAACCCACAGAGGCTGAATTCAGTTTTCTGTGTCTGCCTTTCTGCACAGCTGACGTGTTTGGGGGGAGCAGGGAAAACTGAAGTAAGGTGCCTGCCTGGTGCCATGGCTTGGAGGGACAGGAAGCACATCCTTAGGATCACGAGAACAGTTGCACGGGGAGTCTGAGCTGGATGTCATTGTCCACCTAGGGACAAATGACTTGGCTCATCATAAGATTAGAGCAGTGCAGAAGGACTTTGTAGAGTTGGGGAGGGGCTTAAGACAAGTAGCACACACAGTATCCTTCTCAGAGGTGCTGCCTGTCAGTGGCATGGGTGAGGCGAGGGTACTTTGCACCATGCAGTTTAATGAATGGTTGAAAAAATGGTGTGGAGCACAGGGGTTTGGCTTCATTGGGGACTGGGGTTCCACCTGGAGGGACACCAGCCTATACTGGCAGGATGGTCTGCATCTGTCCAGGAAGGGAACAAGTCTTTTGGGCAATCAGTTTAAATGCTTCATTGGCAAGCTTTTAAACTAGTCAAGGGAGGAGGCACTGATAAGCAGCAGGAAAATCCCAGCCTCCCCCTACAAAACAGGGTACTAAATGAGAAAAATACCAAGGTAGAAAGGTTAGTGGGGGATGCTGCTACAGAAGGTAAAGCCATCAAAAAATGGAGAGCAATGAGTACCAGTGCCCATAGTCTGGGTAACAAGCTTCCTGAAATAGTGGCCTTGATGGAGGAGGAACATCTGGATATTGTGACAGTCACAGAAACATGGTACACACAGAACCATGACTGGGACGTAAACATACCAGGATACACCATCTACAGGAGGGACAGGGAGGGTAAAAGAGGAGGAGGAGGAGTAGCTCTCTACATAAGAGGAGGAATCAAAGCAACAGAACAAAAGGGTAAACAGGGAGGAGGAGAAGAAGCACTGTGGGTCAGTTTGGAGGCAGGCAATGGCACCACAATCCGCACAGGGGTTGTATACAGACCCCCCTCTCAGGGGGAGGAAATGGACAAGGAAATGATAGAAAGTATACTTAGAATGGCAGATAAAGTGGAGATATTGCTGATGGGTGAGCTGAATATGCCAGATATTAACTGGAGTGCAGTTGCAGCAGCCACTTCTAAGAGTGGGGTTATTCTAGATGTCCTACAGGGGGGCAGGCCTTAGACAACTAGTATTGGAACCCACTCGAGAGGGAGCAATCTTAGACCTGGCCCTCTTAAATGGAGATGGAGAGAGGATCACAGATGTAGAAGTGGGTAGCCATCTGGGAACTAGCGACCACTAAACAGTATGGTTCACAATAAACACAGCAATAGAGTCAAGCCATACAAAGGCAAAAGTACTGGACTTCAGGAGGGCTGACTTTGCCAAAATGGGTGAGTGCCTAAGGAATGCACTAGCAAATGGCCAGGAAGGAGGGGTGGAAGAACAATGGGGAATAATAAAAACTGCCATCACAGAGGTAACAAGCCTTTGTGTGAAGCAAATAAACAAAACGATGTAAGAAACCACTATGGTTCTCAAAGGAGGTGGCAGTGAAGGTTCAAGAGAAAAAGAAAGCATTCAGAAAGTACAAGGAATCACAGAAGGAGCAGGACAGAGAATTGTATCAGTTAAAGCAAAAGGAAGCTGGGAAGGCAGTCTGAACAGCAAAGGCCTGAACTGAGGAAAAGATAGCCAACTCAGTTAAGAAGGGGGATAAAACCTTTTTTAGGTACATCAGGGAGCGAAGGAAGACTAAGGGAGGGATAGTGAGGCTTAATAAAGGGAGGGGTGGGCAGAGGGTGACTGTGAAAAGGCAGAGATATTAAACAAATATTTTGCTCAGTATTTACAAATGAAGAGGGGGAGCTACCTAAAACAAACAATAGAAACACTCTGGATACAGAAGTTGATACCAGCCCATTTACAGAAGAAAGGGTTCTGAAAGAACTCCTAAAACTGAAGGTGGACAAAGCAATGGGGCTTGATGGGATTCATCCCAGAATTCTAAAAGAACTAAGGGTAGAACTAGTGACACCACTGACTACCCTCTTTAACAAATCATGGGAAGATGGGGTGGTGCCTGAGGACTGGAGGAGGGCCGATGTGATTCCCCTTCACAAAAGTGGGAGCAGGGCAGAAGTGGGAAACTACAGACCAGTTAGTTTAACCTCAGTGATAGGGAAAATGATGGAATCACTTCTGAAGGAAGAACTGTCGAGTACCTAGAGGCCAGAGGGGCACAGGACCCAAGGCAGCATGGATTCATAGCAGGAAGGTCATGCCAGACAAATCTAATAGATTTCTTAGACTTTAGCAAGGCATTTGACTCAGTCCCACACAAAAGATTAATATACAAGTTAGCCAGCCTGGGAGTGGGTCCCAAGATGATAGCATGGGTAAAGAATTGGCTGGAGAATAGGACACAGAGGGTAATAGTAAATGGAGTCCACTCTGAAGAAAGGGGGGTTACTATTGGGGTGCCGCAGGGTTCATTATTAGGACCGGTCCTCTTCAATGTCTTTGTAAGTGACATTGCAGAGGGACTAGAAGGAAAAGTATGTCTCTTTGCAGATAACACAAAGATCTGCAACAGTGCTGATGCACAAGGTGGGGTGGAAAGGATGAGAAGGGACTTGGCAAGGTTAGAGGAATGGTCAAATGTATGGCAGCTTAGATTTCATGCTAAGAAGTGCAAGGTAATGCACCTGGGAAACAAAAACCCAGGGGAAGAGTACACAATGGTGGGTGAGATACTAACAACAACAAAATGGAAAGGACCTGGGGTAGTCATATCAGATGACTTAAAGGTGGGCAAGCAATGTGAGAGGGCAGTAAGGAGGGTTGGGGATACTGGGATGCATAGGGAGAGGCATCACCAGTAGAAAACGGGAAGTTGTTATCCCTCTGTACAGACAGCTGGTGAGACCCCATCTGGAGTACTGTGTGCAGTTCTGGAGACCAAATCTCCGCAAGGACATAGACAAGATGGAAGCTGTCCAGAGGAGGCAACTAAAATGGTGCAGGGTCTGCACCGGAAGACATATGAAGAGGGACTAAAGAAGCTTAATATGTATAGCCTCGAGGAAAGGAGGGAGAGGGGGGACATGATAGAAACATTCAAGTACCTCAAGGGAATCAACAAAGTCCAAGAGGGTATCATCTTCAAAAAGAGTGTGCAAGAACAAGGGGCACAATTTGAAGATGGGGGCAGCTCAGAGGTAATGTAAGGAAGTATTTTTACAGAGATGGTTGTGGATGCATGGAACGGCCTTCCGGAGGAGGTTGTGGAGTCAAAAACAGTGATTGAATTCAAGCATGCATGGAACAGCCATAAGGCAATTCTAGGGGGTGGGGATAGAAAGAAGTAGGCTGCTGGTTAACTAGGATCTGCAGCTTATCCATTAGGTAGGAAAATGGGCAGACTGGGTGGGCTAAACGGTCCTTATCTGCCGTCAAATTCTATGTTTCTATGTTTCTATAATTTCTATTGTTATATCTCACCATTGTTCTCTGTCTGGGGGTTGTAATTGTAGCCATGTCCTGGTAATGTTTTTTTTTTAACTTCGGTATAGTTAGCAAATATCACTGATGCTGCTTATTAAGATGTCTGTCAGGGTAATCAGGAAGTATAGTCATCCTAGGTATAAGCATTGGTAGGATCTGAAAAGTTCCTTGAGATTCACCTCTGCATCAGCCCAACATTGCCAAAGTAGGGGGCACTGCCAAAAAACACTGTCCCAACATTGTCTCCAACATTCTGCTCCCATTCCTGGGGCAAACTTTGATGTAACTTGGGGAGTGTGAAACTACAGACTAACTCATTTCTATGCAAAGTTCTTCCATATTTTAGAAGATGTCTGATGCTGCCCTATATACATTCTGTCAATGCTTTAGCTGAAATTTGGATGTCCAGTTCTCTTTGCCATTTGTGTTCTTACCATACCTAACATCACCTCTATGGGGTTATTCAGTGCCCAGTATGCTTGAGAAATGAAATGATGAGGCATTTAGCGAGTGGTGTTCCTTATATTCACATAATTGGCCCAACTTAGCAGACAAAAATGTCACCTGGAGAAATCTAAAATGATCTACCATTGGCAGTACATATTTCTGTTATAAATATGCAAAGGATGTGGGATCCTTCCCACATATAATTGATATAAATGGACCAAACCTTGCCGCTCCCATTGTTTAAACTGTGGATCTACCTGGACAGGTGCAAAGGCACTATCATATGGGCTAGTAGTCAAGGAGAGCAGAGGTTGTTCATACCTTTTTTCCATTCACAAAGTTCCCCACATCTTCCAAATATTTCTAGTGAACACATTATTCAAGGATTTTTCCATGGGTATCGGGGGGGGGGAGGAGGCTGCAAATAACGTTTTAGCCAAGGAGAAATAGAGATCTGCTAATTCCATTGTTTTCCAACATGCTTCATATTGGGGATCCAGCCCAGCTGCCACATGACAAAACTGCCCAAAAATAAAGTCCTAAATTTGGAAGAGCCAGCCCGCTGTGCTCTTTAGCTAATTGTAGTTTTTTTATTTTTTCGTAGGTACTTTGTGGTATTTACATTTTTTCCTCCCCAGTACCATCCCACGTGTCCCAGACTTGGTGCACGGGTTGATGCATGTACACGTCAAGCCCTATGGGATGGATGCCCCATCTTACTAGTCGCTCCATTACCACCTACGCCTGCCATCGGACCTTCATCCAGTGATGGTGGGACTGCTCCCACCCTCTCTCCCCTGTGCTGGCACCCCAGCAACCCGAGGTCATTACTGAACCCGGGTCGCTGGCGTAGCATGAGGTAAGGCATCCAGCACCTCAGCCCTCAGCGCCACTGGGCCAGCCCGCTAATTGTAGTTTATGATAAACAATTCTGGGCTTTCCTCCTGCCCAGATAAATCCTGAAAAGCATTTATTCCAATCCCAAAATGCATTCACTGGCAAAGGCACTGGCATGGTTTGAAAGAAATATAATAATTTACGCAGAATATTCATACAAATTATTTCTCTACTGTTGTGCAATATAAAAGGCATTACCACCCATCTATCTGGGTCTGTATATGTAACCCCCAGGGGGCGCTACCCTTAGGGCTACTACCCCTGCCTGCCTCCCCAGAGACAGGGTAAGGGGCCCAAGTCTGTTGGCGGGTGCCTCCACCCAGAGGTCGGGGTTAGTACTGTGGGGATTGCCTCGGTCACAGCCCTCTGGGTTACTGCAACCCCCCTTCCGTCCCACTAATGGCTCACACAAAGTACCAGCAATACTTTTCCCCAGTACACTTGCCTTCCGGCTGGCATCTCTCAGCACCCTCCGGGAACCCCCTGTAAAGTAAGGCGTGGTTATATCACAGGTACTATGCAGTAGTTCACCATAAATGCACGAACTAACTAGGGTGTAGTTGCAGAACAAACAATCTGATTTATTCAAGGGGAAGTAACCAGGAAGGGGGGAAATCAAGTTGATTGCTTCGTCACTATACCTATCTACCTAGGGCTCTGTGCACAGGCCTGAACCTAGTATTTACTGTCCCTGGATACCCAAGCCCTAATGGCTAGTCCACCGTGGCAGCTGGTTGGGGCCCTGACACAGAAGTACCTTTATAATGCTGATAAAAGTCAGGATGGGAAGGAAGTTTGACTAGGCAGCCAGCAATACACTAAAATGCTTGAGACCACTGTTATAACTTAGCAGGGAGCTACCCTGGTTTAGTACTCACGACTCCAGCAAGCACAGTTTCAGCACAAGGGGCAGGGCTAAGCCTGAGTTTCACCAGCCTCCTCACACATTTATATGGTAGCATCCAGAGGGGTACCACACCAGGCCGCGGCCTCCAAGGCTTAACACGAACTCTCAGCTGGCTAAGGCACCGCGACAACAGTTTCAGCTTTTCCAAGAACTGAGTGTGGTTCAGCAGATTCTCAAATCCTCCAAACAGGTCAAGCCTGGTGGGTAGCTGGGCTGGCACCAGCCTCCTCTGACCGCACGTAGTAGGATTATTCAGACTCGCTCAACGGCAAAGCGGCCCTCAGGCGCCACGCCGCGCGCTCAGCGCGAACACTCTGCCAAGCGCCAGAAGCACACAGCTCCTTCCTTCACCTCAGGCACTCACGATCTGCCCCTTCTCTGCCTGGGGCTCTCCTTAACATTCGGGCGCTACCCGTGCCCATTGGCTGGCATGCCTGTCAGTCAGACGATCCTCTGCCCCCACGGGTGCGAAAAAAGGCGCGATATCCCATAATTCCTTCTCCATCCTACGAGCAGCTCCCCTATTGGTCATTCAGCTCTCCAGAGTCCCGAAGTACTGATTGGTCCAATTCGGCAGTTCCGGACCAAAATGGAGGAGACAACTGAAACAGTCCTCACTACAAAGGAAGGCAGGTTAGAACAACTACATTATCATTATTATTCTACGTTATTTTCAACAGGCAATCATATCCCCCCAACAAAACTCCCTCTGGGCCACTAGCAACCCCAGAAGTGAGCTACCTTTCAGCGGCCCGGGCGGGACTCGGGCATGCAACCCACAACCCCCCCATTCCGATTAATTACGACTGCAACAGGCAGTCCTTAAAGAAACAGAAGCGGAGGCTTCAAAACGCCCCTTGTTACTCATTTAACAACTAAAAAACAGGACACTAGCCTGATAGGGAGCACTTAAACAGGCTCCGAGGGAGTTTTCAAGAACCCCCATCTGCAAGGGGGTTACACATATATTCTGCTAATTAGCAACAGATAATTTCATTGATAAAGGGTAAATAAGTCCTTAGGTATGGTAATCCCAAATATTTAATCTGTGGTTGATCCCACTGAAAAGGGTATTGCGTAATTTCTGTCTATGTGAGACAGTAATTTTTATTTATTTTATTTAGTTTTTGTTGACTGGGCAGGTGCACTAGCCATAAAATGACTATTTCAGGCACGACCCGGGAGAGTACAACATGTAACAGAGAAAACAACGTGGCGATACATAAGTACGGTCATACAACATACAGAAAACAGCACAGCGATGCTACACGAAGTACATTAAGTTGGAGTACACATTAATAAAACACACAATGTATCATGACTGCAACAATTTAGGATAATAACAATAAGAGTAATAAATAATCAGAGGCAGCACTATTATAATAAATGCAGAAACAGAGGGCATACCCTAGAGGGGAGGAAGAGTACAAGAGAGACTAAGTAGACTTGATAGAGTCACTAAGGATTCTAGGTAGGGTCAAAGCAAGTGCAGGTGTCAGCAAGGTGTAGATAGAGTCGGTATGGATTTGTAAAGCCACTGTTTTTTCTGCATTACATTTATAGCCTGAGAGCCTACCATAGTCTTCCAACACAGACCACAGGGGACACAAAGAATCAGAGGGATCCCCAGGAATATTAGCAAATCATTGGCATAAAATCCTAATTTGTGTTCCTCACCATGGTGTGTGATACCTTTGATAGCCTGACACTTCCATATGACTTGGGCCAGTGGTTCCACTGTAAGAGCAAATAACAGAGGTGATAATGGGCACCCTGTCTTGTTCCACGTGATAATGAACACCTTCAAGAAAGTGAGCCATTGGCTCTAACCATAGCTTGGGGACTATGGTACAGTGCTGTAATTAATACTATGAAATCTGCATGAAACCCAAATCTGTACAGCATATAATATAAAAGCTTCCATGACACCATAGCAAATGTTTTTACTGCATCCAGGCTCAGTAGCAACACTGACTGTTGAGCCCTGCATGCGTACTGTAGCAGGGTGAGTGTCCTTTTAGTATTATCTTACATCTGTCTTTTATCAATGAAACCAGTTTGTTCTTTTTTTATTCATTTAGAAACATATCGGAATTATAATCCTTTGAGTCATAGACTCCTTTACAAATGCTCTACGTCAGGTAACAGATAGCGACTATATTACAGAGACTTACACGACACGGTGAAGAAAAAGAAAGCAATAACATTGCAATAATTTTACATACAGGGTTCAAACTAGATACAATTGAGTAGAGGGAGGGCAATGTACCAGGTTAGGCAGGATGGAGATCCTTTGTCAAGAAAGCTGGGTAGCATTACATAGCTTAAGGAGGATAGAAATCCATTGTCAGTGGGCAGATAGCAAGCCTGGGGGAGGGGGTGAGGGGTGGTGGGTATGTACATTCACGTTACAAGAGAGACCATAGGGGAGCTAGAGAGGGGAGGAGAGGGAGAAATAAGGAGGGGGGACTAGTAACAGCCACAGGTGCCAGAGGAATGAATGTGTTCCCTGAGATTGGTTTTAGAAAGGACCTAGCTTGTTTTCAGAGGAGATGGCACTGGAGAAATAATATTAGGGAGAATCTGTTCAAACCCCTTCACGAAAATGGAGGTATATAGCTTATAATCTAAATTCAGGATGGAGATGGATTTATATGACTCTGGGTGAATTGAATTTTTATAATTGTTTTATTTTTCTTTATTGAAATCTTGGATGACACCTGTGAGCGGATGCTCGTTGAGAGGTTTCACGTCAGATACATTAACACAAGAAGACACAATATATTTACAGTAAATTATACATACAAAGTACAACAATTCAACAGTACATGGGTTGTAATGACAAGCAGTTCACAAATTGTGCTAAGGCATTGTACATGGTATGCCAGTGTAACCCCTAGATGGCGCTATCCCAGGGGCTACTACCCCTGCCTGATTTGCCACTAACAGGTTGAGGGGCCTGGATCCAATGGCGGGTGCCTCCACCCAGAGGTCAGGGTTTGCAATAGTTAAACTAACTTGGTCACAGCCCTCTGGGACACTGCAACCCCCTTCTTCCCACTAGTGGCCCACACAATATATCAGAATTACCTTCACAGTATACACTTACCCCAGGTCTGGTTCCGCACTGGGACCTCCTGTGAAATGAGATACAGTGCAACAATCACAGTACAGTACTTTAACATAGACAAATACCTCAGGCAGTATAACTTTGCTGAAACAAGCAGCTCTGATTTATTTAGGGGATATAACAAGGACAGGGGGAAATCAGGTTAATTAGCTTATCACTCTAATAATTCATCTTATGGCTCTGTGCACAGGTCCTATCCTCATCAGTTACTGTCCCTGGGTACCCAAGCCCTAGTGTCTAGTCCAAACCGGTGGCAGCTGGTAGGGGCCCTTCACACAGAGAAAAGGGAGAATTAAACAGTCAGCAGTACAGTAATTCCATTTGGATTTAATGTGGCAATCAACAGGAGCGACCCTGAATTAGTACTCACGACCTCCAAATAAGATAGGGTCCTTCAATGTCAGCAGGGCTCACTTGAGGTACAAAACCTCTTCACACATCCATATAAAAGAAAGCACTATACCAGGCAGGCTGCATCTGTATCCCGATCGCAATTACTGCACAATACCCGGAGAACACACAGCAGATTCAGTTCCTGACAGACCGAATGCAATTTTCAGCATTCCTCCAGTCTTCTACAGGGTGAGCCTGGTTTCTACCTTCAGAGATCCTTTGATTCTTTTCAGGATGATTCAGTCCTAACAAGCTGTTACACAAGCTGCAGACCGAACTCTGGGCCTTACACACGCTTTTTGACTAAAACTGCACACTGAAAAGCACAGGGCTCCTTCCTTCTTCACTGCCAAAGCTCAACTGAAACTCCAACCGACAAAACCGGGCACTTCCTTTGAGTTCCTCCCAGTTCTTGACTGGATTGGCTGTCACTCACAATAGACTGCTGCTGTTGGTCCAAAAGGCACTGAAGTCTAAACTACATCTCCCAGAGTCACTGCCCATACAATCCTCTTGTGGCTTGCTCAGATTATGAGTCCAAGTTCTGATTCGTCCAAGGCACCATTTTAGAGCTAGCTTACCCCACACTGATTGGTCCAGTTCAGCAGTTCAAAACTAGAATGGGGAACTAGCAGACACAGTTCTGACTGCAAAGAAAGCAGGTTAGACAAACTGTAATTTCATTATTACTCTAAATAATTTCTGGCAAACAGTTACATCTTTCAGATAGGTTCCCTTTGCACTCCTAGTGACTGCAAAAATGAAGTGAATTGGCAGCAGCTCGAGTGGTACTCAGAGAAGCACACAGTCCCCCCATATAAACTAATTATGTCTGCAAGCAGACAGCTCTTAAAGAGACAGTACCAGAGGCTCTAAAAACACTCACTGATAAATGGCTTAAATGCCAAACACCATTCAGGCTTGGAGCATTCAAGCAAGCTCCTGGAAGTCTTTTGGGAACCCCCATTTGCAGGGGGGTTACACCTTCCTGGCCTGGGAAAGCTTGACGTCCGCTCAAGCAAGTACCCTATAAGTTTCAACTGCAACCATATACATTTGCATTAGGCTCGCACATGTAATCATCAGTCAATATATCATTTTACCAAGAACACATTTCTGAAACATTGCAGTACGTCACTCTTTACACAGTATTACATACACATTGTACCATAACTCAAGTTATTACCTCTTGTACATGAAACCTGAAGAGAGGGGCCCTTCCCTATCAGTTACCTTGGGGCTGGATGGGGCAAGGGCACCATACTTAGAGGGCAACACAAGTAACTTGGAGTTTGCACTGATGCTCAGTTTGGGCAATGAGCTCGGGGACACATACACTCCTTTATGGACAACATTGAGAGGCAAGTCCACAGGCTTCCCAAGTGAATCATAACTGAGGTGCACCACAGGCTTTACAGCTCGACCAGTCTTTCTAGGGGGAACTGTTATAGTCTCTGCACTCTGATCCTCATTTTCAGCATTGTCCTCACTTGTCAGGGGAGTCTCCATGGGGGCAGAGAGGCTAGAACTTGGGGCACTTTCAGCTCCAGGAGTTACAGTTTCTGAGTCCACAACATTTGGCTCGCATGGAGAGCTTTCGGACACTGGCAGGACTGTCAGGGCACTCAAAATACTCTTCTTGTTCGGGTGTATCACCAGTCTGCCCTAATCTATCATTTTCCTCCTGAAAGCTCAAACAGTTCAACCATGCACAATGATTCCATTTCATCTGATCTGATGCTTTGCACTTCACTTTCTGGGAGCATTGGCTCCAGGGACGAAGCTGGGGGCTTGGACAGTCCAGAAGGCCCAGCTTCATCTCCAGTATTGACTAGGGATTGCCCGAAACAATTGACTCAGTTCGTAAGAAGGATAGTATTCAAAGTCACTCTCACTTTCTTCTGATATGGACTGACAGTCATGCTCAACTTGGTGCAGGGGAACACTTAACTCTGCTTCTGTAGGTGCAGACTTCCTTGGTCTTTTCTAGCAGCAGCTCTAGTCACTGGTCCAGAGGGGCATCTTCTGGGGCTCAGACTCAATCAGGATTTGTCCAATGGGCAGTAAATGATTTCTATGCATTGTTTTTACATCTTTTGAATTATTCTCAGGCCTTACTTTGTACACTGGCAGATCATCTAGTTTGCCCACTACAATGTGAGGGAGATGGTGCCATCTGTCAGCAATCTTGTGCTTGCCATGCAGTCCCAGATTTCTTAGCAATACCCGATCTCCCTCCTGGAGTTCCTGTGCTTTCACCTTTTTATCATACCTTTCTTTGTTGGCCAGATTTCTTTTGGCAGCCATGGTTTGAGCCAGTTGGTACGCATGAGTTAGCTGGGCCTTTAATCTTTGCACATACTGTAAATAGTTGTCAGCTTGAACCCCATCAGGAGAGACCCCAAAACACACATCTACTGGTAGTCGAGCTTTCTTCCAAACATCAGGCGGTAGGGGAGAATCCAGTGGCATCACTTTTGGTGCAGTTATAGCATGTACCAGGGTGCTAATTTGTTGGCTCCATCTAGGCTTGTCCTTTGGGTGCAGGGTGCCTAGCATATCTAGCAAATGCTGTTGAAACGCTCAGGCTGTGGGTCCCCTGGGGGTGGTAAGGAGTGGTTCTGGACTTCGCACTCCCCACAGAGAAAGCATCTCTTTGATAAGACGACTTTCAAAGTCTCTCCCTTGATCAGAATGGATTCTTGTGGAGCCCATAGTGAACAAAAAGTTTTACAAGTACTTTGGCTACAGTGGATGCTTTCTGGTCTTTGGTGGGAAAGCTTGGGCATATCTCGTGAATGGTCAGTGACCACCAGCACATTACTGATATTTCTTTGATCTGACTCCAAACTTAGAAAATCAATACAGACCAGCTCCATGGGTGCACTGGTGGTTATGTTAGCAAGGGGGCAGCCCTCTGGGGCAAAGATTTCCTCTGTAAGCAGCGACTACAAGTTCGAATGTGTTGCTCCACATCAGCCCCATCTTAGGCCAATAGAATCTGGATCTCACCAAGTCAAGTGTTCTGTCTATACCAAGGTGCCCCATGTTTGTGCAAGGACCTCAGTACTGAGTCTCGAAGGCAGTGGCAGCACTAGTTGTTGTTTGTCTACTTGTCCCCTCTGTCTACTGTTTCTCTGTATAACAGTTTATTGATCAGTTTCAACTTAGGACCTTCTTTGTATAACAGTGCAGTTCTCAAATCAGTGGAGTAATTTGGACACATCTTTTCCTGCATAGAGGGCTTCTAAAGCTGCTTTGATCATGGGATCGCGGGATTGAGCCCCCGAATACTGTCATTGTCCAGCTGAGGCAGTGCACCAATGTCTATTGCAGAAAAGTGGCACAAGCAGCAGGTATGCATTCTCAGAGGCTCCCAAGCAATCCACCATGCAGTCCACTCATGTCTGTGGACATTTGTTCCTCCCTGTCAAATCCTCCGCAGAGTGCCCGAATGTCAGGTTCTGCCAATCGGACCCAATCATTCTGGGGAACAGGCCTCGGGAGAGAGCATCAGCATCTATGTGGTTCAGACCTGCTCGGTATTCGAGAGCATAGTCATATGTAGATAATGCAGAAAGCCACCTATGGCCAGTGGCATCCAACTTAGCTGAGGTCTGCACATAGGTCAAAGGATTATTGTCAGTTTTTACTAGTATTTTAGCCCCATACAAGTACTCATGGAATTGGTCAACAATAGCCCACTTCAAAGCTAGGAACTCTAACTTACGTACAGGATAGTTCTTTTCGGATGGGGTCAGGCTTCTACTGGCAAAGGCCACTGGTCTCAGGCCATTCTCGTGTCTTTGGTACAACACAGCCCCAACCCTTGCAAGCTAGCATCAGTGTGCAGGACGAGGTTTTCTTGGATCGGCATAGGCCAGCACTGGAGCATGGGTAAGTTGATATATGATCTCATGAAAAGCAGTCTCACAATCAGGAGTCCAGCGGGCCCCAAATACTTCACTTGGATGAAAATACACTCTTTCAGTCTTGAGGGCGCTGACTTTTGGTATTTTTGTGGGTTGGGGATACCCTTGAGTAAGGTTAAGTAAAGGCGGATCACTCTTGAATAGTCCTTGATGAAGCGCCATAATAACCACAGAATCCCAGGAATCTTTGCAGTTCTTTTAGATTTTTGGGCTGTGGCCAGGTGGTCAAGGCCTCAACTTTACTTGGGTGGGTCTCTATTCCTCGGTGGATACTATGTGTCCACATACTTTACTGATGTTTGAAAGAATTGACACTTATCAATGGACAGTTTAAGGCCAAAGTCCTCCAGTCGGTCCAATACCTTAAATAATCTGCTCTCATGTTCCTCCAGTGAGCTGCCAAATACAATAACATCATCTAGGTATACCAGGCACTCTAGTAAGTTCATGTCCCCCACTGCACGCTCCATCAATCGTTGAAAAGTGGCTGGGGCACCTGAAATCCCTTGAGGCATCCTCATGAACTCATAGAAGCCAAGCGGACAGATAAAGGCCGCTCTCTCACGGTCCTCTGGGGCCATCGAATCTGGTAGTACCCACTGCGGAGATCCAGCACAGAGAACCACTTGCTCCCGCTTAGGCAGTCCAAAGCATCCTGAATGCGGGCATTGTGTACTGATCAGGGATAGTCCGCGTTTACAAGTGAGTAATCCACACACATCCTTACTGTTCCATTCTTTTTCCTCACTACCACAATGGAGGAAGCATAAGGGCTTCTGGATTCTTGTATTACACCAGCAGCTAACATCTCTTGCAGATGCCGTCTCACATCATCTATGTCAGCAGGTGCCAGGCGTCGAGACCTCTCACGAAATGGTCTTTCGTCATGCAGCTGGATATTGTGCTCAGCTCCTTGCACGCATCCTACATCCCATTCCTTTAAAGAAAACACCTGGTCTCTCTGGGCAAGCTTCTCACTGATCCTCACTTTCCATTCAGCTGGCAGCGGGAGTCGCCAAATCAAACAAGTCAGGCGTCTTCTGTCATTCTTCCTTGAACTCTTGCTGCTGGGTAGCACTGCAGTGTCTGCACAATGCACATTAGCCAGGATGCAACCTCTGTTTACTCGAATGTCTCTTTCAGACACATTATGAACTTGGACCATTACCCTTCTGGCATAAGCATGGGCTCTAGCGGGCAAAATACTAGGCTTGACCAGCAGTCCCTCTGGCAATTTTCCATCGCCTGGTGCATCCAACATTAATATTTTATTCTTAACATCCTTTCTGATACGGACCTCTCCCTGTAAGGTACACTGGGCATTTGGCGCCAGGATCAGAGACTCAGGATCCTTCTTCCATACAATTCCGACCGGTTCCTCTGGTTCTGTTTTTTCAGCATCTCTCTGTGCCTCATAGGCCTTCTTAATTAAAGCCGGAACTCTTAAAGCTCTACTAGTCTTTGACCCCTGTTTTTCATAACACAACTGTGCCAGCCTTCCGAACATATGAGCATTTGTTCCAATCAACAAAGGGACACCATCATACAGTCCAGTGGGGGGACACACTAAGGCTAGGGTCTCTACTTGTTCGGCCACTCCAGCCACGGAGGTGGGGAAAGACAGCCAAATTTGGATATACCCGGAATAGGGGTAGGCCTTCTCACTTAACCCCCATACATGCAGTCCTTCTAATGGTTGTAAGGGTACGTCTGACAAATGCTTCTGATACCAATCCTGGAACATAATTGTCACTTGGGAGCCACTGTCTAATACAGCTCTTGTAGACACTCCATTCACCTTTACAGTGGTCTCCATGGAGGGACCCACTATTCTGGACCAGTCTGGAGAGGCGGTAGTGGGGGCCTGGGCAACTGACCTTGCCACAAAAGGACGTGAATTAGCATTTTTGGTGCCCTCACTGGGATCATGTCGGCACCTCTTAACCACTGATTTCTTCTCCGAAGCTCTCCTTGTAGCCTATATGCAACTTTGTCAGTGTCTTTGGGACTGGTATTCCCTTTCATGTGCCCATCTTTCCCACAATTATAGCAAAACATACTTTCTGGAGTTTGAGCTGGCCGAGGCGCCACACTGGGAGCCAGGGGCGGGGTATTACTAACTGGAAACCTTGTGCCATCTCTGTCTGCGGCGTGATAAGCATTTGGAGACATCTCGTCAGTTTCTCCACTTCCATGGTCAAGGAATCGAGTTCGAGCTGTTATCAGCAGGAGATACATGGGTGGGTACCCCCACCCCATAGCAGATGCAGTCGGATATAGGTCAGCGCCTGCATTTGCAGGCGTGGCTTCATAAAGGGACTGTTTTTGAATTCCGGATCTCTCTCAACAGTTCGCCCCATTGTGGCATATCCTTTTCCTTGTCAGAGCACTCATTGACTGCCAACCTCTGCCCCTGAACTTCACTTGATGGGTCACCCTCAGTCACTCGGGTCGTAGCCGCAGCTATTGGTGCAGGTCCCTCCCGAGGTCGTCTTTTCTCAACTCCTCGAATTTCTCTCATTAACTCATCATAGGAGGGTGGGGATTCCAGTCGATCTGCCAGGCGTAACTGAAGCAACAGCAGTTCTGAGAAGGGGGCAGACTTAAGGATCCTGTCCAGCCTGGTTCGGTCCAGTTCAGTCGCTGGCAAACTACCTTTTCTGAGGCATTCTTGCAACAATTTTTCCAGCCGAGATACATACACAGACAACAACTCCTTGGTACTGTTGTGCATCTCTTACTCTCCACCATAGGTCCTCATCAGAATCTGGGCTCCCTACACATTCTCCAAGGCCTCAAGATAGGCCTGTGCAGTCGCTTCAGGGTTACTGGCCCGTTTAGCACGGATGGTAGCCAGGGCAGGACCTGGAGGCTCTCACTAACCCCTCTTCGCCGCCTCCGAGCATTGCCATTCTAGCACTTGGGGCAACATAGTCTATCCAGGTCTCCCAGTCATCCTCCCTTGGGGGTGGGAGGGTGCCAGAGAAGATCCTCAACCTTCGTAAGAGTCGGACTAATGGCAGGTGCAGAAATAGGAGTCTGCATTGGTTCAGCCACCATTACGGGCACTGGAGCAGGAGAGGGTGTTGGGGAGGAACACCCCAGGTGGCAAGAATAGTTTCTTCAAGTCCTCCACAGTTTTCCCTCTCCCAGCAACCATTCAGCAAATTTCTCCTCAAAAGTTTCAGATAGTGGTGGGGCTGATTCCCCGGTCTTTACTGTCCTTAGTTATCACTCTCCAAGCAGTGAGGGCTCCTCTGGGGTAATGGTCTGTGGCACTTTGAGCTATCTATGGGATCCTTAAACTCTACTAGGGCCAGGAAAGTGTGGGTGAGCAGATTAGCATGCCGACCCACCACCACAGGGTTTTGTAAACCTTCCACCTTGGAAAGTACTCCTGCACAGTGTCCTGTGATTGATACCCAGGGGATGTCCAGGATAAGCATAGCATTTTGGGGTCGATCTCCTCCCCAGTACACCACTCCACCAGCCGTGCACAGCCACTTCTGTCGGGTACCCATTTTTCTTAACAGTGGTTCAGAATATGGCCACTAGAGGACACACAATCCCAGCGGTGCTTCCAAGATGTAACCCCTAGATGGCGCTATCCCAGGGGCTACTACCCCTGCCTGATTTGCCACTAACAGGTTGAGGGGCCTGATCCAATGGCGGTGCCTCCACCCAGAGGTCAGGGTTTGCAATAGTTAAACTAACTTGGTCACAGCCCTCTGGGACACTGCAACCCCCTTCTTCCCACTAGTGGCCCACACAATATATCAGAATTACCTTCACAGTATACACTTACCCCCAGGTCTGGTTCCCGCACTGGGACCTCCTGTGAAATGAGATACAGTGCAACAATCACAGTACAGTACTTTAACATAGACAAATACCTCAGGCAGTATAACTTTGCTGAAACAAGCAGCTCTGATTTATTTAGGGGATATAACAAGGACAGGGGAAATCAGGTTAATTAGCTTATCACTCTAATAATCTATTATGGCTCTGTGCACAGGCCTATCCCTATCAGTTACTGTCCCTGGGTACCCAAGCCCTAGTGTCTAGTCCAAACTGGTGGCAGCTGGTAGGGGCCCTTTCACACAGAGAAAAGGAGAATTAAACAGTCAGCAGTACAGTAATTCCATTTGGATTTAATGTGGCAATTCAACAGGGAGCGACCCTTGAATTAGTACTCACGACCTCCAAATAAGATAGGGTCCTTCAATGTCAGCAGGGCTCACTTGAGGTACACAAACCTCTTCACACATCCATATAAAAGAAAGCACTATACCAGGCAGGCTGCATCTGTATCCCGATCGCACTTACTGCACAATACCCGGAGAACACACAGCAGATTCAGTTCCTGACAGACCGAATGCAATTTTCAGCAATTCCTCCAGTCTTCTACAGGGTGAGCCTGGTTTCTACTCTTCAGAGATCCTTTGATTCTTTTCACAGGACGGATTCAGTCCTAACAAGCTGTTACACAAGCTGCAGACCGAACTCTGGCCTTACACACGCTTTTTGACTAAAACTGCACACTGAAAAGCACAGGGCTCCTTCCTTCTTCACTGCCAAAGCTCAACTGAAACTCCAACCGACAAAACTGGCACTTCCTTTGAGTTCCTCCCAGTTCTTGACTGGATTGGCTGTCACTCACAATAGACTGCTGCTGTTGGTCCAAAAAGGCACTGAAGTCTAAACTACATCTCCCAGAGTCACTGCCCATACAATCCTCTTGTGGCTTGCTCAGATTATGAGTCCAAGTTCTGATTCGTCCAAGGCACCATTTTAGAGCTAGCTTACCCCACACTGATTGGTCCAGTTCAGCAGTTCAAAACTAGAATGGGGAACTAGCAGACACAGTTCTGACTGCAAAGAAAGCAGGTTAGACAAACTGTAATTTCATTATTACTCTAAATAATTTCTGGCAAACAGTTACATCTTTCAGATAGGTTCCCTTTGCACTCCTAGTGACTGCAAAAATGAAGTGAATTGGCAGCAGCTCGAGTGGTACTCAGAGAAGCACACAGTCCCCCCATATAAACTAATTATGTCTGCAAGCAGACAGCTCTTAAAGAGACAGTACCAGAGGCTCTAAAAACACTCACTGATAAATGGCTTAAATGCCAAACACCATTCAGGCTTGGAGCATTCAAGCAAGCTCCTGGAAGTCTTTTGGGAACCCCCATTTGCAGGGGGGTTACACCAGCATCCTGCAGAAGACAGAGAGGCAGAGGCAGACTGTTAGGGTGAGGTAGGGAGGAGCAGTGGGAGCTGGATAGGGAGGGCAGAGGGAGAGAAAAGAGGCAAGGGGTAGGGGTGGGAGGCAAGTGCTAGGGCAAAGGGGTTGGGAGGCAAGTGCTTGGGCAAAGACTTAACCTAGCGGGCCAGAAATTGGAAGTGCTGAGGCAGACTAAAGCTGTGGGCTCAGACTAGTGGGGGCACCTACAGGTATTAGGCTTCGGGATAGTCAAAATTATGATTAATTGCCAAGATGGGGGAATGTCTGCATTATTTTGAGCTGTGGTACACACCTTTAATAATAATGGAATTTAAATACAGTATTTTTGCATGTTTTAAAGAACTTCAGTGGATAGCCATCTGGCCCTGGGCACTTCCTCATCTTCAGCCGAGCTATGGCTGCTTCTATTTCTGGGGTAGTAAACGGAGCAATTAGAGCTATGTTTTGGGCCTCCATGACTACTGGGAGATTAAAGGAATTAAAATATTGCTGTAAACAAGGAGTTCAAATTCTTCTCCCTGGCAGTATAGTGCAGAATAATATTAAGTACCTCCAATATTTGTGAAGTCTTAAATACCTCCCTTTTAGTAGTTGGGTCTTTTTAATTTTAATATAGAACCCCCCTTTTTCTGCTGGCATAGTCAAAATGCTAATAATTTGGTAGCCTGAGGTCCACCAGCGTAATACTTTTGTTTAAGATATTGTGGGGCCTGTTCAGTTTTGTTGGTCAAAATATCCTGAAGTTCACGCTGGCGACCCGGGTTCGGGAACGAGCACAGGTCGCCGGGGGTCGGCTGGGGCGGAGAAGGATAGAGCGCCCGACGGCAGCTCTCCTTCTTCCGGGGGGGGTGACTGTAGGCTCACGCTGCAATGCTACCACCTAGGGAAGCCCGGGTGGATAGCGTGGTCGGTGGAGCAGCAGCAAGCGGATTGGGTGACTGTCGGCAGAGGGGCGGAGCAGGAGGTACGTTTTAGCGTGCCTCTCAGCTCACAGCCCCTCATTGCACACCGACGTCAGGGGGATGAAGCCAGAAAAACACCTCATCCCTCCTAGGTGACAACACCTCCCTAGGACTTCTCTGACCACTCGTCAAGGCAGACTTCGCTGTGTCAGATCCACATGCACACACATAGAGTGCTGGTTTGAGAGGTGGCATGGGCACTCCCCCTCCACCCGGGGATATACCGATCTTCAAGGGAGTGTGTGGGATCGAGGTACTCTAGGGGCAGACCACGGTGAGGGTTGACGGGTCCACTGAGGATGTCCGAACGAATGGAGGGAAGAGGCAGGTTAGGCGGATAAATACAAAGGTTGAAAAAAAAAAATATCCTGAAGTTGAGCTTGAGTTTGCTGTATAAGCAGAAGCAAGGTAGAATCTCCCTGTTGATGAACTAACTGTAAAACTTTTAATTTATCCATTAGTGCAAAGAGCTGCCCTTCCCTCATTTTCTTTGCTCTAGCTACATAAACAATTATTTCTCTCCTGAGGACCACCTTCAAGGTGTCCAAAAGTATTGCAAGAGCTACTGTATATCCGAAGAGTAGTTCTGCGGTAGGATAAGGGGAATTTTTTTCTTGGAGAATCTCCCTAAAATGAGGATCATTAAGCAACCCTATGTTAAACCTCCAAAATGTCTGCTTAGGTTCTGGACTGAGTGCCAAAGCTAAGGTAATTGGTGCATGGTCTGATAATAAAATCAGACCTATTGAACACTGACGAACCTTAGCTACATGCTCCGTTCTCAAAAAAATAACAAATCCGACCTCAAGTACATATCGTGAGCATGAGAATGAAACGTATATTGTCTGTGTTGAGCATTTTGTGCCCTCCATACATTTGTCAAATCAAATTCTGTAATCAGCTTCCTAAATATAGCTATGTGTGGAGGTCACCCTATACCTGTACCTGTCATTCAAAGTTGTATTGAGTTGTGGGCTCAGTGGCAGGTTGATGTCCCCTCCCATGAGCAGAACTCCCTTCTGATATTCTATTATTTTGTTAAACAACAATCTGATGGTGGAGGAATCAGTTCTCAGTGGAAGATACAAATTAAACTATTGTGTTATATTCTCCTAACAATTGTCCCACTATTGTCACCATACGAGCTGCCAAATCTGCATAAAACCTTTCTAATTTAAATGGGGACAATCGTGGGATCAGAGTGATTACCTCCTTCTCCGTCCAGAATTATAAGAAGGGTACACAGCTTCCCTGAAGCCAAATGGTGTGTGCTTTTGTGCTCCTCAACTAACAAATGTGACTCTTAGTAATAATATGCGTGGTTTCATTTTTCTAAATAGGACAGCACCTTTGCTCTCTTAACTGGGTGCCTCAAGCTGTTTACATTTTGAGAGATTATTTTAAACTGTGCAGGATCTGCTATCACAGTGTACTCAGAAGAAAAAAATGAGCTGTTGCATGAGTCTCCTGCCCCTCTTCCTTCCCCAGGGTCCTACTGTCGTGCATCAACAATATTTGCCCTAATGGATTCAAGAATATCTTCTAAATATGTCTGTACTCTGTGTCTGCTCACCACCCTTTGAAGACCATAAAATGGTAAACCATATAACTAAAACTGCTGAGAATACTCTGAATAAGGATCAGTAACAGCCGGCCTGCCGACGCAGCAGTTGGATTTCCACTTGCGATGCCGGTGACCGGGGTTCAGGAACAAACTCAGGGAACCAGAGGGCCGGCCAGGGGAGAAGGCTCCAGCATCCCATGGACTGCTCTCCTTCTCTGGGGGGAGGTGGGAGCGGAGTGCCCGGTGCTCAGGAGACTCCTGGCGGAGGCCTGAGGAACCTCAGGTGATCAGCACCTTGTGATAGGAGGGGCGGGGTGGACGCAGGATGTCATTGCAAGTCCCCACCCCTGGATAATCTGAAAAAAATTGCGCTGCAGGCTGCCATGGATGAAGCATGCCCTTGGCTTCAATTAGCTCCCAGGCTGGCTCCCCGATCTAATCAAACGATTGCGGCACTATAGGCACGGTGCCGCAACCCCGCCCTGGGGGATAAGCCAGAGGTGTTGGGGAGCTGAGGCCGATTTGGAAGTGGGAGCATGAGGGTCTGTGACCAGGTTGAATGAATAGGCGGCAGCCGGCAGAAAAAGTGAAATTAAAAAAAAAAAATCAGTAACAATTACAATAACAACAATAATCTAAATATGCAATAACATAGGAACTATTTTACAATGATCTATGACTTCCAAAAGTGAGGTCCATATGAAAACAGACCCTTTACCCATGGGAAGCTTTACAGATTGAATATACTTCTGTCCCAAGAAGGAGGAAAATTGCCAGGTGAAATTCTGGCAGGCCTCCAGATATGGAGTCAAACTCCTTATGCCGATTGCTCCCTGAGATGGCAGAGTTGGATCCTGAGGGAGGGGCCCCCCCATATCAAACTAGGGATAGCAGACAGATAGACATCTGCACACAGATTGTTACCACCTCCCAGAATCAGCTTAAAATTAAATTACAGTACGCAGTACAAGATGGGGGAGTTTATCATTATGAGACCATACATTTGTGAAAACTGGCATTTTTGCTCACAAGCCTTTCAGTACAAAATAAAAACAAAATGAAAGACCAGCATCTATTCAACCTTGTAACCAGAGCTCCCCATAATTCAAATCCATGTCTATCAATTGTAACCCATTACAATCAATAGAAGCCCCCATGCTAGGGTGCAAAAATATTGTTGCCCTTTCAGTTTTTATGTGCTACTAGAAATGGAAACAATATCACTGAGTCCTGTAATGCTATTTATCTGCCCTCCATTGATATGTCTGTACTATATATTCCAATAATTGCAGCATGAGAAAAATAATATGCAGAAGCATGTCCATGTGAGGCAAGCCTCCATGCATTGGTTATTGTGCCCCATAGACTCAGGAGACTAAGTGTCCCTAGTATCTTGAAATAACGTCCATAAAGTCAAGAATTACTGTTGGCTTCCTTCTGTTTGGGGCTCTATAATGTATTCCTTTAACTTTCCATCTTAATACTAAAGCCCAGCACTGTCAAAGGACTTAATATGTAACCTTTCTGAGGCACATACCATCCAAGATTCTGACATGTATAGAAATAGCTACATAAAAGTGGAGCCTGGGTACCCCCATCACCCCCCCTTGAATACTTCAACTTTCAAGTTTATTGGCAGGAACAATCTCCATTGAGCAGGCTCATTTGCAAGGAGGTCCTGATACAGTCAAAATTACTCACATTACAAGTAACAGAGAGTACACAAGATTACAAAAGTCACATCAAAAATAGTGAAACAATACAGTCTAACATCACAGTTGCCTAATTACATGGAAGATACTACATTGACTTGACGGATGGGTAGCTATACTACTCCTATACACAAGTACTTGACTTTCATCTTAACTACACATGGCTGTTAGTAAGATTAAGGCTTGGTAAAAGTTAAGGTTGGTGAGGAAAGGATTGGGGTATAGACAAGGATGGAAGGGTTTGCCCAGGAATAGTTAGCATACAGAAGAGTGCAATGGAGAGAGTGGGCATTGGGGGGGGGGTGAGGGAGGAACTGACTGTGAAGGATGGTAGAGATAAGAGGAGATGGTGAGGGGGGAGGTGGATAGAGGTGGAAGTGGGAGTGAAGGTGGGGGTTGGATGGTAGGGGATAAAAGAGGGAGTGCAAGGGTTAGGAGTGATAGAGGTGGAAGAGGGGTGGGGAGGATTTAGGACTGGTGGATTAGAGGTGAAGGTGAGGAGTGGAATAGTGAGGTAATGATAGGTGAATAAAGGTGGAGGTGAGGCAGAAGGAGGTGGGGGTGGGTAGTGGGATGATGGAGTAAAGGTGGGCGGGACAGGAAGGGAGTGAGGGGTGAAGGCATGGGTGAATGTGGTGGGTGGAGAAGACTGATTGAAAGAGGGTGATTCAGTGCTTAAATAAGGGATGGGGGTGTTGACTTTTACTGGCAAGAACAGGAATCATTAGGTTTTGAAGTTTAAGGATGGCTTGGGCTTTGTTCCAAGCAGCAGGGAGGGCACAGCTTATAGCCATATCCTTGAAACGGGAGTGGGAGCCTGGAACATCTAGCATAATAAAGGAGTTTTTATGCAATGGGTAAAGGCAGGTTGTTCACTGAAAGAGAAGTGATATATAAGGGGGTAGTTTAGACAAGAAAGCTTTGTAAGTCCAGGTAAGGGAGTGTATGAGACACCTGGTCATCAAGGAAGTCCAACCCATAGAGGCATATAAGACACAATGGTGTGTACAACGGTGAGCACTAGCAATGAAATGAATTGCCCTGTGATAGAGTATGTCCAGTTGGTGAAGCTAGGAGTTGGAGCAGCGACCATACAGTATGTCTGCATAATCAAGGAGTGGGATGAAGGTTGTCTGGACCAGGCATAGCCTGGCATATGTTGTAAAGAAAGATTTGTTCCTGTACAAGAAGCCAATTGTTTGTCATAGTTTTGTTGTTAGGGCAGTGATATGTGCAGAGAATGATAGGTGTTGGTCTGACTCACACCCTAAGTATTTGAATGATTTGACTACCATGAGATCTTCATGATGGACAGTTCGGATAGGGGGCAGGCAGGCAAGTGCGTTTGTGATGGCAGTTTGATGGTTGGAGTGGAAATACATTACTTTTTTTTTTTTAGCATTTAAGAGTAGTTTGGATTGTGCAAGGTTACGCTGCAGCAGATCGAGTTCGGATTGGAGATCTACGCGGGCTTTGGCTGCTGAAGGTCTGGATAGGTATATTACCGTGTCATCTGTGAAAAGGTGTAATTTAGTTTAGAGATATTATCTCTAATGTTATTTATATAAATCATATATGAATCATGAAGAGGAGAGGTCCAATAATACTGGAAGGCAAGCAAGAAGAGGAAACCTTTCAACCCCATCCCCCCGCTGACCATGTAACTGCTTAGAAAATAACCTATTTGGCAACATAAAAACTTTACATGAGCCATCAAATTTCTAAACAATATTTAAAAATTGTGACCCTTCTCGACCCCCCCCCCATCACCCTCAGGGATACTAGTGTCAGCATCCCCATATACAAACCGCCATAGCAGTTACTATTTAACTGCAGCCATGTGGGCACTTCAATACAGGAGAAGGGAACCAGCCCACTTCCCTACTGACTCCAACCTATACAATGCTCACTATCTTACTGCTGTAATTAGTAGTGCTAATTATGTATGACATTATCGGAGGGGCGAGAGATGGGGCATCCAGGAAATGGGAAGCATCATCTAAAGCTCAGTATTACCATAATGAATTCCCATTCCTATACTGTCACAGATCAGCGGTAAGGACTCAGATAGGCCAGACCCCCCCAACCCCAGCAGGCTAGGAGACCCAGAGGTACCCCCTATCAAAACAACCCAGATGTCAGAGTGTTACCTATTAAATATCTGGAAAATATCAAAAATGTCAGTGAAATGTGCCCCCCCCCCATTCTATATCTTTTACACTTCAACGAACCTCTTATGAACTGCTGACAAGTTAGATGCTTCTCCTTGTGTCATAGCTGTTGCTGAAGATGCTTTAAAGTTTGCCATCAACTGCTGCAAAGTTAGTTGAGTGTGTTGTTTTCTTCCCGTTTTATCACAACCACCCTGGACTGTCTGGGTGGGAGTGGATCGGTAGACTTGGCTGATGGATTCTCAGGCTGAAGTCCATGATGATGGAGCTCTGCTGCTGCACCTTCTGCTGTCTCAAACATAGAAACATAGAATTTGATGGCAGATACGGACTGCTTGGCCCACCTAGTCTGCCCATTTCCCTACCTGCAAATTCTAGTTACAGTAATCAACAGTTTACTTCCTCCTACCCCCCACTAGAATTGCCTTATGCCTGTCCCATGCATTCTTGAATTCTCCCATTGTTCCTGACTCCACAACCTCCTCAAGAAGGTTGTTCCATGCATTCACAACCCTCTCTGTGAAAAAATACTTTCTAACATTACCTCTGAGCCATCTCCCTCTATCTTCAAATTTTGCCCCCTTGTTCTTGCACATCTCTTCTTCTGAAAGATACTACCCTCTTGTACTTTGTTAATTCCCTTGAGATACTTGAAAGTTTCTATCATGTCCCCCCTCTACCTCCTTTCCTCAAGGGTATACATATTAAGCTGCTTCAGTCTCTCCTCGTATGTCTTCTGGTGCAGACCCTGTCTTTGCAGAGATGGGGTCTCCAGAATTGCACGCAGTACTCCAGATGGGGTCTCACTAACTGACTGTACAGAGGGATAACAACTTCCTGTTTTCTACTGCTAATGCCTCTCCCTATGCATCCCAGTATACCCAGCCCTCCTTATTGCCTTCTCACATTACTTGCCCACCTTTAGGTCATCTGATATAATTATTCCTAGGTCTCTTTCGATTTTTGTTGTTATTAACTCACCCCCCATTGTGTACTCTTCCCCTGGGTTTTTGTTTCCCAGATGCATTACCTTGCACTTCTTTGCATTAAATCTGAGCTGCCACATATTTGACCATTCCTACAACTTTGCCAAGTCCCTTCTCATCCTTTCCACTCCACCTTGTGCATCAACCCTGTTGCACATCTTTGTGTCACCTGCAAAGAGACATATCTTTCCTTCCAGTTCCTCTCCAATGTCACTTATAAAGACATTAAAGAGGACCGGTCCCAGTACACCTTCCTTTCTTCACTGTGGGCTCCATTTACTATTACCCTTTGCGTCCTGTTGTCCAGCCAGTTTTTTATCCAGGCTACCACCTTGGGACCCACTCCAAGGCTGGCTAACTTGTGTATTAATCTTTTGTGTGGGACTGTATCAAATGCCTTGCTAAAATCTAGGTAGGCCATATCCACAGCCCCTCCCTGGTCTACTACTTTGATCACCCAGTCAAAGAAATCTATTAGGTTTGTCTGACATGATCTTCCTGCTGTGAAACCATGCTGCCTTGGGTCCTGTGCCCCACTGGCCTCTAGGTACTCAACAATTCTTTCCTTCAGAAGTGATTCCATCATTTTGCCTACCACTGAAGTCAAACTAACTGGTCTGTAGTTTCCTGCCTCTGCCCTGCTCCCACTTTGGTGAAGTGGAATCACATTTGCACTCCTCCAGTCCTCAGGTACCACCCCATCCTCCCATTATTTGTTAAAGAGAGTAGTCCGTGGTGTTACTAGTTCTACCCTTGGTTCTTTAGAATTCTTTGGTGAATCCCATCAGGCCCCATTGCTTTGTCCACCCTCAGTTTCAAGAGTTCTTTCAAAACCCTTTCTTCTGTGAATGTACTGGTATCGACCTCCCTATTCAGTATTTCTCCCTTGTTTGGTTTAGGTACCTCCTCCTCCTCTTTCACTGTGAATACTGAGCAGAAATATTCGTTCAGTATCCCTGCTTTTTCACTGTCACCCTCTGCCCACATTCCCTCCCCTTTTTTAAGTCTCTGTATCCCTCCATTGGTCTTTCTTTGCTCCCTAATGTGACCTATAAAAGGTTTTATCCCCCTTCTTAACAGAGTTTGCTATCTTTTCCTCAGTTTGTGCCTTTGCTATTCTGACTGCCTTCCCTGCCTCCATCTGCTTTAACTGATAAAGTTCTCTGTCCTGCTTCTTCTGTGTTTCCTTATATTTCTTGAATGCTATCCTTTTCTCCTTAACCATAGTAGTTTTTTCCTTCATTTTGTTGATTTGCTTCACATAAAGGCTTGTTGCCTCTGCGATGGCTGTTTTGATTATTCCTCCACCCCTCCTTCTTGCCCGTTTGCTAGTGATTTTCTGAGGCACTCTCTCATTTTCCCAAATTCAGCCTTCCTAAAGTCCAATACTCTTGTTTTTGTATGGCTTGACTCTATGGTTGTGTTTATTGTGAACCACACTGTTTGATGGCCACTTGTTCCCAGATGGCTACCCACTTCTAAATCTGAGATCCTTTCTCCTTCCCCTTTTGAGAGTACCAAGTCTAAGACTGCTCCCTCCCGAGCAGGTTCCAACACTAGCTGTCTGAGGCATGCCCTCTGTAGGGCATCAAGAATGACCCTACTCTTGGATGTGCCTGCAGCAAAGGTACTCCAGTTAACATCTGGCATATTCAGGTCCCCATCAACAATATCTCCCCTTTTTCTGCCATTTTAAGGATGCCTTCTATCATTTCCTTGTCCATTTCCTCCCTGAGATGGGGGTCTGTACAACCCCCATGTGGATTGTGGTGCCATTTCCTGTCTCCAGGGTGACCCACAGTGACTCATCAACTTCCTGTTTACTCTTTAGTTCTGTTGCTTTAATCCCTTCCCTTATATAGAGAGCTACTCCTCCTCCTCTTTTACCCACCCTGTCCCTCCTGTAGACTGTGTATCCTGGTATGTTGACATCCCACTCATGGTTCTCTGTGTACCATGTTTCAGTGACTGCCACAATATCCAGGCATCCCTCTTCTAAAAAGGCCACTAGTTCAGGGAGCTTGTTGTACAGACTGCAGGCATTGGTACTTATCACCTTCCATGTATTTTTTATGGCCTTACCCCTTTTAGCCCCATCCCTGCCCTTACCGCCTTTTTCTGCATTTATCCCTGTCCTGCTCCCTACTGACTTCTCTACCTTGTTGTTTACCTCTCTAACTACTGTGTTTTGTAGGGGGAGGCTGGGATTTCCCTGCTGCTTTTCAGTGCCTCCCCCTTGGCTAGTTTAAATGCTTACCAATGAAGCATTTAAACCTGTTACCTAGGATCCTGGTTCCCCTCCGGACAGATGTAGACCATCGCACCAGTATAAGCCTGCATCCCTCCAGGTGGTTCCCCAGTCCCCAGTGAAGCCAAAACCCTGAGCTCCACACTAGTTTTTCAACCATTCATTGAATCCCATGGTGTGAATACCCTAGCATCATCCTTGCCATAGACAGGCAGCACCTCTGAGAAGGTTACCGTACATGCTACTTGTCTAAGGCGCTTCCCCAACTCCACAAACTCCTCTTGCACCACTGTGGTCCCATTAACAGCCAGGTCATTTGTTCCTAGGTGGACAGTGATAGCCAGCTCCTTCCCTCGTGCAGCTGCTCCCACGATCCTGAGGATTTGCTTCCTGTCCCTCCGAGCCGTGGTGCCAGGCAGGCACCTTACCTCCCTATCCCCTTCATCCCCCACTTCTACCCCCTAATGATCGAGTCCCCCACCAGGAGCTGTTTCCTTCCCCTGTGGGGTCTCGTACACCTCCTGTAGGTCTCCCTTGTGGAGGTTTCCAGCATTCTCCTTGGTCTCCACTGCAGGTGCCTCCATAGAGGAACCACTCTTTGCCAGAACAGCATATGAATTGTGGAGAGGTACAACTGGAGGGATGCACATCTGTTCCACCACCCTCTCCTCCCTGAGCCCACCTTGGTCCAACCGCTCCTCTTTCTTGTCAACCTCTGAGGTAACCGTGGTGGCCCTGGTGGTCCCTGGGTGGGGGAAGAGGTTTCACGAATCCTAGCCAGGTCAGCCTGGAGACGGGCAACCTCCTCTCTCAGACCAGAGAGGTGCCTGCAAACAGGGCAGCATCGCAGCCTCCAGAATGTCTGCTGGAACACTGCCGCCCCCCAGCCATTGCACTGCACCACTCCCATCTTGACTTATTTTGTGTCCCCCCTCCTGTTGGTTTGTATGCTTACTGTCTCCTCCCTCTATGTATTTTTACACTTACTTTCCTACTACCTATGTGCCCTTACAACTCTCGCCCTTCCTGTTCTGGGACAGGAACTTTCTGTAGTCTTCAGTAGTCTCCTTCTTCTGTGCTTGATTCAGACCTCCAGCAGCGGGGGAGAAAGAGCTATTATTTTTAGGTTCCTTCAAGGTTGATGAAACTAATGTGTCTCAGTGATCCTTCCTTCCTACTGCCAAACAGGAAGTTCCTGTTGTCAGTCAAATCCAGTGGCTATAAAAGTAGAACTGGCTTTGGGTGGGTGGGTGGATCGGTAGGAGGGAGGGCAATTAGTAAAAAATCTGTAGTTCTAGACTGCTGTATCTTGCTCTGAAACCAAAGTGTTCTCTTCTGCCAAAAACAGCAGCAAGCTGTAATTGGAGACAGCTGCTTTTGTACTACTACGCTACTAAGCCACACCCCCAATTAGATTCACCCTCTGCTTTGACTCAGTAACTTAAGCTGATACAGCCCCCTTCCTCAGAGAAACACACAGTGACTTTCTTCTTTTTTTTTTGTTTTTTAAAGGTTCTCTGGCCTTCAGGAAACTGGACCATAAGTTGGGCCAGGTAGGGTATCCGAAATTTAAGTTGGTTGGCTCGCAAGATTTTCAGGATTGGAATATATACCAATCTTCTGCTCATAATGCCCAGGGGTAGTCATTGGGCCCCATATTCAGGGCCAGCTGGCTACACACGCAAACAGGTGTGCCAAGTGGAAAAATAGAGCTGGCCAGTTCTGGTGCCATATTCAGATAGATAGCACAATCCTAACTGACCACACTATCTGTTTGAATATGGGGCCATGGTAGCATGGTGTGCATCAAGCAGCCACATGCTTGTCGCAGTGCTACCAGAGCGCTTGGCTGAAGACCACCCATAGTGGTAAAGCATGGCACACATTGGTTAGCGTCATGGACCCCATGGGTGATATTCAGCCCAGATATGCAAATGAGCCCCTTGGGCTTGCATGGTGCTAAGGGGCCATTTGCATGCCCATTATGGGCTCATCTGCATGTGATCACCGTCTGAGTGCGCTGGCCCAGGTCCCCCCCAAGACCTGATCCCTATAAGAAAATCACTGGAGGTCCAGTGGTCCCTCCTCTGACCCCATCCCTGTCCCCATACATTAAAACATTCTCTGGCTGGCTCCGTGGCGCTGAGCAAAGGGGTTCACTCAGCACTCTGGTGACCCATTTGCACCCCGAGCCCTGGTACCAGGAGCGGAGACTGGCAGGGAGGGGATTCACAAGTGTCCAGTGGACATTTCCCTGCCGGGGGATGGGCTTTGGCACCTGTGGGTGGACTGGGCAACGTGCTTGGGGGATATGAGGCCTCAACACAACCCCTATATGTCCCAGCCTAAGGTTGCCTGCAGCTCACGCAAGGTCGAGAACTCTTGTGGGCAGGGCCAAAAACAGGAAAAAGTGCTCTCCACCCAGTAAGGTGACGAGTGCTGGTCCCTGTTGCCATGAAGCCACAGACAGCCCAGTCCACCCCTGCAGCCCTGGGATGCGCAAATCACAGGCAAGGCACCTCTCCCCAGAAGAGAGGTACCCTGCCGACATGGAGATATGCCGGGCTACCCAGGTAAGCTGCATAAAGAGAGGCTGATGGAATAGCAGTGGGGGTCAGGTGGGCGTCAGGGACCTTGGCGCTCTGAAGAAGTGGCCGGACGGGGTTGCTAAGTGAGGAGGAGCATAAATAGAAAATACAAAAAAAAAAAATAATTCTCAGTGGTGGTTCAGCAGTCCCTCCCCTGCCTCGATCCCTCTCCCCATATATAAAAACATTCCCAGTGGTGGTTCAGCAGTCCCTCCCCTGCCCCGATCCTTGTCCCCATATTGCCCCGATCCTTGTTCCCATATATTAAAATGTTCTCAATGGTGGTTCAGCGATCCTTCCCCTGCCCCGATCCTTGTTCCCATATACTAAAATGTTCTCAATGGTGGTTCAGCGGTCCCTCCCCTGCCCTGATCCTTGTCCCCATATATTTAAATGTTGGTGGTTCAGCAGTCCCTCCCCTGCCCCAATCCCTCTTCCCATATATAAAAACATTCCCAATGGTGGTTCTGCGTTCCTTTCCCCTGCCCCGATCCTTGTTCCCATATATTAAAATGTTCTCAATGGTGGTTCAGCGGTCCCTCCCCTGCCCTGATCCCTGTCCCCATACATTAAAATGTTGGTGGTTCAGTGGTCCTTCCCCTGCCCCAATCCCTCTCCCCATATATAAAAACATTCCCAGTGGTGGTTCAGCGGTCCCTCCTCTTCCCCTGTCCCTGTCCCCATATATAAAAACATCCCCAATGGTGGTTCAGCAGTCCCTCCCCTGCCCCAATTCCTGTCCCCATATATAAAACCATTTTCAATGGTGGTCCAGTGGCCTCCTTCCCCTGTTCTCTGATCGCCATCCCTGTGTAAAAATAGAAAGTCCCTGATGGTCCAGTGGTCCCTTCCCTTCCCTCATTCCCCAATTGCCATCCCAGTTAGCAACATAAAAGCCCTGGTAGTCTAGTGGCCCCCTCACCCCCAACCCCAGCAGGTAGTGACCCACCACCCTGCCCCCACCAACCTGACCCATGCCAGCAACTGACACAACCCTTCTTACACCGCCATGGCCAGTTGTCGACTGAACTGTCACTGAGCGTGTACAGTAGACAGTATGTGCTCATTGGAATGCCTGTGAGGGTATGAGAGACTGAACTCTAGTTTTTCTGACAGGATGTTTGAAAGATAACAGTCCGTGATGTGGCTCACTAGAACAGTTTCCGTAGGAGACAGAGTGGCTCACCCTGACTGGAAAATGGGACACTAGCCTCTCTGACCAGAAGATGTGTAATGGCTCAAGTACTACAACGTTTGTACATATGAACATATGAAATCACCGGCAGAAAAAGGCCCACAGGTCTATCAAGTCTGCTCGATTGTGCAGCTCTTAGTTTCATATTAATACAGCTGTCCCAGCCCCACTCAAACCCCTCCCTTCCTCCCCTTTCCTGGTCTTTGCCCCCTTTGTGCTCTTGTCTGTACTAATCCTGCCCTTGACTCTATCCCAACCTCACTTAAAGCTATCAACTGTCTTCAGTTCGCTTAAATCCTCCAGCAGTGCTTTCAATCTCGCCACTACTCTCTCTGTAAAGTAGTGCCTCCTCATCTCTCTCCTGAACCTTCCCCCTTCCAACTTCAGACTGTGCCCCCTAGGGACCCTTCCCCCCTTTAAACGGAACAATCCTCCCTCTCTGACTTTGTTTATGCCTTTCAAGTACTTAAAGGTCTCTATCATGTCCCCTCTTTCCCTTCTGTCTTCCAGCGAATACATGTTGAGCTCCCTCAATCTTTCCTCATACGGCAACTCCCCCAGTCGCAAGGTCATTTTCGTAGCCCTGCGCTTCACCCCCTTCGGTAATCTTGCAACCTTTTTGAGGTATGGGCACCAGTACTACACACAGTACTCCAAATATGGCCTCACCAGTGATCTATACAAGGGCAGGATGACCTCCTCCTGTCTAGAGATGATCCCTCTGGCAATGCACCCCAGCATCCTATTTGCCCTTGCTGCTGCCCTCCTACTCTGTGCTAATACCTTCATGTCCTCTGTGACTATTACCCCTAGGTCCCTTTCCTCCTCTGAAGCTGTTACCTACACTCCCCCCAGCCAGTAGCTGGTCCTCGGATTTCTTGCTCCGAGGTGAATGACCTTGCACTTCTTAGCATTAAACCCCAACTACCACTCCCTAGACCAGTGTTTGAGTTTAGCTAGATCCTCCCTGAGTGCCTGCCTCCCTTCCTCATTGTCCACTTTTACACAAATCTTAGTGTCATCTGCGAACAGGCTGATCTTACTCTTGACCCCCCTCTGCAATGTCTCCAATGAAGACATTGAATAAAACAGGGCCCAGCACTGAACCCTGCAGTACCCCAATTGTTACTGGCCTTGGCTTGGATTTCTCCCCCCTTACAACTACCCTCTGTTGTCTGCCCTGTAACCAGCTCTCAACCCACCCTACCAGTTTCTCCCCCACCCCCATGTCCCTCAGCTTGCTCATTAACCCCCCGTGGGGCACCGAGTCAAAAGCCATGCTGAAGTCCAGGTACAGGACATCCACAGCGTGGCCTTCATCAACTGTCCTAGTGACCTAGTCGAAGAGGTCGATCATGTTAGTTTGGCACGATCTTCCTGAGACAAACCCATGCTGTCTCTCATCAGGTAGACCATTACTATTGAGATAGGTTGTCAACCTCTTCTTTAGAATGGTCTCCATCAACTTCCCCACTATGGAAGTCAAGCTTACCAGTCTGTAGTTGGTCCTTGGGTCCACTCTTGTGAAGGGGCACCACGTGAGCCATCCTCCAGTTCCTGGGTACCTTCCCTGTCTCCAAGAAGGTGTTAAAGAGGTCCATCGGAGGGCCTGCCAACATCTCCGCCAGTTCCTTCAGTGCCCTTGGGTGTACACCGTCTGGTCCTGGTGCCTTGTCCACCCACAAGGCCTTTAGGCCCTTCAGAACTCTATCCTCTTGGATGACCCCATCTGTTATCTCTTCCCCCCCTTCACCCTTGCCCCTTTTCCCCTGCAGTATTGGGCCATCCCTTTCTGTTTTGAACACTGAGCAGAAGTACTCATTGAGTGCCTCTGCCTGTTCTTCCCCTTGTTCCGCCCATCCCTCTTGATTCTAACAATGTCACTTCTACAACTCCTCTTCTCCCTTATGTATTTAAAGAACCCCTTTTCCCCCTTCTCTGATCCCCTGAGCCACCTTCAGCTCCTTTGCTTCCTTGGCTGCCCTGACTGACCTGGTCACCTCCCTAGATGCCTTTGTGAACACCTCTCTATGGTTTACCTATAGCGAGGCGACATGCACCACGCTGACATCCCCAACAGCGACAGCCGCAATGCTGAGTGTTGGGGATGTCTCAGTGTTTTCTTCAGGGGGGCTGTGCCCCCCAAACCCCCATGTAGGGGAGCTCCACCCCCACACCCCCCCCATCTCTATAGATACAACCCAAATGTTCAAATCTAGGGAGTACATGCTCTGTCCTAGTTCCGATCCCAGAAGAGGGATGGATAAAGAGACATTTTGTTTCATCCCTAATTCAGGGATCCACTTGAAATTTGTATACAGTGCAATGGACTTTGTATCCTTTGCACCTTCTGTACCTGCAGCCCCCACTTGGGTAAAATGTTTGTGTATCTCCACCTTGTGACAGAATAAAATCTAGTACTTGACCCTAGTTAGAGAAGAGGATATTCCTTTGTGATTACAGTGTTTCACTGGTACTCCATTATGTTAGCACAGGTCCTGAAAGCCATGGCCCACTTCAGTTCCCGGGTTAAATATAAACGGTTTGTATAAAAAAAAAAACTTAAGAGACAAGTGCAGTAAAGCAATCCCTAGCCGGGGCGATGTCAATTGCAAGGCAGGCTGATGCTGTAATGTTAGCTTACACATGCTTGAAACCCATCACTGTTTTTGACTCCCCACTTCCATTGGCAGTCTGTTCCAGGCATCTACCACCCTTTAGTGAAATAGTATTTGCTCACATACCTCTCTTAAACTCCTCCCCCCTCCAGCTTCATCACATGCCTCTTCTTTCTGGTGCTCTTTCTCCTTTGAAAGAGACTCACCTCCAGCATCCTGTTCACCCCTGTGAGGTACCTGTAGGTCTCTATCATATCCCTTCTTTCAGTCTATTCTCATAGGGCTTCTCGTACAACCCCTGCACCATTTGAGTTGAGCTCCTCTAGAATTCTTCCACCCTGTCTATGTCCTTTCTGAGGTGCAGCCTCCAAAACTGGACACAGTATTCCAAGGGGTGGGGAGGGCAGGTCTCACCAGTGATTGATACAGTGGTAAGACCTCCTCCCACCTCCTGTTGGAGATCCTCTCCTTGTGTACACCAGCATCCCACTAGCCCTATCCACTGCTTTGTCACACTACCCTACACTTTGAGGTTGTCAATTATGATAACCCCAAGGTCTCTTTCCTGCTTAGTGACGGTCAGTGCTCCCTTATCCTGTATTCGGCTCCTGGGTTCCTATGCCTTAAGTGCATGATTTTGCAGTTTGTGGCATTGAACTACTGCCATGTGCTTGACCACTCCTCGAGTTTGCCAAGATCCCTGTGCATTCTGTCCACCCCTTCCTGAGCGTCCACCCTTATAGTATCATCTGCTAAAAGGCATACCTTCCCTTCTTCTGCAGTGTCACTTACGAAGACATTGTAGAGGACCAGTCCCAGTACTGAGTCCCGTGGCACACCGCTGGTCACTCTTTCATTATTAGAGTGAGTGCTGTTAACCACCACGCACTGTTGCCTATCTGTTAACCAGTTTCTAACCCAATTCACCATTTTGGATCCCACCCCAAGGTTGCTCAGTTTCTTAATCAGTCTCCTGTGTTGCACAGTGTTGAAGGCTTTGCTAAAGTCCAGGTAGGCCATGTCCACTGCCCTCTCCTGATCTATTTCCCTGGTCACCCAGTCAAGAAAATCAGATTTGTCTGGCTTGACCTTCCTCCTCCTGTGAATCCATGCTGCCTGTGGTCTTGCAGCACATTGGACTGAATATACTTACCATTACCAGTCTTTCCTTTAGTCAGTGTTTTCCTTAATTTCCCCACCACTAAAGTGAGACTGACTAGCTAGTTGCTAGCTATCCCCCTTCTGCTGCTCTTCAGCAGTTCTCAGTCCTCCAGAACCTTGCCTGTTTCCAGTGAAGTGCTGAATAAGGCTGTCGATGGGGCAGGTAGGTAGCACATCCCTGAGCTCCGTTAGTACCTTTGGGTGTATCCCATCCAGACCCATAGCTTTGTCCACCTTCACAACTGCAAGTCCCTTCAGGACATTGGGAAGCTTGTACAGTACTTGTATTGTAACATATGGTATTTATATAATCATAATCTCAACTTTTTGTCACCAAAATGAACGACATGGACATCTTTGGACACTCAAAATGAGGGACAACGACGAGAGACACAGACCCTCAGAAAAATGGACACATCCTCATATTTGGAGATACAAGCTCAAAATACTGTGGAAACCATTGTATTGACTTATATAAAGTTTATTTTTGATTTGGCGTCTGAGAATATTGTGAGTTTCTGCTTGGAAGTCTGAATTTGCAGCACATTCTCTGTGTAGGTACTACCCTTTCCCCGAGGGACAAATGAGGGACAGGGAGAGGTATGTATACCATATACTGCCGTTATCCCTGCCCTGGATTCCACCGGAAATGAGTATATGTGGGCAATCTTACTGGTTACAGTAATTAAACAAATAGCAATCTCAGGAAAATTATTTTTTTAAATTTGGAAGACCAACTTAAAAAAGAAAACTACAAATCCCAGAATGCCCGGGAGGTGGGGTCGCTGCCGCAGCACAGGCGCAGTATGTGAAGTGCGGGACTGAATAGAGCGGCGCTGAACTGAGCTGCTAGGTTTAGCGGAGGGAGTTGTGTTGCTGTTGCTGGCGACTCTTCGGTTCCACGGCGGGTGGACTCGGAAGGACTGGCTTGGGTAAGAACGTTGTGTTGAGCGGTACGGGGGCTGGGGGTAGACCATCTCTGTGATGTGGCTGCCTAGTCCGTCTCTCCCTCGGCTGCACTGCGGGCTCTGGAGCAGGTGGAGCGCACTAAGAACTACCGGAGGCAAGCAAGAGATGAGAGCAAATGGTGTAGCAGTGTAGCACAGAAAAACGGGTATTATGGATAGCACCCAAGGAGGGGGGAGAGAAAACACCGGAGACAGAGCGAACCAGAGGCAGATGAAATACGTAAACATACCGGATAACAGATGGGAGAGCTTGCAAAACGAAAAATAAATTCAGGACAGCAGACCAAGGTGAAGAATCCATGCAGAATAAAATGGGAGAAAATACATTTAGGATACAAATGGAAGATAATTAAATGTAGGATAACAGATGGGAGAAATAATACAGGCTAGCTTATGGGAGATGGGTACTTGTAGGATAGTAAAGGGGAGAGCAGTAAATGACAGGATTGCGAATGGTTGATATATACATCTAGGATAGCAAATGGGAGAACACCAGCTACAGGC
Source organism: Neoceratodus forsteri (assembly GCA_016271365.2). Classification (NCBI taxonomy): domain Eukaryota; kingdom Metazoa; phylum Chordata; order Ceratodontiformes; family Ceratodontidae; genus Neoceratodus; species Neoceratodus forsteri. Next base: position 237,607,016 of record CM057450.1, read on the forward strand.
TGTCATATGGTAGATACACACAGGATAGCCGATGAGAGAGCAATACACACAGGATAGCAAACGACAGAGAAAGAGGCTAGCAAATAGGGAGAGAGGTAGAGTGATATAAGGGGTGTCAAAGTAGCATAAGGGAGATGTAGGGTGGCAAAAGGATTGTGGTATAGGAAGGAGAGGTGTTGTAAATGGGAAGGGAAAGGAGGATTAAGATGCTTTACATCCAGGGACCAATAAATGGAGCAAAGAGAGGGAGGAAATAGTATAATTCTGGTATATGTGTTATTTGAATGTAGATAGAATGTATTTGCAAGAAGATAAAAGTTACTGCTGTCCCTAATATGGTCGTCTTGCCTGGGGAATATGGCAAAGGGGTCATTGCAAAAGGAGATGGAGCTGACATTTGTTGTACACCATTGAGACATCACTGGTTGTCAAGTGTTCCCACGAGAGATGCCTGCAATAAAAAGGGCAAGGTGACTTGAAAAGGCATGGTAATGGTAGTTTGGGAACGTCAGGATGAATGAAAGAAACAATGAGTTAAATGTGTATGGTTCATTACCTTACTGCTTGAGTGGGAGAGAGAGAGTGTGAGTCATTGTTTTCCTGACGCACACATGCAGCTGGGGAAGAACACTGTGAAACATATACAAATATCTACCGTACTACCTGGAGACAAGATAGGGGTGTGTGTGTGTGTGTCATGCACAAGTACATGGGTGTTTAGTGCACTAAGTAAATAATATATGGTACAGATGGTGTTGGCAGCATGTAGGTGTTGTTAAAAGTGAGTGAGTAGTCATTTGTAATAGCAGCCTCAGGATTCTGAGTTCCAGAATGGTTCTGATAGGCGTGTTTGGGGAGGGGCATATAAGTCTCTGGTATTTCCACCTTGTTGTTCGTCACTTCAGTCTGTTTCCAGTTCTTTACTGTTTTAGTAGTGGGTGCTTCATTAAAGAAGTGTCTGTTTAACAAAAAAAAGTTTGAAAACATTGGGATTGCAACCACGGCATTGAACTCTGTTTTCTAGGTTTTTTGGCGTTCTTCCAACTTCAGTTTTTAAATATTTTATGTTATCAGATGCTTATTTCACTGCTTATATATAAATACAAAAACTGTAGTTACTGAACCATTAGGGTTCCAGTGACAAAAGTAGGGAAATGCCATCTTAGGGTTCCCAACCCTAAGACCCCACCCTGAATGCAGGAACAGGCGTGAGGGGTGTGCCTTGGGGTTGTGAACCCAAATGCTCACCCCATTCCATGAGTAATTAAACTAAGACAGATACAGTTTAAGAGAACGGAGTGAGCATTAAGGTTTGCAACCCCGAGCCACACCCAAAAAGAACATCCTTTTTTCGTAAATTGTGAAAAAGGATCCTGTTTCATGGAATGTTTTCAGCGATTTTGGTCAAAAGATTTCAGCGGATTGAAAAAAACACATTTCTCAACAAATTATAAAAAAAACAAAAAACTGACCCCATTCTATAGACCCTGTTAGGGAAACACAACTGTTGGTGTTAACCAAAGCCCAGTATTTGTTTTGTATTTTGAGTTTGTTTGCCTCATAACCTGAAAACAAGATGGAGGCAGCATGAAAAAAGATTCCACATTTTCAGAAAAAGATCCTGCGTTTACAAAAGAGGATTCCACATTTGCGATCATGGATCCTTTTTTGCATGGGTCATCTAGTTGGTCCCATAGGAAATAGTGTGAAACTGTAAAATGTAATAACTTTAGAACAGATTAATATTTTTTCACCAAACCTTCAAAAAGCACATCTGTGACCCAAAACCTGTATACCGTGAACATTTAAGACCAAATTCCCAAGACATTTTTGTGCAGTGGCGTGACAACAAATTTGGGGAAAAAAGTGGTCATTTTTTTTTTTTTTTTTTTTTTTGACAGTCTGTATCTCCGCATCCACACATCTGACCAAAATTAAACATGCCACATCAAGAGATCTTATGCAGAAGTTCATGCGAATTGGTCGAATGGTTGTGAAGTTATTAAAATTTCACGACTGCACCCCTATAATACATGGTTGGGCCCTTTTCCCCATTGAAAAAGGAATTTATTTCCCCATATATGATGGTAGCCAAGTATGGTATAATGATCCTAACTAGCTGCCTACATAGTACACAGCAAAAAGTGCCCAGCCTTATGTATTGTTTATTTATTTGCTTTTGGTGACCGCGTAAGTGCACTAGACAGAACTGCCTATTTTCAGGCACGACCTGAAAGAGTACAAATCAAGGAACAGGTAAAAAACAAATACATATACAGTGTTGTACAATAGGAGATTCCAAACAGTTATACAGAGGAGTAAGTTACATAGTACATAGAGGAGGTACATATCACACAGTATAAAAGGAACAAAACAGACAAAAAGGCACAATTTACTGTTAATAATGTACAAAACATGACAGTGCTGTTGGTAAGTCAGCAAGGAGACAATTCCCAGGCAGAGAAAGGGAACAAAGTGCGTAGCTGCAGCTGAGAAGAGTGGGCATGGGAGGAATCAAGAGGCCACAGGGAAGTTTAAGTGCAGGACAATGGTAGATTTGCATGACTCGTGAAGCTAAGGACATTTGCAAATGTCAAGGGAGGTGAGGTAATTGGAGAGGCCTTTCTTGAAAGTGGGGTGGGATTTGGAGTGCCTAAGATCAGGTGGGCGAGAGTTCCAACATTTGGGGGCATAGAAGGAGAAGGCAAGTTCACCCATCCTAGTACTGCATTTTGGGACAGATAACAGCTAAAGACATGGAACAAAGGCAGTCCATGGGGTTGAGCATAGCAGCAAGTGTGGAGAGGACAGAAGAATGAATAATGTCAGTCAGACAACCTAATGAATAAGCCCGATGCAAGGAAGGAGACAACCAGTGGAGGTCAGATATAGAACAAATGATGGTAAAGTGTGGTATATGAGGAAATATGTAATACCATTGAGGGGTTGAACAAGCTCATAAAGGCCACTCGCTCTTTGGGCTCAGGGCTTTTGGCTTGTTCAACCTCTCAATGATATTATTTTCTCTTAGAAAATGGGCTTTTTATTTGGAGGCATCTGAGTGGCTGGTACTCATTCCACAGGGGTACATTAACTTTCAATAGATGCCCACCAGATAAAAAGTCCCAGCCCTAACCTGCCTCATGTCTAGCCAAGTATCCTTGTGCCCAACCTGCTTTGTCATTGGATGCAGCACTGGGCACACAATTTGAAACTACCGCCATTTTTTTTTTTTTTAATCACTTTACCGAGAGAGTGAGAGACCCCTCCCCACATACAGACTTACTCCTTATCACAGACACCACCACCTAGTAACTGCCCAAAACAAGTATATCTGTTTTCCCTGTCACAAACCATCATTTTGTTTTTTTTCTACTGTACACTTTTGTGTGTTGCTTGGACATTTCCCATAGCACGACTCGCACAGCCGACCAAGTTCTTGCTCCTTCAGCCCGCTGCCTACTCCCATTCACTGTCATTATTTTATAAGAAAAAAAATAAAATAACCCAGTCTGCAAAATCCAGCCTCCTTTGTAATGAACAATTTCAGCCCATTTTAAAAAACTGACAACTTAGAAGTGGCGGTTCTTTGTAACGTTAGGCTTGCCTGCCCAGCACGAGCTACTCTCTTAATCGGCCACATAGTTTTCACTGCTGTCCTACACACCACTGTATTCTTGCTGCCGAATCCATACCAACCATGAGGCGGCACACATTGCATTTTTTATATATTCTTAGTCACTGTACCCAACAAAATACAGTGTTTAAAACATACTTCCTGTTACGGGACTTACAGTTTAGCACTAGACACTCACGGGTCTCCAGGTATACAGTCAAGCGGCACCTCGTTTTCCCTTCCGGTGGATCACGATCAAATCAGTATGTTGCCAATAAAAAAAAAAAAAAGGGCACAAACAGCACCACTTGGTTAGGACAGGGGGTACACACTGCTATGGTGATAATAGCCCTCCTCAGCCCTCAACAGACAACTATAAACAGCAGCTCCCTCTACTGGCAAGTATGCCAAGTATAGTAGCAGAAGAACTACTTTACAACACAGCTAACTTTTCAGTAATTTTTTTAATTTAGTTTTTCAATTTGTTTTTATATTTTAATGTATTTTACAACACTGTTGCCAATAGCCCATTTTCTAAGCTCAGTAATACCCTCCAGGGTGGGCAGTATTGGGCAATACCGGAACTTTAAGTAACTATAAGGCCCTCCGCCTGCAGTGTCGGGCCTCATTATGCCCCTGGTCGGTCCGGTATTGCCCAATACCGCCCACCCTGTCGTGTTTTATTGCTTGCTTATAAAATGGCAAGAAAAAAATATAGAAATTTCATTGGCCAAGAGACATCAGCTGACTGTACATTTAAATCTCTTTATATGCACAGTCATCCTGGTCCTAAACCACATCACACAATGAACAAATCAGTCCTCCTACAGCCAGAACTATCTTCCATCAGTCCCCCTGCAACCAGAACTGGTCTTCCATCACAAACATGGCTGCTACCTTTACACTGTATATATAAAAAAAAAAAAAACTTCAACTGGGCCCTAAAAATAAAACTACCTTAAATAAAACAATTAATGAAATGTTGTTTCCCTGATCATCATGCTCTCCTTACACACATAAACAAACTAGAAATATTAAGTATTGTTTATAGTTTTCATTACAACTGTTTGTTTACTAACTGAAAAATCCCCCTTCTATCTTTACCTGCTCATCAGTGACAGCTCTCATGCTTGCCCTGACAGTGATATAATTGTCTCTGGCTCTAAAAAGGCCTCTCTTGTCTGTGTGTACAGAATGTCAGGAGAGTAACATTCTACAAGTGGAACAGAGCAGAATTTTGAATCCCTGTATCCTATGGTAAACATTCCATGATGAACATTTTATGTCTTGAATGTGGGGAAAAACAGAAAACAAAAAAAACAGGATGAAGAAAGTAGGCAATATAGTAATACCTTATAAACAAAAAGAAAAGGTGGGAAAACACAGTTAAATAGGCAGAGGCAGACCCAAAGTGCCCAAATATATTGCTAATGTTAATAAAAACACATACATTTGAATCTTATATGGGAGTTTTCAGGTGAAATCCACCCTCCTTGCCCACCCAAAAAAAGACAACCTGGCAGGTTTAAAGTTTTTTTTTCCCCCCTTCCCCTTAACTAACCTTTCACCTTAGTCCTATAGCAGTTTTTCCTTTTATGTACTAGACCACAGCACATAAGTAAAACACAAAAATAAAGAGAAGGTTGCCTTCAATGAGACTATATATATATATATATATATATATATATAACTACAGTGTAATGAAAATTAAGTTTTAAACACTGCTTATGTCTTACAAATTTACAGATGTTACAGTGCATTTGTATGATAACATTTACATGTGACAGAGAAAGCATTTATTTTCAACCGACTCTACTAATAAATACTTTTACTGCAAAGTACTGTACTAGTTAACCCATTGCTGACATATCCTACTTTATGCATTAATAGGGACTACTTTTTTCAGTTTTTAGATGTTTTAGAGGTAATGTGTTGTATATGCTTTTGAAAATAGTAAATACGTTTTAATCCCTATCAGAGTACATCAAACTAATTCTTTTATGATGGTGGCCCATTTTATAAGTGTGATAAGTAGGGATGTAAGTTTGTCATGGATGAGGTTTTAATGACCCATCAGTTGTTCATGAAATCATTAGTAAACGTCGTGGCACTGTCATCATTGCTACGTTTTGATGACAATAGTGAAAGTCGTGAATAAAGACCAAACATCATGGAATCCATGATGTTTATGACTGCCATGACAAACTTACATCCCTAGTGATAAGCCACTCAAGGGTGTGCATTAAAGGATTTTAATGCACTTCCCAGGGGCGTAAGAACACTCTGTTTTCAGCCTCGTGCCTTAGCACACCCCTGGGGCATGCATTCAGATCCTTTAATGCACACCCTGTCGTGGCTTATTACTTACATATAGCACACTTTGTCATTTATTCACACACACACACACATATAAACTCCCCAGTTGATCTCACATTTGCTGTTTGTGACATCAGTCTGTTGTCTTTGTAAGCGCTATAGTAGCAATAAAGCTGGGTGAAAGCAGTTTATACATGTGTAGACTTTAGAGATAATTGCCAAAACATTCTGCAAAACCCTGCAAAGACAAGTCCAGTTAAAACAAAAAGGCATTCTCAAGTAACTAATGACACTTCAGGGAACACTTTGAAAAACATAATATTCAGTAACAAGTCTGCTTTCATTTCATTTGAGCACTATAGATTTTCACACCCCAGTTATTGCTGAGGAGATTTGAATGGAAATAGAATCTTTTTTTTCTTCAAATATATTTTATAAGATTTCAAGTTACACAGATGTACAATAGATAAAACTTTGGTTTCAAGTACAGTAAATTGATAGAGAAATCGCACAATAACTGCATACTTATTCCGTCACTTTCCATCCAGTGTTACCGCATTCGGGGGTCAGAAAGTATAAGATAGTATAATAAATATTGCCTAAATCAAGTTTCACAACAGTGACCACAAGCTAATGTCCATATTTCAGAAAAGTTCGTGCCTGTGCAAAATACACAGCGACATGTCACTTTAGTGATGTTCTAGTATGTGTGGTACCTGAAACAAAGCAAAACTTTTATACGTTATTAGGAGTCTCTGGTATAAGTAACCCCAGTTTGTAAACTGTAACAACCAACAATCTCATTGGTTGAAACTGGTAAAAACTTGCAATGCTTAATGTCATTTTTCAGTTATGCTGATAACAAAATTACATTATAGCGACAGATAGTTGCACACAGAAACTTTTTCAACTATTTAATAGTATGTTCAAACTTCTAGTTACTGTTAGTAGAGTGGAAACGAGCATTATGTCTGCTCAGCCTGATTATACACTCGGTTAGCTACGTGCTGTGAAGAAGGACCTGTACGGGCATGTAGCCTGCTTAACTCTGCGACCACAAGGTGGCAGCCATGTTGGAATTCTTGGTTCCTCTTGAACTCCAAAGACCCCCTGTGGAGCATAATCCAGTTTAAATTGTAACACCAGCTGCAGTGTCCACGTCAGCCACATCAAAACCCTTGGTAAATTACCATCAGTGTTGGGTAAGTTACTTTTTCTATTACTTTCTATTTCTTTTATAAACTTGATCTAGGAAGCTCTGTGCAGTCACTAGCAGGGATGGAGAAGTACTAGAAAAAGCAATACACCTGACAGTTACAGTTACTTATTTCTTTTTATACAAAAATAATAAAAAAAATTAAAAAAAATAACATGACATCTATTTGAAAGTAATAGGTTAGTCACTAGTTCCTTTTAACTAAATGTAATCAGTTACAGTTATGTAGTACTTTTCTATAAAAAGACATAAGTAATTGTAACTGTAAGGTGCATTACTTTTTCCAGTACTTCTCCATCCTTGCTAGTGACTGCACAGATCTTTCTGGAACAAGTTTCCAAAAGTAATAGAAAAACTTAATTACCCAACACTGATTACCATACATAATCAAATCTCCTCATTAAGACAATAAATAGAGTTGTCTGCTTTATTTCTTTTACATTTTAGACACAGTATGCAACATGAAATATGAGTGTCCTTCTTGGTGTAATTTGGTAAGTTTTTTTTTTTTAAATGTTTTCCGTTATATCACGTTCAAAATGTTGTTTGACAAGCTGTTGAATGAAAGGGAGGAGATATGTTCCCTCTGCCCCTTTGTGGACCCACAACAACCTTACATTCTGCATTCTGGCTCCATTCTCCAGATGGGGTCTTAATAACTTGTTCTCTCCTATGTTTTTGGTCACTGCCATGGCTTTGTCTGCTTTTTTGGTGGCTGATTTTGCGTTCTCTGAGATGAGAATTTTTTTTTTTTTTAAATTTAAAGTTTATTCAACTTTTTTTGAGCAATGCAGTGTTCACAGTGGTATGGTTGGGTTGACCCCATCGTAATACGGTCATCAGTGAAAGAAAAATATTCCATATACCTTTTATATTTTTGGAGCAATACAGTCACATCATTGTTCACAGTGGTAAGTTTGGGCTGACCCCATCATAATAGGGGCAGCAATGAAAGAACAATAATCCATATAGTTTTATGTCACAAAAATTGCGGTAGTCTCCATCTGTTCTCCCAAATCCGGATTCTAAGACTCGAGACTTAATAAAAAAAATAAATAAATTCCTTCCCTTTTGCCCCCTGCATTATAGGGACAGTCAGGTTTATTTGATCTCTGCACCCTTTCAAGGTATGATGTCTGACTGGTGGTGCATAATCCATAGTATGCAGCTAGTCCAGATATTATTACATTTATCAGTCTGTAGCTTTAATGCCACAGTTATCCTTTTCCATATTGTAAAGTTCATGAACTACATCTTCCCACTCTGTCTTTGTAGGATATTCTGTTTGCTGGCACTTTCTGGTAATAGCTATTTGCGCCACTGTGAGCCTCCGCCAAAGCTGTGCATATTTATAATTTATTCTGGTCGACAGCAGTTGCAACAGTGCCACTTGTGGGGCAAGAGTCCCCATTGGCAGCAATAATTCTTGCATGGCTGTTTCTAAGTCCTTCCAATATGGTTTCAGACCTGCGCCACCCCAAAAGATATGTGTGGGCGCTGCAGGGGTGTGCCCACATTGCAGGGATTTATTTAACTCCAAAAATTGATTAGTGTTTTGCTCATAAAAGTGCTAAAACATTGTGAAAATGCATAGTACTTCCCTCACTGTGTTTAACAAACACAACACTTCTAGAAAACCTATATAAATACTTTCTGTACAGTTAGCATTGTCCCAAGAAAAAAACTGCTAATCAGTTATTTAAAATCCTGCATTGTGCATCTCTGATTTTATTATATTTACCCATTATGTGTAGGGTGCTAAAAAATCTAATGATGTTTCCACCCAAATTCCCTTCATATAGTTGAATGAGTTATTTTATGATGTCTGGCACAGATTGTCTCCCATTCTGTTTCTGTGATTTCAATATTTAGGTTCCTCTCCCCCATTTCTGCTTAGCTTGACGGGTCTGCAGTGGAGTGGTGCTGTATGGCTTTTCATGTAAGAGAAATGGCATGCTTTGGGATTTGACTACCTTGTGCACTTAGGAGAAAATCAGTGAGTGGGTGTACTGAACCCCAGTCCCATTCCAAACCCAGCTTGGAGTGTGTATAATGCCTCACCTGGAGGTTTCTGAACTGATCTGATCAGTGAAGGCCATATTTGTCTCGTAGTTCTTGGAAGGATGTAAATGTTCCTGCCTCAAAAAATTGGTAGAGATAAACAGCTCTGTTTTTTGCCATCTTAGGAATGTGTCGCTGTGCCGAATGGTGGGTCATGTGCTGGCGGTGCTGTGTATCTCATGTTCTGTTTAACCCCTGATGACTGCAGAAGATAATACCAGTTCTCAATCACCGACCCCGTGAATAAAGGAGGGGCTGTCAGCTGGCCTACCTCCCCCGATTGAACTGAGAAGCATATTCACTGTGAGATGATGGGGATATTGGTTCTCCGTTTCCCTCCAGTGTAGAGCACAGGTATCGTGTAACTAGTGGAGTGCATGTGTCCAGTGCTACGTGACAATAATCTTGTAGGTTTGGAAGTGCAAGACCTCCCTGATCTTTTCCAAGTTGTAGCTTCTTGTACATTGTCTGGGGACCCTTGCCTGCCCAGAGAAATAATTAAATTATTTTGTCCCCTGTAGCAAAGTCTCTTTGCTGGGGGCGGGAAGCGTGTGGGGGAACAAATGTACATATTGTGGAAGGAGATTAATTCTGATGGAGTCTGTCCTGTGTATTGGGGTAGTGGAACTGGGTTCCAGCATTGCAGGTCTTCCTGCACTCAAATTCAGTGGTCCGTACTTAACCCGGTAGAGTGTGGTAAGATCCTGTGGGATGAGAACCTCCAGGTACCTAATAGCTGGTCAATTCCACTTAAATGGAAACTACCAAAGTTTGGTCTGTGGAGGGTTATGCCCCACTTGAAGAACCTTCATCTTATCTGTGTTGAGCTTATATCCTGCCAATTGTTTTACCTCTTAAGGTCTTGTATAATGCTGGTAGGGAGGTACTGAGAGAAGTAAAATGCTACTTGTGTTCTGTGTCCCTTAATGTACTTCCGTTAAATGTGGTATTATCCCAGATGAGTTGTGTTAGGGGATGTGCATGTAATACAAATAAGAGGGGATAATGGGCATCCCTGTCTGCTGCCCCTCATAAGCCAGGATCTATCTGAGAAAATGCCATTAACTTTGACCATGGCTTGCAGATCTGTTTAGAAGAGTCTGGATTACTGTTCTGAATGTGTCAGGAACATGGAAGTGTTGTAAGGTGTATTGCAGAAATCTCCAAGCGACCCTATCAAATGCTTTCTGGACATCCATGCTAAGAATAAGGGTGGGTAATTTTAGTTGCGTGTTCAGGTAAGTATAGTGTTTGCTTAATATTGTCAGATGTGTGACAGGTGATAACCGATCCAGCCTGATCCTTATGGATAGGGCGGACAGTAATTTTTCCAGTCTGTGTGCCAAGATACTTGCAAATAATTTGTAGTCCTGGTTGAGTACTGATACAGGATGATTGGACTCAAAGTATAAGGGGTCTTTTTTGGGTTTTAAAATGGCCAAAATATTTATGTACTGCCAGCTTGGGGGAGGTGGGATATCGCCATCTGTGACAGCTTGAAAAGTTGTTGTCATTCATGGTGGGGACCAGTATTAGTAGAATTAAAATGGTCAACCATATGGCCCCAGGCCTTTGTTAGTTTTAGTTTTGGCTATGGCGTGAAGCAACTCTTCTGCTGTTGTCATGCGGACAAGCGCAGTTGCTGTTCCTTAGTCACAGAGGGAAGAGAAGTATTCTCAAAGAATGTGTGCTACCGGTCTGGCTCTGGTTCAGGCCTTGAGTATGTAACTGTTCATAAAACTAATGAAATCCCTCGAGGATATCCAAGGTGTGGTAGTGGTGTTCCCCAGTAACCGGGTGGGTCAACTTAGTCACCATAATCAGTTTTTGTCTTTGCCTGAATCGGTAGGCTAGGAGTTGGGATGCCTTAGCATACATTAAGGCCCGTTCCATTTTATAGTGTAACAGGTTTCGTAGATTCGTTCTAACTTGACTGTATTTGTGGAAGCACGGATCGGTCACCTTGCACATATGCCATCTGCAGGAAATTTAGTGTGTCCTGCAGTTGCTGTTGGTGGTCTCTCTGTTTCTGCTGTTGTACTGCATATTTAATAATTCCCCACCCCCCTGTACTGTTATAACTGTGTCCCATATCAGGGTTGTAGGGATGTCTGATGTGTATTTTCCCAAAGAATTTGTGGAAGGTGTAATGCAATCCATTCTTTAAATTTAAGGTCTCGAAGGAGGCTAGTACTGGATCTCCATTGGCGGAATTTTTTTCTGGTGTTAGTGTAAAGTCGAGTATGATGGGAGCGTTATCCAGTAACAGGATAGGGGATAGCTCCGCCCCATGAACCCAGCTGTTATGCTCTTCCTTAATGAGAAAATATTTCAGGCAGGAGCATTGCAGCACCTTTCTTTTGGACTGCCTGTAACCCTTCCTCAAGCACCATCTCTGCTCAGTTTTAAGACTAATCTTAAGTTATTTTTATTACAATTACACACATACTGTTGTATCACTTAAATTTTTTGTATGTAAAATTTGTTCATGTTTTGTTTAATTGTTGTGAGTCTCCGAGTCGAACCTGAAAAAGGACCTGTCCAGTGTCCCTACCCGGTTAACAAATAAACAGTGGGAAAAGTAACTCAACAGTAAATAATATCACTAATTTTAAGTCTTCTTTAAGACAACTTAAAAAGGAGATTAGGAAATCCAGATATAGCCTAGAGCATAGGCTGGCTACAAACACACATAACATTAAAAGTTTCTATGCATGTATTAATAATTTAAAGAGCAGTAACAGGACAATTGGACCGTTGGAGATTAATGATCAGATGTACAACAGCCCTGAGGACATGGGTTTAACTGTTTTGCATCTGTCTTTAAACCTTCTGATCAAACTATAGGTGACCTATCAACTGAAATAATAGAGCCTAACCCTGACTTTTTCATTACTACTGATCTTATTATTAAAAAACTGATAAATCACCAGGCCCTGATAGATTAAATCCCAGACTCTTAAAAGAGCTAGCAGAAGTTCCTGCCCCCATTATAGCAGATATTGGGCGGAAATCTATCCTAGAGGCACATGTACCATCTGATTTGGTGTAAGGCAGTGGTTATACCAATCTTCAAAAAAGGCAGCAAAAAGAATCCAGCAAATTATCGCCCAATTAGCCTCACCTCAATAGTGGATAAAATCATTGAGTGTTTAATTAGGGTTGAGCTTAATACAATTTTAGTAAGAAATGGTCAAGTTGACCCTACCCAGCATGGCTTCTCTAAGGGTTGATCCTGCACCACTAACCTTATTAGTTTCTATGACTATGTTGGACGTAATTTGGAAGAGGGAAAATCAATTGATGTATTAATGCTGGACTTTAGGAAGGCATTTGTTACCTTGTCTCATAATATTCTGTTATCAAAATTAGTACATCTAGGAATCAAACCCCTTCTGGGTAAGTGGATACTGAACTGGTTAACCAATAGAACAGAGTATTAGAATTAACGGACACGTCATCCAAGATGGGGGTCACCAGTGGTGTACCCCAGGGGTCCATTTTGGGTCCACTATTATTTAATGTCTTCATCAGTGATTTAAATATAACAAAAAGCAATACATTGATAAAATTTGCTGATGACACCAACTTGGGTGGAATTATAGACACTGAGATTGAGAGGGACACAATTTTACAAGATGTAGATGGCATTATCAAATGGGTTAATAGGAACAAATGAATTTTAATCTGGACAAGTGCGTTGTATTTTTTGTAAGAACAACATCAAGCAGAATTATTACATAGAAGGCATTAAACTAAGACAAGTACGTGGTGAGCGAGACCTGGGTGTGTATATATAAGTAATGACATTAAAAACTGATCACAGTGTAGTGCTATAGCCAGCAAAGCAGGACACCTAATTAATTGTGTCCGTAGATCCTTTCATGCCAGATCAGAATCAGTACTTGTCCCCCTATACAAATCTTATATCAGACCTCATTTAGACTACTGCTCCCAGCATTGGAGCCCATATTTAAAGAAAGCCATACACATTGCAGAAAGAAGTCAGAAGAGATTTACAATATTATTAAAACATTGTAAAAGTAAACCTTATGAGGGGAGACTAAGGGTCCTAGGTCTATGGAATTTGGAATTAAGAAGATAAAGGGGCGATGTTCTCCTCTTGTACACACTATTGGAGGATCCATGTATGATGAACGAGCTTGTTCTGGAGTATAAGGACATTATATATATGAACTAAGGTGGCATAAGAGGCAGTTTTTATTTATTTAAGAGATTTACCAGATAAGCATACTGAGCGGGGACCGCTCGTTTCCAGATGCGACCTGGGGGTTACATAGGTTGAGGTAAGGAAAGAATACACAGTACAACAATGAATAGACAGCAGTATCAGTGGACAACTCAATAACAGTGGTAATTAAAACAGCTGTAGAGTGCATAGTTAGTTGTAGCATGGTTAGGCATAGACTGCCAGGTGAAACAGTAAAGCAGAAAATATAATGGCACAGTAGGAAAACTAGGCTTGTTGCTTTAGTTATTATTTGTGAACCAATTGGATGCCCCTGGTGATAGGACTAGGCTGTGGGTAGCAACTACATACATCTGAGAAGTGGGCGATTAGAAGTGGTTTGCGAAGCCAGTGGGAGGTGGAGAGCCTGATTTGATAGAAAAGATATCAAAAAGCAGTTTATAGGACTTCCGGTGATGTCAGAGGGCTAATGGCAGCATAGATCTACAGCTCCGTCTCCCTCCCGGCTACAATCTGCTCACATCACCCACCTACCCAGAGGGATGTCTTCACCAGCAAAAGGCAAAAGAAGTAGAGCAGGGAAGCTACCGTCGACACTGATACAAAAATTAAGAGGTATGATGCAGGGAGAGGGGAGAACTGACTTGCAAGAGAGAGATGCAATGGAGAGCCTACAACACTCCGAGCCAGGGGTCGAAGAGATTCCGCCGAGCCTCAGGGAAACTATACTACAAACAGCTCGTACAGTTGCAAAGATGGATCAAGCCCTCATTGAATTCAAATCGGACTTAGCCAAAGTTGACCACAAAACAGAACAACTCGAGCTATGTGCCAATCAACTCATCGAGCAGTCGGACTGCCAGGACAGACTTTTGCTTATCTCTTGGCCAGGGATCGGGAACTCACTCGCAAACTGGATGATCTTGAGGGCAGAAACAGAAGGTAAAATATAAGACTGTTTGGGATCCCAGAAGGATCCGAAGATAAGTTTCAAAGTGTAGCCACGTTTTTGCAAAAAATGTTGAAGCAAATCCTTCCGCTGCCTCAGGACTTGGATCTTGCGATGGACCGGGCGCACAGGTCCTTAGTTCCCCGCCCTAAAAATCCCGATGCGAGGCCCCATTCCATAGTCGCTAGACTCACCAACTATCAAGTCAAGGAGGAGATCTTAAGACTGGCCTGGAAACAAGGAGCATTGATGTATGAGGGCCATCGAATATATCTGGACAACGATCATACCACAATGGTACAAGAAGCTAGGAAATTGCTTTGGCCGATCATGAGGCAACTCGGGGCACGCAACATGAGAGCACAGATCCTATATCCGGCGAGATTGAAAATTTATTACGGACAAGGGTTCAAAAATCTTCCAGGATCTGTTATCTGCCACCCCCTTCCTGGAATCGCTGGGATTAACGGTGCCCCCTGTCATGAAAGAAAGGCTGGAAAGAGATTTACTTACTCCGGCCTGGACTGTCGCTCAGAAAGGGCCGCCACGCTGAGGAGCCACTCGGGGAGCTCAGAAGCAGAATTTAAGAGCAGATGTTTCCACACTGATAACCCAACTTGGGGACCCTGAAAACCTCAATAAAAAAGCTCCTCACCTGCTGGCGGAGGAGGGAGAGCTTGTGTTGTCTGAGACTGTTGAACCTGATGCTGCGACATGATCCATTGGGGGGGGGGCACTCATGTCTATCACCTGTCTCCCTGCTTCCCAGCTATACTTCTGAAAATACATCTGATTTCCTACCCAGCACCACACAAGGACACTCGCCCGGCTCTCCTATCTGCCCGCTGATTTTTCTCTGTGGCTCCCCTTGCTTTTTAGCGACGACCCCTTGCTGATGCTCGGTGAGTGCGTACTGTCGATCTCTCTGTCCGTCCAGGTGAACATGTAAACCCAGGCAGATCACGGTGCTTGGGCCTCCTCAGGCGGACATAATTGCTCCTTACCAACGAAGCAACCCGGTGGCCCTCAGAAGCTTCATCACGATCACTTTCGGTGAGACAGTGGAGAGAATGGTTTCCAGATGGATTAGTTAGACGCATTTTGGACTGGTCTGGATGGGCATACACCGGGAACTAAAAGCTGATGGAGAAAAGGCGACAATATGAAGAATATTAGCTTCAAAAGTTTAATGCTGTTTAAAAATTAGGCTGGGAGGTTCGCTAAGGCACTCCCCCTGGATACCTGATTATCCCAAGCCAGAGCTGACGTGGCCAGTAAATCCTGGGCTCCATAATGGGCATATTCTTATGTTTGCCTCAGTGGCAAGAACTGGACCTATCGACCTACTAGCCTCTGAAGTGTAGCCACGCAGCAGATTCACACTCAGCAGGGGTAACACCCCCCCAGGCATACTTACTTGTATGCTCAGTACTGTTTCTTCAAAGTTTTTTTCAACAAGGGTGAATCACTCATATTAAATCAAACCCTTAGGGATCCTGGAGGGAGCCAGATTAAGGTTGCTGAATGCCGCCCACTGACTATGAGGCAACCCTACAAGGGGATTTCCCCTTGGGAAGAGGGGTATGCACTCCGCCACGACGGAGTCCCCTCTTAAGCTGCGCTTGCCCTTTGGCTGGGATTCCATCCCCAGCCTTCCCTAGGAAGTCGACATGTTATAAGAGGGCTGACGGTTTTAAAGAACCTGTTCACCCTAATCTTTTTCCCCGCTCGGGCCCTCATTTGAGGTTGGTCCCGGGCATACATCCCTGACTGTTGGTCAGATTTCTGTTTCTCTGTTGAAAAGTTTCATGTTAATGTTTTTGCTTCAGTTATATGGGTACTTACTTTTCATTGAAATGTCAGTAGTATCAGGCATGCTGGGATATATTGTCGTCCCGCATGTTAACAGACAGAGCTTACAAGATGTACATCAATGGCACATCACAACGTAAAAGTCCTGTCATATAATATTAATGGCTGCTCCAGTCCAGTGAAGAGAAAACAAATACAGAAATATATTGCTAGGCAGAATTGCGAGGTGAATTTTTTTACAGGAAACTCATCTGTCCCCCACGGAGGTTCTAAAACTGAGAACCAAGTCCCACCCACAAGTGTTCTCTGCCTCGTTGGAGTCAGGCGCAGGAGAGGGGTTGCCATTCTGCTTGCGGCGTCCTTCCCATTTGAGTTGGAGGACACTGTGGCAGATAGTGCGGCCAGATATATCATGTTGGTGGGGAGAGTGCAGGATACCCCAGTTACGCTAGTTAATGTTTATGCTCCCCCACCGCATTTTATACCTCCCTTGCCCGACTGGTGACGGAAAGGTCCAGGGGCCTCCTGATTATGGGGGGGGACTGGAACCTAATCTGGGACAGAAACCTGGATACCACATCGAGCATCCAAAATCCTGATTACCGCAAGGCACGGGCAGTCAAACACGCTCTGAACCAGACGGGACTGGTGGATGTTTGGAGGGAAAGATACCCCAGGGCGAAGGATTATACGTGTTATTCGCCCAGATTTAAGGTGTACTCCCACTTAGATACATTTTTTACATTGAAGGATAGTGTTCCGGCCCTACCCTCTATGTGGGTTGGTGCCTCTACTCTATCAGACCACAACCCAATATTCCTGGAGGTTGCCATTTCTCTTCCTAAGAAAACGACACATTGGAGACTGAATACGTCTCTCCTCCAGGACAAGGAAGTGGTAGACAAAATTAAGCACCATATAATAAACACTGTGGCCGAAAACTCCGCACCTGGAGTTACACCACAGATCATATGGAATACACTAAAGACAACAATTAGGGGACAACTAATATGTATAGCCTCGTGGAAAAAAAAAAAGACCACTTGCTGAAACAGCAAGACTTGCATAAAAAACTAGTAGAGCTGGAATCCCATCAAAAATTAGCGTGGGACAGGCAGAGGGATGCTGAGCTTAAGTCCCTGAAAGCTGAAATACAAAAGCTTCAGAGGGACGAGATTGAGAGGAACCTTTTTTCCTTAAACAAAAATATTATGAGGAGGACCCAGAGGTACCAGAATGCTAGCAACTCGATTAAGACAATTTAGAGCCAGAGCTACAATAACTAAAATCATCTCTCTGGTCACTGGCCGCTTAACCCAGAAGCTGGAACAAGATGCAGAGGCCTTTGTCTCGTATAACCTTAAACTTTATACACCTCGGGTGTCCGTACCAGTTCATGAAACCATGGACTACCTCGGGGCCCTGCCCCTCCCCACCCTCCCACCAGAGAAAGCCCAAACCCCAACCAAACCAGTTACACAAACTGAAATTTTGAAAACCATAAAAGCCCTGAAAGGAGGGAAATGCCCCAGCCCAGATGGCTTCGGAGCAGAATTTTACTAAACGTTTGCCACAGACTTAATCCCAATACTGCAGAGTGTCTTTTCGGAGGTCTGGCAAGAAGCAAACCCGGTCCCCCCTCCTCCTGGCGGTATGCCACGATCTCGCTTATACCGAAAGAAAATAAAGACCCTGCTAAGTGTGAATCCTATCGCCCAATCTCACTCTTAAATTCAGACTATAAAATCCTCACAGCGATACTAGCATCTAGGCTAAATACTGTCTTGCCAGAACTAATTAACCCAGACCAATCAGGATTCGTTCCGGGCAGACATGCCCCAGATGGTGTCTGCTCAGCTATCAATATAATAGATGTCATACACTGCACCCGCCTCCCCGCTTGTCTCATGTGTCTGGATGCGGAAAAAGCCTTTGATAAGGTTTCCTGGCCATTCCTGTTTCTGGTTTTAGAACAAATAGGCTTCCCACGGGTATTCATTGACTGTATTAAGACTTTATACTCTGACCCACAAGCCTATGTCAGAGTAAACAGAGGACTCTCTAGGTGATTTAGCCTAGGGAGAGGCACCCACCAGGGCTGTCCTTTGTCCCCACTGTTATTTGCCCTCTACATAGAGCCATTGGCCGAGGCAGTGCGAGCTTCCCCGGCAGTCCATGGTGTTGAAATTGGGGGACAACAGTGGAAAATATCGTTATACGCAGATGATGTATTGCTCTGCTTGTCTCATCCCGAGACCTCGATTCCTAACATTTGGTCAATCTTAACAGAGTTTGGCAGACACTCGGGATATACACTGAATAAAACCAAAACTGAAGTCTTATCCTTTTATTACTCTCCCTCCCAAAGAGTTACGGAATTTCTCCCGCTGAACTGGTCAGCGCTTAAAATGTCTTATTTGGGTGCCTGTTTAACTAAGCATAATTCCCATCTTTTTAAGGCTAATTATGTCCCGCTCTTTAGCCGGGTAAAGAAGGACCTGGATAGGTGGTCACTCATAAACCTCCTACTATATCCTAAGAATACAGACTGTAACTATGAACATCCTTCCCAGATACCTATATCTTTTCCAATGTCTCCCAACTTATATACCTAAAACGCAGTTCCATGACTGGCAAAAGGTGATCTTAAAGTTTATCTGGAACAATAGGAGACCTAGAATAAATGCTCAGATACTCCAGCTCAGTAGGGCAAGGGGGGGCAGGGCCCTTCCTGATCTCGAGGACTATTACCTCACTACGCAGATCAAAAGGGCACTCCAGTGGTCTGTCCCTAACTATGTAGCCAGTTGGAAAGACATGGAGAAATCTGAGGAGGAGGAGAGTGGACCCCCATTGGGGGCTCGCTTCATCCAGGCGAAGACCTCTTGGGACTGCCCCCCTCCGCTTCTGGTGAAAGTGAGGGACACCATAAGGGCAACACATAGAGCCTGGCAGAAATATAAAATAAAATCCTCCCTGTGGCCGCTTTACAGGCCCTCGTGGGACGCAACTTTTGTCCCATCCCGATTAGATCATACTTTTAGAACCTGGGAGAAAATGGGTCTGGTTTACGTTAAACAGTACATGTCTGGAGGTGAGGTCTCGGACTTTGAGACCCTCAGAGATAACTACGGTCTACGCAACTCCGATTTTTATCGTTGCCTACAAGCCAGGGACTACATATACCACTGTCGTAGGGCAGACCCCCAATCGAATAGGGCGTCTCCCTTTGTGTAAAGCCTTTTTGCAATACTGTCTTCGCAGAAAACCATGGGCCTCATCTCGATACTATATAAAGCCCTCGCGGATCTAAAGAAGGACTATTTAGAAAAGGTCAAGTGCAGGTGGAGGGAGGAGGGGGCAACTGACCTCAGGGTAATTAACTGGGACTCAGTGTTTAAATTGGCACCCAAAACTACCAGCTCCCCCTTCTGGCAGGAATTTAGTTGGAAAGTGAAGATACGGTATTTCCTTATTCCCCTCTCACTGAGTCGGAGAGGTCCTGAAAAAGACCCCTCCTGCTGGAGAATGTGTGGGGAGGCAGGGGCAGATTACCTACACATCATGTGGTTATGCCCATGGCTTGGCCTGTTTTGGGGAGACGTTTCTCAGGCGCTCATTAAAATGTTTGGGTTGGAGCCCCCCCCGGACTGGCCCTGCCTCATACTGGGTGAACCACCTCGGAACTTGACTGGAGCAGACCCACTGTATTTATGGACCCTCCTCTTGGCGGCGGCCCACAAAGCTATCACTAAAATGTGGTTAAAAAAAGAGACTCCCACTCTGGGTACCTGGATACACACAGTCCAGGGAATCGCAGAAATGGAAGAATTAACGTATAAGATAAATCATAGAACACCATTATATGTTCGGAGATGGACCAGATGTGAGCATTGGCGCCAAACTCCCTATGTTTAGCCTCATATCTGGTCACATCAGAGTTCTTCATTGGTTTGGCTGGGGGGAAGATGCGGGAGGGAGGACTCCTTCTCCTCTCTTACTTGGATACTAGATCAAATATAGTTATTGGTGGGCTGGCCGCCTGGAGAGAGGCCCCTCTGATATAGAGATAGATGGAGGGGGGAGGTTGCCTCACCGATATTAAATGGAGGACACCCCCCTCCCCTTTTTTTTTTTTTCCTCCTTTCCTAACTTTGTAAAAATACAAAATTTGCCTGATATACCTGTATCAACCGTACCCATTGGTTATCAATAAACTTAAATTTAAAAAAAAAAAAAAAAGCAGTTTACAGAAATTCACATTTGTCTCTAGAGCTGTAAGGCTATGGAATCAGCTGCCTCGAACAGTTGTAGACGTACCAGATTTTTTAAATTTTAAGACTAGACTGGATCAGTTTATCAGGGTTGATAACTTGAGTTATCACCACTGAGTAGTGGGGACAACACGTATGGGCCTTGGCCTTCTGTGGTCCTAAATCCGAAGTATGTAAGTATATGTGCTCCCAAGTAGAACATGTACGCTCTTATGTGGCGGAGTGCAAGTGCTGCCAAATGTCTATCATGCCTGTTTCCCTGATGAGTCTACGATCGTGTTTCTGCCTGCTTGTAGATCTGGGTAGGTGAGGGTTTGCGCTATTCCTTTTTTGGGTTTAAACGTAAGACCTGCCCCCGCCCCCCCCAACAATAACCAGGAGAGCCTTATTTATAGCCCAGAATAGTATTGAATAATTTCTGATATGTCGAGGCATCAGAGCCGGGAGGTATATAGAGGCTGGCAGTTGTGCAGTGCTGGCCCGTATAGTATCCTGGGCTACTGTCAGTGTACCTGCCTTGTCCACATGCAAACTTTCCAGCTTGAATTGGGAGCTTTAAGGGAAAAGTATTACTGTACCCCTTCTGTAGCCATGTTTTCATGTGGACGCTGTAACACACTCCGACCCAAATTTTCCTAATTTGGAATGCTCCACCTCTGAAAGATGTTTCTTTAAACAATAATTTGCATTTTGTATTTTTTTATATGTGATAGAATTTTAGCTCTTTTAAAGGGGTTTGTGAGCCCATTCACACTGGCAGACACTACCTTAAAGGTTGGTATAGTTGACATGTCTAAATATTAATATGGGGTGTACCCAGGTGACCCCCCCCCAACCCAACGTTTATGCGAGACCCCAGGGTTTACCACCTAGTATAAACAGTTGGAGTCACTATTCCCTGCGCCCACTGATGCATTAAATCATCTGATGCATTTATGCTCTATTTATCCCTCCAGAGAAACATAGAGAACAATGCTGATCCTTATTTTAATGGGTAGCATGAGAACAAAAAAGAGAGGCAAAATGGGCATGACCCCCTCCAAGTGTACTGGACTCCGTCCATTGTCAGGGAACTCAGTGAACCATAATACACTTCAGTGTGTTAAATAACTTGTATAGCATAGCAAAACGGGGAGTACTGCTAACCATTTTTTTGAGCAAGTCCGTGGCACAGTAGACAAAATTTAATAAAACTACATATATTCAAATTTTGCTAACCATTTTGTGCCAAGTGCAATGCATTTTCACAGGTGATTAGCACTCTAGCACGCAAAACTGCTAATCAATCTTTTTGGCTTATTTAACACTCTGCTCTTTGTGGCCTCCATAGGAGGATTGGGTACCAAGACCCATCTTTAAATGTGCTAAGGCGAGGGCCAATGTTGTGGCCCCCCCTCCTCAGACTGGAGGAGCATCTGTGGCTGTTGTCAACGGGGCCTCTCTGGGAGTGTGTCACTCTCAATAGCAGAATTATAGAAGAGAATAGCATTGCAGAAAGTAGACATAAGACAGCATGATGATGCGGTCCACGGCGTCCCCCCTCCCCTTCCTTTATAAGCAGATTACACCCGTAAGAAGACCATGGAGTACCTCCATCCCTGTAGAAGCAACAGAGTTAGGAGTATGGGAATAAACTTCCTGTAGTCCAAGATAAATCTGTAGTGGAGTGCCTGCTTCACTTTATGTTATAGAGAGTCCGTAAGCCACCCTACTTATCTCATAATACTTAGGGTAATTTACTACCCGTTCTCAGATGGGTAAACAGTAATTAGTCCCCAGGTCCCTACATGTCCTTGTGCTTGCATTACTGTGTCCTGAAGACTGGGGAGCCAGTCTATAAAGTATGGTTACGTGTGAAACTGAGTCTGTGTACTCCAGTCACTGAATGCTGTTTATCTTCTGATGATTTGCTCAGATCAGTCGCCATAAAAATCTCAGGGGTCTGCGGCTACAGGCAAGAGAACATGACCTCCCATGGCATCCCCCCCCCCCAGCCACCAGAGAGCCCCGCACTGGTCCCCGTTCAAATGAGGAGCCACAAAAATGTTATTCTGGGCTCTGAAAACATCATGGATGACCACCTCCCATCTCGATCAGAGCACCTGCAGTCTCTCACATTTTGGATACCTCCAGTAATGTGCATGGGCAGAGATTTGTTTGCCTTTCAAATAGTGACGGTCTCATGGTCCTGGGACAGGGCCCAGCAAGCTAACTGCTGTTTCCCGCCAGGGATTCCGGACCCGTTTTTAAAGTGGCTACTGCAATCTGGGTGCATTCAGCCCTCTCAGCCTACAATAAAGATTTAATGCTGTGCTGCATGGCATCTGTCAAGGCCAAGGCTGCAGACTGATGGAGGGCTCTGCCCACCACAAAAGCAGTACTCCCTGGCAGTCACAGGATACCTCCTCAAATCAGAATTCAGAACAAACAGGGTGTAGCCCATGTCTGTAAGAGACCGGAAAAGAAAAAAGGATACAGAAATATATTTTACTCTTTATGTCTGGGATGACTCTGGGTCCTATCGCATCTGCCTGAGCTGCTGCACTATCTTTGCAATAGTCTTAATGGCGTACTGCTTGTGAGATCCCGCTGTTTGAACTATCTACCATCTCGTAGTGATAGATGGTGGGCGGTTGGCGGATCTGAGGTGACACTGGTAATATGCCTTTATCTTACAGGTTGGCAAATGCTTTAGTAGCTGACTGGTTAATTTTTGGGGGGCTGCATAGTACATGTGCATTCGAAAGGGCAGGATGTGGCATTTTGAATTTAATTTGCTTTTTCCTCAGGGCCTGAATGATGGGATGTACTCCCTGTGGTGTTTCATAATAGCAGCTGAATAGCTGTTATCCAAATAACAGGCATTGTGTACCATAAAATACTGTGTGTTTTTTTTTTTTTTATTTTGGCCAGGCTGCCTGCAGTACCTGTTCTTTCACAGCCTAGCTGCAGAACCTGATGATGATAGACCAGGAACGTGCCGTTAGTGGGTGAGACTTGGGACCTAATGGCCTGTGGGCGCCCTTTCAATGTGTATTTTAAAGTTTGCACTAAATTCAAGGACTGTTCTGAGGAAAGCATCTAGGAAATCTGCTGTGTTTCGGCTCTCAGTATTTTCCAGCAGTCCATAAATTCTTCCTGCACACTCTATTTTCAGCGTCCTCCTGCCTTTCCTCCATCTGGGCCTGTGTCTCAGTTAATTGAACTACCAGCTCCTCCAGTGTTTCGAGATGGCTGTCTGCCTCCTGAAGCCTTGCGTCCGTGGTATCAGCTTGCTCTGTTAGTCTGCCAGTGGCTCCCTGTATTTCTGCCATGGAGTTTTCCTCTCCACCCTGAATGCCACTAATTATTGTAGGATTCTGTCAAGGTCGCCTGGATTGCTCCTTTATGGCTGTGGCAGTTGCAGTGCAGCCTAGGCGGGGTGGGCTAGTCAGTGGTACACTAAGGACATCACCATTCGAACATCCAGAGGCATCCATCTCTGTGGCGACTCCTTGCTGCCTGCTGATTTTTAGCATGTGGATGTTGCTTGGCAAGGGATTGGAGCTCTGAATTCAGGCTGTGGTCCGCCTCATAACATCACCAGAAATCCAGGACGAGATTTAGTTTATGTCCATGTTGGAGAATCTGGTGCTCGGCTCCATTTTCCGGTCCGCATCTCTAATGGCTGGCAAGAGAGCACATTTGTGGGTTCCCCATCTTACAACCTTGTGGCAAAGGCCAGTTACCACAGCCTGCTCTGGTGGCTTCCCGCCCTTTGACTTGGCTCTGTCCTGAGTTGCTGACTGGTGAGGTTTCCTCATTCTTTAAGTGTGTCAAAAGAGGTAAGCTGGCCTGCCAATGCAGCGGTTGGATATCTGCTTGTGATGCCAACAACCCGGGTTCGGGAACAGACCTGGGAAGTCGGAGGGACGGCCTGGGGGGAGAAGGATTGAGCAGCCTAGGGATTGCTCTTCTTCTCTGGGGGAGGGAGGAAGAGTGTCTGGTGCATTGGCGGACCTCTGGCAGAGGCTGGGTACCGCTGTGCTGGTGCCAGAACGCCTGGGGTGGGGCAGGGACGCCGGTCGTCATTGCACATCTCGCCCCCATTGCAGCAAAACAAAATTACTGGTCCTCTGGCATGACACCTTATTCTGCCACCGTCCCCACTGCCACGAAAGTGTCCACCGGGGCCTGGCCCTGTGGCCCCACCTTGGGGGGGGTAAGCCAGGGCAAGGTACCAGTGACTGTGGGGAGGGGGGCACCAGCCCAGGGGCCCTGCCCAGAGGGGTAAGCCTGGGCATGGGGGGATGGCATAACAGGCACGGGCTGAGCTCCCTTCGGGGAGTGGAGGGGGACCCAGAAGGGGGTGTCAAAAGAGGTATCAAAATTCAGCATGATGAGCTCTAGCAAATTTTGTTTAGTCTTAAATTTGCAGGCTTAAAATAATGAAAAATGCAGTTTGTTGGTCAATGGAGAGGTACTCTATAAACATAAGTAGAATTTTGTCTAAATATTAAGGATCTCCGTTTTAATAAGAGACATAAAGCTGTCAGGGGAGTAACCAGGAATTTAAAAACTGAACGCCCAAGCATAGGTGCATACTGTTTAGAGCAAATTGGTATCCATGGCCAGCTGAGTTATGGCATATTTGGTCAAAATGTTTGAATCCAAATGAAGGCCTAGGCCTTCAGGTTACAGCCTGGCTACTTCTCTGGGTGTTGTTTACTGAAATAGTAGTGGAAAAACTAAAAAGAAACCAGCAGATCATTCGAGGCACAACAACTGCATACACAGTCACCAGACCCTGTATTAGGTTAAGTACTGTAGGGTAGACAAAAAGGAACCAAGAAACCCACCATTAATTTTACTACAGACTTCCGCCCTCTTCAGGAAACAAGGATGCACAGCAGAATGAGTGCGTGCTAGCTGTTTAGAAGGTGTCAAAAGTGTGAAACCACAAAGATTGTTCTGTATGATCACTATCTGGATGTACACCCACACGTAGCAGTGCTCTGCCATTGAATACGTTTGGTTCTCTGTAACCCAATATTCCTTTGCCTTAATGCTTGCTGTTTGCCAATAAAAAAAAAAAGAAAAAAAAAAAAGAACATGAACTGCAGCCTAATTTGGGTCAATCCTCACCTGGGAAAAGGTGAAACAAATCATACAGGCAGGCTCTGACCCATCATCTTACAGAGCAGATATCCTCATCAGTAAAGAACTTGATAAAAATACATGATTCAGTTATTTTAGAGATAACACATGACAGGGGGTGTGGTTATAGGGGAGTAAAGCCACGCCTCAGGTGGTTGTTCAGCACCAAACATAACAGTGCCGCAACCACCTGAGAAGTGCATTATTGTGTTATGGCTGCACACTCTGGAATGTGCAGTGGTTGTGGAGCAGCAGTCTTCCAGGAGACATTCTGGAGGATGCGGTGTTGTCCCATCTGCAGGCACCTCTCTGGGCTGAGGGAGGATGTTGCTCATCTCCAGGCTGAGTTGGCCAGGATTTGGGAGACCTCCTCTCCCACCAAGGGACCACCAGGGCCACCGCCATTGCCTCAGAAGTTGCCAAGAAAGAGGAGCAGTTGGACCACAGTGGGCTCAGGGAGGGTGAGGGTGGTGGAACAGAGGCGCATCCCTCCAGTTGTACCTCTCCACAATTCATATGCCGTTCTGGCAGAGTGTGGTTCCTTTATGGAGGCACCTGCAGTGGAGACCAAGGAGGATGCTGGGAGAGATCCACAGGAGGGTGGCATGGGACCCCACAGGGGAAGGAAACAACTCCTGGTGTGGGACTCCATTGTTAGGAGGGTAGAACTGGTGGAGGAAGGGGAGAGGAAGGTAAGATGCCTGTCTGGAGCCATGGCTTGAAGGGACAGGGAGCGAATCCTCAGGATTGTGAGAGCTGGATGTCATTGTCCACCTAGGGACAAATGACCTGGCTGGGAGAGGGATCGGAGCAGTGCAGGAAGAGTTTGTGAAGTTGGGGGGGGGGGGCTTAGACAAGTAGCACACACAGTAACCTTCTTGGAAGTGCTGCCTGTCTATGGCATGGGTGAGGCTAGGGTGCCCCACACCATGAGATTCAATCAGTGGTTGAAAAACTGGTGCAGCGCTCAGGGGTTTGGCTTCATTGGGGACTAGGGTTCCACCTGGAGTGATGCAGGCCTATAATGGCGCGATGGTCTGCATCTGTCCAGGAGGGGAACCAGGATCCTGGCTGATAGGTTTAAATGCTTCATTGGCAAGCATTTAAACTAGCGAAGGGGGGGGGCAACACTGGAAAGGAGCAGGGAAATCCTAGCCCCGCCCCCAAAAATCGGGGTAGTTAGTGAGGTAAACACCAAGTTAAAGATGTTGAGAGGGGCAGGGGTAAATGGAGAAAATGATAAAGGCAGTAAGGACAGGGATGGGGAGAAAAGGGGTAAGGCCATCATGAAATGGAGGGTAATAAGTACCAATGCCAGTGGTCTGGGCAACAAGCTCCCTGAACTGGTGGCCTTGATGGAAGAGGGATGCCTGGATATCGTAGCAGTCACAGAAACATGGTACACAGAGAACCATGACTGGGATGTTAACATATTAGGGTACACAACCTACAGGAGAGAGAGGGAGGGGAGAAGAGTGGGAGGAGTAACTCTCTATGTAAGGGAAGGGATAAAAGCAACAGAGCAAAAGAGTAAACTGGGAGAAGAGGAGGCACTGTGGGTAACCTTAGAGACTGAAAATGGCACCACGATCCGCACAGGGGTTACATACAGATCCCCATCTTAGGGGGAGAGAATGGACATGGATATGATTGAAGGCATCCTTAGGATGACAGAGAAAGGGGAGATAGTGTTGATGGGGGAGATACTGTTGATGGTGGAACTGAATATGCCAGATGTTAACTGGAGCACCTTTGCTGCAGCCACATCCAAGAGCAGGACCATTCTTGATGCCCTACAGGGGGCATGCCTCAGACAGTTAGTGTTGGAACCCACTCGGGAGGGAGCAATCTTAGACCTCATACTCTCAAAAGGGGACAGTGAGAGGATCTCAGATCTAGAAGTGGGTAGCCATCTGGGAACAAGTGACCACCAAACAGTGTGGTTCACGATAAGCTCAGTTGCAGAGTCGGACCATACAGAAGTGAGGCTACTGGACTTCAGGAGGGCTTACTTTGTCAAAATGGGAGCTTGCCTTAGAAAAGAACTAGCAAAGAGGCAAGAAGGACGGGTAGAGCAACAATGGGGAAACATCAAAACTGCCATCACAGAGGCAACAGGCCTGGGGGAGACAGCTGAGCGGCAATGTGAGTAAGTATTTTTTCACAGAGAGGGTGGTAGACGCATGGAACCGCCTTCCTGAGGAGGTTGTGGGGTCTAAAACTGTGGGAGAATTCAAGAAAGCATGGGACAGACATAAGGCAGTTCTTGTGGGGAGTAGGAAGAAATAGGCTGTTGGTTAACTAGGATTTGTAGCTTATCCAGTAGATAGGGAAACAGCAGACTAGGTGGGCCAAGTGGTCCTTATCTGCCATCAAAGGCTATATTTTTATCACATTTTAGGCATGGTGTGTGGTTGTCAGAAAATAATCAACAATCCTGTGACATATTTCAACCAATGAAGTTAACAGGATTTTTTTCATGGCCCATTTTATAAAGGGAACGTAAACACTGTCAAGCCACGAAAGCCCATGAACTGATGTTTCTAACAAGGTATTGAGGTTATCTGGCGTGTGTTTGCAGTCTTGAAATATAAATGTGTAAATCTTGAAATTATAGCAAGACAACAGCCATTTCCTGGAATCTTGAGGCAAAGTGATGTCACAAAAGGGCAAGCTGTAATTTAAAACACACAGCTTGCCCCTCAGTGACCTCAGTTTCTGCCTCGATTTCCATGAAATGGCTGCTGCCTTCGGATGATTCACATATTTATATTTCTGGACTGCTGACAACTACAGTGCCTTATCTGAAAGAGCCTTTCTTGGGCTTTCACAGATTGAGTGACCCTGGCAATGTTTACTTCCCCGTTAACGGGCAACCGACACCTCCAGGAAAACATAAAAAAAAAAATGTATTCTTGATTCTGTTCTGCATTATAATACCGTACAGCTTTACATTACTTAATACTTTATGAAGGCCTGGTTATAATACTATATATGTATTCAGATCTGTTAAAAATTGGTTCTCAAATCATAATCTGGTCCTCAGTAATAAGAAAACAAAGTCTATGATGTTCAGCAGCTCTCATAACAAGCATAAGCTGCACCCCCTATCCATCAAAACCAGTCATGGAGTAACCCTGGAACAGGTTCAAGCCTTTACATACCTTGGGATCACTCTAGACCCTCATCTAACCTACAGTGCCCACACTGACTCTGTAGCCAAAGCAGCAAATACTGGCCTTGGCCTTCTCTTCCAGCATAGGCAACATCTTACCCCAGAAGCCCTGACTGTTGCCGTTCAGAGCTCTGTTGTCTCCATTATTGACTGTGGGCTTTTCTATGGCTCTGCCCCTGCTACCACTCTTAGACGCATATCCACCTCCCTCAATAAGGCCTGCCGACCTCTCATTGGATCCCACCACCTCACACATACTGTATGTGCCACCTCTATGCACAAACTGGATGGCTGCAACTCACCAATTGGATAAAGTACCTAAACTGCACCATGGCGAAGAAAATAACTATGGGCCTTGCGCCCCCCCCCGGAGTGTGTGTGCACTCCTGCACCCTAGCAATAACACCCGCTCAACCAGGGGGTCTGAATCACAGCTCCTGCAGGTTCCACGTTGTTGTACCTCACAGGGTCAAAGATCTTTTGCCTACAGGGCACTCAGCTGGCTAAATGGTCTAAACAGTTACATCTCCTCCACTCCTACCCTTTGTGCATTTAAATCAAGGCTACGCCTCTCGCTCACTGCCTCTAGCTCCTGTGACTGCCTCCACTAGCTGACCCCATGAATATTTCCCTAACCTTATGCAGTTCTCTCTCCTATTAGCACTTGGTTACCCCTTAGCACACACTTTCCCATGTTATGTCTACGACAATGCCTCTGGCTGCGCTGCTCCTCTATAGCTCTCCGCCCCCCCTCTACTCTTCCTCTCTCTTGTACTCTACTCTCTCTGTACCTTATCTGCTATCTTCTTGTAATCTAGCATCCAAACCTTGTTTTGTTTCTCAGATGCTTTGTAACTTTGTTTAGTTTACACTTTTGTAACCTTCTCCTATGTATTGAATTTGTAATCTGACTTGCATGTCTTATGTTTTGAATTGTAACCTGACATAGAACCTTTGTAAAAAGAGCCTTGGCTCAAAGGTATTGTAATCCTAGACCTAATAAATAGTGTGTGTGTGTGTGTGTGTGTGTAGTTAGGGTTGAATAGGCTGTTTATGTTAAACTCCAATTTTTGTTCCTTAATAAGTTTGACATTTGACAGAATAGCACAAAATTTGACATGCCTGGTCAGGTTGTTGGAGTCTCAGGATGTGAAAAGTTTTTGATGGCATCTTGTTTGGTTTTCAAGATACGGAATGCCAAAATATAGGGGGAAAATTATACTTAACATTGCGTATTTCTTGCTCTTACCTACAGCCTAAGTGGTGTGAAATTGTTTTTCATGAAATTTTCATTGTTGAAGGGGCATGTGCCAAGGGTGTGTCTTTTGAAGGTTTTGTGAAAAAATATTGTATGGGTTCAGAGTTATAAGGAGTTTTTTGGATAACTGACAAATGTGAATGGTAAAAAAAAAAAAATTTATTGCGAGTGCTTATTTTCATTATTTACTTGTCGTGTTGGGAGGGGGGGAGAATACCGATCATGTGGGGGGGGGGGGAGTACTGATTGTCACCAATATTTTAAAGAGATCCCCCAAGCTAACAGTCTGCACTACATGTTGTGGTGCCTTACCTCTGTGGCACCCCCTCTGGCTATGTTTGGCAAAAATTCTTTGCCATGTGTAAGAGTGGAAGGGATCGTAAATTTGTTCTCAGTTGATCTCTTCCACTTGCCAGGCCTGTTGAGGGGATGGCACTGTTATGCAACACCTCTCTAGCCAGAGAATGAAAGGTGAATGGTTGTTCAGACCACCCTGGGTACCATATAGTAAAGACAGATGTCCTCTATGCATAGTGCCCTGCACCTCTGCACCTGTGGATGGCAGAGGGCCCTGTGCATTGGCTGACAGACTATTTGCCCTATGCATCTGTATCTTCGGCCACATGGATGTGCACGGACCAGAGAGCCCTGCGCTTCCACAGCCCACCAGGCAGCCCCATGAATTCTTCACATCCATCGCTGCACTTCTGTAAGTGGATGGAGTCTTCCTTTGGCACAAGGACCAAAGGGCCCTGTGCATCTGCATCTGTTCACGCAGGTCCTGTGTGAATGAAGATACTATTCCACTATCTCAAAAAGAAAGGAAATTCTTTGCAAAAAACTGTAATGCACCACTTAGGGTTCATGTTAATGCCACAAAAGTAGGGAAATGTGGCATGGGTTTCCACCCCTAACTCCCCAGCCCCTCCCCACCAAGCAGCAAAAGGGAAAAACATTCAGGTTTTGGGTCTCTGGTGTCTTGGCTAACAGTGATGGGGTCTTCCTGGGGGTTGTCAACCCTAATGCCCAACACGTTCCCTAAGCAAAGAGCGTCAGACGTGATCTCCTCTCTTCATGCTGGGCCCTGCATGAAGAAAGCTACAACAGATTGTGTTGGCAGCATGCGGTGAGACATACTGCATCCACCACCCTTTCTGTGAAGAAGTATTCTCTCACGTTTCCTGGGTCTAGCTGGAGGTGGGGTAGACTCGGAGGAAACATGAGAAAATACTTCTTCACAGAAAGGGAGGTGAATGCATGGAACGGCCTCCCAGAGGTGGTGATGGGGGGAAAAACCTGTGACAGAATTCAAGAATGTATGGGAGAGGCACAAGGGAATCTTAGCGGGTAGGAAAGCGAGGGTATAAGCCCGAGATCAAGTAGGGTCTGCGGTATTACTGTACATAGGGACCAGGTGGGCCAAGCGGTCCTCATCTGCTGTCAAATTCTAAGTTTCTATACTTCTGTAACGTTTGGAGAGTGTATCACTATGAGGCACTGAATTTGAGCTGTACTTTGTGCTTCGAACAGGAGGCTACGGTCTGGGGGGAGAGGAGAGGTGAGCATTAGGGTTGACAACCCCAATAAAAACCCCACCACTGATTTGCCAAGTCTCCGGAGACCCAGAACCCTAATGTTTTTGCCATTTGCTGTTTGTGGGGTGCGGGTGGGGAGTTAGGGTAGGAAACCCTAATGCCACATTGCCAACTTTTGTGGCAGTAAGCTGAACCCTAACTGGGGCAATAACAAAGTTTTTTTTTTTTTTTTTTCCAGAGAATATACATACATACATACATACGTACGTGTGCATAAACACACACAGGTGCTACATTAGCCCAATAATAAGTCGTATCTGCTTTGATGCCACTTGTGAGTTTTGCCCCCCCCTCCCCCGAAGAAATTGCACGTTCTTAGTCAGGCCTCTCCATGTCTCATAAATAGCATTGTTTTCACTTTTTTACTTTGGTTCACCTATATTTTTTATTTTAGTCTTTGGTAACTGGGTAAGGCCCACTAGGCACAAGTGCCTGTTTTCAGGGGCGACCTGGGAGCACTGGGCAGTTAAGTGACTTGCTCAGAGTCACACAGTATGCAAGTGGAGGTTGTGAGAATCAAACTCGGGTCTGGTCTGCTGGATATACCAAGCTCGTTCACACCTCGTTCCTCTAACCTCTAGGCTATACTGATTGTGTCCTATGTGTCACATGTACACTGTATAGTTCTGTCCAGAGTTTATTGGCAAAAAACAGATTATGCAACATTTTGCATTAATGTCAATGGAGGTTGGGGCGGCTAGTATATGGTTTATCAAGGACACAACACTGGAGTACCTGCCGACACTGTGAAAACTCACAGTTGTGAAATGGGACTTTTCTGTATCTGTTTAATGAATGATAGTTACTGTTCACCTTTAGATTACTGGTTCAAATCTAGTCCAGTTGTATAGTGGCCGACAGCCATTGTGTTATGAAATGGGTCTAAAGAATCCTGCATTCATATTGGCTGAAAACCATTCCAGTCCATGTAATTATTCTCCCATATTGACATGGGTTGATATTGATACTCCCTCCTTCCCAACCAAATTATGAGTGACACAAAAAGCATTTCCCCTCCAAATGATGTAATTGTTTTTCTTTTGGGGGATTCTACACATGCAGTAACACACTTCAGGGATATGTGATTGTGGCTAGTAATCTCCTTTATGTAGAGTGTTTAAAAGCACTTGGTGGTAGCATATTGTGCCTAACAACACACTTGTGGTGATCGATTAACACCCCCACACAGTCGCACACCCTGGCACGTCCTATTCCATACCCCCAGCGGCAGTGTGAAATGAATTGTGGAGTTCATGCAGAACAGGCATCCATATCACAAAACCACCAACATGGCGGGGACCAAGTGGCACCTTTACTGCCAGTCAGTCTCATGTGAGAGGTGGATATAGAATTTTTTTTTTTTTTTTTTTGGGTGGGGGAGGGGGTAGGTAGCAGTTTCTCCAAAAATGTAAACGCTTTTAAAGCTCAGATCAGGCTAAAACTGTTTCTGTTTACTGCTGCTGTAAGGGGGTAGTGTATGCTGATTTGCTACAGAGCAGGATCCGCTAGTGAGGATTGAATGGATGTAGCTGCTGAACTACCCTCTCAGTCACTAGAGGGCGGTAGTCTGAGGCACACCAGTGGGCCAGTGTGTTGACTGTTGCATTGCGTTCTGTGCCCGTCTTGTGACTAAAAAGAGGACCTTAATCTGCAGTGCGGTTAAGCAGGCACCTGCTACAAACTCTTAACACTTGTTACAG
This sequence comes from Neoceratodus forsteri, assembly GCA_016271365.2. Classification (NCBI taxonomy): domain Eukaryota; kingdom Metazoa; phylum Chordata; order Ceratodontiformes; family Ceratodontidae; genus Neoceratodus; species Neoceratodus forsteri. The sequence goes on from CM057450.1 coordinate 237,640,334, forward strand.
AACTTTAACAAGAAACCAAGAGCCACAGGAGAATGAATAGACCATTTCAGAGAATCCACTTGGTAGAGAAGCTGCCATTATTGGGCTAGCATATAGAGTGTACAAGATTTCAAGCTCTCTAAAGACTCTGTCTGCTATACAGAGAAAATTGATTTCAGTGGATCCACCCCCTTAATGTTCTAAATCCGCATGACAGTGCATCTGGAGTTGAGCAATACCTCAGATCCTGCTGGAGGCTAGCCATCAGGATCCGACTTCCTGGATTCCTTGCAGCTCAGCCAGGTCTCTGAAATAGTTGTCATTTTTTAAAAATGAACACTCCCCTTATTACTGCCAAACCTAGCTATGTGCAGTTAGGGATACACCGTATACTAGTGTGTGGGAAGGTGCCTTTAAGGATCAGAGGTGGACACCTTGCTGTCTTTGACTGCTAGCCACAGTCGGAACAGGTTGTTTCTCCTTAAGTTGTTCTGCAGTGGCAGTGGCCCCAGGAACTTGCTGGGATTCGCAGTTGCTGTACATCAGATGTTGTTTTTTTTTTTGTTTTGTTTTTTTTTGCATCTTCTAAATGAGTTTCATGAGGCAGATCTGACTTCATTTTTTTTCCTGTCTTTGGGTTTCATATTCACCTCTGCCCTGCCTGGCAACCCATATTTCTACTGTTCATTGGCCTTACTCTATAGAGGTTCACCCCCAGGCTCCCGAGATCCTCCACCTCTGCAGGTCTGCTCTGTTCCAACTTGGGGGCACTCCCTGCTGCTAACAAGGTAAGGAGGCGATTCCAGTATATGGGGAGGGGGGGGTGATGCGACACTTAGTTGGGTAGCATGGGGTACGTGGAATCCATTATCCACCGGGCCAGGCTGGGCATGTTTCTATTTTTTGCCTGCTCCCCTGTGCAAATCCACAGGAGTGAACACACCTGGTGCGCTGGGGGCAGTGCCCAGCATTGTGAGATCATCCACATCACCATTGGCACTGCCACCATAGCAACACCAGATGTCGCTGAATGAGTGCATCAGTCTTCCCCAGGGTTCAAACCATGATTGCCAGCTATGCAGTTTTTTTTTTTTTTGGTAACTAACTCACCCCTGATGCCATCAGTCTTGTTCTTCATGCCATCCTAGGGAGATCTAAGAAAGAGCTCTTCTAGCAATGGGTATAAGGACCTACTCCATCTCAATTTATGTGAAAAAAGGTTTTCATTGTATAATTTTGTTATACAGATAACAAATGTCTAACCTGTATATGACATCATCAGTGTTTTGCAATGCCAGTTATTTTTTCAGAATGACGGGTTGTAAATATAAAAAAATAAACTATAGTTGTGCATTGAAAATACAAATAATTTTTATGCAGGGAGATGACTGCTACCAGCCTTGATCACTGTCCTCTGTTGGGATCTCCTTCAAGGCTCCTTGAGTTCTCTGGCATATCCCTGCCAGGGGGCTCCCTGCTGCTACCAGGAGAATAGGCATCCTCAACACAGGAATGACGGTTGAGAGAGGCAGAGCTGATGTCTGACTGGGTAAGGTTGTATGGGGAGAGACTTACAGACGGCGTCATCTGGACTTGGAGAGAGACAATTTTTCCCTTGTTCTGGTCTTGTACAGTGGACACCCAGCGGAGCGTGGTCACCGAGGCTGCCAAGGACTTACCATCAAGCCTGCTGCCGAGAGCAGCTATTGCAGTGGCATGGTACAACCCACCCTAGTGTGAGGAGAGGGTTCAAAGGAAGCTCGGAACTCCTTCGCAGTGGCCTCTGCTCCAGGTGTCCTGTACTGGGTAAGAACACTGGTCACCGGCTTGCCAGAGTGGTGATGCAACTTCTTGAAAGGAAAATATGCCTGTAGAAGTTCAGATCTGGTTTCTGATTTCACCCACCTATAATCTCTAAATACTGAATACTGCATCAGAATAGGACCTAAATGTTGCAGAGTTTGTTTTTAATTTTAAAGTGTCTTTTGATGTGTGTAATATGTAGGTTATAACAAGCGACTGGTTGTGCTGTGCACCTTGGAGTGTGTTGTTGTATTAGAAAAATGGCTTAGTATTAGAAATTGTAGCTGGAAAATCTAGCACCCTGCATTCGTGGGTACATATAGGCATGGCAGGTGATCTGGTCCATCCAAACAGACAGCAGTATATGCAGGGTAATCTCGAACTATTCTATAGATTATTCATTTCTCTGAATGTACTTGGTACTTATTTAGTGCTTTTGTCCTCCGGGGTGTATCACGTTAGATACACTGCCTTATCATGTGGGTCTTGGACAAGTAGCAACAGCAGCACAGGCATGAAGTTCCTAATTAAGCAGAAATAATCAAAGTTAACGCACAGCTAGTCTCGTAGCCATAGAAAAGCAAGTTATCAAAATGTGAGTGTGCAGTAGTAGATCATGTGCATGGACAAGTTGTAGCCAACCAGTTAAAAAGATGGAATACTGTTCTCTGTCAAGGCATTCCAGCATTTAGGACCCACAGTTGATCACCTTTTCACCTGTAACACATTTTAAAGGAGTTATTTTAGAAAGATTGTCAAGTTGTGACCTTGCAACTGTAGTTTCAGCTCCTAGAATAAACAAGTGAGTTAAGTAAACAGGAACCTTCCCACTAAGTAAACCTCAGTCAGCACAATGCAGCAGTATTTGGGTTATTAAAAGTAACTATCTGGGTGTACGTATGCTGTCTATAAATGAAGGGATTTGCTACTACTGGGTGACACAGTTTGTCTTTTGAGAGAAAATAAATTGTATTGATCCAAAGAACTTAGGCTGTCTTGTCCTTCTTGCATGATGCTGGAAAGTACACCCTCACCCTGACTGTGACCCGACCTGCAACGCCCCTTTTTGGTTTGTGCCACAGTGAGACTGTTAACCACTGGTCCTGCTGGTTTGCGGTCTGTGTGTGGTCTTATCTCTCTCTCGATTTGTAACTTGCTTCTTTGTCTGGCTACCATTTGTAGTATCCCTGCCAGCAGATGGAAAACAAAGGTGTGGAGGTGCGTGTCTGCTGCCAAAAGGGCCAGCAGAATGATGGGGTGCAGCAAAAATGGGGTAGCCAGCATGGCAGGAGGAGTAATCCTTCCACTTTCAGGTAATGCCCTAGCTAGAGTACTACGTGCAGTTCTGTGCTCCTCAGAATAAAAAGGACATTGAGTGCTGCTCTGTCGGAGCAGCAGTAGGGCCACTACTCGCGATGCAGGTGACCCAGTTCAGGTATTATCTGTGGGTGTTGGGGGCTGGCTGGGGGGAGGAGAATTCTGAGTCCCAGAGGACACTCTGGGGTAGGAGGGCCATCATCCTTGCTGCAGCAGTGCCACCTGGGTTACCCCAGTTGGCAGTGAAGCTGAGAGCCCCAAATGGGAGGGGGGAGAGCTCACCAGCCAGGGATCTATGCTGTGCATGCATTGGTCTCCAATGCCAAATTCCAAGGGATTGTAAACAGAAAAACAGTTAAGTGTACCCGATGTTCCCGTTTCTAGGGACCCTGGTATATCCATGCCTGTCACTGCTGCCTCCTCTGTTGCCCAGTGACTGGCAGGCTGGGTGTTGTATTCCTGCCACACTGTACCCCACGCAGATGGTAAACCAAAGCTTGGGGGGATGCACAGATGGCAGGTAGGTTGGAGCCAGAGGGAGGTACTGGGGTTCTGTTCGGGCTAGAGCTGGAGTGACAGTGGCTCAGCTATAATAGCAGAAAGGAGGCTGGCCCACTGGCACAGCGGTGGCGCTACCACTTGCGACGCTGGTGATCCAGGTTCGGAAACGAGCCTGTATCGCTAGAGGGCCGGCTGGTGGGGGAGGAGGATTGAGCATCCTAGGGACGCTCTCCTTCTCCGGGGAGGAAGGGTTGCCACTCCTTTTGCAACACTGCCACCTGGGTGCACATGAGTGGAGGTGCAGTTGGGGGCACCATGGGGGACTTCGACAGGGGTCCAGAGCGGCGTCTCATCTCGAGTGTGCGCTGCCTCCTTGGACCCCACTGCATGCTGCTGTTCATGGGGAGAGGAGGAAAAACAAAGAATTGTCATGCTCTCTTGCCAGGTGCCAGTGCCTGAAACTGAGCGGCCCGACACCAGGGTTGATTGGTGGGGGTGTGGCATTGAGCCTTCCCCATTCCGCACCCATGGGGCCAAACTGCAGCAGGATGGTGCTAGCTCCGTCCTAGTCACTGGAGGCAGTGGGTGGGAAGTGGAGAGGAAGGGGGCGTCAAAAGGCATTAATACAAATAAATAGCAGAAAGGACATTGAGGTATTTGAGAGGGTGCAGTGCAGGGTCACCAAAATGATCAGCAGTATGGGAGTGTAAGTTCCGAGGAGAAGCTGGAGGCCCTTGAGATGTTCATCCTGGAGAAATTGAGGCAGAGAACAGCCATGATGATCTCAGTCTTCCACATACTCCGGGAGCATCGACAGGATCAGTCAGATGTTTGATCTGGTGTCCAGCTGCAGGATGCAAGGACACACCCTGAAGTTAAGGGGTGGTATATTCAGTGGTAATGTTAGGAGATGCTGCTTTTCCCAGAGGGTGGGGTGGAAGAGTCTACCGGCAGAGATGGTGGACATCAAGACAGTATAGGTATGTCTGGGTACATCTCTGCTTACCAAGGGAATAACTAGGTACCCTAGGACATAGACTGGGTAAAAAATCCTACACATTGATACATGTTTCTTTGCACAGCATACTAATTTAGTCTCTGCTTGTGAAGTAGAGGAGGCAGACCTGATGAACCTAGAGTCCCTTGTAACCTTAAATTACTCTTCTGGCTTTCAGCACAGCACAATCCTGATGAAGAATGACATTGAGGGTTGCGCAATATATGTGGTAGAGGGTCATATCCTGGCTGGCAAGCTTGGATGTGTGACCAGATTCAAATTGGGTGTAGTCGCTGCAATGTGGCAGGAAGGCTGAACAACATGGACCCTAAGTCCCTTCCATCATCGCAGTGATGTGTTACTATGAGTTCACATTTGAGGACTGCTACAATATCTGCTAATACCACATGTTCACCACTTGTTCTGCAGGGGTTGAAATTGGCAGCAGGGCACCATTAATTGCTGGTGGCTTTTGCTTTGGCCCACGAAATTTCAGTTTAACTAGCCCTGCTGGCTAGTACTGGAGGAAGAAACATTTCAGCAAGTGCACCACCTGTACCAGTGGGATGTCTCTGGGGACAGTAGGTCTTGAAGAGCTGCACTTGGTCCGATGGCGTTATCCCTTTTAGAAACTTGCATTCTGAAATGATGTCTCTGAGCCTTCTTTCCATGTAGAACAGTCCCATTTCTGCCAGTCGGTTGTCATAGCCCATGTTTTCCAAGCTGGCTGCCGTCTTGTTTGCTTGCCTCAGTAACTTACTTCATCATGCTGATAGCTTTCCTCAGATCTGGGGACCAAAGCTGTATTGGTGAGGCCTGATCAAGGAATCTGTACAGGGCGCATTATAATGTCTCTCAACCTGCTTGCAAAATTTATCTTGATGCATGCGCTGATTTTGGTTGCTTTGCTAACTACTGTCCCACAGTGTTGTTCCCATTTCAAGTTACTTCTGATCAATATTCTCAGGTCTTTTTCTTTTGTTAGTTTAAAGTCCAGAGACATTTTTGAGGTGTGCATTCATCTCATACCTGAAACTGGTAAAATTCAGTACTTCTAGCAGGCCTGCTGGTGCAGCGACAAGGTGTCCGCATGCAACGCCGACATCCTGGGTTCGGGAACGGACCTGGTAGTGGGAAGTCTGGCTGGGCAGAGAAGGATTGAGCATACAATGGGTGGCTCCTCTTGGGAGTGTCCGGCATGTCAGCGACCCCCTGGCGGAGGCTGGAGGAATCCACAAACGTCCAACAGCAGGTTACATCGGAGGCAGGACAGATTCCTGGTGTCAGTGCACGTCCCGCCACCAGAGGATCATCGCAGCATTGAAAAAGTTGGCCCCAGGTATGACGCCTTGTTCTGCTGCCGTCACCGCTGCCACCAGTGTCTGCTGGGGCGGGTTCTGCTTCCATGGCCTCACCCGGGGGGGTAAGCCGGGGCTTGTCAATAGCGTCTGTTTGGGGGGGGTGCCTGCTTGGCAGCCCCACCCAGGGGTTAAGCCTGGGCATGGGTTTGATGGTAGGCAGGGCAGGGCAGGGGCTGAGCTCTAGTGGCATTGGGGGCCAGACAAAAAAAAAAAAAAATGCAGTACTTCTGAGGGGGAGTGATAAAGGTCTGAAACAGACTGCCAGACTTCCTGACCTGTGGGGCAACAAAAACAAAGTGTAGCATTTAGTTCCTTTCAGTACACAGTAGCTGTTGCTCCCTGCTTTTTGGTTTGGGTCAGTGGAATGTATGTGGGACTTGTGGGTTTTTAGTAACTAGTCCCGTGGACTAGTGCCTGAAAAAATTAGTTTCAGCCACTGCATCTTTATTTACTTGGAGCCTTCTGCTATAGGTCAATAAGATGAAGTGGAACATCCTGTCAGTTTGCACACTGAGGGGTCTAAAACAAAATGAATGCTTGGCCTGTTCCGACAAAGCTGGTCTTGTGATGGCAGTGCATATATATTGTATGGCACAGTGCAGAATGTTCTCATCATTATGACTGGCCATGTCGCAGTGATAGCCGTTGCAGCTGCAATGTGTCACCCATTGTGTATTTCTGACACTCCTCAGAAATCAGTTTTGCCAAGCGTGCATGCTGTGCAGGCCATTGTAATACGACAGAAGGCAGATTATTGCCATGGACTTTTACAGTTACCCCTATATCTGAAAATTGAAAAAAAAAAATGCGTACAGTACACCCCTTTCCACAAATGAAAAATGCTAACTACAAAAAACGTTCTTTCAAAGTGCATAGTTAATTCAGAAATGCTCAAAGTGCTGAGAAAAGTTTAGTGCATTACTTTGGTTTGTAACACGGCATTATGGAGAGCTGTGCCAGGGCGCCACGTGATAGACGGGACGGCGTCACGTGGTGCAGGAGCAACACAGCATTGTGAGACGATAATGCCCTGTTGCTGTTGTAGGAAGCGCGTTCACGGGCCCAACACGGCATTATCTCTCATAATGCTGTGTTGCTGTTGCGCGTTCACGAGCCCAACACGGCATTATCGTCTCATAATGCCGTGTTCTCTCTACCAGCTGACTGCCTTCCACTAGGGGCGTAGCATGGCGGCGGATTTCGCGAGCGAAGCGAGACACAGGACTGAAGAGGCCATCGGAAGAGGTAAGTTTTCAACTGTGATGGCTAATTGCGTCGCAGCCGGCGTTACAAGTGCATTAATCACCTCAGTATCGGGCTCACCGGTGATTAATGCCGGCTGGGGGTTGAAACCCTTGGGCTTCGCCCTCCTGCAACAGCGCCACCCCCAGTGGGCATTAATCCACCGGTAGAGCCTTCCTCTGTCGGTGATTAATGCTTACATACAGCTGCCCAAGGCAAAGCCTGGTTTGACTACTGAGCAGAATCCAGCTGAAGCTGCTGCTCTTCATTCTGTGCCTGGCTATGTAGATAAACAATGAGCTGCAGTCTCCTGTCCTCTTGTCAGTCCGCACCTACCACCAGCTGAATACATCACAGTGTGGGGAAAGGCTGCACTGTACCTGCCCACACTGTACTTGGTCTGTAAATAAACAGATTTTCTGATGTCAGTTTTGTCAGTCCCCTCACCTTCTGGGAGCATCAGTTCCTCTACAGGGTCAGGAAACCTGTAGTGTAGCTGCCCACTCTGTAACTAGAGTTTCAGACTGCTGTGCTGTTAGTATGTCAGCTTTCACCAGAATCACTTGCATCACAGCATGAGAAAGCCTTCAGTGTACCTGCCCACTTAGCTGCTTTCATTTTCCTGCACCCTGGTTTTGTTTCCCATCTGCCGCTGAAACGTAGCAGAGTACCTTCTGAGTGTCGACCACCATGCAGTGGTGGCAGATGCCCCCCTCCATTAACGGGATGGTGTGCACTGCACAGCCCTGGTAGGGCACTAAATATGCTTCCCTCCCAGCATCCTAGATGTTAGCCTGCCCAGCCGCCTTCCCCCCCGAGTCTCCCCCACCACCCCCAGCCGCCATCCATGTGGATACACACAGGGCTTCAGTCACCAGTACTGTTATTCTCTCACCTTTCACCAGTGCTGAATGGGCTTACTTACAGTAAAGAGAATGCAAACATTTCCTTTTCTGAATAACATCCAGACTGTTACTAGTTAACTTGCGTGCTGCTCTTGCAAACAGAATTTTGATGAAATGAAATCATCTGAGTTCAGAAGAATTGTTGCAAACAAAACAAGCATTTGTCAATGCCGAATGTTGTCTCGCTGACATTGGTATTGCAGGAGTTAGAAATGCATAATAGGAATGGCAGTGAAGTATTGAACGGACGCCAATCCCACCCCCACTCTGCAGAGACTGACAGGCGTTGGGGTGTGCCTTTGGGGCGTCAGCTGTAACGCTCATGCCATTTTACCTCACCCTGCCCTGTAGACACAAGTATCGTGGTGTGCTTTGGGATCTTTGGGCCTTATACTTGCCCCATTCCATAAGGAAATGTGCTCTAGATGGGTGTAATATAGGAGAATGGGCTGAACTTTAGGGCCCGAACACTCCAAGGCACACCTCGATGCCTGTCACTGGCTGCAGGGTGGGGGTGGGGGGAGGAATATTGTGGACATTGCAGCCAATGATCTCAAGTCACACCCCTGATGCCTGGCAGTCTCTACAGGGTGGGGTGTTACAGTTGGAAACCCTAATGTCGTAGGCGTTTGTTGGTATTTTCACTCCAAATTTTCAACATAGGCTTTTTGTGATCCCACCTCATGAAGAGCGGCACAATCAGTTTGGTATCTGAAAGGTGGTTTTACACAGCGGCTGTGCCATTTGGCGACACAGGGACGAAAAACACATTTTGGGCAGGATGTGAAAAATGACAACTTGATGGTACATGAGGAGGTGTTTAAAAAAAAAAAAAAAAAAAAAAAAAAATGTCAACATTGAAAATCTGGAGTGAAAATATGAAAAAGTGGTGAAGTCATGAGCATGCATAGAAACTGCACAACACACATCCGTAACCCAATTATTTTTGGGGTATTTTTTTGTTAGCCACATTTTCAACGTAGGCATTTTGGGACCTCCCCCCATGAACAGTGGCGCTGCGATTTTGTTAATCTGTCCCAAAAGTTGATTTCCCATAGAACCATGCCATTGTGCGCAACAGGTGCGGAAACACATTTTGGGCAGGCTGTGAAAAATGATAGCTGTACTGTTCATAAGGAGGTGTGAAAAATTGCCAGTGTTGAAAATCTGGCATGAAAATATAGCAAATTTGTGAAGTTACAAGAGTGCGTTGAAACTGCGCAACGCACACTTGTTACACAGTCATTGTATGGACGTTCGTCACGAAATTTTCAACATTGCCATTTTAGGACCTCTGTTCACGAACAGTGCAACTGTCATTTTCTCAAGCTGTCCCGAAAACTGATTTTGAATATTGACCGTAGTGTTCTGCGCCGGATGTGCGAAAACACATTTCGGCCAGGATATATAAAATGACAGCTGTACTGTTCATAAGGAGGTGTGGAAAAATGCCAATTTTGAAAATCTGGAGTGAAAATATTACAAAAATTAATGAAATTATGAGCGTGCATGGAAATTGTGCAACGCACGCTCGTCAAACAGCCATTTTTTGGATTTTTTTCCACCAAATTTGCAACATAGGCTTTTTGAGAGCCCCTCTCATGAAAAGTGGCACTGTCGTTTCATTAATCAGTCCTGAAAGGTGGTTCCGTGCAGTGACTGTGAATCACCTTTCGGGACCGAATAATGCCATGACAGTGACTGAATTCATGAGGAGGGGTCCCAGTAACCACATGTTGAAAATTTGGTACCAAAATTCCCCAAAATACCCGAGATATGCACCAAAGTTGAAAAAAAACCCTATTTATGCCAGTATACAGCTTACCGGCATTTCTTCAGTTCGCGGTCGGCTTTGAAGAGTGCAGAGCAGTCCCTGCACACCAGAGATCGCCACGCGCTCTGGAGGTAATTATAGGGTGGGGGTGTGGGAGGCAGGTGCGCAGAGGGTGGGCATGGGTTGGGGGAGCCACCGGAGTCGACGAGGGACCGCTTTCTGTTTTGCAGGTTTAAAAATAAAAATTGCAGGACTCTTTTTTTTCTTTACAGGGCATTTGGCATGCTGGGGTGGGCTCCATCGTACCACCTGAGTGTTTTTTTTTTTTTTGGGGTTCTGTAGCTGACAGGGATTGGGCACCCCTGTCAGCACACAACAAATTGGGGACATTATGCCATGGGGAGTGAGCGCCCCAAAAGCAAATTAAACTGGGAAGGGGCATGATGCCAGGGGATTGGCTACCCCTTGGCACATGCTTGAAATGGGGTGCATTATGCCGACGGGGAGTGGGCTCTCCCGTCGGCAGTGACGTGGGTTGGGGCATGCCGACAGGGAGATTGGGCACCCCTGAAGTTGGCTCTCTTTGGGGCAGCAGTCAGCGCCACCATGTTAATTGAAGGGCTTCACCAGGAAAGGCATGTAGGAAGGGCGTGTTTTGGTGCCGCTGCATGACGAGCTTGGCTGTCATTGCAGTGGACCTTTTCTTAGATGTGCTCACCACATTATGTATTCCTGGTGTGGCGCCTGCATGCTGGCTTATTGGGGAATGAGGGATGCACCTACTGTTGCGTGCCCTGCATTCGCCCAACAGTGACCGCGCCTCCAAATCTGCTACTAGTGCAATATGCAAGCGCAAGCCAACAAAAAGTGGGTCCATGCAAGAAACATTTTTTGCAGTTTATTAAGAATGCATTGTCATTATTTGAGATTTTCTTTTATTCATTTGCTTTTTTGTGTGTTTACTGCAAGTATTAGGTTAAAAACATGGATTTGCCAGTGTAAAGTAAATTGATGAATTAGTAGTGCTTTTGATGTTATTTGGATAGAAAATTCAGCTCTTTTTAGATGCTGTTTTCTGATGCTGTGGATAAGCAGGGGCTTGTATTCTTTAAGATGGCTCTGATTGCTTGGCGTATAGAAACATAGACTTTGTCGGCAGATAAGAACCGCTTGGCCCACCTAGTCTGCCCATTTCCCTACCTACAGTTTAAGCTGCGGATCCTAGTTAACCAACAGCCTATTTCTTCTTATGCCCCACAAGAATCGCCTTATGTCTGTCCCATGTATTCTTGAATTCTCCCACAGTTTTAGACCCCACAACCTCCTCAGGTGGGCTGTTCCATGCGTCCACCACCCTCTCTGTGAAATGTATGTGTGTATGCTTTTAAGCGAATCACATCTGCTTTTCATGTTGCATTAGCATTGGGGGAAGAGGGGGCAGCACTGCAACCAGGCTCATACACCTGCATTGTTCTAGTTCTGGAGAAGTTTGTCACAGTTTCTTTTCCCAACCAGTAAATATTTCTACTACTAGTCTTAACGACATGGCAACCAATCGTGAATATGCACAGCGCCCACTCATTTTCTCCCAAATCTTTTGCTATGAAAAATGGTCCCCACCCACTCCTGTGTGTGACAGGTGGGACATAGTCTGCAAAGCGTTTATTTGTCCACTGACTGGGTACACTGGTCCCAGGGAGCATTTTCAGGCACGGGCCAGGCCAGTGATGGCCATGCGTAGATACAGTTGGACATGCACTGACGCATTTCTGCCAACACAAGCATAGCATTGTATTTATTTTTGTTTTACTGGGATAAACCCGGTCGTGCAGAGCTCAGTTTCAAGGAAGTCCTGGGTACAAGCAAACAGTTACAGTGAAGTTGCAGAAATGATAATGCACAGAAAGTATCTACGATGCAAAAAGATACTGAAACTGTTACTTGGTGTTGATTGAGAGTGATGAGCAATACGGAAATTGCATCCTAAGATTGACTGTTTACAGCTAACAGCTATAGTTTTCAATACAGTGAGTCTCAGTCAGGGCTTAAAAACATCATTCCTGAAATCATCTGCCATCTTTATTTGTAATTTATTCCAAATAGTGGATATATCACAGCCAAACACCTTTTTTCCAATCTGGGTTTGTTACCATGGAATTTCGAAAAGCAGAAGAGAGGTGGTTCTAAGAAGCATGTGCAGAGTCCACTTTCCTAAGTGGATTTGCGCTGTAGGAGAGCCCACCTATTGTGGCTTTGAAGATCCAGGGATTTGAGTTCCTTTAATTTCTCCTGGTGGCCGGTGACGTCCAGTTTAGGACTGCATATAGGGAGCAGTGGTGCGTTCTGTTGTGCTGTCCAGTTATGAACTAAATGGCTCTGATGCAGCACATCCAGTCTATGTATGTAAGAATGGGTGCTGTTTATGTAGATAAAGCTGGCAGAATACAGTTGTGGTAAGAAAGTGGCATGCGCTAGTCACCTTTTGGTGTTGTAGGAAAATCAATTTTTATGTGCATAACAACAAAAAAATTACCACCAGCCTCATCCTGACTTTTTTTTTTTCACAGAGTTTATCAATGTGTTTAGAAAAGGACAGCTGTCAATCCATAGATCAAGGTACCTGTAGGAGCATGCCGCTGCCAGTATATCACCCGTCAAGATATCGACGGAGAATTAGACGCATTGCAGGATTTCATGTCATTTTGAGTGAACAGCCTTCTTTTGTTTTAAAGGCATTAAGGAGCAGTCTGTTTTTTTTTTTTTTTCTTTTTTTCCCCCCTTGAAGAATGTCAAAGGCATATATTAGTTTGTGGTATACTTTGGAGACTGTTGGACTGTTTATATGTGGGATGCTGATCCACATAGAAAGACAGCTCAGTATCCTTAATGCTGTCCCCACGATCACTTTTATACAGTGTGAAGGGGACATAGGGATAATTTTTTTTTTTTTTGCAATATTTTATTAAAAACAAAGTTTTTGTTAGAACCATAAACACAACAATGGTGTACATCACAATTTATCTAACAATGTTCGATTTAATCGCAAGTGTTCACATTATATACATTACAGATTTCATGAAATGTTAAGAACTTGAAAGCACTTACAGTAGGTCCCCAGGAGAAAATAGAAGGAAAGCTGCTCTTTCAGCAGGCAGAGAGACCTCCAGGTAGTGCTGTATTCACATCTGAAGGCAGCTGAATACAAAAGAAAGCGAGAAACCACGAAGGAAGCAAAACAAGGGCAAACATTGTTTTGTTTTGTTTATTTAAACTGGAAAGTCCATGGGCCAAAGACTCGTTTTCATGGTTGACCAGTATACATACATATATGTTAAAATACAACACAGAATAATAAACATGGTTACATGAACAGACTTCCGTTACACGTTTAGGCTAGGCATTTACACTCACTTTCAGCTGATAAATAACCTTTTAACTTCGATCTAAAAATCTGAAGAAGACGGCTCGGTGGCGCTGAATGCCTTGCCTCATGCTATGCCGGCGACCGGGTTCCGGAACAACCTTGGGTCATCAGGGAGCTGAAGGAGGGAGAGGAGTGGGATTGAGCAGCACGAAGACGGCACCCTCCCAGGGTGGTTGCCACGTAGTTCTGCTCCACTGGGTGGAGGGTCCGGTGAAAGCATTGGTGGGAGGGGGCATCGGCGATAACCAGGGGTGGGGTGGAAGGGGCTAGGCTGGTACCCAGCGTGCGCCTCGACACACGCGCAGGTACATGTCTGCAGGGGTCCCAGATTGGGGAGAAAAAGGGGATTAAAAAAAAAATAAAAAAATTTGGAGAGAAGTGTCTAAACATTCAAAAACGGACTGTAGAGCATTAAAAAAATAATGGGAGAATGTAGGGGGGAGCTTTTTGTCCTACAGTTGTTTTCATCCTTGATATTGCAGAATAGTTTCGAACAGATAATCTAGTGGTAACAAAACTGATACGTTTCTTAAATATTGAGGTCAGTGAAGTAGGTACCTTGTTTAAAGTTACATTTTTAGCCAGAAGTCCCAACTGAAATTTAGAATGGTAATCAAGAGGAAGCCAACCTGCCAGCCTTAGCAGGCTACAGTGCGGAGACCTTGCAGGCATCTGTGTAGCCAGTTAACATTGCATAATGACAGTACAGTTCATGTGTTGCGCAGTAAATTATGCACTTGGATTTGCGTGGATCATTTCATTATTTTCTTTGTTCCATTCTTGTTCCATTCTTTGGGGGGGGGGGCATGTACCCCACAGTATTAGTAGTTCAAGGAGGGTGGGCCAGGTTGTAATATCTGATTCTGTGATAAACCAGTCCTTCTGCCTGAGTCGAGGTGGCTTTTAGAAATGGTTTCCATATCTGATGGAATATCTCCAGCGTGTTGAATGCATATTGAGAAAACCTTTTGTTTGTTGCCAGTTTTGCCATTTTTCTGACCCACTACTCAGTGGTGGGAGGCCGGGGCAGTGTCCATCTAGATAACAGCCGTGTTTTGCCACACAGTATGGTCCCTGGAGTCATTTTAGGTTTTTGGTCCCTAGTTCTCCACTGCAGTGTCCTAGGGATGTGTGGAAATAGACCCAGCTTATTTAGCACCACTGGGGTGCGGTACCAGTTATGCAGTATCTTGTACTGGATGTGCCGGCCCTATACTTCCTTGCTATTCTTGTATGCTACTTTCCAACATGCCAGCCATCTCTTTTCAGTGCTCACTAATCTCACAATTCTGCTTCCCGTTTCCCTTTTTAGTTTGGGTAGGGCAGGATAGATGTTGCCCCCAAGTAGGCCATGTATACAGGAGATACCCCCTTTGCCCATCCCAAATGATTGAATTACGCCGGTCAGGGGGTTGATGGGAGTGGTAACCTGTTAATAGCAGTGGTTTTAGAGTAGCTGTTATTTTCAGGTATTTCCAGTGTTGTTGCATCAGTTTGATACAGTAACGGGTATATCCGTTGTGGCAACCCCAAAGAAAAACAAGTACTATTCATGGTAGCTGTAGTGAGGGAGCACAAAAAAAATATTGACATTAGAAAATGTATAGCTGTCTGCGGAACACCAGTCTGAGAAGAGAGATAGAGAGTAGAGAAAAAGTCAGAAAGGGAAGGAGAAAGAAAAGTTTGTACAGCAAGAAGAGTATGGGAGTGTAGGAGCCACCCCATGGCACTCAATTGGAATAATGGGCCATTTGATAAGAGAACCCATTTCCTCCATCGAATCTCAAATTGGGGTAGTTTATCCATGTAGCTGTATGGCACGTGTTCCATATTATAAATATTAATCATTATAGCTCTCCATCTTACCAACGTAGGGATATTGGGTGTGTGCCAGAAATGTGTGACTGCTTCTTTAGTGACTGTGGCAGATATGAGTAGTAAGCAGAGACTTGTGTGGTCTAAGCCTGTTCCATCTAATGGAATTGCCAGCAAAAGTAGGGAAGGGGTAATAGCCTCTAGGGAGTCAGATATGGCCTCTAGCTCTCTTATGATGTCCTGCCAGAAGGGCTGAAGAAATGGGCAGGCCCAAAAGATGTGAGATGTGTTTGCCGAGAGCTGACCACATCCCTTCCAGGATGTGGCTAGTCCGTCTCCTGCAAACTTAGCCACTATGTTAGGTGATATTAAATATCTTGAGTGGCATTTCCAGGAAAACTCCCTCCAATAAGTGGAAGAGGTGAATCGGTATGCAGAAATGGCAAATGTGTTCCCTATATCGATTGTGTGAGTGGTATGCAATTCTGAGTTCCACCTTTGTAAAATTGAGAGTGTGGAGTCTGTGGAGGCCGTCTGGAGTGCCTTATAGGCACGTTCAGTGATATGATTGCAGATATTGCCTTGCAGGTAGGAAACTAAAAGCCCTGTGCGTACAGGGAGCTTAATCGGCAAGCAACAATATTCTGCAGGCCTATTTTCTAAATATGATCTCAGCTGTAACTAACGCTGTCGATCTGTTGTGCAAAGATAAGCTGTTTGCAGGGTAGAGCAGGGAAGAGTCCCCTGAGAATCTAGTAGCGGGGGTGGGGGAGAACCCTGAAGTCCCAGTGAAGCCCAACTTCATAGCGTCCCATCCAGTCTGTTTGGCGAGTAGTCAGTATCATGGGCAAGAGATGAAAACGGTGAGCCAGCAGGAAGGATGTTTTGGAAATCACTAGCCATTGGCAAAAAGTTGTCGCTGTATATTGGTAGACTTTAGATAAAGGAAGGCAGGTTGGGGGATTACTGAACAGCTATTTATTATGGTTATGTACATTGTTTAATGTAAATTCAGTCTGCTTCCAATAAGGTTGCAGGGAGGAAGCAATCCATATACAGACAGTCTGTGAATGGATTGCTAGAGCATCGCCATGTAAGGTGGGGAAGATTTACAGCCCTTTCTCCCATGGTAATTGTAAACTAGAGAGTTGAATCGGGGGAGGGGCTTTTCCGTTCCAGATAAGCGAGAGATGAGTTTGTTCCAGACTCTATAATACAATTTATCTGGCATCAGGGAAGAGTCTGTGAGTAAGATAGGATTTGAGGAAGAATATTCTGAAGAGTAACTTCACGTGGAAAAACCTAAATACAATTGTGACCATAGAGAGGTCTTCCATAATTTGCTGCGTTAAAAGTTCCAGATTGAGCAGCTCAAGATGTTCCAAGTTCCATGTGATCTTAATCCCTAAGTATCTAAATGCTGTTTTATACCATTTAAAGAGAAAGGTGTGTTTGAGATGTGGTGGGGGGGATGACCTGTGTTTTTAAGGGTGATAAGCAAACTTAAAACCCGATAGCCTCCCAGAAGTATGAAAAATGTGCCAAACTCCAGGGATCGAGTCTTCAAGTGATGCAGCTGTTAGGAGCAAGTCATTGGCGAATAGCAAAATATTATATTCCCAGCCACCTAGAGGGATTCCTGATACCCATTCTGCATTTTGAATATATACAGCTAAAGGTGCTAGGTACAAGGCAAAAAGAAGGGGGAATAGGGGATACCCTGCTGTGTCTCCCATTCCAAGTCAAGTCAATTTTATTTATTTAGCGCCCAATCCCAGAGGCTCTGGGCACTTTACATAGAGGTGAAAAACAAATTACACAACAAATAACAAATTTTAAATTGGAGTCAGTAAACGTTTAAAACATGCAATAAATAAAAAACAGTAATCCTGAAACTCCTTCAGCTTTGATTAAAATTAGCGGACATTGAATGCCTGATTAAAAAGATGTGCCTTGAGGCCCCGCGTAAAAGTTTCCATGGTATGGGCCTCTTTTAATGATAGTGGCAGTGAATTCCATACATTGGCCTCGCCACTGCAAAAGTGCAATCTCCGGATGTCTTTAACCATGCCCAGGGGACCAAGAGGAGGCCCTCTGTGGAACACCGTAATGAGTGCACCGGGCAGACAGGTGTCAGGAGGTCAGACAGATGGCCAGGATCAGAGCCGGTCCTGGTTTCCAGTGGAAAGGGTTCTGACAGCGATCCATTAAGTCATACATAAGCTTGGGATGAGGAATAAATATTTTAAAGGATGATAATGAAATCTGGAAAGCCAAAATGTTGACAGGGTGGCACATAAGAAAGGCCACCACCCTGACAAATGCTTTCTTAGTGTCAAGACTCAATAGAGCCAATGGAATTTTGCATGCTGTGGCATAGTCTAGTAACAGAAGGGTCCACTTAACATGGTCTTGAACCTGTCGGTTGGGCATGAAGCCCAACTGGTCTGCATCTGTTAAAAAGGCAATAGGTTCCCTAGCCTATGGGCCAGGATTTACATATAGATGTTGTTTTTTTTTTTTCCCATTTAACAATTTTTTTACTCCCCGGATGGCCCCCATCTGACCGACCCCTGCCCTGTCACCGGAAT
Source organism: Neoceratodus forsteri (assembly GCA_016271365.2). NCBI lineage: Eukaryota > Metazoa > Chordata > Ceratodontiformes > Ceratodontidae > Neoceratodus > Neoceratodus forsteri. The sequence continues at coordinate 237,658,043 of CM057450.1, forward strand.
TACAGGGGTTTACCTGCGCTGGCCTAGGAGCAGAGCCTGCGGGGAGCTCGGTCGACATCCTGCTGCCAAGCGATTTTTCCTCCCAGGGGCCCCAGGAGTGGGACGCATGCATGTGGAGGCACACATTGGTCCCACGGCCCTGGTTACGGCCCCTTTCCTCCTGCCCCAGGCATAGCACCCATCTCCTCCTGGCCCGTGCTGTCTCCAGCCTCCACCAGGTGGTAGCCATCAGCCGGAGGAAACCCTTACCCCTCCCCGGAGAGGAAAGTTTGCCAGTTGGCAGCTCCATCCAGCTCCCCCCTCCCCCCCTCGTTGCCGACCTCCAACGGCCTGGGCTCGTTCTCGAACCCAGATCACTGGCGTGGCATGACATAAAGCATCCAGCACCTCAGCGCCACCGGACTGGCTACATATAGATTTTATAATCCTAATTTAAAATGGATATCAGCCTCTAAGTAGGTGCATGCCATGGATCTTTGTTAGGTTTGGGAAGAGCAGCTACTACTGCATATTGCCAGGATGGTGGGGGAGGGTCTCCTTGTTGGACAGCATGAAAAACAGGGAGGAGAAGGGGCACTGGAGTGGACTGAAATTTCTTATAGAATCTGCAGGATATCCGACTAATCCCAGGGCCTTTGTAGGGCGAGAATCTTGAATTGTCATGTGGATCTCATCAGCCTGTATGGGCACTACTAACCTCTGTGCGGTGTCCTCATCTAATTTCAGAACAGGAAGGGAATGCAGATAAGCTTGGATTTGCTCCAAGAATGCTTCCTGCTTTGCTGTGCATAATCGCCTATAATACTTGGCTAAAAAAGTTTGAATGGCAGAAGGGTGGGTTGCAAGAGAGCCCGCATCTGTGTCATACATCTGAGTAATGCAGGCTTGTGTTTTGTGGGCATGAAGTTTTTTTTGCCAGATTACAGGTCCCCCTTGGCCCCCCCCCCCAAAAAGTGTTTAAGATACATCAATGTTTGCTCTGTCTTAGTATCAAATAATGTCTGCAACTCCTGCTTTATGGTTGTGGAGTAACAGACCTATCCTCTTGATGGAAAAAAGATTGTAAAGTAAGAAGTTGATGTTGAAGCTCAGTGAGATTTTTTTTTTGTTCTCGCTTTTTAAAGAAAGAATATACAGTGAGCTCCCCGCCTAATACAGTTTTTACTATATCCTATAAAATGGAGGGGGATATATTGGCTGTAACGCTTGGCCAGCTGGTTATGATTGTTCTATGATTTTGTAATATAAAAATGTAGTGTGTGATTGGTCTCCATGAGGCAGCAGTGCCATGGGTCAGGTTTTAGTGAGAATACAGGATGTACTAACGTGAAACCGGAAGGTAATTAAAAAGACTAGAGAGCCTTAGCCGGGGGGGGGGTAACTAGAGGGCATGGGTGGAAGCTGGAAGAGGGAAGATTCAGGGGAGAAAGGAGGAGGTGCTACTTCACTGAGAGGGTGGTGGAGCCATGGAATGCGCTGCCTAGGGGGCTCATGGAGGCAGAGACAGTGGAGGGGTTCAAGAGGGGGTGGGACAGGTACAGGGAAGGGGTTCTGGAAGCAAAATCCAGTGCAGCAAGAATATCCGGAACTGGGAAGGGAGAAGACAGAGAAGGTGAGGGGGGCATTAAGGTCAGCTCCCAGGGTGGGGGCTGACCAAACGAGCAGACACGAAAGACAGGCCTATTCTGCTGGCATTTTAGTATGTTAGTACAGTATGTTAGCCTTAATTAAGGGTCTCCTGTTTATCTGACTTAATTGGAGCTGACCAGCTGCCAGAATATAGGGATCATAAACTTTTATGACGTCTTAGAGGAAGAAAATGTGTTATCCCACTGGTGTTAAAAAGTAATATTGCACCTAAGTGAGATATGGCAGAGTGGTGTCCTTGGAAACAGGAAACCACACAAATTTAAGGAGTCATATTGGGAAATGAGTTTTTGCTGATGTCATCTTATTTAATATACCCCCTGATAGGACATCCTGTTTTGTATAATTTTTATATTCTAAAAGGAGGAGCTAGATGGCATCATAGAAGGGGTGGAGACACAGAGTTTAAACTGTATTCTGTATTTCCCGTGAGACACATTTCTTTGTGGGCACTTAGAAACAAGAACTAACTATAAGCACTGTAAGAATTTAATACATTAGATAGGAAAGTCTAATTGTATTGTGGTAGTTTGTACTTAACCTTGTGCTTTTTAGTGATTGTATGCCTTGTGATATATGGTTCTGTGTTTAAATTTTACATATTTTTATCCATTTTTAAATAAATCTATATTTAAAGAGACTGCCTGGTGTCTTCGTAGTGCTTTCTTTTGCACGTGAGGTATGGACGGTTAAGACTGACTAATAACTGTTCAAAAGCTGATGGTGTTACCAAACTGGGAAAAATGTAAGAATATACCTAAGGTCTTTTATAGAGTTTTAAGGGTTCATTTTGGATACCTGGTTAGGTGCCCTTAGTGAAAGATATCTGGCATCCCCTGAAGAGCAGATTATCTGAGCCTGTACATTTGAGTATGCTAGCATAAGGTTCACAGTTTGAATCCCCCCAGAACTCAAGACCAAAAGTGATTCGGACCCACAAGCAGACAGGAGGGTTACCCTGTTCTGTTACCTGTTCACAATACTGTGCTTGGAGGTTGGCACTGTGGGAGCAGAGGGCCTGACCTGCTGAGCAGTTTGTGACATTGGGGTCTGAATTATTGCTTAGTATTTGTGGGAGTTTCTCCTGAGTGATTTTATGAATTCGGGATCTTTAAGCAAAGCTAGATTAAGTCTCCATTGAACCGACTTTCCAAGGTTTAATTTATCTTGGACAGGGGCATGATCAGACAGAATGATTGGGCTGTGGCAGATATCTTTTATCGCATCCAGGTGTTCTGTTGCAGTAAATAAATAGTCCAAACGGGCAGAGGAACCTGTTCTGAGGGCATGGAAGGTAAATGCTGGGGTGGCAGGGGAAAAAGTGATGCCGTAGATCGATAAAGCCTGAATACGCTAGAGTGATGCAGAGATATTTCTGCATACAAGACACTCTGTAGTGGGGAGGGCCTGTGGTGTCTAATGTGAGCGATAAGCTGGTATTTATACCCCCCCCACCCCGGTATCAGCTGGCCTTGAAGTATAGGCAGAAGTTTATTAACAAAATTGCTGGTTGACCACTTTATCTGAGCCTGGGGCAAATATACACTTGCCAAAGTTGCTTGGGCATTGTGTAATTTCAACATGGCTATGACATAGCAGCCCTCCAGATCTGAATAGTGGGCATAGAGGATAAAAGGTACCCCACGAGGGATCAGAATTGCCATGCCCCTCCACTAGCCCAAATTGTGGGGAGGCAGCTATCACCGTCAGCTAACTGGAAATTCATTTGTTTGCAGGAACAGATTAAACAAACAAACCTAAGGGGCTGCTGTAATATTCCTGCCTAGTTTCAAGAATAATGGGTCTAACAGGTCATGGTTGGCTGCTTTCTTGGTATCCAGTTCTTTTAGGGTTTAAGAATGTGTTTTGCTGTAACAGAGCTAAAATAAAAGTCTTGTTGCTGGACCGCAATTAAAAGCAGAACTGCCCTGATTTAATAATATTAAAAAAAAAAAAAAAAAAATACTGAAACACACATTTGGAAGCCTGCACATTTTTCCTTTTTTTTTTTTTTTTTTTAGCAATATTTTATTGTAGGGGTTAGTCATATATTCACATATAAAAATAAATATATAAACAAACAGCACTGTTTGTGTTTATATTTCTAAAGGAGAAATCTGCCTTCTACACTGTTGGAATTATACTGCATTAATCCACATGATACTGGTGCAGCAGTCCAGTTACCAATAAAAAAACAAAAAACAAATGCGGCTTCTGCATCACCCCAGAAGACAGACAGCTACGTACATGCAAAAGGCACACAACTGAATTAAAAAACAATACCATTTAGTTAAATGGATGACAGCAACTCCCCTCTTCACCTAACTGATATTAACCAATCTGAAATGCGTTCTGTATTTTTTTGTGTCTTTAGTTTCATCTCATTGCGTGCTGTCTCGGTGATTCATCCCTGCTACGTTATTCATTAGGTTTCTGGGCAGACAGCATTTCCGGAGAGCATTCTATCTATAGTCTGAAGGAAAACTTGTGGAGATTAGTGTGTATTTTAATTTCTGAAGTGTTACATTTAGAACCAATGGATAGCCACAGTCCACCATAGTTTTGTTCAGTTTTGGGCCATCCTTTGTTCTTGGTTCATATTGAATCCCATGCTGAGAATAACTGGGGTCTTGGCACAGCATGGAGATGAGATTCCGGCTTCTGGGGAGGGAGCTGCCTAACAGTAGCTGTGGTAACAAAGGTTTGGGAGCGGGGTTGGGGGCATGCAGCCGCTTTGCAAGGGCCGCAAATTGCAGCTGAATCTTTGCTTGTAATGCTGGGAAATGTTTCTGAGAGGGACATGATGCTGCAGCTGCAGAACACCAGGGTTAACTACTTTTTGAAAATACACAGGCCCGGGTGTTCCCAGGCCTGAGTTATGGTACCAGAACCAAGTGGAATGGCTTTGGGGTAAGAGTCAGTCAGGGAGTTGGGCATTCATCCTTTCTTGGGGAAGCCAGCCATTCTCTGTATTCATTATGGGAGCAAAATGTACCCCTCTGTGGAGCCCAAAGCAGTTGGTCAGTTGGTTCACAAAATTAGAGGGGAGTTCAAGAAAAGGAACAGTGTAGCTTTAGACTCAGATTGGCTCCGACTTTCTGGACTGTACTTGTTAGCTGCGTTTCTCTGATTGTTCACAGTGGGGATTGGGGCTGAGTTAGGGTCTATTGTTTGGGTTTTACAAAGTCACAAACAGTAGAATGGAGCTCAAGGTGACTGTTCTGAAGTTCCTTTGGATGAAGCTAGTCTTCTTGTTTTTAGAACCCCACGGGGCGTTTCTTGTTTTCTACCATGGTCACTGATGGCCATAGTGTGCCTGTATTTCTGTGGGGTGACTCAGTAAGTCACACATTTACCCAGTTCATTTCTTCTGTGCACTGTGATATGTAGTGATAAACTGTTACCCAATGTAAAAATTAAACAAAACCAGTGCAGTGTTCATGCTTTTACCTTACTGTTGTATGTAGTGATAATTTTGGTATTTTTATAGGGACGGTTACTTTAAACAATTCACGCCTGGTTTTGTTATGGTCCTTTTCTGACATAATTTTCATACCCACACGCAACAGCATATTTGGCAGACATTATTGCAAACTGCAGCCGAACAGGTAATAAATATCCTTCGCAGCAGCTTTGGCTTAGATAGGGGAAACAGTAGTCCAGTAGGGGTAGTAAAGTGCACTTGGCAATGAATGACTGGGCAAACTTTTGGAGTCATGAAGTATTTTAACCTGTGAGTTACACCCAGTTTCTGCACAGTGGGATTGTGGTCTGAGATGGTCAAGGTGGGGTCAGGTAGAACACCTAGCTATTTAAAGCTGCAGACTTGCTGCGGGGGGATGCTACTGGTATCAAACACTAAAGATGGGACACTTGCTGTTTTGTTGCAAAGCCTAGCTTTGTAGTGGAATGCCGTGGATTTAGTGTTTTGCTATTTATCAGTAGCCTGTTGCTCAGCAGCTACTTCTGGGCTTAAGGAAAGCCATCACTGTATGAGAGCTATCTAACGAGACTTAGAAGTAGCTGTAATAATTTAACAAGTCGTTGGCATATAAACACAGAACTACTGCAGTGGCATGGGGACAGTATTAATAAGGAAAACAAAGGGTGCCCCAAAATGGACCTCTGGGGGACTACAGAAGCAACTTGTAGGGGACCAGACATTGTTACCTAAGATGATAAGTACAGGCCTTCCTTTCCTGTAAAGTAGCTTGTATGCCAGGAGGTGGACCCTGAAGGTACTCTACAGGTTTACCAATTTGAACAGGAGGATAATCCTGGTTAGCCAGATTAAAGACGTTTTGCCTGGCCTTAAAAAAAGCAACCATCATCCACGGCCCTGTGGAAATGGTTCGAGAACCTTAGGCATTGCTTTTACTGTGGTCCTTTCTGAAGTCATATTGCTGCTTCATGAGGAGATTATGCTTGATCCCATAGACATAAAGTTGGTGAATTTCTTTTTTTCCAGGCGTTTACTTGATGGGGACAGGATTGAAATCGGGCAGAAATTCTCCATATGCATGGAATTACCTCCCTTAAAAACATGAACAGCTTTTACCTGTTTTTATAAAAATGAGCTGGCTGTAAAACACCCAGCACTCAGCCAAAAAAGCCAGCAAGGTGCAGTCCGTTTTGATTGCAGACAACCTTTATTGCCTGAATTTATGAACACACAGATAATACAGCTACCATACAAAGCAAGGCACAGTCAAGAGGTAAGCTCACTGGAGCCCACCTTTTTGCACTCTCCTCAGCTTCTGGGTGCCTTGATACGTTGGATGGTAGCTGTATTAATCTGTGTGTTGACAATACTATTTGCAGTCAACATGAACTGCATCTTGCTTGCCTTTTTTGGGCTGAGTACTGGGTGTTTTAGAGCCAGTTTTGAAGTACCTGGACCTGTAGCACCACGCTATTTGTAGTGTCCGCTCTATACCAGATTCCATATAGATGGTAGGGCATAGTTGGTAAACGATCGGTTAAACATTATTGAAGAAGAATGGACTATATGACCTGCAGTGAGCCTGAGAAACCTGGACTCTAGGCCATCAGTACTGCCCCCACTGTTTGATGCGAGTATTCGTAGGAGCCTGTAGGTCTTGCCAGGGGATGTGGCTTTAAAGTAAAATGGGGCATTGCCGTGGACAGATGTGGGGCAGTCTGACAGGGACACCAGATTAAGACAGAGGACTCTTTGAGGCAGTTTCATACATAATTAGATAAATCCATGAAGTCCCTCAGTAACGAAATCCCCAAAAAGGTTAGGGTTGGAGAGATTTTCAATTTTTTGTTTTGGACCAGGATTGAGAAGTGAATTTGAGACACACTAGAACATTTGTGTATTCTCTAAACTCTGGGATTGCTGAGATTTAAGATAATGAAGTTTAAATCTCTTAATTTCTTGCTTGTAGAGGCTTTCTTACTGTATTTTAATCTACTGTCCAGGGAGGGAGTACACTTGTAGGTAGACCAATCTCTTAGCTTAATGTTAGCAAATAACTCCTTGAATGGCCATTGCTTGTTGCTGCCCTGGATATACCTAATAAGGGGAAATATTTTTTCTGAATAGCAAACCATTCAGTACAGAAAAAAAAATCAGTGGGAAGGTTAATATTGGAGTTAGACTGAAGGGTAGAACCAGTTGATAGAACTGACTTCAGCTAAAAGACAGGTTGTCAGTCCTGGAAAAATTATGAAAAGTAATTACTCTGGAGGCGGGCTGAGGGGATTTGCAGGAGCAGATACAATGTATAGGGGAGTGAACACTTAATTGGATCAGCCAGAACACCCATACCATTGACCTTGTCCTCCCGGTTTGTAGTAGTCCAACCAATTAGAGCTTGGTTTGATCTTCTCAGATTCAGTTGAGTAGGTGATGTCATGAGTTGTCTGAAGTTCAGCTTTTTCAGTACCTTACTGCATGCAGGTTGAGTTTCTTTATTCCAGTCAGTCACCGAGAAGTAGGGTGTCTAAGGCAGGAAGCAACCAGCGTTCTCAGTAATTTGGGTTAGCCCAGAGACGTTCCCTTTCGGGTTGTGGGGGGGGTGGTTATAGGAGAAGAGAGAGAGAGAGAGATGCACTTTGTTGGCCTTATACCAGTTCAGCTTTGAGCAAGTCACATACAGAGCCGCTCTAGAGGCTACTAGAAATGTCAGTGTGGACGAAGTGTTCTTTACAGTAAGTAAAACTTCACCACCCTTTGTGGAGCAACCGTTATCCTTTTCGAGAATCCTTTAGCCATGTAAAAAAAAAAAAAGCAGAGTTAGGAGCAGAGGGTTTTAGCCATGATTTACAGATACCAGTCATGGGTGCTGGAACTTGTGGAAAGGTGGTGTGGGAGGGGCTGTAGTAATTACAAGAGACCATGATTGTTTCCCCTTCTGACTTTGCATGCATCAGAGGGGCACTTTGACTGCTAATGGACAAAAGTGGGGGCGCTGCCACCCCCCCTTGCCCATAGGTTCTGGCACCTATGATACCAACTGTGTTCTGGAAGTTTAGAGAGCAGACTGCAGATACCAAGGTGAGCAATTGTGAAGCCATGACTTGAATGCCAGATGGGATCACTGTGATAGCGGGTATTGCATGGCCCTTGGTTACTTTCAGTGTCTGCAGCAAGGAACAAGAGTGATAATTTAAGTAAGCTAAGGAACTAAGGATGAGGCCTGTATAACTGTATTCTAGGGATGTAGATATGGTGTACTTATCCACTTTTCTGGCAGTGTCCTTTCCCCTTTAAGGTTTGCCAGAAAGTCTTCAATCTACCACCCTGGGTGGTAACTCCGTCAGCACCACCCCGTGACATCAGATCTTACTTTCTGCTTGAAGAAGGTTACCTCCTTACCGCTCTTGCACTGAGTAGGCCCTTTGCTTCAGTACTTTGCGATTTGTGCAAAAACAATTTCTTCATTTTCAAGCAAGCCTCATCTCCGCTATGGATGACTTGAAGTCGTTGCCAGGATTTAAAAAGTGTGAATGAGGGCAGAAGGTGTCCCGGACGGACCCTTACACCTAGTGTGTTTACTGCCTGGGCCACGAACATGATCCCCAGGCATGTGGCCTCAGTCACATTTTGCATACAGCAACGTTGGAAGATCAGCATGCTTGGCTTCTCTTGGGGCACCCTGATGAATGGGATCCCCCGCCAGTTCGCTCAAAGGATGCCCGCTGGTCAGCCTCCGTGGCTGCAGGGTCCTCTGAAGAGGATGCGGCTCAGGCCGCAGAGCATGCCTCTTTGGCTTCGGCCTTCATGATGCTTACTTTTGGCGCCACCTTTTCAGGGGCGTTTTGTGATTTGTGCCAGTCCCTTCCCACCTAGGGGCAGGGCCTTTCTAAGGGCGCAAAATCAAAATCTGCAAAGAAAAAGACTAAAAATAGTCTTACTATCGATTTGCAGGATCGCGAGCACTCTTGGGCCTGTGATTCCCACACTTCTCTAGAGGTTTTGACTGTGGTCAATCCTTCGGCCCAGGCCGCTGGCTCCATGGTCTCCCCGTCGGGCCAGTTGGTCAAGACCAACCTGCTGAGATTTTTCTTGACCTGGCCGACGTGTTGTCGCCAGATGAAGCTGACACCTCTCTCTCTAGGACTCCAGTCCTGCCTCTTACCTCGCAGGGTGGGTCGGACCAGCCCGTTGATCCTGTCCCCAACCCTCGGGATCCGATTATCCAAGAGGTTTCTCTGCTTTCACCGTCTCCAGGTCCCGTAATCGGTGTCCCTGACGGTTGAGGATGAGATCTTTGACCCAAAGGCCAGTGTTGAACAGCCCATATCGACGTAGACGTTCCCGCTCTCGGCACTCGGACAAGTGGCACTGCTGCTGCTCCTCCTCGGATCAGGAGAGGCTCCGTTGCAAAATGCATCAGTGCTATTAGGAGCTCATGTGGCATCAGCCCATGTTTACTGGGGGTTAAGTCGCTTCAGGCCCCCAGCCTGGCTCTTCTATGGTTCCTACCATGCAGGCCTCGGCTGGCTCCACCTCTGCCTATTCCGGCCTCTCCACCTATTCAGGTGGAGTCACCACCCAAACAGTTGCCTGTGGATCTGCCCCCTAAGGATGCCAGTATCGCTTCCTGGCTTCCTTGGCGGCTGTCTGTCACAGTGACTCCCAGTAGACCCTGTAGGATTAGCAGGGACTCTGGCGGTTGACTACTTTCTGATGAATCCTTGGAGTCTGGACACCGAGTCGGGCAAGGATTTGTTGACCGTGCTTGGTCCCACTTCTTTCACGGGCCTTCCCCAGCTGATCTCTGAGTTGACGGGTCTTTAAATGGAGCCCATCCAGAAATGGGCTAAGTATCTGCTGACTGAGCTTCTCAACCAGGGTGACTCTGCTGGGGAGGCCTTCCTGGTCGCTGAGGTAATTTCATGCCCCCACTATGGAGCTTTGGCAGCATCTGGCCTCTTGTCCTGTACCGTCGCCTCTGATGGTCTGCAAGAACACGGCCTCCACTGGTTCCATGTTGGGTTTCACTGAACACCCCCTCAGCTGAGGATCTGGTGGCCGACTTAGTCTTTTGGTGCTTGGGCAATGTCGGAGACTTGAATAAGTTTCCCAACAAAGAATCCAGGAAATTGGATCATATGGCCAAAAAGATCTATGCTGCCTCCTCTTTCTCTGCCTTTGGCAGGCGAGTTCGGCTCTTTTGATGGTCCACTTCACTCATGCCCTTTTAGGCATGCTCGATGAGGTGTTTCCCCAGCTCCCGGCTGACTTACAGACTACAGTCAAGCAGGTCCGGGACCAGGGCTGAGCTGTGGCTAAGTAGCAGCTCTAGATGGCTGTGGACATTGGCGACTCTTGCGCCCGGTCCATGGCTGCCGTGGTCGTCATGTGCTGCAGGGCTTGGCTGAGGATTTTGACCTTTTACGGCAGATACCTAGTACAAGTTGATGACTGTCCCCTTCTTGGGCACCGACCTGTTCGGGCTAGGGGTTGAAGGGTACCATACTCGCATTAAGAAGTCCAGTGCCACCCTGGACTTGGTGACCTCTACCCAGAGGGACTGCAAGGGCACTAAACCTCAACGGAAGAAGCCCTTTTGGCCCCTGCGGCCAAGCAGTCCCTGGCTGGGCAGCAGACCCAGGCTTGGTGTCCCCAGGCGAAGTCGGCTGCTTTGGTTGTCCAGAAGCCAGGAGGACAAGGCCCCAATGGTTCCTCAGCCAGTCCCTCCTCCATCTTCAAGTCTACCCAGTGATGGAATGGGGGTGCCTTCTCCATGCCCATCCTGACTCCCCTGGGTCCTGTGTGGGAGGCTGGCTCTGCCACTTCCTTTCTACCTGGTTCTTTGTTACCATGGACAGGTGGATCCTCGAGGTGGTTGATCAGGGCCTGCCGCTTGAGTAAGAGGCTTTGCCCACCTTGCTGAGCCTGTGCTCCATGGGAGGACATGGTGTCTGCTGACATGCTGTCATCCATTCGGGAAGACATTGCACAGCTCCTCCAGAAGGAGGTTGTGGCTCCTGTCTTGGACCCTCCAGTACACTCAGGGTTTGTCTCCAGGTACTTCCTGGTGCCAAAGTGGATGGGTGACTGGCGCCTCATCTTAGATCTGCATGACCTGAACAAATTCCTTTGGTTGTGCACTTTCAGGATGGTCATTCTCTCTCGGATCATACTATTTCTGGAGCACAGCATGTGGTTTTGCTCTCTGGATCTTCAGGATGCTTTTTTCCACGTCCCAATCTGTCCGCCCCACAGCCGGTTCTGTGCGGAGGGGATACTCTACGAGTTCCAGGCCATGTACCTCGGCCTGTCCTTGGCTCCCAGAGTCTTCACCAAATGCATTGCAGTGGTGGCAGCCTACCTGAGGCACTGAGGGGTCCGGGTGTACCCCTACCTGGACAACTGGCTCATGACGGGTCCTTCCAGGAAGGAGGTGGACATTCCTGGGATCTGGCCCTCTAGACCTGCTTGTTCCTTGGCTTTCTGGTCAATCAGGCCAAGTCAGAACTCGTACCATTGCAGGTGATGCACTTAATTGGGGCAGAGCTCCACTCTTGCAGAGCCCAGACTGGGCAGAGTCTCTCTCCTCCTTTGCTCGATCATTTCGGATTGGGCAGTTGCACCCTGCTTGGAATGTCCTGCGCCTCCTGAAATACATTGTGGTATGCACCAGTGTGATCCATTGGGACTGGTGGAGAATGCGCTGTCTGCAGTGGGAGCTTGCCCATGAATGGTCTCAGCACCAGGGTCACTTTGACCAGCTGGTCATTGTGACCCAGCTGATGTGGGATGCCCTCCAGTGGTGGTTAGTCCTGGAACATGTGCAGGAAGGGATCCTGTTTGTCCGCATAGATCCGGTGGTCACCATCGCGAATGATGCCTCCCTGTTGGGCTGGGGTGCCCACCTGGGGGACCACAGAGTCCATGGGCTCTGGACCCCCGAGGAGTCCCGATGCCATATCAGCCTGCTGGAGCTTTGGGCAGCTCAGCTGGTGCTGACAGCCTTTGCTCCGCACATCTGGGGTCCTGTTGTTTAGGTTCAGATGGACAACACCATGACCACGTACTACCTCAACAAACAGGGTGGGATGCACTCCCTTACTCTGTGCAGGGAAGCTCTCCATATCTGGACCCTCGTGCACAGCCTGGACACTGATCTCCTAGCCATTCATGTGGCTGGTGCTTCCAGCCAGCTGGCGGACATCTTCAGCCATGTGAGTGAGGCATCTCATGAGTGGTTCTTCCATCCGGAGGTAGTACACAGCCTGTTCTCCCAAAGGGGCACCCCCCTGTTGGACCTGTTCAGCTCCAGGGAGAATGCAAAGCTGAGGCTGTATTGTGCCCAGCCTGTCTTCTCGAGGCCCTGGACCCCAGGCCTTCTTTATGCCTTTCCTTCATTTCTCTCGATCCACAGAGTGTTGCTCAAGGCCAGGAGGGACAAGGCACAGATGATCCTGGTGACTCCGGACTGGCCTCATCTAGTTTTGGTACCTCGATCTTGTCAGCCTCAGCTGCAGGCTCCGAAGGTATCTCCCTCTACACCCAGACCTGCTCTCTTGCAGTCAGGGGAAGGTACTCCGTCTGGACCGTCAGTCCCTGCACCTGACAGCCTGGTTCCTGAGCAGCTAGAGTTCCAGACTTTGGGTGTCTCCGACAATGTCCTCCTGTGGTCGAGGCTTTTTCGGAAGGAGTTGACCTGAAAATGCTATGCCTACAAATGGAAGAAGTTCTCCATTTGGTGCCAGGACAAGGGCTTTGACCCCTTATCTTATCCAGTGGCTAGCATTCTCGACTACTGGTTCTCTACTTCTGGTTCCTCTCGTAGTAGGGCCTCTGGTCGAAGACCCTCAAGGTGCACCTGTCTGCCATCTCTGCTTTCCGGACATGGGCTGGTATGCAGTCGGTGGAGCGAACCACCACCACCACCTTGGGACTTGTTGCTGGTATTGGCAAAGCTCATGGGCAAGCCATTCAAACCAATGCACAGGCTTGAGATGTCTCACCTGTCATGGAAGACCGCATTCCTGGTGCCTATCACATCAGCCAAAAGGATCAGTGCACTCCATGCCCTCTCGGTGGAGTCTCCCTACCTGGTCTTCCACAGGGACAAGGTTGCTCTTTGCCCTAACCCGAAGTTCCTCCTGAAGGTTGTGTTTGATTTCCACCTTAACCATGTGATCAACCTCTCCCAGTGTACTTCACCACCCACACCTCGGAGGCCGAGTACAGGCCCCATACTCTGGACCTGAGGTGAACGCTTGCCTGCTATGAGGAGCGCATGGCTGGAGTTCGGGGAGAGGTTCGCCAGCTGTTTGTCACCTATGGTGAAACCGCACATGGCAGACTGGCAGCTAAGTGGACAGTTGTCAGGTGGATTATATCCTGCATCGATCTCTGCTATAGGTTGGTGGGTAGGGAGCCTCCTGTAGGGCTAAGGGATCATTCCACCAGTCATACTGCTGTCTTGGTGGCTGCTTCCAAGGACACGTCTATCCAGGAAGTCTGTAGGACTGCTACCTGGAAGTCGTCACACACCTTCATTTCCTACTACCACATTGACCTTGGGTCATGCCTGGGTGCTGGTTCTGGGGCCTCAGTTCTCCAGTCTGTTTCCTAAATAGGGGTGTACACTTTGCCCCTTCCTCCCAGAGAATTGCTAGGAGTCTGCCAGAAGAGTGGATAAGTACACCATATCTACGTCCCCTAGAAAAACAGGTTACTCACCTGTAACAGTAGTTCTAGGAGTGGTATATGGTGTACATCCACATTGACCCATCCGACCTCTTCTGGCAAGTGGCACACCCAGTCTCTTGCTTCCAACGGGTAAGATCTGACATCACAGGGAGGTGCTGAAGGAGTTACCACCTGGGTGGGTGGGAGGAACTAGCTTGAAGACTTTCTAGCAAGCCTGAAAGGGAAAAGGACACTACCAGAAGTGTGGGTGTGCACTGTATACCACTCCTAGAACTGTTACAGGTGAGTAACCTGTTTGTACTGTTAAAAGTTAATATTTATTTTAGGCTGTGTACCAGCTCTTTCAAATACTGACCAGAAAAACACTACTTAATGTGTTCTGCAGTGGGCTGATGCATTAACTGCGACTGCATGAGTACAAGGGCTTGTACTCTGAAACAGTGAGTGCTCACAGAATCCACATGAGGAGTACTGGTATCAGGAAAGTGTTCCGTCCAGGCCCTAACTTTGCATAGCAATTCACTGTCCTACTGTACTGTGGTTTGGAAATCAGACAGCTGGTTGCTAAACAAATAATATGCAAAATGCATACCATAGAACAGCTTCCCCGAGTAGCTGCTACAGCTGGCCAGCCAGCACTTCTCATCTTCGGGAACACACAGTTGGTTCACGGCTCCTGAAAATTGCAGTTGAAAGGGGAACAAGAAACACTAGAGATGCCGAGTAGGTTCATGGGCTTGCTGAGTGTCCTGACGAATCGATTTTGTGCTGTTTGGTCAGTATTGAAGATACCAGTATATGTGTGTTTTTGAGCATCTCCCAGCATCCTCGGGTCATCCAAGACTGCAATGGTTGGTAGATTTTGGTGAGGGCAGACTGGAACAGGGCCTGATAATGTGCAGATCATTGGAAAACATTTCACACTCTGTGTGTTTTAAGACTTCTGAAAGAAGTCTAGTTTTTAGAGCTATAGCAAACTCCTGGCATTGTTGAAACCTTGGGAGGACACCCAAAGTAAGTGAATGGGGTGTTGTGTTCAGGTGCTATTTCACAGATGTAGATGACTGGCCCCCATTTTATTTCTCATTGTTAAAAACAATCTGGACCTTGAAGCACCCTCCAAATCCATATAATAATAATCAAAATTTATTTGTAAGGATTGTATATACCATTTAGTCAAGGACTCCTTTACAGTACAGTTGTTTTCTTTAGGAAGGTAAATCTGGTTACAGTTAGAAGATACCGGTTAGACAGTAAAGCTTAGAGGGACTACAGTCACAAATTACTGGCATCAGTACATTCAGAGTATGGATCAACATAGCCCCAGTCACCCTCATGCCAAAACTGAGATCCCTAAGTTACTTTGTTTAAAGTCACAAATCATTTTACAACCCTAAATTTTCTGTCTGTTCAAAAAAGCCAGTTTCAGGGAAGAGGTGCTGATGATGGCATCTCCTGAACTCACAGTCTAGCCTTCCCTGTCAGCAAGCTTACAGGATCTGCTTCTTCAAAATTTAAAAACTATGTGCAAATGGTTTTCTCGAGTAAAACAGGCAGCAGCATTCAATAAACATTGCTTTAAAATCTATGTGTGTTTCAGGTTTTGTAATAAAAAGTTGACAAATCTTATTTTTGTTTTTGGTCCTTTTCTCCTGGGTTACTGGATATTGAGTCACAGCACACTAATGTGAGATTTGCAGACTGGATATCTCTGATGTGGTGAAAAGCTGTGATCATTCATACCTATCATTCAATTGAGGTGATTTCTCAGGATGGCACTTTAAATCAATTATTCCATCACCTTGTAAATGGGGGTGGGAGAGAGAATGCTGTTTTGAAACCTTACTGAGAGTTTCTATTCAGTAGCCAGCTCAGTGCTTAATCAATGAATATGTTAGTTATCATCAAAGTATGAATGAATGGGATAGTCAGCTGAGCAGAGCTCATTTTCTGTTTTCTCACTGACAGGCTGTTGTTTGAGCTATTTTCAGGCTCATCTGTGTTGTACTCCACATTACAATGATCGTTTTACCGGGGTTAACACTTCCACCCCAGTAGTAATTAACACATATAAGGCCCTTAAAACTTATCGTAAGCAAGACGCTGACAAACAGCAGTGCATTTACCAAAATTGTAACACTTGTAGCAATACAACTTCCAAACAGGCACTGCAGAGTAACACTTAACAAGATATCAGCAGTCTGGAGGCATGCTTAATAAGCATCCTGCAACTCTGGAGAAATGAACCACACCAAAAAGGCGTTAAAATACAGATTTTGTTAACTTTGTTACAAAACCTGAAACACAGATTCTCTAGCACTGTTGTTAGAACGGTGTTGTTTTACTTGTGAAAACCGTTGCAGAATGATCTTTTTTTTTTTTGCATAAAACAAGTTTTTATTCAACCTTTTTGTGCACACATAGTCAGTTCCATACAGAGGTTTATTTGTAATCAGGTACAGCAACTACATTGCCACAATTTCTCACAAAACAAATTACAGTCTTACATTTTATCCCCATTCCCACATACATATGGACATGTACCCCCGTACTGTGTGTCAAACAAATCTAAAACCTCTTAAGTCAATCACTTACCTGATATAAACGAGGTGCTTACTCAGAGGGCCATCAGAGCCATTCCCACATATTTGGTATACCTATATATCTATATCGCCCCACAGAGCCATAGTCTCTTGCTGGGACAGATCTGTCAGGAAAGGGGTCCACTCCCTAACAAACAGATCCAACTTATCTTTCACCAGAAGGGAGAGCCGCTTCAACCCCAAATTGTGCAGTGCAAGCATTCACCAGCCTCGTACTGTGGGAGCTACACAGGATACCCAGGTGTTTTGGATACAGTGGCTGGCTAAGATCAGTAACACTCTGACCCATCTCGGGAGAGGGTGCCAATCTCCCTCTTTATTTCCACCCCAAACAAACACACCACATGTATGAACGTGACTGTCCTACTCCACATCCTGCCTATTTCCAGGACTATTGTTTTCCAAAATAGCTGTAATGTATTACATGCCCAAAAACAGTGCAGGTAGATGCCAATCTCCCTCCCACACCTTCCACAACAAGGTGATATAGTTGGGTGAAATTTATGTACCACAGCCGGAGGTCTGTATATTCTATGTAAAAAAATTTAAAGAAAGCTTCCTGGAATCTATTACAGATTAGTAGGCCCTTATGCATAGACAATAATTGGAACCAGTTCCTATCCCCTATCTGCACGTTCAGATACTGTTCCCAAAGTCTCCGGGTTTTAATAGTTAAGTCTGGCAGCCCATGTCTAATATCTCTCACCACTTTCCCTATGAAACCCTTAGATTCTTGCCTAGCAGACTGAATGATTGTTTCCATTTTTCTCAACTCCCCTATCCCCGGTCCGACTCTACTTAATTTTGTTATATATGCACTCACCTGGAAATATCTAAACATATGTCCCCTTTCCAAGTTTAACCTGTTCTGCAGATCCGAGAAGGTGCAAAGCCCCCTCCCACTATTGAGATCCTCTAAACTCCTACCTCCCATCTCCTAAAACCAGGGTCCTACCATCCAGGCAGAAAATATGGGTTCCTGGCCACTGGAACCAAATATGTGTCTACTTCCTTCACACCCCTTCGCTTCTGTATTCTGCTCCAGCTATTCAGAGTGTTTTCCACCAATGGATTCCGAACTTCCCTCCTTCCATATGCACCCTTCCCCCTTCTGTCTAAATAAGCTGAGAGTCTGGCCTGACATCCCCTCTGCTCCAGATCCACCCACCGTGCTGCTGCTGAGGGTACATGGACCAAATCACTTGTATACTTCAATGGAGCAGCAAGATAATACAACTCAGTATCTGGGAAACTTAGATCTCCTTTCTCCGTAGCCATTTTAAGCCGTTGCAAATCAACCCTGGGACGCTTTCCTCTCCAGATAAAAATAGAGAACATTCCGTCCAATCTTTTAATATCCTTCCTAGTCAATCCCACATGTAACATCTGTAATAAGTACACAAATCTAGGGAGGATACTCATTTTGATTAAATTTATCCTTCCCAGCCATTAAATCGGTAGGGAGGACCATCTCCTCAAGTCCGTTTCTATTGTCTTCAAAACTCGACCATAATTTAAGCTGTATAAAGACCCCAGGGACCTACCTACACCAATCCCTAAATATGTAGAAAACCCAGCTACCCTTTTAAATCCCCAATCCTGATTTGATCATGCCGATTTAGCTAGCCTCATAATTTCAGACTTGTCTACATTGAGTTTATAACCGGAAAAAGTTGCAGATGCCCCTACCAGTTGCACAAGAGGGGCATAGATCTCTCGGGCTCTGTGATAAACAGCAGTATATCATCTGCATACATTACAAGCTTATGTTGTTCTGCCAAGGAGCCCCTTACCCCCTGAATATCCCCCCTCTCCCTGATGGCAATTGCCAAGGACTCTACCGCTAAAGCGAACAGTAGTGGAGACAGCGGGCATCCCTGCCTTGTACCTCTACCTAAATGAAAGCCCCTGGAAAGCACCCCATTCACTAACACCTTCACATGTGGGGATCTATATAACGCATGCACCCATCCCACAAAAGTATCACCCAGACCAAACCGGGCCAACACCTCAAATAAGTAGTCCCATTCCACCCTATCAAATGCTTTTTCAGCATCCATTGAAATGACACAGGTATCCTTCTTTCGATTTTCTGCCCCCCGTATTACATTCAGCAGTCTCCGCATATTATGATAGGAGAGATGCCCCTTGATGAACCCGGTCTGGTCTGGGTGAACCACGTTGGGGAGAACCACCTCCAAACGCCCCGCCAGCACCTTCGCAAAAATCTTGGCATCACAGTTCAGAAGTGAGATGGGACAGAAAGATGCACACTTCTGCAAATCCTTTCCTGCCTTGGGGATCAAACATATCACTGCCTCAGAGAACGTATCCGGCAACCTCAGAGCCTACCCCTCTGTCCGCTGAAAGGCGTCGCATAATGGTCCAGCTAACTGCCCTGCCAGACATTTATAATATTCCACCAGGTAGCCATCCAATCTGCTAGCCTTCCCACTCTGAGGCTTCTGCATAGCCCCAAGGACCTCTGATGTGACAATGGGGGCATTTAGTAAATATCTTTGCTCCCTCGTCAATTTAGGCAATTTCAACTTCTGCAAGAATGGCTTCCCGTTCCCCGCTCATCCCTCCTTCTTGTATAGAGTTTCATAAAAAGCTCGAAAACAATCCCTTATCTGCTGAGGAGATTTACACAGCACACCTCCTCTATTTTTAATTGCTGCAATATGGGTTGTCGATTTCCGGCCCTTCATCAATGTAACCAACAATGGTCCTGGTTTATTTCCCCATTCATACAGTTTCCTTTTACCTAATGTCCGTGCAGTTCTGGCCTCTCCACTAAGCAAAGTATTCAGCGCTTTTCTAGTGGCCCTCAGTTCCCCACGAACTACCTCCTCCTCCCCATTTGCAGCTCTCCTCTCCAAGTGTCCCACCATGGTTTCTAATTCGCTTCTATGTTGTTGCTTCTGTCTTTTAACTCTAGCCACATATTGTATGATCATTCCTCTCATGTAAGTTTTCCCGGCTTCCCAAATAGTTGCCGTACTAGTAGGGGTTTTAATATTAGCTACAATATATTGCTCCCATTGATCCCAAAGATATTCCTCAAAGTTCTTGTCCCCAATAGATAAACCAAGAACTTCCACGGGGTGGACCCTCTCTCCGCCTATTCATTTCCAGTGAAAGAATCACCATAGCATGGTCTGAGATGTGAATTGGGCTATGCTTGACCTCCCTCACCCTTCCATGCCACGCTTGTGGGAAGAAAAAATAATCCGAGACCAGGTGCCATGCGGATTTGAATAAAAGGTGTACTCTCTTGCACCGGAATTATATTCCCACCATCCATCCACCATCCCCCTTCACCACTGACGAATTGCTTCATGTTGTCGACCCTTTCTTTGGGAGTGATCCATTACAGGATCCAGAGTGCAGTTTAGATCACCCCCTAGAAGTAGGCCCGGAAACTGTTCTTTAAGCATGAGCGAAAGAAGGTTCACATAAAAGGAAGCCTCGAACACTGCCAGGGCATATATTGAACCAAAAGTTACTTGTCTCCCCTTCCCCCCATAATTCCCCCACCACAAATATATATCGCCTTCCCATCTGATCTTTAACATCACGCTTTACCTGGAAAGGAAGATATCTGTGCAGAAGGACAGCGACCCCTCTTTTATGCGCTTTGAATGATGCTGCAAAGCATTTTCCCACCCAACCCTTTGCCAATTTCCCATGTTCCTGTACAGTGAGATGGGTTTCCTGTAGCAATGCCACATGAGTACCCTGTCTCCGCGGTGCTGTGAGGAGACTGGTTCTCTTAACTGGGGTCGCTATCCCTCTGACGTTCCAGGAACATATATTCAAGTTTTGTGTATTAGCCATTATTAAAGAAATAAATTATGTTCAAATGACCCCCCCCCACAGCCCCCAAATCTTGTTACTTCTGATAGCAGGTAATATCCCTCAGAAACGACTGAAGCATCCCAGTACAGCATCCATGACTTTGTGTGCAACAATATTGAAACAACAAAACTAACAGGACTAGAAAAAAAGTCCAGCTACTAGCTATATAAGCAAAACACCCCCCCAACCTTAACAATTAGCAATATGTCCAAATCCCCTTCCCCCTTATTTCCTCTACAAATAATTTGTCTCCTTCGCCTCCATTTCCCTAAATCAAAGAACAATCCCAAGACCCTATCACTGACACTAGCTGCCAACTCTGCATAAGTGCCAATATCCTCCCTCTATGCAGCTGTGCCCTGTCCCCCGGCTAAGATATGTACATTAGTGCCCAACACACTCCAGTCCAGACCCACCACTCGCCCGATTTAGAATGATGCACCTCCCAGGCATGTTCGTACCTTCCTATAGTGTCCTCCCGCTCACTTAATAATTTGTCTTGAGTGCACAAAGCAAGCTCCCCCATTTGTTATTGGTCCAATTCTACAAAGATGTTATGCTCTACTCCCAATGTAATCTCCCCCACCGACCCCTTCTGATATAAGATAAAGACTAAAGGGAGAGGTGATGCATTCCCTGTATGACCTACCTTACCGTCCTCCCTCCCTCCCTTCCCCTGGTCGCCACCCACCCCCCAATGCATCAACTCCCTCCCTACCAGAACCTACACCAATTATCCTTCTATATATGCTCTACATCGGGTAAGCTCCTCCAGCAGGGAGGCAAAGATTGAAACAGCTGCCTTCCAATAATGTCCTTATGTGGCCTTGTCGATATTGTCTAGCAGTCCCAGCATGCATGCCCTGCACCTCTGTATACCAGAGAGTCCATCCAAGTCCCATCACCAAGAAGAGATCAAGCAAAAAATATCATCGCCCCGAGGTGTACACATAACTGGTTCCAGAAATTTCCCCCATATCGAGTGTCCAATCCAATATCAGTCCCATCATCTGAGAAGTCAAATCTCACATTTCACCCTGCCTGTTTGCGCAATTCCTCCACAAGTTTCATTGCTTTCTCAGCATCCAAAAATGAGTGTGTGGCCCCCTCGTGTTTCACCTTAAGTATGGCTGGATATATTAAGAAGTTTTCTATTTTGAGTGAACACAGAATTGCCATGGATTCGTTGAACTTCTTACGCTGGTGCAAAAGCTGTGCTGAGTAATCCTGAGACAGAAACAAGCGATGATCCTCCAGTAAGAGCTGCCTCTTATCTCTGTAGGCTCGCAACACCATCTCCCTATCCTGGTAATGATGGAATCTCATAATGATTTGGCGGGGTGGCTGTCCTGCAGGGGGCCTAGGCATAACCGCCTGGTGCGCTCGCTCTAGCTTTATTCTCTCATTTTTAGGCTTTAAGCCCAGCAGCTTAGGCAGGGTCTCTGAACAAAAGCTGAGGACATCACCCCCCTTCATCCCTTCTGGCAGGCCTCGTTAGTGAAGGTTTAGTCTTCTGTGGTAATTCCCTTGGTAGTGAGCCACTTCTTTCATGTCCTCCAATTCTCGCTGCAGAGCTAAGATCTGTGCTGGCACCTCCTGCAACTCATCCTCCAGCTGAGATATTCGGTCCTCTGCCTCTGTTATTCTAGAACCTTGTGCTGCCTGCTGGGTTAACACCTCCTGCAGCCGATCATCAATTCTGGTCTCTAGCTTGCAAAGTTGAGGCTCCAAAGCTGCCAGAACCTAGCCCATCGGCTCCCTGCCCTGTGCACTCACTTCTGCGGCAGACAGGGAAACTACTTGATGGCTTTCAACTTGAGAGCAGGCCGCATTCTTCTTCATAGATTTACTGACTGCCCTCTGGCTTTTACCTGCTCCCGACATCAGAAATTCCTCCATACCAGCTCAGCAGATGGTCTTGTTGCAAAATAAACTGTCTCTACTGGCACTTTCAAGATTTTTTTAAATCAGTTTTTACCTCGGCGAGGTGGAGCGAGGTTTAGGCACGTCTGTACTCTTCAAGTGCTCATTAGTGCCCCCAGAATTATCTTTTAACTTTGGAGAAACAGGTCCTATAAGCTTGCTGACGGGGGAGGGCTAGACTGTGAGTTCAGGAGATGACATCATCAGCACCTCTTCACTGAAACTGACTTTTTTGAACATGTAGTGAAATCATGGTTACAAACTAGCCCATAACTTTAAAATGAAGTAACACAGAAACCTAATGTTTGGTATGAGATTTATTTAGGATATGCTTATTCTAATTCTGCAATGTAGCACTTTTGGCCAGAGTCCCTCTTTAAAATATATAATACTGATCTCATAGCACATAATACACAGTTTCATAGTAAATAATACACAATTCCATAGTACATAATGCAAACTAATATGGTATAAAGGTTGCTACCAAATGATAATTATTTGCCACTGTCCAAAGCTGTTAATTTGCTTGTCACGTTTGCTGTTAGGTGATTCCCCTAGTGGTAGCTCCTTTCACTGAGAACTTGTGAAGTGCTTATTTTTTTTTTTTTATTATGTCATATCTGTGCCCTCTGTCTGTCCGAAACCAGTCAATCATAATAGGCTAATTTTGAATACTAGAAAAACTGACCATGCTTTTCAGCTCTCCCCTTAAACTGAGGAACTGTCCATCTCACTTTTCTATTTCTTGTATTAACAGCTCCACCCATACCACTGTCTCCTCATTCAACTATTTAGGTGTCCCCTTGACCCGTCATTTGATTTCTCCCTGCACATTTCTGACACCTGCAAGGCAGTTAAGTTCTAGACTTAGTCTCTTCTACAGTGTAATGAATAATTCTCCCATGGAGCCCGCCTTGCCATTACCCATGCATGGTATCTTACTCCCAAACTTACATATGGTGCACCTGTCTTTTCAGAATTGGAAAAATCTATTTTAAGAAAGTGGGATGTTACTTATAACTTATGTATCTGTCATTTTGCCCTGGCCCCGAACAGTCACATACGTTACTGTACGTTGTATTCCAGACTTGGCTGGCTCTCTCCTCCATCCCTATGTGATTTCATCCTGGGTTGCATAATACAGTAGTTCATAGCACATTACAGAATCTATCACCTGCTGTATTTCTGGCCTCCCTTCTCCTGCCAACACATAGTAGCTGTTCACGAAGATCTAATGATCGTGCATTACTGGCTGTGCCTAAAGGTTGCACAAAATACGATGTTGTATTTGCTAGTTTCAGACCCAGGTTATGGAACTCTGGTCGATTTATCTATCAGACTGGGTCTGTCAATTAATTGAAGGGGTAACCAGAGTTAACAGCATGGACAGTGAGGCATCCTCAACTCTGTAATTGATTTTTACTACAAGTAAGGAAAATTATAAAATGGAGTGGGGTCTTGTTGGATACCTTTAGTGATCACCAGGGGGTCGTATGTGTGAGAGCTAAAGAAAAAGGAATTAAAACTGGATATTGGGTCTTTAAAAGAATGTTTAAGTATTTTGATCACATCAATTTTATGCAGGATCTGGAAAATGTGAATTGGGAGAGGACAGCTCCAATTCCAACTGTAAACGAGGCCTGGCAGTATTTTAAAGAGGAATTTGAAAAAATTTGTAACCTGCATGCACCTATGAGAAAGGCGAATCGAGGGTTAAAAAATGCTATCTGGTATAAAGGAAATCTGCATACTTTACATAAAAAGAGAAACATCCAATGGCAAAAGGCAAAGAAATCAAAGGCCCAGGTTGACTGGGATGGCTATAGAGTCTTAAGGAATAAATATTTAAAGGAAGTAAGGAAGGCAAAGGTAGATTATCATAAATACGTATTACAGCTCTCTCAATTCTCACATCCTGGTAAATTCTGGAACCTAATTCATAAATTACAAAATCCGGGCAAAATGGTTATCCAAAATCTTTCTACATCAATGGTAAGGATATGGAGCAGAACTATGAGGTAGCGAATTGTTTTAATGACCTATTTGTGAATATGGACGTTGTAAGGGATGAATCAGATGAAGTTACTCTAACTGGGGAAGACAAGTTTTTTGGTAATAATGAGAAGTCAAGGCAGGTGTTTAATTTTGGTGAAATAAATTTTAACGAGGTAATGTCACAGTAGTTGAATATTAATGAAAGAAAGGCAATAGAACTTGATGAAATTAGTAGTAATTTATTGAAATTTGCAGCCCCAGTGATTGCCTACCCACTGACACAAATTTTTAATTTATCATTAACCACAGCTGAAGTGCGTGGTGAATGGAAACTTGCTAAAGTAATTCCAATCTTTAAATCTGGTTCTAAAAGAGAGATTAGTAATTATCAACCAATATCTTTGATACCTGTGGTAGCAAAGATCTGTGAAAGAAATGGTAGCTAAGCAGGTTAAGCATTACATAAAAGATCATGGTATTTTGAATAGTAATCAGTCAGGCTTCCGAGACATATATAGTACACAGACAGTATTAATAAAAGTAACGGGATATTCAGATTGCAGTGGACAATGGATTATTGACAAGAGCAATTATGATCGATTTGTAAAAAGCTTTTGACTCCTTAAATCATGGCATACTTATTAATAAATTGAAAAACATGGGATTTTCGGATAATGCTGTAGATTGGTTTTCCAACTACTTGAGGGGTAGGAAACAAAAGGTATTTTTAAATACACATTTTTCAGACTTTAGACAGATAGGGCAGGGGGTACCCCAGGGATTGATCCTGGGGCCCCTCCCATTTAATTTATACACGAATGACCTGAAATTTAAACAACAAAAATTAATATATCACCAGTACGCTGATATTATTATGTGTGTTTCAGGAGAGGATTCTTATTGCATACAACAAACTTTACAAGCAGCATTTGAAGATATACAGAACTATTATATTAAAATAAACTGATTTTGAATACTACTAAAACTAAGGTAATTTTATTTCGCCAAAAAAATAAAGACTCATACATTAAAAAGGCCTTGGAAATAACAGTGAACGATGGCTCTACTACTGCTGGTAAATGAATACAAATCCCTAGGGTTATGAATGGACACAAGTTGTAAGTGGTCCTTTCATATAAATAAATTGGTTAAGAGGTTGGGGCAACAACTAGGGATGTTCTATAGAATAGAAGATAATTTTTCAAGGGACACCAGGTTGCATGTGATAAATACTATGTTCATGCCAGTGATTGATTATGCTGATGTGATGTATGGGGGGGGGGTGCAAATAAGACTGATTTGAAAATAATTAGATAGTAGATATAACAAAATGGTTAGGCATATCATGGGGGCGCATAGACCAAATGGTTAGGTGTATCATGGGGGCGCATAGACTCGCACATCATTGCGAGTTGTACAGAGATGTGGGATGGGATCATCTGTATAATAGGAGAAATCAACATATAACTAAAATTATGTACTAGTTTATAGAAAATAAATTACTTAACTATATCATTAAAGATCTAAAAATAAAACACCCAATTAAGGGTTTGAGATCAGCCCAGTACATAGAGTTTGAAGTGCCGAAGTGTAGGACAAAAAGTGGCTGTGCTACGTTGTTTTATGTGGTCCAAAAACCTGGAATAATTTGCCTGCAAACTTGAGACCTTATGGTGCCAAAGTGAGTTGGACGACGAATAAACAGTGGTACCATAAACAAAGTGGTCAACTGCAGGAATGTTGCATAGCACTAGAAAATGGATAAGTTTTAATAGAAGGGCAAACAGTGGTTCGTGGGATGTGATTTAATAGGTTGAAATGTATTTAATATTTATATGCAAATTTGTAATTCTGTAATTATGTATGTTTTGATAACCTGGTTTACAGTCTAAGGAGAACATTTATGTACTTTAGAAGGTGTCCCTTGAAAATGAGTGCACCTGTATACTAAATGGGATTGTTTACCTTATTCTTTTATAAATGAATAAAATCATTACTACTACTACTACTACTACTGTTCCCTGCAAAATTCGCTCCTGCCAGACTGTTCTGGGTTTTCGTGGGGATTGTCTTAACTACTTAATTCATATGCTCTTTGTTTTTAACTGGTTTTGTTCTTTAAAGTAAAGGTATGAGATTTGGTAGCGGACTTCCTAGCCCAGGATCCTGGGGTGGCGATAGTCCTTCCGAGTTAAAATTATAAATTTAATTTCACTCTTGTAAGGGAGGGAAGGGATCGTTAACACTGCCTGAACTGCCAGCCAGTCGATCCCTGCCAACTTCCTCATCCACCTGCTCTGCCCCCGCGTTCCCATGTATTGTGACATTTAACCAGGGAAAGTGCGGGGACGCGCCCCATACAAGTCTATGTGGCTCATTTTCAGAACGTTTTTACAGAACTTTAAGCAACCTTTTGAGAAAATGAAGCCACTGCTCAGCTAATGTGGTCACTGTGGTTGAGCGGTGGCTTCATTTTCTCAAAAGGTTGCTTAAAGTACTGTAAATGTTCTGAAATTAGCTCCATAGATTTATGTGGGGTGCATCTCCACACTCTCCCTTGTTAAACATTACAATACATGGGAGCATGGGAGCAGAGCAGGTGGACAGGGAAGTTGGAAGGGATCAACTGGCTGGCAGTTCGGTCAGTGTTATGATCCCTTCCTTCCCTTACAAGGGTGAAATTAAATTTATAATTTTAACACGGAGGGGCCATTGGCGCCCCAGGTAGTGGGCTATGAAGCCCAAAACTTTATCAGCAAATGTCACACCTCTACTTTAATAATTATTTGGTTTTGCATCTGTCTTTTTTTTATTGGCTGACTTGTTCCGAGTATGTACCTTCTGATTTTTGCTCTGATGTCATTCCTGATTTTTACTATAGTGTATGCATCTTTTTGTTTACTGTTCTGATACCATTCATCTCTATTATTGTGATGTGTACCCCGTTCATTTATTCTTCTGATATCGTTCCCCACCTCTGTTGTTATTGTAATGTATACCCCTGTTCATTTGTTGTTTTGATATCATTGTATATCCGTTTATTTATTCTGATATCGTTCACCATCTCTATTTTTACGTTGTATACCCCTGTTTATTGTTCCCCATCTCTGTTGTTATTGTAATTTATACCCCTGTTTATCTGTACATTGGAATAACTGCTACTGCATGTGATTGATGTATGTATATACTGGTGTTACTGTATTGTCTTGTGCATCGTAACCTCTGTGATCCTGCCTGGAAAAAACAGGCATTTGCTTTTTAAATGCACTTACCTGGAAAATATCTGGGGGTCGGAAAATGAGCAGACTAGATCAATCAATCAATCAATCAAATAAATCTTTATTTAGTCAGGCGAACATCATTGAGTGAAGCTTATTTACAAGATGGACCTGAGTGGTCATATAAATAAGAGTACAAGTATTTTTACATAGACAAGAATAACATAAGCAGTCGTACAATAACATAAAAAGATAATATACAACAATTTACATATATACAAGGCCCAGTAAAACCATTTAACCTGTAAGAAAAAGGAGACAATAGGTATAGCAGGCAAATATACAATTTGTAGGGCCTAGTTGGTTTTTATGAGAGTATAACAGGTGATTGGAAAATAGAAGTAGAATTAACATAATGGAACATGGAAAAGGGGATGGAGGGTAGGTAGGGTGGGGATTAGGCCTTATAAAAGCAATTGCAGTGTTCTGGAAATAGGATGGAGAATAATCTTTGAAGGATGTTAAAGGTAAGAGGCTATTTAGCTTCATGGATTTTGGATTGAGTTCCAAGTAACTGCTAAAGTGTAGCTGATAGCGGCCCTCCCAAACCGGTGCAGGCATTGGGGACTTTAGAATGATAAGTTTACTGTTCCTTAAGGTATATGGCCTAGAAGTAATTTGGGTAAAACAGTCTGTGATATATGCGGTAGTTTGCCTGATAAAGCTTTGAATATCCAGATTGCAGCATTCCTATTTCTTCTGTGCTGTAGGGATGTCCAGTTGACTGCCATATAAAGAGAGCAATGATGGGTGCTGGAGGGAAGGTCAGTAATAAATCTGATGGACCTATGATACAGGGTGTCCAGCTTATTTAAGAGGTGGAGGAACAATGGCTATAGAGAAAGTCAGCATAATCAATGAGGGATAGGAATGATGCCTGGATTAACCTTTTTTTGGAGTCTCTGTTAAGGTAGTGTTTTATTCTAAAAAATAGACCAAGCCTTTGTCTCAGCTTTTTTAGTAGCTCTTCAATATGGACAGTATAGTCAAGCCTGTTATCAATCCAGACTCCAAGGTATTTGAAGTTATCAACAAATTCCAGCTTCTCTCCAAGTAGGGTGGATAATTGTAGGGTGGTGGGTGATGGGGTAGTGGCAGAGCAAGGGGTGATGGGGTAGTGGATGGATCAAGAGGTCCCAGTGTGCAATGACATTCCGTGTTTCTATGTTTTAAATAAAAAATAAATAAATAAATATCCCCCCCATTCTCATGCTACTCTCGTAAAAAGTAGGAATAAACGCAGAGCTAACAGTGCGTTCATTGCATGATTTACTTGATTCACATCGGTCACAGTAAGTTTCAAAGTCCGTGCCGGCAGTAATTGTGAAGTTGGTACAGTCGGTCTTAATTGTAATGCATCTCGGATGAAAAGTTGTAGGTTTTATGGTGTACCCATGACGATTGCTGAGACATTCGGCATGTGCTGTGCTGTTGCCCACAAAGTTGAAACCCTGCAGACAGGCCTCTCGGCACATACCAAGTCTCTGTAAGCACTTTAAGAACCTCCGGGAGTGTTTGTTCTTATTCTTAGTCCTGTAGTGATTTGTAGAGCCATCTTCTCATTTAGATGAGTAGAAATCTGGTCAACATTGCAAGCATTGCTGTTTCAATTTATCCTTAAAAGTGTTTATTTATGGTTAATGGGTTGTAAGGGTCCATGCAGAAGGGTAGCATGAAAATTGGGAGGATGTTGTGTTCTTAAAGTTTATTAAGGACTTTCTCTGTGCTGTGGTCCTTAAACGTGACCACTCTGAGCAGTGATTTTTGCACATGTGGTAATTTTGTTTTTGGGGGGGGAGGGTGGCAGTTAAAGTTATTATTTTCTTAGACATGACAGTGGTACAGAAATGTAACAGTACAATTAAACAGTGAATTGGAAGTACTAAATTCATTATACCACATGCAAAGTAATTTTTTTTTAATGTTTTACAAGTTAACTCATTACTTCAGTAGCTCTGTAAAGTCCCAACTATCCATTGTTTACCTCACACAAAATGCCCCCCCCATGTAATGAGTTAAATGTAGTGCAAAATGACCCCCTTAGTATACTGATCATTGTTTCAGAGTTTACTCAATGGTTTTCAGTGTGGGTTATCTGCCAGTCTGGTGGCAAAGCAGATATGGGGGGCAGTTGGTTTTTACCTTTGTAAATGCGGAGGCAGGTAGTCGCCAGCTAGTATACAGGACAACACAACTGTGATTTGCCATTTTTCTCCTAAACTGGCAACTTCCACATGCGTCACCCCAGTCACTTCCATAGTCCATTCCAAACATGGGATGAGATTGCCTCCAGCTTCATCTACATTCATAAGGGTTCCTCTTGAATAAGGTAGTTCCCTAAGAAGGTGCTGTGGCAATAAGAGTTTAAGATTGGGCTCTTTCTTCCGGGTAATCAATGGGTGTTTTTCTAGCTGTTTTTTTGCTTACTAAAATCCATTGTTGGGGAAAAAAAAAATGTCTAAAAGGATAAAGTTTCGCAGTACTCCACTAGCATTTGTGGGTTGCGCGCGTTTAACTTTGCCCATTACAGCAGCTATCAGCGCCCTGCCATTCACTGTCACTCTCTTTGCATGAAAACGTTTTATAATTTGCCTTATCTGACTCTCAACCTCCTCTAACAGCAAAGATGGTCTGGTCTCCCTCTGTCTTTTTATTTTTTATTAAGGGGGGCAGTTTGAGATGTAGGTAGTATCTTTCAGTGCTAAAGGCAGCCTTTTTTTTTTTTACTTTCGCATTGTACTCATTAGGTTTTGATGGTTCCAGGAATTAAAAAAAAAAGGATTCTTAAGAGCGCTCACCCCTGCTCATAAGCATATTTGGCTCAGTGCAGGGTAAATTGTTGGCGAATATCTGGCATATTCTGACCTCTGTTTGTGTGTGTGTGTGTGTGTGTGTGTGTGTGTGTGTGTCTCGTGGAGAGTGCAGGTATTGAACCCCCTGCTGATGGACTCTGCTGTCTTCATCAGTATGCAGGCACTTGTGCTTAGATCATCTGGGTTGTCACCATCAGTGCAGCTAAAGTCACATTTGACAGCTTTGGTACGAGGATAGGCGAGCCAGCTTATGAAGGACATTGTCACTACAACCGTTGGGGGGGGGGGCAAGTAAAATAGAAACCTGATGGTTGGATAGGGCAGCCTACCTAGCAGAGAGGAATGTTAATCGACACAGCACGGCATTTGATTGGCATGAAATCACTGCCAGCTGATGGGGCACAGAACTTTAGAAACAGGAAAACATATTGTGTTACAGAATGTAACGCTTGATGGCCCGTCTGCCATCTTAATGGGATACACTGGAAAGAAAACGTGTCTTAAGTATGAATCTCATAACATATTTGTAAATAAAATAAGAGTGGTGGAAAAAGGCCAAAATCTGTTGATCATGTCCTTTAATCTCACACACAGTAGCTGGATTATTCATTTTGAAATTAATCATTTTGAGCAGTTTGCAGTTTTACAGTTCCACAAACTCTGTACCTTGCAGCTTGAACATGAATGAGTCAAAGGGGTTGCCGGCTGCAGCCCTCCTAGGAAAAGCGGATCATACAAATCCGGTACCTCTGAGGGTGATGGTAGTGGCAGATTTAAGTGCAGGAAGTGATGAGAGTTATTCCTTTCAGTTAATAAGGAATACAAGCCAGGAAAATCACTGATGACTGGGGGAGGCATTGTGGCTTAGTGCAGGAGTTCTCACACTTTGTCATAGCGAGCCTCCCCCAAGCCTTGGAAAAGATCTTGAGTCTCCCCCTACTACAGAAATAAGTTTGGGCCTCCCCATAGTTAGAACAA
Source organism: Neoceratodus forsteri (assembly GCA_016271365.2). Lineage (NCBI taxonomy): Eukaryota > Metazoa > Chordata > Ceratodontiformes > Ceratodontidae > Neoceratodus > Neoceratodus forsteri. Next base: position 237,689,280 of record CM057450.1, read on the forward strand.
CGATCATGCTTTGCACATTACAGTAAGAACACAATGAAATGCATTTGAGTCGTTGAGTGTATTCTTTTTTTACTGAACTTGTTATTTTCCCTTTTTATAACCTCCCAAGGTCAGCCTACTTGTCTAATTTCTAACTTTTGGACCATATTTACCCCTTGTTGCAAAACCTCCATGAGTCAGACTGTTTTCTGTGTCAGTTTTACCCTGCTCTTAAACACCTTCTTGGGGACCATTTTGCTCCCTCCTGACCCTGCTCCTACTATCTCTCTGCTTAGCCTTTGTATTTGTGCTTTTCTGCAGCCAATATAATGGGTCAGTTGTTACCTTGTTCCTATTCATTTGCATTATTTTGCATTTTGCTTTGCACTGTTTCCAAGAATTGTATTTCCTCCATACAGCTTTACCCATGTCATACCAGGAAACAGGTATTTGTTGAGCATGTCTTTCCTGGTAACCATTTTGTTTATATATTTGCATGCCATTATTCGTTTTCAGTTTGCTGCATCCTTTCACACAAAACATCTAAAACTTGACATTTAAATAGAGTACATTTTAAGGCTTGCTTGAGCCTCCCCGGAACAGGTTGGGGCCTCCCTTGGGAGGCGGGCCTCACCATTTGAGAAACCAAGGCTTAGTGGTTAGTCAGGCACTGGGTTGGAGTGCAGGAGATCACAGGTTTAAACCCCACTTGAACCAATACTAACTTACTGTTTCACATTGGACAAGTCGTTCGGCTTCCAGTGCGCCAGTCCATTCAGCTGTGGAAATGAGTAAAAGCAGCACCCTAATGAAAATGAGATGCTGCATTTTAGCTAGGCTGTCTTGGGTAAATTAAGCAGTGTGGCATGTGTCATGCTGGGATAACATCAAGCCTGATGTGGTTGAACGTGAGGCCATAGACCGAGTGTATCCAGCACTTGAGAAGTGATGCTGTCCCCATGACACACATAAAATGGGTTGCTTAATTACAGCTTGTCCCTCAGAGGCATCACTTTCTGTCTGAAGATTGCAGGAAATGACTGCCACCTTGATTTAGATATTTATATCTCAGGATTCCTGACCACCGATAGGTGAGCCCAGTACCTCATTTTTTTTTTTTTTAATTTATTTATGCTCCTCTGCTCCTTATGGTGAGCACCTCCTTCTGGCTGTCTCATTGTCTGCTCCGTCTGTCCGCCATCCCCACGGCCTGCCTCAACCCCAAATCGCAGCCCCCTGGAGGTAGCCCGGCGTAACCCTTCGCCGGGTGGGTCCCCCTCCTCTGAGAGGGAAGGCACCGGTGGGGGTCATCCAGCGCACTGCGGCGTCGGCTCCAGGTGCTGCTGAGGTAGGAGGTTGCGGGGCCGTGATGGCAGCGAGGGGACCGTAGAGCCGTCATCTGGCTCACCAGAGAGCCATTTCTCCAGTTTTCTCCCCATGGAGAGTGACGTACCTGACGTCAAGGCGAACGCCGACGTCAGTCACTCCCCCGGAAATTTGAGCCCCTAGCACTCTGCCATGCTCCTGGCCTCCGCCAGGGGCCAGCAGGTGCCCAGCTCACATCCCCACCCTCCGCCCTGGAGAAGGCGAGCTGTCTACGGACGCTCCAGCCTTCTCCCCCAGCCGGCTCTCCGACGACCCGAGTCCATTCCCGAACCCAGGTCGCCGGCGTCACAAGCGGAAATCCAGCCACTGCGCCGATGAGCCGGCCCTAGTACCTCATTTTGAAAGATCTTTCGATGGGCTTTGAAGAATTTGAGTGACTCCAGCAGTGTTTACTTTTCCTTTAGCCAACATGTACTCTCTGGTGGCACTTGGAAACCAGGAGTGTAGCCAGATGTTTCAGTTTTGTACACACACTGTCCAGCTGCTGTCCACCCCTTACATCACAGCTACCATCTGAGATATTTTTGATGTTTTGGCTAAACTGCAAACAGGGTGTACTCTCGCTTATGTCCTAAATAAGCCAGATCAGCAGGTGCATGCTGAGCGAGAGTCACAGCTTGAAACTTCAACCATAAATTTAACTGGGGTATGCTGCTTGTTTTTACACAATAGACAGGTCAAAAAGCTCAGATCAGTGCCCCCTACCTGAACCCTTGTTTAGTTCATATCAAATAAAAATGTCTAAACTTGGTCCATGCATGAGTTTAGCTTAGCTCCAGTGCCATATTGATGTGTGAACATGCCAGAGCATGGGGCAGCTGCGCTAAGAACAGGTCATCTGAATTGGGGGATAGTATCAAAAAAAGATGATTAAAAAAATAACTAAATGGATATTGGGGAAGCTATTACAGTACTATAGCTTTATTGAAGGCTTCAGGGGCTACGGTGCCATATTGATGTGTGAACGCTCTGCAGCATCAGGCAGATGCGCTAACAGCAGTCATCTGAATTAGGGACAGTGTGTGTGTATATATATATATATATATATATATATATATATATATATATATATATATGGGTGTGTATATGTGTGTATATATATATTGTGTGTGTGTGTGTGTGTGTGTGTGTGTGTATGTAACCCCTGCAAATGGGGTTCCAAAAGACTTCCAGGAGCTTGCTTGAATGCTCCAAGCCTGAATGGTGTTTGGCATTAAGCCATTTATCAGTGAGTGTTTTTAGAACCTCTGGTACTGTTCTTTAAGAGCTGTCTGCTTGCAGACATAATTAGTTTGTATGGGGGACTGTGTGTCTTTGATTGAGTACCACTCAAGCTGCTGCCAATTCACTCCATTTTTGCAGTCACTAGGAGTGCTAAGGAACCTATCTGAAAGATGTAACTGTTTCAGGAAATTATTTAGAGTAATAATGAAATTACAGTTTGTCTAACCTGCTTTCTTTGCAGTCAGAACTGTGTCTGCTAGTTCCCCATTCTAGTTTTGAACTGCTGAACTGGACCAATCAGTGTGGTAAGCTAGCTCTAAAATGGTGCCTTGGGACAATCAAGAACTTGGACTCATAATCTGAGCCAGCCACAAGAGGATTGTATGGGCAGTGACTCTGGGAGATGTAGTTTAGACTTCAGTGCCTTTTTGGACCAACAACAGCAGCAGTCTATTGTGAGTGACAGCCAATCCAGTCAAGAACTGGGAGGAACTCAAAGGAAATGCCCGGTTTTGTCGGTTGGAGTTTCAGTTGAGCTTTGGCAGTGAAGAAGGAAGGAGCCCTGTGCTTTTTCAGTGTGCAGTTTTAGTCAAAAAACGTGTGTAAGGCCCAGAGTTCTGGTCTGCAGCTTGTGTAACAGCTTGTTAGGACTGAATCCGTCCTGTGAAAAGAATCAAAGGATCTCTGAAGAGTAGAAACCAGGCTCACCCTGTAGAAGACCGGAGGAATTGCTAAAAATTGCACTCGGTCTGTCAGGAACTGAATCTGCTGTGTGTTCTCCCGGGTATTGTGCAGTAATTGCGATCGGGATACAGATGCAGCCTGCCTGGTATAGTGCTTTCTTTTATATGGATGTGTGAAGAGGTTTGTGTACCTCAAGTGAGCCCTGCTGACATTGAAGGACCCTATCTTATTTGGAGGTCGTGAGTACTAATTCAGGGTCGCCCTGTTGAATTGCCACATTAAATCCAAATGGAATTACTGTACTGCTGACTGTTTAATTCTCCTTCTCTGTGTGAAAGGGCCCCCACCAGCTGCCACGGTTTGGACCAGCCACTAGGGCTTGGGTACCCAGGGACAGTAACTGATAGGGATAGGCCTGTGCACAGAGCCATAGGTAGATTATTAGAGTGATAAGCTAATTAACCTGATTTCCCTGTCCTTGTTATATCCCCCTAAATAAATCAGAGCTGCTTGTTTCAGCAAAGTTATACTGCCTGAGGTATTTGTCTATGTTAAAGTACTGTACTGTGATTGTTGCACTGTATCTCATTTCACAGGAGGTCCCAGTGCGGAACCAGACCTGGGGGTAAGTGTATACTGTGAAGGTAATTCTGATATATTGTGTGGGCCACTAGTGGGAAGAAGGGGTTGCAGTGTCCCAGAGGGCTGTGACCAAGTAAGTTTAACTATTGCAAACCCTGACCTCTGGGTGGAGGCACCCATTATTGGATCCAGGCCCCTCAACCTGTTAGTGGCAAATCAGGCAGGGGTAGTAGCCCCTGGGATAGCGCCATCTAGGGGTTACATCTTGGAGGCTCACCGCTGGGATTGTGTGTCCTCTAGTGGCCATATTTACGAACCACTGTTAAGAAAAAATGGGTACCCCGACAGAAGTGGCTGTGCACCGGCTGGTGGAGTGGTGTACTGGGGAGGAGATCGACCCCCAAAATGCTATGCTTATCCTGGACATCCCCCTGGGTATCAATACGGACACTGTGCAGGGAGTACTTTCCAAGGTGGAAGGTTTACAAAACCCTGTGGTGGTGGGTCGGCATGCTAATCTGCTCACCCACACTTTCCTGGCCCTAGTAGAGTTTAAGGATCCTATAGATAGCTCCAAAGTGCCACAGACCATTACCCCAGAGGGAGCCCTCACTGCTTGGAGAGTGATAACTAAGGACAGTAAAGACCCGGGGGGGAATCAGCCCCCACCACTATCTGAAACTTTGAGGAGAAATTTGCTGAATGGTTGCTGGGAGAGGAAAACTGTGGAGGACTTGAAGAAACTATTCTTGCCACCTGGGGTGTTCTCCCCAACACCCCTCCTGCTCCAGTGCCCGTAATGGTGGCTGAACCAATGCAGACTCCTATTCTGCACCTGCCATTAGTCACGACTCTTACCGAGGGTTGAGGATCTTCTCTGGCACCCTCCCCACCCCCAAGGGGAGGATGACTGGGAGACCTGGATAGACTATGTTGCCCCCAAGTGCTAGAATGGCAATGCTCGAAGGCTGAAGCGAAAAAGGGTTAGTGAGAGCCTCGAGGTCCTGCCCTGGCTGCCATCCGTAGCAACGGGCCAGTAACCCTGAAGCGACTGCACAGGCCTATCTTGAGGCCTTGAGAATGTGTATGGGAGCCCAGATTCTGATGAGGACCTATGGTGGAGAGTAAGAAATGCACAACAGTACCAAGGGAGTTGTTGTCTGTGTATGTCTCGGCTGGAAAAATTGTGCAGAATGCCTCAGAAAGGGTAGTTTGCCAGCGATTGAACTGGACCGAACCAGACTGGACAGAATCCTTAAGTCTGCCCCTCTCAGAACTGCTGTTGCTTCAGTTCACTGGCACCTGCTGACATAGATGATGTGGACGGCATCTGCAAGAGATGTTAGCTGCTGGTGTAATACAAGAATCCAGAAGCCCTTATGCTTCCCCATTGTGGTAGTGAGGGAAAAGAATGGAACAGTAAGGATTGTGTGGATTATCGCACTTAAACCGCGGACTATCCTGATCAGTACACAATGCCCGCATTCAGGATGCTTTGACTGCCTCAAACGGGAGCAGTGGTTCTCTGTGCTGATCTCCGAGTGGGTACTACCAGATCCCGGGGCCCCAGAGGACCATGAGAAGACGGCCTTTATCTGTCCGCTTGTTTCTATGAATTCATGAGGATGCCTCAAGGGATTTCAGGTGCCCCAGCCACTTTTCAACGATTGATGGAGCGTGCAGTGGGGACATGAACTTACTAGAGTGCCTGGTATACCTAGATGATGTTATTGTGTTTGGCAGGTCACTGGAGGAACATGAGAGCAGATTATTTAAGGTATTGGACCGACTGAGGACTTTGGCCTTAAACTGTCCATTGATAAGTGTCAATTCTTTCAAACATCAGTAAAGTATGGGACACATAGTATCCACCGAGGAATAGAGACCGACCCAAGTAAAGTTGAGGCCTTGACCACCTGGCCACAGCCCAAAAATCTAAAAGAACTGCAAAGATTCCTGGGATTCTGTGGTTATTATCGGCGCTTCATCAAGGACTATTCAAGAGTGATCCGCCCTTTACTTAACCTTACTCAAGGGTATCCCCCAACCCACAAAAAATACCAAAAGTCAGCGTCCCTCCAGACTGAAAGAGTGTATTTTCATCCGAGTGAAGTATTTGGGGCCCGCTGGACTCCTGATTGTGAGACTGCTTTTCATGAGATCATATATCAACTTACCCATGCTCCAGTGCTGGCCTATGCCAATCCAAGAAAACCTTCGTCCTGCACACTGATGCTAGCTTGCAAGGGTTGGGGCTGTGTTGTACCAAGAGCACGAGAATGGCCCTGAGACCAGTGGCCTTTGCCAGTAGAAGCCTGACCCCATCCGAAAAGAACTATCCTGTACATAAGTTAGAGTTCCTAGCTTTGAAGTGGGCTGTTGTTGACCAATTCCATGAGTACTTGTATGGGGCTAAAATACTAGTAAAACTGACAATAATCCTTTGACCTATGTGCAGACCTCAGCTAAGTTGGATGCCACTGGCCATAGGTGGCTTTCTGCATTATCTACATATGACTATGCTCTCGAATACCGAGCAGGTCTGAACCACATAGATGCTGATGCCTCTCCCGGAGGCCTGTTCCCAGAATGATTGGGTCCGATTGGCAGAACCTGACATTCGGGCACTCTGCCGGAAGTTTGACAGAGAGGAACAAATGTCCACGGACGCAGTGGACTGTATGGTGGATTGCTTGGGACCCTCTGAGAATTACATACTAGCTGCTTATTGCCACTTTTCTGCAATAGACATTGGTGCACTGCCTCAGCTGGACAATGACAGTATTCATGGCTCAATCCCATGATCCCATGATCAAAGCAGCTTTAGAAGCCCTCATGCAGGAAAAGATGTGTCCAAATTACCCACTGATTTGAGAACTGCGCTGTTATACAAAGAAGGTCCTAAGTTGAAACTGATCAATAAACTGTTATACAGAGAAACAGTAGACAGAGGGGGACAAGTAGACAAACAACAACTAGTGCTGCCCACTGCCTTTCGAGACTCAGTACTGAGGTCCTTGCACAACCACATGGGGCACCTTGGTATAGACAGAACACTTGACTTGGTGAGATCCAGATTCTGTTGGCCTAAGATGGGGGCTGATGTGGAGCAACACATTCGAACTTGTAGTCGCTGCTTACAGAGGAAAGCTTTGCCCCAGAGGGCTGCCCCCCTTGTTAACATCACCACCAGTGCACCCATGGAGCTGGTCTGTATTGATTTTCTGAGTTTGGAGTCAGATCAAAGAAATATCAGCAATGTGCTGGTGGTCACTGACCATTTCACGAGATATGCCCAAGCTTTCCCCACCAAAGACCAGAAAGCATCCACTGTGTGCAAAGTACTTGTAGAAAACTTTTGTTCACTATGGGCTCCACAAAGAATCCATTCTGATCAAGGAGAGACTTTGAGAGTCGCCTGATCAAAGAGATGCTTCTCTGTGGGGAGTGCGAAAGTCCAGAACCACTCCTTACCACCCTCAGGGGACCCACAGCCTGAACGTTTCAACCGCACTTTGCTAGATATGCTAGGCACCCTGCACCCAAAGGACAAGCCTAGATGGAGCCAACAAATTAGCACCCTGGTACATGCTTATAACTGCACCAAAAGTGATGCCACTGGATTCTCCCCACCGCCTGATGTTTGGAAGAGAAGCTCGACTACCAGTAGATGTGTGTTTTGGGGTCTCTCCTGATGGGGTTCAAGCTGACAACTATTTACAGTATGTGCAAAAGTTAAAGGCCCAGCTAACTCATGCGTACTAACTGGCTCAAACCATGGCTGCCAAAAGAAATCTGGCCAACAAAGAAAGGTATGATAAAAAGGTGAAAGCACAGGAACTCCAGGAGGGAGATCGGTATTGCTAAGAAATCTGGGACTGCATGGCAAGCACAAGATTGCTGACAGATGATACCATCTCCTCACATTGTAGTGGGCAAACTAGATGATCTGCCAGTGTACAAAGTAAGGCCTGAGAATAATTCAAAAGATGTAAAACAATGCATAGAAATCATTTACTGCCCATTGGACAAATCTTAATTGAGTCTGAGCCCTAGAAGATGCCCCTCTGGACCAGTGACTAGAGCTGCTGCTAAGAAAAGATCAAGAAAGTCTGCACCTACAGAAGCAAAGTTAAAGTGTTCCCTCCACAAGTCCCAGTTGAGCATGACTGTCAGTCCATATCGGAAGAAAGTGAGAGTGACTTTGAATACTATCCTTCTTACGAACTGAGTCAATTGTTTCGGGCAATCCCTAGTCAATACTGGAGATGAAGCTGGGCCTTCTGGACTGTCTAAGCCCCTAGCTTCATCCCTGGAGCCAATGCTCCCAGAAAGTGAAGTGCAAAGCATCAGATCAGATGAAATGGAATCATTGTGCATGGTTGAACTGTTTGAGTTTTCAGGGAGGAAATGATAGATTGGGGCAGACTGGTGATACACTGAACAAGAAGAGTATTTTGAGTGCCCTGACAGTCCACTGCCAGTGTCCGAAGCTCTCCATGCGAGCCAAATGTTGTGGACTCAGAAACTGTAACTCCTGGAGCTGAAAGTGCCCCAAGTTCTAGCCTCTCTACCCCATGGAGACCCCTGACAAGTGAGGACAATGCTGAAAATGAGGCTCAGAGTGCAGAGACTGTAACAGTTCCCCTAGAAAGACTGGTCGAGCTGTAAAGCCTGGTGCACCTCGGTTATGATTCCTTTGGGAGGCCTGTGGATTTGCCTCTCAATGTTGTCCATAAAGGAGTGTATGTGTCCCCGAGCTCATTGCCCAAACTGAGCGTCAGTGCTAACTCCAAGTTACTTGTGTTGCCCTCTAAGTATGGTGCCCTTGCCCCGTCCAGCCTCAAGGTAACTGATAGGGAAGGGCCCCCTCTCTTCAGGTTTCATGTACAAGAGGTAATAACTTGAGTTATGGTACAATGTGTGTGTAATACTGTGTAAAGAGTGACGTACTGCAATGTTTCAGAAATGTGTTCTTGGTAAAATGATATATTGACTCATGATTACATGTGTGAGCTAATGCAAATGTATCACAGTTTCAGTTAAAACTTATGGGTACTTGGCGCCTGGACGTCAAGCTTTCCCAAACCAGGAAGGGTGTAACCCCCTGCAAATGGGGTTCCCAAAAGACTTCCAGGAGCTTGCTTGAATGCTCCAAGCCTGAATGGTGTTTGGCATTTAAGCCATTTATCAGTGAGTGTTTTTAGAACCTCTGGTACTGTCTTTAAGAGCTGTCTGCTTGCAGACATAATTAGTTTGTATGGGGACTGTGTGTTCTTTGATTGAGTACCACCTGCTGCTGCCAATTCACTCCATTTTGCAGTCACTAGGAGTGCTAAGGAACCTATCTGAAAGATGTAACTGTTTGCCAGAAATTATTTAGAGTAATAATGAAATTACAGTTTGTCTAACCTGCTTTCTTTGCAGTCAGAACTGTGTCTGCTAGTTCCCATTCTAGTTTTGAACTGCTGAACTGGACCAATCAGTGTGGGGTAAGCTAGCTCTAAAATGGTGCCTTGGACGAATCAGAACTTGGACTCATAATCTGAGCCAGCCACAAGAGGATTGTATGGGCAGTGACTCTGGGAGATGTAGTTTAGACTTCAATGCCTTTTTGGACCAACAGCAGCAGTCTATTGTGAGTGACAGCCAATCCAGTCAAGAACTGGGAGGAACTCAAAGGAAGTGCCCGGTTTTGTCGGTTGGAGTTTCAGTTGAGCTTTGGCAGTGAAGAAGGAAGGAGCCCTGTGCTTTTTCAGTGTGCAGTTTTAGTCAAAAAACATGTGTGAGGCCCAGAGTTCTGGTCTGCAGCTTGTGTAACAGCTTGTTAGGACTGAATCCGTCCTGTGAAAAGAATCAAAGGATCTCTGAAGAGTAGAAACCAGGCTCACCCTGTAGAAGACTGGAGGAATTGCTAAAATTGCACTCGGTCTGTCAGGAACTGAATCTGCTGTGTGTTCTCCGGGTATTGTGCAGTAATTGCATCGGGATACAGATGCAGCCTTCCTGGTATAGTGCTTTTTTATATGGATGTGAAGAGGTTTTGTACCTCAAGTGAGCCCTGCTGACATTGAAGGACCCTATCTTATTTGGAGGTCGTGAGTACTAATTCAGGGTCGCTTCCTGTTGAATTGCCGATTAAATCCAAATGGAATTACTGTACTGCTGACTGTTTAATTCTCCTTTTCTGTGTGAAAGGGCCCTACCAGCTGCCACGTTTGGACTAGCCACTAGGGCTTGGGTCCCAGGACAGTAACTGATAGGGATAGGCCTGTGCACAGAGCCATAGGTAGATTATTAGAGTGATAAGCCACTTAACCTGATTTCCTCTGTCCTTGTTATATCCCCTAAATAAATCAGAGCTGCTTGTTTCAGCAAAGTTATACTGCCTGAGGTATTTGTCTCATGTTAAAGTACTGTACTGTGATTGTTGCACTGTATCTCATTTTCACAGGAGGTCCCAGTGCCGGAACCAGACCTGGGGTAAGTGTATACTGTGAAGGTAATTCTGATATATTGTGTGGGCCACTAGTGGGAAGAAAGGGGGTTGCAGTGTCCCAGAGGGCTGTGACCAAGTTAGTTTAACTATTGCAAACCCTGACCTCTGGGTGGAGGCACCGCCATTGGATCCAGGCCCTCAACCTGTTAGTGGCAAATCAGGCAGGGGTAGTAGCCCTGGGATAGCCATCTAGGTTATATATATATATATATATATATATATATATATATATGTATATATATGTGTGTGTGTGTGTGTGTGTGTGTGTGTGTGTGTGTATATGTGTGTGTGTGTGTGTGTGTGTATATATATATATATATATATATATATAAAAAAAAAGATAAAAATAACCTAAATAGAAAATCAGGACCCTATTAGTAGTAATGTAGCTTTATTGAAGGCTGCTGGGGGCTGTGGTGCCATTTTGATGTATGAATGCGCCGGAGCATCAGGCAGCCATGCTAAAAGCTGGTAGTCTGAATTAGGGGACAGTATCCAAACAAGATTAAAAAAAAAAATAACCCAAGTAGAAAATCGGGTACTCTATTACAGTAATATAACTTTATTAAAGCTACAGCGGCATATTTTATCAGAAGTGAACATTCGATACAAAGCTGGCAGTGTCCCTTTAAATGCACACCCCTTTCCCACAGGAAAAAAATGTGCATTTAAGCAGGCTGTGCACTTATCCAGACCTACGTGTTTAAAATGGGTAAGACTGAGTCTGAGATGTTTTTAAATTGTTTTTATTTCTATACTTAGAATAGTATAAAAACAAGTATAATATCAAATAAAATGTATTAATATGATTAAAAAATCATTTTGTTAGGGCATGTATTTTCTCACTTTAATTCACTGTGTTGAAAGGGCATTACAGGCGGGTAGGAAGAAGTAGGCTGTTGAATAAGCTGCAGATGCTAGTTAACCAATAGGTAGGAAAATGGGCAGACTAGGTAGGCCAAGCGGTCCTTATCTGTCGTCAAAGTCTATGTTCTGTGTTTCTGTGAAGCTCATTAAAGTATTTTTACACCAGCTGAAAACAGGCTGTGGACTTAACAGGTGCTAATGACATGTTAATAGATGCACTGGTGAACTGTCAAAATGTGCACTCAACAGGAATGGGCGCTTAACCAGACAATTTAACATTGCAGAAACAGTATTGAGAAATAGAAACAGTGTGCATTCATCCAGAATGTGCACTTATCAGATTTACACTTGTGGGCACCAGTGTGCTTAAAAGAAATTGCACATGTATACAGTGAGCATTGGTATGCCTCTCTCTACACCCTAGTTAAAGACAAACTTCAACTCAGTGTGCCTTTCTCAGCCCAAAATGCTAAAATAAATACATAACAATAAAAAAATATATATATATATCTATATACTATGTATATGTGTGTGTGTGTGTGTATGTATGTGTGTATATATATATATATATATTTGTGTGTATATATGTGTGTGTTATATATATATATATATATATATGTGTGTATGTGTGGATATATATGTGTGTGTATGTGTGTGTTTGTATATGTATATGTGTGTGTGTGTATATATATATATATCTATATATATCTATATCTATATCTATATCCATATCTATATCTATATATAATGTAAATAATTTGTTTTTGGGGAAGCCTCTAAGAGCAGGACCAGCCCATCCATTGCTGGCTTGACCTGTAGTGGACTTCTAAAGAAAGTTAATATAGAGTAGCAGGCAATGACATGAAAATATATTGACCCTCAAGATTTGCCTTGTTTAACAAACAAACAAAAAATTGGGGAACTCGCTATCTTGGGTGTAGGATACATAATCTCTCAGGGCATGCTCCCCATAAGATTTTCCAGTTTTAATCTTTTGTGCCCTTTTATATATGTGTGTGAAATTCTATAAAATTCAGTACACTGTTTTCATGTTTTCCTCCCTACCCTGCCCCCCCCCCACCAAACAGAGGCCTTTTGTTTCACCACCAGATTGGGACCCCTTCGTGTCCCACCCTGCCTCTTTCCAGGCTTAAATATGTTAGTTATGGTCACAGAAACACTGTATACCTGATGTGTAGGGGGATTAATAGGGTAAAAAACTCCACTGTTGTCCCCCTACGCCACATTTTGGATGGCAGTGCAGTAGAGGTGTCGCGGAAGACAGAATGCGGGCTGTGCTATGCATTGGTATGCTTGTTTACGCATCCGATTGGAGCCTGTTGCATGCCAGTGTCCTGAGAGTTGGGGAGGAATAAAGGAAAAACTGGCAATGCAGGATAACGTCCAGTACACTAGGGCTGCACACAGCCTCTTGTTACCTTAAGCCTGGGTTGTCTGGATGGGAGATGCTGCTCCGCCAGACTCTTCGGGGGGCCACGTCATGGCATTTAACATAGGCTGCTGGTAGAGCTGACAGGGCTGTGTGGTTGGCCAGGGCTGATATAAACTGAACCAGTGACATTGGGGCATACGTTGTGAATAAAAAAATGTTTTTAGTAACTTTTTTCTACTTGACTAAGTAAAATATGTTTTTTTAACACAGTAAAAAAAAATCATTGTCAAAATATTGAGCATAGGGTTGCCTAACGGAGCAGTGGAAGCATGTCACGCTTCCATGCAGTGAACTCGGAATCTGCATTTGGTGGCCAGGCCGGGAGAGCATGTCCCTGCAGGGGATGGGAGCCGTAGCTGCTCCTGCTGATGGGTTTAGGAGCTTGCTTTCCTGGCGGGAGCATGTCCCTGCAGGGGATGGGAGCCGAGCTGCTCCTGCTGATGGGTTTAGGAGCTTGCTTTCCTGGCGGGAGCATGTCCCTGCAGGGGATGGGAGCCGTAGCTGCTCCTGCTGATGGGTTTAGGAGCTTGCTTTCCTGGCGGGAGCATGTCCCTGCAGGGGATGGGAGCCGTAGCTGCTCCTGCTGATGGGTTTAGGAGCTTGCTTTCCTGGCGGGAGCATGTCCCTGCAGGGGATGGGAGCCGTAGCTGCTCCTGCTGATGGGTTTAGGAGCTTGCTTTCCTGGCGGGAGCATGTCCCTGCAGGGGATGGGAGCCGTAGCTGCTCCTGCTGATGGGTTTAGGAGCTTGCTTTCCTGGCGGAGCATATCCCTGCAGGGATGGGAGTGTAGCTGCTCCTGCTGATGGGTTTAGGAGCTTGCTTTCCTGGCGGGAGCATGCCCTGCAGGGATGGAGCCGTAGCTGCTCCTGCTGATGGGTTTGGAGCTTGCTTTCCTGGCGGGAGCATGCCCCTGCAGGGATGGGAGCCGTAGCTGCTCCTGCTGATGGGTTTAGGAGCTTGCTTTCCTGGCGGGAGCATGCCCTGCAGGGATGGGAGCCGTAGCTGCTCCTGCTGATGGGTTTAGGAGCTTGCTTTCCTGGCGGGAGCATGCCCCTGCAGGGATGGGAGCGTAGCTGCTCCTGCTGATGGGTTTAGGAGCTTGCTTTCCTGGCGGGAGCATGCCCTGCAGGATGGGAGCCGTAGCTGCTCCTGCTGATGGGTTTAGGAGCTTGCTTTCCTGGCGGGAGCATGTCCCTGCAGGGATGGGAGCCGTAGCTGCTCCTGCTGATGGGTTTAGGAGCTTGCTTTCCTGGCGGGAGCATGTCCCTGCAGGGGATGGGAGCCGTAGCTGCTCCTGCTGATGGGTTTAGGAGCTTGCTTTCCTGGCGGGAGCATGTCCCTGCAGGGGATGGGAGCCGTAGCTGCTCCTGCTGATGGGTTTAGGAGCTTGCTTTCCTGGCGGGAGCATGCCCCTGCAGGGGATGGGAGCCGTAGCTGCTCCTGCTGATGGGTTTAGGAGCTTGCTTTCCTGGCGGGAGCATGCCCCTGCAGGGATGGGAGCCGTAGCTGCTCCTGCTGATGGGTTTAGGAGCTTGCTTTCCTGGCGGGAGCATGCCCCTGCAGGATGGTAGCCGCTCCCTGCGATTGGGTTTAGGAGCTTGCTTTCCTGGCGGGAGCATGCCCCTGCAGGGATGGGAGCCGAGCCGCTCCTGCTGATGGGTTTAGGAGCTTGCTTTCCTGGGGAGCATGTCCCTGCAGGGATGGGAGCCGTAGCCGCCCTGCTGATGGGTTTAGGAGCTTTGCTTTCCTGGCGGGAGCATGCCCCTGCAGGGATGGGAGCCGTGACCGCTCCTGCTGATGGGTTTAGGAGCTTTGCTTTCCTGGCGGGAGCATGCCCCTGCAGGGGATGGGAGCCGTAGCCGCTCCTGCTGATGGGTTTAGGAGCTTTGCTTTCCTGGCGGGAGCATGCCCCTGCAGGGATGGGAGCCGAGCCGCCCCTGCTGATGGGTTTAGGAGCTTGCTTTCCTGGCGGGAGCATGCCCTGCAGGATGGGAGCCGTAGCCGCTCCTGCTGATGGGTTTAGGAGCTTGCTTTCCTGGCGGGAGCATGCCCTGCAGGGATGGGAGCGAGGCAGCTCCTGCTGATGGGTTTAGGAGCTTGCTTTCCTGGCGGGAGCATGCCCCTGCAGGGATGGGAGCCGAGCGCTCCTGCTGATGGGTTTAGAGCTTGCTTTCCTGGCGGGAGCATGCCCCTGCAGGGGATGGGAGCCGTAGCCGCTCCTGCTGATGGGTTTAGGAGCTTGCTTTCCTGGCGGGAGCATGCCCCTGCAGGGGATGGGAGCCGTAGCCGCTCCTGCTGATGGGTTTAGGAGCTTGCTTTCCTGGGCGGGAGCATGCCCCTGCAGGGATGGGAGCCATGGCTGCTCCTGCTGATGGGTTTAGGAGCTTGCTTTCCTGCGGCTGCCCCTGCAGGGGTGGGAGCCGTAGCTGCTCCTGCTGATGGGTTTAGAGCTTGCTTTCCTGGCAGGAGCATGCCCCTGCAGGGGGTGGGAGCCGTAGCTGCTCCTGCTGATGGGTTTAGGAGCTTTGCTTTCCTGGCAGGAGCATGCCCCTGCAGGGGGTGGGAGCCGTAGCCGCTCCTGCTGATGGGTTTAGGAGCTTGCTTTCCTGCTCCTGCAGGGGGTGGGAGCCGTAGCCGCTCCTGCTGATGGGTTTAGGAGCTTGCTTTCCTGGCGGGAGCATGCCCCTGCAGGGTGTGGGAGCCGTAGCCGCTCCTGCTGATGGGTTTAGGAGCTTGCTTTCCTGGCGGGAGCATGCCCCTGCAGGAGTGGGAGCCGTAGCCGCTCCTGCTGATGGGTTTAGGAGCTTGCTTTCCTGGCGGGAGCATGCCCCTGCAGGGGATGGGAGCCGTAGCTGCTCCTGCTGATGGGTTTAGGAGCTTGCTTTCCTGCCCCTGCAGGGGGTGGGAGCCGTAGCCACTCCTGCTGATGGGTTTAGGAGCTTGCTTTCCTGGCGGGAGCATGCCCTTGCAGGGGGTGGGAGCCGTAGCCGCTCCTGCTGATGGGTTTAGGAGCTTGCTTTCCTGGGGGGGCATGCCCCTGCAGGGGATGGGAGCCGTAGCCGCTCCTGCTGATGGGTTTAGGAGCTTGCTTTCCTGCCCCTGCAGGGGGTGGGAGCCGTAGCTGCTCCTGCTGATGGGTTTAGGAGCTTGCTTTCCTGGTGGGAGCATGCCCCTGCAGGGGTTGGGAGCCGTAGCTGCTCCTGCTGATGGGTTTAGGAGCTTGCTTTCCTGGCGGGAGCATGCCCCTGCAGGGGATGGGAGCCGTAGCTGCTCCTGCTGATGGGTTTAGGAGCTTGCTTTCCTGGCTGGAGCATGTCCCTGCAGGGGATGGGAGCCATAGCTGCTCCTGCTGATGGGTTTAGGAGCTTGCTTTCCTGGCGGGAGCATGCTGTGTGTACTCAGGGCACACTCTCCTGACGCTGCACTTGCTGCCTCGGGGCAGAAGGAAAATCACCAATGGAAGCAGGGTAAATGTCTGCCCTAGGCCTTGCATCGCTGACCACAGCACCCTCCTCTTCCGGATCTTGGTCCACTTGGCCCCCACAGAACCCCAAAAACCAGGCCATGGAGGATTCAGGGTGAGTACCAGAAGAAGGTGGGTCACATGGCTGGAGGGGGAGTAGACAGAAGGGGGCCAGTTAGTGGAAGGACGATGAACACTTGAAATAAAGGAAGAAACAATAAATAAATAAAAAGACTGAGCATAACGACCCCGCCCCCTTTTTAGGCACTAACAGGGTAGCTGTAAGTGCCTGTTGTGGTCGTGCATACTGTCTTTTGCATTTAGTCAGTTTCACAGGTACATTCAGTAAGAGTGATTGGACTGCATGGTGTCAGTGAAAGGGCTTTTAGGTTGTGACATATGGTTTCAGATCTGCACAAACCTGGGTTCGATTGCCACAGCAGAACTTTTTTCTTTCGCACCACAATTTATGTAGTCTGAAAGAAGTTGTTAGATACCATTGCTGGTGTAGGTGACAGAATTTCAGCAAGGTCTGAAGTTCTATATAGAGGATAATGGATGGGCAACAGTGAACAGCAGCACTGCTGTTCCCTTCGAGGGGTTGTCGTGACAACTATTTGAACCTCAAGAGCAAAGCTTGAGAGGTTCTCAGTTGTCCTACAACTTTGAGAAGTGGACAGCAATGCTGTTGCTTACTGTTGCCCATCCATTATCTTGTATAGTAAAAAAAAAGCTTGAAACTTCTTCCATGGTCACGCCATGATGTCAGGGGCCCCCACCCACCGTGTCTGTGAAAACACTCCACTGCTTCACGGTCCACAAAGATGCTGTTTATTTTTACGTTTAAAAAGAAATACTGGTGTCCTGTTGTGTGTTGGCTAAGATTTAAAAAAAAATTGACACTTACTGATAGATTAGAACTTCCTCCTGTGCCTTCGCTGAACTGCCATGGCCGTTTTATGAATGCCTAAGAACCGCCACTTGCGCATGCGCAAACTCAATCAGAGCTGTTGTACCATTGTTGTGACATACTAACAATAGTGCAACAGCTTACTGACATCACAACGATGGTACAAGACTAGTAAATGATGGATTTCTGCTAAATACAACTTTCTGCCATACACTATATTGCTAATAAATTGAAATGTTCCAGTGGAGACTTTGAGGTTTAAGTGCATTTTAAGAAACATTACTTCAAACAGACTGTTAATTACGAGCATCTACTGTAGCGGTGGTGGGGTTGCACTGCAGCGGGAGGAGGTGGTACTCACTGCTGTATTTCCTTTGCTACAGCATGCATTTCCTGTCTAGGAAACTTATTACAGCAGTAGAGTTGCAGGCAACCAAGCAGTAGAGAGTAGGGGCCCTGGATTCCATCCCCAGACAGAACTTTTTTTTTTCTTTCTTACAACAATTTATGGAGCATGAGAGACATTTTTTACATCTGATTGCTGATGTTAGTGATAACTTTCAGGAAGATTTGACATTCTGTATTGCTGACAACTTTCTGCAACTTGGGAAACATAGACTGTTTATTATGAAAATACACTACGGCTGTGTAGGAGGGTGGTCTGCACTCACTGCTGGATGTCCTTTGTCACAGCATGCATCACCTGGCTAGGAAGTTTAGTACAGTTGTAGAGCTACAGCCTACCGAGCTGCAGGGGGGCTTGGGTCCAGTCTCCAGTGTGGAACAATTTTTCTTTCTTTCTTTCTCTCTTTTACTACAATTTATATAGTATTAGAGAACTTGTTAGATGCCGTTGCTAGTACTAGTGATAAACTTTCAGCAAGATTTGAAGTTCTGTATTGTTGATAACTTGAAAAGTTCCAGCTCAGACTTTCAGGTTTAAATGCAGCTTGGGAACCATTACTTCAAATAGACAGTTCATTTTGAAAATTCACTGCAGTGGTGTGTGTGTGTGTGTGTGTGTGTGTGTGTGTGTGTGTGTGTGTGTGTGTGCTCTATGGATTTCCTTTGCCCACTGCTTGCATTTCTTGCTTTGGAAGCTTAGTGCAGCGGTAGAGCTGCAGACTACCAAACATTAGAGGCTAGAGGGCCTGGGTTTGATTCCCCAGAGTGGAATATTTTTTTCCCTTCTTACTACAGTTGATAGATGCTGTGTGTCAGCCCCCATCCCCAAGCCACTTTCCATTTTCATTGTGAGGTGAAGCCTTTCAGCCTTTTTTCAAACCTTATTAGGTGGCTTTAGTACCACTGGTATGTTGATTCCGTCTCTCTTACTGCGAGTCCGGTTTCTTCTCCCCCCCCCCCCATCATTTACCATGGATCAGTGTTGCTATGCAGTTGGTTCCTGTTTGGCTTCTCATAATTATGTTGCTGAATTGTTCAATGCATTCTGTGTCCACATTTCTGTCTATCCCGAATAGTGCTTTGGAATGAGGGCTGCAGAAGCTCTTGAGAGGAAACAAAATACCTCCATCGGCTCAGATAAGGCTACTAAATATATCTAACGATGAGAGAACTAGAGGACATAATAGGCAATTAAGGGAGGAAGATTCAGGAAGAGTACTTAGAAATACTATTTCAGTGAAAGAGTACTGGTTGTGTGGAACAGATTTCTTTTTTTTTTTTTGTCTCTAGTACAGTCAGCTGAAATGGTCTAGGGCCCAGTGTTAAAAACATTTGCAGATACAGTTTAGTTGCTCCTACAAATTGTAAAACACCCGTTTGATGTAGACATGTAGTCGGCAGGGACGTCATCAGAATTTCACACTTACAGGTTTTGATGTCGGCCCTAAAGCATTCTGGGAGGCAGCTTTCTGCCCCCCCCCCCCAAAAAAAAAGTGTTTTCAAATTTGCTGGCAGACCTAGTTTACATACGCAAATGTTCTGCATTTAGCATTTGGTATTGAGAGTGAAAAGGGCCTTCTTTCTTTCCTGTTGTCATGTGTTCATATGAAACTATGCCAGAAGTGCTGTGGTTAGTTAGGTAT
Source organism: Neoceratodus forsteri (assembly GCA_016271365.2). Classification (NCBI taxonomy): domain Eukaryota; kingdom Metazoa; phylum Chordata; order Ceratodontiformes; family Ceratodontidae; genus Neoceratodus; species Neoceratodus forsteri. Next base: position 237,708,375 of record CM057450.1, read on the forward strand.
GCAGTTTGAAGGCAGGAAGGAGTGCCACAGAGATAAGGATTCTTTAAGTGCTTCATTGTAGTTTCAGGAAGCTGGAAAGCTAACATTTTGGTGCCGGTGAACACACCCCCTTAACCTGACCCATTCAAATACAGTATATAGCACTGACCTTTCAAGTGCAAAGCAAATCACCAGAATGCGTAGTATGTTTCTTTACTTGCTGTTTCTGGTTGTGCTGTTTTTGTTTTTTAATGTGAATAAATAGGTTGCTGTTATGATTATTAGTTTCAAGAATACAATTAAATGTAATGGGCACTATTTGTTTAGTGTTAAAGGACAAGTAAACAGGACTTGGGAAAATGCAACACCAAAAACATAGCAGTGTAAGTTACAGGCTTATCTGCAGAATGATGTGCTCTGTGTGTTTTCAGAATGCAATTTAATCCAGTTTTGTAAGCTTTACAATACTACCCCAAATGTAAACAAACCAGGAGTTTCTCTTTAAACTCTGCTGTCCTGTGCATGCTTAAGATGGCTGCGAGTTTGGTACTCAGTGACATCAATGGAGCGACAGCACTCCGGAGATCTAATACAGTATGTACAGGGACTTTAAAAATATACTGTGGAATTAGCATTAGCAAAGTGTTTCTCATCAAAATCCATTACTGTGCATGAGAGTCATGCACAGTAATGGATTTTGATGAGAAACACTTTGCTAATGTTAATACCACAGTATATTTGTACTGACAGTATTAGTTTTTCCGAGCACTATCACTCCATTGACCTCCTTGCATAAAGCCTGTCTTCAGTAAGTACAGGAGTGTGGAATTTGAGGAGGAAGTCTTGGTTTATTTACATTTGGGGCAGTACTAGAAAACTTACAACACTGGATTAAATTGCGTTCTTAAAACGCACAGAGCACAACATTCTGCAGGTAAGCCTTGTAACCTACACTGCTATGTTTTTGGTGTTGGGTTTTCCCAAGCCATGTTTGCTTGTTCTGTAAGGTTTTCTTAAAGTTAGTTTAATTTCTGTTATTTTATGTCCAGTAGTGGCTCCAGCACGATGTGGAATATTTGTGTGTATTTGAGGAGCAAGAAGAAATTTAGGTATGAAATGTGCAGCTCTCTGCCCAGTGTGTAGCACTTTAGAGCCTGTGTGACATGTTCTGTTTTATGCTCACTCCCTATGTACTACCTTTAGAGTAGGAATTCCGTATTTTAGGACTGTGCAGTTAATACCTGCGTGAACCAACAATGTGGCTAGTAAATGCCACTGGTCAACCGCTACTGGTATAATATGGAAAATAAGTAGGTAAAAAAAAAAAACATTTTTTATGCAGGCAACAATGTCTGAGACAGAGTCCTGCTGACGGAAATCATACTGTGCAAAATGATATGAACAATTTAAGTTAGAAACCATACAAGACTATAAACAATACAGAACAAAGAATAAACAAAAAATGTTATATCATCAAAATGGTACATTTTGGGCAAGCGTGCACAGGATAGACAACCAGGAGGGAGGGTTGCCAGAGACCAATTAGGGTGTGTGGAGACAGATTAGGTAGGAAACATCTGGGCAGACTAGGTGGACCACCAAAATGGTTCTTTTTTCATGTTTCTTTGTTTCATGATGGCAAGTTACTAGTGGTTAGCTGTTCGGTACTGTATGAAGAATAAATCCTTACTAGCTGTGTAATATAGGTTGGCCAATAATGGCATTTTTTTAGGACTAGTACAGCTATTCGGTTACTAACTATAGAATTACTGTAGAAAAATGTTCTATTCTTGAGTTGAGTTACAATGAGTGAACACCAAACTGGGGGTGGGGCAGTGAGGGAGGGTCTCAAGGCTTGAGTCTGGACTTTTTCATCTATCAGTGATCGTCACCTTATAAGAGAGGGTGTTCCTTACCACCCTTGTCAATGTGCCTTAGATTCTGATTTGTAAATATCCACTGCATCAACCCCTTTTTGGTGGGAAGTTGCACTTTGGCCTGTCTGGTCCAGCTTGGGGGACTGGGCTTCATTTTCTGGCTTTTTGGACAAGATGTCTGGCTCTGGACTCTTCTCTGGAGGAGGTCCTGAAAAGGTAGACATATACACCCTGATGGATAACATCGAGTGGGATTCGTCACCTGGGGTGGCCTTCCCTGTTGCCCAGGCTGTGCTGGCCTCAGTGCTCAGTGTCTAGCAGCACACAGCCTCCTGCCAACCTCCTTCACACATATGGACTGCAGATATCCCAGTTTGTCTCCCACCCTGCACACTGATGCATCCTTGGTTGATTGGGGAGCACATCTGCTGGATTACAGAGCACACAAGTCATTTGGGCTGTCCATCTGGCTTTTTGGAACATCACTCGATGGAGGGGTTTGTGATGGAAGTAGTGTTCCACAAGGCAAAGGTGTGGGGTGAGTTGGCCAAGCCACTGGACAAGAGTTCAAGAAACAGGATTTCCTTGGCTGCAAGGTATATGCTGGTATGTTACTGTGCATCCAGCAGGTTAGCATTGTAGTTTCTTGTGAGGTTTGGTCATATGCTCTTCCAGAGACACTCTGATGTCCATGAACTGCTCTCCAAGGAGAGGCAGCCAGAAGTGTGGTAGGTTCGCGATCTCTGACTTGCTCTTGCCAGGTACCAGCTACAAGTGGCATTGGACTCTGTGATCTGTTGGTCTGTACTGTAGCTTCAATTCTGTCTAGCTGCCAGCAGGCCTGGCTGTGGGTCTTGCCATTTATTTATTTGTTTATTTGTTTTTGGTAACCAGGTATGCACACTAAACAGCCAGTACCTATTTTCAGGTGCGACCCGGGAGAATTACAAGGTATACATGAGACAAATACATAGTCAACATTACAGACCAGAGCAACATGCTCCAACAGTGGAATAAAACAACAAGACATAACTAGGGATTTTAAACCAATAGTACATAGCGTAGGGATTAGCATAGATGCAACAACAGTGGGTCACACAGCATAGGGTACATACAGGCCCAAGGGGCATCATGGGGGGTATAAGACATCCCCATGGCTTTTAGAGAAACAGTACATAGCATAGCCATTAGAACAATGCATCACAAAGGTAGAAGGGCAGAAAGTACTTAGCTGGGGTACCGTTGAGGGTAGGAGGGCTGTGGGACTGGGCATTAAGTGGCACACAGGCAGGTCGCATCAGCTTTTAGGAAGTTCCAGAGGGAAGTTTTGAAGGTGGAATGGGAGAGGGAGGCATGAACTTGTGCCAGAAGGGAGTTCCACAGTTTAGGCGCGTGGGTGGTGAACGCCCAATCGCCTGTGAGGGTGCGGGTCTTAGGGACCAGGCGAGTCTGGGACACGCATTCACCCCTGAGATTCAGCATGAGATGGTGAACTTGCCCTTTTACAGGCACAGCACTGTTCTAGTCTGGTTTAGAGGACCCATTGGAGAATTTGACATCTTTGGAACACTCTCCCTGCAATGTTGAGCGAGGTCGCTCGGCAAATTGAGCGACATGTGATCACGCATATCCCGGACACTGAAGCCCTGCAGAGATTCATATCTCAGTACTTTTTTTTGTTTGTTTGTTTCTTTCTGTGCCTTACCTCCTTGGCTGGGATGTTCCTTATGGTTTCCCTTCCGGTCTGTCTTGGTGGCTTCTGCTCCAGGCACCGTGCCTGAGCTCCGACCTCCTCTGTCACCCTCTCTTAGGCCACATCGCACCCCCACAGCGTGGAAGACTGAGGAGTCAGGACAGAGGGAGCACCTAGGAGCGTCCGGTGCAGCGTCGTGGACAGACCTTCACAAGCACCAGAGGATATGGGCAGTTTTTCTTCTCCTGAGCTCCCCCCATGGCATGGGCATGCAGTGACTTCAAGGATGCTATGGCACACACTGCCAAGCACTGCACTTGGGACATCTGCCTGTGCCGGCCCCACCACTGCACCGCGAGTTGCACTACCCCCTAGCCACCACCAGGAGCCAGCACCTTCGCGGGATTCCCACCCCACCCTCCCTGGAGGACGCAGTCCTGGGGATGCTCAATCCTCCTCCCCCCAGCCGACCCCCGTCGATCCAAGTCTGCACCTGAACCCGGGTCACCGGTGTAGCGCGAGGTGTGGCATCCAGTACCTCAATGACACTTGGCTGGAATATCACAGTACTTTTTGGTATCAAAATGGATAGTGGGCTGGTGTCCAATTGTCTTTTTCTGAGCACTGAACAAGTTCATTCCCAGCAGAAGTTTTGAATGATGACAGTGCACCAGATTGTCTCGTCTCTGAAGCCAGGGGCTTGGTTCTGCTTCCTGAATCTCCAGGACATTTGCTTCGACATCCTGATCTGTCCACCTCCTCATTGGTTTCTCCACTTTTGAGTGGATGGGGCCCTCAGTCAGATGAGGGAGCCCAGCTCTACTCCAGTGAACAGAATCACCTGCTTTGGCAACAGCTCAGACTTGGCCAGATTGACTGTCGAGTCCTTGTTCTGGAAGATCTTAACAGCCAGATCTCTGGAACGGTTCATTTCCTACAGGGAGCTTCCAGTGATGGAGACAGTCTTAGAGGTGAAGGACTACCTTGATGCCCCTGTGTTTGAGGAAGGTCACCACAACAGGCAGGCAATAGGTACACACCCTGAGTGCCAGGAACAGTCTGAAGACTGATCCCACTTGCCTTGGACACGACGGAGCACCTGTCTCCCTTTTCCTGGATCATTTTGGGTTGAGCAGTCTCACCCAGCCCTTCCTTTGGCTTTGTGGTTTCATGGCCTCTACAACAGCCATGGTCCTCTGTGCCCTTTGGCTCGTGCATCTCTTTCAGTGGGAATTGGGGTGCCAGTGGTCCCAGTGGCATGCAATCCAGAACCAACCAATTTGGGTGACTTGGCCAATGCCGTATGCTATCAGTTGGTGGGTGGTTCCCTAGGACCTCTCAAAGGGCACATCTTTTGTCTTGGGGGGGGGGGGGCCTCCCTCACCCTGCAAGCAGATGCATCCTTGGTTGGGGAGCATATGTGCTGGACTGTAGAGCACACATGTTTCAGTCATAGAGCAAAGCTTGGCTCCACATCAACCTTTTTGGAGTTCCTTGCAGTCAGCTTAGCACTAATGGAGTTCTCTCCATAGGTCAGGGGCAGGGTCATGCAGGTCAACATGGAGAACATGACCAGCATGTTATACTTGAATGCGCTCCCTTGTTTAGTGTCAGGAGGCACTGCGGACATGGTCCTTGGTTTGTGCCTTGCAAGTGGACCTAGTGTAAGCCACATTGTGGGAGTCGACAACCAGTTAGCAGATGCTCTCTGTCATGTGGGAGATATGTTGTGCGAGCAGTTCCTGCACCAGGAGGTGCTGTCCAAGGTAAGGTGTTCACCCGATAGGGACACATTACTGGACATATTTGCCTCCTGGGAAAACAGGAAGCTGAGATCATTTTGTGCCTGCCCCCCCAGAGTTAGATACTTTGACAGGGAATGTATTCTCTCGGTCCTGGGCCAGGGCTACTTGCATGTCTTCCTCTGTTCTCCATGATCCTCAAGGTGTGGAAAGACAGGGCTACTGATTTTGATAACTACAGACTGGTCACACCAGTTCTTGATTTAGGATCTTCTCGCATGACAGCAGGCCTCCATGGCTGTTTCCACTCATACTGGATCTCCTGATGAGGTCAGGGTGGGGGGGGGTGATCAGGCAGCCGGACCTGCAGTCCCTTCAGCTGTCTGCCTTGTTCTGGGGCAGCTAGTGTTCCAGGCTCTTGGGCTTTTGGAAGATGCCCTCAAAGTGTTGGAGGCATATTGGAAGGAGTAAATTCGCAAGACATGCACTTGCAAGTGGATGATTTTTTTACAGTGTGTGATCGGCAGGTGGCGCATCCTCTCACCTGTCTGTTGCTGCATTCTCAACTACCTCTGGTCCCTGCTTCATTTGTGCCACTAGCCATGTCTCTGAAGGTGCATCTGGCTACCATTTTAGCATACTGTGCTTGGGTAGGGATACCAATGGGTGCAGGACATAGTGGTCGTTCGTATCTTCAAAGGACTGGACCACCTGTTCTTTCCAAAGTGAGAACCACCTCCACCATGTGACTTACCGATGCACTGGCCATTTGAGACTAAGGACAATTGAGACCTGTCACAAATGTTGTGGAAGACCATATTTTTGTCTACCATGACCTCAGCCCGATGGGTGAGTGAGCTCCAGGCACTTATCTTTAGAGTTTCCATATCTGGTTTTCTGCAAGAGCAAGGTTGTCCTGCACCCCCACTTGAGTTGAAACTAACTTCTTCAGCCACTAGCTGGCAGGGCTAGTGACTAGAAAAATCCACCTGCCCCAAAGGCTTTTCACTAGCCCAGCACAAAATGAAATAAAAACACAGCTAAAAAATTTGTATCAGGTGTCTCTCATTTTGTTCACATGCACGCTCTCTCTCTCACACTCATTCACTAACTCAGTACTACCATATAGGCAGTTGAGGCTGAGGGGTAGGATGAGCAGGGTACTAACTGCAGCCTGCCTTTGCTGTCTTGTCCTCCAGCCATCTCTTACCCCCTCCACGTCTGTCAGTCTGCAACCTTCCCTGTTGTGCTGCTCTGCATTTACTAGCAGCAGTAGCAATGGGGGCTAGTGGCTATCACTCTCCCTCCAACCCTCCCTCCTTCTGACTTTAACATACCCTCTGCTGGCCAGGCTCCGTTTCCAACCAGCCTTCCTCACCTGCAGTCTTGCTCAGCAAATACAGTGTTCTGTTGACTTTCTTCATGCAAACTGCCACTGTCTTGTAAAATGATTGCTGTCACCTCCGCCCACACCAAAGATCACTGCCACCACTCAAATGCCCTTGTTTCTCGTGCTTTCCACTCATAATGCTAAGACGTGTATGCCTGTCAGCGTGATGTGCGTCCCCAAGGAGGCAAGGCTGCAGTTTTTCAGTTTTTCCTGCAGAGGGCAAGGCTTGACAAAAATCAAAGTAATTGTCCTCCAGAGAATGTGCCAGGTGGGTGCTTTCAATCTTGGACTGTACCTGCCTGACAGTCTATCAGCATTTGCTGGTTGGGGGGGGGAGCTGTGCCAATTTTGAACCCTGCCCATGCAAAGTCTCTGCCAAAGGTAGTTTCTCAGTTTAACCTCAATCAGCCATTCATTCTGCTGACTTTCTTTCAAACGCTGCATACTTCTGAGGCAGAGCGAATGCACCACACAGTAGACATTCACACAGCACTGCTCTTCTACTGGGAGCGTATGGCAGTAATTTGTGGTGAGGCTCGCCAGCTATTTGTCACATACACTGAAGCTCCCTTGGCAGAATAGCAGCCAAGCAGGCGTTTCCCAATGGGTAACCTCTTGCATTGCTCTGTATTACAAGTTGGCTGGGCAGGAGTCACCTATGAGGTTGAAGACTCATCCCATCAGGCATACTGCTGCTTCTGGTGCTGTCATCGGGTACATCCCGATTTCTGATATATGTAGGACTGCTGCCTAGTACAGTATGCACACATTCATATCCTACTACAGTTTCAAAAAGCTCAGTCATCAAGATGCTGCATTTGGGTCCTTAGTCCTCCAATCTCCGTTGCCTGATTTGAAGTGCGTGTCTTTCCCCTCCTCCTGAGGACTGCTCACAGTCTGCTTAAGCGTGGAGAGTGACCTGAATCTGGGTAGCTAGCAATAGAGGTTACTCACCTCTAATCATATTTCTACTACTAGTAATCAGTTCACATCCACATGACCCACCCGACCTCCCCTGGCAAAGCTTGCTTTAGATTCCTGTTCCACAGTGCAGATCTGAGTGCAGAGGGGTAAATCGAGAGGACCACATGGTTGGGGGTAGTAGGAGGAGCCAGGCTTGAAGAGTGTTCCGGTGACTGAGCATGCTCAGTGGAAGACTGCCTAAATGTAGCTGGGAACAGAATACTAGTAGTAGGACTGTGGTTACAGGTGAGTAACCTCTTTTTTTTTTTTTCCCCCCTCACCCTTAATGATTCAGGTTGTGAGGTTCTGTCACAGCCCTTACAATAAAAAGACAGATACTTCTACTTTGCACTCCTTCCCCCCAGATATTTTTCAGACCAGATCTCATGCTGCTGGCAGGGGCTGAAACTGACACTTGCTCCCCTAACAAATGTGGGTGGCTCTTGTATTGGGCAGGACTTTTTAACTCTGCTGGCTTGTATAGTAGGAGTTAACATTTGAGTAATGATGCTAGCTGAGCCTTTTGAATGATTATGGGGTCAGTGTATTTTCTGTGGCTGTAAAACATAACATCGATCCACAGTGCTGGCTGGGGTTGCAGTTCAGGCCACTTGGATCTTAACACAGTGTGAGTATGTGCAGTGTTGGAATTAAGGGAAGGGGGGGGCCTGCCTGGGCATTGCCCCCTAGCTTTGAAGTGACCAACAGTAGCTCAGGCATTACTGCCATTGACTTGCAGTAAGGAGGGGGGCTCAGTTTTAAGATAGCCCTCCCCAGCTCATAAAATGGAATTCCAACATGGAGTATACGCCAAACATTAGTGTACCCCTTCCCCATTTGATTTTGTACTAGAAACTTAGTGAACTAGTCACAAATATCCATCTCTTGCAGATGGAGAAGCTGATAGTGTAGCTTGTAGACAGAAATTCCCAAACCATAACCTGTTACTGCTTTGGCCTCCCAACAGGAAAACAAAAACATCCTTTATATGTTGAGGAAAACACCTTGGAAGCCTTTGAAAAGCTGGTGGCAGAGAATGATGTTCCTGTCTCTGTCTGTGTCTTAGGCCCTGTTCTCACTAGGACATTTGAAATGGTTCCCAGCACTTAACCGTTTCAAATGCGTGCTAGGACGGATCGTGCCCACACTAAGCACGCTTGTAACTTGGAATTTTGGAAGTGTGCTCAAACCCTGATGAGACCTGGGCTTGAGCACGCTTCCAGAAATCCATTGCAAAAGTGAAGTGAGCTACTCACAATGTGAACAGACAAGGTTGGATCCATTTGTGCTCGTTTGTCCTCCCACCTCGCGATCGCGCAAAGCATCATGTTAAGCAGCTGTGCAAGTGCCGCTGAATCAGAATAGAAGGGGAAATGGTTTCATAGTTAGTGAGAACGCTGTAGCATGCATCAGCTGAAATGGATCAACGAAGCGGACTGCAGTGTAAACCCTGCAGCACGGTAAGCTGTAATCCATTTTCAAAAATGGATCGCTGAAATGTGCTGTAGTGAGAACAGAGCCTGTAAAGGTTCTTGGTCTTGGTGCAGCTGTTGTCAAATAGAAGTGTATTTTTGGAAGTCAAGGAAGGGAAAACTCGCAGCACACAGTCCAGTACTAACTGGCTGCAGGTTTCAGGGCCACCAAAATGCCTGGTGAGCTGCAACGTGGATGTTCCTTGTAGATGCCCCCCAGTGCAATAAGTACAGAAGCCAAGTACACAAGAAGCTGCTGAATTCTTGGGGAGAGCTCTGGAAAAACATAGCATGTGGACACTATTCCACCTGATGCTTGTTCACATAGAAAGTTCTGACTCTCTGTATCTCACAGTTCATTTGCTGTTGCTTATTCCCCTGGTGGTGGTGGTGGTGTGGGGGGGGGGCAGTAGTCTGCAGCTTGCAGCATCATGATCATCTTTGGTGTGTAGGGAGATAGTTTCTGTTTTTGTATGCTCTTTTTATTCCCTCATCTGGATGCAAACTCTGGTCTTCCACTTCGGAGCTTGATGTGCTTTGCTAGCACCACTGTGCCATGGATATTTTCTTTTTATCCCAGTTCCCGGGTACCTCCGACTTACATACTTATCAGTCACCTTTTCACATGTTTGTTTCGGAATTAGAGAAGGTCTTAATGCCTTTTTTACTTAATCGCAATAATCATAGTAATTTGGGGTTATTTATATTCTTAATAATTAGGGATCTCTATCTAAGAATGTGCTTTGTTGTTAGTTTACATGCATAGGGGCATATTTACGGCGATGTAGGTGGGGGCAGTAGACATCAGGGGTTTGTTAAAGAAATGCTACAGTGACACATGTTTGACAGTTGGACAGTGGAGGGGGATGCTAGCAGGTACAGCTGTCAGTCCACTACCCAGCATTTGTCCAGTGGCTGAAAGGGGGGGACTTTATGCACCACTGTGCTCAGTGATAACAGCAGGGTTTAAAAAAACGTTAAGTAGCACTGTGAAGAAGGCTGTTTGGCACTTTCAGAATCTTTGAATATACTGCTGCACTGTGTTTGTAAGGGAGATCCCTCACTTGCATGTCCATATTAGTAAATTCTGTACGTCAGCACTACCAGGTGAGCGCCGCTCACTGGGGGCCTCTGAACGTGGTACCGTCTGACTGTGGTATTCCCGGTTAGTGCTGGGCTAGCCTTTTGCAAAGGGGGCCTAATTGTATTTAGGGAGTGTACTTTTGACTTGGCTCTGCTCCTTGAGGAAGTGCCGGTGCAGCACGAAGCACTGGAATAGTGGGCTTGTTCCCCGCAAACACAGCAACATTTACACTTTGGCATCTGCCCCTTTATTTTGGTGTGCACTGCCGTTTTTGTATTTACTTATAATACTTTTTCTGACTTGCAGTAGCACCCGACCTTCAGGCTGTTGGTACGCTCCCATTTGTGTTTCTGTACCTTATTGTCCCTGATGACAAAGGCTTAACTGTACATCTCTCTCTCTGTCTGTGACTAGAAACGGTGGCCTTAATAAAACCTGTCGTTGCTGCTGCTCTTTGGAGGCATCGCTGCAGGGTACAGCTGTCTCAGTTTAAACAGTGGCTTTCAGTTGCCTGCTTCTGCTTCTCAGGAATAACTATAAATGGAAAGACAGTTGCAGATCTTTTATGAGCATCTGTCAGCGAGCCCTGCGTATAGACTTGGAGCAAAGTGCCCCCATAAGGGGGGGGATTATCAAATAAAGCATTTCTCACAGCTGTAGAACTGGGCCTCAACTTTTGGCCTGGTCAGTGTGCTTCATATACTACCCCCAGTTACTTTAGGTTAATTGTAAACATTCTCATAAAAAAATAAAAATTAAAAAAAAAGGCCACTTTGGACCCCTCCCCCCAACACACATGCACACACACACACCCACCTGTCCGTTAAATAGCAGGAGAGGGACTGGTACATTCCTGTTTCAGAAAGGGCTCCCTGGTTTGGGTGAGAAGTTTGGCTATAAGTTATCCAGCTTTAAAGCAATGCCTTATGCCGTGGCACCCCCTCCCATTCATGTCACCAGAATGGCGAGAAGCCTGTATAATTATAAATGTTATCAGACCCAACTTGAGACAAGCCAATTGACAACTGTTTTTTTTTTTTTTAAACTTTATTATTTTATTCAACGGACAGTACAATACATTAACATATACAAGACACAACAAATGGCACGTATTACATTTTATCTTCCTTTAGAAATAAGACGGATAAGAGACAGAAGGTAATAAACTTAAAAGAAAAATCAAAAGAAGTGAGGGTGGGAAGAAGTAGGAGGAGAGGGAAGGGGAGGGACAACAGGGAGGGGACACCTCAGATCAGAGCAAATAATTTCATAAAAAGTATCAGTCTTGTCCAGTTCATTATTTTCTGTTTTGACAATGATATGTTTTATTTTTATTCTCTTAAGGTACAAATTCTGGGTTTATGGTTGCCCTGTACAGTACTCCCCTTCTCCATACCAGTTCAAATTGTGATCGTCTCTTATTTACCATGGCTGTTAAGGCCTCCGTCCTATAGATGGAAGTCATAATGTCATGCCAGTCAGTAAGATCAAGGTATCTGTTTAGTAAGCCATCTTTTAGTGATTGCTTTTTGGGCTGCCAAACAGGCCACTCTTAGGAGTTTTTCTGTATTCGGGTCTCTGTACCCCTCCGGTGTATCCATGAACAAGTACACAGTCGGAGTCCGTTCCGGATGAAAATCAGATATAGTGTGTAATGCTTGTTGTAATTCCCTCCGGAAGCTAATGCCGGCACCCCCTCATTATGTGACATAGAGCAGCTGGGCAACAGTCACACTGTCTCCAGCAAAATGCCGTACTATCGCCTGGAACTTGACTTGTGCTGGGGTCTTTAAAAAAACAAATCAACATCTTCCAGGCAGATTCTCTCCAAGTTATTGTCCATAGCCCCCTGTATAGTTTCAATTGTGCTTTGCTCCAAAGTGTACCATCTGTTAGAATTCCTAGGTCCCTAGCCCATGCCTCTTTAACCATCTGTGTGGACCCCCTTTTCCATGCCAATATCACCTTGTGTATATATAAAAAATAATATGATTCGATGGGGCCTTGTTGTCCAGTATAGCTTTGCACATGGATAATATTGGGGGAGGAGAACAGATTTAGCCAGCTGACAACTGTACACTTTTTTTTTTTTTTGTAGTAAGGTAGGAATGTCAACTTTTTAGTGCACCGAATGATTCATGTACTAGGTGAATATATCTTTAGGTTTTAGTTACTATCTTATAGTAGTGTTTACGTATAGAGTACTGAGAGTTAAACTAACATAATTAAATAAATGTGCCTATATATTGTGCAGATATGTACTGTCAGCAACGTGTATTTTAGTAAACAACCACAGGACCATCTTGAAAACAGGGTTTTATGGTCCTGTGGTGAAATTTGCTTGTCAAATTTAATGCCTGTATGAATAAAGATGTTTTACGACATAATCACGTCTTCTGTACCTGCAGAGGGGTGTTGGTGGGGGACACACTGGAAACAGGATGGTTGAAACTTATGAACACTTTTGACTACCTCCTGTGTATACCCTGTTGATTGTAAGTTTCAAGTGCCCCCTTGCGTGGTGTAACCTGTTACAGTAAAAATATAAACATTGCTATGAGTAATTAGTAGACTCTGTTAGGTCTGTACTAAGCCTGTATCCATCGTGTCAGTTACTGTTCTGATATACCCTTCATTGCCCTCTGTCTTAAGGGAGGATACTTGTTTCTGTAATTGTATACTGGAAATTTTCAGTAAAAATCTTAATTTAAAAAAAAAAAAAGGATCATTTACAGTATGTTGAAACCTCCTTTGCAGTTTAATCGGATTTGGACCAAAGTATTTACACAGACAGCATTTTCCCTGATGAAGGAACAATGTAGGGCAAAGCACCGGGGTATTTTTTTGTTCTTTCCTTCATCTACTTATACCTGTAATAAAGGAAATATACCTAGCATTTTAGTGCATCTCCTCTCCGCCTTTTCTGCATGCTGCTCTTTGTGCATTTTATTTTTTAGTGTTCAGTGTTTGCCCAAGTCATATGCTGTACTTTCTGGCTAACCAATTAGGATTCCAAACAATCAGTCAATCAAAATCTTTATTTAACCAGGCGGAACACCATTGAGAAAAACTCCTTTTCGAAGTGGACCTGGACAGAATATATATTGAGTACACATACAAACATCCATAATTAAACAATACACATGGCAGACGATTATATACAGTATATACATGTTCAAAATCTGATAATATTGGAGTTTGTACATACATTAGACGTGATAATATAAGATAATACAGGGTAAGACTGTAATTTGTACACACTTTGCACATGAGAGAACACAGGGTAATTAATGTCCATAGGCAGTCAGAAATATAGTGCAGATATAACACAGACGGGTACCTGGAAGAACATATACATTAACGCAGATTTCGATGGGAGCCATGAGAGAGAGGAGCAGATGGTAAGAACAAAGGATGATAATAATATGGTGTATGCTAGTAACATACATAAAGGAGAGGTAGAGGGCAGATCAAGGATACTTAAGAGGCTGGGGAGCAAAATAGTACGCTGCTGAAGTAATGGACAAGTGCGGCCATAGGGGAAAAAGAACTTGACATCCATTTTTTAAAATAACTTAGTAGTGATCGCTGGAGTAGGAGAGCCATTCTCGCTCAGTGAGGATATGCAACCAGGTAAGGAGTTGTGCTTGTACAACATTATGTAAGCAATAAGACATAACAGGATGTGCATTATGGTGAAATAATCACACACTTCAGGTGCACTCTTAGGCATGAGGCGCAGCCAAGTGATGTTAAATGTACCTGAGAAGTGTGATTATTTCACCATAATGGCACACCTTGGAGTGTCTTATCGCTCTTATAAAATGGCAATTAAATATTTGACTTGAATGAAAATAAGAAGAAAGTATTGTAAAATGAGAAAAACTGCAGTTTTCATTGAAATGTACTTCCATTTTAATTCTGAATACTATAATAGTCCATATTCTGGTAATGAGGGTGGGGGGTGGCTAAAAACAATAAAACATTATGAAAATCATGTGTGGCACACATTTTTCTAAGAAAAAAAGTTACCTTGCATTTCAAATCATACAAGTACTGTATTTTAATGGAAATGTGTTAAAAACCTTGAACTTTCCAGGTTTTTTTTGGGGGGGGGGTGTTGATGGATTTCACCTGAAAACACCCATGTATGATTCAAATGCATGTGCTTTTATAAACTGCAGGAATGTATCTGAGCAGTCTGGGTCTGCCTCTGCCTATGTGACTGTGTTTTCCCACATTTTCTGTATAGAGAATAATGGCTATGCAGCTGTGTGTTATGGATTTTTTTACACACCCGAAGTGTGTGATGACCCATAAACCTTGAGAGCAAAGCTTGAGAGGTTTATGAGGTCATCACACACAGAGGTTGTTTAAACAAATCCATAACAACACAGTTGCAAAGCCTTTATTTTTTATAATTACTGGTGCAGGGAGTGAATGGCAAAGTGAGTGATGCAGTTCTGAGACACACACACTCCGACTCCATCTCACCACCTCCCTTTACAGAATTAGAGTCAAATGCAGTGCCTGAGTTCCTAAAATGGCGGACAAGATTTTGGGTGTTACCTCACTTGAGAACTGTGATGCTACGTCATTAATGCGTCACATTCTGAAGTCTGTCAGGAATTGGCAGGTTGTGCCACATGGAGAATTGGTATATTAGATTGAGGGGAGTGGGAGGCGGAGAAGTCGATGGGGGTGTGGGGGTGAAGCCTCCTATCGTAAAACAAAAAAAAATATTATGGGGAATGGAGCCTTGGTTGGGTATATTTGGAGCTGACTTTCTTTTTATGTTTGTGGGGGGTCTGTGTGGGTATATGTTTTTGTAATTTACAAGTAATCGTAGTTGTGGCAAACCAGGTCCTCAGGCTGAACGTGGTCTTCTGGTGGATACACACAGCGGATTAAAGAGAGGAAGGTAATAAATGGATCACTGGCTACATTCAGATGCTTCTTATGGATGCAAAACCAGTAACCAAGTCGCCCAGAGGTTGAAAGGGACTACCGGAGTAGCCCCACTAACCTCCCCCCCCGAAATAAGCTCCATCAGCCAGCACCCAAAAGTCGCCTGGAGGTCGAGAGGAACTACCAGAGTAGCACCCCGAAAAAGCTCTATCAGCCTGCAGCCAAATCTCCTGGAGGTTGAGAGGGACTACTCGAGTAGCCCTTCCTCCCCCCCTAAAAAGCTCCATCAGGTAGAAGAAATGCTTGGCAACACACGAGAAGGATCTCTGTGTTTGGCGCCATTTTACTTTTTCAAATGTCTAGAACCGCCTCTCCAATATTGAACTGAGATGCATTGCCTTTTAGTCGCCACATATGTTTAAATAGTTTATTTTCTTCTGTTTTTTCTCTGTAAACCTGTTGTTAGTCACGCTCCCAGTTGGTTACCTTAATTAGCTGAACTCTCCCCTTAAAATTGAACCATTGTATTTATTTCCTTTTTTTCCTCCTGTAATCCTGATGTTACTTTTACCCTGTTGCTAGTTATGCTCCCAGTTGGTTACCTTAATTCAAAATTCTAGCTAGCTGAACCCTCCCCTTAAAAGTGAGCCATTTTATTTATTTCCTTTTTTCCCTCCTGTAGTCCTGATGTTACTTTTGCTTCCAATTGGTTACCTCATTCAAAAGCCCTCCTGATTCGGACTGTAGCAGCTCTTGTTTCTGGCTCTATATTTCTAACTTCAGAGAGCTGAACTCTCCCCTTAAAAGTGAGCCAATTAGTGGTGTTTTCTCCATCTGGGTTAAGGTAATATAGCAGCTCTTGACATGTGGTTCTCAGGCCCTAGACCCCCCCACACACACACACACAAACTAGATCTGGTCCAAAAGTATAAATTGACTCACCCCCTCCTTGTTTCTCCACAGCTAGCAGCCAGGTCACCCGAGGTCGGGAAGGGACTACCAGAGTAGCCCTCCCTGCCCCCAGAAAAAGCTCCATCAGGTAGAAGGAATGCTCTGCAGCACGAGGAGGATCTCTGTGGTATCCCCCGCTGACGCAGAGCATCGGCTCCCCACCACCACACTTGGTGAACTAGCCAATATATAGGGAAGGCAGAACATACCCCTACAGGATTTTTACCTATCAGCCAGCTTTTTCCTCTGCAGTTTATACTTGCCCACCACTAGAGGTCCTAATAATTTCTATGTTCTTGTCCTCAAGCACAAAAGCAATAGAAATCTCTCTAGCCTCACCATGATCCTGCCTACCTTCCTTACTGTCATTCTGCTGTCCCACCCTCCCTCCACCTTCCATGGGAAGTGGAACAAAATTGTCGCTATCAATCTACAGACAGACTGACACTCTCCACCTTGCTCCCCCTCTCCAGATTTCACCTGAGCAGTGAGCGTGTGCAAGGGCAGGCAGGCCTTTGCCAACAAGCCCCCCCCCCAAATCCGCCCCCAGAACAGATGGTAATAGACGGTAACCTTGCCTCGGATCCCCTCAGTATAGCCTCAGCCCTTAATTCTGCTTTCACTGAGCTCAACCATGTCTTCCCCCTAATTTCTTGACCCCCCCACCTGCCTGGACCACCCACCCCCCCTTGCTCCACCTGCTCACCTACGCTTTATTACTCCTGAAGTAGACAAACTCTACCTAGTCAAAGCCCTAAGCCATTCCCACTACAGTAGTGATCCCCTAGACCTGAGACTTCTCCGCCTCACTCTCCTGGAAGTACTAAACCTGCTGACCCATATTCTCAACCGCTCCCTCTGTCAAGGGAAATTCCCCTCCCGCTGGAAATCGGCTTCCATTTCCCCCATCTGTAAGTGTGGGGACCACACCTCCACTAACAACTACCACCCTATCTCCATTCCCCCCCCCCCATTTAAAGCATTGGAGCGTATTGTCTCCGATCAACTCACTGACCACCTAACGAAATATAACCTTTTATGTAACCAGCAACATGGCTTCCATAAGGGACATAGTACCACCACAGCCCTCCTTGAATTCACCTCACACATCCACTCTGTCTTGGATCATAGCCACATCACAGGGGCCATCTTCATGGACCTCTCTAAGGCATTTGACACCATCAACCATGCCTTCTTACTGAACACACACTCCTCCAGTGGCTTTTCCAGTGATGCCCTAAGCTGGTTCACTGACGATCTTTCAGATAGAACACAACGGGTCAAGGTAGGCACCACTCTGTCCCCCTGCCTCCCAGTCCGTTCTGGTATTCCACAGGGCTCCATTCTTGGCCCTCTGCTATTTAGTCTATATCTAAACTCCCTCCCGTTGGCCTGCTCTGGCAGCCTGCTCCTTTACACGGACGATGCTGTCCTGTACGCCTCTGACCCCCTTAAACTCCACCAAATACTCCAGCACTCTTTCTGCAAAGCTGAACATTGGTTCACAACCCAGTGACTAATAGTTAGCTACAAGAAGACAAAAGTCCTGATCTTCTCGCATCCACAGAACCCCCTTAAGAACCTCTGCCCCCAAATTCTCACTGCCAATCAAACCCCGATCGAACAAGTGAACACCGTTAAATATCTAGGGATCACACTAGACCCAGCCCTCAACTATAATCAACATATTCTACACCTATCCACTGCCCTTAACTCTAGAATATGCGTGCTTTATCAGTACAAACATTGCCTCACTGCCGAAGCCCTCCAACTTCTGTCAGTTCCTCTGTCCTCTCCCTTCTGGACTATGGT
Source organism: Neoceratodus forsteri (assembly GCA_016271365.2). Classification (NCBI taxonomy): domain Eukaryota; kingdom Metazoa; phylum Chordata; order Ceratodontiformes; family Ceratodontidae; genus Neoceratodus; species Neoceratodus forsteri. The sequence continues at coordinate 237,726,246 of CM057450.1, forward strand.
ATTCTCACATATAGTGCTGCATCTACCTCTGCCCTCAGCAGACTCCAACTCGTACTAAACGAAGCCTGCTGCCTCATCCTCGGATGTGATCATTTCACCCACACCTGCTCTCTCTACAGGACCACAAATTGGTTAAACCTAGACAACAGAGTCAGGTTTCACACCTGCCTAATGGGCAAAAAGATTGTGCTAGGTCTCACCCCCCCCCCGCTCTCTCCTAGTTATTCACCCAGCATCACCAGTCAGAGCCACCTGTAACTCGGGCAAGCCATCTGCTATGGGTACCTCGCTGCCGGACCTCCCAATTCCAAAGATCTTTCAATTACAAAGCCCCTTCCTGGACGAACTCACTCCCAAGCCAAATAACCAACAAAATAAGGCTTGGTCCTTTTAAATCCTGACTAAGGGAATACCTTCAGGCCTCCAATCCTTGTGATTGCTCCTGACACCTTCCCCCTTATGACGACTTATTTTCACTGAACTAACTGCTCAGGTCCTCTTGCCTAAATGCTCTGATGTTACTAAATGATCATCAGCCTACTACGGAACCATCTGCAACTATATGGCTGTGCTAAAGTACTGAAACTTCTGTTATCCTTGTCTGATAATCACTTACTGAACACCTATGTAATCCTATGCCTGTTCTGATGTACTGTAATCTGTAAAAATGCTGTCCCTGTACTTTTTATGTCTGACGTGGAACCTTTGTAAATGAGTCTTTGACTCAAAGGTTTTTCTAAAAATCTCAATAAAAACAAAACTCAACAAAGTAGGACACATAAAGTTGTTGCGGAGTACCTCTTCTGGGCAGAGAACATTTCAGAATGTGCCTGGAAGACTCTATTGTACTGGTATTAGCACCAGTTATGGAGTCTTTGAATTCTCTTGAGTGGTTGACTTTTGGTGTATATAACCTAGTTTGGGTAACTGGTCATAAGCTTTCCAGCAGTCAGTTATGACAGCTGTACCTAGTAAAACATGTTCCTGTACAATTGGTATTGTTGGCTTCTCTGACACAATCTTGAAAAAGCATTTTCTACTCTCTTCTTATGCCTCCTAAAATCCACACAATGTTCTAGCTTAGACTTGTCCACCTAGACAGTTTTATCAGGTCCACCAAGGATGTTGTGGTCTTGCTCTATTTCCATACATATTTCTCTACAAAAGTTGAACCAATCTGCTGTGGTATGATCACTTCCCATATTCAGCTGTAACTGAACGTACTGCTGGGGTAGGGTGCGTGCCCAGTAGTATGTTAGTTGTAAGATGTCAGTAGTACTGAGTTGTGATCCTGTAAACCATGTACCTGTTTGCATGGATATTCTGCAATGACGAGTCTTGTACTGGCTGCACAGCCATTCCCTTCTGTCACATGTCCGGTTAGCTCGTTGTAGTGTCCGTGTTCTCTGCCAGTATTTTGTACATGCCCCATATTTTTTTTTTTTATTAGACCCAAGTCAAACAGCCACTGCAGCAGCACATTTGGTTCTGAACAGAAGCGGTAAAGATAATCATATTTCATTGCTAAGACTCCTGCCATTGTGTAGGATGAATATGTTTGTGCTTGGTGTCACTGGTCTCTTTATTTAGAATAACGGTTGCCACTCGAGACACTGCTTGCAGCATGGTGTTATAAATATGGAGGTTTTGTCTCATGCCTTCGGCGCAATGCTGTTATCACTGTTAGGTGGATGAGATTTGCTGATTGAAATCTCACCTGCCATATTGGTAACTCAAGAACTACAGACCGTCTCAGAATTATTATTATTTTATTCTTTACTTACAGTTTGTGTTTGTGATCAGATTGTGCCTAAGTAGTGGTACAGCCAGTCAGCCATGCTCCATTTCAGCTCGATTTGGCTCTGTCCCAAAACAGACGAAAGGCGGGATCAACCAGATATATCTGTTTAGCAGTGTAAAAGGTAGGATCAATTGGATACATTTAGAACAAAAAAAAAAAAAAAAAGCTTTTTCAGTTTCGGTCCCGTCAGCCCCAACAGCCTTTGCAGCTGCAGCCCCAGCAGGGGCAGTACCGAGCCTGGCATCCCAAGGCCAAGTTCTCTGGCCAGGAACCAGAAGAAGGGGAGATAGCTGAAGCGGTATCCTTTCATTCCAGCGGCTGGTGCCCCTTCCAAAGCTACCCCGTGATGGGTCGGGGATGCTATCCTCCCACCTGTCCAGTTCTTGACCCAGCTCCCAGTGAGGGGGTGGCTTCACCACTTCTGTCACATAAGTCCATTGTTACTATGGACAAGTGGGTCCTAGAGGTGGTATGCAGAGGGTTGCTTCTAGAGTTCAAGGCTCTCCCGCCTTACCAATTCTACCCTCCTCTGGAGTCCATGGTGTTGCAGGACACACTGTCTGATCTAAGGGAGGACATCGCTCAGTTCTTTGAGAAAGTGGCCATAATCCTTGGCAAGACACCCTGGCAAGTCAGGGGTATGTGTTCAGGTACTTTCTGGTCCCAAAACAGACAGGAGGCTGGTACCCCATGTTGGATCTGCATGAACTAAACAAGTATCTGAAAAGGCACAAGTTTTGGATGGCCATGCTGAATCAGATTGTACCATGCCTAGAGCAGAACATGTGGTTCTGCTCCCTGGAGCTCCAGGATGCATTTTTCTACATCTCAGTCTGTCCCACTGGTGACACCTTTGTTTCCGTGCAGAAGGAGTTCTGTGTCAGTTCTAGGTCATGCCTTTTTGCCTCTCGCCCACACCCAGGGTCTTCACCAAGTGCATTGCAATAGTGGCAGCCTTACTGTGGCGCCAAGGTGTCAGGTGTATCCCTGCCTGGTTGTCTGGTGGATAGTTGGGCAGTCCATGGAGGCTGTGGAGTGGTCCAGAGATCTGGCCTTCCAGACCTGCAAGACTTGGGCCTGTTGGTCAGTCCAGCCAATCTCGAACTGATCCACTCGCAGTTGATCCAGTTCATTGGGGCAGAGCCAGACTCCCTGTGGGCCATGGCCTGCCTCCCTGCATACAGGGCACTTGCTCTTGCCTCCTCTGTCTGATCATTTCAGGTGGGCACTGGCGTCCTGCCCGGAACTTCCTGCAGGTGCTGTGATACATAGCATCCTGTACCAGCGTGGTCTGTTGGGCCCATTGATGATGCACCACCTTTAGTGGAAGTTGGGCTGTCAGTGGTTCCAGCACCTAGGCCCCTTGGACCAGCTGGCCTCCGTGACCCAACTGATGTGGGATGCCATCCAGTGGTGATTCATCCCTGAACATCTGTAGGAAGGTGTCCCATTTATCCACCCAGAACCACCCATCACGCTCGCATGGGATGCATCTCTGGTGGGGTGGGGAGCATGTCTGAGAGACCACAGAGCCCATGGATTCTGGTCACCCAAGGAGTTCCATCACCACGTAAACCTGCTGGAGCTCCATATATTGCGGCTGCCTCGATGGAATTCGCTCCTTTAGTCCGAGGTCAGATCATTTGGGTTCCGATGGATGACCACGTTCTACCTGAACAGGCAGGGCAGCATGCACTCTCTTCCCTAGTGTCGGGAGGCCCTCGGCACATGATCCATCATGTACAGCCTGAGTGCAGCTCTCCTTGCGATTCATGTCACCAGAGTGAACAGTCAGCTGGCAGAGACTCTCAGCCAGGTGGGAGAGAAGTCGCATGAGTGGTCCCTGCATCAGGAGGTGGTACACCACCTGTTCTCTCAGTGCGAAAACCCCTCTGGTGGATCTGTTTGCCTCCTGGGAGAATACTAAACTGAGGCTGTCTGGGGGATGTCTTTATGGGGCCCCGGACCCCAGCTCTTGTGTACACCTTTTTTCCCTTCCCCTTGATCCACAGAGTTGTGGTGACATCCTGGAAGGACAAGGCACGGATGATCCAGATAGATCCAGACAGGCCACGCTAACTCAAGGCCGGATTCCTCAGTGGCTAGAGTTTCAGGCTTTGGGTCTTTCAGAAGCTGTGCTTCATATTGTGGATGCCTCCTGAAAAGAGTCAACTGTCCTCTCTGGTGCTACGCTTTTAAATGGAAAACTTTTTCCATTTGTTGTCAAGGCAAGGAGCTTGATCCCCTTGCCTGCCCATTGGCTAGTATTCTGGCGTACTTCTGGTTCCTCTGTTAGTTGGGACTGCAAGCAACGACCCTCTGGGTGCATCTAGTAGCCATCTCTGCCTACCAGGCGTGGGCTAGTATGCTGATGGCAGTACAGGAGAAGGTGGTCAAGCACTTTTTTAAGAGAGCCGTGACCACCTCTTCCCTTCGGTGCATGAACCACTACCACTATGGGACTTACTGATGGTGCTAGTTATGCTTATGGCAAGCCATTTGAGCCTGTGCAAAGGTGTGAGATGTCACACCTGTTGTGGAAGATGGCCTTTGTGATGGCCATTATGTCAGCCAGAATGATCAGTGAGCTCTCAGTGAACTCTCCCTATCTGGTCTTCCACAGGGTCAAGGCCATCCTTCGCCCCAACCTGAAGTTCCTCCCGAATGTGGTTTGAGTTTCCCCTTACTCAGGTGATTAACTTGCCAATATACTTTACCAAATGTGATAGGGTCATTACCCGATGTAAAAATTTTTTTTTGTTTGTGTTTACCTGTGTTTGTCTTGTGGTTTGAATGAGCAGTCCTTGTCCACGTTTGTTTTTCATTTATGTCCTTGCTGTACTCAGAAAATAGCCTAGTGTAGTCTGGCCAAGTATGCTAAGCTATTTCTCCCACTCCTTTCTTTTTTTTTTTTTTGTCCAAATATCCTGGAGTATCATTTTAATAAATATTAGTTTGAAGTGTACGAGATAGGAAGCTCGAAGATATATTTTTTGAATTCGACTTCTTTTCTCTGTGAACCCCCACACACACTCTGCAAATCCCGTGTGAGCTCGGTCCTGAAATAATTCAGGGTTTCTCAAGAAATCAACCCTTTTATACCTCCTCCTCCCTTAAAAATATTCTCCTTGCGGAGAATTGAAGTTTCCGCTTCTCTGTGGCTTAAAATTCCTCTGCACTCGCACGGCAGCGTTTTTTGCGGCTCTATTTCGGGTAGTCAATGGAAGGACGCGGTAAGCGTTGGACTTACCTTTACTATATTTCAATTTCGGGCTCTTTTTGTCAGGTGGAAAGCTGTACTCTGGCAAAATCTGGTTTCGATGTGGCTTGTATCCCGGATTCCTTTCATGCTGTTACTATAGGAGCCGGGCGGCAGCTTCCCATTCCTTTTATGCCTGTCTTTTGGGGGAGGGTTTTCAGTTCTGTAAAATTGTATTAAAGCCTCAAACTCTTGCCGCAAGGGTAGGAAATGAATCAAAAGGGATAAAAACACTTATATGCTTTTCTAATTTATTTTGTCTTAAGAAAGTGTGTTATTTTATTTTAGGTTTGGGAATGCTGATTGACAGTAATGTAAACCAATGGGAATGCTATGAGGTCTTTAAAAGTGAGGTAATCACTGAAGCAAAGCAGATTGTTCCTGGGTGTTGTGCCTATAACACCTACCTGGGCAGCTGAGGCTTCTCCTGCTAGTTGAACATGGGAATCTGAGAAGGAAGACTGATGTGCCTTGTTCAACATTTTTATTTTTATTTATTTTAAAGAAAGAAAGTTTTTTTTTCGTTATGTATATTGTTGGAGTTTGTCTGGAATAATTCCTCGTTCCTGAACCTTTCTGGAATTCTGAGAAATAAAATCTATGGATCGTATCAGAAGTATGGACTCCTGGTGAAATCTCTTGCTCAGCCTCTCACACCAACCCCTCTCTGGAGGCCGGTTGCACCCGCTCCATACTCTGGACCTGCGGGGGGTGCTCTCTTATTATGTAGTGCGCAAGGCTGAAGTTCGGGGTCAGGCTCGCCAGCTGTTTATCACCTCCGTTGAAGCCGCACCTGGCAGACCGTCAGCAAAGTGGACAATTGCAAGTTGGATCACATGATCTTGCATCGATTTCTGCTACAGGTTGGCTAGTCTGGAGCATTCTGTAGGGATCAGGGCTCATTCCACCAGACACCGCTGCCTCAGTGGCTGCGTCCAGGAATGTAGCCATTCGGGAGATTTGTAGGGCTGCTACCTGGAAGTCAGCTCACACCTATATCTCCTACTACCGCATCAACCTAGACTCATGCCGGGATGTGCATTTTGGGGCCTCTGTTCTGTAGTCTCTGTTTGCCAAGTAAGTGGTGTGTGCTTCGGCCTCTCCTCACGGAGAACTACTAGGAGTCTGCCAGAGTGTGGATGAGTGTACCATATCCATGCCCACAGAAGAAAAGGTCACTCGGAGCCCACCCAACCTCCCCTTGCAAGTGGCACAGGTTCTGTCTCCAGTGTGCAAGATCTGCCATCACAGGGCGGAGTCAGAGGATATATCTGCCTGAGTGGTGAGAGCTTAGCTTAGAGACGTCTGGCAAATAACATTATTCTAGAGGACCTGCCAGCGTGTGTCTGTGTACCCTATACCACTCCTAGAACTACGGTTACAGGTGAGTAACCTGTTCTTACTGTAAGTAGGTGATTTATCTGAGTTATGTTGAATAGACTCTTTAATAACCCATGTTTAACCTTTGTCTCTGTAGCAGGTGCGACTGGCCTCCGGCCTGGTTAAATAAAGATTTTGATTGATTTTTTTTAATCCTTTATCTTACTTATTGAATGTGTTACCTCACTTGAACCCTTTACATGACCATTACATATTATAAAAAGGGTCTGAGAAATGGAGCTTTCTGAATGGCTGCAAACATTCTAACAGCCTTATGTTAATCTTTTAACATACATGTAGAGCTTAGCCATATGCTGAACAAGGTTTAACACTGTTTAAAAACATTTTTTATTATAATAGCAATAAGGCACCCCCAGGGATTATGTTAGTGGTCAATTAGTCACCCTCTAGAGGCATGTGGCACTCAGCTACACCTCGTACCACAGTACACCCGTAGAAGGTGATTAACAGACCATTAACATAACCATTGGTCATGCCTTATTGCTTACGTAAACAAACCCAAATCTCGGCCACTGTGTGTGTGTGTGTGTGTGTGTGTGTGTGTGTGTGTTTTGCTGGGCTATCGGTGAACTTGTAAGGTGTTTGCTACTTGGGGTGGTGATTTACTTGTGATGAGAGCATCCAGAGAGTTCGAAATTTCCTTAAATAAGTTTTGCTTGCCTTTCTGTTATTACTGGCCAGCTTTTCCAGCCCCAGTGCCTCTAATATTTCGCTTAACCATTCTTGTTTTGTAGGTGCTTGTTTGTCCAGCCAGTGCTTAAGGATTAACTTTTTAGCAATTACTGGGATCACGTCGAATGCAAATCTTTTACTGACTGCCACTTTTCCTTGAATTAGATTTCCTGCAACACATATATCTGGGAGGACTAAGTCTTCCATGTTCAGAAGGAGATTTAGTGAGGTGCATTAGGGATCTGTTTGAGTTTCTACATTCATAACATTGTGATGTTTTTTTCATTTTGTGCAGTTTCTTGGGAGCATAATAGAGATTGTGTAGAATCTCTTAAATTGTTGAATTTTTAAGTATGTTATTGGTGTGGATGACTTTGTGAAAGTGCAAACTTTCCCTAATTCCCTGAGGCTGGTGTCCTGCTCCAACTCTGTCGTCCACAAGTTTTCCACCTCCTCTTCCTTGCCATGGAAATGGCTAACTCTGTGTAACATCCTGAGATTCTGGGGCCCTCTGTCAGGAGTTCAGGTAACCTGTTTTCACATACTGAGTGTTCCTTTCTTCGTGGGCTGGTGACTCCTGCTGTGCAGAGGATGTGTTGGATCTGCAGAAGATTATAGTGGTCTGTTGGTGGTGGCTGTAGTGATGGTTTTGAATATGTTCTTCAGGAGCAAGTGCTCCACTCGCAGTGTTCCTCCATCTCTCCAATCTTTGAAGTTTAGTCTTCTGTTATTTCTGCAGATTTACTGATTCCCCCCATGTAGGTTGTGCAGTGCTCTGTTTTAACAAGCTCACTGACTACCCTTTTTAATAAATCATGGGAGGATGGGGTGGTACCTGAGGACTGGAGGAGGGCAGATGTGATTCCCCTTCAGAAAAGTGGGAGCAAGACAGAGGCAGGAAACTACAGACCTGTCAGTTTGACCTCAGTGGTAGGGGAAAATGATGGAATCACTTCTGAAGAAAAGAATTGTTGAGTACCTAGAGGCCAGTAGGGCACAGGACCCAAGGCAGCATGGATTCACAGCGGGGAGGTTGTGTCGGACAAATCTGATTGATTTCTTTGACTGGGTGACCAAAGCAGTAGACCAGGGAGTGGCTATGGACATGGCCTACCTAGACTTTAGCAAGGCATTTGACACAGTCCCGCACAAAAGATTAATAAACAAGTTAACCAGCCTGGGAATGGGTCCCAGGGTTGTAGCATGGTCAAAACATTGGCTGGACAATAGGACACAGAGGGTAATAGTAAATGGAGTCCACTCCGAAGAAAAGGGGGTTACTTGTGGGGTACCGGAGGGTTCAGTACTGGGACCAGTCCTCTTTAATGTCTTCATAGATGACATTGCAGAGGGACTGGAAGGGAAAGTATGCCTCTTTGCAGATGACACAAAGATCTGCAACAGGGTTGATACACAAGGGGGGGGGTGTGGAAAGGATGAGAAGGGACTTGGCAAAGTTGGAGGAATGGTCAAAAGTATAGCAGCTTAGATTCATTACAAAGAAGTGCAAAGTAATGCACCTGGGAAACAAAAACCCAGGGGAAGAGTACACAATGTGAGGAGAGGTACCAACAACAAAAAAAAAAAATGGAAAGGGACTTGGGGGTAGTCATATCAGATGACTTAGAGGTAGGCAAGCAATGTGAGAAGGCAGTAAGGGCTTGGGGGATACTGGGATGCATAGGGAGAGGCATCACCAGTAGAAAACAGGAAGTTGTTGTCCCTCTGTACAAACAGTTGGTGAGACCCCATCTGGAATACTGCGTGCAGTTCTTGAGACCCCCACCTCTGCAAGGACAGACAGGATGGAGGCAGTCCAGAGGCAACTAACATGATGCACGGTCTGCACCAGAAGCCATACGAAGAGAGATTAAAGGAGCTTAATATGTATACCCTTGAGGAAAGTGTGGGGGGGGGGACATGATGGAAATATTTAACTACCTCAAAGAAATCAACAAAGTCCAAGAGGGTATCATCTTTCAGAAAAAGAGATGTGCAAGAACAAGGGGGCCAATTTGAAGATAATGGGAAGGGGAGGGGACAGCTCAGGGGCCATGTGAGGAAGTATTTTTTTCACTGAGAGGGTGGTGGGTGCATGGAATGGCCTTCCTGAGGAGGTGGTGGGGTCAGAAACAGTGGGAGAATTCAAGACTGCATGGGACAGACATAAAGCAATCCTAGTGGGGAGTAGGAGGAAGTAGAGCAGAGTGGGTGGGCCAAGCGGTCCTTATCTGCTGTCAAAGTCTATGTTTCTGTGAACTTAACAGATATGTGGAGGCTATTAAATCCTAAAAGACAGTGGCTTCACATTTAGATTCCACTGGCACAGATCCTCCTCCAGAACGGATTACTGGATGCTGTCAGTGGAAGTCATGTTGCCTATAACAATACTAAACCACGATTAAAATAAATATTGAGACTGATTCAGAGGCTCCAAGAACACAGAGATCGATGCTTAAGTGCAGCTTACAAGATAAAAAGTGACAAACACCAGAAAAGAAAATTAAGAATTTCATGAGCACAAATAATCCACAAAATACTAGCTGGGTTACCACCTGGGAGGCCCTACAATGCATTCCGAGAGGCAGAATCATCGCCCCTTGTACCTACAGGAAAAGGAGAAAAGAAGAAAGGAACAACGTGCTTAATGAGATCGCACAACTGGAAAAAGAACTGGAGATAGATGCGTCAGAGAACACATGGTCTAAATGGGGGTGTAGTTAAAACAGATATAAAAGTATTGAGAGGGCCCACAGAATTCAGTGCATTAGTTCAGTGTCAGTGGCTCAGTAGGCAGCACACTCACCTCTGAGGCCGGGAGATCAGAGGGCTGTGGGTTCAGTTCCCACATCTGGCACTTGGGTCAGTATCCCAGTACTGACACTGTAGTGCAGCATGAGAGGGGTGCTGCATTTCTGAGGTACCGTCTTTCAGATGAGAAGTTAAACCGAGGTCCCATCTGTCTGGATTGGTGGTAGTTCAGGTGGATGCTAAAGATCCCATGGCACTTATCGAAAGAGTGTAGGGGTGTTTTTATTTGCAAAAATAAACATAGAATACAACACGTTTTCACAGAAATCAAATAATAGCCAAAAGACTACAACACTATATCCATTTAACTTCTTAGATCCACTTCTTGAACACCTGCTATCAAACTGTTTTTCACATTTATTCTTGCTTCTTCAGTTTCTTTATTTATACTTAATAAAATGAAAAACCCTTTCCATAATTTCTTTAGTAATCCTGGGAATACTCTTAACATATCAGAGGCAAAATGTTCTCCAACTCTTTAACAATTAGCCTACTAATGCAAACATCGACATTTTCTTTTGAGATATAACCCATTGTATTCTGGCTTGCCACAGGAAGTATTTGAGACATCCCAAAATAAAGTCAAAGTCCCTTATGCAATCGAATGAACCTACTGGAGACACTCCTAAAGCTAAGAATTCATATGTCATATTTTTCAGCCATGTCAGGTTCCATACATCTGCTAAAAACCCACAATCCTGAAGCATAGGAACAATCTAGTAAAAATGGACCATGGATTCCTCCTTATTAATGCATTCAAAGGTAAGGCATAACCTTTCCTGTAAGACTTTATATTTCGCATTCCCCTAACATTCAGTCTTCCATAGAAAATTAACCACTGTACCTCCCATTGATTTTGGGCAACCTAGGATTATTCAATTGAGCCACTACGATGGGGTTCAAAGTTAATGGGCAGTTTTAAATTCCGGCTCTTGTGGGTATAGTTTTTCATTAGATGGTGATACAAGTCCCTTGTACTATATGTAGTGCTACTGTCTTCTGTATTTCCCATTTATATAATTTTGTGCTGTTGGCGAAAGTGCTCTGGAATATGTAGATATTTATTAAGTTTAGGGCTAAAGAAGTCCAACACTTAAAGTATTCCCATAATTATTAAATTCCATGAATTTTCAGATCTGGATTCGATATCAACCCTTCTTTCAAGGAGTTGGTAATAAAGAAAACATGGTATACCACTGGGTCTATCATTCCTAAACCCCTGTTTTATTGTTAGGTAAGTAAAACTTCTTTTAACGGGTTTAGGCAGGTTACCCCAAGCATCTGAAAAAGATGCTATATAACTAGTTTCAAATTCTGTTGGTAGTGGAAATATCATTGCCACAAATTGAATAATGGGCAAAAGGAATTGTTTAATTATTTGAACTCTTTTAATTTTAGACAAATGCCATTGCTTCCATCTAGAAACTTTATTTTCAACACTCCTGAGTATCCTCTGCCAATTATCATTAGGAACATTCTGAGGACCAAAGTTAATGCCCAAAATTAGGGTCTCTAGAAAAATGAATTTTCTCCAGCCATAGTTCCAAAATCCCACCCCCAATAATCAGTCCTTTTGTTTTATTTATGTTTATTTTTACGTTAGACACTGTAGTAAATTCCTCAAATGCTCTCATAAACCCGTAACTGATGAACAGTCCTCCAAATATATAGCAAATCATCAGCATAAGCTTGAATATGTAGCTGTGCTAGACTGTTTTCTCTATATTGTATCCCCTTCCATTTCTTTGCCTCCAATGCAGTTGTAAAAGGGATCAATAGCAAATGTATATAAAAGGGGCTTAAGGGGCACCCTTACAAACCCCGTGGTTAGGGAAATCCAGCAGCCGCTTGGCCTCTCACAAAAGGAAAAACCATCCCACTCTGGTACAATTGCTCAATTAAATTTGTCAGCTTAACCTGCACCCCATAATGCCTCAAAGTTTTAAAAGAAATGGCAAATGGACCCTGTCAAATGCTTTATCCAGATCAGCTGCTACTAAACAACCTGTTAATCCCATCTCATTGAAATAGTCAATTACATCTCTTATCTGCATGATGGCAGATTGAATTCTTCTCCTGGCAAGCCACAATATTGATTCGCTAAATCACTTCCCGCGTGATGTTTAAGCCTTTCATTCAATATTCTGGCAAAGATTTTATAGTCAGTATTTAATAGGGTGATTGGTCTCCAATTCCCCATATCTTGCCTGTCACCTGATTTAAAATATAAGTTAATAAACCTTCTGAAAAGGAGGGTAGATGCGATTCTTGTCTAGAAAATCTTGAAATAATAGGCCCAGGCATTGACTTAGTTCATCCGAAAACTGTTTATACAAGTTATTTGTGAGACCATCTAGACCAGGTGAAATATTTAATTTTAGAGACCTGATAGTTTCCATAATTTCTTTCTGGGAGATAGTATCCCATTCTGCTTCCTTGTTATGCCTTATACATGATACCGGAATCTTATTTAAATAATCCTCTATCTCTGTTATAGAAATAGTTTTTTTTAGGATTAAGGGAACCAAAATGTTTCTTAATTACCTCTAATTCCTGCTCTGAAGTTATACACCCCATCAGATCTTTTAGCTCCTCCAAACCCATTGAATCTCTAAGTTCTTTGCACATCTGAAAGGGTCCCAAGAGGTGATTTCTTTACTCCATTAAGTAATATGGCCTGCATTGTTTTACTTCTGTCATACTGATATTCTTTCATAGCATCTTTTAATAAGGAGATTTGATCTGAGTAATCCCACCTAGATGTGTAAGCTAAGGACAAAATTCTCTGAAGTTGCTGTCTCAAACTTAGATAGCGCAGAAATTTTCATTTTAATTTTCCTCCCAGTATTTTGAACAGGTTAATGAGATCTGCTTTTGTGTCTAACCACCATATACATATATCTGTTATATAAAAAGCTACTGAAAGCCTAGCCTTCAATAGGTTTCTTATCCTAATCTGGATAAAATTTAGTTCTAGCACTGAATTATTAAGCTTCCATCTTATGTCTTATTTCTGTCATCTCTGGAAGGAAAAAGGTGCTTACCAAAATGAATGATCTGAAAATTCACAGGAAAATTTGGAATGAGTTTATGTGAATGTTTGAAGAAACAAACATATAGTCGATGAGAGAAAAAGATTTCCTTTTGAAAAGAAAACTTATTCTTAAGATTTAAAGAGGTATTACAACTCACTAAACCTGCATCTCTAAGGATTTTACCTAAAGCGTTAGTATCGCAGTAGGTTTTCTTGCCACTTTGTTTACCATGTATAAGATCTGGAACTGTGCAGTTAAAGTCCCTCCCATAAAACTCTGACCGTCGTGAATAAAAAGGCTGCACCAGTGTTAGGCAGTTCACCCTACCTGATTTAGTTTGAGGATTGTAGATATTAATGAAACGAAAACAAAACCCACACCATTTCCATCCAAAATCAAAACTCTCCCTGGTACCAAGTCTATCAGATTATGCAACTGAAATGAAAAGAGTTGAATGAAATCCCCACTCCATCCATAACATCCTCCCCAAAGACCAATAGGATGGGCCCCACAGCCATTCTTTTAAATGCTAACCTTTGGTCAATGGTGGACATCCATGTCTCCTGTAAAACCAGACTGACAAAGGAAAATCATGTATAAAATTAAACACAGCTAGCGTTTAGCTTTATTTAATAAGCTATGAGTGTTTAATGAACCCCAAGAGCACCATAGTCCTTCATGATGGTCAATACCTTCATTTTTCCTTTTTTCTTTTTTTATCCTTATAGTTGTCTAGTATCTGAGATTTGGTTGAAATAGTGGATTTTTGGGAGTCTGATTCGTCCCTTCTGTCTTACCCCAAGATGTAAACAGAGCCGCATAAGTATTGCTAGTCTCCATCTGGCAATCTGGGGGGCCTTTAGCATGCAGATTTCTTGCTGATCTGGCTCATGAACTGGTACAAAAGTATCCTCTGACTTTTTACCATTTCTGTTTCCCTACTTTCTCATCAGAAAAACAAACCAGGGAATGTTTAAGATATTCAGAGGACCCATTCCATCCTTTTTAAGTGTCCTTTTGCTAACATCAGTACCCTGCTTATTTCTTTGATTTTCAGGAAACACTTTTCCCTGTTACCACCATTTTGAAACCAAGCTAGTTTTCCTTTCTGTTGTACCTCTGACCTCAGGGAGTTGTACCACAGAACTAGGAACAGAAATGGAACCCTCCTGCAAGGGGTGGATAGAACCACAGCTCTTGTGCTTTCTGTATATAGACTCAGAACCAGAACTATGTGACAAATTATATGCGGCCCAAGGGCAGAATTTAAACACATGACCTTTGCCTCACATAAATCGCAGCAAGATGGATTACCACAAAACATAATTACTGTGCCCTACCTCCCCACAATTATCGCATCTGGGTTGGTCACAAGCGCTAGACAGGTGAGTCTTTGCTCCACATTTATAGCAGGCACGGGCTGTCCACTGTAAAAGCACACTCCTCTGTCCTTTCCTAACAAAAGAGTTTGGAATGTGCTCAATTCCTGCTTCATTTTGCTTAAGCTTAACTTTATATTTCCACCCTCCGTCAAAATTGTTCTGAGTCTAAAATAGGCTCAGGTTCCATAAAACATCACACCTTTTTTTAGCCAGAATGTAATATCTTCTACCCAGACCCCTTCATTCGAAACATTATAGTGACAAATTTAATCAAGGGCTTTGACAATGGTATCACAATAAAGGGGTCCATGTTGGGAAAATTTTACTTGCCCATAGCGTAACCAGAAAAGGTCAAGTGCTATGTTGAGACCTAAAGCTGATATCAAAATTACCTTCACCCGAAATGTGTATAAATGCATAAACATCCTTAGGAGAAAATGCAAAGAATCTTTCAGTAAAACTTTCCCACGTAATGTCTGTCGGGTCTGACTTCCAACTCCCTTTATACCGTAAATGCACTGCATTCCTCCTTGGAGCAGCTTCTCTTGTGCATTGGAAAAGAGCTCCTACAGCAAAGGTTTTTATCTGGTTCCTTTTGTGGGGAGGGTACTAACAGTTCCACTGCAGGTTTAGGTAAGGCCTTATGAGACACAGCAGCCTCAGCTGAATCACTCAAGTTATTCAGGTTACCTGCAGTACCTAAAACATACACTCCTCTACCTTCTTATCTGTACCTGAAACATTTTCCTGCAGTTGCACCTTTGGAGCCCACTCAGGAGAATCCTGAGAAAGGATGACTTGGGCTCCAAGTGGGGTCAGGAATCCATCCACCTGATTCCAACAGAGACCAACCTGCCCCACTTAGAGCTTTTTCTGGCGTCCAGTCTTTTGCCCCTCATTATTTATAATAGACGCTGCTTTATTACCTAAACCTAATGCATTTGGCATAGGAATTACATTTTCCTTGTGTGCCCCTCAGAAAAGAAAATTCTGTAACCCCTAATTGCGAACCTACATTAGACTGGTAAACCATTTTTATTTGCCTCCTGCATCCCCTGCTTCATATTATTATTCAACACAAAACCTTTATTTTATCCATAGGGACAGCAAAGTCAGTAAAATCCATAGGCAAAGTGGTACAGCTCTTTTCAGCATTAGTTGAAATAATGTCCTGTTCCTCCTTCCTTTGTGCAGGCTGAAAGACAGGCTACAGTTTTTTTGAGGCTTTCAGGCATCCCAGACTTTTCTTCTTTTAAATCCTCCCCGACTATATTGCAGCAGAAGCCTTCAAGAGCTCCGGTGAGTTCATAGCGCTATTTTCTGTCATTAAAAGCGAGATCTGAGCTCCGTTTTTACACCGAAACAGTAGCAGTGTTAATTTTGGAAAGAAAAAGAGCTTGGCTGCAAACGACAGGCAATTCTACCTGTTTGGACAACTTTACAGTCATTTCTGGAGCTAGAACAGGCAAATTCTCGGTGTTGGGAAAATAAAAAGTACCTGTTTGAATTTCGCGCCTTTTACCGGGCACAGTTCCATTGGACAGCCGCCAGCTCACAGACTCTCCCAATCTCTTCCCTTCTTCTTCTTGCTCCATGACCACCTCTGGTTGCCTTGTTTCCACCATTTTTTCATCCATCCTTGTATTGCCAGTGCAAATCACAGGTTCCAGGTTCAAATCCTGCTCAGCAAATAAGGGAATTCACAACCCGAAGTTGTAATCTTGTGCTCAGAGCCACTCTCTTCCTCAAGATCTGCAGATGCCTTTACAGGCAACACCTCTGGCTGTAGTTCTTCAGTAAATTCCTTAGTAAGCTCCCCTGAAGATTCTCCTTTCGAGAGCTTAAATTCTGAAATAAATTCAGCGAAACACGGCTGCAGCCTCTAACATGAAAATAGTAGAAGCGAGGCTCTCTCTCCTACCAAGCAGACATCCTCCTCCTCCTCCGCCATCTTGGTCCCACCAGAAAATGGGTCCCCCCTGCTCACAGGAAGCAGGAAGTAGGGGAATTTCCCCGGTGTCCTGGCCACATTTCTCCCATTCACTACAAATACCACCAACAGCTAAAATCCAGTTCAATTTCAGTTGCTTACCATCTGTATCCCCCTTCCCCCCGGTCGCTCCTGAAAAAGGGACTTCTAGGCCCAGTGGGCTTACCGGGTCAACAAAATTCAATAAATAAAATTCACACATAGAAAAGCCAAAATGTCTTGTATAACAAGCAGGCCAAAAGCAAACAAAATATTGGCTCTTCATCTGAAACAAGAACACCACAGATCCACAATCAAAGGAATACAGACAGGAGAATGAGAAGTGACCAAAGACCCATATAAAATAAGTGCCCAGTTTGAAGAATTCTACCAGAAATGACATACGTTTGAAAGTTCCTGCTCTGACACAGACAGGTTTCTAGATGCACAGCTACTATCACTGAACGAGGATCAGAAGAGTCACACAAGTCACACAGAAGCACCCCTGTGGCTGGCAAAGATCCTGGAAAAGATTAAAGCATTACCAGTAGGGACAGCCCCTGGTATGGATAGCTATTCTTCAGACTTTTACATCACACTGAAGAAGATGATTGCGTCTATCCATGTTGGTAGAGTACAAAGAGGCCCATAAACATGCGGTCCTCCCAGAGCCAATGAAGGAAGGTCTGATAACTTTACTAGTAAAACCAGGGAAAGAAGAAACAATGTGCACTATTTAACAACCAATATCTTTACTGAATCTGGATGTCAAAATCTATGCAAAAGCCATAGCAACATGTCCATATACAGTGATGCCGCCACTGATTCAGTCTCATCAGTCAGGATTTATGCCTGGAAGGCATATAGAAGATAACATAAGGAAGTTCACACATTTGTTGACAAGACAAAAAAAATAAGACCCCAGCAGCTCTGGTATCGCTGGACGCAGAAAAGGTGTTTTAAGCTGGGTGGAATGGCTGTACCTTTTCTGAGTGCTGGAGAAGCGCACCTTCCCCTTGTTCTTCTGCAAACTGGTGACACTACTATACAACTCGCCAAAAGCTGTGGTCAGCACAAAGTGCCTGATCTTGAAGTCCTTTCATCTACCAAGGGGCACCAGACAGGGATGTCCTCCATCACCGTCACTGTTCAACCTTGCATTAGAACTACTGCTTCTGCACGTATAGTAATAACCCCAAAGAGAGGGCATAACAATCGGCTGGGAAATCATACAAAGCAACGGCATAAGTCAGTGATGTGCTACCATCACTCCAGAACATGACAGCAACAATCCTTCCTCTAATGGCCCTGATCTAGAAATTCTCTGTCACAATACAACTTAAACAATGAAAACTCAAAAGTACTAAAGATGAGAGGAGAATGCAAGCAAGCTGAAATAGAACACCTAGGACTGACATGGGCCCCGAAAAGCATCTCTTGTCTGGGACTTAAAACAACTGTATGCCTCCCAGATGGAAACCACAACAGCAAAATGGAAAGCTTAAAAAGTCGGCCTCACTGCAGATGTGGACAGATGGCACATCCCGCCATTGTCAGTGGAAAACAAGATAACATCTGTAAAGATTAATGTATTACCTAGGGCCATGTTCAGGGCCACTAGAAAATTGTGGGTAAAAATTCTCCAAAATGAAGAGATATTTTTGCAAAAATGGCAGGAAAATTGCACGAGACGTATTATACATCCCCAGTGCTCCACAATACTGAAGCAGCGGTAGGGTTACCACTCGCAGCACCAGCGACCCGGGTTTGGGACCAGATTCTGGTGGCTGGAGGGCCAGCTGGGGAGGAGGATTGAGCGCCCATAGGCTGCTCTCCTCCTCTGGGGAGGGTGAGTTGCAGGTCTTGCTGCTCTACCACCACCTGGGTGACCATGGGTGGAGGTGCAGCGGAACAGCATGAAGTGGGTGGGGGGACGTCGACTGGGAGCTGGAGTGCTTGCACATTGTGACATACTCCGCCCTTTGGCTCCCCTAGCATGCCAACGTCCTTAGGGGTGGCACCAGAACAAGGAAAAAGCCCAGCGGATGCGGGTGTAGAAGGGATCCAGCTCCCAGACACCATAACCCGGCTCTCATGGGGAGCCATTCAGACCGCCCAATACTCAATAATGGACTGGAGGGGGAAGTCCCAGGATCCCCCTCCTCCTCACCCAGTGGGGAGTTTAGGCTGAGGCAGCATGGGGTTAAGGTCTGGCGGCCCTCTGAGAGGTACCGGGGTGGGCAGAGAGAGCATAGGATACCTGGAAGAGAACAGCTTCTGCGGAGAGAAGGGGGGGCATAAACAGACAATGGATATCAGAGGGTCGGGGTTTGATTTTTTTTTTTCTGAACCACATATAGGTCAAATTAAATCGCTAAATGGATACATTGTGATTTTCAGATACTTACAGCTTAAAAGCGAAAAGGTTTGTGATTTTTGAAATGTATCAATATCTTGCATATATTCTAAAATCTAAAAATAAACCTTGGTGCTAACAAGATTTTATCTAGTGATTCACAGCTAATCAACAGCAAATACTTTCAAAAGCAACATATTTTGTAAGTGCCTAGTTTTAAAATGCTTATCAAAAATAAACACGTCTCTTCACTGCATCATACTGTGGTTTGCAATGCACTTTTGTTTTACTCAGGCTACAATGATTTCTCTTTGAAGAAAAAATGTAAATGTATTTACCCTATTTTATTAGACTGTTTTCAGTCATGTAGCTCTCCAAGGCTGTGCCTAAAACAGGCATCTGCATGCCTGATGCACTTATCTGGTGAACAAAAACAAGGCACCTACTCTTCCATGTGCAAAAACATTCATTTCCAAAAGTTTTTTAGTTAGCACCTCATTTAAGTAAATGGCATAATTTGAAACTTTACTGCCACATATCACTTGCACTTGCGTAAGGTGCATCTTGCTACAAACAGCTTTTCAGAGGTTTGTCACCATGGAGCCAATTGCAGCTGAAGCTCAAAGGGGATTAGCACTGCAGACCAATGAGCAGCCACACTGGCCATGACACTAATCACGGCTTGTTGGGCGGAAACTTTGTGTACTTGAAAGAAATCAGCCGCTTCTATCAGACATCTGTCTTCTTTCATTTACATAATGCTGCCCAGCAAACAGCTGAATTCTCCCCTCGGGGGCACTCCCCAACAGAAGCTCGCATGCCGTCCTGCTCCTCAGCCTACTGGCAGTGGCAGGGTCTGTCAATCTGTGTACCCCATGCCTGTACCCACTCAGTGTTGAAAGAGGGACGGAATACACCAGGATGGCATTCTGGTACTTTTTCTGCAACCAGAACACTGTTCCGGTACTTTGTAGCTGTCCTTAAAGGCTTGCTTTTTCCACCCATTGTCCTGTTTATCTGTGAGCCACACTGTCCATGCCATCTCAGAAAAATGTTTCCCCATGTTTTCCCACCGAGTTGCACAGACCGAGCGTGTTTGCATCAGAGGTGTTAACGTAGGCGCCCTGCTAACCAATCACAGGGCTCCGCTCAGTCCGTTGAAGATTTTAGCACCCCGCCTACACGGACCTGCACTATTCTGTCCACCCTTCAGGTCCGTAGCCATACCGTAGGAACAGTCCCTCCGGTGCTCTTGGAACTCAGTTAGCCAAGGAGAGTTCCAGAGCACTGGAGAGGAAATTGCCTTATAAGCCACCGCCACCTGCTCTCTGCCTGCTCCATCTGAGCCTGAGGAGTGAGCCTGGAGCCGACATGAAGAGTGCTACCGCCAATGAGCAAGAGTTCAGACTGCCACTGACTGCAGTGCCACTACTGCTGAGCCGCTCAGTCAGTGATACAAGCCGAATTCAATAAAAAATGAAAATACACATTTCTTTCAGCAGCAGCAGCTGCCAATTATTCACTACCGCCAGGCCATCCACCGCAAATCGCAGTGCAGACCATCGCACACAGAGCAGCCGCCAGCTTGCCTGACCGAAGATAAGATATGGGAGTCGGACCGAGTCCGAGACAGGTGCTTTGCTTTGTTTTCCTTCTGCTCTTTTTTTGGTAGAGACCCCATGTTATAAGCATATAAATCGACTTCCCCTGTGACACTTACTTCATAAACCTGCAAGTGAACATTCGGCATTGACAAATGCTTGTTTGAGTTGCTTTGACAACTCAGATAGGCTGCATCAACGTAGAACAAATACTTAGCCAGAGGCTGGTGAAACCAAACCAGTCAGTAAAACAGATGAAAGAACATCACACATGTTCCTTTTCAAGATGCTCCAGACACCTCTAATGATGATAAATAAAACAATGTTCGTTTGGAATTAAAGGGTACCTAAACAAGCAGTTTTTTTTTTTTTAAACTGCAAACTCCAAAATCTAGCCTCATAGTGAGGTAAAGGCTGCTGTTTACATTTATGCTAAAACTGCATTTACGTAAATGACATAAATGCAGTTTTATAGCTTTTGAAAAATGTAAAATCAACCTTTGACTTTCAAACAGCCTTGGTTTCTCCCCAAGATATCTGCCATGTGTGTTAAGTGATGAGTCATGATGACATCACTGGAGCTAGAGACAGAGACCCACATATATTCCTATAGTCAGGACTCCAGATAAGGGGAGTACTGACCTGTTTTACTCACCTCATGTTAGAAAATACTCTTCAGAAAATGTTTTTAATGACTACCAGTACTCCCCATCCACACTCCAAAGAATCGTGCTTCATAACATAACTGGTGATTCAAAAGGAGCATTTTTATTTCCAGATTTACAGCATTCATGTGCATCCCAATTGTGCTTTACTTACTATATTTTAAAACTGGCGAGTACATTACTCCTACCTGCCAACATTATTTGGAGCATTGTTGACACTTGATCATTTCTTATCTAGAAAAAACGACATTTTAAAAAAAAATGTACTCCTCACTCCACTCTTTCCAGACATTTGTACACATCTGAATTTGGTTTTACTCACCTCACTTTCAAAATGAGGAACACAGTACTCACCCCAAAAAATATATCCAGAGCCCTGCCTATAGTGCTAACTAGTTCTTCTTTCCCTCTTTGTTTTGAATTGTTGTACCAGAATGATCAACACCATGTGTTAACTCGTGGATTCGTTTGATCAGTACACGTTGGGCTAAGATTTTGTTCATTTTGCTTACTTTAACGTGCTGAAAATGTTTTGCAATCCAGCTGACTTTCTCTTTGGCAAACTGCAGTACAGTACAACACTTCTAATACATGATGAACTAGTGGTTAGGTGATGCCCTGAATTTAGTTTTTTGTTAACCAGGAGAGGCACACTAAGTTGAAAGCTTGTTTACAGGTGTGGCCTGGGAGCTCAAGGAAATTTAGTGACTTGCTCAGGGTCACACAGCAAAGTATCGGTCTGGTTCAATCCCAAAGCTCATGCTCTCTTGTTAATTCCCAAATAAGGCTTTCTATTTCCACGTGAACTTCCTGCAGCTGGCCTGCTTTCTGTTGAACGCACCACCATCCATACCCTGTCCTTAGTACTTCCTGGGGCTACGCATGTGCTTACGGCCTCATGAAGAGAATTATTGTACCTCAGAGAGTTGTGCACACCTGTACCGATACACATCATCAGCTGGCACTGTTAAAAATGCCTCCCAGATCACTCTCCAGTCCACTTTCTCAGTGTTTGACTTCTGCTCACACAGTAAATATGGAGTGGATCACCACTCTTCTGCACAGTGAAAGTAGTATATACAGTTCCCCTTCCCATAAAACCAGTTCATGCAATTGTCCAAGGCTGTGTGTGGATATTAATGTATGAAATGGCTGCCACTACACATTTAGTCACTTCACTACCAGTCTAGCGTTGCTTGTAAAGCACTTTGGGATACAATGTGTATGAAAACCACTATGTAAATGATGATTATTATTTCCCCATGGACAAACAAGACAAGCATATAATTGATTTTCGAGAAAGTATGAACTCTGACATTGGACTGCACAAGAATTTTGCTACAAAAAAGTGGTGAATCTAGGGGGCTGGTGAAGGGTGTGACTGCACCCCCTCCCCCCCCCCACACACACATTGTAACATGCTTGCTGCTGCTGCATTTTAGTTTGTAGAAGTCTGATTTATTGACTGTTCAAATGTTTACATTCAAACTATGGATTACATTTGTAGGTTTTGTCAAAAATGTACTAGAAAGGAATAATAGCAGAAAATATTAAGGTTTAATAAAAATGTTAAAAAGTGCATATCAAGTATGCACACCACCACAGCACCCCCCATTGTAGCATCCTGGATCTGCCATAACCACTAGACCACCAGGTTATTCAAGATCTGACTGCACTGTGGTTTGCCACAGAGAAAGTCAGCTGGATTAAAACACAATGTCAGCATATTAAAGTAAACAAAATTAACTGAACCATAGCCTAACGTGTATTATACAAAATAATGCACATGGTTTTGACCATTTGGGTGAAACAATTCTATGCAAAGAGAAAAAAGAACTATTTAGCACTATAGAGAGCCATATATCTCCCTGACTTTGTCTCCAATGATGTCATCACATAACACGTTTGACAGCCATTTTAGGAAGCAGGTAAGGCAGTTTTTTGAAACTGGAAGGCTGATTTTACATTTTTCAAATGCTTTTGAACTGCATTTAGGTAAATTCTATAAATGTAGTTTTAGAATTAATGTATACAGCAGCTTTTCCTTTAGTCACCTACAGAGTCAGATTTTTGAATAGTTTGTTGTCAAAATGTTGTTTAGGTATCCTTTAACAAAAACAAAAACAAAAAACACTTCAATGTGCACGACAGAAGATGGCCAGATTATCAGAAGATGGGGGAGCGAGGGTTCCAGATCTACAGCTATACTAAATAGTCACCCAGCTGACAAAAGTGGCACAATGGCTACCGCTAGAGAAAGAACAAGACCCACAAAAGTGTGTGCCAGATTATAGTTACACAAAGAAAGAGGTACCTGCAAGGAAAATGACCTGGGGTTAGCATCACTTATCTTCACACAAGTAACAGGCACACTAAAAAAACATGCCAACTGCAGCAGCAGCACATAAGCAACTGATGGGAGTGTTGCGCAAAACAGGGAAAAACATAGAATTTGACAGCAGATAAGGACCACTTGGCCTACCTAGTCTGCCCATTTTCCTACCTAACGGATAAGCTGCAGATCCTAGTTAACCAACAGCCTACTTCCTCCTTCCCCCCACTAGAATTGCCTTATGTCTGTTCCATGCATTCTTGAATTTCCCCCACTGTTTTTGACTCTACGACCTCCTCAGGAAGGCTATTCCATGTATCCACAACCCTCTCTGTAAAGAAATACTTCCTCACATTACCTCTGAGCCGTCCCCCCTCTACCTTCAAATTATGCCCCTTTGTTTTTGCACATCTCTTTTTCTGAAAGATGCTACCCTCTTGGACTTTGTTGATTTCCCTTGAGGTATTTGAAAGTTTATATTATGTCCCTCCTCTCCCTCTTTTCCTCAAGGCTATACATCTTTAGTTCCTTTAGTCTTTCTTCATATGTCTTCTGATGCAGACCCTGCATCATTTTGGTTGCCCTCTTCTGGACAGCCTCCATCCTGTCTTATGTCTTTGCGGAGATGGGGTCTCCAGAACTGTACACAGTACTCCAGATGTGGTCTTACCAACTGTCTGTACAGAGGGCCAACAATTTCCTGTTTTCCACTGGTGATGCCTCTCCCTGTGCATCCCAGTATCCCCCCAGCCCTCCCTACTGCCTTCTCACATTGCTGGCCCACCTTTAGGTCATCTGATATGACTACCCCCAGGTCCCTTTCCATTTTTTTTGTTGTCAGTATCTCACCCCCCATTATGTACTCTTCCCCTGGGTTTTTGTTTCCCAGGTGCAGGAGCTGTGGGCCCTGCCCTACCTTCTATTCAGTAAATACTGAGCAGAAGTATCTATTTAGGATAGATGCTTTTACATGGTCCTCCTCCTCACACGCCCCCTTATTCCCTTTGATCTTAGCAATACCCCCTCTGGACTTTCTTCTTTCACTAATGTATCTATAGAAAGTCTTGTCCCCTTCTTTTACTGTTTGTGCTGGTGTTTCCTCAGTTTGGGCCTTTGCCTGCCTTACTGCCTTCCCTGCTTCCCTTAGGGAAGTTTGGTATGCCTCCCTATCTTCATCCTGCTGTGTTCCCTTATATTTCCTGAAGGCCAGCCTTTTGGCTCTGACCTTTTCTGCTGCTGTGTTTGAGAACCAAAGTGGTTTCCTCCTTCTTTTGCACTTCCTTTTCTCACTAACACAGTGGGATGTTGCTTCAAGTATTGCATCTTTAATGCTTGCCCACTTTGCCTGTACCCCCTCACCTGTATTTCTTTTTACCAGGGCTAGCTTAACTCTGTTGGCCATCTTATCAAAGTCAGCTCCTCCGAAGTCCCATATTTTTGCCTTGGAATGGGATGATTATGTTATAGTAGCCAAATTGAACCATGCCATGTGATGGTCACTAGCCCTCAGGTGACCTTCTACCTGGAGATCTGTGATCCTTTCCCTGTTAGTCAGTACTAGATCTAGGATAGCCCTGTCTCTAGGGGGTTATTGTACCAGTTGTTTGAGGCCCTCCCCCTGCAGGGAATCCACCATGTGTCTAGTTCTGTCAGATGTCCCTGCTGGTATTGACCAATCTGTATCTGGCATGTTGAAGTCTCCCATTATCAGAACCTCCCCCTTTAGCTGTCATGTTTTGTATATCTTCTAAGAGTAATATGTCTGTGTTCTCCCCCTGGTCTGGAGGCCTGTACCCAACCCCAGTTTGTATGGCTGTCCCATTCCTGTTTCCAGGGTGACCCACAGTTCTTCTGGCTTCTTATGTGTGTTCTGAATTTCTGTAGCTTTGATATTTTCATTGACATAAAGGGCCTCTAAACCCTCCCCTTTTTGCACCTCGGTCTCTTCTGAACAGTACATAGCCAGGTACTGAAGTCTCCCAAGTATGGTTACTGGTAAACCATGTCTTGCTAATGGCTACTATGTCCAGTTTAGCCTCTGTCATTATTGCCTGCAGGTCTGGGATCTTGTTTCCCAGACTGCGAGCATTTGTGTACATGATTTTCCATTGGTCAGATTTTGGTGCGTTAGTTGTTGGGCAAGGTCCGGCGTTTTCCCTGTGCATCTTGTGGAGAGCCGGACCTTTTTCTTTGCCTGGTAATGCAAATGAACTACAAACATGATGAACTCCTGTTTGACCACTAGCTGAGGGGGGGGGGAGGGGTGTTCTTCCCAGCAACTACACGAAAAGAGTTGTCAGTTGACATGGAATCAAATAACGTTTACAAGATATGAAGGTGTAGTACTCCTTTAAGTGCTGTAACACCATTCTTTGTGTTTTCCTCTTCTGCAGCCCGTTTACATTCTGTGTTGTTTAACTACTTTATCCTCACCATCATTTAATCTTCTTTTGTTGGTAATAACGTTGGTCGAAGCCCTGTATAGCGAGATCCCCTTCCCCAAGCTGCCTTCTCTACTCTCCGCCCTTGAATGTTCACTGTTCTAGAATTAGTGTGCACCTAGTACCCTTGGTTTTCTACTTTCCCAGAGTGACCTTGGAATTCTCATTGCATCCCGTTTGTGAAGGTATAGTCACATATTTGCTCTGTGCAACTACTCCCCTAATCTGTCACCCTCAAACTGCCAGTTGTCTATTTTTGATGGCGAGTAACTGCTAAATCCTTTTGTTAACCCTTTATTTATTGAAATGTTTCACCAGGAAGGGCATGCTGAACAACGTTTGTCTAACGGTGCACGCTGGGGGAAAGGGTAGTGGAAATACATATGTGCATACAACAGCAAACATTATTACAACAATATTGGCAGCAGTGAATAACAAAAAAACAGAAAGAGCATATTAAGTGCAGCATGTGAGTATAGTTGTTTACAGAGGTCACAATGGACAGGTCAAGTGCATAACATTAGGATAACTCCTTAAATTCATGGTGATGGTGCCATTTAGCCTGAAAGGAAGGGGTGGATAGGGAGTAACAGCAGAGGTGGAAAGGTAGTGAGGCTGGGATGGGATTAGATGACTAGGAATCAAGGTTATAGATGTATTGATAGTTGTAGATTGATAGGAATCTAAAGTCATGGTTATATTGGTAGTTATAGATAACCCGAAGGAATGGCCAGGTAGGGATCTCTGCAGGGAAAGAAAGTAGTGGGGCTGGAAGGGAGCTGTAATACAGAATAATTACTTAATATATTGATAGAGGCTGTGGAGCAGGTCAGGAATACCAGGTAGGTTAATTGCAGGTACAAATTACAGAGAAGAAATTATGTAGGGCTGAAGTTATAGAGGAGGGGGAGGTGGAGTGGCGAATCTGGTGAGGAAGTGAATTCCACAGTTTTGGAAAGCGATACAAGAAAGCAGCCTGGCCTACAGTAGTGGACTGGCAAGGGACAACCAAGGAACGTGAGTCGTAAAATCTAAGTGAGTGGGCAGAGGGAGGGAGGACTGATAGAGAGGAAGTGAGATAGGATGTGAGCAATCCAAACCAGAATTTAGACAAATTTAGCACAATGATGGAGGTGTCTATTTTCTGGTGATGGAAATGCCAGGGAGTAGTAGAGTTGACAGTGGTGGGTGAGAGGAAGAGAGTTCAGAGTGAAGCAACAGAAAGAGTTGAAGAGGGTATCCAGTCTGGCTAAGGAGGTTTTAGGAGGCTTTCTAGCAGATTAGCATAAGTAAACTATGAACAAACTGTTACTGTGACTGTTCTTGCATCTGTCATAACAGGTTGCTAATAGGTAAAACATTTCCAGCTCCCATACTTTTCAGATCACAGACTGTGCTTTAAAATGTTTAGCACAGCAGTGTTAACCTCTCCCTATAGCCCTTTCAAGAATCCTTCCTCACTGACTTCCATTATAACTGTGATGAATCTTACTGTTATATTTTACTCTCTACCATTCATGTATACGGTTTCCCACTCTGAGGCTAGTACCTAGAATACTTTTTTTACCTCCACCTGCTCAGCAATGTCCTGCATGGACCTTCCTCACCTCCCCATAGTCTCCATAGACATACCAACTGTGTTTCAGCCTGTGCAACTCCTTAAGTGTGAGGCCACGGGAGTACAAGCCAGTGCAGAACAGCTGGACACACCAGAGTTTCCTTCCTCTTGTTCCTGTGTTTACTGCCATCATATACTTGCTGCCAGTGTGATCGGAGGGCATCCGTTATCTTGTTGCTCTCTGTTACCCTGATTTACTGTCTTTAAGGAATGTAGCCTGTGCCGTGTGTAGCCGGCTGCTTGAGCATTCCTCTTGTCAAGACGTGAAATGTCACCCTCCCTCTTCCATGTGCTAGGCCATCCTGTGCCCTGGCTAC
Organism: Neoceratodus forsteri; assembly: GCA_016271365.2. Taxonomy (NCBI): domain Eukaryota; kingdom Metazoa; phylum Chordata; order Ceratodontiformes; family Ceratodontidae; genus Neoceratodus; species Neoceratodus forsteri. Next base: position 237,753,906 of record CM057450.1, read on the forward strand.
CATTACTGGGTTAGAAAATGTTTGGCTTCCCTCAGGTGCCCTTTTCCATGGCCACTGGGTTTCAGTTTTTTTATGAGAAAAAACAGTAAAATTCCATGATACGGGGCTCAGCCGTGCTGCTGCACAGCCTGCCTTGAAATTCCCCTTAGTTCTAAAAAGCCGTCGATTGACATCACAGCCTTAGAAACAGGGATATTGGGTTAAGTAACATACTCCCTGTTGATGGCAGTAACTGGTGATGATCTCGTTGACAGCTAGAAGCGTTCATACAGCCTGTCATCGACGCAGACAGCCCCAGTAACTGGCGGTCTTCTCGTCGATGGCTGGGAGCGTTCATACAGTCGTTCGTCGATGCAGCCACTTGTCAGCGCTGACAGCCCCATAGTGCTTCTGGAGTTGTCGACGGCGCTCCTCATTGACAGGGCTAGAAATCAACTTTTCTTCCAAGGCTTGCATATCTATAACATTTCACAGGATCAGTTGTGAGCAGCATTGAAGGGGCTAACAAGCAGTACTTCTTCCAAGCACAGCAATAAACTTGGGAAGTCCCTCGAGGGAGGGTCCCCAAAGGATAACTCTGAAGGCCTCCGGCTCTTGATGACAGTGCTGGGACATAACGGCTTACAGAAGCCCCAGTTCTTAGGAGCGTGGTGATCCTCAAGAGCATTGGAATCCAGCTGCAAAATTCCTCTTTTGGCCACCTTTACAGGTTTGCCACACTGGGGATCGCTTCCCGTGGCTCACGGGGAAGGGGAACCCCATTCCTCAGGGACATTGACATTAGGCCACACTATGTTGGTGGAAAACCTCCCAAGGGCAGGAGATACCAAGAAAATGCAAATCCCTTCTTTTTGACCACCTTTGCAGGCTACCTCTGTTTTGAGGTGCGATAAGGGAGCAACCTCCAGGGTGGAGGACCAGGTGGAGGCCACCTCCTCATCTGCCCATTCAGATCAGTGACAGACCGCTTGGACTGAGGTGCACGCATTTGCATAGGAGGGCCAAAAACTAGCCACACCTCGTTGGCCCCAGATCTAATAGAATCACTGAACAGGGCATTTGCAGTGGGCCCCCCATGCTCCAGATTGATGCCTCCAAGCCCCTGGAGCAGAGGGTCCACAGGATGGTGACTTGAAAGACAACCAAGTTCACGTCCTCTGACAAGGAGGAGCAGCTCTCTGTGCATCTTGCAAGACAAAAGAAAACCATTAGTTCGGCAGAGGGAGAGGCCACTCTGAAACCTGGTGGTCAGGAAAGTGGCTGCATTTTTTTTTTTTTATGTATTTTTCCCTCAGGTTGCAGCCTGCAGGGGCGCCTCTCAGACATCTGTCCTGATCTGCCCTCCTGAGGTCTCACCATCCCGAGCCTCCTCTCTCCCGCCCCCTGCAGCCAGTACTCCCAGCTTGACCCCTCCGGGGTGGGGCCGCCCCTCCTCTTGGGTGCTTTCTTATAGACTGGCCAAGCTGCAGGTGAGGGCTCGGATGTAGGAACTGGAAGGCCGGGTGGGTGAAATCCGGCGGTGGGTATAGGGGCCAGGTGCTGTCACCTACCCCGCAGAGTTGGTTGTTTCTTTTTTTCTGTTGCGCTTGTCCTCCCTCCCAGGCATGGCGTTCAGTGATGCCATTGCGCATGGCAACCCTGCTGGCATCTGCCATGCTCCCCGTCTTTTTGTCCGCTTCCTGCAGCACCCCGATCTCCACCGGGGGTTGCTGGGATGCCAGACAACCCTGTAACCCTCCCCTGAGACAGGAGAGCAGTCCGTCGGTCGCTCAGTCCTCTCTCTCCCCTGCAACCCCCGGCGCCCGAGCTCACTCCCGAACTTGGGTCGCCAGCATAGCATGAGGTGTGGCACCCAGTGCCTCAACCCTCTGTGCCACAAGGCCGACTAGTGGATGCATCTTAAGAAGGCCTTTCGAGCTTCAGTAACTTAGCTCAAGGCAGCGACAGCTAATCCTTTCTTAGCCAGAGCCCCCTCTTTCATGGGCCAAGGTCCTAGCTTCCAGCTGGCGGAAGATTCTGAGAAAAACAAGGCGGCACTGCAGCAGCTCCAGCTCTTTTGGTTAGCCTCCATTTATTCAGCAGATGTGTCAGAGGCAGCAGCCAGATGCACTGCTACAACCATGTTCCATCAAACTTCAGCGTGGCACTACCTCTGGCTTCACGCTTGGCAAACAGATGCTTCTCCAAGATTTCCTTGGTCAGTGCTGCCTATGAAGGTTATCTACTATTCGCCTCCACTCTGAAGGAAGCAGTGTATAATCAGGGGAAACCACTATGGAGTGCAGGCTGCAGACAAAGACCAGAGAAAGTCCTGGTCAGCAGGCCTCCGGCGGTATTAAGGTTATCTTCTGTCCGGCTCCACCTTTGAAGAAGCGGTGAAAGAATCAGGGGAAACCACCATGGCACACTTCCCGCAGTCTAAGACCAGAGAAAAGTCTGGGTTAGCAGGTCACCAGTGAAATTTTTTGTGTCGAAATTACATCAAAGGGCAAAACAGAACTTCTTGGGCAAACAAACTGGGTTCTCCTTCCGGAACCAGTGTCGCTTTGGAGGAGGAGGAGGAAGTGTCACCCGACAGGTCTGGTGGAGCAACAGCATCAATGAAACACTTCAAACCCATCCTCAAGTAGAGCTCATTGCTGATGGGCTCCAGGCTCAGCCTTGCATGCTGCACAGCCTGGCCCCATTCTCGCTACGGGGTAGGCTTTCCAATTTTCACGAGGAATGGGTCCATACCACAACAGACAGATGGGTTTAGACATCATGCGCAAGGGATACCTAATCGAGTTTGACTCGTAGCCACTATTACCTCATGTGGTACCATCGCCCATTTGGGGCAACTTGGCATAAAATGTGCGCCGTTCCAGGCAATTACAAACCCTCTACGACCAGGAGCTATCAAGCGGGTTCACAACCGCAGAATTTAACTGGGGCCTCTTCTCACTTTTCTTCATTGTTCCCCAACACACAGGTGGATTTGTACTAGTTTGGGACCTGAGATTTCTAAACCACTTTGTGCGCAAAAGGTCCTTCATATGGAGACCCTGCCATTTATCATCAGGGAGTTCCCTCAAGTTGACTGTTTGGCACCTATTGACTTGCAGAACACCAATTTACACATTCCCATCCAAGAGGCACACAGGTAATCTCTCAGATTCAAACTGGGGGCACAGCTCTTCCATTTGGATATTCATCTGCTACAAGAGTCTTCTCCAAGGTCCTAGTGACAGTCATAGCTCGACTTCAGAGCCAAGGGTTACAGCTTTTTCCTTATCTGCACACTATTCTTATCAGAGCACTTCATTTTGGCAAGCGGTACAAGCAGTGGTCGAGGTTGTATGGTGCCTCTTAGCACTTGAGTTAGTCACAACCAGAGGAAGAGCTCCTTAATTCCAGTGCTGACCTTGAACCATCTGGGAGCAGATTTTAGGACACAAATGAACAGGATGTTTGCCATGGAAACAAAATTAGAGGACCTACAGAAGCACATCAGGAGATTTCAGATGGCCCACCAGCTACCAGCTCACGACTTCACACAGTTCATGTGGACTGTGGTTTCTCTGGCTGATATAGTCCCTTGGGCACTAATTCACATGCGACCCATCCAGGCAGACCTCCTCAGACTGTGGTCCCAGTCCAGATACAGCTAGGACCAAAAGATCCTAATTTCTCACCAGATGAGGACCTTCATTCATTGGAGGACTGAGGACCAATATCATGAGAGGTCGCAAGTTGGGCCTTCCACGCCAAATGAGAATCAATGGCATCCCTCAATCATCAGGGCAGCACAAGAAGCTTGTAGATGCTCAGGGAATCTCTTCTGCTGTTTCATTGGGCAAACATCACCTCACAAGTCTGAGTACATTCCAGGTCAGGAGAACATCACGGCAGACTGGCTCAGTCACAAGGACTTCCTACTGGGGGAATGGGAGCTGAAGGACAGTGCCTTCCAAGTCCTCACAGAACGTTGGGGCTGTCCTCGGGTAGATCTTTTCACCCGCCAGCAAAACTCCAAGGTCAGGCAATTCTGCTCCCTAGCAAAGGCCGAACTAACAGTTGCTCAGGATGCCTTTTCCCTAAACTGGGGTCAGTACGGTCTCCTGGATGCCTTTCCCCCATATCGCTCTTATCCAGAGTTGTCCACAAAATAGTGCTTGATCGGGCAGAGCGGATACTAGTCTGCCCGCACTGGCCCCGTCATACATGGATTCCCCCTTCTGATTCACCAGTCAGGCAACCACCTATATTTTTTCGAATCAGGCCGGACGTTCTTCATCAAGGCCCTGTGCTACAACCCAGTCTGCTCAACCAGTTCTCCTTGGTCTGGAGATTGAGCGGGAAACTCTCAGAGCTAGGATATACAGCTCCCGTGATTGAGATGATGGTTTACTCGCATCTCACTTCTTCCTCCAAAGTGCACTGATCTTGCACATCTTCCTGCAAAATGTACTACAGGATTTGGCAGACATTCCTGTATGGGCTTCAGTCTCGACAAACACCAAACCAGCCAATATCGTTGCCTATTCCGCTGCAGTTCCTTCAAGATTGATTCGTTAAAGGGCTGCAACCGGCCACCTTGTGATTTCAGGTTTCTGCTCTGGGAGCAGTCTTGTTAATAGATTCAGGGGAGTCTCTGGGTTCTTATCCCCATGTTAGAGGGTTCCTGCAGGCAGCAACTCTAAAACACACATCAATTAAACCAAAGATACCCCCTTGGAGACTCAATTTGGTCCTCAAAGCATTGACCAAGGCTCCCTTTGAACCTCTCAAGGAGGCATCCCTTATACATCTCACGAGGAAAGAAGCTTCTCCAGCAGACTTATGCAGGGTGGCTACCTGATCGTCTGTTCACACATTCACAAAGTTTTACAAACTGAATGTGACAGCCTCGTCTGAGGTGTCTTTTGGCCGCCAAATTCTCTAGGCAGTGGTGGACCCTTCAGGGCAATTACATTCGTCCCACCCGGGATGTCAGGGGATGTACTGCTTTAGTATATCCCATCATTATGGAAGCCAGGATACCAGCTTAGGAGAGAGAAAATGAAATAAGTACAGGAAAAAACAAAATTTTAAATGCCTGTTAATTTTCTTTCTTCGACGGCTGGTCTCCGGGCTTCTTCCCTCCCAGAATGTACAAATGTGGCCAGTTGGCTGAATGTTTGATTATATTTCTTATTTTTGTTTCCAAGTTTATATAGTACTACAAGATTTGGACTGCCTTAGGAAGAACTGCTGTGCACAGGAAGTGGAGGGGAGGATATCCAGGCTGCAGAGTTTTGGTTCCTGCCTGCATGATAGCATCAGGAGGTACAGCCCATCAGTATGGAAGCCCAGAGACCAGCCGTCGGAGAAAGAAAATTTACAGGTATTTAAATTTGTTTTTTCCTGTACTCACAATGAATTATTTTATATAATAATTCAATATTTTAACATCGAGTTATATGTAAAGTTCTAGGCAGTAATAAATTTAATCTTCATATAACAATTTATAAACCTAAAGGTTGAACTGTGGTTGTATTTACGTTAAAATAAAACAGTAATTAACTTAGAAAAAAGTATTGTGAGTGACTGTAGTCGACTGTATAATGGAGGCCTATAAATATAATAAGCTAATTTAAATCTGACTGAATTAATATTGGGAACCAAGAGGAACCAAATGTTATAATTTAATAATGACATGATATTGTATATCACAAATGCAATATCTTTGATATAATATGGTTCCATATTTTTTTTTCTTTTTCAATTGTTTAACCAGGAGTGGCACACTAAGCTGAAAACTTGTTTACAGGTTCGACCTGGGAGCACAGGGAAGTTAAGTGACTTGCTCAGGGTCACACAGTATGCAAGTGGGGCTGTGGGATTCAAACCCAGGTCTCCAGATTTGCAGTTCAGAGCCTTAAACCACTGCGCTGTATTGCCTCAGCCATCCCCCAAATTCATTCTCTGACCCTTCCAAGTGATTTATGTGTATCCAAGTGATATCAGTTGTTTGGTAAAGGGAGCTCAGCCTGATAGAGCTCCCATCTCAATCAGTGTCAATCAAAGTCTTTATTTAACCAGGCAGACACCATTGAGCAAGCTCATTTTCGAGGTGGTCCTGGGTTAGGCAATACAGTCGTACAGTAAGAATCAACAGATAAGGTAATAGCACAATAGACAAGGAAAGGTACTTAGAAGTACAGATATGTGCAGGCTAACACATAAATAAGAATTATACAAGGCAAGGAATACAACATAGTGATGCAACAACAGGATATATACAGGTTACAATCATAACAGAGTAAAACAACTACGGTAAGGGATATACAGTATACAGGTTATAACTTCACAGATATGATAATAGGATGGGCCAGAAGGGCACTAGTGGACCCAGAATAGGAGGGGACAGGGCCTGGACTGAGAGTTGGGTCCTGCGGAAACTGGGCCGAAGCAGGGTAGGGAAAGAACTGCAGTCCTAGGGGTTAATTTATTTATAGAAATGTTTCACCAGGAGGGCACACTGAACGAACAAGTTGCTCGTCTCACGGTGCGACCTGGGGGAAGGGGTTACATAGGGTTGTGAAGGATGATCAGTTACAATAGTATGTGGGTAGTACAAACAATACAACATTGTAAGATTGAGCAACAGTTGGAACACAGGTTATTGTACAGTGAACAGTAGTGGAACATTGGGTAAATTACAGTACTTGTCCAAAATCATACGAAAGAACATATGAACATACAAAACAGTAATAATGTGATAGAACCATTTATAGTGCATGAGTGTACCAGGAGTAGGCTCGAGGTAGTGTGCAAGTACTGTTGGAGTTGAAAGGATGGGGTTAGGTTGTGTACACTGGTGACCCAGAAGGGCAGGTGAAGAAGGGGGGAGGGGAGAGGCAAGATCTGAATATGAGGAGAAGAGGAAGCCATTTCCTGATTTCCCCCTTCAGGATGTTGAGAACCCTGCCGGGGGGTCATGGTAGTAAGGCATAAACTGGGGATGGGTAGTAAGGTGGGTTAAAGCAGGAACAGCTGAGGGAAAGGTAATTGTGTAAGGCAGAGGTAAAGAAGTAGTTGAAGGAGGAGGAGTGTCATGTTTTGGAGGGAGGGAATTCCAGATTTTAGGGAAACGATGGGCGAAACCAGTCTGACCAATGAGGGTGGAGCAGCGAGGGATCGTCAATGTGAGGGCGTCATTTGATCTGAGAGAGGGGATGAGAGATAGGAGGGGAGCCCCTCTGAACCAGAATTTGGAGGCTAGTTTGGCACAGTGAGAGATGTGTCTGTGAGACAGTGGGAGGAAGGTTAGAGAGTGATAGAGTTCACAGTGGTGGGAGCAGGAAGTGGAGTCGATAGCAAAGCGGCAGAAAGAGTTAGAGAGTGTCCAACTTGGTTAGGGAAGATTTGGGAGCAGTACCATAGACTACGTCACAGTAGTCAAAGATGGGGGAGTATCATCTTCTAAGGGAAACAGTCACAGGATTCCTTGAAGTGGTGCAAGATTAAGGTTTTAAATGAAGCTAAACTAATCGGGAGACTTATTTTCAGGCTTTTTTTGCAGCGTGTTCCACAACTGGGGAAGTATATGGCACATGGTTGCCCTGCTGAAGCAGGATCTAACCTTGGGGACCATCTGGTCCACCAGTTTTGATAATGCACCAGTTTATACTGGACTGCATAGGTAAGATGCTCCATGATTTGAATCTGTTGTATACGAGAAATCCAGTCTGTTATCGGTGGGGGAATTTCCTGCAGCCATTTTTTTTGGTGACTGCCTTATTTGCTGCTGTTACTGATATTTAGATATTTACCCTTTTTCCCTGTAATTAATTCTGGGCAGATACCCAGGACCAGGTTTTTAGGATTTAAAGGGGATAAAAGGTTTAAATGTGTCCTACGATTATGTATTTTGGTCCAATATCCCCTTAGCTTTGGAGAATCCCAAAATACATGGGCATGTGTGGCCACTGATTCCCCACATTTACGCCAACGTGTTGATGAAAAGATTGGATTCCTCTTAGACTGTAGCCGAGGAGTCAAAAAATATAGTGAATGGAGCTTCCAGGCAAACTCCCTCCACAAAGGCGAGGAGGTCATCCACCTAGCAGAGCACTAGACTGCCTCCCATTCCCTTGGGAAATTCCTGTTCCCACTTATTTTGAATAGCTTGAATAGTATATTGCTTGTCCACTATATAAATAGCATAACACACTGTGATGGCCCTCTTCCCATGAGTTGAGCCCCATCAATTTCAAAGGCTGTAGGAAATGGGCGCTTGTCTTTGTATTGTGACGAGATGTGGTGATGAGTGTTTATGTAGTCTCTTAATTGATAATAATGTATTCTGTCCACTGGCTGCCAGGAAAATTTATTTAGGGCAGAATCAAATGATATGACAGTGGATTTTTGAAGGAGCTGCCATGAGGAAAGCAGTCCTATGTTTACCTCTTTCTTAAACCATGAATCATTATGTACAGCAGGTAAAAAAAGGCATCATTCCAAGTCCTCCAAGCATATTTCCATAGTGAGTGGGCTGTATAGCCCTTCCTTACTCCCCAACTCCAGCCAGTCAATATAGCCCATGTACCTAAGTATTGAGGCTGCAACCTCGAGAAGTTGTAATTGGCTTTTAAAAATAATGCGAGGGGGGTATAAGAGGCTGGCCGATCTCAGTTTGTTGCCAGTGGGCTTTGTATGTTGGGTGGGCACAGAGTAAGGCCAGTTTCGTTTGGACTGCTGTACAGTATCCAGCGAGGTTTGGAAAAGCCCAACCTCCCTCTGCCTTAGGTAGATATAAGGTTTTCTGAGATGTTCGGGGGTCTCCTGTTGTTCCAGATAAATCTCAATATAGTTGTTTGCCATGTAGAAAGATCTCTTTGTTACCGGGCACGGAACACACTGAAATAAATGCAATAGTGTTGGCAAAACATTAGTTTTGTTTACTTGTATTTTAGAGGGAGAGGGAGATGGGTCCACCGCTGCAAATCCGATTTGATCGTTGTTGTTAATGGTATGTAATTGTTTACAAACAAAGTAGATGTGGAGTGACCCAGTAGAATCCCTAGGTACTTAATATTATCTTAAGTCCCATTTCCTGGGATAGAAGTCTTAAATATTTTGTAGGACATCCTGCGGAAAAAAACAAGACCTCAGTTTCTGCCCAGTTTAAGGTGTACCCGGAGAGAGTAGAAAAAATTTGGATCTGACAGAAAACCTCTGGTTATGTTATTTATGGGTTGGTAAGATAAAGCAGAATATCATCTGCGTAGAGGGCTAGCTTATCATGGGTACCGTCCCCCCCCCCCAAGCTCAACTCCAGCTGTTTGTTGGTTAAGCCTTACTGCCTGAGCTAAAGGCTCAGTATACAAGGCAAATGGGAGTAGAGACAGGGGGCATCCCTGCCTGGTACTCCTTTGAAGTTGTAAAGGTTGAGAGACATGACCATTTGTGCAAATATATGCAGATGGGGAAGAGTAAAGCTTGAAAATAAAATTAATAAATGATTCTGCAAACCCAAAGCCGACCAGAAGCCCATGAAGGAAGGCCCACAAGACCTTATCAAAGGCCTTCTCTGCGTCCAGACTCATCAGGTAGGCTGGCTGTTTTGATTGAGTTAGATGGTCTACAGTGTGGACAGTTCTTCTGATGTTATCCATTGCCTGACGCTCCATGATAAAGCCAGTCTGATCTGCATGTAATAATGTTTGGATAATTTGCAAGTTTTTTGAAATTTTATTTAATTTTGCAAATATATTTCTATACTGTTACAGTTGATGAGCTTCTGCTCATAATGCCTGTAGCCAGCATTTGGCAATGAGTATGGGTTGTCAGCGACCTGCTGGGTGAGGAATATTGAACACCCCAAGGGCAGCTCTCCTTCCTCGTGGTAGGGGGAACACTGCTTCCTCATCATGACTGCTGCTGACTGGTGGAGACCAGTTGGCGGCACAGTCAGGAGGAACAGAAGGAGAGGGCTCACTGTTGGATTCCCATCACTCATGCCTGCCAACACACGCGTGGGCGGCCGCATAATGGCACACTGACACCCTGGGGAGAAAACCCGACGATCGAAGGAAAATACCATCTGGCTATGTCTGCACCCCTTGCAGGCTGTTGCACAACTGACATGGCTGGCTGCCACCACACTGGTCCTGGATATGTGGCGGATAACCTGTAAGTCTGTGAGAAGGTTGGTGATGGGGCTGGGGGGTGATGCCGGATGAGATTGGAGAGAGATTCTCAAGCACTCTCCGCCGTGTAGCCAACGGAAAGTTAGCAAAGCACTACAGACGGCTGCAGGGAGCAATAGCAAGGCACAACACTCACTCATTTACAGCTATGAAAAGGCATTTCCCAATCCTCCAGTGCATTTCAGTGGGTCAGCTGCAAAACATTTCCTGACTTTGATCCCAATAGAAACTGAGTTTCTATGCAGGCCAGCCCAAAAAGCAATTGGTAATTTAATTCACTTTAACCATTATTTCTAGTACATAATCACCATGGCAAGTATGTAAAACAAATATCAAGGGTGCATTGTAGGGGGTGGGGGATGGGGGCAATGGTCCTGGAACCATTTCTAGTTTATCTGACCCCTCAGCCTGAGGGTGGCAAAGTGCTGCAAGGATTTAAGAGCACTGCATCTTTAATTCAAGTGGCATTAACCTTTCCTTAAAGTTTCTAACTCTGTGGCCAGCCAAAGTGGTCTGACCGGCTTTTCTTGTCTTTGTTGCTGTGGAAACCCTCCCCAAACTCAGCCAGCTCAGCTTCTCATCCAGCAGAAATGAACTTTGCTACCTGGTAGAATGGGTGTGTTCAGCCGACAGCATTGACTGGAGACCAGACACAGAGAGGCCATCCTCGGCTTACGGCACCAGAACCTATGTCAACGCCTAACAACTAGGGTTGGATTTTAATTTCATTTGGTTCCTAGCACACAATAAATTGTGGACAGAATACCAAGTTCTGGTTGTTGGTATTCCGTTTTCAAGAATGGCAGGGTTTTAACAAAGAAAAAGTATTTTGCCATGCTTGAGCAGTACATCTGTAAGTTTAAAGGGCAGTACGCCAGATTCTTGGAAGGCAAATTTAAAACCATGTTTCTAGCCCTGATAACGTTTCCTCATCCATGTCTCTTGTCTGAACTCCGTGTATTATCCCAACAAGACCCTGTAGCACAGCACGGGGTACTAAACAAAAAGCACACCCATTATAAAGCTCTCTGCACTCTGTCAGCTTATCCCAGCAAGACCTGTAGCACAACACAGGGTATGAAACAAAAAGTACCCCCATTTTAAAGCTCTCTGCACCTCCATAATAAAGCTCTCGGTGCTATGTCACCTTATCCCAGCAAGGTCTGTAGCACAACATAGGGTACTAAACAGAATGCACCCCCCCAGTTTAAAGCTCTCTGCTAGCCAGCCCGGAGACCTGGGATCGGGCTGCTATCTTGGGTTGTCAGGGACCAGCGGTTTGGGGGGGGGGGATTCAGCACCCCATAGGACGCTCTTCTCCTCCTCCTCCAGGGAGGGAGGGACATACTCTCTGCTGCGCTACTGCCACTTAGCTGACCATAGGTGGTGGTACTAGTGGAGCCCTGAAGGGAAGGATGGTACTTCCTGATAGTGATGGGAGCATACATGCATGCTCATGCCACTGCAGTGCATGCCCACAAAGTACCCAGGGGAAGGGAGAATAGGGCAAAAGACTTTTGGCTGAGGCAGTATGATGCGGCGTCCTCCCGCTGGCCCTGTACCGCCTGCTGGGCTTCCCGCCTACCACATTCAGGCTAAACTCTCCAAAGCTTGGGGAACCTCAGGCAGATCAGCCCCAAGGGGAAACTGGGGGGCACTACACCAGGCAGGTGAATAAGTTCCAGAAACGGTGTGTGACTTGGCTGGGGAGGACGCTGCAGATGGGGACAGTGAAGCAGAGAAGAAGCAATCAATCAGTAAATAAATAACTGGATAAATCAAGCTCTCTGCTCCGTCATCTTTTCCCAGCAAGACCTGTAGCACAATACGGGGTACTAAACAAAATACACCCCTTTTTTAAAGCTCTCTGCTGTGTTACCTTATCCCTGCAAGATGTGTCTGTGTGTATTATTTCCCATACACCGGGAGTTGCGTGCACAGTCAGTCTGAGCAGCTGTCTCAAGACAGTGGGCTTTCAAACTGTCTAGCAGCCTGCTGACAGAAACAGAGGCATAGAATATGGTGGCAGATAAGGGCGGCTGGGCCCATCCAGTCTGCCCATGTTTTAATTTTTTTGTTAACTGTAAGACGCAGCAATACAGATCGTCACGACAGTCTGTTTCTCTGTGTAAAAATGAACTTCCAGGGACGTGGATGTGATGTTCAATCCACATGTCTTGGCAGTGTCCTTTCCCCTTGAAAATGTGTTGGAAAGTCTTCAAGCTGGCTCCTCCCACCCAGGTGGCAACTCTCCCAGCACTGCCCCATGATGCCAGTTTTTCCTTTCCCCTGAAAGAAGGTGGTTCCCTCCTTATCGCTCTCGCATATACTGAGGCTCTTTGCTAATTTTTTGCTTTAATTATTTAAAAAAAAAAAAACACTTTGTCTTCATCTGTTGTTCTCGCTGCCATTATGGACGATGCAAAATCTGCTTCAGGGTTGGGCAACTCATGTTGTGATCAGATCCACACATCTTGTGCATATTTTGCCTGGGCCACGAGTATGATGTCCAGGCCTGCATCCATTGCCATTCATTTTTACCAGCTACCTTGGAAGATCACCTCAACTCGCCTACTCCTTGACCATCTGGATGACGGGGATCCACCCATTTGTTAAAAGGACACTTGTTGGTGGACCCTGCAGCCATAGAAACCACCCGAGCAAGTTGTGGCTTTCGAGGAGGCCGCAGCCCAGGCCACACTGCAGTCCTCCTCGGCTTCAGCCTTTTTTCTACTCCCTTTGGTTGCATCTTTTACTAGGGTGTTCAAGGGCTTGTGCTAATTCCTACCCACCCATGAGCAGGGTCCTAAGGGCACAAATTCGAAGAAACCAAAAAACGACAAGGAGAAAGAGACCAAGAAGCAGTCTTGCCGATGATCGTGGGATCAGGAGCGCTCTTGGGCCTCTGATTCCCTCACTTCGCTGGAGCACCCGACTTTGGCCGGTGCTTTGGATTTGGCCACCAGCTCCACGGTCTCCCTGTCGGGCCAGTTGGCTGAGACTCAGGTTGACTCTCCGGCTGAGATTTTTCTTGACCCAGGTGATATTTTGTCTACCGAGAAGGTTGACACTTCCCTGTCCAGGACTCGAGTTCTGACATTCTCTCGGGGGTGACGGGGCAGTCTGCTGTTCTGCTGCCCCCACTCTGGAGCGTCAGGACCTGGAGGGGGCCTGGTCTTTACTGGCTCCCTCTGAGACCCACCGCCAGTCCTCCTGGTGGTCTCGGTCTTGCTCCAGAAGCCCGGATTCTGGCAACCTCCATCGTTCGTGACGCTTGCGCTCTAAATGCTCCGGCAAGCAGTGCTGCCGCTATTCCTCCTCATCCTCCTCATCCTTGGGTGAGAAGTGGCACTGGTGCAAGCTGCGTCGGTGCTGCAAGGATCTTATGTGGCAACAGCCCTGGCTGACCTGGATCAAGCCGATCCTGGCCTCTCTGGCCCTTCCTTGGGTGCCACTTCCTGAGCCACAGCAGACCCCCGCCATGGAAGGAGCTGGTTCGTACGGTCCCAGCATGGACCCCTCTGGCCTCTCCACGGATTCTGGTGGAGCCACCGCCTAAACAGCAGGTGATTGGCACCCTGATTAAGGACACACGGATGGGCAAGAGGTTACCCCATCAGTTGTTGGTCACCATCACCCCAGACCGCCCTTGCCAGGTGAATGGGAACTCTAGCAGTTGACCTCTTTTTCACAATTTTTCGGAATTGGAGGGGGTCCTCCCTCCACTCCCATCAGCTGGACATGGAGTCGGCGGGGGACTTGTCAGTGGATTAGGGCCCCACTTCCTTTATGGGCCTGCTCCACTTGATTTCCGAGTCTACAGGTCTCCAGCTGGAGCCTGTTCAAAAGCGGGAATGATGCCCACTCACCAAGATGCTAGACTGAGGTGACACTCCTATGGAAGCCTTCCCAGTGCAGGATGCTATTCTTGGTACTGCCCTGGAGCTGTGGCAGCATCCAGCATCTTGCCCTGTCCTGTCAGCCTGGATGGCCTGCAAGTATGCGGTCCTTACTGGATCCCTGTTGGGATTCACTGGAGCATCCCTCGGCTGAGGGGCTCATAGCTGTCACAAACTCACTCAGCAGATCAGGCCCTCTACTCCCAAAGTGCCAACCTCTGAACGCAGTCTTGCGAACAGTGTAACAGACAAGGTAACCCTCTTGTCTGTTTTTTGTGAGTTCGGATCAACCTTTGGTCTCAGTTCTGGAGGGATTCAAACTGTTAACCTCTTGCTAGCATACCCAATGCACAGGCTCAGATATATCTGTCTTCGGGGGGCCAGATATCTTTGCCTGCGGGCACCTAACCAGGTATTCAGAGATGAACCCTTTAAAACTTTAATAAAGACCTCAGATTTAAAACGCTTCTCTTTCCAGTTTGGTACCACCATACAAGCTTTGTCTGCTGTCTGCTAGCCATAAATGTTTCTTGGCAAAAGAAAGCAATTCAAAGACAGACCAGGTTTGCTCTAAAATGAGAGTTTTTACTAAAATATATAATAATACGTCAAATATACAATACAGAACTCGTATCAAAAGACATACAAATCTTTAAAACAGAACAAGGTTTAAAACAAAACAAGGTTTAAAACAGTGCAATTCCTACAACAATATTTAGATTTTGTCTAGCTTTTTAAATACCTGTTTTCAGTGCTCAGATGTTTTCTTGGTCAGTGTCAGAAAAAAAGCATCTCTCTGCAGTAAAAGAGAATAATCTTTACAAGCAGTATTGGCCAACCCCTTTTGGATGAAGTCATCCAGCTCCTCCTTGGTCAAATATCTAAAAAATATATATTTCTATACAACCACAGGATGCAATTTTAAAGTATTAATTCTGCAACCTTAGCATAACTCAAGTTTCAAATGACACTTTCTTTGATCTCATGCTGTACCCTCCTCACACAGGCTTCACATGGTCATTTATGACCTCTCACCTCTGTGTAATATCCTAGCTTCCATTTCTAACGTCATAAACCTAGTTTATGATTTCTCTCTTAACAAAATTAACTTAAACAAGTCTGTAATTAGCTCAGAGAAACAGGATCCTTAATAAAAGTCTTCCAGGTAACACATTTTCTCTAAAAAAAAAAAAAAACTGAGTGCGTGTGAACTCACATACTGTCAGCCGTTTCCCATGGCTTTCATCTCTCAGCTGGAATCTGGGGGGGATGAGTGAGGTCATTCCTAGCATTTGAATTTTCAGCAGAGACATTAATACATTTTATATTAAAAAAAATATATTACAGCACTCAGAACTGCCTGTCTACGTCACAATAGCCGACTCGGTTTTTCGGTGCATGGGCAATGTTGGGACATGGACAAAACTCCCAATGAAGAGTCCAAGAATTTCAACCACATGGTGAAAAAAGTGTATGCTGCCTCTTCGCTCGGCCTTCAGCAAGTGAGTTTGGCCCTTCTGATGGCCCATTTCTCACGTGCTCTCTTGGGGTCCCTGGACGAGGTGCTCCCCCACCTCCCTGCAGTCCTGCAAACCACTGTCAAGCAGGTCTGAGACCAAGGCTGCGCTGTTGTGAAACAGCAGTTCCAGACGGCCATGGACCTTAGTGACTCTTGCGCCTGGTCCGTGGCCACGGCAGTTGCCATGTGCTGCAGGGCTTGGCTGCACATCTCCACCTTCACAGTAGATATGCAGCACAAGTTGGCAGATGTGTTCTTACATAGAAACATAGAATTTGACGGCAGATAAGGACCGCTTGGCCCACCTAGTCTGCCCATTTCCCTACCTAATGGATAAGCTGCAGATCCTAGTTAACCAGCAGCCTACTTCTTTCTGCCCCAACCCCCTAGAATTGCCTTATGACTGTCCCATGCATGCTTGAATTCCACCACTGTTTTTGACTCCACAACCTCCTCCGGAAGGCCGTTCCACGCATCCACAACCCTCTCTGTGAAAAAATACTTCCTTAAATTACCTCTGAGCCGACCCCCCTCTATCTTCAAATTGTGCCCCCTTGTTCTTGCACACCTCTTGTTTTGAAAGATGCTACCCTCTTGAACTTTAATTCCCTTGAGGTACTTGAAAGTTTCTATCATGTCCCCCCTATCCCTCCTTTCCTCGAGGCTATACATATTAAGATCCTTAAGTCACTCTTCATATGTCTTCCGGTGCAGACCCTGCACCATTTTAGTTGCCCTCCTCTGGATAGCTTCCATCCTGTCTGTGTCTTTGCAGAGATTGGGTCTCCAGAACTGCACGCAATACTCCAGATGGGGTCTGACCAGCTGTCTGTACAGAGGGATAATAACTTCCTGTTTTCTACTGGTGATGCCTCTTCCTTTGCATCCCAGTATCCCCCCAGCCCTCCTTGCTGCCCTCTCACATTGCTTGCCCACCTTTAGGTCATCTGATATGACTACCCCCAGGTCCCTTTCCATTTTTGTTGTTGTTAGTATCTCATCCCCATTGTGTACTCTTCCCCTGGGTTTTTGTTTCCCAGGTGAATTACCTTGCACTTCTTAGCATTGAATCTAAGCTGCCATACATTTGACCATTCCTCTAACCTTGCCAAGTCCCTTCTCATCCTTTCCACCCCACCTTGTGCATCAACTCTGTTGCAGATCTTTGTGTCATCTGCAAAAAGACATACTTTTCCTTCCAGTCCCTCTGCAATGTCGCTTATAAAGACATTGAAGAGGACTGGTCCTAATACAGAACCTTGCGGTACCTCACTAGTAACCCCCCTTTCTTCAGAGTGGACTCCATTTACTATTACTCTCTGTGTCCTATTCTCCAGCCAATTCTTTATCCAGGCTGTCATCTTGGGACCCACTCCCAGGCTGGCTAACTTGTATATTAATCTTTTGTGTGGGACTGTGTCAAATGCCTTGCTAAAGTCTAGGTAGGCCATGTCCACAGCCCCTCCCTGATCTACTACTTTGGTCACCCAGTCAAAGAAATCTATCAGATTCGTCTGGCATGACCTTCCCGCTGTGAATCCATGCTGCCTTGGGTCCTGTGCCCCTCTGGCCTCAAGATAATCGACAATTTTTTCCTTCAGAAGTGATTCCATCATTTTCCCTACCACTGAGGTTAAACTAACAGGTCTGTAGTTCCTGCTTCTGCCTTGCTCCCACTTTTGTGAAGGGAATCACATCTGCCCTCCTCCAGTCCTCGGGTACCACCCTATCCTCCCATGATTTGTTAAAGAGGGTAGTCAGTGGTGTCACTAGTTCTACCTAGTTCTTTTAGAATTCTGGGATGAATCCCATCAGGCCTCATTGCTTTGTTCACCTTCAGTTTTAAGAGTTCTTTCAGAACCCTTTCTTCTGTAAATGGGCTGGTATCAATTTCTGTATCCAGAGTGTTTCTACTGTTTGTTTTAGGTACCTCCCCTCTTCCTTTGTAAATACTGAGCAAAATATTTTGTTTAGTATCTCTGCCTTTTCACAGTCACCCTCTGCCCACCCTCCCTCCCTTTAGTCAGCCTCACTATCCCTCCTTGGTCTTCCTTTGCTCCCTGATGTACCTATAAAGGTTTTATCCCCTTCTTAACTGAGTTGGCTATCTTTCCTCGGTTTGGGCCTTTGCTGTTCTGACTGCCTTCCCAGCTTCCTTTGCTTTAACTGATCGGTTCTCTGTCCTGCTCCTTCTGTGATTCCTTGTACTTCCTGAATGCTTTCTTTTATCTTGAACCTTCACTGCCACTTCCTTTGAGAACCATAGTGGTTTCTACATCATTTCGTTTTGTTTATTTGCTTCACACAAAGGCTTGTTACCTCTGTGATGGCAGTTTTATTATTCCCCATTGTTCTTCCACCCTCCTTCTTGCCCATTTGCTAGTGCATTCCTTGGCACTCACCCATTTGGCAAAGTCAGCCCTCCTAAAGTCCAGTACTTTTGCCTTTGTATGACTTGACTCTATTGCTGTGTTTATTGTGAACCATACTGTTCGATGGTCGCTAGTTCCCAGATGGCTACCCACTTCTACATCTGTGATCCTCTCTTCATCTCCATTTGAGAGAACCAGGTCTAAGATTGCTCCCTCTCGAGTGGGCTCCAGTACTAGTTGTCTAAGGCATGCCCCCTGTAGGGCATCTAAAATAACCCCACTCTTGGAAGTGGTTGCTGCAGCTGCACTCCAGTTAACATGTGGCATATTCAGATCACCCATCAGCAATATCTCCCCTTTTTCTGCCATTCTAAGTATACTTTCTATCATTTCCTTGTCCATTTCCTCTCCCTGAGAAGGGGGTCTGTATACAACCTCTGTGCAGATTGTGGTTCCATTGCTGGTCTCCAAATTTAGCCACAGTGCTTCTTCTCCTCCCTGTTTTCCCATTTGTTCTGTTGCTTTGATTCCTTCCCTTATGTAAAGAGCTACTCCTCCTCTTTTACCCTCCCTGTCCCTCCTGTAGATAGTGTATCCTGGTATGTTTACGTCCCAGTCATGGTTTGTGTGTACCATGTTTCTGTGACTGCCATGATATCCAGATGTTCCTCCTCCATCAAGGCCACTAATTCAGGAAGCTTGTTACTCAGACTATGGGCATTGGTACTCATTGCTCTCCATTTTTTGATGGCTTTACCTTCTGTTGCAGCATCCCCCACTAACCTTTCTACTTCTGTCTTTTTCTCATTTAGTACCCTGTTTTGTAGGGAGAGGCTGGGATTTTCCTGCTGCTTATCAGTGCCTCCCCCCTTGACTAGTTTAAAAGCTTGCCAATGAAGCATTTAAACCTATTGCTCAAAATAATTGTTCCCTTCCTGGACAGGTGCAGACCATCCTGCCAGTATAGGCTGGTGTCCTTCCAGGTGGAACCCCAGTCCCCAATGAAGCCAAACCCCTGTTCTCCACACCATTTTTTCAGCCATTCATTAAACTGCATGGTGCAAAGTACCCTCGCCTCACTCATGCCATTGACAGGCAGCACCTCTGAGAAGGATACTGTGTGTGCTACTTGTCTTAGGCCCCTCCCCAATTCTACAAAGTCCTTCTGCACTGCTCTGATCTCATGTTGAGCCAAGTCATTTGTCCCTAGGTGGACAGTGACATCCAGCTCCGACTCCCGTACAGCTGTTCTCGTGATCCTGAGGATGCGCTTCCTCTCCCTCCAAGCCATGGCACCAGGCAGGCATCTTACTTCAGTTTTCCCTGCTTCCCCCAGTTCTATCCCCCCTAATAATTGAGTCCCCCACCAGGAGCTGCTTCCTTTCCTTGTGATGTCCTCTGCCTCCTTCCTGTGGGCCTCCCTTGTGATAGTTGTCCTCAGCCTCCTTAGTCTCCTCTGTGGGTGCATCCATAGGGGAGCTATGCTCCCCCAGAATGGTGTATGGATTGTGGAGTGGAACAACTGACTGGGTGTGCCTCTGTTCTACCATCCTCACCCTCCCTGAGCCCACTGTAGTCCAACTACTGTGCTTTCTTCGCAACCTCTGAGGTAGTGGTGGTGGCTCTGGTGCTCCCTGGATGGGGGAGGTTCTCTTCCTACTGTCCAGTGTGGCCTGGGGGAAGGTTCCCTTACTACTGTCCAATGTGGCCTGAAGACTGGCAACTTCCTCCCTCAGGGCAGAGAGTTGTCTGCAAACAGAGCAGCATCTCAGCCTCCAGAAAGACTCCCGGAAGACTGCTGCCCCACAGCCATTACATTGCACTACTCCCCACATGTTTATCTACTTTTTTTTTTTTTTTTTTGTGTGTTTGTATGTGTGATTGGTTTGTTTATATAGAAATAAATATATATATATATATATATATATATATATATATATATATATATATATATACTGTATATATATTATACAGTGTGTATGCTTGTATTGTCAGTGCAGTGTGCTAGAGAGGATATGACCGTGATATGCACCTTGCACTCTTAAGAAATGTCAGAATCCCAGGTATAAAGGAACTATTTCCAGGGGTGGGTGGGGTGGGGTGGGAAGGGTTGGGCCTAAACTGTGCCCTCACAAAACAATCAGCTAAGAGCTCTGACCCACCGCTGCGATGAGTGCTTTCCTGTCAGCAAGATACCCTACACAACAATTTGACAAAGAAAATACCCTGTTAATCAAACAGAGAAAAATCCAGACATCCAAGTCAGACACAGGTAAAACCTCCCCAGCCCCAAAACAGTCTGGTGGTTTGTGCTCTGAAAGCAGTCAGCCCCAAAATAAGGCAGCTGTGCTTTAAACTCTTCCTGCACTGAAAATCTTAAGAATTGTAACAAAGACCGTCTTTTCCTGATAATTCTAAGTTCCTTATTTCACCTTTCAGTTAGAAGTAGCCTCCACCTGCACCTTCTTGGGGACCGACTTGTTCGGGTCCGGGTTAGAGGGACACCTCACCAAGACTGAAAAGTTCAGTGCCACCTTGGACTCTGACATCTGCCCAGAAGGATTCTAAGGGGTCTAACCCCTCTAAGAAGAAGCCCTTTTGGCCCGCCTCTGCTCCTGTGGCCAAACCTGCTCATCCCCAGGCTGGTCCGCAGCAGACCTGACACCCATGGCCCAAGTCTGTTGCCACGGTCATCAGGAGAAGCCCAGAAGTTGTGGTCCCTCAGGTGGGCCCTTCTCCGCTTCCTAGTTTGCCCAGTGATGGGATGGGGTGCCCTCCCCACTCCCGTTCTGAACCCCCTGGGGTCTCCTGTGGGGGGGCCGGCTCCACCACTTCCTTTCTGCCTGGTCCACTGTTACCATGGACAGGTGGGTTCTCGAGGTGGTCAGCCAGGGTCTGCCTCTGGAATTTGATGCCTACCCACCCAGCTGAGCCCGCACCCCACGGGAGGACATGGTGTCTGTAGATGTTCGGTCGGCCCTTCGGGACATTGCCCAGCTCTTTCGCAAGGAAGTAGTGGCTCCTGTCTTGGATCCTCCACCTTAACCATGTTTCATCTCCAGGTACTTCCTGGTACCAAAACGGATGTGGAGCTGGCACCCCAGCTTAGATCTGCACAACCTGAACAAATTCCTCATGTTCCGCGCCTTCAGGATGGTAGCTCTGTCTCAAATCATACCATCTCTCATGCAAAACATGTGATTTTGCTCTCTGGATCTCCAGGATGCATTCTTCCACATCTCGATCCGTCCGTCTCACCAGCAGTCCCTCCACTTTTGAGCAGAAGGAACCCTTTATGAGTTCCAGGCCATGCCATTCGGCCTGTCTTCAGCTCACAGGGTCTTCACCAAATGCATAGCAGTAGTGGCTGCCCACCTGAGGTGCTGGGAGTCCAGGTATACCCCTACCTGGATGACTGGCTCATTGCGGATCCCTCCAGGCAGGACGTGGAGTGGTCCAGGGACCTGGCCATACAGACCTGTCTCTCTCTTGGCCTCCTGGTCAATGAGGCCAAATCAGAACTCATGCCCTCGCAGGTGATTCACTTCATTGGGGCAGAGCTCGACTCTTGCAGAGCCATGGCTTGGCTCCCGGGGGACAGGGCAGAGGTTCTTGCCTCCTTTGCCCAGTCATTTCGAGTTGGGCAGTTACGCCCTGCATGGGACTTCCTGTGCCTATTGGGATACAATAGCAGCCTGCACCAGCATGGTCCATTGGGTCCGCTGCAGAATGCACCCCCTGCAGTGGGAACTTGCCAGCCAGTGGTCTCAGCGCAGGGGTCACTTTGACCAGTTGGTCACTGTGACCCAGCGGATGTGGAGTGCCCTCCAGTGGTGGTTAGTCCCAGAGCATCTGCAGGAAGATATCTGTTTGCCCGCCCAGAGCCAATGGTCATCCTAACAGATTCCTCTCTCATGGGCTGGGGAGCCCACTTGGGGGACCACAGAATCCATGGGCTCTGGACTCCCGAGGAGTCCTGATGCCACATCAACTGCTGAAGCTCAGGGCGGTTCAGCTGGCACTGACCACTTTTGCACCTCATCTCAGGGGTAGGTGGTTCAGATCCAGACAGACAACACCATGACAATGTACTACCTCAACAAGCAGGGTAGCACGCACTCCCTTCTGCTGTGCAGGGGAGCTCTCTGTATCTGGACCCTTGTGCGCAGCATGGAGGCCTATCTCCTGGCCATCCATGTGGCCGGATACTCCAACCAACTGGCAGATACTCTCAGCCAGGTGGCGAGGCATCTCATGAGTGGTCTCTCCATCCTGAGGTAGTACACAGTCAGTTTTCCAAATGGGGCACCTCTTTGCTGGACCTGTTTGCCTCCAGGGACAACGCAAAGCTGAGGCTGTTTGTGCCCACTCCCTTCGGCTGGAAATGCTACAGGGGGATGCCTTCTCAAGGCCCTGGACCTCTGGCCTCCTCTTTGCCTTCCCTCCATTTCTCTTGATCCACAAAATGTTGCTCAAGGTGAGGAGGGATCAGGCTCCTGAGGCATCTTCCTCTATGCCTGGACCTATTCTCGAGCCATAAGGGGCAGGTACTCCACCTGGACCTTCAATCCCTGCACCTGACAGCCTGGTTCCTGAGCGGCTAGAGTTCCAGGCTTTAGATCTCTCTGAAGATGTCCTCTACATGGTTGAGGCATCTCTGAATGAGCTGACCAGGAAATGCTATGCCTTTAAATGAAGAGGTTCACCATTTGGTGCCAGGGCAAGGGGTTGGACCCTTTGTCCTGTCCTGTGGCTAGCATCCTTGACTACCTCTGGTCCCTCTCTGTCGTGCCTTAGGTTGATGACCCTCAAGGTGCATCTGGCAGCCATCTCTGCCTACCGGGCATGGGCCAGTCATCAGTCGGCACAGGAGAAGGTGGTCTGGCACTTTTTCAAAGGCCTTGACCACATTTCCCCTCCAGTGTGTGAACCACCACCACCTTGGGATCTGTTGCTGGTTTTGACAAAGTTCACGGCCCCCAAAACAGCCCCTTCCCTTGCCTGTGGGTCTGTTTGCAGACCTTAACATGAATACATTGGAAACCAGGAGGGAAGGGGGGGGATATGATTGAGACGTACAAGTTCTAGCAAGGAAATAACAGGGTGGATTGTAAGGACTTGTTCACAAGGAACGAGAGCACCGTAACTAGAGGATATGGGTGGAGATTGACAAGGAAGGGAGATTCAACAGGAAGTTCCTCTTCACTTAACGGATAGTAAATGAATGGAATAGACTGCCCAGAGGGGTGATTGAAGCCATAACTGTGATGGGGGGGGAGGGGAGAGACAGATAAGAGAATAGTGGGACCCACAGGTAGAAGATGGGAAGCGATACCTGGAGAAGGGGTTTATACATCAGCCACTAGAGCTATCGGAACTCTAAATCCATCCTGGCGTTTATAGTATGGTGCTAGTCAGAGAAATCGGCAGACTGGAAGGACCTCTGGGCCTATTCCTATCAATGCAACCTATCTTTCTATGTACAGTTTGTTTAAGTAAGGGTTTAATTATCAAAGCACTGGCTGAACTTTCTTCCACCGCCTACTCAATGAGCGTTACTACTAGCTATCTATCTGAGACTGTACCATGACACCAACCAGCTGTCCAGGAGAGCCCGAAGAATGCTACCAATTCACAAGATGGCTGGTGTTGCCAGTCACAAAACTCTTCCTTAGATTGGCTGTGGAAGTAGGAGTCAGAACTTTGCAGAGGAGGAACATTTTTTTTTATAGCGTCGTCTTCCTGCCTCTGCTGAACTTTCTTCTGCCTGACAGCATGCAGCAAATGTTAGCTAAAACACAGACACTAGGGAGGTTGTTGAGGAACAGCGAGAAGAAGATGGGGTCGCAAGATGGAGCCTTTGGACACTCCAGAGGTGATATGAAAGGGTGGGGATAAGGAGTTGCCAGCCTGGACTGACTAATGTTGGCCCGTGAGATAGGAGCAGAACCACCCTGCCGGTGGGTCAGGCAGCCCAGTCACAGTCTACTTACCTAGGAGAGCAGGATGAACTCCCACATCAAAGGCCTTGGCTACGTCAATGAATATGGTGGCAGTAATCTTTTCCTTATCCATCCCCTTTAGGATAGTATCAGTGACATGGAGAAGGGAGGAACAGAGGAGTAGGTATTCTGAAAGCCAGACTGAGAAGGTTGGGGGGGGGGGGAGAGAATGAGAGAGAGAATGAGAATGACTCAAGGTAGGAGGAGAAATGGTGAGCACCAGTTTCTCCTGGAATTTAGCCAGAGTAGGGGCTAAACAGAGGGTGCTAGTTAGCTTGTTTCCAAGTATAGGGAACAGCCCTAAGTCGAAAGGAGAGATTAAGGGGAGTGTGATGAGGAGGGCAGCAATAGTTGGACGAGAGAGTTGAAGTAATTTAAAGTCAAGTCCATTGTGCATAACAATAAAACTTGGAATAAGACTAACAATTTTGGCATAAAGGGCCATTTTCAGGACATAACCCCTGCCCAGGAATGACAGAGGCAGGGTTTTCTGTCTGTCCAGTTAATTTTGAACAAACTGCAGCATTGGCAGGTGGTTTGCAACCTATAGATCGGTATGTTTTGGGGTGATTGACTTTGAGGTATTTGAACCCCAGTGCAAGTCATCCAAAGGGTAGGGTTTTGGGCAATAGTGTGGTATTGAATGTATGTAGAGGCCTTACCTAGGAGGTGACTGACTATCGTTATTTAGGATTGGTGTTTGATTCCGAACTAACATTTTCACAACATATTGCTGAGTTAAGTTACTAATACAAATAGGAAGTTGGGGGCACTTCGGCGTACCACTAAACGTCTAGGTCAAAGATCCAGGAAACATTAATAGAACAGATTGTTTTACCATCCAGTAGTATCATTTATAGAGTTGCAAACAAAGGTACACTAGATAAACTTGACAAAATACAGTTCAAATTGGCTAGATTTATTCTTGGATGTGATTTCAATACACATCATTGCTTTATATCGAAAACAATAGGGTGGCAAACATTAGACATCAGAAACAACATGGTATGGTTAAAGTTGTTACATAATTTTGTTTGTAAAACACCCAAGGCATTATTTTTCAGTAACTGCTTTGGACAGAAAAACAGAGTCAACTTGAGTACTAACTGGATCTGTTCACGTTAACAAAACATTGCCTGACTTAAGACCAGATATGAAGCTAAAACCTTATGTTATCAGGCTGCAGCCATATGGAATAAACTTCCCCTCACTGTACGTACTACTGCATCCTACAATAAGTTTAATAACTAATTGAAATCTATTTTTCCTCTTGTGTGTAATTAACTTTCAAGATACACTATTTTGTTGACTATGTATTGTCTGTGGGTCTATTATGAGTGATGCAGTGTGTGTTATGTATTTATGTGATGTGCGCAGAGAGTTGAGGCGCTGGATGCCACACCTTATGCCACACCAGCGACCTACGGTCGGGAGTGACCTCAGGTGCTGGAGGGTTGGCTTGGGGGGGGAGGAGGATCAAGTGTCCCAGAGACTGCTCTCCTCCAGGGAGGGTGGGAAGGGACTACCGCGGATGCACTAACTCTTGGTGGCTGGGGGTCGGTGCATGCCGTGGATAGCTGTGGGGTCGATGTGGGCTGATGGATGTGCCATGCACGGACGCGCGCAGGGCAGTGCCCTTGGTGTTACTGCACACCCGCGTCTTGGGGGAGGAAACAAGCACAGAAATCCTCCATGGGCACAGTGAAGGTGGATCTGGCGTCGCGGCAACATCATAACATTTTATCTTTTTATCTTATTATAGACTTCTCCCCAGTTACCTGTCTAGCCAGAGGGGTATCCATTTGCATTAATAGTTTGCAGTAACTTAAAGCAGGAAGAGATTCTTTTGTTTTTATTACAATGACCAGCAGCTGGTCATCTGCGTACATAGATATCATTGGTGCAGTTCCTTTGACAGGTATCCTGTGGATCTGAGATATTCCTTGATTGCCCTGGCAAGGGGTTTGCTTACTGTAGCAAACAATAAGGATGACTGGGCGACCCTGTCAAATGCCTCTCCTCTGGGAGAATGGTTGCGAAAACAATCTGTTTGTATGGTTGCTTGAGGGTTTCTCTACATCACTGAATGTTTCGTATAGAAGAGTTGCCAAAACCCATTGCCTTCATTATTTACCAGAAGTTGTCACACTCAACACGGTCAAAGGCTTTTCCACATCAAGAGAGATCCCCACAGGGTTGTCCTTATTGTGTTCTGCACCCTTTGCAAGAACATAAGAAAAGTTCTGAGGTTGGCTGCTGTGTTTTGTCCCTTCACAAATCCAGATTGGTCTGTGGACACCAGTCTGGGTAGAACCTTTTCAGTCTAGAGGCCAGTGTCTTGGCATATATTTTAGGTCTTGTTCACACTGTGCTATTTAAAACGTTTTATCAGTGTGAAACGTTTTAAATAACCATAACTCTCGATAGCATTAAGCACTTAGCACGACTTGGGAACCGCTTTAGTGAGCCGTGCCCAAAACCTGCTTCGAGGTAGGCTTGAGCATGGTTTTGAAAACTGTTCCAATTGTAATTCAGACTTACCGTCAGTGCGAGCCGGAGAGCACTGTTTCCGGAGCATGATTCTGCAGCTTTCTGTGTCACATCCATGATGCAATGCATCTGTGTCCCAGAATGCCTTATCGTTGATGTTTTCTGCATGTGCAGCTAATGGGGAAGTGGAGGGAAATTTGTATAATCGAGGTATAATTGCGGTGGCATTCCTGCACAGCAGTTTGTGGGTGTAAAAAATTTTTAGTATTGTGTATTTTGGAGTCAAGTGCTTAATTGCAGGAGCGAGCATATCTGTGATTGAGGCGCAGTGTAACAGTGATTATACATTATTTTGTGCAGTCAGTCTGTGCAGTTCAGGAGCTGTCAGCATGTCTGTGATTGAGGCGCAGTGTAACAGTGATTATACATTATTTTGTGCAGTCAGTCTGTGCAGTTCAGGAGCCGTCAGCATGTCTAATGACAGAGCAGCCAGCTGGGATGATCATTCCTTCAAGGCATTGATGGACTGTTGGTCAAGTGAGACAGTGCAAAATGAGTTGAACAGCGTGCACAGGAATACAAAAGTATATGAATGTGTGTCTCAGCACCTGTCTGAACTAGGTATAGAAAGGACTGCTAAACAGTGCAGGGAAAAAAATCAAGCAACTGAAGGTTAGATATCATCATGTGAAAGACAAAAATAGTGTCAGGTGCAAAACTAACAGTATGCACCTTCTTCAAGGAACTTGGCCAAATCCTGGATACCAGGCCCACCACTGAGCCCAGCATTGTGGTTGAAAGTGCAGAACAAGCACATGATACAACAGATGTTACTGCCACCGAAGACTACCTTGTGGAGGAGCTGCCAGTGTCAGGTATATATTTACATTTGTTGTCCTGCACCCTCCCCCAACCACCTCCAAACTGTAAACTCAGTACTCTTGTTGATCTTTACAGATAATGAGAGGGAAGGTGAAGAGGTACATCGCACTGAAGCACCTACAGACATCTCCTCAGGAGTTGAGCAAGCTGTAGAATGTGATAGTCTGCTTGACACCTCAGCAAGTCATGCCAGCACCAGTCCACTGATGTCTTCAGCTGAGAAACATGGATCTGTTTCTGAACCACTCCAAAATGTGAGGAAGAAAAAGAAAATTAACTGTCTGCAGGAAGTAATGGAGGCCCTGTTTGAACCTACCCGCAAGCTCCTTGTTGACCAACGTCAAGAAATGATGAAGGCAGAAGAAGAAGAGCGAGCCTAGAAGGAACTTGAAATGGAGGAGCGAATGAGAAAAGCTGAGGCAGAGCAGTCTGCTTCATTTTTTGTCAACCTTCTAGAAATACTGCGCTCCAATAAACAACCCCCCCCTCCAAAAAAAAACACA
The DNA here is from genome assembly GCA_016271365.2 of Neoceratodus forsteri. Classification (NCBI taxonomy): domain Eukaryota; kingdom Metazoa; phylum Chordata; order Ceratodontiformes; family Ceratodontidae; genus Neoceratodus; species Neoceratodus forsteri. The sequence continues at coordinate 237,781,748 of CM057450.1, forward strand.
GCAGGCTTTTCATCACACACTGCCACAGCAACATCCCCAGGTGCCGTATCTTCCCGGTACTACTCCGGCAGTAGTAAAGGCTCCACAGAGCAATGCATACGGTGCCATGTACAGTACAGCTGGTCAAGCAGCATGACCATCGCTGTTCTGGGTGGCACTGACACTGCCGGACCAAGCTGCTTAAACCCTGCCACATATTATGGCACTGCAAGTGCAAACCGCACTATAACTGATGACTTGTTCAGTGAGGACATGACATGGACTGAACTGTGATGACAGTCAGCATAATTATTTACTTGATTGAAACGTGCTGTTGCATGGAATTCTGCAGACAGTCTCACAGTGTGTCATCAGAGCGGCCCAATGTTTGTCATTACTTTTCAAGAATGTATAGTTATGCTGTCCCTACACCTGTGTTTGTACTTTTTAAAGTTTTTCACAAAGTTGTACCGTGTAATTGTGACAGTTGGTGTTTACAAATAGTTTAACATGCAAGAACATTTTATTTTTTTTGCTGTTACTGAGTATTGATTACAGATAATGTTGACATACATTGTTGTTGAACAACTCTTAAAACTGTTTTAGAACTTTAAACTTTTAAAAGTTTGTTCACAGAGTAATCACCGTTTAACAATGTTAACAATTTGTTCGTTGAAAAACTTTTAAAAACTAAAAAGTTACTGAAGTGTTGTAAAGTAATAAGCCGTGTTCTACATTTAATACCATGCTAACGATTAGTCCGTGTTGAACTGTGCTTGCTTACTGCACAACAGAAAGCATACATAATGCAGAAAACTGTTTCCGTTCATAATATGGTTACTTTTCCTTGGCAGTTGTACTTTTTTAACTGCAATAGTACTTCCAGTTGTCAATTAATGCAATACAAAAAAAAAATATATAGGTTATGCAGTGATCCACACAGACTTGTAGTGCACATTGTGTACTGGCTGATGTTACAGCCAAATGCACCACTGTTGTGTGCATCGAGGTACTGTATAATTTTATTATAATAAAGCTTTTAAAAGCATCACCCTGCAGATCTCTTCTTGAAACAGACCCATCCATGCACCAAGCACTGCATCACAGCAGCATAGTATGTACATATTATATGGAGCCATGCAGAAAGGTAGCTAGTACCTCCCGGATTGAATGTGCCCGACAACCAGTCTCTGCAACTGAAGTGTCATCAAGGTGCATTTGATCATTTCCTGGTTGTTGATGGCATCCATTGCTGTAGGAATGCCTGAGTCTTGGCCTCGCATAGATTATGTAGCACACGGCATACAGCAACAATAACTGGGGTATGATCTAGAGAGAACTCCGTGCGCTTCAAAAGACATCTCCATCGCCTTTTCAACCTGCCAAAAGCACATTCCACAACCATACAGGCACGACTGAGCCTGTAGTTGAAGTTACACTTCCTTGGGTCTGTGTAATCAGGAAAAGGTTTCATGACCCAGGGAAGTAGTGGGTAGGCAGGATCACCGATCAGTACAGTGGGAACTGTCACACCTCCAGTGACTCTCTCAGAAGCTGGAAAAAGAGTGCCACTCTGGCCCTTTTTAAAGACAGCACAATCTTTAAAAACTCTGGCATCATGCACCCTGCATGGCCAACCAATATTCACATCTTCAAAACAGAATTTGTTGTCCACCACTGCTTGCAGTACTATGGAGTAATAGCTTTTGCGGTTAAAGTACTCGGTGGCATTTTCTGGGGGGCAGATAATGGGCAGATAAGTGGCATCAGTAGCTCCTCCACAACACAGAAAGCCCCATTCATTCTCAAAACCAGCCACAACTTCATGAATATTAGCAAAACGGATGACACGTGGCAGTAAAGCAGCCACTATGGCACTGCAAACTTCACAAACAATCTCGCACACTGTTGAACAGACAACCCCAAAAAGATGGGCCAGGGTCCGATACTCAACATTGGTGGCTAGCTTCCACAAGGTTATCGCAAGACGTTTATCAACAGGCACACATTTGCGGGACTGGGTATCCTGCCTCTCTGTGGCATCATTAATTTCACTACAAAGTGCACGGAAAGACCCCTTTGACATTCAGAAATTCTTAACCCATTCAGTAGCTTTCCATGTGGTCAGCACTACATCATTCCACCACACTGAGCTCCTTTGCTTGCACCAGACACCTTTCTCTGTGCTCATGCCCATGTATGCTGTGACAATACTGTGGTACATCAATAAGATAAATTGCAGCACTCTCTGCTGCAAAAGCTTCATTCTCTGCTGCTTTTGCCTCCACACTGATATACGCCTGCTCAGTGTCCAATCTGTCATGCGTTTTACGTATATATTGTACTGAGCAGGCATGGACAGGAGATCTATCTCACACGTGGGAGCCATGTTTAAACAGAGTGCGTAGCAACAGGCATTGCATCATGGGACGCTGAACATCACTGCAAAGTATGATGGTAAGCAGCTTTCGGCTGCTGCGGGTGCCAGAAATCATGCACATGGACACCAGTACAACTTGCAGTGAGAACACAGCGACACGGATTGCTGCAGGTAGTAACACCCTACCCATGCCCACTCCACCCTTTATGCAGATGATCTCGTCCTCCTGGCCAGCTCTCGGGACATCTCAACTATTAACTCCGACCTTGAACGCATACATACTTGGCTGCGTGACCACAGGCTCACCCTCAATCTCAAAAAAACTCAAGCCATGTTGTTTGGGTCTTCGAACAAAATAAAATCCTGCCCTGCTCCCCTGCGTATCCTCGGGGCCGATGGCTCTCCCCTCAAGACTGTTACCTCCACCAAGTACCTAGGTGTCAAGCTCGACCAGCAGCTGGACCTCACCCTGCACATCCGTAACATCTGCAACGCCTCTAATTGCAAACTTGCCCTAGCTTATCGTGCCAATAACTGCCTCACCCCTGCTGCCTGCCTAGCCCTCGCCTGGGGGGTCCTCCTCCCCACTCTCTGCTATGGCCTCGTCACTTTCGCCCCAGTCCCTAAAACCAGCCTATCAAAATGGGACTCAGCCTACAACAATGTTTGCCGCTTCGCGCTTTCCGCTCCTCCCCTCACCCACCGGTGTGATCTCTACAACTGCCTAGAGTGGCTCCCCCCGGAGAAACACTGGTTCTTCGTTATAGGCAACTTCATCGACAACATTGTCCACTCTGGTTCCCCCCCCTGCCCTTGCCCTTAACACTAGGGCCCCATCCTACCACCTCAGGCCCGGGACAACCCAAGAACGTCTCGTTCCCAGGACCCGCACCCTCGCGGGTGATCGGTCCTTCCACATTTATGCCCCCAAACTTTGGAACTCGCTCCCAGAACTTGTCAGGGCCTCCTCCTCCCACCCAAGCTTTAAAGCCTCCCTCTGGAATTTCCTGAAACCTTCTCCCCCCTGCCCCTGCACCTCATAGTCCTTCTCCGTGGGTGGGGCCCTCCTCCTCCTCACTACCCCGCCTCTGCCCTACTCGCACTTCTCCCCTTGCTCCGGCCCAGCAACCAGGCCCATCCCCTCCTGCCTTTGGCACCCTCCTGCTTGCACTTACCATTGTCACTGCTTCTGTTTAAGCATAGTGTTTTCCTTGTCCTAGAGCTAGCCTTGTAACGCCTGCTGTGCTAGGTTGCCTTCTTGTCTCCTCAATCTGATTAACTATGTACTCTACCTATCCGCGTGTTTGAGTTATTTCCTATGTTGTTACCTGTATTTCCTCCCATGTACTTTCACAATTTTACTGAGCCACTATTGTAATGCCTGGCTCTTCTATGGATTTTTCCCCTACTCTGTAATCTGTTAATTGTATGATGTCTGACTCCGGTAACTCTCCCGGGTCGCACCCTTCTCTGTAACTGTGATGTACACCATATGGTACCTGTAACCCTCCCGGGTCGCACCTGAAAATAGGCACATGGCTGTCTAGTGTGCTTACCCGGTTAACAAAAGCAAATAAATAAATAAACACGTTTTAAAACTCGCTTTGGACAGGGCGGACACTTTGAAACGGTAAGCTTTAATCCGTTTTTAGAACGGTTTAGAGAACCATTTTTCCAGCGTCCCGCAGTGTGAACAGGGCCTTAATGTCTGCATAACAGTATTAATATAAAGTGAATAGTATTTGAAAACTGTTTTTTAAAATGTGAATAGTCCGAGTGCACAGAGTAAGTGAAATTAAATAGTGAGTGTTTTAAATAATGATGAGCAAAATAAAAAAAAAAGGCGCACTTGTAATGTCATTGCAGGAGCTGTGCATTTTTGAGCAAGCAAATTAAGAGCGAGGGAATTAAAAATGGATGTCGAAAGCACTTAAAGCAATGAAATATGTAAGTGCTGTATAATGGTACTTTATGGCGTACATACACATGAAAGGTTTATAGAGACCCAAGTAAAACAGTGATAATATAGTCTTTTACGCTGAATTTTTATAGACGCACTTACAAAACAGTAAATGAATGAAGAGACCATAAAAAAACAATGAGACAGATAAGAAAGGACTGCAACAGTGGGATGCAAGAGGTGTAATACAGTGTTAGAAGAAATATAAGGAAGTGAGGTCTATTAAGATGAATAGAATGAAGGAAAAAAAAACTAGTAATTAACAGATGAAAACGTATCCTTTTCAGTGCCCAGATGGGTATGCATTACAAAAATTGAAGAACCAGTATAAAATATAAATAAATGTGAAAGCACTACCAGGTGATTACATGCTTTTTGTTTAGTCTGTATTTTTATCATGTTTTTTTTTAACTAAATTGAATGAGATAATCATGGATGGTATTCAGGCTATACTATTTTTGATTTAAAAATGACCATAACAACCAGGTAACATGGTATGATTAAAAGGACCACAGGTGAGGTGTCCAAGGTCAAACTGCTCGAGTGCAGATAAATCATGTATTCTGCAAGATCCCCATTGCATATTCTGTTTATGAAATAAGGAGTGGTTAGGATTGCAGATGTCAATTTGTTTGTAATGTTTTTAGTTTTAATGATAAGTTGGTGGATATTTTGGTGCTGTGCCTTTGTGTTACTATGCCTTGTGGAGTGGCTGGTAGATCTCATTTTGTGAGGTATGAACAGATAAAAAGAAAGGAATACTGTAGCACTGTCTGTACTTTTCTGTTTATCCTTTGTTTAAAAAAAAAAAAATTTGCAGTGTGGAGGGTGTGAAGATCCTATCTGTTAAGTGTCTCTTAGAGTGAGCCGAGAAGTTCAGGGACACACTGTTGATTATAGGAAAAGTGGAGGAAAAAAAAAAATATACTGAATAGGATGGGGGGGGGGGGGGTTAAAAAAATATTGTCTCAGTGGAAAAATTATTTTAAGGAGTGGGTGGTTAGGGGAAATGAAAGCAACTAAGTAGTGCTGGCAAGGTGGGTGGTCGGATGACACGGCAACTATTGAGATAAATGCTGCTGTTTAGATAAATGCATTTATCGTGCTCGCCGCTGTTTCGCAGTGAGACAAATGATTTATCTAAACTGATTAGTGTCCAACCCTATTGCATAAATATATAGTGTATATATAGGATAGTGCATGGGGAACGGTTGACAACAGGGCTATTCTTTCACCGAGTTGGCACTATGATGACAGATTACCTCGAGAGCGCAGCTCGAGAGGTAATCCGTTGTCATAGTGCCAATGAGGTGAAAGATGCCCTGTTGTCAACTGTTCCCCATGCACTTTTCTTTATAGTGTATGGTGGAATGTCGTTTTTGGGAAAAAACAATTACTAGAAGGAAAAAAGAATTTACATTGTGAACGTTTTCACACTAACCATTAATACTGCCACCAATATTGCTGCTTTCGCCATGTGTCCTGTCTATGGAGTGAGCCCTAACTGTCAAATGCTGCGCGAAGACACAGTGTGACGTTCGCAGTACAGTAGAAAACATTATTCTGTTGTACTGTGAACGTCACTAGTGTGTGACTACAAGGTTTCGAAAACTATCGATTTCGGTGGAGAACGACGTTCCACCATACACTATAGTGGAGTATTCTGTATAGAATTCCATCCCTTTCAAAATGGTGTACTACAGTTCAACAGTCCTGGAATGTGACTCTACCCTACTGTGGTAGAACAGCATTCTAGAACCTCTAGAGACTGCATGAGTCAGTTTCATTTTGAAAGCAAAAGAACTCACAAACACACATTTCGCACAGTACTATACACTATAAATACAGGATGAGCAACTCTGTGCACAACCAGTGTGTTTTGCCACCTTGGGGTTCGGATTCCCATGGACCTCTCGAGCTTCGCTCTCGAGGTCAGAGGGAATCAGAATCCCTCTGTGGCAGAACACACTGGTTCTGCATAGTTACCCATCCAGTATTCTCTATGTAACATATGGGATAATATCTGAGATTTCTGGTAGGGCCATGGCATATTAGATTAATGAAATGCCCTAGTGTGTTAGTTTAAAGATGTTCCTTGGTGTTTCAAATTTTCATTGTTTTGATACACCCAAAAAGATTTTCAAGATTGTTTACTGGTGTAAGTACGTTCTTAAATGTATGGAAACATTACTAGAATAATCATTTTCCTTATTACAATATGTCATGTTCAGCTAAGAATACAGGATCGCGAGGAAATTGGCTCCTGCAGTTGCAACTGTTGGCATCATTCAAGGTGCCATCATTCAAGGCACTTTATGTACATGTCTGTCTGCTTTGGTGTCTCCGTTTCTTTTATATTGATGTCCATTTTTGTTCTTCAGGTACTTATGAATAATTTGACTAGCTTTCTGACAAGTTTTATTTTTATTGGGATTTTTCAGTTATTTTTGTCCTGAGCCGACCTCTGAAACTGCAACTTTAAAAGCAGATATAACCAAAAGAAGCATGACACCCCCTATATTTCTTTATTTTGCTATATTCACCATATTCTACAGCTATAAAGAAAGTTAAATGAAAATGATATGGGCTCGAAATGGTTTATGCATAAAACCATACAAATATTGCCTCCATTTTTGGGGGAATGTTAGTTCAAGAGGGTGTCACAGTGTTGGTAATTTGCTCTCTGTTTTTGCATTTGTGGAAATAAATGAAGCAAACATCATGAAAAATGATGTGTCCTTGTTTCACTTTTTCTTTCACATGTAGTTATTAAGGCATTAATGTTTTAGGTGTCAACTAAGTACATACAACAATCTGATTCCTTACTGATTTCTTCCACAGAAATAGTTAGATCTTGCTTCGAGAGGGTTCCTGCAGTAGGTCATAACAGATAGGACTGCACCCTGTGACGTCAGAACCACGCGACATACTTTTCCATCAATGCCTGACGGAGGACCGCCCACCTGATGTCACAAGACAGACGTCAGCGTGACCCTATATAGTGGGTGGTCCCCACGCCTGCCCTCCAGTTCTTTCCCGCCGTCGACCTGCACAGAGTACCTCGCAGTAACACTTGCCCAGCTGATTGCCATTTTTTGCTCAAATTCTCGCTTGAGTAGTTTTCTTTATTTTCATTTATGTCTTCTCCACCAATGACTAAGACGAAGAAGAAGTGCGGTGCCCATATTCCCCAAAAGGACGGCCACCTTGTATGCCTCTTTTGCTTGGGCCCAGACCACAGTACCGCGGCCTGCTCCGACTGCCAGCCGTTCAGCTAGGCCACTTGGAAACGGAGACAGCAGGCCCTGGAAGCCCATGTTCTGAAGTCTAGAATGGCTTCACTAGAAAAAGAGATGCAGAAGCTTCAGGACACTGCATCTTCCCCTTCTTCAGTGTCTAAAAAGAAGAAAAAGGAAAAAGAGAAGCATTGGGAGAAGGAGTGCTCTGAGGATTGGGACAGAAGGGACTCCAACAGGCCCACAACCAGCAAGGCTGCTCCCCCGCCATCTGCCGTAGTGGTTCTTCATGCCACACCCGGGGCTCCTCCAGGTACCTCTACTGCTACTTTTCTCCCGATATCCACCGGTAAGTCGTCCGCTGTCTCATCCGGCGAACACCCGGTTCTAGCCGATAAGTCGGCCCCTAGCTCCTCCAGGGTCCACCCGGCTGCTGTTAAGCTGAGTCCCCAGGGCTCTGTTGGGACTTGCCCGGCCTCTACCGGTAAGTCGGTCGAGGGTTCTTCCCTCCACCACCTGGTCACTTCAGCGTCTGATAAGCCGGTCATCCCTGACGTCTGCCTGGACCCTGCTCTCCCGTCGGAGGCTCACGCCATTAAACCCGACATCTGGACGAGCACTACTGTGGCTGCTTGCAGTTCTTCGCCCCAGGCTTTGCCTGAGCAGGAACCTTCCCTCACATCTCCCATGGTCACCACTGGTTCGGAGGAGGGGACAAGATTCTTGGTGATGGCTCCCCCTTCGTCCACCCCATCATCGATCCCTCTAATGCCTGCAGAAGGCCCCAGACCAGAGGCTTCGATGACTACTTCAGATGTCCCCGTCTCGTTCTCTGGATTGTCAGACCCTTCGTTGGGTCTCCTTACATCTGCTCTTCCTCTGCTGTCAGAGACTGTAACGTGCATTTGGTCTGCCTCTCTGTCGGGGCCCTCATGTCTGATCCCGACGACTGCACCGACCTGAATTCAGTCGGCTCCTCCGTCGGGGGCCCCCATGTCTGATCCTGATGACATCTCTATTTTCGCCGGGTCCAACGTTGCCTACCTATACGATGGCTGGTCTGATGACAGTCCCCCTGACGTCAGCTGCTCTGACATCAGGAATCCTCACGTAGGGATTTACGCCTGGACCCTCTCGGCCTTATGTTCCAGGCTTCTTCCCTCATGGCCCGACGTCGACTCATCATCCGTCGGGTCCTACGTGAGAATTTCTTTATTCGGGGTACCACTATTCGGGCTGCCCCTCTTACCAAGGTTACCCACACTCTTTTCATGGTCAGGGTGCTTCAGGTTACCACTATCCACACACCCATGTTCCTCCTCCACCACCACCCCCCCCCCCACTCCTGCTCCCCTGCAGGATTTTCAGGCCTTGATTCATTCTTGGTGGAAGGAGGCTAGGTCTGAGCTGGTGTCCAATCTTGAAAAATTACTGCCAGCCCCAGGGGTTACCCCTCCCCCACGGTCTCTCACCCGTCAGCTCGATTCGCTCGACGGTGGATGCAGGAGTCCACTCCTCCAGCACAGTGGTGTGCCTCGGATGACACGCCTGGCTCCGTATTTCTGGCCTCGCTAACAATGTCCAGTCTGCGATCCAAGATGCCCCTTTCAGAGGCTCCGTCCTTTTTGGAGGTGACACCAAAGACATTATCACGGGCCTACAGGACAGCGGCTAAGCCCTGAGGTTTGTAAGGTCCATGCGCCGATCGGGAACCCAGAGGAAACGGCCCTTTCGGAGACAGACCAAGAGGCAGGGTAAACAATCCTTCACTTGGCGACAAGGAAGAAGAAGGGCCACGGGCACTCCCTTTTTGTTCCCCCGCCTCAAAAACCCAGCCAGGATCTGGGGGACCTCCTTCCCCTCGACCCTTCACTTCCTGACTGGCTACCCCCGCCCTGCTTGCGAGCAAGGAGCTGGTGGGAGGAAGATTCGCCCTCCATGCGCAGGAATGGAGAGACGTGACAACAGAGGTATGGGTTCTGCAACTCGTTTCAAAAGGACACACTCTGGAGTTTCTAGAGATCCCCCAGACTCTCCTCCGGGTCGCTCGTCTCACTCTGCTCATCAGGCTCCTCTGGTCGACGAAGAAATCAAGTCTCTAAGCCAGAAGGCAGCCATAGAGCCTGTCCCTCTGCCTCAAAGAGGGATGGGATTTTACTCCCACTTTTTTCTGGTTCCAAAAAAGATGGGTGACCTCAGACCCATACTGGAGCTCAGTAGCCTAAACCTTTACGTGGAATACAAAAGGTTTTGCATGCTGACACTGCAGAGCCTTCTACTCCTTCTACAGGAGAATCATTGGATTTGCACACTAGACATGCAGGATGCTTGCCTGCACATACCGGGCCACTGCTGCTTCCTTTGGTTCTACTTCCAAGGGGAGCACTACCAGTTCACAGCCCTCCTCTTTGGCCTTTCCTCGGCACGTCAGGTTTTTACCAAGTGCCTCGCGGTGGTGGCAGTGGCTTTGTGCCATTGGAATAGCAGTGTTTCTTTTCCTGGATGACTGGCTGCTGTCAGCCCCATCCAGGGACAGCCTCCTGGAAGCTCTCATGCACTTTGGCCCTTTTTTCTCACCTGGGCATTACGGTCAACTTCCTGAAGTCAACTGTTACCCCTTCCCAGAACCTTCAGTTCATTGGGGCCATCTTGGACACAATCCAGTGCAAAGTCTTCCTCCCCCGGACAGGGCGGAGACCATTCGCGAGCAAGTCAGTGTTCTGACCTCTTCCAGATACCTTCCGGACAGAGTGTGGTTACGTCTCTTGGGTCTGATGGCGGCCTCCATCTCCACGGTCCCATTTGACAGGTTGCATATGAAGATCACCCAGTGGACCTTGTGGGTCTAATGGGATCAGCGTTTGGATGACCTAGACCATCCAGTTCTTGTCTCCGATGCAGTCCAGAAGGTTCTACTCTGGTGGTTAGACCCTCTGAACCTTTCACGGGGCCTTCCATTCCGAAGCCCCCCACCGCTTTGGACTCTCACCACAGACGTATCTTGTCTGGCATGGAGAGCCCACCTCTGGGACCACCGCACCCAGGGATTGTGGTCCCAATCAGAGATGGATATCCACATCAATACCCTGGAGATGAGAGCAGTTCTTTATGCTCTTCAGGCCTTTCAGCCCATTCTGTCAAAACAGGGGAGGCACCCGATCGTATCCCCTTTGCAGAGAGGTGATGCGGGTGTGGAACTGGGCAATTCAACATGGTCTGTTTCTCACTGCCGTGCACGTCCCAGGAGTTCTAAATGTCCTGGCAGATGACCTCAGTCGAACCTCGTCCCTCGCTCATGAATGGGAACTCAATCAGGAAGTTGCAGATTCTCTGTTCCTGAGATGGGGTCGCCCAGACCTAGATCTGTTAGCTTCCCCATTCAACACAAAACTTCCCAGCTTTTGCTCACTTGCTCCAGAGCCTGGTGCTTTCTGGAATGATGCATTATCACTTTGTTGGACAGGGAGGTCCTTGTACGCCTTCCCGCCGTTTCCCATTCTACAGAGGAGTCTTCTAAAACTTCAGGCAGAGGAGCGCGGATGATCCTGATCTCTCTCCCTTCTGGCCAAGACAAATCTGGTTTCTGCTTCTGCAGCAGCTTTCAGTGGAACCCCCAGTTGCTCTTCCTCTCAGACACGACCTGTTGACTCAGGATTAAGGCAGATTAGTGCATCCCAGGCTCAGGACCCTGCATCTTTATGCGTGGCTCCTACAGACATAATAAAGTCTAGTTTCGGGAGGTCTCATAAGGTTGCCCAGGTCCTGGTAGAGGCCAGAAAACCCTGTACCAGATCAACCTATGCTATGAAATGGAAGCGTTCTTCCATTTGGGTGGTGCCAAAAGGCTGGAACCCCTTTATATGCTTGGCTTCATGGATTATGGAGTATCTATTGCAACTGTCTGATCTGGGTCTCTCTTACTCCTCCCTCAAGATTCATCTGTCGGCCATTTCAGCCTATCATGATCTGATAGGGGGGAAACCTGTGGCAGAGCTGGAAATCTCAAAAGCATTTCTGAAAGGGATTCTCCATATGAAGCCCCCTATCCATAACCCTACCCCACCTTGGGATTTGAATTTTGTTATTGAGAAGCTTACACTTCCCCCTTTTGAACCAGCAATGAGCTGTGACTTGCTCTATCTTTCCTGGATGGTGCTGTTTTTGGTTGCCATTACTTCTGCTTGAAGGATTTCTGAGCTTCAGGCCCTGATGTGTAAGGAGCCTTATTTGATTTTTCATAAAGACCGGGCGGTCTTATGAACCAATCCAAGGTTTCTTCCCTAGATGGCTTCAGAGTTCACCCTCAGTCAGACGGTTGAACTTCCGGTGTATTACCCTAACCATTCTAACAAAGGTGAGGCTCTTCTTCATATGCTGGACGTCCACAGGGTCCTGTGTTTTTACATACACAGGACTAAAAGCTTCAGAAAGTCCGATCAGCTTTTTGTTTCACTTGCCCCCAAATCCGTGGGTTCAGCTGTGTCCAGGGCCGGCTTTAGAGTTGTGGGGGCCCCCAGCAAGACAAGTCATGGGGCCCTTCCTCATCCACAGCATACTTCAATTTTACTTTGTCCAGAATGCACAACATTTTAATTTTAATACAACCAGTTATAATTGTGTTTTTAAGGAGTGGTAGCAATGTTAGTTTTTGGAACCTCACTGTCCTTTCAATCAATGTCTGTTCATTAGCCTCTGAGTGGACAGAGCGTACCTTAGCGAATCATTTCATGATGTTATAACAGCACAAGAAAAGGCTCCACAGAGCCTAGTGATGTCTTTTGGTGCTGTTTTACATTCAACATGAATAATAATAATTAAAAAGAAATTAAAGTGGTACTCTGGATCTGGCTGGGGCCCCCAGTTAGCAGGGGGCCCCCAGCAATTGCAGGGTTCGCTGGTGCCTAAAACCGGCTATGGCTGTGTCTAACCAGTGCTTATCCAAGTGGCTCGCTAACTGCGTTCGCTTCTGTTATCAGAAGTATGACAGACCTCTGCCGGAGGAGGTTATTCCACTCAAGGAATGGCGGTGTCCACAGCCTTCTTGAGGAACATATCTGCAGCAGATATTTGTGCAGCAGCTACCTGGAGTTCAGTCCATACCTTCACAAAGCATTACAGTCTGGACATTGCCTCTAGGCATAGGGCCGGGTTTGGCCTAGCCGTTCTGCAGGGCCTATTGTCCTAAGGCCGGTCCTGTTCTGTTCTGTTTTTTTCAGTTGCTCCTCCTCCTGTGACTCTCTTGGTCTCTTTATGAGTGACTGCTTGGGATTCAGTCATATCTGTTATGACCTACTGCAGGAACCCTCTCGAAGTAAGATAGTACAGTTACGTAAGAACTTGCCATAACAGTAGATCTTAGAGAAAGGTTCCTGCTGTAGGTCACATTTTCCTTCCCACCTTCCCCTAATTTTTGCATTTCTTTTAGCATTTTTGCAACTGGACTCCAGGATTCCGTTCTTTCTCCTGTCTCATCCTACTTGGATCTCTGTCGGGAGAACTGGAGGGCGGGCGTGGGGACTGCTCACTATATAGGGTCATGCTGACATCCGTCATGTGACATCAGGTGGGCGGTCCCCCACCAGACATTGCTGGAAAACTTTGCTGTGCGGTCCTGACGTCGGAGGGTGCAGTCCTATCTGTTATGACCTACTGCAGGAACCTCTCTTGAAGATCTACAGTTACGGTAAGTTCTTACGTAACTGTACTTTTCCATATTGGTTCTTGTAAGAACAGATCCAGAAACAAAGGGTTTGATACCTTTTATTAGACTAACATAGATGTAACAAAAGAAAACAGTGTTTAAGCTTTTGGACCACCCAGGTCCTTCCTTGTAAGTGTATGGATGATTTCTTCCATAAAGAAGAATTAAGTCTCACCGTGTAACTTAAAAATAAACATGGCAACCCATGTTTTTTGTTGTAGATATTTTAAATGTGCAGATGACCATCAAGTAGTGGGCTGAAAAATTATGGATTTACTAACATACTAAAATGACAGCAGAATAGGCCTAACGGTCTTTCGTGTCTGCTCGTTTGGTCAGCCCCCACCCTGGGAGCTGACCTTGCTCCCCCCCTCGCCCTCTCTGGCTTCTCCCTTCCCAGTTCCAGATATTCTCACTGCACTGGATGTTGCTTCCAGAACCCTTCCCCTGTACCTGTCCCACCCCCTCTTGAAACCCTCCACTGTCTCTGCCTCCACCAGCCCCCTGGGCAGTGCATTCCATGGCTCTACCACCCTCTCAGTGAAGTAGCACCTCCTCTTTTCCCCCCTGAATCTCCCTCCCTCCCTCCAGCTTCCACCCAGCCCTCTAGTTGCCCCTCCTTCCTTCAAGCACCTGACTGCTTCTCCCTATTTACCCCTTCATGTACCTGAAGACCTCTATCATGTCTCCCCAGTCCCTTCTCTCTTCCAGTGTGTACATATTTAGCTCTTCGAGCCTCTCCCCATAGGTCCTGTCCCCCAAGTCCCAAATCATTTTGGTTGCCCTCCTCTGGACCCTCTCCAGGAGTTCAATGGCCCTCTTTAAGTGTGGCCTCCAAAACTGCACGCAGTATTCGAGGTGCGGCCTCACCAAGCAGTTATACAGAGGGAGTATCACTTCCCTCCTTCTGGCAGCGATTTCCCCATAGCGATGCTTCCCAGCATCCTGTTGGCCTTGGCCGCTCCCCTCCTACAAGTCTCCGAGTTGTTAATCTTGACATCCGCCACCACCCCCAGGTCCCTCTCAGCCATCGAGACTTGTAGCATTCCCTCCCCCAGGGTGTACACTTGGCCCGGGTTTCTGCCCCCCAGGTGCAGTACTTTGCATTTCCCTGCATTGAACCTCAGCTTCCACTTTCTAGACCATCTTTCCAGAGCCTCCAGGTCCCCTGTAGGCCACCTTCCCCTCCCATCCACCACCGCCCCAATTTTGAGTCATCCGCAAAGAGACTTATGTCACTCCTGATACCTGTCCTTATGTCAGAGACATGGGCGTTGAACAGGAGGGGCCCAAGGACTGATCCCTGCGGGACCCCACTAATAACCCTCCTTGGGGATGAGACTATCCCGCCAACTGCGACCCTCTGGGTCCGGTCCTGGAGCCAATTGCCTATCCATCTGATTCCCCACCCCTATTTCTCCCAGCTTATCCAACAGGCCCCGTGAGGAACAGAGTCAAATGCCTTGCTGAAGTCTAGAGAGGATGTCCACTGGTCTACCCAGGTCCAAGGCACTCGTCACCCAGTCATAGAACTCCACAAGGTTTGTCTGTCACGATTTTTCTGGGACGAATCCATGCTGTCTATCGTCCAGGCACCCTGACTTTTCCAGGTCCCCCCTATCCTCTCCTTGACAATGCCCTCCATCACCTTGCCCACCACCGATGTCAGGCTGACGGGCCTGTAGTTCCCTGCCACCTCCCTTGATCCCCCCTTGTGGATAGGCATTATATGCACCACCTTCCCAGTCCTGGGGCACCAACCCTTTTCTCAGAGAGATGGTGAAAAGTTCCGCCAGGGGTCTCGGCAGGACATCTGCCAGCTCCTTCAGCACTCTGGGATGTAATTTATCCGGCCCCGGTGCTTTCTCAGTCTTAAGGGACCTGAGAGCTTCCCTCACACTCTCCACTGTGATTTCCACTTCCGCTACCTTATTCCCCTGCTTAGCCTTCCCTCCTCCTGCCAGTGATGCCTCCCCCTCTCCCCAGACCCGCCGATTGGTAAGGGTCCCCCCCCCTCAGTGTTACAGTCTCCTCCCGTGTATGATGCAGCTCCCCATTTTCCTTGGTGAACACTGAGGTGAAGTACTCATTTAGTACTTCAGCCTACTCCCCTGGGTCTTGTGCCTATCTCTCCCCTGTTTTAATCCTGCTAATCTGCCCCATTACCCTTCGTTTTTCCCCAGTGTATCTAAAGAACCCCTTGTTCCCTCTCCTAATTTCTCTGGCCAGGTTCTGCTCTTCCTTGTCTTAGCCGCCCTCACCACCCTAGTGGCCCTTCTAGCCATCAGCTTGTACTCCCCTTGATCCCTTTCACTCCTTGAGCACTTGAATTGCCTATAGGCTGCCTTCTTTCCCCTCACCACCTCCTGGTCCACCAGCAGGGTTTTTGGGCCCTACTGCATTTTTGTCTTACTCTTGCACAGGTTCTGGTAGCATCCTGTACCCCTCTCCTGATGATTTCCCACCTACTGTCAGCGTCCATGTCTGGCCCAGTCACATCCAAATGCTCCTTAAGGATCCTTCCCATTTCCTTAAAATCCGTCCCCCTGAAGTCAGTTACCTCCGTCTTTGTGCAGCCTTCTACCCCTCCTAGGTCGAGGCAGAACCAGGCCGTGGCATGATCGCTCCCGCCAATGGGTCCCTTACCTCCAGGCCCCATTCTGGTCACTGTCTGCCAGGACCACATCCAGTCTTGCACCTCCTGGTGGTTTCTCCACCTGCTGAGTTAGCGTCCTGAAGACATCCAACAACCTCTGTTCCCTGGTCACCGAGGATGTCATAGTCTCCCAGTCTGTTCCTGGCATGTTTAAGTCCCCAACACCACCACCCTTCCCTGCCCAGTCTGCAGTGTCTCCCAACATCTGCCACCAGACTCTCCTCCAGCTCCTCTGCCAGCGCAGGGTCTATACACCACTCCTATTTTTTCTCTCTTGCCCCCTTGTTATCAATGTATTAAATCGCCTCCACGGTTCCCTCCGCCTCCTCTTCTCCCCTATGCCAATGCAGGTTTTGACTATTATTCTACCCCTCCCCTTCCTTCCCCCCCGTCCTTCCTGAACATAGTGTAACCCTCCAGGTTCAGGTCCCAGTCATGCCCTGTGGTGGCCCAGGTCTCAGTGACCGCTGCCACATCCACCCCTCCCTCAGTTAGCATTGCCTGGAGCTCAGGCATTTTATTGCTCAAACTCCTGGCATTTAGCAGGACTACCTCCCACCCTTTCCCTATACTTTCATTTCCCTTGCTTGTGTTCCCATGGAGATTCCATCTTCCCCTGGTCTGCACCTTACCAGTCTGCCTTTTCCCGCATTCCTCCAGCTTCCCAGGGGGGTGGAGACAGAGTCCCTCCTTTATCGGACCCCCCTCGACAGCCTTTTCTCCCATCCTTCCCCCCTTCACAAGTTTAAACCCCACCTTTCACCAATGAACCCCTCTATTTTCAACTTAGATTCCCTCCTTCCAAATTGAGATGGAGCCTATCTCTGCATACAGCCCTTATCCTCACAGGTCTCCCCAATCCCCCATCAACCCATGCCTCTGGCCTCACACCACTCCCTGAGCCACTGGTTTATCTCCCTAATCTTCCTTTTATGTTCCCCACTAGCCCTTGGCACTGGCAGGATTTCCGAGAAGGAAATTGCGTATCCTATGTCATGACAGACACTGGCAAGCTCCCTGAACCTTGCCTGTATCTCTAGCTCGCTATTTCCCTCAATGTCATTTGTATCCAGGTGGAGTAGTATGTCCAGGGAACCCCCACAATCCTTTGCCAGCTGATATACCTTGTGCTTGGCCCTGTGCACCATTAGTCCAGGGAAGCATTTTGTTCTAACTGGCCAGGTTTCCCCCTCCCTATACCATTTGATCCCCCTGATCATAGAATCCCCCCAACAGGAGCACTCTGACCACTCCTTTTCCTCCATGTCCCTCATCCTTTCTACCGTCCCTTCCACCCAGTTGGCTCCTTGCTCCTCCCCCTATCTGGGTGTCACCTGCCGCCCCCTCCTTATTTACCCTGGCCACCCCCTCCCCTCCGATCCTATGCCTCTCCTCCTCATCCCGAGTATCCTTCTGTACCTCGCTACCCCCCCTCACTGCTTGCGACTGCTCCTTCTCCCCATCTGCTAAACTAGCCTGGCTCGTCCTCCTTTTCTTCTCATCCCTGTTCAACCCCTCCTTGCTTGTCGTGCTCCCATGGCCTAATCCCCCAGCTCCCTTTACTGTATCCTCCTTGTACTTCTGGTCCTTCTCCTTGCCCTTTCCGCTCAACTGGTCCTTATCCTTGCACTTTCCTCCCTCTTCCCCCTGCTTCTCCTGCTGTGATCCACTGCTCCCCCCGTTTTCCCACATTCCAGGTTCCCCCCGTTCCTCCTATCGGGCCCCCGCCTCCTGCCCCCCACTCCCTTTCCAACTCTAACCACCCTTGTCATGGCTACATCACCCCCCTCATCCTCAAGCAGAAGAAGATAATTGAAGTGGTTACTGAGCTTAAGGTCTGATCCACCTCCCCACCTTGCTTCCTTCTGTCCAGCCCCAGCCATCTGCCTACGTCCCTGAGAATGTTGTCCCTCTGGCCCTCCTCTGTGAGGGTCCCCAGTTACCTGCCTGCTTCCTTGGTAATGTCCTCCTTTTGGGCCCCTCTGCCAGGGTCCCTATGTGACCCGAGAGTACTCTCCTGCACTCCTTTCCATATGCCCCCACCCCTAGTGCTTGCTGCAACCCCATGGGAGAGCCCCTGCCCTCTTCCCCAACCGTACCTCCTCCCTTCCCCAGCTGTCTCCTAATCCCCGCAATCTCCTCCCTAAGCTGTGCCAGCTGGTAGCGCACTGGGCAACCACACTGAACTTACAAGCCCAGTCCAGTATCATGGCTGCCCCACACCCTGTCCACCCCACCACCCTCCCAAAGATGCTGGCCCTAATGACGTGTGGTCTCATCCCCCTCCAAGTAGGTTTCCTTGGGTGAGCCACCAGGTTCCCCACTAGTCCAAGATACACCCTTACCGACTAATCAGGTCACCCACTAATCCTAGCTACAGTCCACAGTAAACAGGCAACCCTGTTACTAGGTGCAGTACAACACAGTAAACTGATAAGGGAAGTGAACAACTCCCTAAGCTCCTCTCTCCCAGCCTTTAAATCCAACACCCAGTGGCTAGAACTAGATGAACTGCACCTGAAGCCTTTTCCTCCAGTTGCAGGGCAGGTGTTCCCCTATAAATGAGCAGAGCTGTGGGGAGGGTGGGATTTGGGCCTACACCCAACTCTCACAAGAGTGTATCAGCTCTGTGTCTGCCCCTCCAAGCCCTGCAATCAAAGAAACAGCCCCAATTAAAGTCCACCAAATAAGTTTTAAATCAGAAGAAATGGGCCTTCACCAGCGCAGCCTGCTACACAGTGAAACATCCAACAAATGAGCCCACTTACAGCCACCAAACCAGTTTTCAAACTTCCAACAGCCCCAAAAACAATACTCTGCTAGCCCCTTAGAAGTAGTAAGAAAGAAAAGAAATTACCTCCTACCAAGTAAAATCCATAAGAAACCCTGTAAAAACAACAAGAAGCAGCTACTGTATTGGAACAGATCTGATCCTTTCCCCTTCTAGTTCCTTCTGAGAAGCCAAAGCAACTGATACCACAAACCTGATTCAGCTCTGCCTCCCATTAATTAGCTGAGTGAGATGTGGCCAGACCATTAACACCCTTCCCCCACTCTGCACTAAACTTTGCAGCTGGTGAAGCCAGCAAAAAGGAATCAAAATTCCACTCAAAGCCCCCACAATATGTTTGCTACCAAAGGAAACAGGTCTCCAATTCAATCAGCTTCACTAACAACACATCAAAATAGGCTTGAAATTAACAGATATAGGTCTCCAATTAAAATAAACAGCCCCAAGTAAATCCCACCAAATAGGTTTTAAATCAGAAGAAATAGGCCTTCACCAGCGCAGCCTGTTACACAGTGAAACATCCAACAAATGAGCCCACTTACAGCCACCAAACCAGTTTTCAAACTTCCAACAGCCCCAAAAACAATACCCTTCTAGCCCCTTAGAAGTAGTAAGAAAGAAAAGAAATAACCTTCTACCAAGTAAAATCCACAAGAAACCCTGTAGAAACAAGAAGCAGCTACTGTACTGGAACAGATATGATCCTTTCCCTTTCTAGTTCCTTTTGACATGGGGTTGCAGAAACATTAGGGAACAGATATTTTTAAGTTTGGATTTTTTGTTTTGTGTTTTAAGTGGATGTTTTGTTTTCAGATACAGTCAAACATTGTTTTGTTTTCGGATGCAACCGAGCATTGTTTCAGGATGACAGAGCGGGTATTTTTTAAATTTGATGTTCAGTATATGATGCTTGCGTGTGTCAGTGCGTCACCGCATATTGTGAATGTGTTGCTGTTACGTGAGTGAGAAGGCAGTCCGAGATAGTGAAGCAAGTGGGTGTGGCATTGAGAGAGGCAGGGGTATCAGTGGTTGTTACCAGTATGGATTATGCCAGAGTGCCAGTCAGAGAATTAAGGACTGCTTCTCTGGCATGGAGAGGGAGATATGAAGCTGGAAATGTGGTCTGGATGTTGTGTTGGTGGGCAGGAGAAAGCAGTTATTTATAAAAATGTTTTTGTTGCACTCTGTAACAAAACAGAACAGAGGGAGAGAAAGTGAAGTGCTCTATGTGTACATTCGGCATTATAAAACTGGTGAGTGGGAACCAACGCACAACTGAGCAGGTGAGTTCTAACTGCTGCTTGGCTGCTGGCTCCAACCATTCCTGCCCTACTCGGTGGACATGGTTATGGGGACCCAGAGTGAGGATAACTGCAGTATTCTCACTCTAGGTCCCCAGTAAACAAAAAAATACCACAGCTATTTACCACAGTTTATCCTCACAGGTGTTGGATATATCTATCTATCTGCAACAGGGACCTGTAGAAAAAATGATTTTTATTTTCACAAGAGCTGTCTGACCTTCGGTAACCTCATGAGTAGCATAAGCTATGAATGATGTGCCCAAGGGCAAACCACTCAGGTGGAAATAAATTATTTCTCAAGGTCCCTGTTGCATATTTAATTTATGCAATAGGGTAAAATTAGTAGGTGGAGGTGGATTGTGTTTTAATTTTTCCTTTTTTTGTATAATATTAAGAGGACTTTATTGTGATGGTCCTTGTGTTGGTGTGCTTAGTGTGGTGGTTTCTAGGGTGTTGCAGTGGATACTGGGACGTTCTGATGTCCCCGACATCTGTGACGTGTGTTTTTTTTTTTGGGTGGAATGAGTGGCAGAGTGAAATTTTTGAGAAAAAATGGTGGGCGCTGTTTGCGAGCGATGTCCCCTTAATTCCAGTGCTAGCTCAGCCTGTGTTGAATGGGCGACAGGTGTAAAGTTTTATTTATTTTTTTAACGTAGTATGTTGCCTGTGCAGTGGGAAGTGCTTGAGGCAACAGGGAGACACGCATAGAGATGGAGCGCGAGTGAGGAGAGAAACGGTTGGCTGTTTGCAGTACCAAGGAGATGAAGCATGATGACACGTGAAAAGCAGTGTAGCATATGAGGTATTGTTCTTTGAAGGAGATTTTCATTTGCATCGTGAGGACTATGGTTAATTTGTTCTAGGTGAGATGATGGCAAGGGCTACAAGATGGCAGTAGCTCCTGGGTGGGGGGATATATATTTTGTAGTGAGCGGCAGGTGGGCAGCCAAGAACATGAAGCTTCAGTACAAAGGTGCTGTAATTCAGGGCTGCAGTGTTATGTTGCAGTTAGTTAATCCTAACTGAATAAGAAAAGTAAGCCACTGTTTTATTTGCAGTGTTGGTTCCATACGTGCTGCAGAGTAGTACGTGCTGAAAGGGTGGGGGAGGGGGAGAAAGTGTAGAACTGATGAGACTAAGTATTTATTTAAAAAAAAAAAATGACTTTAGTTTTTAAAAGGTTTTGGTGGGCACTTTGGTGTGTCAGTGAATTTTGCAGTTAGAAAGAGGAATCGTGAGGAAGGGGAAGCTTGTTTTAGGAGAGTGGTTACTGACTTATAGCTGGTGCGTAGTCCGGTGGTGGGCTGAGCCATACAGTGCGTGTCTACTATGAACATAAATGCTGATGGCGTGTCTGCTATGTACATAAACAAAATTTATGTACACAGCTCAGTCATCAGCATTTATGTAATGCTTTTTGTGTCCACGCCTGTTGCTAAAATAATATTCTTTTCCCCATAGAAATTGTTAGCAGTTACTGTATTTCCCTGTATACACAATGCAAAGCAAAGCAAACTTTATTTATGTAGCGCCTTTCTTGAAACCTAGGTGCTTTACAAGTTAAACCATAAAACATATAAACTGATAAAATTACAGATGTATAAATTAATTAAAATCATCGGAGAAGGCCATCTGAAAGAGATAAGTCTTAAATTCTGACTTGAATCTCTTGACGGTAAGGCATTCTCTCAACCGATGAGGTAGAGAATTCCACAGGGTAGGGGCTACAAAAAAAAAAAAAGGCATGAGCACCAGATGTCTTCAGATGTACCCTGGGAATCTCTAGCAATCCCTCGGCAAATTGGAGAGGGCAGAGGGGGCAGTAGGGAGTCAGGAGATCTTGCAGGTAGCTGGGTCCGTGTAGGGCTTTAAAGGTCAGAAGACCGACCTTAAAGGTGATCCACCACTGAACAGGCAGCCAGTGCAGTCCATGCAGCACATGCGTAATATGGCTGGTCCTAGATGTACCAGTCAGTAGCCTGGCTGCTGTGTTCTGCACTAGTTGTAAGCGGCGGATATCTACCCCAGGAAGCCCTAGGTAGAGGACATTGCAGTAGTCAAGGCGGGTGGTGATGAAGGTGTTTGCCAACGTTGGAAGGTCATCCAGAGGAACCAGGTGTTTCACTTGGGCGATTTCCTCAGATGGTAAAAAGAGGATTTGACAGTGGCAGATACCTGTGGTTTCAGGGTCAAGCCATCATCAAAAACAACACCCAAGTTACGCACCTGGTCGGAGGTAGTGAGCTGGACGCCATCAAAGCCATATGCCTGACACCTGCCCAGTCCCAATACCCGTCCCAGGATGACCAGGGTCCACAACCAACACTTTAGTCTTGTCAGGGTTCAGTCTCAGCCAGCTGGTGCTCATCCAGTCCTTGATCTCTGCGAGACAGTTGTTCAACACAGAGACTGCATCCCCTTGTTCGTATAGAAAGGACAGATACAGTTGAGTATCATCTGCATAGCAATGAAAACTCAAACCGTATTGCCTGATGATATCTCCTAATGGCAGCATATACACTTCGAACAACATGGGTGCCAATATGGGGCCCTGCGGGACCCCACAGGACAGGAGAAGGGCATCGGAGGAATAAATTCCAGTGACCACCCTCTGAAACCTGCGAATGAGGAAGGATCGAAACCATTCTAGGACTGTCCCTGACAGTCCACAGAGATGCTGCAGGCACTCCAATAGCACACCATGGTCCACAGTGTCAAATGCTGTGGAGAGATCAAGAAGGACAAAGATGGTACGTGCCTTTCGATCCCTCGCTATTATGAGGTCATTCAGTACCTGGACAAGTGCAGTCTCAGTACTATGTCTCTTCTGAAATCCAGACTGGAGAGCATCATAGACATAGTGGGTCACAAGGTGATCGTCCAGTTGCAATGCAACTACCTTCTCAATAACCTTCCCGGCAAAAGGAAGGTTAGAGACAGGCCTGTAGTTAGCTGGGCAGTCTGGGTCCAAGGATGTTTATTTTTAGGAGAGGTCTTACGACCGCCTCCTTAAAGCAGTCAAAAGTAACAGTAACTACCCTCGAGTTGGCATGCCTTAAATTACAGCGTGAATTTGACATCCTACAGCAAAATCTGATTCACTTTGAAACTTCTGCTTAATGCTAAGAAGACAAAAATTAAGTTTCTCTCTCCACATGTGAAAACAATACAAACCACCCTCTCACCAACCAGCACTCTGCAGGTCAAGACAACCTTGGGGGACCTCTGGAAATTGTAGACAAATTTAAATACTTAGTGTTTTAGATTGACTGCAAGCTTTCATTCACTTTACATGTTGATGAACTTGCAAAAAGATTAGAACTGTTCTTCCGTATTAAGCCTCTGCTAACTCAGGATGCAAAACTAAAGACTGGTTTAGACAACGTTCCTCCCTGTCCTTGATTATGCAGACTTCCTTTATAGTCATAGTTCCAATACTGCATTAGCAAAACTGGACACGCTGTATCGTAGAGCTCTTAGGTTTATCACAAAGGCCCCCTATAACACTCACCACTGCTCCCTTTATGTGATTATAGGCTGGACTAGCGGGCATACAGAGTCATTACTAATGAACTTCCCTCTTACATTACTGTACTTTTCAAACGCTGTCCCTGTGCATACTCTCTTAGAAGATATGCTTACAGTATGTTTGATGTTCCCTGTATAAGAGCTCGCTTTGGCGCGTCATCCCTTAGTCATGCCCTTCCTTCCTTATCAAACACATTCCAAAGCTTCATAAAACTGACTCATCTTGTTGGTATACTCCCTTTTAAGTTTCTTCTAAGATGCTTCCTAAAGGATGACTGTCACAGCTACTCCTAAAAGGTTTTAGACACAATGGGAAAACCATTTAGTGCTTACCACTTGCCGAATCTCACTCCTTCTTCCTCCTCATTTTACTGTGCTCTATTTGCCCATACCTTGTGCTCTTTTTTCCTTTCCTATTCCGAACCTTTGTATCTGTTATTGCATCTACTTCGAGTGTAACAAGTAAAATTTTGTGGATGTTAGAGCTTGTGTTTTCATTGTATAGTGCTTTGCTGTACATTTGTACTTTCTCAGTGGTGTCTTTCCTGGTAAAATAAAAATTGAATTGAAGTAACCATCCAATGTATTATAAAAAATAGATGGGTAAGTGTGGTATACAAGGGAATAAACCCACCAAAGGTGTCTACCCAGATCATAAAACCACTCACCCTCTGGGCTTGTGGCCTTATGATCTGGTTTATTTATTTATTTGCTTTTGTTAACCGGGTAAGCACACTAGACAGCCAAGTGCCTATTTTCAGGTGCGACCCGGGAGATTACAAGGTACATACGTGAACATCAGGCAAATACAAGTGGAGGATTACATTACATAGAATTAGCACAACAGGGACTTTACAAACATCAGATTTCATCAGACAAATAGTAGCGAAGAGTTAATATAAAGTGACCAGAACACAGGGACATTGTAAGACAACAATACCAAAAACAGGTATTACAATACAGTATTAAACATTGCAGTCAGTAGGAAGAAGCGCAGTGTGAATTCTTCGCTCCAGGCAGCAAGTTGTAAGGCTAGCAGTTAGAATAAGGAGGAGTCACAGTTGGGATAGAGTGGGCCCAGTGCGAGAGAAAGGAGTGCACAGTTATAGTGCTCACCCTGTTTTGCCGGTGGGCCTAAATGGTCCATTTGTATATATGCTGTGAGAACAGGAGGAGTATGAGCACAGTTGTGCTCTGCCCAAGTCGTAATGTTTGGGTAGCATCTCAGTTAGTTGGGGCATCTCAGGCTGAGAGGGTTAGTCTAGTGCAGAGACAGGTGGCAGCCGTTTTGAGAAAACCCCAGAGGGAGGCTTTAAAGCTCTGGTGTGAGGGAGAGGAGCGAGTGCTAGTTGGAAGAGAGTTTCAAACCCTGGGCGCATATGCAGTGAAGGCTCAGTCACCCATTTGTGTGCGGGTTTTAGGTACCAGGAGGGCATGGGAGCCACTGGATCACAGATTGTAGGAGGGTGTAGCAAGAACAAAGGTCTCGGCAAGGTTTTGAGGGGTGACAGTTCTGACAATATTGTCAATGAAGATGCCCATAACATAAAAGCGGTGAGTTTCCGGTGGGAGCCACTCAAGCCGGGTGTAAAGCTCACAGCGGTGAATGAGGTGGGGGGCTGAGAGCGCAAAACAGCATATGTTGTTGTACGCTGAGTCCCACTTTACTAGACTAGTTTTTGCAACGTGGGCAAAGGTGATTAGTCCATAGCAAAGCGTGGGTAGGAGGACTCCCCTGGCTAGAGCAAGGCGGGCAGCTGGAATTAGACAGCTTTTTGTTCTGTATGCCTTACCCAGCTTGCAGTTTGAGGCCTTGCATGTATTTCGTATGTGCAGGTTCATATGCAACTGCGGGGTCAAGGGTCACCCCCAGGTACTTGACTGAGCCTGCGACAGTCAGCGGTGACCCATCAGCTCCGGAGATCTGTAGTGAATCCGGGGCAGCTTTTAACTTGGCTGCTGAGCCAAACAGCATGGCCTGCATCTTCTGTAGGTTAATAACAAGTTTATAGTCCTGCAACCAAGTTTGGATGTGGCCAAAGTCAAAGTTTAGTTTGGTGTTAATGGTGGCGATGTCCTGGGATTTGGCCATGATAACTAGGTTGTCTGCGTATAGCACTGAGGACCCTAGAGCCAGAGCCAAGGGTAGCTCATTTATGAAGAGAGAACAGGAGAGGCCCCAGGACAGAGTCCTGGGGACTCATAGTTAACCTGGGCAGGCTCCAGACAGGACCGTGTTGAATTTGGTGTACTGATGCCTGCCCATGAGGTAATTACTGATCCATGCAAGAGCTGGGGAGGAGAAGCCAAGTGACAGGAGAGAGGAGCACAGTAATGTGTGGTCAACCCGATCAAAGGCTTTTGATAGATCAACAAAGATGGCCCCAGTAAGTTCACCTCGGTCAGCAGCAGACCTGATCTCCGAGGTAACAACTGCTAGGGCCGTGGAGGTGCTATGCCCCTTTCTAAACCCATGTTGTGCAGGGGAGAGAAGGTTGTGGGTCTCTAGGTAGTGGGTGACCTGAGAGGCGACTACCTTTTCCAGAAGCTTGCTGATCGCTGATAGGATTGCAATGGGACGGTAGTTCTTGAGGTCTTTCATTTCCCCTTGCTTGGGTACAGGTGTCACCTTGGCCATCTTCCAGATGTCCGGGACTATGCCTGAGGTGAGCGATGCATTGAAGACATGGGCTATGGGCCGGGCTAGTACTGATGCCCCTAGCCTCAGCAGCTGGTTCATTTCCTTGTATACTTCCCTTACTCATCATTTATCTGTCTCTGCCTGTCTGTCTGCCTATTTTCAGATGATCAACTGTTTCTGAAGAAGCATGGCTAATACTGTGAAACGTTGAAATTAGTGTTTTATTGTTGGTCGACAGGCCGTATAAAGAAAAGAATAAAATATATAGATTAGGTGAGTGGCATTTATCTCCCAGGCAATCTGCAGTATTAGGTGTAGGGTCTGTCTTGTTTTAGTACAGATGTCTCCTCAGTTTCTTTTTTTTCTGTTTTGTAGAGGAGAATCACACTGCACTTCATGGATGATTTTTATTTAAACGGCGTGGATCTCTGACCTCCCTCTTACTGTCTATTGTGCTGTAATGTTAGTTTGAAAAATTATCAATGTGAAAGTCACAAGAGGCTTTAGAATATTCGTCCAGTTTTCCACCAGAGTATTTATATTTGTATTAATATTTGCTAGTAGCTGCACCACTTCCATTTGTAACTCTAGGCATTTATTATTTTGGGATCAGAGACCTGCCATGGCCAAAAACGAAACAAAGCTGCAGTCTGTTGCCTAAAAAATTCTTTGGGTGACTACTCAGCCCCCAACCCCAATAACTCAAGAAACAGAACTTTTAGCAAAACTGTCTTCTTGGGTACGCCTTTGTGTTTAAAAGGGACTCCTGAATACCCAGCAAGTGCAGCAGCTGCACAGAAACACCAGATTAGGGCTCTCAGCATTAAGCTGATTTTGGTATTCACCTGCCGCATGCTGACTTCACATTTAAGCAACCGTGCTGTCCATCATGTCTGCAGAGCCGCCAGCGGCCATCTCGCATACCTAGTGCAGCTTCTGCTGCATGAGTTATGCTAATGAGAGCTGCCAACTAATGACAGAGGAAGCCACTAAATTGCGCGAGATGGCCGGGCCTGGTTCTGCAGACATTGTGGACAGCACGGTTGTTTTAAATGTGAAATCAACATGCAGCAGGTGAATAAAAAATCAGCATAATGCTTAAAGCCCTAATAGGCCATTTCTGCAGCAGCTGCTGCATTTGCTGGGTATTCAGGAGTTTCCCTTTAAAGTACTGCTGTTTGTATTTTTGTTTTACTTCAGCAGAGAAAACCGTAGTAGTCATTTTCAGTTTAAAAATGTAAAGATAAAGATTGCCACAGGGAGTTTTGCCAGTTATGTATCCTAACTGGCAGGTTCTTGTTGTTAACCATTGATGGAGTCTTCCAGAACCACGGCTAGAAGCAGGTTTTTGCCAGTTAAGACGCAGGATTTTCCTAACCAGTTTTATGAAGTATTTTATAACATGTTGAGAAAAATTTACAAGAATCTGAGTAGTCTTGATAAGCTAAAACAACAAAAAAACCATGTAATTATTAACCCACGATTACACTCCTATCCTGGTTTGCTCTATACCGACCTCATTACGGGCACCACATTCAAAAATCGTAACGCCCGCTGTAGACTGTGCTGGAAACAGCATACCTTGGCCATGAAGAGGAAAGAAAACGCCTCTTGAAACCACTGACAAGTGAACTTATAAGGGAATTATGAATGAAATAAAAATGTTGGAGGGTGGGTGGGGAGGTTTGACTCTCATTTCAAAATATTCACATCAGGGACTATTTTAGGTCCCAACTGTTAAAAAGAAAGATTCTCTTATTTTGAAGCATAAAGCATGTGTTCTTGTCAGTTTTTCAGCATAAACTTTTTTTCAGCCTGTTACAGGTGTGTTAAGACACTTCAGGGATGTGTGTTCATGGGGAAAAATTGCTTTTTGTTCTTGTATATTTAAAGGCACTCAGTGCAAGCACCTTGTGCCTAACAGCACACTCGAACAGTGCAGTTCTAGGGACATGGATATGTTGTTCATCCACACTCATTGGCAGTATCCTTGCCGCTTTAAATCTTGCCGGAAGGTCTTCAAGCTTGCTCCTCCCACCCACCCGGGTGGTATAACTCTCGGCTCCGCCCCATGACGTCAGATCTTCCTTACCGCTTGGAAGCTCAGGTTCCCTCCTTAACGCTCTGCGTTTGTGACTGGTTCCTATTTCTCCGTTTGCGGATTTAAAAATAATATTTTGCAAAAGACTTCAGTCTTGATCCCTCATGACTCTGATGGATCATCGACTCGGTTTGGAGATGCCCATGCGGTGTCAGAAGATGTCTCGGACGGATCCACACTCCACGTGTGTCTACTGCTTAGGCCTTGAGCACGACCCGCGGGCTTGCGACCTGTGCTCATCTTTCTCCGACCCTCGTCCTCGAAGACCGTGCTGCCCGATTGCAACTGGGCGTCCGAAGCGTTCCCTCGGTGAAGTCAAGGAGGCCGGTTGGCGGTGTCCATGGCCGTGAACTCGTGGATCAGCTTCGGTGGATGGTCGCCCTCGAAGAGGGCGGCAGCGGGCAGTATCTTCCTCGACGCGGCATTTATCCGCTCTCTCTGCGGTTCTTCCTACGGCTTCCTTTAAGGAGTTTGTCTGTCCCCTCCACTAAAGGAAGGGCTGCGTCTGCTGGACCTTTTTCTCGGTCCAAAAGAGGACAAAGTAGAATCCCTCCGTCGGCGCTCTTGGGAGCGGGGAAGGTCCCTCTCCCGGGCCGTCGACCGTCGGCCCGGTCGACCGCTCGGCTGCCACTGGCCTCACGGTGTCCCCGTCAGGTCAGTTGACGAGACTCCCACTGATGAAGTCGAGATTTTTCTCGACCCATTGGACGGGCTGTCGCCTTTAGCAGCCGAGATTCCCCTCTCCCCGGTTCCCCCGGGAGGAGTTGAGGATCCCGTGGGCTCGCCTGTGCCTCCGGTTCCGGAGCCCTCGGATGGACCTTCCGAGCCGAAGGGAGTGTCGGTTCCGGCCGACACCTCCCTGCACCGACCCTGGAAATTCCGGGACTCTCGGTCTCGGTCTCGGACCTCTTCGCGGTCCAGCCGTTCCCACCGTCATAGGCGGTCTCGGTCTCGGCACCGCGTTAAGCGGCGTCGCCGCTGGTCCTTCGCCTCGTCCTCCTCCTCGGATGAGGGAGGTCGGCGTAAATTACGCCGACGTGTATTTAGGACTCTTATGTTGCAACAGCTTCTCCTGGCTGAATCAGCTTTACTCCCGCGCTTCCCGCGTTATTAAGTGGCTGTCATCGAACGGCCGACACAACCCTCGACTTGCCCGAGGAGCCTATACAGGCGGTTGTTCGGCCAAACCAGCTGCTCACCGATTGTGTGGAACCTCCCGCCTCCACAGCCACCATTGGGGGCTCCGACCAAGATTCTCGGTCGGCTAAGGTTTACCATCGGCTGTCAGTTACCCTCACTCCCGACCGACCTCGGCAGGTGAAGGGTGGCTCAGGCAGAGGCAGCTCTTCGAGGACTCTTCCGAGTCCGAAGATGATTCCTCCTTCTTCTCCAAGCGACTGGACTTGGAGTCTTCAGGAAGGTCAGCCAATGGGCCGATAGCCCGTCGTCCTTCCTAGGACTACTTGCTCATCTCGGAGTCTACGGGATGGGCTCGAACCCGTTCCAAGCGGGCCAGGTATCCCCTCACGGAGATTCTGGACGAGGGATTCTCCGGACGGAGGCCTTTCCGGTGGCGAGGCCATAGTGGGTCCAGCACTGGAACTTTGGCAGCGCCCTGCTTCCTGCCCTGCGCCTTCGGCCAGGATGGCCAGGAAGTATGCAGTCCCTACCGGTTCCTTGTCCGGTTTTTCGGAACATCCCTCTGCTGAGGGGTTGGTTACCGACAGCGTTTTCCGGCGCGGGCAACGCCAGGGATGTGGACAAACCTCCTGACAAGGAGTCCAAGAAATTGGACTATGTCGGGCGAAAAGTCTACGCTGCGTCCTCTCTCGGCCTTCGTCAGGCCAGTTCGGCCCTCATGGCACATTTTTCTCATGCCCTGTTGGGCTCCTGGATGAGGTCATCCCTCATCTTCCGCCCGATCTGCAGACTACGGTTAAGCAGAGTGCGGGACCAGGGCAGAGGCAGTGGCCAAACAGCAGCTCAGACTGCTTTGGATGTAGGGGACTCATGTGCCAGATCGGTGGCGGCCGCGAGTGGCTATGCGTGGCCGGGCTTGGCTGAGGATATCCACCTTTGCCCGGATACCCAGCACAAGTTGGCGGATGTTCCTTTTGGGGACTGACCTCTTGACCCTGGGTGGAAGGTCACCTGCAGAGGATCGAGAAGTCAATGCCACCTTGGACTCGGTCTCTTCCGCTCAGAAGGACAAAGGCCAAACCACAGCCTAAGCCCTTTCGTCCTTCTGTGCCCTCGACGCCTTGACCCAGCAACGTCAGGGCCGGCAGGCTCGGCCTTGGCATCCCAAACCCAAAGCCGCGGCTTCCTCTAACAGGAGGCAAGGAGGAAAGGGCCCAGGAGGTCCCTCGGCGGTCCCTCCTCCAAGCCTGCCCAGTGACAGGCTGAGGGGTGTCGCCCCATCCCCGTCACCTACCCTAGGTCCCCGTGGGAGGCGCTCCAGCACTTCCTCCGCCTGGTCCGCTGTTACCACGGACAGGTGGGTCTTGGAGGTGGTGGGAAGAGGCCTGCCTCTGGAATTCGAGCAGGCACCACCCTTCAGGCCGTGGCCTCGGGGCCGGGATCCCCAGCCTCACTGGCGGCTCGTGCAGGCCGACATCCTCTCTCCTCCTCCAGAAGGAGGTGGTAAGAGGTGGTGGACCCTCCTTCAGACCCAGGGTTTGTGTCCAGGTACTTCCTGGTTCCGAAGCAGGACGGGGCTGGCCCCATTCTCGACTACACGACCTAAACAAGTTCCTAAGGTCTCGAACCTTCAGGATGGTCCTCTGGCTCAGATAATACCATCCTTGGAGCCGGCGTGTGGTTCTGCTCTCTGGACTTGCAGGGCAGCGTTTTTCACGTCCCTATCCGTCCTCACCAGAGATTCCTTCGCTTCGGCGGAAGGATCTCTCTTGATTCAAGCCATGCCCTTGGCTTGTCTCCAGCTCCCAGGGTCTTCACCAAATGCATGGCAGTGGTGACAGCATTCCCTCTTGGCGCGAGGTCAGGTGTACCCTTACCTGGGCGACTGGCTGATAGCAGCTCCCTCCAGGAAGGAGGCGGAGTGGTCAGAGATCTGGCCCTCCAGGTCTGCTCTCAACTGGGCCTCCTTGTCCAGCAGGCCAGAGTCAGACTCGAGCCGAAGCAGGTGATTTTATTCATCCGGCGCGGCTCGACTCTCTTGAGCCAGAGTGCGGCTCCGCGGACAGGGCCGAGGTTCTTTCCTCCTTTGCCCGATCATTTCTGGTTGGGCAATTGCGCCTGCCCGGGACTTCCTGCGCCTCCTGGGTCTCATGGCGGCCTGTACCAGCGTGGTCCGTTGGGCCCGCTGGAACATCCGTCCCTTCAGTGGGGACTGGCCAGCCAGTGGTCTGGCAGTGCGATCCCTTGGACCAGCTTGTGTCGGTGACACAGGGGATGTGGAATGCTCTCAGTGGTGGACCGTTCCAGATCAATTGCAGGAGGGCATCCCGTTCGTCCGCCCGAGCCGGTCTCTCTGTCGACCGATGCCTCTCTGATGGGTTGGGGTGCCCATCTGGGGAGCACCGGGCTCATGGCCTCTGGTCCCCGCGGGAGTCCCGATGCCACATCAACCTGCTGGAGCTCGGCGGTCCGCCTAGCTCTCACGCCTTTGCTCCGTTCCTCCGGGGTCAAGTGGTCCGAGTCCAGACGGACAATACCACGACTATGTACTATCTAAACCGCCCGGGGGCGGGGCCAGCTCCATGCTTCTATGCAAGGAAGCTCGCATTTGGTCACTCGTCGCAGCCTGAGGCGGATCTCCTAGCCATTCACGTGGCAGGAGCCTCCAACACCCTGGCCGATGCCCTGAGCCGGATAGGGGCTGCATCCCACAGTGGTCTCTCCTGCCGGAGGTAGTACAGCATCTGTTCTCCCTTTGGGGCACACCTCAGGTGGACCTGTTTGCCTCCACGGAGAAGCAGCTGAGTCTGTTCCATGCCCGCCCCCTCAGCAGGGCTCGCTGCAGGGGATGCCTTCTCGAGGCAATGGACCCGGGCCTCTTTTACGCCTTTCCCCATTCCCTTGATCCACAGGTGCTTCTCAAGGCGAGGAGGGACAAGGCGCAGGTGATTCTGATAGCCCAGACTGGCCTCGCCAGTTCTGGTACCCAGATCTCCTCAGTCTCAGCTCCAGGACTCCGGCAGCTTCCAGCTCGCCCGGACCTGCTCTCAGTCAATCAGGGAAGGTGTTCCATCGGACCTTCAATCCCTGCACCTGGCGGCCTGGTTCCTGGCGGCTAGAGTTCCAGGCTTTGGGTCTTTCCGACGAGGTCCTCAATGTAGTTGAGGCGTCCCGTGAGAGTCGACCAGAAAATGTATGCCTTCAAATGGAAAAGGTTTTCCATTTGGTGTCAGAACAAGGGCTTGGACCCTTCCTCCTGTTCCTTGGCAAGCATCTTGGACTATTTATGGTCCCTTTCTAGTCAAGAGCTTGGGTCGGCGACCCTAAAGGGTGCACCTGGCAGCCATCTCTGCTTACAGGCGCGGGCCGGAAGCAGTCGATGGCGCAGGAGAAGGTGGTCTGGCGCTTTTCAAGGCCTTGATCACATTTCCCTCCAGTGCGGGAACCCCCACCTCCGTGGGATCTACTGCTGGTACTGGCAAAGCTCATGGGCAAGCCATTCGAACCTATGCACAGGTGTGCTCTCTCACCTGTCGTGGAAGACCGCCTTCTTGGTGGCTATCACGTCAGCCAGAAGGATGGGAGAGCTCCAGGCGCTTTCCACTGAGTCTCCTTACCTGGTCTTCCACAGGGACAAGGTTGTCCTGCGCCCACACCCGAAATTCCTTCCGAAGGTGGTGTCGGAGTTTCACCTTAACCAGGTGTTGACTCTGCCGGTGTTCTACCCCAATCACACCTCGGAGGCCGAATATAGGCTCCATACTCTGGACCCTAGAAGGGCGCTCGCTTATTATAAGGCGCGCACGGCTGAAATTCGGGGAGAGGTTCGCCAGCTGTTTGTCACCTACGCTGAAGCCGCATCTGGCAGACCTGCAGCCAAGCGGACGATAAGCAGGTGGGTAACCTCCTGCATAGATCTCTGCATAAGTTAGCGGGCATGGAGCCTCCCAGAGGATAAGAGCTCATTCTACCCGCCATACTGCTCTAGCGGTGGCTGCTTCCAGGGCGTCCCTATCCAGGAAATCTGCAGGGCTGCTACCTGGAAGTCAGCAAACACCTTCATTACCCACTACCATCGACCTTGAGTCACGCCGGGATGCTGGTTTTGGGGCCTCCGGTTCTCAGTCTCTCTTTCCCAAGTAAGTATATGGGGTGTAAGTCTTGCCTCCCTCCTCCCGGAGAACTGCTAGAGTCTGCCAATGAGTGGATGAACAACATATCCATGTCCCTAGAAATACAGGTTACTCACCTGTAACAGGAGTTCTAGGAATGGTATATATTGTTCATCCTAGACTCTGTTTCTCGGCTTGACGCACAACCTGACTTCAGCCGGGCAGATCTGGCGTCATGGGGCGGAGCCGAGAGTTATACCACCCGGGTGGGTGGGAGGAGCAAGCTTGAAGACCTTCCGGCAAGATTTAAAGCGGCAAGGATACTGCCAATGAGTGTGGATGAACAACATATACCATTCCTAGAACTCCTGTTACAGGTGAGTAACCTGTATTTATTCCCCCATAATGTCTGTTTTATGCTTACTTTCTGCATTTCCAACCACATCTCATAGAGTTTGGACTTGTGTTTCAATGTAAATTTTGTGTTCTTGAATGCATCAAATTTACATTCAAGGCTTTGGACAACCTTGCAAATATCAGTCATTTATTTTGTAATTTCCTTAAGATCCCCAGAGTCTTCGGAAAGAGAGTTGGGGTCTCTGGGTTTCACCGCTGCAGCAGCAGGCCCTTCCTTGGCCAACATTTCAAGGTTTACCCATGCTGAAGCAAAAATGAAGAACAGGGTAACTTTTTGCTGTCTGTAGCAACGAGGAAGTGACATTTGCTGTTGCGTCTTAGGCCTAAGAGATGGTAAAATAGTTTGTGGGAAGTGGGAATGTGTCACTTGAGGGGAATACTTTGGGGGTGGAGGTTGTAATTAAGTGAGTAAGGAGCTAGTTGACTTACAGGAGGCAGAGGGTAGTAATCAATTGATGCTTCTCAGAATGGAGGAGTGATGCAGGAAGAGCACCTCATGGCTCTGTACAAAGGGTAGCTTTATTATTTATTTTAGTTTAGTCTTTGATAACCGGGTAAGGCCCACTAGGCACAGGTGCCTGTTTTCAAGGGTGACTCGGGAGTACTGGGGAGGTTAAATGACTTGCTCAGAGTCGCACAGTATGCAAGTGGAGGTTGTGGGAATCAAACCTAGGTATGTCTGCTGGATATACCAAGCTCATTCACAGCTCGTTACTCTAACCTCTAGGCCATACTGCCAGCCCTTATATTCACCAGTGATCTGAAAGAAGGCATTAATAGTCGAGAATCCAATATGTAGATGATAAAAAGACAGGGAGCGCTGTTCAAACCCAAGTAGACAAGGAAAATATTTTGAGGGACCTAGCTGTGTTGAGGGAGTGAACAAAGAAACGGAACATACGTAACACTAAGGAACGTGAGGGAATGCACTTGGGCAGCAAAAACACTAACATGATATAACTTTTAAATAGAAAAAGATATGTCAAACATGCAAGAAAATATAGATGCACTATTGACAGCAGTCTGAAACAGGAAACACAATGCAGGTAGTCTGCAAAAAGGCAAACAGTACATGGGTGTATGAAGAGAGCTTACAAGTAGATGGACCAGCATAACATTCTGTGGTGATTTGCATATGCAGCCCATGATGCTTTGCATTGTGTGGGCATGTGTGATTTTGTATTTTCTTGAAACTTGGCTTCCCAGCCAAATGCCCTTTGGGGTAACCCTTGCCTCAGTGTTTGCGCACAGAGGTTCTTTGTCTTTTACAAGTAGATGGACATTTATATTACTCATGTGTAGGGGAGACACTAGTTAGACCACATCTGGAATACTGCAATCCGTTTTGGGCACCCTGCTACTAAACGGATATGAAATTCCAACACAGTCCAACATAGATGAGTATCAGAATGTGAGAACTGAGTTATGAAAAGGGACCAACAGGAACTGGGGTTTAAATTA
Organism: Neoceratodus forsteri; assembly: GCA_016271365.2. Classification (NCBI taxonomy): domain Eukaryota; kingdom Metazoa; phylum Chordata; order Ceratodontiformes; family Ceratodontidae; genus Neoceratodus; species Neoceratodus forsteri. The sequence continues at coordinate 237,817,155 of CM057450.1, forward strand.
GATGCGAGATGATTCCTTTAAGGGAGGCACAGTCCCATATTTTAGCTGACTGAGCAGGAGGAAATACAGGGATGTCTGCAGTTGGACTTGAGATATGATGACAGAAATTCTAGAGGAAATAAATGGCAACTGCAGGGGGATCTGAAGAGAAGAAACTACTTTGTTACACAGAGGGTAGTGTGTTGTGTGGAATGTTACCGATTGATGATAATGTGATTTATGACCGTAACATGTCCAGTCCTCTGTATGTTAGCGTTACTAGTACTGCATGGTTTGCCATCTTTATGGCTCAGGCCATACCTGAAAACGGTCCCTGGAACCAGTGCACCCACCCTGGTGAACAAATAAAAATAAATCGGCAAAGTTAGATGAGATATGTACTTAGAAATAAAATGGATCCATTGGTTTAACTGCTAAGCAGGAGGGGGTTGGGGACATTGTGTAAGCAAACTTCTTGAACTCGATGAAACCTCATTTGCGCCTCCGTAGGCCACTTAATCTCTTGAGCTTGCCCTTACCAGTGTGGCTTCATGTGTCTGGCAAGAAAATCCTCATGCAGTGGCTGGCCCAGTGGCGCTGAGGGCTGAGGAGCTGGACGCCTTACCTCACACTGCGCTGGCTACCTGGGTTCGGAAATTAACCAGGGTTGTCTGGGTGCCGGCAGCGGGGGGAAGTGGAGCAGGATTGAGCGGCTGCAAGGCAGCTCTCTCTTCTCCCGGGGAGGCCTCCGCTGCCCCCCCCCGTAGTTCCACTGCCCCCAGGTGGAGGCATGAGGATGGTGCAGGCAGATGGGTAGGCATGGAAGGGAGGAAGGGGAGCCTCGGCGCCACAGCGTGCGCTTGTCTCCACACGCGTGTCAGTCCGAGGCAGGGTCGGGCACAAAAAATGGGGGGGAAAAAATCAGAAAACAATGTACATGAAAACATAAATTCTCATGTACTGTCCCCCAGTGCTTGAGAGTGAGCAGTCATCTTGCATATTGGCTAGATTGCATGTTTTGTCCCACCTTCTGACAGTCAGACTAGCCCAGCAGGATACCTGGCAATTTCCAGGTGGGCCTCCTGTGTTGGGTACCTGTCCACCTTCTAAACTCTGAGAATCTTTGGTTTTATCATCTATTTTTTAATTAAATGGGCCCTGTTAGTTAATGTAAGATGCAAACACAGAGCTGGTGTATTATATTAAAAATAAATAATGACGTAAGTGTGTGATCCTGAGCCCCTACCTTGTTGATTTTCCAGATGGGCTCCTTGCACCCCAGTCCAGCCTTGCTTCTGAATTTGTGAGTAGGGAGCGAGCTGGTAAAACTGGTGGAAAGGATTGCCTGGCATTAGTTAGCATCCCATAACACTACTGTTCCACCTCAGATGCCTTCTCCCAAGAAAAAAAGTGTTGCTAGTGATGATGAGGAAAGAATCTGTTTTTCAGTCACAGTTGTGTTTTCTTTTGTAGCCTTTAAGCGGGGGTTACTCTTTCTGAATTGCTCAAGAGAGCTGCCCTGTTGTGCAACTCTTTAAAGAAGCCTTAATGGCTCTGTGCCCCAGACAGCAGAAAAGACTTTAATCCCACAAGATTGAAGCCTGCTAAAGATTTAAATTTCTGAGGGAAGACGTAGGCTTGGATTTATCTGCATATTCCATAAACACAGGAAGTATTAACTCACTGCCCTTTGTAATAGTGGGCTGTCTCCACCCTAGCATGGTACAGCAGAGAGTCCACATTGGAATATTATGCTGCTCAGTGTAGAAGAGACTAGCATTCAGGAGTTCTGTACAGTTGCCTATGGGTCCAGCCATTTTAGATCGGAGCTGTATGTTGTATTATTCATGTGTGGTGTGGTCACACTGTGTACCGAATAGCTGTGTATTTCTCCAGCCACTCTGGATCAGAGCAGTAGGTTTTATAATTTAGTTGGGGTCTGGTCTACTCAAACTGTATACTGAATAACTGCATATTATTAACGGGTTTAAAATTTGTATAAATAAAAAAAACAATCAAATAAAAACTTCTTAAAATATGGGAAAAATTATTTTTGGGAGTAGTTTAGGCTGCAGTTTAAAAAATAGTTCTTAGTGTGTAGATTGTGATCAGCAGGTGGTGGTGTTTTAGTACCAGATGGTAGAAGGTATTGCAGCGAGTTTTCCCCAAGCAGTTTTATCTGTGGCAGTAAATGTGCACAGTGCTGACTCCCCCTTCCCACCACCAAGACCATGGAGAAGCCCTGTGACTAAAGAACAGTTATAAGGTAATGGAGCACGACATGTGTAGTGACTTGAGCAGGCTGACGGCTGTGGTTACTGAGACCTGTGAAGAAGATGCGGGTGGTGCCAGGAGTGGGTAGTTCGGACTTTTACAGAGGTTTACAACTGAGATAGAACAGTAAGCAGGCAATGAGGGGCATTTTGTAAAACATTTTTATTATTTGCACTGAATAAACTGTGGCCTGTCACTTCAACATTAGTTTTAGTTTCATTTGGGGAGTAGAACTTTCGTTGTGGTCAGCAGCAGGTTTAGTATCAGTGTGTGTTTGTTGTTGAATTTTGTTGACCCGGTAAGCCCACTGGGCCTAGAAGTCCCTTTTTCAGGGGCGACCGGGGGGAGGGGGGATGGGGATACAGATGGTAAGCAACTGAATTTGAACCAAATTAAGCTGTTGGTGGTATTTTTAGTGAATGAGGGAAATTTGGCCAGGACACCGGGGAAATTCCCCTACTCTTTTCGAGAAGTGCCATGGGATCTTTAACATCTACCTGAACTACTACCAATCCAGGCAGATGGGACCTCGGTTTAACGTCTCATCTGAAAGACTGCACCTCAGAAGTGCAGCACCCCTCTAATGCTGCACTACAATGTCAGTACTGGGATATTAACCCAAAGTGCCAGATGTGGGAACTGAACTCACAGCCCTCTGATCTCCCGGCCTCAGAGGCGAGTGTGCTACCTACTGAGCCACTGACACTTTTTTATTTTTTATTTTATTTTAATGGCGCCGTTTGCAATGGTCAGAGTAGGCTTTCAGATATGATGTCTAACCAGGGTTTACAGGGCACAGTTTAACCCAATAAATAGCTGATTGGGGCTGCTACGGATGGCGACTTGAGCCCTGCAATCTAGCTGCCGGACCCGACCATGACTTCAGCCTGGCTCTGGAAACGTACAGGCGGCCGGATCGGGACAAGGTAAAAAGACCTGTTGGCTGGCACCTTCTCTTACCCATGATTATGTTGATGGTTTTAATCACGGGTAAGGAGAAGGCTCAGACAGTCAGGTTATTGGATTTTCAGCAACCAGTTCCTAATTAAGTTCACGTCTGGACTGGTCGAACGGAATACTGAATAGCTGCATGCATACGTCTCCAGCCACTCTGGATCAGAGCTGCAGGTTTTATAATGTATTATTCATGTCTGGTCTGGTCACACAATACTGAATACCTGCATGTGGCTCCAGCCATTCTAGATTAGAGTCGCAGATTTTATAATGTATTATTCATGTCTGGTCTGGTCACACAATACTGAATACCTGCATGTGGCTCCAGCCATTCTAGATTAGAGTTGCAGATTTTATAATGTATTATTCATGTCTGGTCTGGTCACACAAGTGCTCATAAACTTCCTCCGTTGTCTGTATTTATATTCCTTTTTTGATGAAATAACATATTAGGCACAGCCTCCTTTTTGTGAGGAAAATGAAGATGGCTGACCTGCAGTAGCTAGGGTATGAGCAGTGATCCAACAGAAAAAAGGCATCAAGTAAAAATAATTGAATTGTATAAAAAAAAATGCAGAGTGCTAGTCAGAAACATGATACCTACATCCAGATTTAATTCTTTTTTTTATTTTTTTATCTTGTGTTCAAGTTTTCTTTGAACAGCTACCTTTCATCTTTCCCGTCTCCTAGCTGGGTCACGCCATGATCTGTCTTCACCACTCCCCTTGCTGCAGGCAGGTGAAGGAGCTTACTGCCAATGTAAATGCAGTCTTACCCAGTCTAGTAGGAAACACTGAAACACTGAGCCTGGGAGTACCCCTACCATCATCCTGCCCCTAGAAGGTTTTCCCTGCAGAGCTGCACAGGATTTTCAGTTTTGCTTCTGCTGGAATTAAGCAGAATTTCAGAAGTTCTGCCTAATTCATACAACTGACCCAGCAGAGAAAGGCCTTGTGGTCATGTCTGCTTGAGTCTGCAGATTCCTCAGTGTCTACTGAGGAATCCGCCTCCCTCCCCATTATCAACTTCTCCCTCCCTGTTGATGTCACCCCCCCCCCCATGCATCTTTCCCCTTTACTCTGTCCCAACCCCTCTTGAAGCTATTTGTTGTCATCAGGGAGACTACTTTCTCTGGCAAATCATTCCACGTGGTGTCAGCATGGCACAATTAGTAGCACATCTACCTGTGGGCCAGAAGGTAATGGGTTCTGTCCCTGCACCAGGACTGAGCTCATACCATCCACACTGGCATCCGAGTGCAGTGCTAGGAGGGTGCTGTACTTCTGATGAGATGTTAAACCAATGTCCCCTCTACCCACCTCTGGTGCTGTCCTGGTGGGTGTCTAGCTGGAAGTAAAAGAACCCAAGGCACTTTTTACAAAGAGTAGGGGATTTCCCCAGTGTCCCTGGCCATTGTTGCCCTTCCTGTAAAACTGGTTCATATAGTTGTCCCAAGGCTGTGTGTTGGTGTTGATGTGCAAAATGGCCACCACTGCATGTTCAGTCACTTTTTACTACCAGTGTAGCATTGCTTGTTAGGCAATTTGGGATACAGTGTGTGTGAAATGTGCTATGTAAATGCTGATTCTTCTTCTTCTGCTACCTATTCTTCTTTTCCTCCTTCTTCTTTTTTCTTCTCCTCTTAGCTGTCTCCCTCTCTGTGAAAAAGTACCTCCTCATTTCTTTCCTGAATCTTCCCACCATCAGCATGAGGTAGCAGTTCCATGTAATTCTGTTGCAAGTGGAATTCGGACTATCTGAAAGCAGAATGTTACTTTTTTAAGCTGTAGATTGGGTATCTGTGGTTTACATAAACCATGGAATACTATTCAGTGGGTTACATAAACTGCAGATTCTTTTTATGCAAACCGTGGATTACATGTTTCGTGGTTTACATGGAAATGCTTTTTGGAGTGCTGCAGAATTAACAAATTCTGAGAATATTTTTTAAGTGGAATTTCAATTTCACGTAGATTTTGCTAGTGGAATCCCACAATCCACACAGCTCCGTTGTCCTGTCATTTTCCTCCCCTAGCTGTGCTGGCTACAAGCGCAGCACAGGCCTGCATGCCTAGGCATACTGCCGCAGAGCTCTGCCCAGCATCCCAGCCCCAGACACTAGGCTCTTGACTACATCGCCACCTGTGGTCACACAGGCAGAGGTGTTGCAATGAGACCCAGTCATCCCCCCCAGACCCTCTTATGATCTAAGATTGGGGCATGTATCCTGATTGCCAACAACACCATAAGTGGCAGCATTACAGGAGCACCATTGGTCCTGCTTTGGTTTTAATTCTTGATCCTCTCCATTTACCATGGACTGCAGCTTTAAAGAGGGTCTCGTACTAACATACTAAATTGCCAGCAGAATAGGCCTAACGGTCTTTCGAGTCTGCTCGATTGGTCAGCCCCCACTCTGGGTGCTGACCTTGCTGCCCCCCTCGCCTTCTCTGGCTTCTCCCTTCCCAGTTCCAGATATTCTTGCTGCATTGGATTTTGCTTCCAGAACCCTTCCCTGTACCTGTCCCAGCCCCTCTTGAACCCCTCCACTGTCTCTGCCTCCAGCTCCCTAGGCAGTGCATTCCATAGCTTCACCACCCTCTCAGTGAAGTAGCACCTCCTCCTTGTCCCTGAATCTTCCCCTCCAGCTTCCACCCATGCCCTCTAGTAGCCCCTCCTCCTTCCTTGAAGCACCCTGCTGTTCTTCCCCTATTTACCCTCTTCATGTACCTGAAGACCTCTATCATGTCCCCCGGTCCCTTCTCTCTTCCAGTGTGTACATATTTAGCTCGTCAGGAGCCTCTCCTCACAGGTCCTGTCCCCAAGCCCCAAATCATTTTGGTTGCCCTCCTCTGGACCCTCTCCAGGAGTTTAATGTCCCTCTTTAAGTGTGGCCTCCAAAACTGCACGCAGTACTCAAGGTGTGGCCTCACCAAGCAGTTATACAGAGGGAGTATCACTTCCCTCCTTCTGGAGGTGATCCCCCTAGTGATGCATCCCAGCATCCTGTTGGCCTTGGCTGCTGCCCTCCTACAAGTCTCCAAGTTGTTCATCTTGACATCTACCACCACCCTCAGGTCCCTCTCAGCCATCGAGGCTTGTAGCATCCCCTCCCCACCGGGTGTACACTTGGCCTGGGTTTCTGGCCCCCAGGTGGAGTACCTTGCATTTCCCTGCATTGAACCTCAGCTTCCACTTTCTAGACCATCTTTCCAGAGCCTCCAGGTCCCCCTGTAGGGCCACCCTCCCTCCTCCCCATCCACCACGCCCCAGTTTGAGCCATCCACAAAGAGACTCATCTCACTCCTGATTCCTGTCCTTATGTCAGAGGCGTAGAGCGTTGAACAGGAGGGCCCAGGACTGATCCCTGTGGGACCCCACTAATGACCTTCCTTGGGGATGAGACTATCCCGCCAACTACGACCCTCTGGGTCCAGTCCTGGAGCCAATTGCCTATCCATCCGATCATCTGGTTCCCCACCCCCATTTCTCCCAGCTTATTCAACAGGCCCCAGTCACCATATCCGGTAAAGGAACAAATCACTGTTACCAGCAACAAGAGAATTTGGCATACCTCTCAACTGTGTAAAACAATTCCTGTCAAAGGCACAACTAGACAGCTGGCCCGATGGCATAGAGGGTTGAGGCGCTGGTGCCTTCTTTCGACCCACACTGGCGACCCGGGTTCAGAAATGAGCCCAGATTGTTGGAGGTTGGCACGGGGGAGGGCGGAGCTGGATAGAGCTGCCGGCAGGCAAGCTCTCCTCTCCAGGGAGGAAGCATGGCATCCCTCTGCTGATAGCAACCCTCAGTGGAGGCTAGGGGTGGCACAGGTCCAAGGGTGCCTAGGCATTAGACCATGGGGTGGGGGGAAAGGGTTCAGAACCGGGGCTGTACGACACATGCGCGCCTCCACGCACATGCGTGTGTACTCCTGGAGTCCCTGGGAGAAAGTTGGAGGAGAAAAATGTGCTGGTCAGCAGGATGAAGACTGACTCCCCGCAGGCACCGCTTCTGGGCTGGGCAAGGTGAGCGCCAGTAATTCAGGGGGGATAGGGCTTGGGGGGGGGGTTGGTTGGATGGTGGCTGACTGGTAAGGTGCATAAATACAAATAAATAAAAAAGTCACAACTAGGACAGTCCAATAAAACAATACACCCCGGACACATGCACTATCCGGGGAAACATTTGGCATTGACAAATGCTTTTCCTTTTAGTTTAGAGTTCCGATTATGACAAATCAAGGCCACTGCTCACTTAGCAAGGATCTTGTCAGTTGAACGGAGGCCTTGACTTGTCATAATCAGAACTCTGAACTGTAAGAAAAAGCAGTTAAAAATATCTGTATTGTATTCTGTGGGGCACACCCCTGCACACACCCTTTTACTGACCTCATGAAACATCCGAGCATGAGGGTGTGTCTTACAGTATGGAAAGTGGCAGTGGTTGTCTGCTCCAAGGAGCCAAATTTGATCTCTTCAAATAAAGACGGGCAGTAATTATTGAAAATTCCTCTTGGGGTCAGGTAATGTTAGCATATGTTGGTGGGGGGGGGGGGGATAGTAGGAAGCTGCTCTTTAAGCAACGTTCATGAGACTTAATGCATACTTCATATATATTCAGTGTGCTCAATCAAGTGCTGTCCGTGTGTAATGTAATTTTTCAGTTCTGTGCTCCACAGTCTTTGCTTCATCTGTGGTGAGGGTTGAAATCCACTGATGATCTAGCTCTTTGGAACTTGGGCTGGAACAAAACGGGTACCTGTCAATTCTTTTTTTTTTTGGTTATTGAGTACTTCGAAAATGTTTTTTACATATAATGTACCATTCATCTCGGTATGTCGCTAGTTCTTGTACGCTGGTACCTTCTAGGTCCTCTATCATGTTGGCAAATGGTAGCCACCTAGTGTTAAACAGTTCTCTTTTCCTTGATGCCTTTTGCCCACGTATCACATTCCAAGCAGTTAGTCCATATGCTAGGGATAGGGTTTTGCATATAAGTTCTATTAGCGCTACCCAAAAATGACTCCGTTTTGGACACTCCCAATATATACATGGGCCAGGGCGCTCCTTTACCTCTGCACTCCCTCAGTAGTGATTAATTTTGCTAGTGTAGATGTGTTGGGTCCTGTCGTGTCAGAAATCATTCTCTGGGTGAGGAATTCTAGGACATAATACTTGGGTCAAGATGCTTCTCTGGCTCTAATAGTAAAGAATTAATAGGTCTCCTTCATTATCAGGCCTTACCCACTCTCTCTTGATCTTCTCCTTAACCCTTCTTCACCACCCCAGGCCTACTGCATCCCCTCACAAACCTGTGTCCTACTGTTTGACTCCTTTCCTTATCTCTGCACTTCAGCTCTTGGTTTAGTAGATCCAGTACCCTTCTCTGCCTCTGGCTGCTCACAACTATTACTTTCGTCAGATCCTAACAACTGTCTTACTCTCCTACTCTGGATTCTATAACTGAGTGTTCATGACAGGGTCTTCCCTCTGACCGCTCTTATATAATGAACAATGCCCGGCTGCAACCTTGTAACTCATGATACCTAGGCAGCACTTACTAAAGGAATAATGCATGACAGGGTGTGTGGCGTGCTGGGATAACGTCACGCCTGGGGTGATTAGGCACGAGGCCGCAGGCCGAGTGCGACGACCGCCCCAGAGTGGCGATCTAACATTACCTGGTATTCCTATTGCTCTAATAGCTCAAGTGTAAAACAAAACAAAAATTAAAAAATAGATTAAAAGTAGATATTTTGTAATTTTTGGTATGGGTAGGATTACATTATAAAAAAATAGTGCTTCAGCCAGTAGATGGAGCTGCTCTGTTTTGGTGTGGCTGTGGTCTCCCGATAGCAATCTTTGCCACTAATGCTAGTCTTTGTAAATTAGCCTCTCGAATCTGTCTTATTCCGTCATGGTTTATGTTCAGAGTTTACAGGTTTTGTTTCTATTTTCCTAACTGGCTAATAATGCTGCTGCTGTTTTGAGAAGGTTGCCGCGTGCACTGCCTCCTGCCCTCCGCAGTTACGGCTGGTGACATAGTCCTGTGAGGATAACTGGATAGGAAGTAGGGAGAAAATTCTGAAGGTTTTGTTAAAGAACAGGAGGAAAGTGACTTTTAGGAGTGAGCGAGGGAGAGCGGCGTGGTGACTGTTTGAAAACGTGGTTGCTCTCACTCGCTTGCTCGGCCAGGTCCTCTCGGTCTGTGAATGGGTCGGATATAATTTTATGTGACGGGAAGTCATATTTTGTTTCTCTAGTGTTTCTTTTTTTTTTTTTTTGGTTTACGAAAATAAACTGCTGAACTATGTGTGTGTTTTACCGCAGATTCCGCGCGGGGTTGGGAGCGGGATTGTCAGGAAAGCGGAGACTAGTGAAGCTGCTCATAGGCAGCGGAGCGATGTTGTCTTTTAATTTGAATGCGATCATTACTGTGCTGGCACTTGAGCCGTGATGTTATGCCAGGATAACATCACGGGTCCAGTGCCAGCTTGACCAATCAGAGGCTAACATTTTTCTTTGCCATTGTATAATATGTGTTTTTATGTTTCATGTAGAGTCATCCTGTTTCTGTACCATGTTGTTGTCCCTCTGTTTCTTCCATCCATGATGTGGAGCCTTTGTAAAAGAGCCTCTTGCTCAAAGGTGTTAACTCTGAGATTTCAATAAAATAAAAAAAAAAATAAATAAATAAAAAGACAAAGTTTTATACCCTGTGGTTAAAATTCCCCAGGTTAGGGAACCATAGCACTTGAAAATGTAATCTACCTGAACTGTTGTATGGAGTGAGCCATTGTGTATGGAAACTGTATACTTTTTCTGAGGTGGGTGTGACCCATTCAATAAAGAAGTTTAAAAAAAAAAAAAGAAAGAATCTGCTGGTTATTTTCCCCTGTAATTCTTTCTAGCTTCCAGAAGATGTTGTTTGGTGCACTGATTGCCATATCTGGGAGCAGTTTTGCTGACTTAGGACCATTTGTGCTCCCCGTTCCTCCTGTATTTGTACAACCTCCTTTCGCCCTGTATCTTTTTGTTTAATTCAGTATATAATTTGGAAATCAAGTGCTTGGGTCCCTCTTCTTTTGCACTTGTTTGCACTGGTATTACCAGGGGTCAAGGTATTAATTTTTGTTTATGAAATCTCTTGCTTGCAGAAATCTGAAGGAGCTATTTCTTGCAATGTGATTTTCACAGCTTCCCTTTTTTCTTCAAGTATCAAAAATAACAATTCCAGGAAGTGGGCTGGCTGGACTATTGCTTGGCTGGTCTTGTGGGGGGCAGGAAGCACTCAAGACAGATGCACTTTTAGTGAGAAGAGTTCATTATCACAAATTTGAAAGTGGGCCTGTAACTGAAGATAAGTGAGGTGATAAGTTTGTGTTCCGCCAACCAAAGCAGGGATCAAACTAGCCATTAGTGCAACAGCCTGCGGTTGTGAAGGTATACTTATTCAGGGCTGTCGGTAGGATTTTTTTTAAATTGGGGGTCCTGGACTTTCTGGAGAAAAAATTGGGGTTCTTAGGAAAAGATTGAGAGCCCCCCAGAATTTTATGAGGGTCCACGAAGAAGTGCAGCATTGTCATTGCCCCTGTTGTTGAACATCCCTGTGGAAAAACGTGGCCGTTTCATTACCTATTTTAGGGCCCCTTATTTAATAGGGTACACATCCTAATGTCCCCCACCATGCGCTGGTCCTCGGCTTTCTTTTCTTACCGCTGGCCCAAATGCCAGTAGTCTTGCACCATCGCGAAAAGCAGGATGGGGCGAAATTGCTGGCATCCTGGCCCGGAAGTGATGAAATAAAACAGAGGATTGGTGAATGGCAGGGAACATTAGGATATATATCTGATTAAGTAATGGGATGGTGGAGAGGGAGTCCCGAATGATGAAGCCTGCTTTATGAGGACTTGCATTGGGTATAAACATGCATTCTGAGCTGGTGATTGAGTGTAAAAGATGTGGGTGCCCCGAGAGCCCTGTTTTTGCTTCCACAAGGTTTTAAATAAGCTGAAAAAAATTGATTAGCAGTTTGACGCATGAAAGTACTAATCAGTTGTGAAAATGCATAGCGCTTGGCACAGATTTGATTAGCAAAAAAAAAAATTGTGTGTGTGTATATGTGTGTATATATATATATATATATATATATAGGGGATATGACATGGCCTGAGTGAAGATATCATATTTATCTTCACGAGAGGCCAATGATATCTCACGAGGGCGGCCACGAGTGAGATATCTTGATGTCATTAGCCTCGAGTGAAGATAAATATATCATCTTCCCTCAGGCCATGTCATATTCTGTTTATACAAACATATGTTTGGGCTGAATTGTAATGGAACTCCTCCCTGAACACAAATCAAAACACACCCACAAACCAGAGCACAAGGGATAATGTTCTCAAAAATAAAAACATATATATGGTAGATTCTACCAGTTTCAAAATATAAATAATGTTATTTGGTTGATCCTGCCAATTATTTTTTTCTAAAAATGTAATTTAAGCACTTATCTGGTTGATCCTGCCACTGTGATAGTCAATAGACATATTACTTTCACTTTCTCCCTTCAAGTAAGCGTGACACGGTGTGAAGATCGACCCTTAGGACATTACAGTAGTTAATAATAAGAGCTCTGACCCATTCAGATTAAAACTGTGCAATTCTATTTTACTTTGTAGAAATTGCCGACTATGTTCAGAAGACAGAGTGTGAGTCTGCAGCGTCATTAGAAGCAGGAGGATTCATGACGTTCGTTGCTATAGCAACATGTAGCGCTTTCCTCTGCTTCTACTATCTTGACTCACACTCTGTCTTCTAAACATAATTGACAATTCCTGAAAATGTAAATGCCTGTAACAATAGTGCAAAAACTCTTTAATATTAACTCTAAGAAATAGATCTTCACCATCTTGCTGAAGGAAAAGTAATGTCTTTGACAGCGAGATCAACCAAATAATGTAAAGGTATTTAGAAAAATATTGTAGAGATCAACTCACATAAATAGGGTTGTGTGTGTGTGGGGGGGGGGGTTTGGGGGGACAAGTTTTAAAACAGAGGAGGCGGGCAATGTACAGTGACAGACTTTCAGTTTCGATTCAATGACGTATAGGAACATGGAATATCACTATGATGTATAGGAACATGGAGATATCAATGATATCTTCATGGTCATAGTGATATCTCCATGACCTGCCTCAGATACTACTTTTTATCCATGAATTTATTCCCAAACATATGTTGTATAAATATATATATATAGTTTTATTAATTTGTGTATTGTGTCACAAACTCAAAAAATTGTTAGCAGTGTACTGCTAAGCATTTCTGGAAATGATTAGCATCACCCCATGTTTTATGTAGTGTATTGCTGTGCTATACCAGCTATTTAATACCCTGATTTCTTATTTTTATTGGTGCAAGTGGATGCTCTTCTGTTCAGCAGGGCTGCTAAATTTATACAGTCACTAGGACATACTAGGTGCATCACATTCACACTTAACCTGTGTGCAGTGCACAACAACTGCCCTGTTGTAGACAGAATTATGTAGATAGGTTGGACGTTGATCTGTTTGGGTGTGCTGAGCTGCTACACTGGGGGGGGGGGGAGAATGATGCATTTTGTGTCTCTTTGTGGGTGTTCCTGACTGCCTGCAGAGTTGCAGGGGTTGGTGTTAGGGGAGGGAGCCTGCAGGGAGATGTGGAGCAGGAGGGATTTGTTTTTTCCATATAGGTCTTTATCCTCGTGTGTGGCCTGGACAGACTGGGATTCCAACACCCTGCTCCACTGACCTCAGTCTCCCCAGGACTCAACCGGCAGACCCATATTCCCCCATGGCTCTTTCCCTCCATGGTGGGTTCAGGACAGGGAGGGCCGCCCCCCCAAACTAACGTCCGAAGTAGCAGGTCTGGCGTTGGCATCCTTGTGCCGGCGCAGGTGAGGATCGGCAGGCAGGGCTTCATGTGTGCCTGTCACGCCATTTTTCCTCCCCAACCCATGTTGCTGGGGCATACACATCAGTGTGCACACTGGAGGCACATGCACGCCACAGAGTCCTGCAGCCCCTCCCAGTTGTTGCTTCTCCCATCCTGCACTAACACCAGGCCTCCACCTGGTAGCAGTCATTCTGTCCCTGGAATGCATGATCCTCTCCCTCCCTGGCTGACACCCAACGTCCCGTGCTTGCTTCTAAACATGGCTGCCAGCATTGAGCAAGGCATGATTCCAGTACCACATCCCTACGTATCACTTTGTCAGTCCTTGGGCAGGAGGGATTTTGTTTTAAATATACTGTGGTTGGGGGTGAGAGTGCCAACTCTCCTACAGCGCTGCACAGAATTTGTGAGGATGTGCCCCATTGTGTCACCATCCCTCTAGAAATGTTACCAGTTCTGCAGTTCTTTTATGTGAGCAGGCAAGGAGGAGGGTGGGGAGGGGGCGCTAGTGAGCAGCTAAAGTGAATGGACTCAATCCTCCAGAGCTCTGTCCCTTAAGTCACTAGAATTTTTAAGGACCCCGAAGAAGCGTGGGGCAAAATTAAAAAAAAGATATGGGATAGAGGAAGACCAGACCTTGCTAGTACCATTAGCCCAAAACCCGTTTTTTTGGCTTGGGTTGGAGGACCCAGGGTTCTGCCTGTAGCAGGAGAAGGGAGTGAGATGCCTGGGGCACTTGTACACTAAAGAGGGGCTCTGCTTATTTGTGGACATACAGAGATGGCTTGGGATGCCACAGTCCCACTTCGTCCGTTTCCTCCAACTCTATAACTTCAGCAGGAGGTTAAATAGAGAGCCTGTAGAGAGGTCCAGCCTGGTAGGAACAGAGCAAGAGGTGTACAGAGCGTGGAAGGAGGTAAAAGGCATAATTGGGAGGGCAGCAAAAACAGGACAGACACTTCTTCCCAGATTTATTTGCAGGGATTTATATAACTCTAATAATTGATTAGCGTTTTGCTCATAAAAGTGCTGAATCTTTGTGAAAATGCATAGCTTTTGCCTCACTGTGTTTAACAAACACAGCACTTCTAGAAAATCTATATAAATACTTTCTGTACAGTTTGTATAGTCCCAAGAAAAAAACTGCTAATCAATTATTTAAAACCCTGATTTGGGAAAGCTAGACAACGGGAGATGGATGTGGGATTGATCATTAATGAAGAGAATTGGCATATAGTACTAGGCTCCCATATGGGACTACTGACCTGTAATAAATATAAGGAATCCCAATATAAATTTCTACATAGGCTCTATTGCCCACCGAGTGTAGTGCACAGATTTCATCCTGGGATCTTGTCTTCGTGTGGTAGGTGTGGAGTGGCACATGGAACGTATTACCACTATTATTGGGGTGTACCTCTCTTCAGCCTTGTTGGAGGGGTGTAATGCAGGAGCTATCAACTATGTGGGGCAGCCCAGTAGCAAATACTCCATTATCGCTCCTGTTCGAGGTTGAAGATGGGGGCGAGAAGGGATGGGCCCTTTACCCGAGATGGATTAGGATAATGCTAGCAGTGGCAAGACAGGGTATTCAAAACACATGGGTTTCATGTGCAGTGCCTACACTAGAGCAATGGAAAAACCTGGCAATACAAACGCTAGCGGTAGACCAACTCACTTTTCTGAAAGTGAAGGAGGAACGATTTTTGACTGGGTGGGGTAAATTTCTGGACTCCCAGCCCCCTTCAGAGGCCCAGGTATTGAGAGATTGAGGGGGATGATTAATAGTTAGAGCTAAAGGTGATCCCAAAAGCCAGGGGATGATTGATTACAATAAATGAAATTAAAGCCCGTGGCCTGGAGACATTTGCAACTAGAATGAAGTAGTCAAAGAAATAAAAATGTTTCAAATAGAATCTCCGAAAGGGAGGATGGTAGAAATATGTTGCAGAATGAATTGTTACTCTGTTAATGTTCTTTCTTTATTTTTTTTTTTAAAGTACTTTGTGTTGATTAAATTACTCCTGTGCAGGATCAAGCTAACATTAATGGCTGTAGACTGGAACAGGACATTTTGTGAACGTTTTAGATATTATCGTTTTAATAAAAAGTCAATAAAAAATTATACAGAAAAAAATTTGTGTGTATGTATGTATGTGTGTGTATGTATATACATATATGGTATGGTTAGTTTAGAAGACTGCGATTAGAGTGAGTCATCTACAGCCTGCGATAGACACGTATTAGTACTGCAGTCTGCTAGCCGGGGGTGAGGGGCAGATGCAGTTGGTGAGTAAATGTAGCTCTGCACCCAGTGATACATTTTTAACTCATCTCCCCTTCGATTGCAAATATGAAAATGATTTATGCTTATCCACATTCAAAATGGTAGTCTGCAGCTGAATGAGTTAAGTGCTTTACATTCACACTGTCTGTTGGAGCCATGCTCGGACCCTTGTTAAGCCTTGACATTTTTTATTTGCAGTTTCTTGCCCTCCACCTATCTGGCCCCTGTATGGTGACCTCCAACCCTCCCACTCTCGTCTGCCATGAAGCACCATGGTTTACCCCCGAGATGGGGCTGGGGTGCTGGGAAACACTCTGAGTCATCCAGCAGTGGAGCATGGGGAGCTCAGAGTCTGAGAGTACCTTCTGGTCCATTGTGCTGCTGTGCTATCTTTTCCTCCATGTTTCTTGCACAGCTCTTTTACTAACATGCCTACACACGAGGGGATCCCAGTTCATGAGCATGTGATGCATGCCAACATACAGTCAGGCCTGAGTATTTCCTTTTACTCTGGCAGGCGCTTGGCTGCTCTGCTGCCTGTGGACCTCCCTGGTGGCAGAAATATAACGGGCACCCGATGCTGGAGGATGATGGTGTCCTCTGGGACGCTTAATCCTCCACTCCTGCCCGTCCCTCCTGACACCCTGTGCTTGTTCCCAAGCCTGGTTCACTGGCATTATGAGGGGCAACGTTACTACTACACCATCAGACCAACAAAGCCTGCCATCTTTATTTGCTTAGAAGAGGATTGGACCGCAGCATGGTAGGGCTTGTGTTGCTCCCTCTCTTGAGCGGCTGTCTCACTGGATATCTGCTGAAAAGAGCAGGAGGTCCAAGAGCAACGCAGAGGAGAGAAACACTTGAAGACTTGGGTCTACTGTAACACGTGCCCAACATAACACATTGCAGTATAATTATGGCCAAGGCCCCTGGGATTCCGCGGTTGCGAAATTTTCCGCAGAATTTGCATCATGCCGCAGAATTTATATAATGCCAGAGAATTCATTGTTTTTGGTGAATTTTCATTCAAATATACAGTTTTTCCATAGTGCTAGGCTCCCGCACCCATCTTGTTTATCCTGAAACCCCTGCTCTAGGCTTGGTAGGTGATGTCATCAATGACATCACTTCATATTTTATCCAATGGCAAGGCTGTATTCTGCCACAGAAATGAATAAATCATGCCGCAGAAATCAGAAAATGCTGCCGCAGAAGCCTAGGAACCCTGCCGCAGAAATCAGAAATTTCTGCCGCAGGGCACTAGGGACCCTGATTATGGCCATATCTGTCTTTGTGGAAGTCGGGCACTTCATGATAGCAAATATCTGAATATAGTTCTGCACTACCAGTATCTAGCTCATTGCTTTGTAAAGTGCTTCATGAAGGCAGCATTCATTGATTCATTGTATGACTTCTGTAGTGAGTTTCCTGGGGTGGATGTACTTTTGAGTGGGGGTTTATCTTTCAGAGTTGTTCTTGCAGTGGGGTGAAAGGGAAGTACTTTGTGAGAAGTTTTCTACAATTTCTGGTGAATGTCATTATGGGAGCCAATGTGGCAAAGCCATATTGGTGGAGGGGATGGTGTTAATGGTGTGAATTGGAAAACTCTTCTCAGCATTGGGAACTAACCAGGGTTTGATCTCTCCAAGACCATTGGTGGAGGGAAGGTAGGACCAGTGATTTTCCATTTTCAGTAGAAAACACCAGTAAAACACGGAATATGCCATTTTATAAACCAGCATTTGGGAGTCATTTTTTCATGAAAAAAAAATATTTGCACCATCATGTTGCCAAAAAAAAAAAGTACAATTTTCGCCAGCTTTTTGGGCTAACCCCTCTAGTTAGAGATACATTCTTGTTAAAAACATGCTGATTTGCCCTCAGTTTTGGAAAAAACGATTTTAAGATTTTGCCAAACTGAACAGGCCATTTTTGAAATTGGAAAATCATCATTGCCTCTAAGAGGGTGTCAGTATGAAGTATGTATTGAGCAGTGGTGCCAGCTCTGGGCTGTGAACCTATCTTAGGGAGGAAACTGTTCTAGGAAGAGGTGGGGTTTTAGGGATCAATGGCCCTTGTAACGCTCCTCATTTCTCCTGTCTGTTTTTTCCTGCAGGACAGCCAGTGACTGAGCACATCTTTCAGAGAGTGCCTGAGGATTCAGGGCATTACTCACGGTTCCAGACAAGATGTCTGGTAAGTCTACTTCTATTCACGGTCAACAGTTTTCAGCAAGAAGAGAACTGCTGTCTGATGGGGACTGCTAGTACGGTTCTGCATCCTGATTCTAGTGTGCTTGTGTAATGATAAACCAGCTGCTAAGCAGTCCCCGTAAGAGATCAGTTTCCATCGAGGAGAGAATTATGGCCATTATCGATTAATGATTTCCTTTTTGTTAAATAATTACTTTTTCTGTGTCTTCTGTTTTGAAGAAGTACATATCTTTCTGTGGTATGTTTACTGTGAAAAGTAGTCCCACACAGACTCATAGAAAGATGGAGGAGAAGGTGTAATTCCAAGACTGAATTTAAAAGAATTAATGAAACTTTATAACGCTTCCTTAACAAAAACGTCTTACTATTATTATTGTCTTTTTTTTTTTTTCTTTGGTATATCTTCTGTTACTGCTTTATTTTTCTCTGTAGCAGTGTGTTTTTTGTAGGGTATATCTTCCGTGAAATTGTTACAGGTGGTGCTTACAGGGTCTATAGTTTTATCTATCATTAGGCTAAGTTTTCAGGGCTACTGCATTTGTTGGTTGATCGTTTCTGCTCTTACCTCCTTGTTTCTTTCGTCCGTGGTTCTTCCTTTTTGGCAAGGGAAGGTCCCAGTCACCCACCCCCATCTCCAACCACCCCATGCTACACTCCTTTCATAGAGTAGCACAGTTGTGACATTTCCTGTGGCAAAGCAGGAAGGGGAGGATCAGAGGAGTATCCCCACAGTGACCTCACTTACAGGGGCACAAGTAATTTAACTTGTTATAACAAGTTACACAAAAACAAACAAAAAAATATATATAAAACTTTTGCTTTCATTTTTCTCCTTATAATTACTCGGACCAGGTTATAAACACAACAGCTCAACTGGAATGGATATTATTACCTGCAGGCACTGTGGGACACTTTTCAAAAAGGCAGTTATACAGGATTTAGGATGCTGTCCTACATGCTGGACCATTGGAGATCTAAGGGCTCAGCTTCAGGCAGCATGGGCAGAGATCGCACACCTCAAATCGCATATTCAGGAGGAAATATATTATAAGAATCGCCTGCCATTTCCCCAAAAATTAACTGAAACACCTCGACCACAGAGGATAGTTGGGAGGTGGTTAGGAGGGACAAATAAAGTGCCCTATCACTCAGTGCTCTCCAATGTATCACCTCCACAAACCATATACAAACTACAAACAGGTATCTGCCTCTATCTCCAAAATCAAACAAAGGGGTAGAGGACAGTGCTACACAGGAGCTAGTGCTACAAAACTCACCCAAAACAGGGACCAAAGCAAACAAAACAAAAAAAAAAAAAAAGGAAATCCAAAACACTTCTGATCATAGGAGACTCCATGATTTGGGGAGTTGATACCCACCTCCAGCTGGGGGGTAATGGTCAGATATCTCCCAGGTAAATCCGTGTGGGGAGAGACTGACCGCATTGCGAAAATCGTGCAGGAAGCAGGAGAAAACATTTGATGTCCTGGTACACATAGGGACTAACTATCTCACCAGCCAGTCAGTTGTGGAGACCAAGGAACACCTGACCAGGCTGGGCGACAAACTGTCAACCATTTTGTCCAGCATCTCCTTCTCTGAGATCTTACCGGTCTGGGAGAGTGGGGCAGATGGACGGAAGGTCAGAGAAGGGGAGATAGGGGAGTTAAACATGTGGCTCAAGGGCTGGTGCCAGGAAAAAGAACACAAATTTATAGGCAGCTGGCAGCAGTTTTGGGAGCGAAAGTTCTTTAAATTTGATGGACTGCAAATGACTGAGGAGGGAGTCAGTGCATTGGGGTAGAAGTTTGACATCTTTGCAGAATATTTAAACTAGCCAATGGGGGGAGAGGGGTGCAGCACCCGATACATCAAATGGGAAGAACACCCCTCCCCCCCCCCAGCTAGTGATCAAACAGGAGTTCAGCATGTTTGTAGTTCATTTGCATCACCACGTAAGGAAGAAGGTCTGGCTCCCCCATAAGACACGCAGGGGAATCGCCGGACCTTGCCCAACAACTAATGCACCAAAATCTGGCTAATGGAAAATCATGTACACAAATGCCCGCAGTCTGGGAAACAAGATCCCAGACCTGCAGGCAACAATGACAGAGGCTAAGCTGGACATAGCCATTAGCGAGACATGGTTCACCAGTAACCACACTTGGGAGACTTCAGTACCTGGCTATGTACTGTTCAGAAGAGACCGAGGTGCAAAAGGGGGGGGGGTAGCCCTTTATGTCAATGGAAATATAAAAGCTACAGAAATTCAGAATACACATAAGGAGCCAGAAGAACTGTGGGTCACCCTGGAAATTGGACAGCCATATGAACTTTGGTTGTCTACAGGCCTCCAGACCAGGGGGAGGACAAAGACACATTACTGTTAGAAGATATACAAAAGATGACAGCTAAAGGGGAGGTTCTAATAATTGGAGACTTCAACATGCCAGATACAGATTGGTCAATACCAGCAGGAACATCCACCAGAACTAGACACATAGTGGATTCCCTGCAGGGGGAGGACCTCAAACAACTGGCACAACAACCCACAAGAGACAAAGCTATCCTAGATCTAGTACTGACTAACGGAGAAAGGATCGCAGCTGTCCAGGTAGAAGGTCACTTGGGGACCCATGACCATCACATGGTATGGTTCCAGTTGGCCACTAGAACTAAATCATCCCATCCCAAGACAAAAATATGGGACTTCAGAGTAGCTGACTTTGATAAGATGGCCAACAGAGTTAAGCTAGCCCTGGCAAGAAGAAATGCAGGTGAGGGGGTACAGGCAAAGTGGGCAAACATTAAGGAGCAATACTTGAAGCAACATCCCATTGTGTCAGGGAGAAAAGCAAGAAACCACTTTGGTTCTCAGAAACAGTAGCAGAAAAGGTCAGTGCCAAAATGTTGGCCTTCAGGAAATATAAGGGAATGCAGCGGGACAAAGATAGGGAGGCATACCAAACTTCCCTAAGGGAAGCACGGAAGGCAGTAAGGCAGGCAAAGGCCCAAACTGAGGAAACACTAGCAAGAACAGTAAAAGAAGGGGACAAGACTTTCTATAGATACATTAGTGAAAGGAGAAAGTCCAGAGGGGGTATTGCGAAGATCAGAGGGGCTAAGGGGGAGTGTGTGGAGGAGGACCAAGGAAAAGCATCTATCCTAAATAGATACTTCTGCTCAGTATTTACTAAGGAGAAGGTAGGGCAGGGCCCACAGCTCAGCACCTTGGACACAGGGGGAAGAGAGCTATGCAGAAATCTCTTCACAAAAGAAAGGGTCTTACAAGTGCTTCATAAGCTCAGGGTGGACAAAGCAATGGGACCAGATGGCATACATCCCAGGGTACTAAAGGAACTAAGGGTGGAACTAGCAGAGCCATTATCAGAATTGTTTAGTGAGTCTGTGAGCACAGGAAAGGTCCCAGAAGACTGGAGAAGGGCTCATGTGATCCTGTTCCACGAGAGTGGTGGCAGGGAGGAGGCAGGGAACTACAGACCAGTCAGTCTTACCTCAGTAGTGGGCAAGATTATGGAAGCACTCCTTAAGAAAAGGATAGTACAACACCTGGAATCCATAGGAGCACAGGATCCAAGACAGCATGGGTTTACAACAGGAAGGTCCTGTCAAACTAATCTCATAGATTTCTTTGACTGGGTAACCAGAGTGGTGGACCAAAGGGGTGCAGTTGATGTCACCTAGCTTGACTTAAGTAAAGCTTCCGATACTGTTCCACACAGATGATTAATAAGTGGGATAGGCTCGGGGTGGGTCAGAAGTTGGTCAACTGGGTAGCAAACTGTTTGGCGGGCAGAACACAGAGAGTGGTTGTAAATGCTATACAGTCAGAAGAGATGCAAGTCACAAGTGAGGTACATCAGGGGTCAGTCCTGGGGCCAGTCCTCTTCAATATCTTCATCAGTAACATTGCAGGTGGACTGGAGAGTAAGGTTTGTCTGTTTACAGATGACACCAAGATCTACAAGAGAGTAGATGATCCAGATGGGTTGGGCAGAATGAGAAGAGATCTGGATAAACTGGCAAAATGGTCAGAAGAGTGGCAACTGGGGTTTAACGCAAAGGAGTGCAAGATCATGCACATAGGGAAGAGAAACCCCGAAGCCACCTATAGGTTGTGAGGGGAGTTGCTGGCAATCACAAGGGAAGAAAGAGACTTGGGCATTGTCATTACTGCTTAAAGTTGAACCAGCATAATATTCTGTGGTGATTTGCATATGCAGTCCATGATGCTTTGCATTGTGTAGGCATGTGTGATTTTGTATTTCCTTGAAACTTGGCTTCCCAGCCAAATGCCCTTTGGGGTAAACATTGCCTCACTGTTTGCGCACAGAGGTTCTTTGTCTTTTAAATAGTTTTTTGTTTTAATGGGGTTCAGCACAACATAACCCAGACAGACTGTCTTAGGGTAGCTGGTTCATTCCACTGGGGTGTCAAACAGATGAGGCATACTGATGAGTCCTGGTAGGACGAAACATGTGTCTATGTGATCTGTTAACATCCTTGGCAAACTGTGTGAGAGGCCTTTTGGCACCATGCAGTTCTGCTTAAAGTTGAACCAGCATAATATTCTGTGGTGATTTGCATATGCAGTCCATGATGCTTTGCAGTATGTGGGCATGTGTGATTTTGTATGTCATTACAGATGACCTGAAATCATCTAAGCAGACCACTAAAGCAGTAGGTAAGGCTAGGGGATGTTGGGGTGTATTAGTAGCGGTATCACAAGTCGTAAGAGGGAGGTAATAATCCCTCTTTACAAGACACTGGTTAGGCCCCATCTGGAGTACTGTGTGCAGTACTGGAGGCCGCACCTGCACAAGGACATTAACAAAATGGAGGCAGTCCAGAGAAGGGCAACCAAAATGGTGCATCTGAAAATATATGAGGACAGATTAATGGAGCTCAATATGTATACCTAAGAGCAAAGGAGGGAGAGAGGTGATATGATCAAAACATTCAAATATCTTAAGGGCATTAACAAGGTGAAAGAGTCTAACATGTTTCAATAAGTTTTTTATTGTTAAAGTCCGCGTGTCTTTATACATTTTGTTTTAATGCAATCCTGGTATTATAATTAAGGGAATACAACTGTTTTGTCTGGGAAAATTTCCTGAAGCATGAGAGAGTTTTTCTTGAGAGAAATCTGATAAGATTAATGGTAAATAATTTAAGGCAACAAGATGAGTTATACTTTTTGCACATATAATGTATATGGACTGACTAGTCCCATAAAGCAAACAAAAATCTTAGCTTCACTTGAGAGCTGGTGCCGATATTCTGATGCTTCAGGAAACGCACCTGTCAAAAGTAGAGCATCAAAAGTTTGAGCGTTTGGGGTTTGCACAGGTCTATGCCTCTTCTTTTAAGGGAGGACGAAGAAGAGGAACTGTTATACTAATACCAAATAGGGTCCCATTTCAAGCTATGGACCAAATAATTGACAAAGAAGGAAGGTATGTCTTATTAAAGGGGAAATCAAATGGGAATATTATCACGATGGCATCACTGTGTTTTCCACCTAACTCTGACCTTACAACCTATAGGTCGATTCTGTTGAAATTAATACAATGGGCAGAAGGCCCAATTGTCTGTGGGGGAGATTTTAGTTTGAACCTATTTCAGCTATACGACTGTAACCCCCGGACCCCTGCCTTTTTGCAAAACGACAGGTGGCATGCTGTTGAAGCTGACAGCAGTACCTGGTGGGGACTGGGTTCGGGGAGGCCTAGGTTATTTGGCACAGGGGGCCTATTTTTACATCTGCACAGGGGCACCCAAGTAAATCCAACGCAGGATGCAACAACTGTAATGTCCAAAACCAGGAATGGGATTCTACAGTGTGGCTTTTATTCACATCCAAACTGAACAAACAAAGCATAGATGGACCCCAAGGGCTACATTCCTGGTAATGCAGATTAGAGACAACAGAACACTTCTTCACATTTCCAGCCCTCAGGCTCTGAACCCAGCAGGCACACAGCCCGGACTTGCATGCAGCTTTGGGTACACAGCCCGACTTGTACACTACTTGGGTTTTTCCCCATGGCACGGCTCCCCTGCCGGCCACTTGATCCTCGGTCCATATGGGAATGAACCAGTTTTCCTGGTGGTAGCTCCCTAAACCACCTTAGAGCCTTCGACTCCTAAAGGGAAATTTTCCTTCCAATCCCACGTCTGGGTACTTCCCTCATCACTGGCCAAATGCATGAGGCAAAGTAGAAATCCACAGAGCAAATCCGTAGAGGTGGACCTGGTTACTAAAGATGGGGGGTCCCCACCTCCAGCTCCCACAATCCATACCTGGCCATTTCTCTGGAAACTAAACAACTCTTTTGAAAGCTTGGCAATGTAGATTACTGGGTAGATGTATGTCACATCTCCTCTACATGTCTTTACTTCCCCTATGTGCTGGACTTGAACATACTTTTACTTTTGGCTAAGCCTATTACTCTAGGCCTCCCACTACTTCAGTAGTCCAATCCCCACTTTAACACAGTTCAGGATGAAACATGGGCCTTTTAGAAAGAGCAGAACTCACCCTTTGGTTGCAGGTGCCCCACAGGCGAATCACAAAATCTTCTTGTACCTCACACTCGTGGACAAAATAAGGCAGCTTCTTTACTAGCAGTAGCCAGGGGGGGGTTGCCCCTGGAACAGCAGGTAAACCTTCCTGCCCCGTCCCCTCAGGGATGGGGCACAGAGACCCGAATCAGCGGTCTCCACCACTAAAAAATAGCTTACTGTCTCTCTCTTTTGGCGGAAACACACACCTTTCCCTAAATGTAGCCCTATTTCAGGGCTGAGGCTCCAAGAGCCTGAGCACAGAACTGCTCTGCTCCTCTCACAACAATCTCCAAACTCCAACTGCCTACAGACTAGTGTTCAAACCTCCCAACATTCTACTCTAACTCCCTTCTGCAGATTCCATTGTGGCTCATGCAGCTGCAATAGTTCCATGGTGATGTCATCCCTAAGTCTCAGCTGAGACTGAGAACAGAGTGAGACAATGTGAAATCCATTTAACTGGAGTTTCATGAGCTGGCTTCCCTGCCTACCACTAGGTCTTACTGGGATTCTAGTAACCCCGGGTAACGAGGGGGTTACACTCGCCCTTGACCAGGAAAATGACTGTCTGCAGTCATTATTTACCCGGCTTAGGCCATCCCACCCTATGTGCTACCTGCAGAGGGGGGTGATCAGGCCCCCTCCTACCATCTGCGAGCACAGGCAGGCAACATTAAGGTCCTAGAGGCCTGTGGCTGACATATCAGCCTCTACTTTACCCACTAACTATGGGTGCCTAGTGGCTCTGGTAGAACTGTCCAGAGCATAGCCCTAATAGCTCAGCTCTGCAGTCCCTATGGCCATTCAGGACCACAGCCTGTCTATCCCCCCAGCCCTCTAGGGAAAATCTGTCTGCCTCTAACTTAACACCCCAAAATAAAAACAAACCAGGGACCTCCCCGACCTTGGGCAACTGCAGGAACATGCTCAAATGTCACTCAAAGCCTGGCAAGGCGACTTTGTCCTCTCTGACCATGCCCCACAGAATCTCTGTTTCAGAAATGATCTATTTCAAAAGTCTACAATATGTAGGCTAAATATATCTCTTTTAAGAGATAAGGAAGTTATACTGGAGACCAAAAATGCAATTAAACAAACTTTATTAGATAATGACATGTCAGAAATAGATACATCAGTACTGTGGGACACGGGCAAGGCCATTTGCAGAGTGAAATTTATTGCTGTGGCAGCACATAAAAAAAAAAAAAAAAACTGAGACCAGAAAAGAAATACTTTACTTGCGCAGATAAAAACTCTTGAGGAACAACAAAATATGAAAATAACAGAAGTCACTAGACAAGTAAAGATACTGAAACAAGAGCTTAACTCTCTGTTAGATTATTATGTTAAACAAAACCTGTTATTCCTCAGACAGAGGTATTACGAAGGTTGTCCCCGCTTGCTGAAACTCTTGGCGGGACGGCTAAGAAGGCAACAGGTTAGAGCCATGATCACCACATTGAGACCTTCGCCTAAGGACCCACCCCAACACACTATAGCTAATATATCAAATATATTTATAAAATATTATACGGAACTCTATGCAACACCCCAACCACAACCTACAGTAACAAAAATTACAGACTTTTTACAAACCCTAAACCTCCCAACCCTTTCTAAAACTCTTAACAGAAACATTACTGTCCCCGATCTCAATCAAAGAGCTGGAAGAAGTGGGAAATTTAAAAACTAATAAATGTCCAGGGACTGACGGTCTGTCAGGAGAATTTTGTAAAGTTTTTAAACAAGACATAACCCCTATATTACACCGTTTATTTAGAAATATAACCCTTCCTGAAACTCCTATTCCTCCATCTTGGCAATATGCAATTATCTCAGTAATCCCAAAACCTGGGAAGGATCCATCCCTGCCTGGTTCCTATCGCCCTAGTTCCATTCTGAATACGGACTACAAAATTTTGGCATCTATACTAGCTGGCAGGCTGGCCAAATTAGCCCCCACTTTAATTCAGCAAGATCAGTCAGGGTTCATTCAAGGTCGTCAAGCCCAAGACAAAATTAGAAGAACAGTATACCTAATTGAACATATCCAAAAAGCACAAACCCTGTCTCTTCTTCGTAGTCTAGATGCTGAAAAAGCCTTTGATAAGGTTGTATGGCCCTTTTTAAGGGAAGTACTGAATACTTTTAAAATTCCACACCAATTTATAAACACCATATTTAAATTTTATCAGACCCCTCAAGCTTACATTAGATCTAATGGCCATTTGACTCATAAATTCCACTTACATAGAGGAACCAGACAGGGATGCCCTATCTCTCCCCTTCTGTTCGCTTTTTAAATCAAACTTTTAGCCCAAATGATTCGACAAGAACGAAATCTCCCTGGTATTAACTTGGCCGGAATGGAACACAAAATAGCAGTATTTGCTGATGATGTTTTGATACATTTAGCAAACCCGAATAACTCTCTTCCATATCTATTTCAAAAACTAACTTTATTTTCATCCTTGGCTGGATATTCATTAAATACTAACAAAACTGATTTATTGGCCTTTAACTACAATCCCTCTAGACAACACAAAGAAAAATTCCAATTTCAATGGAACTCCCAAACAATATGATATTTAGGAGTTAATATTCCAGCTGACCTTGGATCACTATACAACCAAAAATACGATTCCTTAATACAGACCCTGAAGTCAGATTTTAACCGTTGGACAGTGATACCTCTATCCTTTTATCCGAGAAATCAAGCACTCAAAATGAATGCCCTGCCAAGATTATTACTGTATATTTTTTCAGTCTGTACCTAGTATAGTGCCCTTGCAATCTTTGAACAATTGACAATGAGCATTTTTGAAGTTCCTTTGGCAAGGCAAGAAACCCTGTCTTAAATTTCAAATATTTACGCTCTCCAGATACATAGAAGGAATAGCACTTCCTAATTTACACTATTACTGGAATGTCTCCCAAATGCGATTAGCGTTGTTATGGGGAAACACCCATTATAGGGCACACTGGAAGCAAATTGATCTTTGTAGAGTTTTGCTCCACCCTTTACCCTTTGTGCCCCCTCCCTGACGAGGCAACTTCAAGGATTATTATTAAATAGTACAGGATCAATCTTGGAGGGTTGGAGGAGGGGCTACCCTCAAAAGCGATTCTCTAACCACACCTGGAAATATTGTTGGTTCTCTGTGAATCCAGCATTTCCGCCAGCACAAGAATATAAATGGTATGCTCATCAGACCACTAAAGGGTTTGTGGCGCCTTGGCAAATACTTCAAAATTCTTCCACAATATCTTTTAACTTTCACTGAAGCACAAATAAGGTATGGCTGGGTTTCAGTGACTACATATACTATTTACAGATGAGAGATTGGATTAATATGCAAATAAAAACCCAAAACTCTAGATCATTGCAAGAAGAGGACTGTAGTCCCTTTGTTCGCATATGGACAGTCTCTGGAAAAGACCATGCCATATCATTGTTATACCAGTTCCTTAACACTTTCCAGAACCATCTAACTGATTTAATAAAAAGGAGATGGGAGAAGGACTTGGATATCCCCCTACTAGAACAATGTTGTCCGAAGGTGTGGCAGTCCACATGGTCCACAACTTTGTGCCCCAGCTGGAAGGAGTATGTTTGGAAGGTCCAAACTAGGTACTTTTTAGTACCCCTATTCCAAGCAAAGCGTAATCCTGAAGCATCTTCGTCCTGCTGGAGACAATGTGGGACACTAGAGGCTTCCCATGCCCATATATTTTTAATCTGTCCAGTGATTAAGCCATTTTGGCAAGCAATCATTCACCAAATATCTAAAATAATGATCATACAGGAAACCTTGACCCCTCAAAATCTTCTTCTATTGGGCATACCTCCTAAAACCCTAAAAGACAGAGATACGTTATATCTCTGGGCTATATGTATAGCTGCAGCTTATAAAGCTATTACTAAAAAGTGGCTGCTCCTTAAACCCCCAACCTTGCTAGAATGGCAAGGAATAGTAGCATATATACAACATATGGAACAGCTAATGCATAACTTACAAGACAGGGCTGCATTATACCAGAGCCGATGGACTAGATGGGACCTCAACAAACGACTTAAGTTGAGAGTTAAGGGGAAATAAGTAAACCCTGAGGATAGTAAGAGGTATTTCCCCTTATGGGGAAGCTGAGAAATTACCTCTTTCTAAATATACCTCTTGGACCCCCTAAGAAGAAAAAAAAAAAAAAAAATCAAATAGTAATAGAAAATGTATGTTCCATAAACAGGAGCTTCATTTATTTTTGAGATAAAAAAGACACAATTGCTGACATTGTTGATTTTATAAGTATTTTAGTTGTGTATGTATAAGTTTTTTTGGTTTTTTTTTATGTATTTTAATCTACATTTGTACTTGGAAAACTGCACCTTCTAACTGCTGTACAAATATCAAATGATACTTGATGCTCCGGAACTAAGGAGCAAAAGCATCTGTATGATGAAGTGATGTTTTAAATATGTACAATGGAAAAAAGAAAAATGCAATAAAAGAAGTATAAAAAAAAAAATAACGTTTCAATATAATAAAAATAGCAGGACAAGAGGACACAGCATGAGATTAGAGGAGGCCGAGTAAGGGGTAATGTGAGGAAGTTCTTTTTCACAGAAAAGGTGGTGGATGCAGGGAACGGCCTGGCTCAGGAAGTGGTGGATATAAATACAGTGCAGGGCTTCAGACAGGCATGGAATATGCACAAGGGAGTAATACAGATGAATATGAATAGATAGGCCATTGACAGAGTACAGGTCTATGGCACATTCATAAGGTGGAAAAAAATGGGCAGACTGGGTAGGTCTTGCGGTCCTTATCTGCTGTCAGCTTCTATGTTACCCAAGTTTGAAAAAAGCCAAGATTAACATTCTAAAACTAGTCATTTTGTGCTAGAGCCTGCTACCTGCTGGCGGCTGGACCTCTGCATCCAGCCCGCCACCCCCTGACCAAGGAAAGCAGCCACAAGCCCAAACCAGGCTCTCCACTTAAGCCGAGCGGCCCTGGCGCTGCTACCTGCTGGTGGCTGAACCTCTGCATCCAGCCTGCCACCCCCTGACCAAGAAACGCAGCCACAAGCCCAAACCAGGCTCTCCACTTCAGCCGAGCGGCCCTGGCGCTGCTACCTGCTGGCAGTCAGACCTCTGCATCCAGCCCGCCACCCCCTGACCAAGGAAAGCAGGTACAATTGGTGAACTCCTAGCTTGGAGCGGTCAGGCTTTAATCTCTGTAATTGGACTGGCTCCTGGGGACTGTGGACGCTTCTCGATTGGATGCTGCAGATCCCCATTGAGAAAGCAAGCACCCAAGGTACCCTTTTCAAAACACAGCTCGGCCACTGCCTTTCTGTACTGCTCTCTGGACATTTTTTTTCTGCTGAATTTACTGCTCATGTGGAAATGATGCGTTTTTCTTGGAATTTTCTGCTGTTTAGCCTGCAGTACTAGCTAGGCCTGACTTCTGTATAGCTTATGGCTTGTACTGCTGAATATTTTTACTCCTTAAACATTTTACTTTTAAACTACTGCACTGTATATGTAGGAATTGCCTTCCAGAGTATAGCAGAGTTGTAGCAAACTTTAACTGACTGCCTGACATCTATATAGCTTACTGCTTGCACTACTGAATTTTTACTGCTAAGCTAATTGCCCAACATTATATAATAGTTTGAACAATTGACCAGGGCCGCAGTAATGAGGGGAAAAGTGGGGATGTTGTCCAGGGCCCCAAGCTCAGGAGGGGCCCACCGGAGGAGCTGGCATTACCCCTGGCATTAGTTGCTTTGGGAAACAGGGGCCCATTTCAAGTGACTTGTCCTGGGCCCCAAAATTCATAGCTGCAGCCCTGCAATTGACTACTGCCTGCTGTTCTTCTGCCACACTATTTTCCCATCACGGTTGCTCTCATTCCTCCTCGGACTGCCTTCCTTGTTTCCCTCGTTCACTTGCTTTTTCCCTTTTGCATTTTTTTTTTGCTATTCCCCACACTGTTTCTCTGCCATCTGCTGGACCCCTGATTCCCTCTCCTGACCCCCCCCGAACCAGCATATTCTGTAAATATTGCTTGGCATTTTTGGCCATCTTCTCTACCCATTCCAGACTACCCTGAGTCCTCTCCACCACACGCCTCCTTTCCAGCTCTCCCTGGTCTCACTCAAGCCCCCAGTCAACCTCCTGAACCAGCTTTTTGTTTTGCTAAATTCCCACCTGGCACCTTTGATCAGACCTCTCTGCGGGAACCCCTTCTCTCCCACTATTTGCACCTGCTTCTGCCCTGAGCACTAAATTGCCCAGGGCCCTCCCACCAATTTATTTGAGCTTTGTCTTTGACTTTTTAACTAACGGCCTGCCTTTTTTTTTTTTTTTTCCTGCTCTTTTTTAGCCACAAGCCCAAACCAGGCTCTCCACTTCAGCCGAGCAGCCCTGGCTCTGCTACCTGCCAGCGGCCAGACCTCTGCATCCAGCCTGCCACCCCCTGACCAAGGAAAGCAGGTGCGATTAGTCAGCTCCTAGCTTGGAGCTGTCAGGCTTCAGTCCCCGTAATTGGACTGGCTCCTGGGGACTGTGGCCGCTTCCCGATTGGATGCTGCAGATCCCCATTGAGAAAGCAAGCACCCAATGCACCTTTTCCAAAAAACTGCTCAGCCACTGCCTTGCTGTACTGCTCTCTGGACAGTTTTTTGGTTTTTTTTTCACCCCCCCCCCTCTTTTATTAAGTACACTTCTCCAGTGATCCCAACCCCCTGAGGCCTCACACTAGTCAATTACAGCAACTCCTTAAATGGCCTCCTTTCTGCAACTTCTTAAAGGTGATCCTCTCTCGTGCTCAAACTTAACTGCAGAAATGCTGCTTCATCCATTTAGCATAGGATTTCTACTTATTAGTGTAACTGTCACATACCGTGGGTCTCTAAACCCACAACATTTTCTACACCCAGGCATATTCACAGGCTACCTATATCTTATACACAAATTTCTAAATGTTTCCCTCCCACTGCCACTTACCCGACCTGGCCTCCATACTACCATACACTGCTGTACTCATGTCGGGTACCAACTGCCTCTCACTCATGGGTTTGCCCTTTCAATTAAAGCTATTCTGAAGGCTTACTATTGCCTCTCACCTTGCTGTTTGGCTTTGAAGAAGAGTTTGAGAAACTGCCCACGCCTCTGGCAAAATTCGGCCATTCCGACTACTAATTAGTGCTATAAAAAAGATGCTCCTGCTGCTACTCATCTGTGCTGGTAATGTGAATTAAACCCGACCCCCACCCTCCATTCCTGCCCCAGCTGACCTACCTTCACTAAAAGGGTTATCATTTTGCATTTGAATGCCTGTAGCCTTCTGAAAAAGCTTGATGCTATCAAAACGTGGACCCTCCACTTCTCTCCTGATGTTCTTGTAATCTCCGAAACTTGGCTAAGACCAACCACCCTGGACTATGAGGTTAACATTCCTTTGTACAACTTGTTTCATACTAATAAGAAATCCTGCAGAGGGGGAGTAGCCATCTATGTCCGGGATAACATTACAGCAACTATAGTGGACACTACTGTAGTCCCTAAGGAGTTCGAGTGCCTTATGCTAAGAATTCAACTAGCCAAATCAACCTCTGTCTGCATTAGTGGGTGCTATAGGCCCCCCTCCGCTAATCTTTCTCTGCTCAAACACCTAAGTGATATACTAGCTACCACCTCATCAGAAGTATCCATCCATAATTGGTGACCTCAGCCTTGACTGGTTCTCTCCAGTCTCCTTACCATTGAAAGAATTCTGTAATGCCCATGGACTTACCCAGATCATTAATGAAGCTACCCGCCCAAACACCAAAAACCCAGAGTGTAGCTCTCTTCTTGACCTAATCCTTGTAATCAAGCGTCACCTCTTCTTCCACTCGGGTATATTCTTTAACGACATTGGCGACCACTGTGCCATTGCATGCATAAGGTTGACGCAACTCCAAACATCCTCTTCCTCTAAATACATCCATAAGAGATGCAAACAGAACTTCTGCCCAGATGCTTTTCTCTATGACCTCCAGTATGCTAACTGGCAGAAATTTGACCTCACCTCTTCCGTGGAAGAGGCACATGAGGAACTTCATGAAATACTCACTGAAATCCTAGAACTCCATGCCCCAGTTACCAAAAGCAGAACCAAAAGAAAATCCTGTCCCTGGTTCAAGGATAACCTAAAGACTGCCTTATGGCATAGGGATGCTCTTTGGAAAAGAGCCAGAAAGTCTAAATTGGCCACAGACTGGTCTGCTTTCCGAACCGCAAGGAACTTCTGCACGAAAACTAGCAGAGCTGTGAAGTCTGGTTGTTTCCACTCTGAACTTAACGCATCCACTAACTCTGCTACAAAGTTTTGGAAAACTTTAAGGGAGGTAGAAGGCCATAACAGCACTGGCATACTTCCCCACAAAATTTCGACTGGTGGTACCCACACTACAGATAAAAATGAGATCCTTGACCTCCTTAACAATCACTTTGCCACAGCAGGGATGGCTTTTGATACCTCCCCAGCAAATGCCATCAGGGCACACTTCCTTAGTCAGTGATCTGATTGCCATGATCCAGAATTTATTGATCCTTACCACTCTTTCTCTTTCTGTCCGGTCACCGTCAAACAGTTTGAGGATCTCCTTCTTCAACTTGATACTAAGAAAAGTGCAGGTACGCATATGATTGAGCCTGTCTTCCTAAAGTTGGCCTACTATATTTTGGCTCCCCCTATTACCCACCTTTTCAATTTGTCTCTCATTCAGGGCTTCCTCCCCAAGGTCTGGAAGACGGTCCATGTCACTAAAAATACCACCAACAGCTTAATCTGGTTCAAGGTCAGTCGGCATTCATCTGTATCCCCTTCCCCCAGGTCGTGCCTGAAAATAGGCAGGATTTGTCTAGTGCACTTACCCGGTCAACAAAAGCTAAATAAATAAATAAATGTCATCCCTCTATTCAAATCCGGGGACCCCTGCAAAATAAATAATTACCTCCCAGTCTCCTTGCTCCTGGCCTTGTCAAAACTATTGGAGAAGGTAGTAAATGAACAGCTCAGATCTCATCTGGAAAGTTTTAATCTACTAAACCTGATTCAATCCTGTTTCCGTCCCATGCGTAGTACCTCCACTGCCCTTGCTAAGGTTATAAATGATTGGCAGTCTGCACTTGATAACAAACAATACATATGCGCCTTGTTTCTGGACCTCAGCAAGGCTTTCGACATGGTGGACCACGATTTGCTCCTGGTGACCCTGAAGAAAGTTGAGGTGGACAACCTAGCCCTAAGTTGGTTCACAAACTATCTTGTGGACAGAGAGCAGCAGGTCAAGGCTGAAGAAGACCTATCGCCAAAAAAAAATACTCCTTTGAGGTGTCCCCCAAGGATCCATACTTGGTCCACTTCTCTTTGCCATTTATATTAATCAAATTGACACTGGCCTAAAGTCATCTAGTATCCATCTCTTCGCTGATGATACAGTGCTATACACTGACAGATCAACTCCATGATCAAGCCATTTTGGACCTCCAGAACGATTTTGACATCCTCCAAAAAATCTACTTAACTTGAAACTCCTGCTCAATGCCAGAAAAACTAAGGCCATGATTTTCTCTCCACTGGCCCCTCATCTCAAAAAAAAACAAACAAAAAAAACAGATAAGGTTCCTCACATAAGCACCCTTTTGGGAGAAGCCCTGGAGTTCATGGAACAATTCAGATATCCGGGGGTCTGGATTGACTACAAATTGTCCTTCATTGATCACATTGAAGAACTCACTAAGAAACTGCATCAAAGGCTTGGTATTTTCTTCAGGATCAAGCACTCACTAATCCAGGAGGCTAGAAAACTCCTAGTCCAAGCTACCTTCTTGCCTCTCCTAGACTATGCGGACTTCCTATATGGCCATAGTACTAGCACAGCAGTCTCCAAGCTTGATACCCTATAACACAGAGCCCTTAGGTTAATTTTGGATGCCCCTTATGACACACACCACTGCATCCTCTATTCTTCCGTAGGCTGGAGCTCCCTTAGCTTCAGGAGGCAAAAGAATGCTATTCTATGGACATATAAGGCAATCACTCATAAATTACCTCAGTACATCACAAGCTGCCTAACTCCCTGCATCCCTAGTGCCTATTCTCTCAGAAGTCTTACCATCTTATCTCTGGCTATCCCTAAAGTTAAAACACGCTTTGGTAGAGCCTCAATAAGCTTCAGTCTTCCTACGCTCTGGAATAAGATCCAGAAAACCTTAAGGCTAGCTTCCCCTGTCACGTTCTCCCTCTTCAAATTCTTGTTCCTGAGGACCTTCTCAGAGATCTGTCATTGCTTCAAGTCAAGATCTTAACATCACGATTTGTTACTACTTTAAATGCTGGACTTAAACCTCAACCATTGCCTGAGGTGTCATTTGAGTCCTCCCGTCTGTTATTGTCTAAATCAAGATCCCAACATCACGATCTGTCTTTGCTTCAAATATTGGACTTACACCCCAACTATTGCCTGTGGCATGTGTCGTGTTCTTCCCTTAAAACAGTACTTCCTCCCTAGGCCATCATGTCCAACCCTCTCCTATCTCATCTGACCTTCCCTCCCCACTCACTATACTCCCCCCCTTCCCACCGCACTTGCCAGGCCATGACTAGAGTACTTGTCAAAGGACTCTTACATCTCAATCTTCTTCGCACTTTGATGCTAGAGAAACTGCCACTCCTGCTCACTGTGACTCCTCCAGTGATGTTTACTGTATAAACATTAGCTCATTACCTTACATCCATAGGTCTATATCTGTGTAATTGTATTTAAATGGCACTACCTCCTGTTGAACCTATTGCTATGTTCTGGTGGAAGTATCTTGTTACATGTGATGGTTATACATTATTATTATGTTGTTGTTATTATTACTATGTAATTGTTATGTAGGTTCACTCAACCTGTTATGTCTTAACCCTGTTGGCAATTGTTTTGCCCCAGGTCCATCTTGTAAATGACCTTGTCTCAATGATGTTACACCTAGCAAAATAAAGATTTTGATTGATAGATTGATTGATTCTCTGATCTGATTGTCTAAAACACAAAATACCACCGTACAGATGTCATTATTTCATGCAATACGTAACAAAATCCTAGTGATTTGATTGACTAAGAGTGTCATATGACTTTCCAGTTGTCACAGCAGAACTGGGACACAGTTGATCTCATGGTGAATTTTTAATACTTTTTTTAAGTGGTGACCATTTCATTAGAGGAATAACGTACTTCATAGTGTCCCATAGTGCTAGATATACGGTCACATCTGGCAGTCCTTGTGCTGTTGTACTGCCAACTGGGTGACTGTGGTGTGCAGTGCATTGTGTAGTGCAATGTTATGTCTAGGCACATGGAAAGGTAGAGCAAGTTGATATTGGTGTGTTGGGTGTGCAGACACCTTACACATTATTCACTCACTCTGAGTAGGTGGGAGTAAACTTGGTGGGGGAGGAGGACTAGTGCTGTATGAAAGATGAAACTGCACCTGCTGCCATGGCAGACCCATGTCCTGTTCTGCCACCTCCTGAAATACCCTCCGTTGATGGTGGTAGTAATTGTAGGGGTAGATTTTATTTATATAGGTGCTCTTTTCCTGGAGGCCCAGGGCACTTTACAATAATGTGTAAGAATGACAGTAACAACGAATTAATATTCAGCAGCAGATAACCCGTAGAGTTAAAATACTTTAAAACTCATAAAACTCAGTAGGGATGGCAGTTAAGGAAGATGCATCACTACCCAAAACCTTGATTAAATGAAAGGTTTTCAGACTCCTCTTGAAGGCCTCCACTGAGGACCTGTGGGAGTGAATTCTGTAAGACTGGGCCAGCCACCTCAAAGGTCCAGTCACGTGAGATTTTTAGCCTGGCCCGTGGTACATCTAAGACCCTCCTTGGTGGAGTGAAGAGAGTGCGAGGGCACATAAGGGTGCAGGAGATCTAACAGATACCCAGGACCCAGGGCTTTATAAGTTAGCAAACCAACTTTAAAGGAGATAATCCACTTAACTGGCAGCCACTGTAGTTCACCCAGTATCAGGGTGACGCAACATGTCTAGGAAGGCCTGTCGGCAATGTAGTAGCTGCATTCTGCACCAACTAGAGGTGTTGTAATGTACCTCCACTGACTCTTAGGTATAGATAGTCAAGTCGAGACATCACAGATGCATGTATCAGTGTTGCCAGGTCCCTAGGGGGAATAAGGAATCTAATCCAGCTGATGTTCTGTTGATGGTAAAAGCCACTCTGGACTGCTGCTGACACCTGAGCCTCAGATGTCCGCCCTTTGTCCAGAATGACCCCCAGCTTTCTCACCTTATTGGCAGCTACAAGCCTAGATGGAGCCGGGCCACATCAAGTCTCAATTTTGGCGGCCACCGTTGCTCTTCCCCCTAGGACCAGGTTCGATCACCAACATGGTCACCTCAGGCTTATCACGGCTGTACCTCAACCAGCTCAATGGCATCCGGTCCTGGAACTCGATCAAGTACTTATTAAGCACATTGACTGCACCTGTTGTTCTGGGTTCAAAAGACAGGTATAGTTGGATATAATCTGCATAACAGTGAACTCCCAGCCCATGACATCTAATGATCACACCCAGGCGCAGCATATGGCTGCATTGACTGAGCACTGGAGAGCATCACAAGGCAGCAACACAGCCCTCTGTGTCCTGTCCTAATGGTAGGACTTGAACCAGTAGATGACTCATCCAGTGAGACCTACATATTCCCTCAGCCGGCTCACAGGAGTCCATGGCCTGTAGTGTCAAAAACTGAGGAAAGGTTGAGGACAAGAATTGACCATCTCTCTCCCCGTTTTCTCAGGAGGTCATTATGCACCTTGAACAGTGCAGTCTAAGTGCTATGCTTGGCCCGAAGTCCTGATCGGAGAGGCTCATAGATGACAGAGGTTATGAGGTGTGCCTCAAGCTGTGACCCAGTCCCCTCTCGATAACCTTGCTCAAAAAGGGCAGGTTAGAGTCTGGTCGGTAATTCGCTAGGCTGTCCAGGTCCAAAGAGGCCTTTTTGAGGAGAGGCCTTACCAGTGCATCTTTCAGTGCAGCCAGAAAATAAACCCTCTGTCAAGGAACACCAGATGGACCCATGAACAATGGGCCCAGTTGTCAGAAATAACCCACCAGTAATCACATTGGATCTGGATCCAGTTCATAACATGTTGGTTGCAGCTCCAAACGCATGCCACTCAGCATTTCCATTGTCACTGGTCTGAACTTTCCTCGAGACAGCTGAGTGCATTTGTGGAGTGGCGGCTCAACCCTGCTGTGTTGCCACAGCCCACTCTGGGAGTACCCTGCTCAGATAGAGGTCACCCTGTCTGAGAAGATGTGAGCAACCCCTCTCCTTTAGCAGGTGCAAAATCAGACTCCAGACAGGTTGGATGGAAGTAACCTGTCTACAGTCCGAAAGAGTTAAGCTGATCGATTCCTCTTGGCAGCAGTCTCCCTCGATAGAAAACCTGCCTTCTTTTGGGTGATTGCCCTTTGGTATTTTCTGTAGTGACTATTCAAAGCCAGTCTGTCCTACTTAGCCCTGGATTTTTTCCAGCCTCGGACCCCTTGCCTTCATCTCCCTTAGCTCACTGTCATACCATGGTGAGCCATGCTATGAGATGGGGCACACAATTGAAGGCTGCCCTGATAGCCCTTTTACTTGCTGCCACCAGCTCCTCCAACCCCACAGCACATACTACCATTATACCCAGGATGTCCAATGCTGCCTGAAGTGTTTCTGGGTGAAGCCCTCTTAAAGGACAATACCAGACCTGGGGAGTTCCTAAAGGAGAACTTAATTGTGCAGTGATCCAACCAATTGACCAAGTTAGTCTTGAGACCCCCTGCCTCAAGCTCCAGGGGAAATACCAAGTCCAAGGTGTGACCATGTTGGTGAGTTGCAGAAGTAACCACATGTTTTAGCCACAGGGACTCCATCACCCGGAGGAAATCTTGTCTGCAAGAGTTCATTGACTATTCAGGCATTGAAGTTACTCAGAATTAACCATCTGGGCAACTCCAACACTCTGCAACAAAGTCTGCAGTTTCCTCAAGGAAATCACACTGTCCCCAACCATGTCCAAGAGGCCGGTATACAAGAAGGATCCTACAGCCAGCACCTGAACCCTCATGCATTCAAATGATGTGGTATCTCCCACTGGGTGCACCACCAAGTTCAGCTCAGATCTAAAGCAGATGGCCAGCAACCCCTACCCCTACTCCTCCCCTCTCCCCTGTGATTCTTCCTTGGGCAGTCAACCACGAAGAATCTGGCTAGGATGGCTGATCCCAACACAGGGCCTTCATCGTCGCCCAACCAGGTCTCCATGATGCAGGCAAGATCAACAGAGGACCATGACGTAAAATCCTCTGTAACAATGGGCTTATTCCTCATCGATGTGGCATTGCATAACACTGCCTGAAGAGGATTAGTAGAGGCGGATGGACTCTCGGTTACTTGCCCACTAGGTCTGGTGGACACCCTGGATATGGGAACTAAACATGTCTGGCCTCTCTTTATGTCCCGTTTTGCCACTGGGCATCTTCTTGTCCTCGATGTCCTTTTTTTTTTTTTTTTTTTTTATATTTACAATTTCTCCGCCTTCCATGGAACTTGCAGGTGGCTCTGGCTCCTCTCTCTGAGGAGCTCACCTCTTCAGCCCGACATCCTGCACTGATTCTTCCCCTGGTAGATTTCTCATAGGTTACCCCCATATGACAGGGCCCAGGAGAGGAAGGTCTGCTTTCCCACCTCCCCGGAAACCAGCATTCAGATTCCGGGGAGAACGGTGCAGGGGCAGCCAGGCCATCATGGAGCCTACCAGCTCCATTTTCTTCCTGGTTTTCTCCCCAGGACCCATGAACGTACAATGTGTGAATGGCTAGGCTCTGCCTCCGCTGAGGCAGCCTCACGCCCTGAACATGGGTCCCATCCCCTTCTGGCTGCATGCCTGTGCTGACACCCAGCCACTGCTAGGTGTCAGTCTACAGCGCGCTACACTGGAGAGGAAGGTGAGCTGTCTATGGACGCCTGATCATTCCTTACCCCTACTGACCCCCAAGTGACCCGAGTCTGTTCCCGAACTCGGGTCATCGGCATGGTGTGAGGTGTGGCATCCAGCGCCTCAACCCTCAGCACTACCAGGCCGGCGGACCTCAGTGTCCTAATGCGGCGCTCTCTCCCCTTCAGTACTGCCCTAGGCCAGCCTCCGTTTACCACACCTTCTCCACAGTCCCCACTTCCCTGGATCGACAATATACTGCAGCGGGGAGAAAGGTCTGTAAGGCACAGGTCCCATGGAAGGGACAGCGAGTAGTTAAGCCTGGGGTCTGCCGCTAAAACACATCTCGGCTGCTAAACACATCACTCAGCCTCCATTAACCACCCGAGTCACGAGTACCTTCACAGTCCCACAGTCCATCCCCCAATTTCCCAACCGCACAACCCAAAACCATTCCCCTCTTACACACTCCATGCACAATACTACAATTCCCTACACATCTAAGTCCAATAAATTATTAAAGCCAGACACTTCATACACTACTAACCTACACATACGTACAGTCAAATATTCCAAAAAGTGCAAATAACATGTAAGTAAAATAATAAATCAGTGTGGTAAGCAGACTTTGGTGCCAAATACCAGAATAAAGTATGAAAACGATCACTCCTCTCATCAGGTCATGTTCGTAAATAATGGCTTCCTGGATAAGGTGCTTGTGCCCACTGAGGAGCCGAAAGGCAGAGTCCAACCCAAAGGGACTGATCTGGAGTGGTACTACGGCTGTGGCACAGTGGGAGTTCCCAGGGGAATGTGGCAGGACAGGATTCCAGGCTAGGAGCAGCCACTATAGTGTATAGAACCTTCTCAACTCCACACGTTTATCACCACACCTGTGGTGATCAGAGTTGGCGACTGGTGTGGGTCTGCCTTAACAGCTGCTGTAGTAGCTTCATTTTAAATTGATTTTATTTTCATTTTGTTTTATTTGTTTTTTTCGTTTGTTTAAGAAGTTGGATAGTTGGGGCTTATCAGTGAGTTTAGACTAGAAAGGGTGCATTTATTTTTTGGGTGCCCCATTGAGATTTGTTTAATTGTGGTCATTTGCTCTAATAGTCGGCGTTCTTATGCGCTTTGAGGTGACCTAATTTGTTGGCGGCTATCAGGGTAGAACCGCTTTTTTAATGTTTCACAGTGCAGTACAGTGCAGCCTATTTTTGAACTATGCCAGTTTTCAAGAATGCTCAGGACTAGGATATTACTACGGAATTGAGGATGCCACTATAGGAGCTCTGCCGTTTAGAAGATTGTGAAGAAGCTGGATTATTGAATACTAGAATAAGTACTTCATAACTTGGGAGGTGGTGAGGCTGTTCGACCAGACACTGTGAAATTGCATTAACTTTGGGGCTTCACTCATGCTTCTTTAATTCAACTGTGATTGTGCATTGTGGTTGGGACGGGTTCTCTGACTTGGGCGGTTCAAACTGAGCTCTCTGGAGGTGAGGGGCTGAGCAAGAGCTCACCGGGTGTTGTATCTCTGTTCATCTCGGAGATCTCTTGATATGGAGCGATTGTAGGATCGCTCTGTTACGGGGCTCTGATCCAGGTTGGGGGGGGGGGGCTCGGTTTGGGCTAGCTGCAAGCTGTCTAATGCCTTGGGTCCTGACTGTTTGCTGTCTCAAAAAAACAACTAATAAGGAATCATGTTGTTATTCTGCATGAGTTGGAGGTGATTGTCGCCTGTTTGATCTAGGCATTGTTCAGTGGACTTTTTATCATTTACTTTGGCCTGCAGTTGGAGTTGGGACTGCGGCCTGGCCTGATCCGCCTGGGAGTAAGAGGGTTGGGTGAGAGCTCACTGGTAGGTGTAGCTTTCTTCCACCTTGGGGGCCCGTCGGTGCGGCACTGTTGTGGAACTGCATCAGCTCTGGGTCTTCAGCTCGTCGGGGGAATTTGTGCTGGGCTGATTGTAGACGTGCTCTGGAAGCAGGTTCTTTGATTAAAGTGCTGCTGTGGACAAATTACTCCCTCCCTTGGGAAAGGAGGAGATTATATTGGAAAAAACGAGACTAAAGTGGTGGAACCTTATGGTGATCTATGGGCTAGCTGGTATTTGGCTGCTGAACTGGTGAGGCAGTGAGAGGGCATCTGGATTTTTATCTTCACTTTTATTGATTACTGCTGTGGTGAGAGAACAGCAACTGGACAAATTGCCGGGGAGATGTTTCCAACTTGGATCTTTGTACAAGTACTGGGCAGTGAGAGTGCTTATTGCTCGACTTTCTCCCATTGTTTATTTCTGTAGGCAATGTGAGAGACTGACACAGCTTAAACAGTTTTGGCTCACTTTTCACTGGAGGTGAGCGCTCCAATGGATTTATACGTATGCTCTGAATAATTTAGTGCATTGGACTGCAAACGTGGACTCTGCCAGAGACTTTTAGTTTGTTTAGTATTTATTGTATCTTGTTGTTGATTACTATTATAGTTGGGACTGTGTTTTGGGGTTGGGGAGTATTGTTTTGTAATTTGTTTAAAGTTAGGGGGTGGAAGGGTATTGATTGTGTGGGGGTGAATGGTTATTGAGTTGTCAGAGTGTTGGAAATATGTGTAGGGGTGTTAGAGGGACGGTCAGGCAGTACTCCCCTTCAAGACTTTGGGATCTCCATCCTTTTGAATTACCTCCTCTTACTGCAGAGGTTTATTTTAGATGTTGAATCTTCGGCATCTTGAGACGGGGGAGTAGTAGGAGACAGGGATCCTGGAACTCTTGGGGGAATGGGAGAGGAGTGGGTGGATAGGGGCAGTAAAAGCCAGGAGTGCCCTGGGACAAAATGGGTACAGGAGCGAGGTTCTCCTTGCTTGGTACCCATACCCAAGGGCTCTGACTCTGATTTTGTCAGGCTGGAAGTGAGGCCATCCTTGGACTTCGGTCCCTTTCAGGCGGTGTTAAGCAATGCCAGGTCGATCAGGAACAAGACCGCAGTGACTGCAGAGCTTTTTTCCTCTGTGGACATGGCTTGCATTACCGAGACCTGACTGGATGAAAATGCGGGTCCTGTTTTGGAATCTGCAGTTCCGGCTGGGTTCTCTGTGATTCATCACCCGATAGTGGACCGGAGGGGAGGGGGGGATTACAGTCTGTTTTAGACAGGATCTGGAGCTCACGGAGGAGCCAGTTGGAGACACCAACTCCTTTGAGTGTATAGTGGGTGCAGCTGCAGGCTACAGGACTCTTCTCATTTACCGTCCACCAGGTGATGGGAGGGAGTTCCTGAAGGAGGTTGTGGACTCCATCGCCGAAATGGTATTGAAGTCTCCCAGATGGTTAATTCTGGGGGACTTCAATGCCTGGGTCGTCGATGAACTCTCGCCATTTGGTCAAAACCTCCTCCAATTGATGGATTCATTGGGCCCGTCACGGGGTCATTACCTCTGTAACCCATGAAGGGGGCACGCATTGGACTTGGTGTTCCATCTGAGGATAGAGATCTCTGATGTGAAGGTGGAGCCAACCGGTTGGTCTGACCATCATGCCCTGGGGTTCAGATTTACAGCCCTTCGAAATAGGCCTGGCCCTAAGGAGTTGGTACAGTTCCATCCTTTAAGAGGTGTTACCTCAGAAGGCCTAATGATGGAGCTGGACTTCTCAGGATTTCCAATGGATAGCACTGACCCAGGGCCCC
Organism: Neoceratodus forsteri; assembly: GCA_016271365.2. NCBI lineage: Eukaryota > Metazoa > Chordata > Ceratodontiformes > Ceratodontidae > Neoceratodus > Neoceratodus forsteri. Next base: position 237,860,136 of record CM057450.1, read on the forward strand.
TGGTCCTGGCCTATAATAGGGCTGTGGTAAGGGCCCTGGATGTCATTGCTCCAATTCGTGTTCGTCCCCGCACTCTTCACTTGGGGGCTCCTTGTTTTGATGGGGAGGTCTGTGAGCTGAAGAGGCAGGGACGAAGATTGGAAAGATGCTGGCAGAAAACTCACCTGGAGGTGGATAAGCTTGGATTGTTAGAACATTATAAGATCTACCAATCAGCAATTTCCCATAAGAAGGCAGAGTTCCTGTCCAGGGAAATTGCTACAGCAAGGAATAGACCAGCCCAACTCTTCCGGACTGTGGACAGACTGTGCAATCCAGCCTGTCTACAGGCCAGTCGAGTGTTGTCACAAATACAATTTGAGGAGTTTGTGAAATTTGTCGCTGACGAGGTATCCACCATCAGGGATGAGATCTGTCAGCGCCTGTCCATTGAGCCTTGCATTGATCAATTGGGTGGTACTAATGCCCTGTTGACTTGGTTCACCTTTAGCCAAATGGCAGTTATGGATATAGTGAGGATCATCCAGACTTTGTGACCTGGAGAAGACTGGAGAAGGGCTCATGTGATCCCGCTCCACAAGAGTGGTAGCAGGGAGGAGGAGGCAGGGAACTACAGACCAGTCAGTCTTACCTTAGTAGCGCGCAAGATTATGGAGGCACTCCTTAAGGAAAGGATAGTGCAACACCTGGAATCCATAGGGGCACAGGATCCAAGACAGCTTGGGTTTACAAAAGGAAGGTCCTGTCACACTAATCTCATAGATTTCTTTGACTGGGTAACCAGAGTGGTGGACCAAGGGGGAGCAGTTGATGTCGCCTGCCTTGACTTCAGCAAAGCTTTCAACACTGTTCCACATAGAAGATTGATAAATAAGCTGGGTAGGCTTGGGGTGGGTCAGAAGTTGGTCAACTGGGTGGCAAACTGGTTGACGGGCAGAAAACAGAGAGTGGTGGTAACTGTTATACAGTCAGAAGAGATGCAGGTCACAAGTGGGGTACCTCAGGGATCAGTCCTAGGGCCAGTCCTCTTCAATATCTTCATTAGTGACATTGCAGATGGACTAGAGGGTAAGGCTTGTCTGTTTGCAGATGACACCAAGATCTGCAACAGAGTAGATTATCCAGATGGGGTAGGCAGGATGAGAAGAGATCTGGATAAACTAGCAAAATGGTCAGAAGAGTGGCAACTGGGATTTAATGCAAAGAAGTGCAAGATCGTGCACATAGGGAAGAGAAACCCTGAAGCTACCTGTAGGCTGGGAGGGGAGTTGCTGGCAGTCACAAAGGAAGAAAGAGACTTGGGCATCATCATCACCGGTAATAATAATAATGATAATAACTTTATTTATAAGGCGCCTTTCAATTGCCGATGACTTGAAATCATCCAAGCAGACCTCTAAAGCAGTAGGTAAGGCTAGGGGGATATTAGGGTGTATTAGTAGGGATATCACAAGTCGTAAGAGGGAAGTAATAATCCCTCTTTACAAGACACTGGTTAGGCCCCATCTGGAGTACTGCGTGCAGTACTGAGCCACACCTTCACAAGGACATTAACCAAATTGAGGCAGTCCAGAGAAGGGCAGCCAAAATGGTGCAGGGACTGCATCAGAAGACACATGAGGACAGATTAGCAGGACTCAATATGTATACCCTTGAGCAAAGGAGGAGAGAGGTGATATGATCGAAACCATAAAACACCTTAAGGGCATTAACAAGGTGAAAGAGTCTAACATGTTTAAATATAAGAAAAATAGCAGGACAAGAGGACACAGCATGAGATTAGAGGGAGGCCGATCAAGGGGGAATGTGAGGAAATTCTTTTTCATGGAAAGAGTGGTGGATGCATGGAACGGCCTACCTCAGGAAGTGGTGGCTATGAATACAGTGCAGGGCTTCAAACAGGCATGGGATAGGCATAAGGGAGCAATACAGATGAGTATAAATAGATAGGCCACCGACAGAGCAAAGGCCGATGGCACATTTATAAGATAGAAAAAGAAATGGACAGACTGGATGGGCCTTGCGGTCTTTATCTGCCGACAACCTCTATGTTTCTATGTTCTATGTTTCTACTGTAAGTTGGGTCCGGGCCGTACTCGCCTGTTAGTGGGGTGTGTAGATGTCATCGGCCCAGTCCTGGCTGGGATAGTGGTGGTTTCATTAGAGAGAGGGATCTTTCCGGATCCCTTAAAGGAGGCGGTAGTACCCCCCCCCTTAAAAATAACTCTCTTAATCCCGACTGCCCAGCAAATTACAGACCAATCTCTAACTTGCCCTTTGTAGGGAAAGTGATCGAGCAGGTGGTCGCTCTGCAGCTGAAGGATCATTTGACCAGCCACAATATCTATGACCCTCTCCAGTCTGGCTTCAGGAAAAGGCACAGCATGGAGATGGCTCTTGTTCGGGTTCTAAATTATCTGATGGTGAGAGATCAGAGAGCCCATTCCATCTTGGTTCTCCTGGATCTCTCAGCAGCGTTTGACACCGTGGATCATGGGGTGCTGCTCGACCACCTGGGGTTTTTCTGTGGACAGTTGGTTTTGATCTTTCCTTGAGGGCAGATCACACAGAGTGGTATCAGGGATTTATTCCTCGGCCTCTCACTGGCTGCCCTGTGGGGTCCCACAGGGCTCGGTGCTGTCCCCCATGCTATTTGCTATGTATATGTTTCCACTGAGGGACATTATTAGATGATGTGGGTTGAGTTTTCATTGTTGTGCTGATGACTCTCAACTCTACCTATCTTTTGCGCTTGAACGGGAGTCTGATTCCATCACAGTGTTTAATGACTGCCTACTGGAGATACATGAGTGGATGAGTACTAGTGGTCTTGGTTCAATTCACAGAAAACTGAGGTATTGGTGGTGGACCCTGGCGTGAGGACAACGGGGTTTGAGCTGGGAAACCCTCAGGTTTATATCTTGGGGGTGGGGGTCCACTTATGGCCTCTGGCCAGGTACGTAACCTGTGCGTGGTATTTAACGAGTGCCTGATCCTAAGGGCACAGGTGTCGGCTGTAGTCAACTCTGCCTTTTCCCATCTAAGGAATATAGCCTGGGTGAAACACCTGGTTCCGTCCGAAGATCTTCCTACACTGGTCCATGCCTTTGTCACCAGTCGTTTTGATTACTGCAGTGCTCTCTATCTAGGGCTGCCGGGGTGGATATCCGCCGCTTGCAGCTTGTGCAGAACGTGATGGCCAGGTTGTTGATGAGAGTTTCTAGATGTAGCCTTATAACACCTGTGCTGTATGAACTGCACTGGCTGCCTATACAGTGGCGGACCACCTTCAGGGAAGCTTGGCAGAAGACACCAGGACGGAGGAAGGAGTGCTGTGTGACTGGACTTCTCTACTGGGACTAAAGAAGTAGAACTCTTGTACTTGGACCTTTAATTTAGGGTAAAAAAACAAACAAACAAAAAAAAAATTAGTGTGTTTGTCTGAGTTAACTGAACTGAATGGTTATCTGAACAGTTATCTAGGTGTAAATCTCAGGTGACTGAAAGGGCTTGGTAGCTGTGCAGTTTAAATTACTTGTAGAAAGATCTAGTAAGGGGGAGTGGCTTAGCTAAAAGAAAGCTAAATTTAAAGACTGCCTTAGAAAGATTCTGCTAGAAGCTTGGCAGAAGACACCAGGAGGAAGGAATGCTGTGTGACTGGACTTCTCTACTGGGACTATATTGCTCTCCTTCCCTCCCCTCCACCGAAAGCTAGTTCTACTTTTATAGGCACAGGATTTGACTGACAACAGGAAGTTCCTGTTTGGGAGCAGGAAGTGAGTGATCAGCGAACCACCAAAGACCCACCATCCTATGACAAGAGTAGCTCTCCGGCCCCTTCCAGCTGCTGGAGGTCTGCCTCTGAGCAGATAAGGGGTCTACTAAGAAATATAGGATCTTCTTGTCTCAGAACAGGACAGTCAGGAGCTTAAAGGGCACAGAGGCAGAAAGTAAGTAGAGAGAGAGAAAAAAAAAAACAGAGGAAAGAGTAAGGATTCCAAACAACCATTAAGGGAAATAGACATGATGGAGTGGTGCAGTGGCATGGAGCAGCAGTCTTCGAGGAGACGTTCTGGAGGATGCAGTGTTGTCCCATCTCCAGGCACCTCTCTGGGCTGAGGGAGGAGGTTGCTCATCTCCAGGCTGAGTTGGCAGGATTTGTGGGACCTCCTCTTCGCATCAAGGGACCACCAGTGCCACTGCCGTTGCCTCAGAGGTTGCCAAAAGAGGAGGCGGTTGGACCACAGTGGGCTCAAGGAGGTGAGGGTGGTGGAACAGGAGCATCCTCAGTTGTACCTCTCCACAATTCCTATGCCATTCTGGCAAAGTGTGGTTCCTCTATGGAGGCAACCGCTGAGGAGACCAAGGAGGATGCTGGGAACCTCCACAAAGGAGTACCACAGGAGGGTGGCATGGGATTCCCACAGGGGAAAACAACTCCTGGTGGGGACTTCATTGTTAGGAAGGTAGAACTGGGAGGAGAGGGAGGGAGGTGGGTGCCTGCCTGGCGCCATGGCTTGGAGGGACAGGAGCGAATCCTCAGGATTGCGGAGCAGCTGCACGGGGAGGGAGCTGGATGTCATTGTCCACCTAGGGACAAATGACCTGGCTAAGAAAGGGATTAGAGCAGTGCAGGAAGAGTTTATGGAATTGGAGAGGGGCCTTAGACAAGTAACACGCATGGTAACCTTCTTGGAGGTGCTATCCATCTATGGCGTAGGAGAGGCTAGGGTGTTCCGCACCATGGGATTCAATCAGTGATTGAAAAACTGGTGCAGAGCTCAGGGATTTGGCTTCATTGGGGACTGGGGGTCCACCTGGAATGATGCAAGCCTATACTGGCATGATGTGCTGCTTCTGTCCAGGAGGGGAACCAGGATCCTAGGTGATAGGTTTAAATGCTTCATTGGCAAGTATTAAACTAGCCAAGGGGGAAGGCATTAGAAAGGAGCAGGGAAATCCTAGCCCCCCTCCCCAAAAAATCACAGTAGTAAGTGCGGTAAACGCCAGCATAGAGGTGTCGATAGGGAGAAGGGCAGGGGTAAATGGGGAAAGTGACAAAGGCAAGAAAGACAGGGATAGGGCAAAAAGGAGTAAGGCCATCAGGAAATGGAGGGTAATGAGTACCAATGCCCGTAGTCTGGGCAACAAGCTCCCTGAACTGGTGGCCTTGATGGAAGAGGGATGCCTGGATATCATAGCAGTCACAGAAACATGGTACACAGAGAACCATGACTGGGGTGTTAACAAACCAGGGTACGTAACCTACAGGAGAGAGGCAGGGGAGAAGAGGGGGAGGAGTAGCTCTCTATGTAAAGAATGGGATAAAAGCAACTGAACAAAAGAGGAAACGGGGAGGAGAGGAGGTACTGTGGGTCACCTTGGAGACTGGAAAGGGCACCACAATCCGCACAGGGGTTGTGTACAGACCCCCATGTCAGGGGAAGGGAATGGACAAGGATATGATAGAAGGCATTCTTAGGATGGCAGAGAAAGGTGAGATACTGTTGATGGGGACCTGAATATTGCCAGATGTTAACTGGAACACATTTGCTGCAGCCACATCCAAGAACAGGGCCATTCTCGATGCCCTACAGGTAGAAGGCCTCAGACAGCTAGTTTCGGAACCCACTCGTGAGGGAGCAATCTTAGACCTCATACTCTCAATTGGGGGCAGTGAGAGGATCTCAGATCTAGAAGTGGGTTGCCATCTGGGAACAAGTGACCCATCAAACAGTGTGGTTCATGTTAAACTCAGCTACAGAGTTGAGCCATACAAAAGTGAGGTTACTGGACTTCAGGAGGGCTGACTTTGGCAAGATGGGAGAGTGCCTCAGAAAACACTAGCAAACAGGTTAAAAGGAGGGGTGAAGCAACAATGGGGAATCGTCAAAACTGCCATCACAGAGGCAATAAGCCTTTGTGTGAAGCAAATAAACAAATCAAAACGAAAGAAAAAGCCACTATGGTTCTCAAAAGAGGTGGCTGGGAAAGTCAGGGAGAAAAAGATAGCATTCAGGAAGTATAAGGAAACACAGAAGGAGCAGGACAGAGAGCTGTACCAGTTAAGGCAGAAGAAAGCAGGGAGGGAAGTCAGAAAAGCAAAGGCCCAAACTGAGGAAAAGATAGCCAGCTCGGTTAAGAAGGGGGATAAAACATTTTATAGGTGCATCAGAGAGCGTAGAAAGACAAAGGGAGGGATAGTGAGGTTGAATAGAATGATCAGTGGGTGGGCAGAGGGGGACAGTGAAAAAGCAGGGATACTGAATGAATATTTTTGCTCAATATTCACAAAAGAGGAAGGGGAAGTGCCTAATCCTATCAACAGAAGCACTCTTGATAGGGGGGGGGGGTCGATCCCAGTCCTTTCACAGAAGAAAGGATTCTGCAAGAACTCCTAAAACTGAAGGTGGACAAAGTAATGGGGCCTGATGGAATTCACCCCAGAATTCTAAAAGAATTAAGGGGGGGACTAGTGAAACCATTGACTACTCTTTTTAACAAATCATGGGAGGATGGTGTGGTACCCGAGGACTGGAGGAAGGCGGATGTGATTCCCCTTCACTAAAGTGGGACCAAGACAGAGGCAGGAAACTACAGACCTGTCAGTTTGACCTCTGTGGTAAGGAAAGTGATGGAGTCACTTCTGAAGGAAAGAATTGTTGAGTACCTAGCGGCCAGTGGGGCACAGGACCCAAGGAGGCATGGCTTCACATCGGGAAGGTCGTGTCAGACGAATCTAATAGATTTCTTTGACGGGTGGCCAAAGTAGTAGACCAGGGAGGGGCTGTGGACATGGCCTACCTAGACTTTAGCAAGGCATTTGACACAGTCCCACACAAGATTAATAGTCAAATTAACCAGCCTGGGAGTGGGTCCCAGGGTGGTAGCCTGGGTAAAACACTGGCTGGACAACAGGACTCCGAAGGTAATTGTAAATGGAGTCCACTCTGAAGAAAGAGGGGTTACTAGTGGGGTACCACAGGGTTCAGTCCTTTTTAATGTCTTTATAAGTGTTATTGCAGAGGGACTGGAAGGAAAAGTATGTCTCTTTGCAGATGACACAAAGATCTGCAACAGGGTTGATACACAAGAAGGCGTGGAAAGGATGAGAAGGGACTTGGCAAGGTTGGAGGAAATGGTCAGAAGTATGGCAGCTAGGATTCAGTGCAAAGAAGTGCAAAATAATGCACCTGAGAAACAAGAACCCATGGGAAGAGTACACAATTGGGGGAGGTAGTAACAACAACAGAAAAGGAAAGAGACCTGGGGGTTATCATATCAGATGACCTTAAGGTTAGCAAGCAATGTGAGAAGGCAGTAGGGAGGGCTGGGGGTATACTGGGATGCATAGGGAGAGCATAACCAGCAGAAAACAGGAAGTTGTTATCCCTCTGTACAGACAGTTGGTGAGACCCCATCTGGAGTACTGCGTCCAGTTCTGAAGACCCCATCTCCGCAAGGACGTAGACAGGATAGAGGCAGTCCAGAGGAGGACAACTAAAATGGTGCAGGGTCTGCAAGAGAAGCCGTACGAGGAGAGACTAAAGGAGCTTAATATGTATACCCTTGAGGAAAGAAGGGAAGGGGGGGCATGTTAGAAACTTTTAAGTACCTCAGTGGAATCAACAAAGTCCAAGAGGGTAGCATCTTTCAGAAAAAGAGACATGCAAGAACAGGGGGACACAGTTTAAATATGGAGGAGGGGCGGTTCAGGGGCAATGTGAGGAAGTATTTTTTTTCACAGTAAGGGTAGTGGATGCATGGAACAGCCTTCCTGAGGAGGTTGTGGGGTCTAAAACTGTGGGAGAATTCAAGAATGCATGGGACAGACATAAGGCAATTCTTGTGGGGGGTAGGAAGAAATAGGCTATTGGTTAACTAGGATCTGCGGCCTATCCTGTAGGTAGGGAAATGGGCAGACTAGGTGGGCCCAAGCAGTCCTTATCTGCCGTCAAAGTCTATCTTTCGATGTCACGTTGCTGATCTATAAGGCACTACACGATTTGGGACCTCACTACCTGAAAGAACTCCTGGTGTCTTACTGCCCCGCCCGCTCACTCCGATCCTTTGACGAAGGATTGCTAGAGATACCCAGGGTATACTTAAAGACATCTGGAGGAAGATCATTTGCCTATATGGCACCTGCCCTGTGGAATTCTCCACCTCGTCAGATACGAGATTGCCTGACTGTGGAAAGTTTTAAAAAACAGTTAAAAACATTCCTTTTTAACCAAGCATTCTCTGGAACTTGATAATTAAAGGTTATTTATGTTTGTTCATTATATTTACTGTTTTTATATGGATTATATTTAAAGTGTTTGAATGATTGTAAAACCGCCCTGAGCTTGGGAAGGGCGCTTTAAATAAACAAATTTTACTTTACTTGGAGGAAGGAGGAGAGGCAACAGGCCAGGTAGGAGGACGGACTGATAAATGTCAGAGCCCTATCCAGACACACTTCTGTGACACTAGCCTAGGTGCATATCCCTGTGTTTTTCTTGTTCATGCCCCTGTTATAAAGTGATGGGGATTATGCATTGTCATAATGTACACCCTGTAAAAGTGACTCTTATTGGGGCCACTATTGATCAGATTCCTTTGAAAGATGGTATCTAACCCATCATTAATTTTAGCTGGCTTGGTCACTAAGATGTTGCACTCGTTATACCATAAAGGGCTTAGCATGAGTCCCTAAACTAACACCCCCCCCCCCCGGGGGCTGATTGATGAGTGGAATTGTGTTGGATGTGATCATTTGTCCCTGTTCATTTCCTAGTTGGTGCTGGTAGCAAGACTAGAGAGAATGAATGGAGGATGGGATACTGAGGGTTCGGGGAGCTGAAAAACAGAATACAGTGACTCTGTACTTCCTATGAGCAGGGTATGTAAAATCAAAATGTAACCCCCTTGTTCCCAGGGGTTACAAGAATCCCATTTAGAACCAGTGCTAGGCAGGGAAGACGGCTAGTGATTTGCCAGTGAATGGATTTCACCCCGTCTCTCTCTCTCTCTCTCTCTCTCTCTCTGGTCTCAGCTGGGAGCTGGGGAGGTGATGTCACCTCAGAACTCTTGCAGCAGCAAAAGCCACGGCCAATTGTTTTGAGTGGGGAATTTAGAATTCTGTAGTCAGTTGTTGGCTGTAGTCTGCAGAATGCTGTTGCAGTTCCAGCAGCAGCTCCGATAGAGAGCTGCAGTGTTCCAGTTTTCTCACCCTAGTGGAGTACGTTTTTTTCTAGCTTTGTCTACATGGTGGAAACTGTCTCCAAGGATTTCCTGTGCTTCATTCCAGGTGGGATGAAGCAGGCTGCCAGGATATTAGGGGCAATCCCCTGATCCTACCAAGACATTGTGAAGCTGCCTTGTGTGACAACTTCTGTGAGTACTGTTGTTTTGTCTGTGTCTGCTCTGGAGTACCTGCATTTTAAGGGTGCATTTCTCTGTCGGAGGGACCCTGTCACCTAAGACATTTAAAAGTTGGCTGTCCACAGTGGAGTCCTGTCTGTGACTGCCACGTGAGTGGGACTTTTGCTTCTGACACCCCTGTGGTGTCCTTTGAGGATGATAAATGTGAAATACATTTCTAGAAAGCATCATCAGTACATTTTGGTTAATGTGAGGTGTATTTACCAGAGGGATGGCCGGGTGTGAACTTGGAAATAAAAGGTGGTAGACCCCCCCCACCCACAATATCTGGAATGACCAGTTTACCACTCTGGGTTCTGAAGAGCACCTGTGTCTTTTCTGTCAGTGCATGTGGCCAGTGCCTGAAGAAACTTGTACTCCAGTGAGTGGGTTTTTCCTCCATTTTGAGCCTTTAGTGCTCTGACGTGGTCAGTGTGCCGCAATTAATCCTATGTCATATGGGACTTCCAAGTACTTGCCATGTGTGCCTAGTTGAGGGAATTTGATTGGTGTGTTTTACCAGTGGCTAGTTCCACAATTTCTACAGTCATCCTATGCTATATGGGAAATTTGGAGTTCTGTACCTCAGATGTCTGTCTGCATTTACCGTGTGTGTAACCCTTGGGGGTCTATCTTTGCTTTGTGTGTTCCTACTTTGTTACAGAATAAAGCCACACTCTAGAATCCCAACCTTGTATGGACATTTGTTATTGCTTCCCACGTGGAGTTACTTGGGTACCTCTGTCCAGAAGTGCAAACCTAGCATAGCCCTGAGCAAACGTTTTCTCTCTGGGACCTGGGTTGTGACCAAGGTATTGGTCCCACCAGGTATGTGCCTTGTAGCCACATTTGGTTTGTGTTTATAATGTTTACTTCATCTGCATATCCCACCTTGTCTATGGTGGCAATCAATGTAACCCCAACCCCTCTCTGTTTCCCTAGACTATGGGAGGTGTACCTGCTGGTTAAATAAGGGGCCGGTGGGGAGGTTACAAAAGCATAACATGATTTACCGGTTTCCTGCTTTAAAAAAAAAAAGAGGCAAACAAAGAAAAAAAACCCTGCTTTTGGCTTGTCAGGACTCTAATCTCACAAGATTCCAAAATAATAATTTTGAGTTTGAAAATATTGTTTCATTATTACTAATTATAAGGCCAATGAATTATTCATGACCCGTTCCAGTTTAGTGATTGACTACTGGATCGATCATTAATGGCCAGTTAATGACCGATCCAGATGTACCAGTGTCACGACCTGCCACCTCACAGAACTGTAGTGTACTAAATTGCGATGCCGGGCACACAAACACGCACAGATTTCTGTATCACCTGGGAATTTGTGGTGACAGCTTTGCACGGTACAAAAAGAAACAGAAACCACAGCGAGTGAGAAGCACAGCCGAATCCAGAGTCCGTGAAAGTAGCTTCTGAATCACATCAGGGAACAAGACATGCTTTGCCCTGGTGACTGAGGTAACACCCTCTGGTTTTGGCTGATTCAGAACCTACTTTCACTGATTCGTGATTTGGCTGTACTTTTCAGTTGCCGTGATTTCTGTTTGTTTTTGTACCGGGAAACCCCAAACAGGTAATCCACTAAAATCAGCCCATTTATACACAAGGAGACCTAAAAATAAAAATTCACACCTTTCCTGTAGTCTGATCACTAACCTAATTCATGCCAGGTCAGCGGATGTGCACACGTCATCGTGATCTGACTGAATGACGCACAACCTACTTTACACACAAAAAGGTTGCGCGCCCACTCCGTACCTAAAAAGACACTATAAAATTAACAAATATTGGTATTCAAAAAAAATAAAATTATCCTTATAATACCAATAACGACCTCACTGGCGGTCGTTTCCTGGGGATTAACGGCCTTGTGGTGGACCCCCCCCCCACTCAGTCGTTAATCCCCAGGAAATCACCGCCAGTTCAGTTGTTATTGCTTAAATACATGTTCATGAAAACAGGCTTGTTATCCCCTTAGACTTCACCTAGTCATGCTTATTTCCCTTCCCAGAAGTCATAATTGTTTACTTTTGATAACAGAATAATTTCCATCGCACAGGTTCGATGTCAGCAGTAGAGGATTTTGATTCACTGTAGGAATACGCAACATGAATAAAGTCTTGGGGGAATATCATGTTTTAATTGATTAAAAAAAAAGGAAAGCCCTTTAATTTATATCTTTGGGAAAGTTTGTATAACTGAGTTCTGCTGATGCATATTTTGTTGAGGGAAATATTTCTTTCTTTTTTATTAATCAGGTAAGTACACTAGACAAGTGAATGCCTATTTACAGGTGCAACCCGGGAGAGTACAAAAGAGGCATATAACAAGCGGAACCTGGAGGGTCTGGCAAATTAACAGACCAGCACCAAAGGCATACAGATTATACTGTATTTAACAGCTAATTATAAAAACAGTTACAGTGCAATAACAAAGAAAGCAGAACAAAACCAAACAAATGAATTAACCTAAATGCAGCTACAGCAGTTGTAGGGCAATGATGCAGTAAGCTAGATTTAAAAAATGTGCAAAACAGCATACTCTGAAAATCTTTCAGATTGTTTCTTGCATTTCCTGAACATTGCTCATCTGAATACATCCTGTTCTATACAACATAGGATAGACCAAGTGCTTTGATGTCTAGGGTAGGGGTTAAAGGTTAAACCTGAATTTTTGCCATTCTTTTGTCAGTTTAAAGGGGAGTCCGTCCAGAAGTGCTACATTTTTAGATTAGAATCAACATATCCCCAGGAAGTCACATACCAAAAATTAGACCTCTAAGTTACTTTGTTTAAAAGCTACGAGCCGTTTTGTAACCCTAGTTTCACTCCATGTCAAAAAAGCCAATTTCAGTGAAGAGATGATGATTATGTTGTCACTAGAACTCACAGCCTAGTCCGCTCTGTCAGCAACCTTATAGGACTTATTTCTCCAGAGTTTAAGAAACTAGTTTTAGTGATCATTTGAAAAAAATAACTGACACTGGGTTGGGTGCTGTGCATGCGTTTCCGGAATGTTCAGATGCATGGTACTGTACTTTAGAATGAGACAGGAGGTGGTTTTGGAATGCTGCGCTGGACAAAGCTGTGGAATGTCAGGGTGGTGCACTGTTTCAGAATGTTGGGGGGACATGCTCACTCTTGGAATGCAACAGGGACACACATGTAGGGATTTGGCAGGGACTGACAGTTTTGGAATGTAGTGGTGGTGCGCACTGGCGGAATGTGACAGGACTCACCATTACACTCTGAAATTGCTTGTCCTTATGTATGCTTGTTAGACTGCTGTGTTTCTAATGTATTGAAATAATAACCAAACACCATATGATTATGTGATAGTAACTCATTATTTTGTGCAAGACTGAATTGTGCAGACTTGAAAATGGTAATAAAATGTTACAGTATTTGCAAACAAAAATAAATTGCTTGTCTGCTAAATTACGCAGTTGTACCCACCCACCACATTTCAGAATTGTGCACCACATTCTGACATTATGCATCCCTGCCAGATTCTGACATTACATGCTCCTTTTTTTAAAATGCAGTTTGTTTTATGGCAGAAATGAAAACATTAAAAATAAACATATCCCAAATGAGACGTACAGAGGACATGTCCCCAACTATGCACACTGTTCAGGGATGTAAAATTGTACCAGTGTTGATGCATTTAATAACAAAGGCATAGTGCATACAATCCTATATGAAACAATACAGTACAGATAAGTCTCGTCAGAAGTGCTAGCAGGATAGTACTTAGACCTTCTGTGGGTGACTGAATAACTACTACTGTAGGCAGCAGTTTGCTTCATCGAGCATCATAATGATTTAAAAGAGTTGTTAACACTTGCAATCATTTTTTCCATTCTTAGAATGAGTGGCTGCAGGACCTGCTCTTTAAACTATGTAATTTTCACCTGATCTAACCAGCGTACGGCACCAGTTTTTTTTTGTTTTTTGGCAGACATGGAGATCATACTCCTTTGATGATCTTTTCTGTCTTACAAATATGGTACTATAATCGCCTCCCAGACATATTTGAGGAGAGATGAGGTTGTCCAATCCCTGAAGGGGATCTGCCTTATTTTAATAGAAGACCACAACCCCCAAAGCATGGGGCATTGTCAGAAAAGTGTTGTAAAGAACCTACATCTTCACCACACCTTTTACATGCTGTACATCAGACTGCAGCCTTCCCATCTGGGCTGACTTTATGGATGTTATAATAAAGATAATTTAAAATATGAAACTCTGAGGCATAGTTTTATTTTTAATGTAAACATACAGATCATGCCAAATTGTGTCCCATATAAAATTGCTGTTAGGAAATGTTGCTTTCTGATAGTAACAAGTGCCATCAGTATGAGAATAGATTTTGTAAGTAGGAGACAGTGAAGCTGAGAGATGGCATGAGGTTGGGTGGCTTTTTGGTGAATATTTTGTATAAAAGGACCATGATTAATGTCCCATGGTCTGGGCTCTAAGTGTTTGGCAATGGCATGTGTTCGCTGCGAACATCTAAAGGCATATCTAGTAGAAAGATGGTGTGTGGTTTGGACCGGCTGAAATGGGAGAAATCAGCCGCCTGAAGGCTGATATGGTCCCAAGATGCTGCCAACAAGGTCTGACCTGCAACCTTGAAACTAGGGTTACCAAAAATAGGTCAGGATTTATCTTGATGAAGATTGATTTTTTAGGAAGCCTATGTAGCTGCTAATGTACCCATACCAAGATACCAGTTACCAAAGTTCTAAGGCTAGCTGGGAGAGCTTTGGCATGTGTGTATAGGATCTAAAATCAGCTGATATTCTGTGGTGAGCCATTGTGGGATGTATGATTGTCTTCCCCAGGTTCATTTGCCCCCCCCCCCCAGCTCAGGTATTTACTGGCATGGCATGCCAAATAGTATATTCTGAAGTGTGGGAGACTGAGGCCTCCTGCCTTTTTTGGGGCAGTCAGTTTATAATGAGCCTTAAGGGTGGCCTTACCTCTCGAAATTAACTTTGAAATTATTGTATGCAGTTTGTCAAACCATGAGAGGGGAAGGAAAATGTTTAGCATCTGGAGGAGGTAAAGCAGTTGGGGGGAGGATGTTCCTCTTTACCACCTTGATTTTCCCCCAAAGTGTGAGGGGCAAGAGCTCTATCATTCTAAGTCTAGTTCAATCGTAGTGATTAAATTCGGTAGGTTGAACACCTTTGTAGCTCACTGATTCAGTTCTCTAGGTTGAAAGCCTTTGTAGCTCACTGTTCTTCCTTGTGAGCTCTTTACCCAGGTAGCGTAACCTGGTTGGTGACTGCACAAAATCCAGTTCCGTGATATCTGGTTTCTGTACCAAGGCATTCAGAGGCATCTTAAGGGTTTAACTTCTGTTGAGCTGGTAGTTGGCTAGTACCCCGAATTCAGTTATTCTTTGTAGAGTAGCTGGGATGGATGTTTTGGGGGTGGGTAATGTGGAGGGAGGATATCGTCTGCGTAAATGGAGAGTTTAATAAAAAAAAGGTATCTCCCACAGGGATGCCTATTATCTCCTAATTGTCCTGCATTCCCCCAATAAGAAGGTCAAGGTACAAATTAAAAAATAATAATGGGGACGGGGGCTCCCCTGCCTAGTATCCCTGTGGAGTAAAAATGAGGAAGAAAACGCTCCATTGCAATAGATTTTGGCACTGGGACTTGTGTACAACATGAGAACCCATCGTATAAACTCCTCAGGGAACCCATATTTCGCAAGTGTCAAAATTAAAAATGCCAGTGACACCCTGTCAAATGCTTTCTCTGCATACATTAATTATGCGTTCCCAACACCTTCCAAAAGTGCACATCCTCACCACATTCCAAAATTGCACCTCCCCTCGTATTCTGAAGTTGTGCGTCACTGCAACATTCCAAAATTGCTCATCACATTCTGAAAATGCACATCCCACCATATTCCAAAATTGCACATTCCCACCACATTCTGAAAATGAGTGTCGCTGTCACATTCCAAAATTGTTTGTTTAGATCAACATTCTAAAATTGATCATCCTGCCACATTGCAATACTGTGCATCACTGCCACATTCTAAAATTGTACGTACCCGTCACATACAGAAAATTTATTTCCTTGCCATGCTCCAAAATTACGTATCCCAGCACATTCCAAAAATGTGCATCCCTGTCACATTGTGAAATTGCATGTTGCCACCACATTCTGAAATCAAGCATTCTCGTTACATTCTGAAATTGTACATCACCACCACATGCTGAAATTACACATTCATGACACATGAAATTGCATATCCTAGCCACATTCAGCAGCTATGTGTCTCCTGCATTTTGAAATTGCGTATCTCTGCCACATTCTAAAAATTTGACACCGCCAGATTCTGAATTCCAGTGTCCTAGCCACATTCCAAAACTGTGTGTTCCTGCTACTTTCTGAAATTGTATCATTGCTGCATTCTGCAGTTGCAGCCTGGTGGCTTTTCTTTTTTCTTCTGTGAAGCTTTTTCTCCATGCTTCGCTTGGTCACAGGTGAGCTCTTCAGCTTAGTCACCACCTTCTCCCATCTTAATGCCTTCCTCTCCTGAACAACAGAGCCTGAGATCCCCTACAGACCCCCGCTGTGGGGTGGAGAAGGGGAGGGCCATCCTTCCCCCACTTGCTGACTCTGTTTCCGATTGGGCCTGGTGGTCAGGTGTCGGCACGGGATGGAGGCAGGTGGTCAGAGCTTCATATGTCCTGCACCAGCCAATTTTCTGTTTTCTCCCATGCCGCAGGGCTATAGCCAACATGGTTATGCATACATCTTGAGGCACACATGTGCACTGGAACTGCCAGTTCCGCTCCACCCTCCCGACAACAAGCGAGTTCCTTGAGCAAAGGCGCTACCACCAGCTCTCCAGGCAATGGCAGCTAAGAGCCAGGAAGGCTTACCTCCCCAATCCGGCAGAGGAGAGCTGCCCAACAGCTGCTTGTTCCCCCCCCCACCCGCCGACCCGTGATGACCCAAGCTGGTTCCCGAGCTTGGGGCGCTGGCATGGAAGAGGTAAGGTGCATTACAGCACCTCAGCCAAAGTACCTTGCATCTGCACATTATGGAAATGCATGCCCTATATCCACCCAGTGTCATTTTCCTTTTTCAGATGTTTACTACAGTTGCAGTTTTATGTAATGTGAGAGAAATAAGTCCTATAAGGTAGCTTGCTGTGTGTTCTGGTTATATAATTATCAGTAGCTCTTCACTGAAACTAGCTGTTTTGAACAGGCAGTGAAATTAGGGTTACAAAATGACTTGTAACTTTTAAACAAAGTAACTTGGAGACCTCATTTTTGGCATGGGGCTGATTGGGGATATGTGGATCCAAATTCTGCATTTAGTGACGCTAGAAATGTTGGCCAGATTCCTTCTCTAATACAACTATTTTAAAACCTGCTGTAGCTGCACGTTCTGTGACTCCTCTTCAATTACTGTTTATATTTACGCTTCTCTACAGCCTCAATCCATTCCACATGCATTGTGCCCCTGTTCTTCCTTTTCTGAATAAACACATTAAGCATCTGTATTCTTACTTATTTTAGGGACTTACACACCGACTGCTGGAGGTCCCTTCTCGGCACTAACTCCCAGTATGTGGCCCCAAGACATCCTTGCCAAGTATGCCCAGGTAAGCAGCCTTCAAGGTATGCTGTCAGGTCAGTGTTGTATGTTAGCTAGTTCTTGGGAAGTCTCATTTTTATTATCTTCCAGAGGGCTGAGAAAGCAAGAAAGGTGTGTGGTTACTAAGGATAAGTGAAGACTGCTGCAGTATGATTACAATGCTTTGGAAAGACACGTTCAAAAATCACAGTAATCTTATTTATTTTCCTTGTACATGTACCACAAAGAAAATGTTATAGAAGTTTAAAATAGTTTTTTAAAAGTCTACAAAATTACATTGATGTGTTTAAAGCACTTCAACAGCAACGTTGATTTGTTTGAAACACTAGGGCAACAATGTTGATCTGGTTAGAGAGCACTAGTCATGCTCACTTTTTGGGGAACCCCCTCCCCAATGAAGGTGCCCAGCCTGAGAAGGAATCCGTCAGTACAGGTGCCATTCTTGTATTCCTGTGGTAAAAGGAAGGGAAGGGCTTTGACTCCAGAGAGCTGGTGGCTTTGTCCTTTCTACTTTCCTGGTACCTTACTTTGGAGGGCATGGGTATGCACTGTATAGAACTTAATGGGGGTATTTTAGAGGTCTGTATGGTTCTGATCAGACATGCTAGGGGATCCAGCTGTGTGGCGAAGCAGCATCTGCTACTCCGTTAGGCAAGCAAACAGTTGCACTTTTAACCTAATTGGAGCTTTCAAAGGGGACATTTTACGTTTTGTGGGAAGTGCTACACCCTTGGCATAATCCTAGATCAGCCCCTAATCAGAGCCTTTTGGCGCCAGCAACCTGGGTTCAGGAATGACCCAGGGTTGACGGGTGTTGGCTGGGGGAGGAGGTTTGAGCATCCTAGAGGATGTCCTCGCCCTCCAGGGTGGGAAGGTTGCCGTTTCTGCCAGCATACTGCCACCTGGGTGATGACAGGTGACAGTGTGGCATAGGTATTAAGAGGGAGGGGGTGATGTTCAGCTGAGCTCCGCACTGAGCATGCCTTGCATGTGTACTTGGAGTTCGTGTGTGATGGTGTCTCATGTGGAAACAAATGGTGGGAAAACTCTGGTGCATAGGCCATTGACAGAGTAAAGGTCTATGGCACATTCATAAGGTTAAAAAAAAAAAAGGACAGACTAGATGGGCCTTGCAGTCCTTATCTGCCGTCAACTTCTATATTTCTGTGTTTCACAGTGCCATGGGTCGAGGGGTAGGTACTGGAGATGGAACTGGATCCGGCCAGGAGATGGGGGCACACAAGCAGTACAGAAGAACAAAAACTGTAAGTTTGGGGAAGGGGGACAGAGCCTTGTTAGATGAGAGGTGACTTTGATTTCAATCAGATGGAGCTCTACAGTATGTACAGACCCAAGTTAACATCCCCCCACCATGGCCAGCCTCTTTGTGCAGTGACCGGGGTGTCACTTGGGACGCCAGCAACTTGAGTTTTGGAATGAGCCCAGGACACTGAAGGCCAGCTGGGGGAGGAGTAAGAGAAGCAAATGTTTCAGTCACTTCCATCCTCTGGGGAGGTAGGTCAGTGTGCTGCACACTGCTACCGCCACCTGGGCATTACTGGGTGGGGGTGCAGCTGTAAGCAACTAAAAGGGAGGGGGGATGCCACCTGATGTCGGCGCAGTTGCACTTCAAACCTGGACATTCTCTTATTAGCGGCATCTGTGCAGATGAAAAATAAGTGTGAATAGTGCAGTATTGCAGTAGGATGCCGATCTTGTCTTCCGCAAGCTGTGCATGACTGACCAGGTGAATTCCTCAACTGGATCTGACTCCAGAGGGGTTTGGGGTAAGTGGTGTTGGGGCAAGCCATGGGAAACCCAGAGAAGAGGGGTGAGTTCTAGAGCAGGTGGGTGATGGGGGCACTGAGCAAATAGGGGGCAAGTTGGAGTCTGATGAGAAAATCCTGTATAGAAAAAAAAAAAAATCCCCCGTAACTTCCATTTTGTGCACTCGCTCTGGGTTATCGAAGGGACTGGGTGTCTAGCTCGTTGGATCCCTTCCCTTTCTTTTCCCACTGTAGTATTAAAAAACTAAGTAACTCTTTTCTTTTTTTCCAGTACCCAACATGACACTGGTGGTTGGGCACCCCATTGTTGGCATTATTTATTTGGCGGCAGGGTGATCTGGAGGGGAGGTGGATGGTGAAGCGGTATCGGGGTTGGGCACACCAGTATGCTTACATTTGTAATATACAGCAATCGGGAAGGATGAGGGAGGGCTGACTGAGCTGGGAGGGGGAGGGATTATAACAAAAAAATCAGAACGGAATCTTGAAGGTCAAGGGAGGGTTGGCTGATCTGGGAGCAAGATGGAGTATAGTTGAATTGAACAAGCATGGGGGATGATAAGGGAGGCTGAGCTGGAATGGGAGGGAGCATGTAAATCATTTTTTGGGTGTGAGCCAACAAACAAATTCCCCTGTTGCACCACATTTTCAAACTATGACATGAAAAAGAGTTTCTCTCGCTAAACTGGGCTTACAGGATTGTGGGATGCACAGAAAAATATATTCTTAGGCCTAATTAAAAAAAAAAAAAACAACAAAACAATGGTGGCAGTCACACCCACAAACATTTTCTCATTACCAAAAAAACACCAAGTGGTGTGAAAGCAAAACACTCACAACACAAGAATTTTTGTCATATCAGAGGATTATCCTAAAACTACTGAGCATACTCAGGAAAAAAAATTTAATCTTTATAACTCTGGAACTGATTAAGATTCTTTTCAAGAAACCTTTGAAAGGCACTAAAATGTTGGCACAGGTTGCTTCTACCCAGTTTAAAAAAAAAAAAAAAAAAAATTCCATACTGTCTAGGTTGTAGGTGAGAGCAAAAAAGAAGAGCATAGAAAAAACATTTAGACGTCACTGTAAAAACTGCATATCTGGATCTCGGAAACTGCTTAAGTGACTGTCACAAAACTTTCCATGTCTTCAACTTTCCTTCTGGACAACGCATGCCAAATTTGGGGCAGTTTCATCAAACAGTGCCAAAGTTTTCAAGGTGCAAAATTAGGGGGCTAGCATTGAACACTTCACTTGACCCTAGCTGTACAGGCGCTAACTTGCCAGTATTATATATGTGTTTGTACAGTATATGTACTAGATAATGCACTATAAGGGCGTGTGATCATGCTCTGATATATGCATGCCTTGGTGTGCGTCGTATGTGGCCTTGTGCATTCAGCCTCCCAAGGTGTGTGTATATTAGAGCACAACCGCACGCCCTGTAATGGATTATCTATCTAATAAAATGTTTTTGGGGGGCATAAAGTAGTCCTTGTCTGGCAAAAATTAGAATTTTATTTAGGTGATCTGGTTGATCCTGGTAGTCCTTGTGTGACAGAAATGTTTTAGGTGATCTGATTGATCCTGCCATGATTTTGATAGGTAAAATATGATTTTAAAAAAGTGTGAACGCAAGCTTTTAGCAACACCGTAGCAACACTCGCTCACGCTTGTGTCTAGTCTTTTGAAGCTGCCGACTCACTTGCTCTCTGCACTCGGTAGCTGCTTTTACACAATACTAACTAAACTTTTACACAATTTTATGTTTCCTCTTAAGGCAAAAAAACAAACTTTGGCAGCACTCTCTTTCAAAAGACACACTCGCTCTGTAACTTTGTATTGTGTGACTGTTTACTAAAATAAAGCCAAGAAACTGCAGTGCAACAGTGATTACAAAACATAGGCTACCACATACAGCATGGAACAGTCTTGCAGTTTTCTTTTTGCTGGTTCTCTCGTTCCAGACTGTTTTATTTTGGTGTTGAAAACATGTTCTCTTGTGGCTTAATTGCCTAATCCTTAGGCGCTTTTTACACATGCACTCTTACAATGGAATAAGTGTTACGGAAGTACTGTACAGGTCCATCCCATGCTGTCTAAATGCTTTTCGTTCCATTGTAAAACGAACGGCTGCCTGAACTGCATTTCCTGGCGTGGGTGGTTTGTCCCCAAACGCGCTGTTGCAGCACGCAGTGTAAAGCGCCCATTCCGGCTCAACAACTCTAGCTCTTGAGTTCTCGCGTGACGGCCACTGTTCTACCCTTTTCCCCCTCCCCGTTCTCGCAAGGAGTACTGCACTGTTATGGAGGGCTGGGCGATGTTGTGGCGAAACAGGAGCTCGTCTAATCAGGACGTGAAGCGCAACAGGCTGTATCGGCGCCGGACAGGTGACGCTGGTTTTGGAACAGCAGTGCATGTGTAAAAGTGCCTCCTGTTCCTTACTCCAGATACTTTAGTGCTTTAGCAGACTTTTAATTACATCTCGCCGCATTTCATATCTCAGGTGTGCTGCTTTTCCTAGTCCCTCACTAGCAAGTTTTCTGTGGTTCACCCATGCGTTGTGAAGCCTAGCATGCTGCAAAATGGAGCCATCGTGACGGACTAGGAAAAGCAGCACGCCCAAGGTTTGAAATATGGTGAGATGTAATTAAAAGTCTGCTAAAGCACTAAAGTATCTGGCTGTATGTGGTAGCCTATGTTTTGTAATCACTGTTGCACTGCAGTTTCTTGGCTTTATTTTAGTAAACAGTCACAGAATACAAAGTTACAGAGTGAGTGTGTCTTTTGAAAGTGTGTGCTGCCAAAGTTTGTATTTTTGCCTTAGGGGGGAAGAAACACAAAAATGTTCCAATTTGTTTCCCTAGGCTTGCACCCCTGGGTGCTCCAAATGAGGTAGCTTATTATTTAAGAAGAGCTGCAATAACTAAACTCCACGTAAAACCTCACAGCTTACATCCTTTTGAAGAAAACTTTCCTGATTGTAAGCCTTTGGCAGTATTTTGTTTAGCACAATGAACATCACTTGGTCACCCTACACTGAAAGCCAAAAGTGAAAGGGTATTATACCTCAAACAGTGTAAAACTGGCAGGATCAGCCAGATAGTTTTCTTCTAGGGACATGGATATGATGTTCTATTCACACTTCTGGCAGTTGCCTTTCCCTTTAAGACCTGCTGGAAACATCTTTAAGCTGGCACCTCCCACCCACCCGGGTGGTATCTCCCTCGGCTCCGCCCCATGACGCCAGATCTTCCTTTCCGCTGGAAGAAGCAGTTCCCTCCTTACTGCTCTTGTACTGAGTAGGCCCTTTGCTGATAAATCTCCGAATTTACTTCCAAACGTTTCAAAAAACTTTGTCTTCAGGCTTGATCATTGGCTGAGACCGCAATGGAGGACAAGTCTAGTCTACTCCCAGGTTCCATCGGTGCCCTTGCTGGCAGAAGATGTCCCAAACGGATCCGCACGCCACGTGTGTCTATTGCCTGGGGCACAAGCATAATCCCCAGGCCTGCGATATTTGTTGAACTTTCCATCTGACCGTTCTCCAGGACCATCTCACTCGACTCGTTTTTTTTTTTTTTTTTTTTTAAATTCTCCTTTCTCTTGGCCGGGCCACCGACTATTTTCTGCCCTGGTCACGACCCCCGGAGACCTCCACCGCCGCCTATAGCTGCCGAGGACCCTCGCTTACCCCGGCTTACCCCCCGGAGGGTGGGGCCGTGGCCACCTTCTTGGCCCCCGAACTGTAACTAGTCGAGTCCTTGGCAGCGGGCGGCGGTGAAGTGAGGACCTCCAGGAGGCTTCATTCTTCGGTGGTCCTGCCCGCCCATTTTCTCAGTTTTCTCCCCAGAGGAGGCGGGACGCGAATGACGCCCAGCGCCTGCCCCGCCTCCCTCCCTCCCCTTGCTGAACGCTGGCACGTGAGATCTCCCGCCTCTGCCAGGAGTCCACAGTGTCTGATTGTTGCCCACACCTTCCCCCCGGAGAAGGAGAGCCGTCCATTGGACGCTCCATCCTTCTCCCCCCGGCCAGCCCTCCGACGATCCGGGTCCATTCCTGAACCCAGGTCGCTGGCATCGCAAGCGGAAATCCCACCGCTGCGCCGACGGGCCTCCATTCGACTCAAGTTAAGCCGACCGAGTGAATGGAATCCGCGGTCAAATCTAATGATGACCGTTTGGTGGTCTCTGTGGCTGTGGGGTCCACTGAACAGCTTGCAACATTTGAGGAGGATGTGGCCACTTCTCTTCGGCAGCTGGCTTTATGCCTCTCCAGCTGGGTTCGACTTTCATGGGATTCTTAAAACAATTGCGCTAGTCCTTGCTGATCCTCGGTCAAGGACTCTCTGGACACAAATCCAAGTCAAAGAAAGAGTCCAAAAATGGTCTTGTCAATGTTTGTGGGATTGGGCGCACTCATGGTCGAGAGTTTTGGATTCCTGCCCTTCTCCGGATTGGACTTTGGTCAAATCTTCGGCCCGTGCCGCCGGCTCCATGGTAACCCCATAGGGCCAGTTGACCAAGATGCTGGTTGATCTTCCAGCCAAGATTTTTCTCAAACCTGTCGACCAGTTGTGGACTGAAGAGGCTGACACTTCCTTATCCAGGACTCCAGACTTGACTCAGACCGTTGGGATGGATCAGTCCACTGACCTACCGCCTCTGGTCGATGACCAAGACCCGAAGGAGCCTCAGCATTTGCCGACTCCCCCTGAGTCCCGCCGCCGGTCCCCCAGTGGTTGAGGTCTTGGTCTTTTTCCCGTGGGTCGACTGGTTTCCACCGTCATTGGTGCTCTCGCTCTGGACACCACGGGAAACAGTACTGCTGCTACTCTTCATCCTTGTCCTCCTCAGGTGAAGAGAGGCTTCGGCGCAAGTTGTGTCAACACTATAAGGATCTTGTGTGGCAACAGCTGGTGCTCACCAACATGAAGCCGGCTCTGGAAACTATGCTGGCAATCACCTGGCTTTCACCCAACGGGCCGACGCCTTCTCCGCCTAAGGAGTTGACCAAGACATTCCCGGCTTAGCCAACCCTGGTGTCTTCACCGATTCTGTTGGAGCCACCACCTAAACAGCTGCCAACCAAGGGTCTTCCCCATTGGCTGTTGGTCACTGTCACCCCTGACCTTCCAAGGAGGGTCAGTGGGGACTCGAGCGGTCAACCACTCTTTAATGACTCCTCGGTGTTGGAAGGTTTCTTCGTGCACTCCCATCCAGTCAGCGTGGAGTCGGTGGGGGATCTCTCGATGGACAAAGGCCCTTCTTCCTTTATGGGCCTTCTCCACCTGGTCTCTGAGTCAATGTAAATGAAAATGGAGCCCATCCAGAAACGGGCTTGTTACCTGCTGACCAAGATCCTCGACCAGGGAGATACTCCTACGGAGGCCTTCCCGGTGACAGAGGCCATTCTTGGCCCTGCCCTGGGGCTTTGACAGCACCTCACTTCCTGACCTGCACCCTCTTCTTGGATGTCCCGCAAGTATGCAATACTTACTGGTTCCTTCTCGGGTTTCACAGAACACCCCTCGGCTGAGGGGCTGGTGGCTGATTCTGTGTTTAGGTGCTCCAGCAACACTGGGGATGTCGGTAAGCCGATTGACAGAGAGTCCAAGAAATTGGACCACATGGCTAAAAAGATCTGTGCTACCTCCTCGCTTGGTCTTCACCAGGTGAGCTCAGCCCTCCTTATGGCCCACTTCTCCCATGTCCTGCGGGCACCCTTGATGAGGTACTCCTCATCTACCGGTGGATCTCCAGACCATGGTCACAGGTCCGGGACCAGGGCCAGGCTGTGGCTAAGCAGCACCTCCAGACAGCCATGGAAATTTGGGACTCCTGTGTCCTCTCCATGGCAGTTGCAGTGGCCATGTGCCCGCAGGGCTTGGCTGAGTATCTCGACCTTCATGCCAGACACTCAGTACAAGCTGGCAGATGTCCCTTTCCTGGGCACTGACTTGTTCGGGCCCTGGGTTAAGGGTCGCCTTACTCACATTGAGAAGTCCAGTGCCACCTTAGACTCTGTGACATCTGCCCAGAAGGACCCCAAGGGCTCTAAGCAGAAGCAGAAATGGAAGCCCTTTTGGTCCACCTCTACTTCTGTGGCCAAACCAGCCCAACCCCAGGCTGGAGGTCCATGCCTGGCGACCTTGACTGAAGTCTGTGACCTCGGTCATCTGTAAGCCTGGAGGGAGAGGCGCTGGTGGCTCCTCAGCCGGACCCTCTACTTCCTCCAAGCCTGCCCACTGATGCGATGAGGGGTGCCTCCCTTATGCCCGTTATGCCTCCCCGGGTCCTCCTGTGGGGGGTGTGGCTCTGCCACTTTGTTTCTGACTGGTCCACTGTCAGTATGGACAGGTTGGTCCTCGAGGTGATGGGTCAGGGTCTGCCTCTGGAATTCAAACAGCACCCTCCTTGCCGAGCCCACACCCCATGGGAGGATTTGGTATCTATAGACATTCTGTCAGCTCTCGGAGACAACATAGCCCAGCTCCTCCACAAGGAGATCATGGTTCCTGTCACTGATCCTCCAGAACACCCAGGGTTTGTCTCCAGGTATGTTCTGGTGCCAAAGCGGACAGGGGGCTGGTGCCCCATTCTCGATCTGCACGACCTGAAAAGTTTCTCAGGCCACGCACCTTCAGAAGGTAACTCTGTCTTGGATCATATCCTCTCTAGAGCAGGACATGTGGTTTTGCTCCCTGGATCTTCAGGACATGTTCTTCCACGTCCCGTTCCCTCTATCTCACCGAAGGTTCCTCTGCTCCCAAGCCGAGGGAACTCTCTATGAGTTCCAGGCCATGCCAGTCAGCCTGTCCTCAGCCCCTGGGGTCTTCACCAAGTGCATTGCAGTGGTGGCAGCTTACCTGAGGTGCCAAGGGAACCGGGCTTACCCCTACCTGGATAATTCGCTGATATCAGGTCTCTCCAGACAGGAGGTGGAACAGTCCAGGGACCTGGCCTTCTAGACCTGCATCAGGCTTGGCCTCCTGCTCAATGAGGCCAAGTCGGAACTCGTACCTTCATAGGTGATCCACTTCATCAGGGTGGAGCTTGACTCTTGCAGAGCCAGAGCCCAGCTCCCGGCGGACAGGGCAGAGGCTCTCTTCTCCTTTGCCTGATCATTTCGGGTTGGGCAAGTGCACCTTGTCTAGGACTTCCTGTGCCTGCTGGGTTACATGGCAGCCTGCACCAGTGTGGTCCGATGGGCCCGCTGGAGAATGTGCTCCCTGCAGTGGGAGCACAGTGGTCATTTCGACCAGCTGGTCACTGTGATCCAGCAGATGTGGGACACCCTTCAGTGGTGGTTAGTCCCAGAGCATCTGCAGAAAGCGATCCCATTTGTCCACCCAGAGGTGACAGTCATCATGATGACCGATGCCTCTCTCATGGGCTGGGGTGCCCACCTGGGGGGAACACAGAGGCTACAGCCTCTGGACCCCCGAGGAGTCCCTATGCCACATCAACCCACTGGAGCTCTGATCAGTTCGGCTGGTGCTGACTGCATTGGCTCTGCACATTTGGGGTTAGGTAGTCCAGGTCCAGACGGACAACGCCATGACCATGTACTACCTCAACAACAAGGCAGGACACACTCCCTGCCACTGTGCAAGG
The DNA here is from genome assembly GCA_016271365.2 of Neoceratodus forsteri. Classification (NCBI taxonomy): domain Eukaryota; kingdom Metazoa; phylum Chordata; order Ceratodontiformes; family Ceratodontidae; genus Neoceratodus; species Neoceratodus forsteri. The sequence goes on from CM057450.1 coordinate 237,886,595, forward strand.
AAGCTCTCCGTGTGTGGACCCTCGTGCACAGCCTGGAGGCAGATCTCCTAGCCATCCATGTGGCAGGGGCCTCCAGCCAGCTGGCCGACACTCTCAGCTGTGTGGGAGTGTTGTCTCAATAAGTGGTCTCTCCACCCAGTGGTAGTACACAGTTTGGTCTTTCAGTGGGGCACCCCTCAGATGGACCTGTTCGCCTCCATGGAGAATGCAAAGCTGAGGCTGTTTTGTGCCCGCCCCCTCAGCAGGGAACGCTGCAGGGGAATGCCTTCTCAAGGCCCTGGACCCCAGGCCTCTTCTGTGCCTTCCCTCCACTTTCCTTGATTCACAAAGTGTTGCTCAAGGCCAGGAGGGACAAGGCACAGGTGATCATGGTGGCTTCAGACTAGCCCCGCCAGTTATGGTACCCTGATCTCCTCAGCCTCAGCAGCAGGCTCCCAAGGTGTCTTCCTCTCTGTCCAGACACTCTCGCCATCAATAAGGGGAAGGTACTCCATCTGGACCTTCAATCCCTGCACCTGACAGTCTGTTTCCTGAGCGGCTAGAATTCCAGGCTTTGGTTCTCCCTGAAGATGTCCTCACTATTGTGGAGGCATCTCTAAAGGAGTCAACCAGGAAATGCCACGTCTTCAAGTGGAAGGGGGTTCTCCATTTGGTGACAGGGCAAGGGGCTGGACCCTTGTCCTGTCCTCTGGCTAGCATCCTTGACTACCTGTGTTCCCTCTCTAAGTCGGGCCTTCAGTCGATGACCCTTAAGGTGCACCTGGCAGCCATCCCTGCTTACCAGGCACTGGCCGGTCAGTAGTCTGTGGCATAGGAGAAGGTGGTCTGGCACTTTTTCAAAGGCTTTAACCACATTTCTCCTCCAGTGCGTTTAACTATTACCACCGTGGGACTTGTTGCTGGTTTTGGCAAAGCTCATGGGCAAGCCATTCGAACTGCTGCACAGGTGTGACATGTCTCGCCTGTTGTGGAAGACCATCTTCCTGGTGGCTGTCATGTCAGCCAGAAGGATCAGTGAGCTCCAGGCGCTTCCAGTAGAGTCTCCTTATCTGGTCTTCCATAGGGACAAGGTTGTCCTGCCCCCCCAACCTGAAGTTCCTCCTGAAGGTTGTGTCAGTTTCCCCTTAACCATGTGATTATTCTCCCAATGTATTTCACCAATCACACTGTGGAGGCCGAGCACAGGCTCCATACTTTGGACCTGTAGCGAGTGCTTGCCTACTATTAGGAGCGCATGGCTGGAGTTCGAGGAGAGGTTCACCAACTATTTATCACCTATGCTGGAGCTGCACCTGGCAGACCAGCAGCTAAGTGAATGATTGGCAGGTGGATTGTATCCTGCATCGACCTCTGCTATAGGTTGCCGGGTAGGGAGCCTTCTGGAGGGCTAAGGGCTCATTCCACCCATCATAGTGCTGCCTCGGTAGCTGCTTCCAGGGACTTCCCTATCCAGGAAATCTGCAGGGCTGCTACCTGGAGGTCAGCACACACCTTCATTTCCCATTGCTACATTGACCTTGAGTCACGCCGGGATGCTGGTTTTGGGACCTCAGTTCTCCAATCTCTGTTCCCTAAGTAAGGTGTGTGCGCCTTGCCTCCCTCCCTCCTCCTGGAGAACTGCTAGGAGTCTGCCAGAAGTGTGGATAGAACATCATATCCACATCCCTAAAAAAACAGATTACTCACCTGTTCCTGTAGTTCTAGGAGTGGTATATGATATTCATCCACACGGACCCACCTGACCTCCCCCTTGCTTTGGCACACAGCACTGCTTCCAGCGGGCAAGATCTGGCGTCATGGGGCTGAGCCGAGGGAGTTACCACCCAGGTGGGTGGGAGGAGCCAGCTTGAAGACATTTCCGGCAAGTCTTAAAGGGAAAGGCAACTGCCAGAAGTGTGGATGAACATCCTACACCACTCCTAGAGCTACTTTTACAGGTGAGTAACCTGTTTTCCCCCCCCCCTCAGTTTTTAGCTATCAAACTGCAGGGTCAACCAGATAACTGTTTGCAGTGTGGGACAGCTGTATAGATTAACTTGGATATGTTTGTGGCAGCCTGTGTGTGGTTGGTGTGTGTGTGAATGAAAACCTTTGTGTGCCAGGCGTGGAGTGATTTCACTGCTAGTGGTAAGGTTCTGAGAGATGAAAAGTAGTGCAGGTCTGCAGTCATAGTGGGTTAATAAGGTGGGGAACACGACAGTTTGTTCCTGAAAACTCTCTTCCAACACATCTGTTCCTGACAATACGCTACAATGACAATTCGCTCCCCAGGCAGTCCACATCGTGACTGTTCACTCTGCCTGCAAAAGCTAATTCGCTCCTGGCAGTGACTCACTAATATTATTAAAAATCACATTTTTCAAAAGCTGCCTCTGGAGGAAATTGCACATTTTCAAGAGGTCACCCCCCCGCCAACAATATGTGCACATCAGATCAACCTTAAACATCCAGTCAGCTTAAAAATGGCAATATTAGCAACATTACAATATTTATATATAATATATTGTCTTACCGTAGCTTTGTTTGTGGGAATTTTGAGCTTGGTTGCTTGGGAGTCACTCAGTAAGACACCAGGAAGTCAGGTAGTTTGGTTACCAGGAAGTGATGAATGTGGATTTATGTAGGGTGGGTTAAAACCAACGATTCTTCATTGTTTGTTTAAAAGTTAAAAAAAGGTTAAAAAGCATGGTGTGTGGCACTAATACTCAAAGCTGTGTACCACACCATGCCAAAAAACTCCTCAGTATTGCGTCCTTCGCTCTTTTCCAGGATGCATGCCAGGATACCACGGAAGCAATCGATAAACTTCCACAGTGTAGGATGCGTCGTGCTAAAAATGCTTTGCATCCCACGGTGGAAGGCCTCAACTACATTTAACTCTGCCATCACTCACACTCTGTGAATGATTCCATGAATCAGTTTCAGAATGGGTCTGTCTTCGACCTGTACCTCTCCTGTTTAGCCTCCTTATCCACACGTCCTCAAAGTAATCAATGACAAGTTCTAGTTCTTGAGGAAAAGTACTGAGGTTATCATCAGTTATTTCTTCAAAATGTGCAGTAACTTGATTTGGGGGCTAGAAGGCAAGCGAAGGCAGGTATTTGCACATAAGTGCAAATTCAGGGTCTTGTGAATATTGAACAGCCAGTCGTTCCATTTTTTTTTTATTTCTTTTTTTATTCAAAGAATATGACAAACACATGGCTTACAGTCATTATTACAAAATCAAAATGTATTATTTGCTCACCATGGTGCAATATATTGAAGACAATAAAGTAATTGTAATTTAACCTGTGTTTGTGTGTTTCATTCCGTAATGACTGAAATTATTAACTTAAATAAGTAAGACACCCCAGGTATAATCATTTAAAGGTTTAACTTTCTCTGAGAAATCAGGTAGCTAGTGATCGACCAGATGTGAAGGCTGTGTTCCAAGATCCCCAGAAAACTCTTAATCTCTCTTAATATAAAAGAAGTAGTTATGGTGTGGAGAGGCTCAGGGGACAAAGTCTGGGTCTTGTCTGGACAAATGTAGTACCCAGGGTCTCCATAATATTTCAAATGCTTGATATTTGTTATGGAGTTTAGCCGTAAGAGATTCCATATAATAAATATCTGAAACCACCTCCTTCCAATCTCTCAATGACGGAATAGCTACAGTTCTCCATTGTCTGGTAATGGCCTTTTTTGCCGCTAAAATATAGATAGAAAATAAGGTGCAGTGCCATGAAGGATTGTGAGGGGGAAATATAGATAATAGTATCAACTCAGCTGTGAATTCGACCGACTCACCCAAGCAGTCGGAAACCTCCTGTTGTAGTATACACCAAAATGGAGTTAACTGAGGACATGTCCAGAATATGTGGCTTTGGTCTGCATGTCTACATGTACAATTCCTCCAGCATCTGCCATAACTGGATGGTAAATATTTCACTAGAACAGCTGGTGAACGAAAAAAACTGCTACGGCACTTCCAGGCAAATTCACGCCATTTAGTAGAGTGCGTTACTTTGCATGCTAAAAGAGATGCCCGCAACCACTCCTGATCTGATATGACTTCATCAGGATCCCTGCACCAGCTATTCAAAATAGTAAGCGAGGAACCACCCATCCCTTCTCTAAGAATTTTATAGATATGTCCCACTTGGTGTCCCCACAAATGTCCATTTACCTGGTCTTCTAAGTATGTCCATGCCATGGGGATGAGGTCAGGTAATTTTGTTATCACCTCTTTCTGTCGCAGAATATAATTTTTAACTTGGTCGTACCTATATATGTCAGTTTCCATTAGACCATAGGTTGCTTTCAGAGTTTCAAATGGAATAATACCTGTTTGACAGAGAAATTGCCTGAAAAATTGGAGACCCACTCTTCTCCATCTTGCAAAATTATGATCAATGGTGGATGGGAGAAATCTGTCATCTCCCGAAATTTGTGCATAGAAAAAGAAAAGCACTCTAAAACCTTTATGTGTTTTTAACTTGTACCATATGTAACCCCCCTACAAATGGGAATTCCTAAAAGCCTTCCCGGAGCTTGCCTAAGGCTCCCTGCCTAACTGGCATTCGGCGTAATGCCGTTTGAATGTGGGTGCTGTGAGTGCTTTTAGAGCCTCTGGTACTGTCTCTTTAAGAGCTGTCTGCCTGCAGGCTTTGTTAGCTTGCAAGGGGGGGCTGTGGGTTTACTGCTCGACTCCCACTCGAGCTGCTGTTTGAATCGGTCCGTTTCTGCCATCGCTAAGCGAGCAGAGGGAGCTTTATTGAAGGATGTTACTGTTTTCTGGAACCAATGTAGTGTGGCAGTAAAATTGCTGTTTACTTAATCTGTTTCCCTTGCAGCTGGGACTTTGTGTATTCTGCCCCTCCATTTTGGATCAGAACTGCCTCTTGGATCCAGTCGGAAGGGAGGGGTGCTTAAAATGGTGTATTGAGCGACCAACCAGAATCAGGAATCTCTTTGGAGACGGCTGGCCATAGGGGATACAGCCAGTAATTATGGGAAGTGAAGTTCTGAACTATGGCGTCTTTTTTGCACCAACAAGGGCAGTATTGAGTGACTGGCATATGCAGCCCTCTAATGGGATCGGGTGGCGCCTGAACTAGGATTCCCTGCCCAAACTGCCAAGGGGCAGAGTCATTGGTGATCGTGAAGGTAGAAGGAGCTCTGGCTCCTGCGCTGTGCAAGTTTTCGCGCAGGAAGCGCGTGTGCAGGCCAAGAAGTTGGGCGGCAGAATCGCCATAAGGAGCGGACAAGATCCGTGGAGGAGTGCAGACAGAGGAGGCTGTATGATTACAGCCACCTACCAGGCTCACCCTGTAGAGGACTGGAGAATCTGCTGAATTGCGCTTGGTCTGTCAGGACAAGTGAGGCTGCGTTGTTCACCCGGTTTGTGCAATGAAAGTGATCGGGAGTTTGGAGCAGCCGCCTGGTATGGTACCCTCTGTGTTACATATAAATGTGTGGAGCAGCATCTGGATCACAGGCCAAGTCCTGCAGTGGTGTGAGAGGGATCTCTCTGCAGGAGTCGTGAGTACTAAATCAGGGTAGCTCCCTGTCAGATGTTCCTTCTGAGGGAAAGATTTGTCTGGCTGTTTCAGTGGCTGCATGAACTGTGCCTGCGGGCTCTTAAGAATCAAATCTAGGTACCAAATGCTTGTTTCCTCATCAGGGCCCCGACCAGCTGCACTGAATAGGCTAGCCTTGTAAGGCCTGGGTACCCAAAGACAGTGACTGATAGGTTTGACCTGTGCACAGTGCCTTGATATAGTAGAGTGTTAAGCTAATCAATCTGCTTTCCCCCACCTGTGTTTCTTTCCCCTTCGATAAGTCAGATTTGTTGTTTGCAAGGTACACTGTCTGAACTGTATATTTATGCTCCCCTTGTGTGCATGGGTTATTGTGGCACTGTATCTTATTTTACAGGGGGTCCTCGGCACCAAGTTGGTTATTCACTTTGGGGGTAAGTGTAAGTCATAACCCTTGGGTGAGAAGTGTTCGTGGGCCACTAGCGGAAGGAGAGGGGGGTTGCAGTGACCCAGAGGGCTGTGACCAAGTTGTGTTTGACTGTTCCAACCCCGACCTCTGGGTGGAGGCACCCGCCATTGGATCCAGGCCCCTCAACCTGCTAGTGGTGAAGCAGGCAGGGGTAGTAGCCCTTGGGATAGCGCCCCCTGGGGGTTACACATAGTTTCAGAATCTGTGCCGTAAAAGGGGTGAATTCTCCCATAGGTGCTATCCTGGCCACTGAGGAAAGAGTTAGCTTAGTAATGTCGTATAGATCATTAATGGCAAATTCTAACTCCTTCCAGAGTGCTTCATATACCAGAGATAATCATAAAGCTAATATTCTAAAAAAAAAAAAAAGGCAGCCAAAGCATAGAATTTCAGGTTTGGTAAATTGCCTCCACCTAGAGAGAGCGGGAGTTGCAGTAGAGACATCCTAATTCTTGGGCGTTGGCCATTCCCGATAAAATTCAATATGATTTTGTCCCATGATTGGAAATAAAATTTAGAGGGAAAGGTAGGAATACTTTGGAATAAATACAGGAGTTTAGACAGTATAATCATGCAAATTGTTTCAATTCTTTGAAAAAAGCTTAATGGTAATTTAGACCAGCGGGCCAATTCTGATTGGATTTGGATAGAGAGAGGCTTGTAGTTTAGTAATTCCAAATTGCCTAAGTTTTTTGGTATATGAATTCCCACATATTTAATCTTTATTTTATGCCATTTTATGGGATATTTCTTTTTAAGGGTTAGGGATGGAGAGAAATCCAGTCCTTCCATTTGAATCTTACAGTACACACACTGTGCAAACTGGGAAAAAGCAGCCAACTTGTTTAGCATGTGGAAAAACAGATTTGAAAGCAGTAATCGTGGCCCTTTCAAAATCAGTCATCATTATATCTGGGCACAGGTTTGGGTTCAGTTTCTTTAGCACATTAAGCATTCTCTCATAGCACTCCATTCTCTTACTAGGCAACAGAGCATAAATTGCTGGTTGGATATTTACCAAACTGCTCTGCCATGATGACGTACATTTGCTGGAAGAGCGGGGTGCTACGCTAAAGGTGCCATCAGCATGCCATACCTTTGCTCTGTCAAGGAACCTGAGATTATTTTCTGTGCCAAAAAGTAAAATCCTGTCATTGCCAGGCCCGCTATCATGTAGCAGAAATTGCACAGTGTCAATACCAGAGTCAGGCTCGTATGTGATGTAATAATCAGGTGTGACAAATTCAACAAGATCATTGGGGTTTGGTGGTGCCCCATGAACTCGTACCCTCTGAATGGTTCGCTTGAGGTTTCTGTCTATTAATTTTCCTGTGGCAGCTAGGGACACATGTTGATTTGCATGAATTAACACCAGGATGCGAAATTCCTATACCTTAGGTGCCCCAGGGCAGGCACTTTTGTCTCAGGACACCTAGTGCTGTTTAGTGCCTGCCCCGTGGGGCACCTAAGGTAGCTGCGCAGGGAGCAAGTCCCATTTTGTCCATTTTCCCCATATCTGCGTGTTTCCCTCCGTCTTTTTAAAAAAAAAAAAAAAGACCTTATGTTGTTGTTTTTGGGGCCGGGGATGCTGCCAGCCATGATGACGAGACAAACTCTTGAAGCTGCGAGGGATCGTCGTCTGGGCAGGAGTCGGGTCACAGCGGTCAGAAACCAATCAGTGAGTGTCTTTAGTTTGCCTGCCCCTTTACACAGTGTGATCATGTGTGGTCTACAAAGTGCGCCACTTCAACCTAATCAGTCAGTGAGACAAATCATGCAGTGAGTGGCGCGCTTTCATCGTGGAGAGGAGATGTTGGCTTGCGATACACCATGCAGCCGGTGATCGCGATCAGACTAGTAAGTCCTGACCCCTGATTTACTTTCAGAACAAAGAAAGTAAAATACTAAAGCTCTTAAGAGCTCTTGATTTATTTATTCGATCAGGCTTCCCAAGCTCAACGTTACCACTTGCAGCTTGGAGGGAAAGGGTGACGGCTGGCTAAATTCAGACTACAGAAGTTGCTGCTGTCTCACTGCATATTAAATGAGGACATCCTGAGACAGTAGAAAAAAAAAGTAGACTGCTGGGGGGGGGTGGGGGAGTACAGAGCCACCAGGGGAAACTAAAAGCAGCAGCGGCCCATTCTTGCTGTCTGCAACAGTCTGCTTTTATCTGCAGTCAAAGGCTCAAAGACTGGGAGCTTTGCTGAACTTGCTCAAATCAGGAAACAAAATTTGCATTATCTCATATTCTCCTGCCTCTCATAAATACAAAAGCCTTTTCACTCAACTGGATCTGTTATCTGAAATAAAAATTTTTTTTTTTTTTTTACTCAACTGGAGCTAAACTATCAAATCTAAAAGAGCTACTGAGAGTTGAGGAAGCTATCTGAAATCTAAATAAAATTTATATTTTGGAGCTACTGAACTGTGTTCTAAAAGACCTAAAATCCAACTAAATAAAAAAGCTATTTCAATAACTATTGTGAGCTGAGTTAGCTTAAAACTCATTAAAAGGCTTTTAAAAAAGCTATTCTGGGGCTACCAAAAATCTAAAATAGTTTCTTTAAAGCCTAAAGGGCAACTGTGAGCAAAGTTAGTGCAAAACTATATAAAAACCCTCCTTCAACAGCTACTGTACCTGTGGGCTTTACTAACTAAAATCTGAAAAGGAATTCTCTTACAGATATACTGCATTGTTGACTACTAAAATCTAAAAAGAATGACTTGTTAAAAGCCTTAAAGGACAAGTGTGAGCAAAGTTAGCTAAAAATATATCTTGTAAGAGCTACAACTAGTCTATATCCATGGGCTGTACTGACTAAAATCTGACTAAGACATCTCTTGCATAAACTGAAGTAGTATTTTGGACTAAACAAATCTAAAGTAAATTGTCTCTTAACAGTCTCCAAACAGCTACTGTGCCTGTGGGCTGTACTAACTAAAATCTGAGAAGGTAATCTCTTACGGATTTTGCATTGTTGACTACCTGAAATCTAAAAAAATTAAAAAAAAAAAGTATAGTTGTTAGAGCCTTAAAGGGCAAGTATATGAGCAAATTTAGCTAAAATCTGAATAAAAAGACCAGGTAAGAGCTAGTCTGTGCCTGTGGGCTGTTACTGTACTAACTTGGGGGTGGCGTGTAAATAGTTTCTTGGGCAGGTACGTTTACTGCTTACATGCCCAAGTGGGCATGTACTTTTTTTTTTTTTTTTTTTTACAAATTTCATACCCTGATTAACACCTGTGCAGTGGTATCCTGAGTGGAGGAAGCCCTGTCTTTAGCTAGAGTAATTGCTTCAGCTTTTTCAGTAGTGCATGGGTCTGGAGCATGAGTGTACTGGGAAAACTGGTGGATAATCATGGGAGCATCGTAAGTGGCAGTGTGAATGCGAGCACCGCACACCTTGATCTTAAGTGCTGTGCGCTCGCATTGACAGATAGCCTTCCCCTCATGACCATGTTTGCGGAATGTATAAATAAAGTTATTGTCGTCCACCAGTTTCCTCTTCTGTCTTTCTGATATTAGGAAGCGCCCAGTCACTTTTACAGCCTGCAGATGTGATCTTTCAGGAGCATGTGCAGAATGTTATGTTGGGCCGGGGCCGCCACATTGGCAACTTTATGCTCAATAATACACATTCTTGTTGGATGATGGCGATATTGCTCATTGGCAATTACTGTGCAGTTGTTTGAATGGTTGCTCGCCCTAACATCAAACCTCACATACCTACTTCAACACGCTTGACAACAGTTGTCCCGGGGATGCTCTTGTAAAATGGACATTACATTCTGGAGCAAACATCAAACAAACTTTGCATTTAACTTTTTTATTTTTGGCAGCCGCTTTTATGGGAGCGTGTTGTTGGGAGCAGTTTATTGTAGGAGTGAGTTTTCGTTGGAGTGAACTGTCGGGCGTGAATTCTACGGGAGCGAGTTGTCGGGAGTGTATAGTCATGTACCCACCAAGGTGGCTGTTAAATGTATTATTAAGGGGCTTGTTACATGCATTAAGGGACTTATGTGTTATTGGGTTGGTCTGTAGTGAGCTGAATATTAATTTGTTATTAAGCTGTTAATAACACATCAGTACAGTGTACTTAGCATAATATGCCCTAGTTGGCTACCACCATATATGGGGAAATACATGATGGCTTTTTCTATGGGGATGAGGTTCCAAACATTGTGTGTGTGTGTGATATAAACTTTATTCGGAAAGTGAGATACATCAGGAGTGTTACAGCAGACATCTGGACTGAATAAGCCTAAAGCTAGGAGGAAAAAACAATAAAACATAAATTAAGGGACTTCCAGTTCTGGTACAAGCCTATGTAGTCGCTGCTTTTCAGAGCTCCCCCTCGGCTGGCGATAAAATCTCTAAATAGCCCTCCCGTCCAACTAGAAGACTGCTGGGGAAGAGAAAAACAGACGCTGTAATGATGTCAGCAAAGCGGAAATTAAAAGACTGCATAGTATATCCCAACCCCAGCCAAAAAACTTAGTTGAAGGTGCAGGCAGCCTGTATTGCAGCCGAACACCTCGCTGAACTGCCATGCTGACTTCACCAGCGAGGAAGATGAAGAACCACAGTTTACAATAACTTCAAAAAAACTGTGCTGCTTAGTCGGCCCGGTGGTGCTGAGGGTTGAGGCACTGGATGCCACAACTCGCGCTGCACCAGCGACCCAGGTTCGGGAGCAAGCTCGGGTGCCGGGGGGTCCGCTGGGGCAGAAGAGGATTGAGTGCCTGATGAGCTGCTCTCCTCCCCGGGGGGGAAGGTCGGGGATTGGCTGGCATGCCAGCGGCTCCTGGTGGAGACCGGGGGCACTGTAGCATGCTCGACTGCACGTAATCTGCATGCCCTGATGCAGGCAGGGGTTGCTGTGTATGCCTTCTGTCAAGGATGTGCACACACATGGGAGGAGGGAGGGAACAAGGAAAAAGCTCGGTCTGAAGGATAGGTGACGGCATCTGCCCCTATGCCCAAGGCCGAGTCCATCCTGCCTGGCCTTCCAGGTTCCTCCATCTGGGTCCTCCTCTCCCACGTCGGAGTCTGTCTAAAAAAAAAAAAAGTGCACCCAAAGAGGAGGGGTGGCCCCACCCCAGAGAGGTTAAGCTGGGGGTGCCAATCTTGGACAGAGGAGGAGGGAGAGAGGAGGCACAGGTAGGTGGACTTCAGGCAGGGCAGGAACAGGCAGGATGCTTGAGAGAGGCCCCCCAGACCATGACCGGATGAAAAAAGAGATTGGGAAAAAAAAAAAAAACTGTGCTGGGAACTGAAAAATTTTGGCTCCTTGTTGAACAGAATAGAAAGATGTTCTTCGGGGGTATCTCAGTCATCAGGTAACACCGTAGGAACCTTCACCGATGGTGAAAGGGAGTCCACACGGAAGATTTTCAGCAGTACAACAGGGGCCGCCCACACTGTCGACATCCACCGACGTCCGCAACCCTATATAGGCGTGGGCAGCTCCGCTCCCTACTCAGTTCTTTCCCACCATTGATTTACAAGCACAGTCTCCGTGGGAGAGCCGTCGCAGTGTTTTGCGCCTTTTTTGGCTTATGGCAGTTTTTCTTCTGCTTTTACCACTAAAATCTCTTAAAGATTTAGTCCTTTTTTGTTTGTCGAGAGTTTATCCACCTTCTTCTTCTTCTTCTCCTTCTCTTTAACGGTGCTGTCACTGTGGAAAGAAGATTGCTTCTACAAACAAACGCTGCGCTTGTGTCTGCTGTCTTGGGCCGCTCCTCAAAGTCTCCAACTGTGAGCTCTACTAGAAATTTAACCAACCAACCAACCCACAGGTGACACAAGAAGGCTCTCAAAAAAAAAAAAAAAAATCCCGATGGAGCGTGAGCTCCTGGCAGGGGTCCTCCGGGGCCCTGGCCACTTCATCGCCCACCGGGTCCACGAGCTCCCAGGCATCCAAGGCCTGGGACAAGTCCTTGGGGAAAAGTCATAAAAAAGACTGGGATCACGACCACTTCCCCCTGCAGCCATCCCATTCCCCGTTGGACTCTTTGATGAAGGCGATCACCTGAACAAAGAAACTAGCTGTCCAAGTCTCTTTCCCTCCCAGACCCATACCAACAGCTTCTGCGCCCGACTTTCAGGGCACCCAGCCGTCGACCTCTTGATTGATGGCACTGCCTCCATCAACGACAGGCTCATCATCGACAGCTACTCTTGTCGATGCCTGCCCCTTCCTCTCTGAGGGCCACAGGCTTGTTGGGCTATCAGGTCAGTGGGCCGCCGGCATCTTTGTCGTCAAACTCTCCCCCATCGATGATGACCACGAACCTGAACGAGGTACTGACTAAATTCACCAGTGTACTGGTTCAAGCAGGTCAGTGACTTCAATAGGTTATCGTCGCTGGCACTGTTGACTGCAGCTTCATCGTCAACACCCATTCGTTGTCCAAGGGAACCTCCCCGAGGACCACCAATGACTGTGCCAATGCCAGACCCAGATGAGGAGGTCAATGTCAAGGAGGAGTACCATCCTGACCTCATCCTCCCTGATGACATAGAGGATGAAGAGGATGAGAAGGAAATCCTCCTTTCTGACAAGTCCACTGCCTCCTCAGTCAGTGAGGACTCAGTTAAGCATACTCCCAGGTCTCCTCCCGAGGATGCTACCTTCTATAATGTCATGAAACAGCGATCTGATTGCTGAAACCAGGTAAACCACCGGAGGAATGCGGATCATACAGACCCATTTCCCTATTAAACACAGATCTAAAATTATTCACTGGTATACTAGCTCGGAGACTTCAGTTAGTCATTAGTGATCTTGTACACCCGGATCAAACCAGATTTATTTCCAGTAGATTCCTGCAGGACAATGTAAGACATCTCTTGAACATAATCTCCTCTCAAAAAACAGCCATGTCCCTTGATCTAGCAGTAAGTATCGATGCCAAAAAGGCATTCGATAGGGTGGATTGGGTTTTTCTCCAATCCGTCCTCAAAAAGTTTAATATGGGAGACAACTTCATAGGAGCTGTCGCAGCGCTGTATTCTCAGCCAGAAGCGATGATCAGTGTAAATGGATGCATCTCGGCCAGATTCCCCTTATCGCGAGGAACTTGTCAAAGATGCCCACTTTATCCGCTGCTGTTTGCTCTCTCCCTAGAGCCCCTGGCCGAGCAGATCAGACAACATCCCCAGGTGGTGAGAATTAAGGTGGGCTCCCAGACCCATAAACTCTCATTGTATGCTGATGGCACGCTTATTTACCTAGGAGACCCGGTTGGCTCGCTTCCCTGTCTTACACAAATTTTAAATTATTTCCAGGACTTAGCAGGATACAAAATTAACCCTTCAAAATCTGAAGCACTACGGCTAAGTGGGCGTCCATCACTTGAATTGCAGTCCAATTTTCAGTTCGCGTGTGCCCCAAACAACACCATTAGATACCTGGGAATAAGGATTTCGGCAGACACATCCCAGCTGTTCTCTGCCAACTACCTTAGACTCCGGGACTCTATTAGACAAGACCTGGGCAGGTGGGGACTGCTCCCTCTAGCCCTTTTGGGAAGGGTACACTCCATCAAAATGAACGTGTTACCACGTTTACTTTTTTTATTTCAGACAATACCGATTGCCCCCGCAAGTTGTTTTTGAAAGAAATGGACCATCTAATAACAAGTTTTATATGGCTTGGCAAAAAACCCAGGTTGAGAAGGGCACTTCTATGTACCAGGCGGGAGCAGGGCTGACTAGGTTTGCCGGATATTAAACACTATTACTTGGCGGCACAGGCCCCCCTGGCTATATGCCTGGATGAAGCAGAGAGTGAACAATAGATGGTTCCCTATGGAGTTGGAACAAGCCCAAAAGTTAACACTTTGGACTCTCCCTACGGCTTCTGTTTCCCCGGGTATGGTGTGCAAGGTGAAAAACCCGTGGACCAGGCACACCCTGCGAGTGTTGTTTGCTCTACGCAGACGATTGAAGGTTCTGGGAGGGTTGGGTCCTTTATCCCTCATGCGCCACCATGCACCCTTTGCCCCCCTCCCCCCCCCCAGTTTGGATGACGGGTACCAGTTTTGGGAGTGCCAAGGCCTCACCAGGTTTACACACTTGCTGGAGGGTGGCATCTGTACCACATTCCAGAAACTAAGGTTAAAATATGGACTCAGAAAAGACCATTTTAGATTTTTTACAAGTAAGACATTTTATGCAGCAACCCTCACATTTACAACAGCTTTTAAGGCCCCTTAACAGATCTAGAGCAACTCTTTATAGTTGGATCACCCTAAGAGTTAAGGTGAAACCCATTTCTCAGACCTACAGACTGTTGACAGACCAACATTTAGGACAAGTTGAAGCGGTTAAGTTTAGATGGGAAAGGGATTCAAACAGGCAATTGGAGAGCACTGAATGGCAGAGGGCACTTTCCCAAGGCTGGTGCATTACAGCTTCACCCACGTGGGGTGAGTACCACTGGAAAGTTTTGATGCGCTTTTTTAGAACCCCCACAGCCACGCAGCACTTTAACCCTGAATACACGAACAGGTGTTGGAGGGAGTGTGGGGGGTGGGTTCACATTTTCACATTTTCTGGGGATGCCCAGAGCTAGAAGGCTTCTGGCGACAGATACATGAACAGGTTCATCTGCCAAGAACTTTTGAAACCCTATGTCTGGGATTTCCAAGTAGAGAGCTTTTAAAACTCTCTGGGCCTCAAAAGAAGCTATGCCACACCTTCAGACTTGCAGCTTTAAAGAGTATTACAATTTGTTGGCGATCCACAAGATTGCCCGCTGCCCAAACCTGGAAAGACAAAGTAAATGAGCTAGAACAAATGGAGAGAACCACAGCAGCCTGGTATGGAGAGACTGGTATGAGAAAGGTTCGCCATTGAACAACTAGAGAGAGAGAGGGCCCTTAATAGAGCGGCAAGCATGGAAGTGGGTGTGAACCTAGACCCCACCCTATTAACCTCTCAGGTTTTTAACTTTTCAGGTTTTGAACCGATATAAGAGAGATGGGAACAGGTAACTGAGGCCCAAGGCCAGGCCATCCCTCGCCTACCATATGGGTTTAGAAAGTCGTTAATCAAACATCTATCTTAGAGCTTTTTAACATAGGTGGGGGGAGAGGGGGACAGGGAACGGGAGGATAAGGGCAGAAACGTACAACGTAAAAGGAGTGCACAAAATAAAAAATAAAATATAATTCAATAAAATAATACTAAAGTCCAACATGAAGAGGAGTGGTTAAGAGGTGAGCAGAGGGACCTATCCTATCACAGAAGGTAATAGATGAGTTCGTTACGCACACACCACCGATCAATCAATAAGCTAATCAATAAGTTGATTGATTAATCAGTTGAATAGTTGATTATTGGTTTTTCTTTTGTTTTGTAACATTGTTGGGCCTTAATTGGTTTAAGGCAACGATCTTGTATAGTTTTTTGAAAACTAGGAAATGTTCTGTAGCAGATAAGGGGAGTCTAAATTTAAAAAAAAAAGGTACAAAATAAATAATACATAACAGAATTAACTATGTGAGAACAGAGAAGAATGAACTTTGGAGTGCCTTGAGATTACATCAGTATGGACATTTGAACTTGCCATCTGGGACTTTATCCACAGAACATAATATATTCGATGCAATATGTACTCCTCTTGCTATGACTGTTTAGCAACATTAATTGTATTCCTATCAGATTGTGATAACAGTTCAACTATGGCTATGCCAGTTTGATGTATTTTCACTGTGCATCAATAAAAATTTAAGTAGCCAAAAAAAAAAAAGAAACAGCGGTCTGCCACTATGGGCTTTCAGACTGAGGAGGAGGAGGATGTCACCAGGAAGGACCTGGCTGATTACTTGGAGAACCCCGATTCTCCACCTTAAATTATCCCTCCTGTGCTGCCAACCCTGAAAAATGCCACTATGGAAGCCTGGCACAGGCCAGAAATGGTGCCAGCTATACCATGCAGGGTAGACAGGCTGTATAATGCCGCCCAGGGCCTCCCATTTGTTGCGGCCCAGGCTGAAACTGACTCGGTTGTCATAAAGGCAGCCCATGACAGGTCTAAAGCGCCCTTCCCCCTGACAAGGAGTCTCACATGATTGACCTCTGGGGTAAGAGGGTTTATGCCTCTTCTACCTTTTTATTTATTTATTTATTTTTGTTGAAAGTTGGATTTACAACCTTTGAGTCAGGGACTCATTTACAAAGGCACCTCATCACAGGGAGGTTAGACATGGTTACAGTGTGAGATACAACAGTGGTAACATACAGGTGCAATACAAATAAAAAAAACACAATATAACAGTGGTTTACGGGATAAAGTTACATGCAATAAATAGCAATCGTATAAAAAGAAAGGGGGGGGAGCAGTCCAACAGACATTGTCAAGGCTATGGGCAAGAAACTAGGAGGGACCCCAACATTAGGTTGATTAAGGGCAACTACAATTTTGGGTGCCAAAGAGGTGGTTACGGAGAGCGACTTTAAAGGGACCAATTTTGGTAGACTTAGTGACAGAGAGCGGGAGGGTGTTGAACCATGTGGGGGCACGGTAGTGGAAGGACCTTTGGGCTAGGGAGGTCCTGGTACGGGGCACCAGAAAGGTGGCCTTAACTGAGCTACGGGTGGCAACAGATGGGGATGCAAGCCGCAGGGTCATGGTGACCCCTGGGGGAGAGTCCTAGCAGAGATTTTTTGGCAAGTAAGCAGGTTTGGTAGTGCAGGCGCTCCTCCAAGTTGAGCAGGTTGGCGGTGGCATAGAGCAGGCAAGTATGGGTGTGGAGGGATGCACCGGTCAGGAGCCTGCAGGCCTTGATTATCGATGCCTGGGATCTGGTGAGGGCGATATTGTCGGCTGTTGCGTAGATAGGTAGGCCGTAGTCCACTAGTGACAGGACGGAGGAGTTGATGGCCAGTCAGAGAGTGGTTTGGGGGAGGCAATCTCTGTGGCGATAGAGAAGGCCAATCTGAGAGTTTATGGCTGAGGACAGGGTATTGATGTGGGTGTGGAATGCAAGAGCCGAGTCGAAGGTGATGCCCAGGTACTTGTAGGATGACACTTGCTCAAGAGGGTGAGCATTACTGGGGAGAATGCAGAGGGGGACATTTTTGGCTTTATTCTGGTGATGCGAGAAAAGCATAGATTTTTTTTTTTTTTTTTGAGGTTAATGACCAGCCGGTGGTCAAGGAACCACTTTTCGGCTTGGTTGAATGTGTGCTGCAGGGATTCCTGTAGAGATGCGGGGTCAGGGTGGGAGGCAAGGAGAACCGCATCATCAGCATAGAGTACCATATTTCCCGAGCAGGAGCTGGGGAGGGTATTGAGAAATAGACTGAACAGATTGGGGCCCAGGATGGAACAACTGGGGGACCCCTGAGTGAACGGGCAGGGAACTGGGCAGGTTGCCGCTTACCTTCACGCGCTGTGATCTGGCAGAGAGGTAACTGGTGAACCAAGCTAGTGGGCCAGGGGAGAAGCCAAGTTGTAGAGGGAGTCAAGTAGGAGAGGGTGACACAGTGTCACTTGGAGAGGTCAATAAACGTTGCACCCGCAACACGATCAGAGTCGAGAGCAGAGTGGAGGTGCTGGGAGAACTCCAGGAGGGCTGTAATGGTGCTGTGTGCAGGGCGGAATCCATGTTGCTCTGGACACAGCAGGTCGAATTTGGCCAGATACTCAGAGAGCTGAATGGCCACTATTTTTTCTAATGTTTTGGAGAGAGGGGGGAGAATGGAGATGGGCCTGAAATTGTTGGGGGAGGTTCTATCTCCACTCTTATGGATAGGGGTGATTTCTGCCTGGAAAATTGACCAAGACATAGTGACCGGTTTAAAAGGTCGGTGAGAGGGGCTAGTACAGTATCTAGGACTAATCTGAGAATCCTGTCGTACAGGGGATCATAGCTGGGGTTGTTGCTAGCTACGGCTTTTTGCAGATGAGGCCTGGCTTCAAGGGGTGATATGGCACATAGGTAGAAAGGGGGCTCGATCCGAGGTGGGGGGGGTGGAGGCAGGGATAGGGTTGAAAAAGTAGTTGGGGAGGACAGAGCTTAGATCTGAGAAAGCCATATTGAGGCACTCAGCTACATGGGGAGGATCAGTAGTGACGGTACCATCTATGGAGAGTAGTGATGGTAGGGGGAGCGGGTCTTTCCATTGAGCTCTTTCATATTGTCCCTGAAGGCACGGGATGAGCCCCAAGTGGATTCAAGGGTTGCTTGATAATATCTGGCCTTAGCCTGCCTTATAGCCCAGGTGCACTTGTTACGTGCTGCATTACAGGTTTGTCTGTCAGCCAATTTGCCTGTCTCGACAGCAATATGCCAGAGATTATCTCTTTGTTTCAGTGTTTGGATGAGGGATGGGGAGAGCCATGGGGCGTTGTGTTTCTTGGTACGGATTCTGGTTAGGGGTGAAAAGGTCGTAGGCCTTGCTGAAGGCACTGGAGAAATAGGCTAGGGCAGAGTCAATATCCGTTGCGAGTAGGATTGGGGACCAGACAAGCTGGGCTAGGAACGTTTTTAGCTTTCTGAGACCCCCGGAGCGAAAGCGCCTTCGCGAGGTGACCTGGGACACTGGTTTTGGTGTGGGGGATGACCAGTGGCAGAGGACAGGAGAGTGGTCACTAAGAGAGTCTGGTAGTACATTAATATCCCTGATTTTATCCGGCTCGGTGGCGCTGAGGGTTGAGGCGCTGGACGCCACACCTCGTACCACGCCGGCGACCAGGGTTTTGGTACAGACTCTGGGTCGCTAGTCAGCAGGGGAAGGAGGATTGAGCATCCCAACGGATGCTCTTCTCCTTCGGGGTGGGTTACCAGTGGTGCTGTATACACCCGACGTCCCTGGGGGCTGGTGGGAGCACCGGCTCTCATGGGGCACTGGCGGCTTCAGAAGGGCTGGAGTCAGGAAGGGGAGGACGTTGTTAGGCACTTGGCAGGTGTGTGTCAGCACGCTCTTACCCGAGCCGATGTCCTCAGGGGAGTGGGGGGACGGGAAGCACAGAAAAACGGAAACCAACCTCGGCAGTCCTAGATGATGACTGCTCCAGTGCCTAGTCCAGGAATGACGGGCAGACCCCGCTGTGCCGGGGGGGTGGGGGAGCTCCACAAAAGATGGGAGGAAAAAGTAGGAGTCACCCATGGGCACTCTAGGGGCAGACTGAGTGTTGGGGTGGGTAGCATGAGCGAGCCCGAAGGAGTGGAACGATGGGGCGATGGGAGGGGATAAAAAGAAAGTTTAAAAAAAAAAAAAAAAAAATATCCCTGATTTTATGGGGGCGGTTCGACAGAATTACATCTAGGAGGGTGCTGGAGCCGCCTGACTGGTTAAATCTAGTGGGTGAGGTAACTAGTTGGGTCATATCTAGGGCAGCGAAGGAGTCCCTGATATGGGGGGCAGTGGTACTCAGCCAATTGACATTAAGGTCACCTAGGATGAGCTGCTCCACCTTGTGTGGGAGTGTGGTGAGGTAATCAGTGAGGGAGTGTACAGCTGGTCCCTGGTCCCTTTGGGGTATGTAAGAGACTGTGAGAAAAAAAGAGGGCCCCTGGCTGGGTCAGGGGTAACCTTGAGGATGAGGGCTTGGGCACTAAAACCGAGCTTGGTGCCAGGAAGAGCATGGCCTAAAAGTGTGTCACTCATAAAGACTGCACACCCGCCGCCACATTTGCCTATACAGTCTTCCCTGAACAGAGTGTAGCCAGGGAGGGAGATATCCGAGTCAGGAGTTTTTCTCGAGAGCCAGGTCTCAACTAGTGCTATAACATCAGGATGGTGTTGTACAGCTGCGCACTAGAGAGCGGTGGATTTTTTTAGGAGGCTGTAAATATTCATGGATGCAATGCTGAGGTCAGTACTAGAGTGGGGTGTGGGGTGGCTAGTTGACAATGGCTCGGGGTTGGGGTGTATGTTCCTGGAGAGCAGAAGGAGTAGAGCAATTAATCTGATGAGCAGTCTGTGGGGACCAGGACCGTTAGCCAGGTACCTATGCTAGGTCCTACTAGTGGAGGTACAAGAGATGGGTAGGGTGCGGAGGCAGGTATGGCAAGGGAGGGGTGGGCCCAGGGTGTCCCGGGAGGAGGGGTATTGGTTGGAGGTGGGTGCTGTGGAAAATAGGGGTGTCAAGGTGGGAGGGGTGGCTGCCGTGGGGTGATAGAGGGTGGGGCTCAGGGGGGCAGGATGGGACGTGGGTAGAGCAAGAAAGGTAACCATGAGCAGGCTGAGTGTGATAGCTGTGGTGCCCATTGCTATTTCTATTGGGGGGAGAGGGAATAACTGACCTTCAGTGAGTGTGACTGCCACTGTGGGTAGTTTTTTTTTTTTTTCTTCAGCATATAATATGCTAAAAGTGAGAACAAATTAGGGGATAACGGTGATTAGAACAGGAAAAGGCAGCGGCAAGGTTGGAGGATTAATAGGAAAAATAAGATGCCTCTAGTGGCAGAACAGTATAAACTGCAAAAGGGAAAATGGGCAAAAAAAAAAAAGGTTGTAGTTCCCTACACTGACGATTCAAATTCAGCAGTGGGCACAAAGACACATCAGATTTAGTTGCAGAGGTTATGAAAAAAGAACTTTAGGCAGCAGACAGATGAGCTTCAGGGGACTGTGCCAAGCAGTTCAAATCTCCAGGAGCTGAAGCCAGCCAGAGAGAGATGGAGTGCTGAATCTGCCTATAATTTCAGGCACCATCCACCAACTGGGTTCACGGCTAGCAAGCTGGACTGGAGCTGCTTTCCTGAAGCGTACCTGGAATCTTGCTTTTGAGGGCAGGCTGGGGTGCACCCTGTGGCTGGCTGCGCTCAGCACCAGACCGCTAGTGCAGAAGATGGAATCCCCCTCAGGGAATCCTGGAATCTTGCTCTTGAGGGCAGGCTGGGTGCACCCTGCGGCTGGCTGCGCTCAGCACCAGACCGCTAGTGCAGAAGATGGAATCCCCCTCAGGGAATCCTGAAGAGAAAAGAGGCCTGAAGATTGTAAACTATCTGTCACATATGGTCAAGTTCCAGAATAACAACTGGAGGAAGGGCAAGGTGGCTGCCCAAGCCCTCCCCGATGACACCCAGAAGCAGGAACTGCTTCAGTGCCTGTAAACTGCAGAGGATGTCAGCAAACATCTCCTTCGGGCTGTCTATGATTTGGCTGACATGGTGGCTAGGATGGGCCTTCATTAGCATTCATGGCTGAGGGTCTCTGGCTTTGCTGCTGATATGCAAAACAAGGTGCTCAACGCCCCATTCAGTGGCTCTAAGCTCTTCGGCTCTGATGTCTAGGACCTCATCAGTCACCTACAGGCCTCTGGCACAGCCCTTAAGTCAGTCCACTCTCTCTACCCCATGGTAGAGATGCTCTGCTTTTTGTAGACTGGCCAATAGACCAGGCTCGGGCCCCCACACCTAGGATAAGCTCGGAGCCCAGTCTTCCTTGCCCACCTCTCTAATGTTGGAACGGTGGCCAAGTGTCCCAGAAATGATGGTCCAGCCTCCACAGCTGGCCCCACCTCCGATTGACTCCTTGCCAGACCACCCTCCTCTGGTCCAGACCCAGGAGGCAATGGTCAGAGACCGGTTCTCCCTCCATCCGAATCAGTGGAGAACCATCACTTCAGATGCTTGGATCCTGCAGATCATAGAGTGTGGTCACACCTTGGAGCTCATTCAGCAGCCTCCAGATACCCCACTCCCATCCTCATCCTACCCCTAGCCCACCTATTTGTTCTCCAGGAGGAGGAGGTGCAGTTTCTCCTGTGCAAGCAAGCAATCGAGCCAGTGCCAAAGTGACAGAGAAATCAAGGGTTTTATTCCAGGTTTTTTCTGGTCCCTCCCATCTGAGACCTGAAAGGCCTCAATCTCTTTGTCCAGTATGGAAAGTTCTGGATGGGGTAAATTTACCAGGACTCTTGCCCCTCTTCAAGACAGGGACTGGCTCTGCTTACTGGACATGCAGGATGCCTACCTGCATATTTCAGTCTTTCCTCCTCACAGGAGGTTTCTTCGCCTTTCTTTTCTGGGAGAACACTACCAGCTCAAAGTGTTGCCCTTTGGCTTATCCTCTGTGCCATGTGTCTTTACCAAACGTTTAGCAGTGGTCACAGCAGCTCTCAGAAGGAAGGGACTGTGTGTCTTCCCTTACCTGGATGATTGGCTTCTCAAGGCCCTGTCCAGAGAACAGCTGTTGCTGACTCTGGTGCGTACTCTCCAGCTATTCCAGTCTCTGGGCATAACAGTCAGCTTGCCCAAAATTGTTATAGTATCATCCCAAAGACTGCAATACATTGGGACAGTTCTGGACTTCGAGCAGGGAAAGACCTTCTTACCCCAAAACAGGGCAGAATGTCTTATAGATCAGGTTCAGGAAGTCGCTCAAAGTCAGTACATCGCTGCCAGACTGTACCTTCGGCTTCTGGGTTTAATGGTTGCGACCATTCCCACCATTCGACTGGCCAGGCTTCACATGCTTCAGTGGACCTTTAGAGAGCAGTGGGACCAACGCTCGGATGGGTTGGACCAGCTATTCCTGGTCTCCTCCCCTGTCCGCAAAGCTTTGCAGTGGTGGATGGACCCCTCAAATCTCATGCAAGGGTTCCCTTTCCAGATTTCTTCCCCACATCTGATCCTAACCACAGATGCTTAGAGTCTAGGCTGGAGAGCTCACCTGGGTTCCATCCTATCCCAGGGCTCACTGTTCCAGTGGGAAGTTGCCCTGCATATCAAAGTCCTGGAGATGAGAGCGGTACTCTGTGCCATGCAGGTCCTTTCAGGAGTACCTTGCTCCTAGTCAGCTGCTGGAGCAGTTGGACAATCTGAGTGTAGTCTACTACAGTAACAAGCAGTACAGGACTCACTCGTACCCCCTTTGCAGGGAGGCCATGCGAGTGTGGTACTGGGCCCTGGAGCATAGCCTGACACTCTCCATGGTCCACGGGCCAGCTGTTTTAAATACCATGGTGGACAGTCTCAGCAGGGCTCAGTCCAGCACGCATGAATGGGCGCTTCTCTCATCCATAGCAAAAGATCTGTTTGGCAGATGGGGTCATCCAAAGTTGGACCTTTTTGCATTCCCACTCAATGCAAAACTGCCCAATTTTTGCTCGCTAGATACAGGACCTGGAGTTTTCTGGCAGGACCCTCTCTTGGAGCAGGAGATTTCTGTACACATTCTCTCCGTTTCCATTAATACAGAGGGTGCTGATCAAGCTCCAAATGGAGGGGGCCAGCATGATCCTGGTAGCCCCATTCTGGCCTCGCTAGATAGGGTTCCCTCTGCTTCAGCAGCTGGCGGAGGAACCTCCAGTCCCTCTGCCCCTTTGAAAGAATCTGCTGACCCAGGATTGGGGGACCCTGGTCCATCCCAACCTAAGGTCCCTCCATCTGCATGCGCAGCTCTTGAGAATGTAACCATTATGAGGTTCGGGGTTTCTAACAGAGTAGCAGACATCCTGGTGGCTGCCTGCAAGCCTTTCACTCGTGCCACTTCTGCCATTAAGTGGAAGCAGTTTGCCAGCTGGGCTACCAAACAGTCCATAGACCCTTTCACCTGCCCTGTTAAGCATGTCCTGGACTACCTGATTTCTTTGTCCAACTCAGGCTTTCAGTATTCCTCCCTCAAGGTCCACCTTTCAGCTATTTCTGCTTTTCAAGAGCCCGTGGGTGACCGCACACTTGCTCAGATGGATGCATCTCATACCTTTCTAAGGGGCATCCTGTCCCTGAAACCCTCAATCCATTCCCCTGTCCCGGCTTGGGACTTGAATTTTATTTTGGAAAAGTTGACCATGTCCCCTTGCCCAGGCCAATCATGACTTGCGATTTGCCCTTTCTGTCTTGGAAAGCGCTGTTTTTAGTTGCAATTACTTATGCTTGAAAACATTCAGAGCTTCAGGCTGTCTGGTACGAGGAGCCTTATTTGATTTTTCACAAAGAAAGGATATCTTTGCGCACAAATCCTAAGTTTCTCCCCAAGGTGGTTTCTGAGTTCACACTTAGTCTATCTACCTTCCTGTTTATTTTCTTGAGTTGCCAATCCAGGGGAAGCACTGCTCCATACGTTAGATGTGCAGGACTTTGAAGTATTATCTGCTCATAACTAAGGAGTCCAGAAAGTCTAAGCAGTTGTTAGTTTCTTTCACCCCAGGTAGAGAGAGCGCCTAAGTTTCTAAGCAGTGTTTATCCAAATGGTAGGCAAACTGCATTGTGTTCTATAAGTACGGCAAAGAATTGCCTGGTGCTGTCAAAGCTCACTCCACCAGAGGCATGGATACCTCGATGGCTTGTTTCAAAGGGGTCTCAGCCACTGACATCTGTGCGGCTGCCACCTGGAGTACAGTCCACACTTTCACCAGGCATTACAGTCTGGACATTGACTCAAGAGCCTGTGCAGGTTTTGGCAGGGCTGTGTTGCAAGGACTCCGGTCTTAAGTTTATGGAGATCCAGCCTCCCAGACTTTCTGTTTTTACTGGTCCACTGCTTGGTACTCATTGCTACGATGTTACCTGATGGCTGAGATACTCCTGATGAAGACAGAACAGTTACGTAAGAACTTATAGTAACAGTAGATCTTCGAGAGGATCTCAGTCATCAGGTATGATTTCCCTCCCACCATCCCCCTTCTTGGGGCTCCTGATCAGGACCTGACTATCTGCTCTTTCCATCTCTTTAATATAGAGCTGGGTCCCTCAGTCTCTCCTCAGTTCCCAAGGTTCATGAGCCTTGCTCTGTTCATCTCCAGAGGGAAAGAACTTAGGAGGGAGCGGAGCCGCCCACGCTTAAATAGGGTTGCTGATGTCGACGGACATCGACGGCATGGGTGGCCCAAGTTGTACTGCTGAAAATTTTCCATGTGGATTCCTGTTCCCCGACGGCAAAGATTCTTACAGTGTTACCTGATGACTGAGATCCCCTTGAAGATCTACTGTTATGGTAAGTTCTTGTGTAACTGTTCTTTCCTTGGCCGACACTAAACAGATGGACTGAGAAGTGAATGAGTGGATGGCAGACCTAGAGCAAGGCCTAACAAAGCCCCCAGACATACCACCAGAACATGGCTCTCCAATGTCTCTTTTTCAGTGAGACAGGGAGGTAAGTGGAAGACCTTGAGCTAAGGTCCCAAAGGAATTACTTGAGAATGCATAGCCTTCCATAGGGCACTGAAGAGGGAGCTGTGGTGGCGTATACAGACTCGCTCCTGAAGGAACTGTTTGGTTGGGCCAAAGAAATGCTCACCATAGAGAGTGCCCATCAGGCTGTAGCGCCCTGCCCGACCAACTGCAAGGCATGTACAAGATCACTGGTGATAAAGTTTTTCAATTACCAGACAGAAATGAAGGTTTTGCAAGTGGCTTGGAGCAAGGAGATGCAAAACTGTTCCTAGACTACGATTATGCTCCCCAAACGATGGTTAAATGCCACAAGCTTCTTATGGTCCAGAGACACCTCAAGCAAAAGGAGATAAAAAAGCAACTTATCTATCCTGCTCAGTGCAAGGTGCTCCTCCGAAATGACCCCAAATTTTTCCAGACTTTAGCGGAGGTCCAGACTGTCCATCTTGATTTGGGAGTACCTGAGGACATGCTTGGGCCCTCACCTGACTCAATGGAATGACTCAAGGACCAAGCATGGCTGACAGTGGGTGATTGGCGCTGGAATGAGAGACAGACCTCGCCGACTCGCAGCTGGTTGGTGATCTGACAGACCACTGAAGATCCTGCACTCAGCACCTTGTGCCAAGCCACCCCTATCAGGTGACTACAGCAGAAAGAGCTACTCAAATTCCATGGGACACCTCCCACAGAATCACCCTAGATCTTTTCTTGCTATTCTCCTACAGTTGCAGCCTAATCCCGACTCTCCAGTCCAGCCCTCATGGTGGATGCAGCAATCATTTACCATGTCACCCTGTTCCCCAGCAGAGGCCACAAGGGCAGATGCTGCACCTCTCCCCTGAAAAAACTAAGTACAACTTTCATCCTTAATCTGGGCTGCTGTTCCATTTTATACTTGCTGAGCCCCAGAGTAAACTGCGAAGCAGTGTCCACCAAGGCAAGCTGAGGGAAGGCATTTGCTTTTTGTCATCCCAGAACTTGAGACCCTACATACTGAGACACTTAAAAGGGGCAGGTGGCCTGCTGCATGATTTATACTACAATTGGAGCCACCTGCAACCAGATCTATGGGGAGGGGGGGGGAATAGATCAGACACTGTATGCCCGGGAGATATGGGACAGTAAAAGCAACAGACATCAGAAGTAATGAACTTGAATATAATGATGTACTGTTCCCTGGAGGAGTCATGATAGCGAACATATCCTAATAGCAGTGCTGGATAATGGCTGATTGCATATTTATTTAAAATTTGTTAACCGGGAAAGGCACCATGAACAGAAGCTCATTTCCAGGTGCGACCTGGGGGCTGGGGTGCAAAACAGGATAACGAAAAGTAAGTACATGGTAAAAACGGTATACAAAAAAGAAGTTTGTACTAAAGACAGAGACATGTAATAAACAGTATTTACAATTATATACTGTAGACTACAAAATATATATGTACACAATAGTGGGTTGTATAAAGATACTGTAGTAGATCGGCTGTACAGAGTAAAACAATTAGGGAGCCTGCCGACACAGAGACAGGGTGGAGCCTGTATATGGCCAGGGAAAACTGAAATGTCTATGGCAGTGAATGTGTTTCTGTTGAGAGGGCACTGTCATCATAATTGGCAGGAATGCGGCCATATCCGCAGGATACTGTGGGTAATGGCCAAGGGGGAACCTGGGAGATCACTGGGCAAAAGTTTCCACAGCATCCACAGGTTTTGCAGTGCCAACATGCAGTGCAGGCACTGGCTGATCCCACAGGGCAAGCGTAGCATACGGTGACCAAAAGGAGCAGTCACTGGCTAACTGGCCAGCTGTGGAAGCCCCAGAGCCAACAGAGTGGGCAGGCAGTCCAGCTAATAGTACTAACCTTGAAGTACTAGTATGCTATAAATCGTTCCACATGGTGGTTGCAGTTTGTGTGGTGGTTAAATATTGTTCTCTGTCTGACAGATATCTGTATGGGGGGAAGGGGGCAGGCGTCTGTTTATCTTTGAAGGATCTGAAAGTCATAACTTATAATATTAAAGGGCTACACAGTCCCATCAAACGTAGAATGGTTTTGCAGGAACTGGGGTGGATAGGGACTACAATAGCATTTCTCCAAGAAGACGTGAACAACTGAAATGCAAGTGGGTAGGAGAAGTGTATGCCTCAACCTGTGCAGAACACTCGAACAGATGGGGAGTAGCAGTGTTGGACAGAATGCCTCCTTAGTAACCCAGGACGTGACTCAAGATAAAAGTGGCAGGAGTGTAAAAATTGAAGGTAGCTGTAGAGGGACTGCCTACACCATATTAAACTTGTACGCCCTTAAGCAAGACACAGAACAGGTTGAATTCTTCCAAAGACACCTCCTGCACATGGTGTGGGAGCCTGGCAGGCATTATATCATTGGAGAGACCTCCAGCTGCACCCTATTGCCACAGTTAGATAGCTCGGATAATGGGGCTGCCCATAGGGGGCGAGCAGGGTCCACTCTTAAGAAATTGCTGCACGAGCTGGGACTAGCTGATGCATGGAGATACAGGTATGTGAATCCCAAGGTGCAGGACTATACGCTTTATTCTAACCACCATAAATTATGCACATGGCTGGACTGTCTCTTGGTCCCACAGAACTGGGTGCACACCATTGCCTCCACATACACATTGCCTGTGTCACAATGTCTGACCATGTAGTGGTGTTCTAATGGACCCAGAGGTGCAGCCGCTCATCAAGACTCCCAGTTGGATACTTAATGTGTCCCTACTGAACCCACTGGATTTTCCGAACCTGGTAGAGGGCACAGTTGCAGACTGTTTAGTCCTTAACAAGGTAGAGGATTCCTCCAGGGTAGTCTAGTGGGACGGTTACTGGGAGAATTATCACCTATACCTCTAACTTTAAAAAAGAAGAGGGAAGCAGCTAGAATTAGAACAAAACATATATGAAATAGAATGTGAACATAGACTATCTTTAGATGACAAGCATAAGAGGGAGCTTGAATAACTGAGAAAAAAACTTACGTTTTTAGAATGCAGAATAGGAGGAGAAATATGATATGCCAGGCAGTGCTTTTCTGAAGTTGGAAACTGGGCAGGATGTTTGTTGGCATGGCAGATCAGAAAGACCACAGCCAGCAGGGCAGTACTCCTGCTAAGAAAGACCACTACCAGTGCACAGTACAAAATGGACCCTTAGCTCACATTAGACAAGTTTGCACGTTATTACCAAGAACTGTATACTGGTACAGAGGTCCATGACAGGTTGACTAAGCAGGTCATTTCTTTAGCAGTCTGGGACTCCCTGCTCTGTCAGAAGAGGGGCAGGTGAACATAGACTGGCCTGTCACTCAGGAAGAGATACCAAATGTAATTTGTAATCTGAAAACCAGTACATCTCCAGGCACAGATAGCATTACTGCCAAAGTTTATAAAAAGGTCAGGGAGGCATTATCCCCCACCCTTCTCAGCAGTATACTGTGGGGTGCAGGCGTGGGCCCTACCATCATGGTCCCCGGCACAAATCTCAGTGATTCATAAACCAGGAAAGGGCCTGGGCCTTTGTAATTCGGATGGGCCGATATCCCTTCTTACTGTAGATCAAAAAATCTTTACGGCCATTCAGGCTAATAGGCTACAGGAATATATTGGGAGCCTGGTCCACCCTGATCAAATGGGCTTTATTAAAGGAGTTCTTTGGGGAGAAGTGAATCTCCGACCAGTGCACAGATCGGGGCTTCACCTCTCCGACCCCCTTGCAGGCACCATATGAAAGGAAATGTTTTATTACCTGAGCACTCGTAAAAATATCCCAAACCACTGGTTCAGCCGGCATTTTAATTATGGCATTCCTCAAACCCCGCCCCCCCCTCCGATCCAGCTGATAATATCGTGAGAAAATGACGCAGCACTGCTCATCCTTTAATAGTGCCCTTATATACAGAAATAAAACAATGTCTATATCTCTGATGCCCAGTGCTGTTTTTACTGAATTTGCCTAAATCTCATGTGTGTGATACCCTTTTTTTCTGTTTTGCTGGAAACAAGTGAATTAACGGTCTTGAGACAGCAACTCAGCTGATCTTAAAAGAGGTCTCTCATGCTGCTGCCATTGACGTCAGTCCTTCAGTGACGTTTGTGGCAAACAGTGCTCAGCAGTCATTCTACGTATTGGTACAAACGATGTGGGACGGCAACACAAAAAGGACATATTTTATGACCTACTGGCATTAGGGAAACAGATTAAAGTGTCTACAATGTTGCTGTGTCAAATATTTTACTGGTTCCACGAGCACACATTGAAAAACAAAATCACACTATATCTAGAATGAATGCAAGACTCCAGTGTAAAATGGAAGGATTACTATTTATAGATACCTGGGTCACTTTCAGGGCAAACAATTCATTATACTCGAAGAATGGACTGCATTTGAATAAAATGGGGGCACAGATCTTAGGGGACAGTTTTAAAACTGCACTAGAGAACTTGTGTTTAAACTAATCATTTTGGGTGAAAAGATAATAAAATTGGAACTTTTAAACCTCCTGAAATCCCCACTGTTGTAACTGCAAATAAAAAAAAAAGTACAAACCATAGAAAAAGTAAGTATTGCCTTACAAACACTTGAAGTCTCAATAGCAAATTTTATGAATTTCTAGTAAGAGCTTCAAGAGGCAGACATGACGTAATGGCTATCAGGGAAACATGGTTGTCTGAAAATGATGTCTGGGGGGAAAAAACATAAACGGTTATGATTTGTTTAGTTATACTAGGAGAAATTGATATGGTGATGGGATTGCCCTTTATGTAAATTCTAATGTTAATGCTATAAATATCACTAACAGTAAAATCAAGAAAAATATTAATACTAAAACTCTTGGATTAAACTTTTCCCGAATTCTCCTGACTCTTTTACCATTGCTTTATGTTACCGTCCACCAGATTCCACCGCTGAATTTACTGATGATATAATTACTGAAATTGAATCCGCTTGTGAAATAGGGGAGGTACTATTTGTGGGCGATCTGAATTTGAGTGACATAAAGTGGGCAAATCACACACATCTAGCTGCACTAGAACAAGAGGTTCCTGCTCAGGAAAAAATTGCTTCTTCTTCCTGTTATTGCCTGTCCTCTCTGTGTGAGCAGCTTCACCTTCAGCTCATGCTGGAAATCAAGCCTGGGACCCAGATTCCAAAAGGCGGCAGCTCTAATAATTTGGCAGAAGGAGAATTCCCTCAAGCGCAGAGGTTGGAGAGCTCTGTTTCATTTTTGCTGTCTTATGGACCACCTCTAGACGTTACTGTGATACCTCTTTGTACAGACTGCCTTTTCTCATATACAGCGGTTCCGTCCTGATAATGGGATTGTTATGTCATGATAACCTGACCTACTGTTTTGATATTTCTGATTCCAGAAAGAAGAATCGGTAGAACAGCCTGAATTCCGATACGACGAGTTTGGTTTCCGAGTTGACAAAGAAGGTGAGACCAAAGCCTTGGACACACCTAGATAAAGACCCTCAAACCAAAATGGCCCTTGTTCATTTTGCAGTCATCATGAGCCAGTTTTGAAATTGGGAGTGGGTTTTATGATCTTAATCAGTGTAACTTTCCCTAATTGCTTAATGGTGGCCCTTTGGCTAATCAGCATTCACAGAGGGACTTTGGCTTGAGTCTCAAGCCCAACAGCTTCTGTCTTGGACCAGTAGAGACAATTAAAGTATCCCAGTGGGACAGTTGTCACCCAGGTGGCCCAGAGGGGAAGAGAGCCTTGTGGTCTGTAACCACTTAAGTCTGTCATTGTGGCGATAAACCCTATGTCAGTGTTGCATTATTACCCTGCCCTTCAGGGCATGGTCTATCCCATCTCTTCTGGTTCTTGACTGGAAAATAGGCTCCTCTAACTTGTTATCCTCTGACCCTGACATTTAAATCTTGGGGCTTCAGCACATACTGGCTAATTTAACACTGACCCTTCAGTTCATGTACTTGTTTCCCAACCTGCTGTGGTTTCATATTACTTTGTTATTATGCCAGGCCTCAGATGTGGAGGAGTCTTTATGTCCTAAATCATCTGTGTCTGTCTGCCTTTAACCACTTTGTGTCCAGTTAGTTCAAGTGCCACTCAGGGCAGGTTGTGTTGGTTGGTTTTCTTTCACGGTTGTTGAGTGAGTACATTGTATGAGTGCCACTCAGTAGTACAAGTGAAGTGTTGTCTCACATGACCTTCAGGTGACAGGGACCCAAGAGCACATGTAGTTCCCCAACCCCGTGTTTTCGTTTTTTCATTAAGACTTTTTTCTTTCTTTGGCCTCTGGTCTGCCCCACCCTCCAGGCCACACCACCTCAGCCCCCATCACCAACCATCTCAGTGTTAGTGCCCCATCACTTACCCAGGGTCACAACTGTGATGGGTAGCCTGCCCTGTTTGTTGTGCAAGAGCCTGTGGTGGGTGATGTCATCCTTGGCAAACAAGATTTTCTCTTCCTGGTTTTCTCCTGAGAGTACCGGCATGAAGTGATGCATGCATGCATGCCAGCCTCTGGCGGTTGTCCCTCTTCCCTTCTGTACGTGCCTGCTGCGCTGCCACTTGGCCTTCACCAGGGGGCATTGAGTGGCATGCCGTACCCCTCCTCGCTGAGAGAGGAAAGCTGTCTTTAGGCCACTCAGTCCTCCCTCTGTGTTGCCGGACCTGAAACCATTTAAGTCTGTTCCCAAACCCAGGGTGCCAGCATAGTATTATACCCTCTTCAGGCCTGCATCCTTGGTCACCCCAGCTCCTGATACCATCCAGTTATTCCCACAGCTTTGCCTTCTATGGCAGAGGCCCCCCATCCCCCGGCAGTCCACTGCATGGACTAGGACCCAGTGCCAAGTGTCAGTAAGATCTCAAGGAACACAGGGGCCAGACCATTGTTTAGACTGCCATTTTTTTCCCTCTTTCCTTGTCCTTCCTACCCCTCCACCCTCAACGTAAGTGCATCCTATGCTGGCCTTGCATGCATTTTTTTTTTTTTAGTTGTTTAACCAGGAGTAGCACAGTAAGCTGAAAGCTTTTTTACAGGATCGACCGAGGAGCACAGGGAAGTTAAGTGACTTGCTCAGGGTCACACAGTATGCAAGTGGAAGCTGTGGGACTCAAACCCAGGTCTGGTCTGCTGGATGGCACCAGATTTTCAGCTCGGAGCCTTAAACCACCCATACATGCAGTATGTTCCCTGCGGCAGGAGCAAGCTCCCTGGCCCAGCCAAAGGGGTCGCTGCGGCACTGGTGCGCTGTCTTGATCCTACTTGGCTGAGGCATGCTGCTGTGTGACAGCAACCTTATCCTGGCCTGCCTCCTGACACGGTGACTTGGGTACATTTCTGAACCCAGGTGGCCAGCGCAGCAGCACATGGACCACTGAGGCAGCCCCTCCCCCATGGTTTTGACTGTTAAGGAGAAATTGCTGATTTTGCTTTGAGGGTGTCTCTCGCAGCAGGCTGTCACCAGTAGGACTCTGACATCAGGCTCTAGACCGCATAGAAATCTTTTTTTATTCTTCTATATGTACTTTTTCTCTGCCACCGTGGAGCTGGCAGGCAGCTCTGGCTCTTCAATGAAGGCTCGTTCTCTGGTCCCGGCTGCCCCAACTCTGCTCAGCCCCCGATGTTCACCCACACATTACCCCTGTGGCGGGGAAGTGGTTAAACTTTATCTTCGCAGAGCTGATGGCATGCAGGTGCTGACACCCAGCTGCTGCTGGGTGTCGGTCAGCAGTGTGCCGCACTGTCCCCTTCCCCGAGGAAGGAGAGCTGTCAACAGACGCTCGATGCTTCCTCACCCCCTGCCAGCCCCCGAGTGACCCGAGTCTGTTCTCAAGCCAGGGTCGCTGGTGTGGTGCAAGGTGTGGCATCCAGCGCCTCAACCCTCAGCGCCACCGGGCCAGTTCATGGAAACCTTTCTAGCTGACGGTATACCAGAGGTGGCTGGACACCTCCAACTTAGCCTATCCTATATAAGCTGGGCAGCCCCCAAGCCATCCTCCGTTCTTTCCTGCCATTGACACAGTGCACATTGAACCATGGACTCCGCTGCAGCTGCAGCTGCAGTTGATTGCCTGTTTTCCTGAGTTTTCTGCTGCACTTTCTTATTTTATTTCCAAACCGAGTAAACATCACATTTTTTGGTGTTTGCTATTTCTTTTATTTCTTCTCGGCCTTCTTCAACATCCAAACACTCTATGAAGTATGCCTGTGGCAAACAGATCCCTGATAAGGACGGTCATTCTGCTTGCCTCTTCTGTTTAGGCCCTGACCATGATGTCCAGGCCTGCCAGAAGTTTAATTTGTCCACCAGCAGACTACGCCAGAGGACCCTATAGCTGAAGCACAGGACAGAAAGCATAGGAAAACTAAGAGCAGTTGTAAAATTCTCAATGAGAGTTTGATTATTATTAATAACAGTAAAATAAAAAAAAATCGTTCAGAATAAGTATTTACAGTGGCAGTGCAAACATAGAAAACGGAGTCCTTCTGAGTTTTTCTTAATTTCCAATCTCAGTCTTTCTGTGTCTCTCTCTTTTGCAAAACATTGCAGCTCTTTTTTTTTTTATAAGTCTGTGCAGGAGCTCATTAAGAAAATAGCATGCTTCTTACACAGTGTTCTTGTAAGTTTCCAGTGCTCCTGTCAGTTTCAGCAGGTGCAGCAAAAAGAACATTGTGACCCAGAACTGACCTCTTGTTTACATCTTCTGCAAAAGGCTTAAAAATTGCATCTCGGGTTAAGCCCTTGAGTTGCAAATAGCTTTGCAATCATTTCAACAGTATAACTATATACAGTTTTAAACAACGGGATCCCAGTATCAGTTACATTTCCACAAAATGATTTGCATATATTTCTGTACCTGCAGATATGCAACAGGGGTGAAAGAACAGAACAGCAAGTGAGGGTAGAGAGATGCATCGAGAGGCAGAGAATTGCAAGACCTTCTGGGTGATCAAGTGCTAGATCTCTCAAGAAAATTTGGTTGCGCAACCAGACAGAGAAGATACAGAAACGGAGAGGACAGAGCAGATCCTTGCATTTAAACTCTTTCTCCATAACAACTGGGGCAGGACTGTATTCAGATTCAGCCCTGTCACAGACCCTCAAAAGCCACATCCTTAAGCAGAATGTCACCCAGATGGAATGGGAGCTACAGGCCCAGAGCTCTTCCACTTCTCCGGTCCAGTCCTAGGGCTCTTCTTCCTCCAAGTCAAAGGACAACTCTTTGGGGAAGCACAAGCACCAGGGCAAAGACTGGGGCCATCTCCGGTTTTCCTCTCGCTTTCGGTTGCCAAATAAGGCTCCCCGTTGACTGCTTTGGGGTCTTCCTCCCTTGGGAGGTCGGCCTCTGAGGCCCAACACGCCCTTTCTCCTTCAGGGCTGCAGGTGGCTCCTCCACCCGCCTGGATCTCTCTGACTGGCAGGTACCGCCCCTGCTTTTCCAGCCCTTGTTTTCAGTGGGCTCTTAAGCAGGAGGCTCAACTGGAGCTCCTCAAGCAAATGCGGGTGCTACTGGTGCCAGTTCTCACCCTGCTGCCCCGTCAGCCGCACCTCCGATGTTGGTTTCTGCCTCCGAGACCTCCGTCGGACCTACCCCTCAGTCGCAGGGGCAGGTGTCGCTGGGTACTGGCATCTCTTCCAGCCTGGTTCCCCCCAGCCATTGCCGGCAGAGCCCTCTTCCCCGGTGCCAGTCTCCTCTCATCACATGCTGGTGCATTCTGCCCCGGCATCACCCAGGCCAATGCCCATTGGGCCCCTTGTACTCCTGCGACCCATGAGTCTGGCACCAGTCCTACCTCTGATGCCAGCGGGGACTTTGCCCAGTCTCCCTCTGCCTGCACCAGGGGGTCCTATGCCCAACCTTCCACTGCCGCAGCCTGCGGGGCTGATTCCTGTGCCTCTACCCATGCCTGCCAGAGTGCAGCCTGCGTACCCACTGCCAATGCTCGTGGGTCTGGTGCCTGCCTACCCGTATGCAGCTCCTGCAGGGACAGCGCCTGTCTTCCCGTATCCTGTACTGATCGGGTGCCAGCTACTATATAACTACCCTGTGTTGGGGGGGCCTGGTGCCAGCCCTGTGGGCATTCATGCAGTCTTAGGCTCGTCAGCAGGGCCTGCCTCAGCCCCCCCCCCCAAGGACCTCCAAGGGGCAGCAGGTCTCCAGTCTCGGCTTGTCCGCCTCCCAACGCGCCTCCTTCACACATGGACGCTGGTAGCCCCGCTTGCCCGACTGACCTTCCCCTTGGTGACAGTGGACCAGAGGACTCTGCCTCAGATGACGAGGCCAGCTCAAAGTCTTCCTAACTAGAAGGGGTCTATTCGGGGGATGACGGTGAGCCCACTAATCTCCTTAAGTCTCCGCCAGATGATCCCACCTTCATGGATATTTAAGCGGCATATCCAGACTACAATTGGGTAGGAGATCGAGGAGCAGGACCCGGAGCATTGCCTCCTGGTCATTTATCTCCCCAGCATGATGCCCCTTTTATCCCCCAATGGTTGGAGTCCATGCGATTCGTCACTAGGGCGCATGCCTACACCCACACACACAGTCCCTGCGGTGCCCAAAAGGCACACAGATTATTCCACTCTTTGGCTGGTAAGTCCTTCAGGGAGCACCCAAAGGCCAGTTTGGTGGTCATCAGTACCAGGTCTGCAAGCGTGCCTTTGCCTCGGCCACCCTTGCAATCAGGGCCTTTAACTACCTGGCTCGCATGGTGCAATAACAAAATTTGTTGTAGGACCAGGCTCGGGAGGCAGAAGCTGCGATTCCTCATGACCCTTCCAAACAGCAGACTTTGCAGGTCCTGAAGACTGGGTCTGACGTCGGTACCCACATCTGGGCGGCATGTGACGCAGTTGAAGCCTCTAGATGAGCAGCAGCAGCGGGCATTAACCTGCGGTGTAACGCTTGGCTTAGAGTCTCAGGCTTTGCCCCAATATTCAGTCCAGTATTCTGGATGCGTCCTTTCTTGGCTCTAAATTGTTTGGGGGCGATGTCTAGGACATTATTTCTGAGCTTCAGAATTCAGGTTGGGCATTGAAGTTGGTCTGTTCGATGTACCACACTCAGCCAAATGTGGGTTATGGGGCCCCTTTTTGTTGCTCCTCTAAGAGGCAGCCAAGAGCCCCTTCCAAAGTCTCAGGCAAGCGCAAACAGGGTGCAGCCCTGCCTGTGCCCTCCTCTGCCCCCCCCCCACCGTGGAGCCAGATGTATATCTGCAGCTCACTCAGGAACTGCCGCCACCTCCTGCCTCTTTGCCGCCCCCCCCCCCAGTAGAGTTTCAGGAGGTGGCAGTAGGGGTCATTTCTCCTTTCACGTAGACTAGTGGAGAGCCATTTTGCCTGACAGTTGGGTGCTCCAGCTCATAGAGTACGGGCATACTGTAGAATTTCTGGAGTGGCCCTCTGTAAATCCGCCAAGGGCATCTGCAAATCCTCCAAGTCATGTCTGTCTCTCATAAGGGCAGAGATTCAAGCCCTGATCCAAAAGAAGGCTATCGATCCCATGCCTCCCTCCCAGCAGGGTCGGGGGTATTACTCCCATTTCTTCCTGGTCCCCAAGAAAATGGGGGACCTCCGTGCTATCCTAGGCCTGAACAGTCTCATGTTATACATAGAATACAAACATTTCAGGATGGTCACCTTACAGGGCCTGCTGCCTCTGCCCCACCAAGGGGACTGGCTGTGTTCTTTGGATTTGCAGGATGCTTACCTGCACATCAGCGTTTTTCTGACCCATAGGCATTTTCTTCACTTCCACTTCATGGGCAAGCACTACCAGCTTTGGGCCCTACCATTTGGCCTTTCCTCGGCCCCCAGGGTGTTTACCAAGTGCCTGGCAGTGGTGGTAGCCACCCTGAGGAGGCAGGGTTTTTACGTTTTTCCCTACCTGGTTGACTGGCTCTTGGCTGTCCCATCCAGTGACTGTCTCCTGCAGATGGTGGAGGTACTTGCAGCCTGTTCTGGTCCCTGGGCATCTATGAAGCTGCCCAAGTCCTCTTGCCCCCCATGGTACCTCTTTTTATCCAGGCTATCCTAGACATGGCACAGGGCAAGGCCTTTTTACCTCCAGACAGGGAGGAGCACGTTATGGCTTAGACTAGGCTGCTGCTCTGCAACCGCCATGTTCAGGTGAGGGAATTCCACAGGCTCCTGGGGTTTATGGCTGCAGCCATTGCAATGCTCCCCCTAGCCCAACTGCATATGAGGATCCCTCAGTGAACCCTGTGGGTACAATCGGACCAGCGAGTGGACTGTCTGGACCAGCTAATGCTAGTGTCCGACCCTGTCAAGAAGAGGCTTCAGTGGTGGCTGTAGCCCAACAGTCTGTTTCGGAGGGGTGACTTTTACTTTTCCTCCCCCTCAGCAGAGTCTCACGACTGATGCTTCGAGCCTCAGTTGGGGTGCTCACATGGGGTCCCATCAGACTCTGGGATCTTGGTCCAAGTTCAAGCAGGATCTCTACATCAGTATTCTGGAGATGCAGGTAGTTTTGTATGCCTTTCAAGCCTTCCAGGCTCAGCTCTCCCCAGCTCCACTTTTAGTATAGATAGACAACACGTGCGTTGTTTATTATATAAAAAAGCAGGGGGGGAACTCATTCTTACCCCCTGTGCAGGGAAGCAATGAGGGTCTGGTACTGGGCCATCAAACATGGTCTACAACTCTCAGCAGTTCATGTGTCCTGTGTCCAAAACATCCTGGTGGACACTCTAAGCTGCTCGTGGTTCAGGGCTCACGAGTGGGAACTTCTGACTTCGGTGGCAGAAGACCTCTTCGACAGATACGGTTGGTCTGAGTTAGACCTTTTTGCATCCCCAATCAAAACTGCCACTTTTCTTCTTGCTAGATGCCAGACCTGGAGTTTTCTGGCGAGAGGCATTGTCCCTCTCTTGGACAGGGAGGTTTCTGTATGCCTTCCCTCCCTTCCCACTCCTCCAACAAGTTCTAAACTACTCCAGATGGGCGGGGCAACAATGATTCTCATCACCCTCTTCTGGCCTTGCCAAATCTGGTTTCCCCTCCTGCAGCAATTGGCGGTGGAACCTGCACTTCCCCTGCCCCTGTGCACCGGCTTGCTCTCCCAGGACCAGGGCACCCTGGTCAATCTGGACCTCAAGTCACTTCATCTTCACGCTTGGCTCCTGAGGACGTAGCCATAGCCAGATTTGGGGTCATCTCAGGGTAGCCGATGTGATTGGTGGTGGCCAGGAAGCCCTCCACCCTGGTCACATACTCCATGAAGTGTTAAGCGCTTTGCTCTATGGGCTGCTTCACACCAGTTGGATCCCTTCACCTGCCTAGTTAATCAAGTCCTGGAAGTACCTCCTTTCCCTCTTGGACCTGGGTTTGTGATACTCTTCCATAAAGGTACATCTTACTGCCAGCTCTTCATACAATGTACCTGTGGATGGGCACAGAGTGGCACAGCCTGATGAGTCCCACACTTTTCTGCAGGGCTTTTTACATACATACATACAAAGAAGCCAGCAGAGGAAGGCCATTTGGTCTATCAAGTCTGCTTGTATTCCAGGGTCCACAGCTTGAGCTAATGTCCCTGTCCTCCCTCCCTACACCTCCCATCCTCCCTACCCATGATCCTTACCTTCCCCTATGCCTAGCCCAGCCTTTCTTAAAACTGCCCACTGTCCTCAAAGAGATTACCTCTTCCGGCAGTGCATTCCAAGTGTCCACCACCCTCTCTGTGAAGAAGTGCTTCCTGACCTCCCTCCTAGACCTCCCACCCTCCAGCTTAAAACTGTGCCCCCTCGTGTTATGGTTGCCATTCAGCATTTATTTTGCACTTGAAATCCCCAAATCGGGATCATATCCCACCTTGGGACCTTAATTTTGTATTAGAAAAGCTTACGTTGCTTCCCTTTGAACCATCTGTGCTACACTTACGAGCTACACTTTCTGTCACGGAAAGTGCTGCTCAAAGCATTTCAGAGCTTCAGGCCGTCATATGTAAGGACCCTTATTTCATTTCCCACAAAGACAGGGTGTCTTTGCATACAAATTCTAAGTTTCTTCCTAAAGGAGGTGTCACAGTTTACTTTGAATCAGTCCATCCACCTGCTCGTTTATTTTCCATAGCATTCCAGTCAAGGGAAGGCGTGCAGCTCCATGCCTTGGATGTACGTAGAATTCTGCGATACTATACGCATCTGGACTAAGGATTCTTGTAAGTAGAGTCAGTTGTTTTGTTTGCCCCTGTGAGTAAGGGTGCCCCACTTTCCAAACCGTGCTTGTCAAAGTGGCTGGCAGATTATATTGTTTGTTGTTACCAGAAGTACGATAAGGAACTTCCTGGGACTATCAGGTTCCATTCCACAAGGGGCATAGCAGCCTGAGTAGCCTGTTTTTGCAGTGTGTCTGCTGCTGATACTTGTGCTGCAGCCACATGGATTACTGTCCACACCTTTACAAAGCACCTCAGTCTAGACATTGCTTCTTGGA
Organism: Neoceratodus forsteri; assembly: GCA_016271365.2. Classification (NCBI taxonomy): domain Eukaryota; kingdom Metazoa; phylum Chordata; order Ceratodontiformes; family Ceratodontidae; genus Neoceratodus; species Neoceratodus forsteri. The sequence continues at coordinate 237,926,140 of CM057450.1, forward strand.
GGCGTGCCAACTTTGGTCTGGCGGTTCTTCAAGGCCTTCTCTCGTAGGCTGTTATATTACATGCCTTCCACCCATCCTGCTGTCTTTGCAGTGAAAACTGCTTGGGACTCAGTCCTACCGGTGATAACCTGCTGCAAGAGATCCCTTCGAAGTAAGATAGTTATGTAAGAACTTACTGTAACAGTAGATCTATGAGAGGATCTCTTGCAGCAGGCTCTGCCTTTCACTTCCTCCTTCCCCCTTTCTTTATCTGCGTCTCACTTCCCTTCCATTGGGGGCACACCTTCTACTTTCCTTCTGCTACAGGGTTACCTCGGTGTTCTCCTCGGTTCCCCCCTTCTGGAATCCTGCTTCTGGTCTCAGCGGAGAACTGAAGGGTTTGGTACGCTTCATTTATATAGTATAGGCTGACGCTAGACACTGATGTTGCTAGCCCTTGACTGCTCAGTCTTACCGGTGATGGCCGGATGCAGGAGATCCTCTCGAAGATCTGCTATTACAGTAAGCTCTTTTGTAACTGTACTTTTATAGAGGTGTGGCCAGGGCTCCAGATAAAATTTTTTGGGATGAGTACTTGTACTCTTCATTTTGAAAGAGAGGTCAATAAAGCCAAATTCAGATGTGTACAAATGTCTGGACAGAGTGGAGTGAAGAGAACATTTTTAAAAACAATGTCTTTTTTCTAGATAAGAATTTATCAAGTGCCAGCAATGCACTAGATAATGTTGGCAGGTAGGAGTACTTTACTCACCAGTTTTAAAATACAGTAAGAAAAACAAAATTGGAATGCAATTGAGTGCTGTAAATCTGGAAAATAACTATTCCTGTTGAATCATCAGTTGTGTTATGAAGCACTGTTCTTTGGAGTGTGGGGTATTTATGAATGTTGGGTGAGTACTGGTAATCTTTAAAAATGAGGAGAGTAAAACGGGTCGGTACTCCCCTTATCTGGAGCCCTGGGTGTGGTTATGGTTCACTTATCCACATGATGGCAGTTCCACCAGAAGTGCTGCTTTGTCAGAACATCTTTAAACTAAGCTTCTCCCACCCACCCCCGGCTGTATATCCTCTGACTCTGCCCTGTGATGTCAGATCTTCTTTTCCACTTAGAGTTTGGTCCCTTCCTTCGCAGCTGTGTGTGTTGTAGGGGCTAAAGTGCGCCACTTGCAAACTTCAGTTGTTTTTCTTCTAGTTTTGAGTTTTGCTACTTTCCTTGTCCCTTCTCCAGCCCTCAGTGATAAAATTGGAATGGAAAGAATTGAAGCAAGTTACCAGCTTCAAGAAGTGCATCATGGGCCAACAGACGATGTCGTAGATGGACCCACATGTATCCTGCCTTTACTGCCTAGGGACAGCACACAATGTCAGGGGTTGTGGCCTGTGTCAGATGATGCATCCTGCATCCTAGAGGATTGCAAGGCTCATTTTCTTCTCAGCCAGCTGGTCGACCAAGATCCTAAACTGTGGCCCAAGGGTGGGAGAAAGATGGTCTCTGCTGTGACAGAGTCTGTGGCTCAACTCACGGCCATGGAAGAACCATCAGCAAAGGCTGTAGAAAGTACCTTGTTTGCCTCGGTGCTGCTCCTGGCTGGGGCCAGCTTCAGTACGTCTTTCACAGGAGAATTTCATGAGATGTGGGCTGGCCCAGAGATGCTGAGGGTTGAGGCGCTGGATGCCACACGTTGCGCCATGCCGACTCGGGTTCGGGAACGCGCCTGGGCCATCGGGGGTTGGCTGGGGAGGGAAAGGATTGAGCGTCCGACGGACTGCTCTCCTTTCCTTGGGGAGGGCTCGGGGTTTTCATTGCTCTGTGGCGGCATCCGATGGAGATCGGGGGCACTGCAGGCAGTGGGGAAAATCAGGGGTGAGGTGCGGCAGACATTGCCACGTAGTGTCTGGATGTCATTGCATGTGTGTACCTCGGAAAGAAAATTGGAGGGAAAATGGCAGTCGGCCAAGCAGCTTGATGGCTGGACCTCTCACCCAGTGGGCCTGTCATTGAATCACGCTGTGGTAATAGATCCCATCTGGCGAGAGGGAGTGGGGACCCCGCTACAGGTACGTAGTGTGCTAGCCGGATGCAGGTGAGCCTGCAGGCTGGAAGGGGAGAGGATGGTGGCTGGATATAGGCAGGCCGAGCTGCGGGGAGAAAAGAAAGATATGAAGAAAAAAAAAAAGAATTTTATGAGAAGCATTGGGCCATCCAGACCTTTGGGGAGAGCCCTACTTGCTATGACAAGAAGCACAAAAAGCACCGCTGTCAGTTGTGGGACTGGGAGAGATCACATTCCTCCCATTCCCTCGACTCCCCCTACTGCTCGAAACTTGTCAGGTGTCTGGCTTCAGCTGAGCCAGAATTGGTCGAGGGGCAGGTCACTAACTCCATAGTGCCACCATCAGACTTGACAACCTTGTTACCGGTCGATCAGTTGGTCTAGATTTTCCTCGACCCAGTCAACTAGTTGTCAGAGGGGACTGACAAGGAGTTGATCTTCAAGACCCCGGTCTTCCTGGTTCTCACCCAGGAGGATGTGAAGTGATCAGTGTACCCGGTGGCTGTCACTCGGGATCAGCCTTCACCAGAGGTTGTACAACCAAAATTGGTGTGTGATATTTATGTGGCACCTCTGGCAGCTTTTCCTCGACATTGGTCCCTAGGTCGATGGTCAATGTTCTAGGTTGAGACACTCTTCGAGCTCTCGAATCCTGGTCAACCAGGAGGCATCACTGTCAACGTTCCTCACCCTCGGATGACAAGATGCTCTATTGGCATATGTGGTGGCACTACAAAGAGCTCCTCTGGTAACAATGGGCCTTGGCGGGGCAGGGTAGGGCTCTACCCTTAAACCCTGTGGTCGACTGGCCGGTGCCAGTCAAGCCCACGCCAGTCCTTTGGAGACAACTGTCGCTGACACCTGCCTTTGCGTGGAACCTTGACCAAGGACTCCCATGCTGTGACTGGCTTGCCAAGCCAGCTATCAGTAGAAATCACCCAGTCAGATGACTCAAGGGTGGGCCATGGCAGTAAATGACCGAGGGACATCTTTGACTAGTCTTCAGACGACTCTGATGGATCATCCATGCACTGGTCAGGGATGCATACTTTCGACTGGTAGTTGGTCGAGGAATCAACCACCAATCACAGACCAGTGTCATTTGGGTCCCTTTTCCAACTTTATGTCTGAGTCCATGAATGTTCCTCTGGTGCCTGTTCAAAAAAAGGCTAAGTACCCATTTACTGACATCCTGGATAGGGATGAATCCCCAGGGGTTGCCTTTTCCACATCTGATGCCATTATGGGATTGGCCCTTGAGCTTTGGCAGCATTCAGCATCCTGCATGACTCTCTCAGCCTATATGGTTTGCAAATATGTATTCCTTACCAGCTCTCTTTCTGGGTTCTAAGATCAACTCTCAGCCAAGGGTCTGGTTTCAGACTCAGTCTTCTGGAAATTTAGGTACACTGGGGAAATGGACAGGCCCCCTGACAAGGAGTCAACGAAGCTTGACCATATGGCCATGAAGGTCTGTGTCACTTCCTGACTTGGTCTCCATCAGGAAAGCTGTACCTTGATGGTGGCTTACTTCGGTCATTTCATGCTGGAAGTGCTGAACACTGTCCTCCCTACCTTCCCACTGATGGATAGTTGCTGGTAAAAGAGACCAGGGTCAAGCACTGGCTAAACACCAACTCCAGATGGCCTTGGACATGGGTGACTCCTGTGCCATGGCTATGGGTGTCGTGATACATCTCAGGGCCTGACTGAGGCTCTCCTCTTTATGATAGATACTTGGTGTAAGTTGGCTGATGTCCCTTTGTTGGGCACCAGCCTCTTTGGCCAGGGGGTGGACAGTCATCTCTCTCGCATTGGGAAGTTCAGTGCCACTCTGGACTCTGTGGCTTCATCCCAGAAGGATCTAAAGGCCCAGAAACTGAAAAAAAGCCCTTTCAGTTTTGGTCCTTTCAGCCACAGCAGCAGCTCCGGCAGGGGCAATTCCAAACCTGGTGTCCAAAGGCCAAGTTCTGCGGCCAGTGGCCAAAAAGATGCAGGGGTAGGGGAGGTGTTGCCCCTCTGTTTGCAGTGGCTAGTGCCCCCTACGAAGCTCCCCACTGATAGATCGTGGGGTGTCTACCTCCAACCTGTCTAGTGGACCCAGCTTGCCATGGTGGGGGGGATAGGTTTCACCACTTCTGGCCTCTCTGGTCTGTCATTACTATGGACAAGTGGGTTCTTGAGGTGGTAGGCAGAGAGTTGCCTCTTGACTTTGAGGCTGTCCTGCTTTACTGATCCCATGCTCTGATGAAGTCCTTAGTGTCACAGGACAAGTTCTTCAGCCTCAGGGAGGGCATTGCTCAGTTCCTTGTGAAAGGAACTGTAGTCAATGTCCCAGATACCCTGGCAAGTCAGGGATACATGTCCAGGAACTTCCTGGTACTGAAAGGGAGGGGGTCTGTTGCCCCATGCTGGATCTACACAATCTAAGTTCTTGTGGAAGTGCAAGTTCTGGATGGTCACTTTGAAACAGATCATATCACCCCTGGAGCAGGGCATGTGGTTCTGCTCCCTGGACTTCTAGGATGCATTCTTCCACATCCCAGTCCATTTGTCCTGCTGATGGTACCTCAGGTTCCATGCAGAAGGCATGCTCTGTCAGTTCCAGGTCATGCCCTTCTACCTCTAGTCCGTGCCTATGGTGTTCAAGTGCATGGCAGTGGTGGCAGCCTTCCTGCAGTGCAAGGGCATCAGGGTTTCCCTTACCTGGATGACTGACTGACTAGCTGGGCTGTCCAGGGAGCCCATGGAGTAGTTCAGGGTTCTGGCCCTCCAGACTTGTAGAGACTTGGGCCTGTTGGTCAAGCCGGCCAAGTCTGAACTGATCTCTTTGCAGGTGATTAACTTCATCGGGCCAGAGCTTGACTCCCTAGAGGAAAAAGTGTGCCTCCCTGTGAACTGGGCACTGGACCTTACCTCCTGTACCCAGTCATTTCAGGTTGGGTGCTAGTGCCCTACCCGAAACTTCCTGTGGTTGCTGGGGTACATGGCATCCTGCACAAGCATGGTCTGGTGGGCCTACTGGTGGATGCAGCACCTGCAGTGGAGTTGAGCCGTAAGTGGTCCCAGCGCCTAGGACAACTGGTCACAATGACCTAGCCGAAGTGGGATGCCATCTACAGGTGGCTGATTCTAGAACATCTGGAGGAAGGAGTCCTATTTGTCCACCCAGAACCAGTTGTCTCTCTCACAACGTATGTGTTTCTGGTGCGGTGGGAAGTGCACCTGGCAGACCACAGGGCCCATGAGTTCTGGTCGCCCAGTGAGTCCTGTTATCACATCATCTTGATGGAGCTCCATGCAGTGTGAGTAGCTCTAATGCAGTTTGTTCCTGTAGTCCGGGGTAAGGTCGTATAGGTCCAGATGGACAACACCACAACCATGTTCTACCCTGAACAGGCAGAGCGGCACACGCTCCCTTCCCTTGTATCGAGAGGCACTGCTCACCTGGACCCTTGTGCACAGCCTGGGTGCAGATCTCCTGGTGATCATTGTCACTGGAGTGGACAGTCAGCTAGCAGACACTCTCAGCCAGATGGACGAGGTGTCGCATAAGTGGTCCCTGCATCAGGCAGTGGTGAGTCACCTGTTCTTCTAGTGGGGAAGACCTCTGGTGTGCTTGTTTGCCTTCTGGGAGAATGCCAAACTGAGGCTGTTTTGTGTCCACCCCCCACAGTCGGGGATGCCTTTGCGAGGTCCTGGACTCCAGCCCTTCTGTATGCCTTTCCTCATTTCCCCTGGATCCACAAGGTGGTGGTTCAGGCCAGGAAGGAGAAGAAGTGGATGATCCTGATGGCTCCAGACTGGCCTCACCAGTTCTGGTACCCAGATTTCTCAGCCTCAGGAGCAGGCCTCTTGTGGTTGATTTTTCACCCAGATCTGCTGACCGGATGAAGGGGAAGGTCCTGCACATGGGCCTTCAGTCCCTGCACTTGACAGCCTGGTTCCTGAGTGCTTCATGTTGTGGAGGCCTCCCAAAGAGTTGACTCATGGGTACTATGCCGTCAAATGGGAAAGATTTTCCATTTGTTGTCAAGGGAAGGAGATTTATCCCGTTTCCTGACCTGTGGCTAGTATCCTTGAGTACCTCTGGTCCCTCTCCCAGCAGGGGCTCCGAGTGTCGACCCTGAAGGTGCACCTGGATGCCATCTCTGCATACTGGGCCCAGGCTTGTATGCCGACAGTGGCCCAGGATAAGGTGGGGAGGAGCTTCTGTAAAGGCCTGGACCACCTGTTCCCTCTGGTGCATGAACCATCTCCATCTTGGGACTTACAGCTGTTATTAGCCTTGCTTATGGGCAAGCCTTTTGAGCCTGTGCACAGGTATGAGGTGTCATACCTGTCTTGGAAGATGGCCTTCTTGGTGGCTATCCTGTCACTCAGAAGATCAGTGAGTTCCAGGTGCTCTTGGTGGAGTCTCCATATCTGGTCCTCCACAGGGACAAGGTAGTTCTTTGCCCCATCTGAAATTTCTCCCGAAGGTTGCATTGGAGTGTCACTTAATCAGGTAATGAACCTTATAGTACATTTTACAAACCCACCTTTGGAGGCCGACCACAGGCTTCATACTCTGGACCTGTGCTGGGTGTTTTCCTATTATATAAAGCACACAGCTGGAGTTTAAGGCGAGGCTTGTCAGTTCTTTGTCACATACGTGAAAGCCACGCTTGCCAACCAGAAGCTAAGCGGATGATTGATAGGCGGATTGCATTCTGCATTGACCTCTGCTACAGGTTGTCTGGTGGGGAGCCTCTCATAGTGCTTAGGGCTCATTCTACCAGATGTACCTCTGCCTCAGTGTGTCTGCTTCCAGGGACATCCCTATCCAGGAGATCTGCAGGGCTGCCACCTGGAACTCAGCACACACCTTCATCTGTCATTACAGCACTGACCTGGAGTCTCATCGGGATGCTGCATTTGGGACTTCGGTTCTCCAGTCCCTGTTTACCAAGTCGTGCTGCACGCCTTGCCCCTTCCTCATGGAGAACTGCTGGAAGTCTGCCATCTTCTGGATAAATTAGCCATATCCACATCCCTAAAAATAGGTTACTCACCTGTAACCGCGGTTCTAGGACTGGTGTATGATTTGCATCAACAGCACCCACCCGACCTTTCCTGGCAAGTGGCACATGGATCCTTGCTTCTAGTGTGCAAGATCTGACGTCACGGGGCGGAGCTGGAGGATATCCCCCCAGGGTGGTGGGAGAAACTTGACTTAAAGACGTTCCGACGAATCAGCACTTCTGGTGGAACTGCCTTTGTTATAGAAGTGAACTATACACCACTCCTAGAACTACAGTCACAGGTGAGTAACCTATGTTTTATTTTCATTTTTTTTGTATTGATGAGTGATTTACAGTTTTAAGGTAAAAATGTGCTGCAGTGCTTAAGCTCCTCCATATTTCTTTTTTTCATACTCTGTTTTTGCCTCTAGAGCCACGGCAAGGAAGGTTCCCATCTGCTGGCTACCACTCCCCTTCACAATCCATTGTCTCCCTAGAACCCAAGCGGCAAGGGTACCCCCACGGATTACTCCCTGTGGCGGGGTCAGGAGAGGGAGGTCTGTCTCCCCCCCCCCCCAAAGCACATGATCCAGTGCCTTGCCGAAGGCCACCTGGTGACATGGCAGGTGGAGGTTTGGCTAGCGGGCGTCATGCGCCGTCACCATGCCCTTCCCTTTTCCTCTGCCTTTTTTCCCTTAACTACTCCCTGGGGCCTCAGCAAACTCTGCTGCGCAACCGTGTGGAGGCACGCATGCGTGCTGGAACTGGTGGTCTCGCTTCACCGACTCTGGCCCCTGCCCATATGTGTGGCACTACCACCAAGCCTCCATCCCCGATCCAGGAGAAGAGAGTTGAATTCCACTCCTGGCCCCTCCCCCCGCTGACCCCTGGGGGCCTGAGCTTATTCCTGAACTTGAGTTGCTGGTGTTGGAGAGGTAAGGTGCTAAGCGCTTCAGTCCTTTGTGCCACTGGGCTGGCTTAGCTCTTCCATAGTTCTGATTTCACTGAGCATCATGTCCATTTTTACAGTTCGATAGAGAGCTCTGAGCTAATAACTACCTGAAAAGTTTTGTATCCAGGGATTTGGCCCCCTTCTTTCCAGCCCGCCAGAGGGCTCTGGATTTGTTTTAGAAGGGCACCTCAGAGTTCTGGGTTCATGACTTGACTCATAATGTGTTTTTTATTGCTGTTCTAGATGGTGCTGAACCCAACTCCAGTAAACTGCTAGGAGTCCCGCTAAGTGAGGACCCCCAGCAGCGCCTAAGGTGGCAGGCCCACCTCGAGTTTACACATAATCATGATGTCGGCGATCTGACCTGGGACAAAATTGATGCTGTCTTGCCACGGTCCGACAAACTGCGATCACTTGTACTGGTTGGAATCCCACATAGCATGAGACCGCAGGTAGGGAACCCAAATTCTGACTTTGGCTGGCATGCTGGGTATATGCAAGGGCACAGGCTTACAGGGTTTACTGGTAAAATGTAATTCAGGGATGAAAGCAGCTGATGTCCTTTCTGATGTTATCTGGCATTGTAAAAGCTGCTTTCTGATTGTCTAAGTCTTCCATTATAGTAGTGCTAGGTGCTGTTGTGGGTAACACATTGCATTACTGTATGGCAGACTTGGGTTTTTGCCACAGTTCCAATGCCCACTCCTAGGCTGGAGGAGTAGAGTGTTGCAGAGGCAATGCTCTCAGACTCTCGGACGCTGTCTGGGAGACGTTCAGGTTCTGGGAGACATTCAGGCTCTAGGACTCGGACTCTGGGATAAGGCGACAAGCGTACCGCTATACCAGTGCCACCTGTGGCAAATGAGGAACAGGCTTGGACATTGGAAGTGACCATACAGTGACCTACCTTTGTCTGTCATAGGGCCGGCTTGGATAAGAGTGACCTTAGAACAGGGTAGGAGTTCTAGAAAGGAGACAGACCTCCATTAGAATGGAACATGTGGTAGAATGTTGCCAGCGAAAGACTCCACTCTCTCTAATGACCTGTTGGTAGCCACACAGGTGAGACGCACTCAAAATATGGGAACTATGGGCCAGCCCGGTGGCGTGGAGGGCTAAGGCATTGAACACTTTATCTCCTGCCACACCGGCAACCCGTGTTTGGGAACGGGCATGGGTTGCCAGGGATCAGAGGGGTGGGAGAGGATTGAGCATCCCACAGTCTGCTCTTCTCTCCCAGGGGGTGGAGGAGCCGGTTGACTCGGCCTTTGACTGTCACCTGCTGGCGGTCCAGTGGTAGTGTCAGCAAATGAGCATCTCAAGGGAGGGGCCGCAGTTCCACAGGATGTGTGCACCTCTGTACGCATGTTGTGACATGCTGCTGTGGCAGAGGCACCTGGGAGAAAATGTAAGAGGGACCTGAAGGTGGACCACTGCCTTGCGCAGCTCCCTGGAGCCACGCCACCACCTGTACACCTAGACAGCTCTGGATCATGGACCTGGGGTGGGGGTGGCCCTCCCCCTTCCAACCCCGCCACGGGGGGAAGCTGTGGAGGACCCACTCTAGGTAGGTCCAGGAGACATGAATCCTGGTCAGGGGGAGGTGGGGAGAGGTGCAGGGTTCTCCAGAGGGTTAAAAAGCTATATGTAAAAAGAAAAAAAAGGGAAACGTGAGGCAGTGGCTCTCATAATGTTGCACACATCATTAAACACGGAGATGGCAGCTCAGAGCACTACAAAGTAGTACCTTATTTCTGTGGCATTTAATTTTGCTGTTGTATTATTGAGGATTATGAATTTCAGCTTAAAAGTTTAAGTTTTTAGTGTGACAGCACCTCCTGTATGTGAGCAGCACCTTTACCATGAGGACGGGGGTGTATGTAAGTGGAAAAATTAGGCGGTTCTCTGTCATGTGGGACAGCTGAGAGGTACAAGGGTGCAGCAAGAAGCAATAAAGTCTAAGAGGTGTGCTAGATCTATTGTGAGGTGTCAGAGAGAACAGCGTGTTAGTGAGGAATGATGATAATCAGCAACCCCCCCCCCCAACCAAAAAAGAACAGCATAAATAAAAGATATTCTACTGTGACACAGCAGCCATGGAACTAACATTTTGATGATGTGGTGGCTGTGGAACTAATATTGTTTTTACAGTATGTGTATAATACTAAATACTGAGCAAATATTAACTTTGCCTGCATCAAATAGCGAGCTGAAGGGACCTGGGTTAATATTTACCCTGAGGAACAATCAGTCATGCTAATGACTGAAAGGCTTATCAAGCCATAATCATCTGCTTTTGACACCACAACCTGTTGCCATTGAAATGCTTTCAATATCAAAAGCAGAAGCTATGACTTCACGATGGGTATATGTAGCAGGAGCAGATGAAGTCTAAGGGGTAAAGAGTCTGTTTGCATGAAAATGTCTTTAGAAATAAAGAATGGATAACAAATAATGCGCCTTTCCGCATTCATGGCTTTGGTTTCCAAACTGTTAACTGTTAAAAAAGAGAGACATTGCAGCTATATATGTAAGGTAAATGCTAGCACAGATTATTTTTTGTTCATATACTTTAAAATACGTCAGATTCGCATATGAATGAGGTTATATCCATGGCTCGGCTCCGTGGACACGCGGGGTCATCGACTGGTGGCTTTCCAAGGCAGACCGCTTGAGATTTATTCTTACATGGAAAAAAAATTATTACCAAGAAGTTTTATTTAAATCCTGGGGCATTTCAGTACAGCATGTTTGAAGGCATTATAACGTAAAGATGCTAACTGAAACAAAATCTGCCGCAGTTAAAAAAAAGGCTGTCGGTGTCCCTTTAACTCGGTCCTTCTGAGGCAGCCATTTATAAGCAGCTGACTGTTTGGACTTCTAAAAACCTTTACTGCCCCCACTTTACTACCCTCCACTCTTTGGTAAGGGCCCAGCCATATCAAAACCGATCCTTTTAAAGGGGAACATTCAGTACGGAGACCCACACCCAAGTGTGGAGCTGGTCTCAATCTGCACTTTGTGTGCAAAAGCATTTTTTTTTTAACTTACTGTTTACTGTAGTATACTAAGTAGACTGTATACAGTTGGTGTGAGAATTTTTACTGGAAGATAACTCTGTTTAGCTTACTACTTTAGATTCAGATAAATGTTTATCGGGATCTAAGGGATGTCACAATAATAACGCACTGTTCTGCAAATAAGCAAGACACAGGGACCCTCAAGATGCTGCCAGCACTACTTTCCATTCAAACCAGACATTTTTTATTTATTTATTTTGTTTTTGTTTACCGGGTAGGTGCGCTAGCCAAAGAAATTACTATTTTCAGGCACGACCCAGGAGGTTACAGAGTGGAATTATGTAAAACACAGAAACAAAACAAGGATTTACAGTAAAAATATAAGCAAGGTACAAAACAGTGTGATTCATGGCAAAACATGCAACTTGTTGGCAGGTGCAGGACATAGCTCACATATTTGCAAGGAATTATCATGATGCAAAGTTTGACAAGAGGTTCATTGAAAACAAACAACCACATACTTGCAAGGAACTATCAGGTATAATGAGCAGGGAAAATGACAAAATAACATACGATAGGCAGATCCTTAGGGGAGAAACATATTCACACGGTTTTGGTGATGGGGACATTTGAAAATAGTTTAATTCTCCTGAAAATGAAATACTGTAAGGATGTATGCACCCATTTTTATTGTGACATCCCTTAGATTAATTGCATAAGAATAGAAACACACTCTTTGTCTTCAGAAAAAGGCCACTCTGTGTTATTGCATATTCTCCTGACACATACGCTATGTATACCTGATGGAAAACTATCTCCTTCATGCTTCGTGCTCCCATGCTGTGAAGGTAAAGCTGGAAGACTAAACTGTGATGCAGAGACTATATCCGTAAGTCTGTCAGCACAAAAGAGGATTTGCTTAGATAATATTGCTACAAAATGAGGTTTCCTACTACAGCATAAATGCTGTGCAGTTCTTTTTTTTTTTTTAACTTGTTGTTTCTGAAGTCCCCTCGCGCTGCCATCTGACGTTCCCCCTCGCCAACCAGGTATGAGGCCCCTCCCTTCAGCCCCCGACTTATCCCTCATAGCGGGGTGGGGAGACGCAAGCCCACCAGTCCGATCCAGTTCAAAGGAGGTGCCCTCCCGGTGGCGCTACAAGGGGGGCAGTCGTCATCTGTGGCGAGGACTCCCATTTTTCCATTTTCTCCACTGCATGGAGGGGTTTGCAGTGACGCCAGTGGAGGGAGTGCGCATGCATCTGCACTTGCTCCCTCCAGGCATCTGCCCCACCTCCATCCCTCTTCTGCAGCATTGGTGCACTGCCCCCCCCCCCCCAGTCTCCACTGGGGGCAGTTGAGCACCGACCACTGGCGACCCCCCCAGGAGAAAAACAGTCCTATGGATGCTCAATCCTTCTACAACCCTGCTAACCCCCGGCGGCCCGTGCTTATTCCCGAATACGGGTTGCTGGCGTAGTGCAAGGTAAGGCGTCCTGCACCTCAGCCCTCAGCGCCACTGGGATGGCTGTGATGTGTAGTTTTAATATTATAAAGGTGACATTTCCCTTTACCCACTAAATGAACTCCACGAGTGGACGACAGCTTGACTGCATTTACTCCCCCCCACGCATAAACACACCAGTGATTACAAGCTCTATGCTAATAGTGATAAAATAAGATAAATTGTCTATTGCTTTAACGAAAATGATTTGAAACATTTGACAGTGTTTCTTACAAATGTGTAAGATAATGAGAATAAGCCTGCATGTCTTCAACTAGTGCTGTAAACCGGGCGCTGCTGTGGAGTAAAAATAAATGGGAATTTTAAGTGCTGATCATGTGAATGTTGCTCCTGTGTAAGATTTTCAAAGAAGTGCTGCAGTGAACAGACTGATAGTGATTTGTGTAAACGAACTTCATCCTGCTGACAGCCCGATCAGTCCCAACCCCCCAGCACCACCATAATAACCATGACATGAAGGAAACTTCGGAAGTGAGTCCTGACGGCCCGCTGACAACTGCTCCCTTCCCACAGCAATAAAATATTGTAATGTAATTGCATTAAATGAAAGTGCACTTCGGAGGGCGTCAGAGCCTATTTTGCCAACAGCCTTCAACATGGCTGTATGCAGGGAAGGAGGGTGGTGGGGAGTAATCGCTGTTGCAATCTCCATGACAGCCTTTTGAGACGTGATTGTCACAGTCCACAGCAGAGATTACTTCAGAGAGCGTCCACCAGCCAGTGGAGGTAACAATAAAAAGTCCTGAATAAATTAGAAGATTTTTAAACTTCATGTTATCAACGGGCAGTTGTTACATTGCTGGCAGTATCAGTGTGAAAAACTCTCACACTAATTGTATAAACTGGCCATGTGATGACCTTACATAGAATATGGTATTTATCTACACTCTTTGTGTTTGACCTCCATGCACTCATTCGTGGCTGCGCCACTCGTGAAGTCACAGAGGTCAAACGTAACTCGTGTAGATAAATACTATATTCAATATAAGGCCATCACATAGCCCCTATGTTTCAGACTTGTTTGGCTGACTTGTAAGCTGACATTTTCTGTAACTACAAATCCCATAATCTCCTACAGCGGACATCAAAGGAGGACTGCGGCTGTAGGAGATTCAGTAGCCTGCTGTGCAAGTTAAGAGTTTTTACAAGCCCCCATCTATTGTTTGCTGGTCCCACTCTCATCCCTGGGCCAAGTACAGTCCCAGAGGATGATGGTTAACTCTGGGAGAACAGCAGGAATGAACATGCACTGCAGGGTATTGAAGCTCCCACTGCTGCAGCCCTGCTCTGATGTCTGCTTCATGGGATTCTGGGATTTCTGGTTATAGCAAATGTCAGCTTAGAAGTCAACAGAATCAGTCTGATACAATCTACTGTGCTGCAGTAAACAGTAAATAAACAAATAAAGTTTAGCAAACAAAGGGCAAATTGGGATCAGCCCTGTTCTTGGGTGTGAGGCTCTTAGTGCTGATTGTTCCCCTTTAAAGTGTGTTTACACTGTGTGCATTGCGATTAAAGGGTTCCTCTTTGTGCTTCTGGGGGCAACCGGTAGACAGTCGGGACAGGATAATTAGCTGCTTCTTTCCATTTTCCAGGCCAGATGAACTGAGTGAAGATGCTTTTCTCGGTTTTCTCTTTGCCCAAAATGACTGGCAAGAGGAAGGGTATGGGCCAACACCTCTTTTCTTTCTGACCAAGGGACTATTAACTGGTACCGTACAGTTCTTAGTTGGTTTTCAGGCTCCACCCAATACAAAATATCATTTTTCATTTCAAACCTGGAAAAATGTCTGGCTTTATGCCACTGTCCATTTAAGAGCTATGTTCTGATAAGCATGTTTAGTCATCCACTATTTGCTTTGGAATGCTGAGAGTAAGATTTTTTAGAACATACAGTCTGACCTCTGGGTGGGGCTGTTGACCTCCTGTTGAGATAGATGCACCCTCCCTATTTAGGGAAAAGTCAGTTAGGTGGCTGCAAACACAGCAAAAATGGACCAGAGCCAAAGAAGCAGAAAAGGATTACTCACCGAACGCGTAGCTCAGCTGCTTGGTGTCTGCCCAGAAGAAATCCACACACGCTGTGTCAGGATACCAAACTGTTTATCTGAGTAAAATCCAGCAGTGTAGATGCAGCAGACACCCTCCCTCGATGATCGGCCAAACATTTTCACTCAATACTAGTGCTTCTAGGGACATGGATATGTTGTTCTATCCACACTTGCTGGCAGGTTCCTTGCCGCTTTAAATCTTGCCGGAAGGTCTTCAAGCTGGCTCCTCCCACCCACCCAGGTGTTAAAACTCGCGGCTCCGCCCCATGACGCCAGATCTTCCTTACTGCTTGGAAGCTCAGGTTCCCTCCTTAGCGCTCTGCGTTTTAGGCCTGGATCCTAACTCTTCGGTTAAACAGAAACTCATACTTAAATTTTCTAGGCTTCGGTCTCTTTCTTCCTTCACGTCTGCGGTGGACAAATTGACTCCCAGATTGCAGTGGTGCCCTTGTGGGCAGAAGATGTCTCGGACCGATCCGCACTCCATGTGCGTTTGCTGCCTTAGGCTCGATAACGATCCGCAGGCCTGCGAATTGTGCAAGTCCTTCTCGGTCAACGTTCTCGAAGACCGTGCTGCCAGACTTCAACTTGGGCACCCCGAGAGACGTATTCCTCTGGTAAAGTCGAAGGAGGCCCGTTGGGCAGTGTCCACGGCTGCAGGCTCGGCTGAGAAACTTGAGCAAATGATCGCCCTTGAGGAGGAGGTGGCTCAGGCCGCATCATCTTCTTCCTTGGTCGTGGCATTTATCTCGCTCTCCTTGGGCTCCTCCTACTCTGCTTCTTTTAAGGAGCTTTGTCAGTCCCTCTCTACTAAAGGAGAGGGGCAGTCGGGACACTCCTCTCAGTCCAAGAAAAAGGACTCAAAAGGTAAGTCCCATCGTCGACGTTTGTGGGAGCGGGAAAGGTCCCCTTCCCTGGATAGTCGACACTCGACTTCGGTCGAGGTTGCGGCTAAGGCCACTGGCTTCACGGTGTCCCCATCAGGTCAGCCGGCCGAGACATCCATCGATGCAGTCGAGATTTTTCTCGACCCGTCGGAGAGGCTGTCGACTGGAGAAGCTGACAACCCTTCTTCACCGGTTACTCCGGTGGAAACCGAGGACTTGCCCATGCCTCCTGTGCCGGAGTCCCCGGTTAAGGTTCCTGAGCCAGGGGAGGAATGGGTTTCCCCCGCTCCCTCCCAGACCCACCCTCGGAAACACCGAGGGTCTCGGTCTCGGACCTCCTCTCGGTCCAGCCGGTCCCGCCGACTGCGGCGGTCTCGGTCTCGGCACCGAGGGAAGCGGCAGCGCCGCTCATCCTCGTCACTGTCCTCCTCGGAGATAGGCTCCGGCGCAAGTTGCGTCGGCACTACAAGGATCTGATGTGGCAGCGGCTTCTTTTGACCAGGAGCAAGCCGACTCCGTCGCCTTCCCCGGCCATTAAGTGGCTGTCACCTGAGCGGCCGGAAAAAAACCTCATGGTCATAGAGGAGCCGAAGCCGGCACCGGTTGTTCGGCCAAAACCAGCTGTACCGCCCATTGTGGTGGAACCCCCGACTCCACAACCAAAAACTGGGGCTCTGACCAAGGATTCTCGGTCGGGTCATGGGTTGCCCCATCGGTTGTCAGTAACCCTCACTCCCGATTGTCTTTGGCAGGTGGAGGGTGGCTCAGGCCCTCGGCAGCTGTTTGCAGACTCCTTGGAGTCTGACGATGGCGCTTCCCTGTTCTCCAGGCCTCTCGACCTGGAGCCCTCTGGGGGACAGTCGGTGGACGAGAGCCCATCCTCGTTCATGGGATTACTTCGGCTCATCTCAGAATCTACTGGGATGAAGCTCGAACCCGTGTCAAAGCGGGCCAAGTATCCCCTCACGGAGATACTGGACTGAGGGGATTCTCCTACAGAGGCCTTTCCTGTGGCCGAAGCCATTGTTGGCCTGGCCCTGGAGCTATGGCAGCGGCCGGCTTCTTGTCCTGCTCCCTCGGCCAGGATGGCCAGGAAGTATGCCGTTCCCACCGGTTCACTCTTCGGATTCTCGGAGCACCCCTCTGCGGAGTGGTTGGTGACCAACAGTGTTTTCCGGCGCTCCGGAAACGCTCGGGATGTGGACAAGCCACCCGACAAAGAGTCCAAGAAACTGGACTACTCCGGGTGTAAAGTTTACGCTGCGTCCTCCTTAGGCCTCCGTCAGGCCAGTTTGGCCATACTGATGGCACACTTTTCCCACGCCCTTTTGGGCTCCCTTGATGAGGTGATTCCTCATCTCCTGGCTGACCTCCAAACCACGGTCAAGCAGTTGCGGGATCAGGGAAGGGCGGTGGCAAAGCAACAGCTCCAAACTGCTCTCTACATTGGAGACTCTTGTGCCCGGTCAGTAGGGCCACAGTGGCCATGCGCCGCAGAGCTTGGCTACGGATCTCCACCTTCACGGCGGATGCCCAGCACAAGCTGCCAGACGTTCCCTTCCTGGGTACTGACTTGTTCGGTCCCGGGGTGGAGGGTCACTTGTAGAGGATCGAGAAGTCCAATGCCACCTTGGACTCGGTCACATCTGCCCAGAAGGACAAAGGCCTCCAGCAGCAACATAAGCCCTTTCGGCCTTCTGCCCCTGCGGCACATCAGGGCCAGCAGGCTTGCACTTGGCACCCCAAAGCCAAGCCTGCAGCTTCCTCCAGCAGGAAGCCGGGAGGAAAAGGCCCAGGAGGTACCTCGGCCGGTCCTTCCTCCAAGCCTGCCCAGTGACGGGTTGAGGGGTGTCACCCCCAGCCTTGTCACTCCCCCCGGGTTTCCCCCGTGGGGGGATGGCTCTGCCACTTCTTTTCTGCCTAGTCCACTATCACCATGGACCGCTAAGTGTTGGAAGTAGTAGGGAAAGTTCTGCCTCTGGAATTCGAGCAGGCCTCACCCTATCGGGCTGTTGCCCATGGGGGGCTATGGGGTTCGGAGCCTCTCTGTCGGCTCGTCGAGCCGACATTGCTCTGCTCCTCCAAAAGGAGGTGATCAGGAGGTAGCGGATCCTCCACCAGACCCAGGGTTTGTGTCCAGGTATTTCCTGGTCCCAAAACGGATGGGGGGCTGGCGCCCCATTCTAGACCTACACGACCTGAACAAGTTCCTAAGGTCCCGAACCATCAGGATGGTCACTCTGGCACAGATCATTCCATCCTTGGAACGAGGTGTGTGGTTCTGTTCTCTGGACCTCCAGGATGCATTCTTTCATGTCCCGATCTGTCCGTCCCGTTCCTTTGCTTCAGAGCGGAGGGGTCCCTTTACGAGTTCCGGGCCATGCCCTTCAGCCTGTCTCCAGCTCCCAGGTCTTCACCAACTGCATGGCAGTGGTGACAGCATTCCTGTGGCGCCGAAGGGTCCTGGTGTACCCTTACCTGGACGACTGGCTGATTGCAGCCCCCTCCAGGCTGGAGGTGGAGCGGTCCAGGGATCTGGCCCTCCAGGTCTGCTCTCAGATTGGCCTCCTCATCAACGAGGCCAAATTGGAACTTGTGCCAACGCAGGTGATTCAATTCATCGGGGCAGAGCTCGACTGTCTTCGAGCCAGAGCATGGCTCCCGGCGGACAGGGCCGATGTTCTCTCCTCTTTTGCCCAATTATTTCTGGTTGGGCAGTTGCGCCCTGCCCGGGACTTCCTGCGCTTCCTGGGCCTCATGGCGGCCTGCACCAGTGTGGTCCATTGGGCCCGCTGGCATATGCGTCCCCTTCAGTGGGGGCTGGCCCGCCAATGGTCACAGCGCTCCGGTCCTCTGGACCAGCCAGTGGCAGTGACCCAGGAGATGTGGAACACTCTCCAGTGGTGGATTGTTCCAGCTCATCTGCAGGAGGGCATCTGGTTTGTCCGCCCCGAGCTGATGGTCATTCTAATGACCGATGCCTCTGATGGGTTGGGGTGCCCATCTGGGGGAGCACAGAGCGCATGGCCTCTGGTCCCCTCAAGAGTCTCAATGCCACATCAACCTGCTGGGGCTTTGAGCAGTCCGACTAGCCCTCACCACCTTCGCTCCATTTGTATGCGGTCAAGTGGTCCAGGTCCAGACAGACAATACCATGACCACGTACTACCTAAACCGCCAGGGCGGGACGCACTCTTTGCCCCTATGCAAGGAAGCTCTCCGCACTTGGTCCCTCATGAGCGAACTGGAGGAGGATCTCCTAGCCATCCATGTCGCGTAAGCCTCCAACACTCTGGCCGATGCCCTAAGCCAGCTAGGTGCTGCATCTCATGAGTGGTCTCTCCTGCTGGAGGTAGTACACAATCTGTTCTCCCACTGGGGCATACCTCAGGTGGACCTGTTTGCCTCCAGGGATAATGCGAAGAGGCTGTTTCTTGCCCGCCCCCCTCAGCAGGGCTCGCTGCAGGGGGGATGCCTTCTCAAGGCCGTGGACCCCTGGCCTCTTCTGCGCCTTTCCCCCATATCCCTTGATCCACAAGGTGTTTCTCAAGGCAAAGAGGGACAAGGCGCAGGTGATTCTGGTAGCCCCAGTCTGGCCCCACTAGTTCTGGTATCCAGATCTCCTCAGCCTCCGCTCCAGGCTCCTGAGGCGGCTTCCAGCCCACCCGGACCTGATCTCAGTCAACCAGGGGAAGGTACTCCACCCGGACCTTCAATCCCTGCACCTGATGGCCTGGTTCCTGAGTGGCTAGAGTTCCAGGCCTTGGGTCTTTCCGGTGAGGTCCTCAGCGTTGTTGAGGCATCCCATAAGGAGTCGACCAGAAAATGTTATGCCTTCAAATGGAAGAGATTCTCTATTTGGTGTCAGAATAAGGGGTTGGACCCTTCCTCCTGCTCCTTGGCCAGCATTCTGGACTACTTATGGTCCCTTTCTCAGCAAGGGCTTCGGTTGTCGACTCTTAAGGTGCACCTGGCAGCCATCTCTACTGACCGGGCGTGGGCCAGAAAGCAGTTGGTGGCGCAGAAGAAGGTGGTCGGGCACTTTTTCAAAGGCCTTGATCACATATCCCCTCCGGTGTGAGAACCTCCACCTCCGTGAGATCTACTGCTGGTATTGGCTAAGCTCATGGGCTAGCCATTCGAACCGATGCACAGGTGTGACATCTCTCACCTTTCGTGGAAGACCACCTTCTTGGTGGCTATCACTTCAGCCAGAAGGATGGGAGAGCTCCAGGCGCTTTCCATCGAGTCTCCTTATTTGGTCTTCCACAGGGACAAGGTTGTCCTTCGCCCCCACCTGAAATTCCTTCTGAAGGTGGTGTCTGAGTTTCACCTTAACCAGGTGTTGACTCTGCCGGTGTTCTACCCCAATCACACCTCGGAGGCCGAATATAGGCCCCATACTCTGGACCCTAAAAGAGCACTCTCTTATTATAAGGAGCGGACGGCTGAAGTTCGGGGAGAGGTTTGCCAGCTGTTTGTCACCTACGCTGAAGCCGCACCTGGCAGACCTGCAGCCAAGCGGACGATAGGCAGGTGGGTCACCTCCTGCATATATCTCTGCTATAGGTTGGCGGGCATGGAGCCTCCCAGAGGGATAAGAGCTCATTCTACCCGCCATACCGCTGCTTTGGTGGCTGCTTCCAGGGACGTCCCTATCCAGGAAATCTGCAGGGCTGCTACCTGGAAGTCAGCACACACCTTCATTACCCACTCCACATCGACCTTGAGTCTCGCCGGGATGCTGGTTTTGGGACCTCTGTTCTCCAGTCCTTATTTCCTAAGTAGGGGTTGTGCGCCTTGCCTCCCTCCTCCTGGAGAACTGCTAGGAATCTGCCAGTAAGTGTGGATAGAACAACATATCCATGTCCCTAGAAATACAGGTTACTCACCTGTAACAGGAGTTCTAGGAATGGTATATGTTGTTCATCCACACAACCCACCTGACCTCCCCGGCTTCGACGCACAACCTGGCTTCCAGCGGGCTAAATCTGGCGTCATGGGGCGGAGCCGAGAGTTTTACTACCCGGGAGGGTGGGAGGAGCCTGCTTGAAGACCTTCCGGCAAGATTTAAAGTGGCAAGGAACCTGCCAGTAAGTGTGGATGAACAACATATACCATTCCTAGAACTCCTGTTACAGGTGAGTAACCTGTATTTTCTCAAGGCCTTGCTGGAGGGTGCCTGCTGCATCTACACCGTTGGATTTTACTCAGACAGTTTGGCATCCTGACACAGCCTCCCTATTTAGGGTCAACAGAGAGTCCTGACAGTCCCTTACTACTACTATTTACAAAAGAGAGGTGCCTTTTTTCTCTCCTCATTTTTGACCTCCGGATTTCTTTTTCTTACTTTCGGGGCCATAAAGCTTGGTAACAGAAAAAGGGGAAATGTTTTCTAACTCCTCCTGCTTGGGGTCATACTTTTTCTCAGTGTCTGTACATCCACTTTCAAGAGAGCAACAAAACCTTCCCAATCCCGGCCTAACAGTATGAGCCAGGGCAGTGTTTTGCACCCACACCCCCCTTTTTAAGACCTGACCTTATTACCAACTCTTATCCAGACCAGGGCTGTGGGGTATTTTTGGGTGTCCCTGTGTACACTGGAAATACCAGTTGGATCTGTCCACCACATACTCTTTAACCAGCATTTATCCACGCCCCAGCTCTACTAAAGCCATCACCTTTTGGCCCCTGATATATACAGGGCCTACATAGGGATTTTTAACTTGAGAATCCCTTTTATCTTCAATTTATACTTTCTTGCCCATTTTTGCTCCCAACCTAACCCCATCCGGAGCAACCCCCTATGCCCCATCCCTCAGTTTCCTTAGGACTTACCTTTAGTTCAGTGTCTTCTGCCACAGAACTGTCAGTGGAGTTGCCCAGTCACTGAAGTGGGGCCTGCAGGGGACCAGGTCATCATGCAGCAGCAGTCAGTCGTTTTCTGCTGTTTTCTTCCCTTAGGGAAGCCATAGGGATGCAGTGACATGATGTGTGAGCTCCCCCACTACAGAGACGCCCCTTGGTGTCTGTGTTTCTGGTCCCTTCTCCATATGGTCCTGATGCACTGCCATCCAGATTCCTCCTGGTGGCAGCTTAGCAGCCAGATACATTTGCCTCCCTCCCTCCCTGAGGAGGAGAGCTGACCAAGGGACACACAATCCTTCGTCCCCTGGCCAGCCTTCGAGGGACCTGAGCCTGTACCTGAACCTGGGTCTCTAGCGCAGCAGGTGGTAGCTGTACTGCTGTGCTACTGGCAGGCTTGGGAATCCCCTTTATAAGTGCCCATGCTACATACTACATTGTCACAGTCTATGCTGCTACAATACCTGCAGAAATGCTCTAGCTTACTTCTGCAAAAACTGTATCTAGTTTAGGTTTGACCAGAGATTGGAGGCTTAGGACTGGGGTTGTTATTCTAGGTCTTGGTTTTGCATGTCTGGGCTGTGGAGGGGTAGCCAGTTTTTTACTCTACAGGCCACTTACACTTCACATTCTGTCTAGTCCTAACCTCCCCAATGTGCCTTCTCCCCTCTTCTGTAGTATTCATCCCCTCGAGACGATAACCAAAATGCTCTCTTCTTTGGCTTTAGTAATTATTCGACTTCCACAAACTTTTCGTTGAGTTTCACTGGTGCTGGCTACCAGAGAGGTCTGTTCATACTGGTTTACTGAGTCATGTACTTGATGCGGCAAGATAACCCAGTACTGTTCAACACAGTTAAGTCCTGGATGTCCTCCTTGGAGCATACTCTGGTTTCAGCCACCAAGTGGCTAAGTTCTTTATGTATTTAGTTTTTGTTTACGTGCTAAGAGCACTAGATAAACAGTGCCTGTTTCATGCACAACTAGGCAGAATACTGGACTGCCGTTACAAAAGCAGCAATTACAGTATACTGTACGTCTAGAACAAAGCAGAGAAAGTAGAATGGAAACAATAATTAGAACAGTACAGTATGGCGAAAGAAAAATGAGCAGTATATGAGATGCAACAGCAATCAAAAGGGTAACGAGAAACAATAAATATGTCACATAAAAGACAGTAGTATAAATATTTGCAGTTACAGACAAAACAGCCCTAGCAGACTGTGCATCAGGGATCACAAAGTAGAGTGCAATAACTCAAAGAGAAATGACATTACACGACAACCCAATGGTGTAGCAGCAGTCACAAGAACAATAGATACAAGATTACATCAGCCAGAATAACAACACTATGTACATACCCAAGTATATAATGTCAGCAAGTAATTCATTTGATTACTCTTAAAGGGCAAATGGATGGGAACAGCGTATCTTGGTAGGAAGGGAGTTCAAGCAAATAAGAGCAGAGCAGAAGGCCTGTGACACATCTTCGTAGAGCATTTCAGGACCAAAAGAAGTGACTTCTCAGAAGATTTGAAAGGGTGGGAATTTAAGGCCAACCAAGTAGATCAACCAAGGGAGCAGGGACTTGCGATCGCATACGTTTATCAGTGAAGGACCCCCAACTCAAAAAAGTGGCAAAAGGAGAAACCCAGCCCAGTTTGGAGTACAGAATACAATGATTAGTGAGTCAGTTTGATGCAAGAGCAAAGCAACACACATTATTGTTAGTGAAATCCCATGTAGCCAGTTTACATTTGGAGACATTATGGAAAACTAGTAGGTCATAGTTCTAGCTAGACATTAGGATACCATTCGTAGTTGCCAAATGAGCTTTGGGAGTTAGATTATGTCATATTCTATAGGCAAGGATAAGTTTATAATGAACGTTATTAGAAATGGTAGGAATATGTTGAGAAACATCGAATGTGGCATCCAAAGTAACCCCTGAATATTTAAAGTGGGTGATTATAATTGAGTAAAACTAGCCTTGAGCGTAGGACTAGAACCAACCAGCATAGATTGGGTCTTGGAAGAATTTAAGTGCAGCTTGTTGACAGAAAGTCAACACTGTACTTTCGGAAAGTCAGAATACAGTGAGTTATTTAAGTCAACCAAGCAGTGAGAAGACTAGTAAAGGACAAGATAGTCAGCATACAATAAAGAGGAACACAAGGAAGAAAGAGGGAGGGTCTTTTTGTTTTGTTTTTTTCTTTTTGAACATAGTTTTTCCACCGCTCTGGCCAGGCAGGGGCCACCTTTCACCCCAGCCAGCTTGCCCATATACCATCCGGTTGAGAACCTGCCACCTATCCGGTCGGGACCACCAGCCCACCCGCAACGCACCACTGTGCTTCCCCCACAACTTAACCCTCAGGGCCTGGTATGCCTTTAGCTCCACAACTTTTCTTCCCCACTGTCCTTCTGGCCAACCATGGGTGAGGTGAAGACTGGAGGTATCCCTGGAGGAAGGTGACTCGGTTCTGGTGGTGGACAGGCTGAGGCTTCATCCTCCCTGTCCTGCACCTTGTTTTCCCATTTTCCTTGTCCCACCCACTCCTCTGGGAGCATGCAGTGGGATTGGTTGTTGGCAGAGCCATCACAGCCAGTCTGTGTGTTCAGTTGTGAGGGCCCCTCCTAGTCCGTTGCTGAACCCCTGCACTGCTACCTGTGGTCTCCCAGGTGGCAGTAGAGCAGTGGGTTCCAACACCCTTCTTCCTTCCCTGGAGGAGGAGAGCATCCTGTGGGATGTGTGATCCTACCTCCCCTCGGTGGGCCTTCTTATAGCCCGGGCTCGTTCCCAAACCCGGTTCATCGGCACCATGAGCACTATGCTGGCGGGCAGCACAAGGAGAGATTGTTGATAAAAAGGGATACAAACAAGGGATGAAGAATCAAACCTTGGGGAACACCAACACTGGAAATAGTTGAGGCAATTGACCGCGATTGCAGAGATAGCTGTTAAGCAGGTTAGAGCAGGCAGGGAGATACTCAAGGCAAGTAACTTGGAGCACAGAAGGGAATGATCAGTGTGGTTGAAAGCTTTAGTTAAGTCAACAAACACAGCTTCTGTCAGTTGACCTCCATCAGTTGCACTGCAAATATTGTTGGTGAGCTTTGCAAGTGTGGTGGATTTGCTATGACCCTTTCTGAATCCATGTTAGGCAAGGACAGATCTCCTGGGTTACTAGTCTGGGGCATGTCCCAACAGCGAAGTTGAGCATAGTGAACTTTCTTCTAAAGCTTTACTTTGTGATGTTGATTTGATCCAGAATAGCTGTCTGCACCTTGCTGTATCATTGGGCTTGTGTCATCATTGAGGGTTTGGTATGAATCCTGGACCTCCTTGCTATGCCATTGTTCTGAATCATCCTTAAGGGCATGGTATGCAGCCTGGGCCTCCTTGGTTGAGTACGGTGCTGCTGGAGTGGCTCAGCTCTCATGGGGCCATGCTGCTGCTCTGACAGTGTGTTCAAAGGTTGTGATGGTGAGCTCTGGAACCTCCTCCGTTTCCCATTTGTGTCAATGCCACAGGGAGTCCAGGCCTGGGAGCTGGGCTCAGATTCCTTGTTGCTTCTTTTGTGCTGGCAGTACCTGCATCATGAACTCTTGCTGCTGCTGCTCTCTCTGGGCCTGTTGCTATGTTTGCTGGGCCATCCAGACTCTGGAGCTGAGACTGTTGCACCTCCTGTTCTACCATACATTTCAACAGTTCTCCATCTTACCACTAGTGGCAGAAAGGGAGTTCAAATCCCACTCTATCACCACACAAGACAATAACATAGCTGGGTTGGTTTGGTGTCCTTCAGAGACTATTTGACGTTTTTTGTCTACACGATGTTTTCAGTTTTTTTTACTTTTATTTAATGCTTATGCAATGAATACTACATGCATGAAAAAACAGTACCTAGGTCAAAGCCCCCGGAATAATACCGTACAACATCCATACAATAAAAGGAAGAATAAACAAGAAATGTCGTCTGGCATTAGTAAGGGACCACATTTCTATCAAAGGAGTATAAGTCCAGCTAGGTGAAGCCATAGAAAAGTATGCTGTCATCCAAAATAGCACATTGAAGCAGGGACAGCTCTAGATAGATAGGGAGGAAAGGGAAAAAGTTGTAGCCTGCCCAGAAATTACCCACTTTCCACTCGACAGCAAGTCCATTGCGGTTTTCCAGGTACATAGCAATAGCTAAAAGATGGAAAAGTGAATAACAGTAACATATTGTTTCTTGACTCGTTTCTTATTTTTTTATCCTCCTTACTTGCACCGATGCTTCACTCATTCAGAGCCCCTCAAGCCTTCACAATGTCCCTTGGCGCCCCCAGGAGTCTGCTCCCAGGGTGACCGTCCGCTCAAAGGTCGCTAGGTACCCGGTATACCCCCAGAAGCGAGGAAGAACTCCCTAACCTTCTCCCAAACACGGTGGAGCGGGTGAACACAGTGGAGTCTGCCCGGTGTGCGCTGGTGGCGTAGTCCAGTGGTGGAGGGTCATCACCTAGGAGTGATGGGCTCCATTTTCCTCCTTTTTCTGGTGAGCCCATACACCTCAGTCGCTGGCATGCTAGGAGAGCCAATTGGGAGGCATGTGTTGAGACACAACTCCTCCCCAAGGCTCTTGGCTGACGCTGCCCCTCCCGATGTGTGTCCCGACCTGCATTGCCAATCCTGGGTTCACCCAGGAGATGATGATAAAGCAGCCGGACAGACCAGCAGCCCCAGAGGAGAGCCACCATTGGGGCTCAATCTCTCTCTCTCTCTCCCTGCCGGCCCCGGTGCTTCGAGTCGATCACCAAGCAAGAAGCGGTATGGAGGCGAGGTGTGGCGTCCAACGCCTCAACCCTCAGCGCCACCGGGACGGCGAATTGTTTCTCATTTTGATTCAAATTTTTTACACCAATGTTACTTATGGGTACCCTTATTGAAAAGTCCCTTCAGAATAGGGAAAACTCCCCCCAGTCAAGCTCCTCAGTATGAGGACTGGCATTCGGGAACTTAGGTCCTCCTCTCAATGTCTCCTTGTATATCCCCAGACACCAACTGAGATGGGTCAGAAAGCCTTCTCCCTTGCAGCCACTGGATTATGGGTTGGATTACCAGTCTCATTTCACTTACTGGGCACTTACCCACTCTTCAAAACATGTTTTAATATTGCCCTTTTAACCACCGCTGTTTGCAAGTGCCGTACCTGACCTGGGATAGGGGCAGTTCCTGTACCTGGCCTCTGACTGCTGGTCATGTTTTCAAAGCAGTTATACATTAGAAGGCTCATTGCCTATTAATTTGAGCTATATAACTACTTGTTAGCTGCTGGAGTTACCCTTCCCAGCTGTTAGTTTGTTGCACCACTGGCCTGTGTTTTAACTGGTTGCCTCCCTGTTATGTGTCGCGTATTGCATTCACTGTATGACTATTTTGTTTCTACCTGTGCTAATTGTTATATTTAATGCTTGGACTGTACTGTATGTGCCATGTTGAATTGTACGTTGCTTCGACTGTACTGTATATGTCATCTAGGTGTTCCAGGTCTTACCTGCAAATGGTCCCTCTGGCAAGTATACCTACTGGTTATCAAATAAGTAAACAAAATCTAAAAAAACTAAACCCGTGGATATAATTTGACCCATGTTTTAAAACCCCTAGTGCTTTCACTGCATCCAAGTCTGTTAGCCGGTCCTCCCTGCTCCTCGCAGGATTAGAAATAAAGGTGGAGGGCCGAAACGAAAAAGGAAATGGCAGAACTTGATATAGATTGCCTGGGCTCAATGAAGATGAATTTGAACCTGCACTCTAAGGCTAGCCAATAGTTGCTGTGCAGGGGGAGAACATTAATGAGGTTAATTTTATAAAAGTTGAAACGTTCTATGTTTAACATTATTCAAAATGGTTGCCACGAGCTGAATGCGTTAATGGATAAAGAGGAAATATGATGGGTATAAAACCTACAAGTAAGCAAAAGTCTTCACAGCCAGCAGAGCCCAACTGCATAATTCAGTTACATTCAAATGTATAAGGACAAACCTCGTCAGCTGGTAAACAACACTGCAGGAAACATAATACTAAAAATCAATCCAGAACATCTTCTTGCTCTAAGTTAGCGTCCTTACTCTGATACTCTTCAGCAAAGGCCATTGCTGTCTTCGGGTCCATGAAAACGTGGGTCTTATTCTGAAATCTGACTTGCAAACATGTAAAGAACAGCTGTACTTCCATACAGTTCTCCAGTAAAATCTTTTTAACTGCTTGAGGCCCTTTATTACAATTCTGTGTTTGGGTGGGAACATCGGGGACAAGGGCCAGTCTACTTCCCTTCCAGACAATGTTCCCTTTATCTCTGGCCACTGCAGTAAGGCATTTCTAGCTTCTGGAAAACAGAACATGGCAATGGCAGTCAGTAGTTGCTGCGAGATCCATTCCCTAGGCCTGGACCAACTTGGTATTGTAAAAGCCTTCCCAGTCTTTACCCCAGCAGTAGACGCAAGCAAGTTGAGATCAGTAAAAACTAATCAAGTGCTGGTACCAATTCTAAATGACTTATGAGTCGCGGGCAGAAATCCCACCACCCTGTTATTCTGACACGTCGTATTCTAGCATTTCAACCTTGGGGTAGCGAAACGTTGTGTCTTTAACTAGCATTACATTCACCGCAACTTACTTCTGTGCTCCAGCATTCACTTCAGTGATCATCGCTTTGTTTTCAGAAATGTAGTTTTTAAAGTTTAGTAAGTGTAGCTGTAACCATGGCTAAGCACTTATTCAACTCCTCACCAGTATAGATTGAACTTTGGTGAGCATTGCCATGCTCTGCACTGATGACATCGTCAGTTGAGACTCCCTTCTGTGAAGGCCCAGACTTCTTTGGACCAGCCACCAAAGAAAAGTAAGCCTCCACGCTTTATGCTGCTTGCTTCTGGTTTATTTTTTGGTGCCATTTCATCACACGTCACACACACAGTACCTGATTCCAACACAAAAATCTGAAGTTTGATGGTAAATAAAGTGTTTAATTAGAAGTATGACAAAAGACACTGAGAGCTCCAAATTATTGCTGCCACTCTGCTGGCTGCTCAACAGAACCTGCCCTTTTTTAAAACCTTTGCTTTTTGCCCCCTGCCAGTCTCTGGTATCTGCAATCACCATCCTCCACTGAACTATGGTTTATCCCCAGGCTGGAATGGGGTTGGGAAGGATTTACCAGAGTCTCTTGGTTTCGTTAGGAGGCATGGCCAGTGGTGGTGGTGTGGGACCCGGATATATTGGTGTCCTTTGTTGTGGGTGTTAGGGCCATTTTTTGTGTTTCTCCCTGCCCTCTGGAATATCGGCATGCTAGGGGTGCAGTGCTGGAGGATGCTCAATGGTGTACCTTCATTGTGCCCATGTGATGTCTTCCCTTCCATTCTGCCTGACGCTACAGTACCTCCTATGATCAGCCAGGTGGCAGCACTGCAGCAAAGGCAGTAACCCACCCTCCCCAGAGAAGGCATTCTCTGGCATACTCAGTCCTTATCCCCTGGCCGACCCTTCAACGCGAGCTCGTTCCTGAACCTGGGTTGCGAGTGTCATAAGTGGTAGCCATACCGCTATACCGACAGGCCAGCATTAAACATTTCAGTTTTAAAGAAAAATCCTCTTTACTTTAGCTTGTAACATAGTTCATTTTAAGAAAGATGAGGTATTCTGTGAGCATACAGAATAATGCTTAACTCCAGCAAAAATAAGGTCGGCTCCTTTCTTTGTCCCTGTTATGCAGTATTTCAGTTTACTCTGCCAGAATCCAAATCAGTCCTTCCTAGGCAGCCTGCTTAAACCCCACTCAGGTGGGTCCAGTCAGCGCTTTCCCTTCCCTCAAGACAATTCAGGAGTGCAAGCATGCACTGCAGCTCCTTGTATTAAAGGGGCAAGGCCAAAATGAAAATGGTTTGCATGCTGACGTTTCCCCTTTCTCCCTGCCAGTGCTTGTAACTTGGGGATGGGGTGTGTGTAACAGGAGTTGGGGGATATACACTCCCTCACAGGACCTCTGAATTAGACACAGTATTCCAGATGTGGTCTCAGTGATCTCTGCAGGGGCATTATCACCCCCCCAATCTACTAGTAATCCCTATCCTTGGGCACCACAATTCTGTTAATATTCCTCCCATATACCCTGTTGTACTGAGATGTCGGCTTTATTTATTACTGCTGATCACCACCACCCCGGGTCTCTTTCTCCTCTTCCTTGCTCTCTACCCTGTGCCGAATCAATATAGTACACTAGCAGATCCGGCCCCCCCCCGTTCTTATCACCTTGTACTTTTTAGCATTAACTTTCAGCTGCCAAATACTAGACCACTTCTTCAGTCTCCTCACATCCCATCTCATAATGTTAATCCCTTCTTCACTGATGACCCTGCCACAGAATGTGGTAAATCTGTGAACAAACTCACCCTGTCCTGGTTACCTTCTTCTATGTCACAGCTATATTAAACAAAAGTGGGCCTGGACTGACCCATGTGGTGCCCCACTAGTCACTATTCTCAGATAATTTTCCATTTAGAACCACCCTCTGTGTTTGTGTGTTGGCCAGTTTTGATTTTCAGTCCTGTGCTTATCCACGTCACCGACAAACTGGCCCCATCTGGCCAGTCCCCTCCCAATGCCATTACATGCCTTCCCTAGCACCTCATCAGCCTCCATGTTCTCCCCAAGGCATACCTCTCACATCAGGGTCCCTGAAGAGCACAACTTCATCGACAGGGTCTGACTCCAGTTGTGGATGTGCTGACCTAGTCAGCGGTGCAGGGCCTGAGAGGATTTAACATCTTTCTACCAGTCAGGGTTTCTGCAGCAGTTTTATCCCAGCGTTGTCTGTGTGCAGTGAGGTGCATGCATTATTGGCAGCCCCTCTCCAGTGTGTACCTCCGCTCTACTACCATCCGGCTTCCGCCAGATGGCAGGTGAAAAGCAGAGGATGGAATCCCCTTCTCAATGGAGGAGAGCTGTCCTGTGGAACCAAGCAACTTAAGTCCATTCCTGAACCTGGGTCATCACAGTAGCGAGCGGGCAGGCCTACCGCTGTGCAGCCCAGCTAGCATTTTGCCAGTTCTTGATTCGGTTATTTCTTCCCTTAGCCCCAGGTTGCTTGGCTTCTTAACCCATCTCCTGTGGGGTGACAAATCGAAGGTTTTGCTAAAATCCAGCTACAGTATGTCCATTGTTCACTGCCTTGCCCATCTGCCATTTGTGTCACTACATTAAAAAGTATTTTAAAGAGCTAGTAGCGACACAAATGGCAAACAGAAACTGTTATTCATTTTTAAAAGAGGGCTGGCAGTATAGCTTAGAGGTTTGAGTAATGAGCGGTGAATGAGCTAGGTGCATCCAGCAGATGTCGGTTTGATTGCCACGGTCTCCACTTACATACTGTGTGACCCTGAGCAAGTCACTTAATCTCCTTAGTGCGCCCAGGTCGTCTCTGAAAACAGGCCTGGTGCGTCGTGGACCTTACCTGGCTACTAAAGAATTAAAAAAAAGTAGTTATTACTTTTTATTTCTGAAGTATTTTCCTTTTTCCTTATGTTCATAGAATGTTTTCTATCTGATAGTATTAGGTGTGATGTGAACAGCAGCACTTTACCTGGCAGCTGACCCTTCTAGTTCTGTTACTCTTTGTAGATCATCAGCATTGTGACTTCACTTATTGTGACATAACAAGTGACCAGTCTGGCAGAAGGTGCTTAGTTCTGCCCGAGTAGATGTGATGTCACAGTCAATGAGGTCATAGTGCTGATGCGGAGTGAAGAGGACTAGAGCTTGATGTGTCGGCCTCCAGGCAGAGTGCTGTTCGACACCGCATCACATCTGGTGCTGTTGGGTAGAATATGTCCTAACTAGCAAATGGGGAAAGAAAAAGTACCTGGGGTATAAAATGGGAACGTTGACTACTTTAAAAAGTTAATATTAATTTCAGGCAGTACCCTAGCTGTTAGTCTGACACAACCAGCCCTTAGTGAATCGCTGGTGGTTCCCATCCACTAAGCCCTCTTCGTCTAAGAATGCAACTGCCTCTCATTAATAGTTGTCTCTAAGAGTTTCCCATTACTGATGTCAGGCACTTGTAGTTTACTGGGTTTTCCTTATCAAGTTACAAACTCAAATGGGCAGACTAGGTGGGCCATAGGCCCTTATCTGCGGACACTGTCTATGTATCTGTGTACCTCCCTTGTGTAAGGGAACCCATTTGCCACCTGCTAGTCTCCAGGTACAGCACCTGCTGCTACTGATTTCTCGATAAAGGAATACCAGTGGCTTTGCAGCTGTTTATGTAAGCCTAATTTTCAAGCAACACAAATAAAATCCAATATTTACCCATGGGCAGCACAATTATAGAAACGAGGAGATGAATAGAGAAACACAGCAGCGTATTGAAACCCTCTGGGAGTATTGGCCAGCTGCAATAAGGGATCACTCGTACCCCATTTTTTTGCGTGCCCCTTGAGCATTCCTCAAGGAATTTGCCAATTTATTTTAAATGCAGAGTCTTGGTCACCTTGTCTTGCATTCTCAATGAGTTGGCAACCATTCATCAAACCAGATTCTTATATTAAGCTATTTGGCTACCAAGGTAATGAGACATGTCAGACTGCTAACTACAGACAAATAATTAGGGGAAAAAACATCTCATAAAACACAAATACAAGAAGTAAAATGATCAGTGAGAGGGAACCCAGATTCTTAGAAATATTCCAAAAGGAACAATTCAAGGGGCATTCTCTCAATAGATGGAAACGAGAAGCATCAGAAATTCTACCTTGTCTATACAATATACGAGGCAGCAAAGACTTTCAGTACTTTGCTAATCGGTCAATCAAAATCTTTATTTATCCAGGCGAACGTCGTTGTGAAATCTCATTTACAAGATAGACCTGGTTAGCTCTGGGTCAAATAATGGTACAGTGCATACAGAGATATTTACAATAGAGACAAATAATACAAGTAAATAACAATTAATACAAGTAAGTACTCAATGTTACATCAGTTGTATTGGTTCAGAGTGCTTCTGTAATATTTAAGGAGGACATAAGGTGAGACTTAGTAGGAGCTTCAGTATGGAGAAGTGATCAGCCGCTCGTATAGAGAGCTGACTCAAGCACAAAATTTCAAAAGTAGTGTAATCACACAGCATCACTAAATGTAACACTCTAAACAGAAGGGTAAGAGTCTTAACAGCCAGGGAGAAAAGTAATTAAAGCTCTTTTTGACAAATTTAGGCACGGAAATCAGGTTTATGCTTGGTTTAGAACGAACACAGGAGCACACTGCAGGAGCCAATCGGAAGCCAACGCCGAAGAGCGCTCACATTCCGATTGGATGGCTGCTGATGCCATGCATTGCTATTGGAGAGTCCGGGCTTAGGTTCTTAGGCAGCGGTAGAGGCAGCGCCGACCACCCAGTGCCAGGGTTTCTCATGCATATGGGCAGGGAGCCCGTGGAGAGCATATCCTCGGCAGGGGATGGAGGAAGGGGTCTGTATTAAATACTGGGCCATGGACAATGGAACATCTGTACCAGTGGGAGGACCAAAACAGCAGGACAACAGAAATGGGTATTTCTTTGGCACCTACAGACTGGCCCAACCACAAAAATTCAGAAAGGAGTGTAATCAAACAGAGTCCGAAATCTTGACACTCTAAACAGGAAAAAATAGAGGTCATAACTGTTAGTCAGTAAGTAAGTACAGCTCTTTTTCGTGCGAGTTTCAGGCAGAAAATCAGACTTTAGCTTAGTATTGAGGGAGACAGAGGAGCAGACTACAGGAGCCAATCAGACGCCAGAGCAGAAAAGCACTTGCGTTCTGATTGGTTGGCGGCAGTGCAGCATCTAGCTAGTAAGGAGTCCAGTTTAGGTGTCTCGGGCGGCGGCTATGTAAGCAACAACTGACCGGTATCCACGTTTCTAGTTCTAATGGGAATTATAAATCAGCATGCCCCACTAGTTAAAGCAGCAGTACAATGAAATTGGGTAAAAATTTGGACCCTGCACTTCCTTTACTAAAAAAAAAAAAAAAAAAGATTCCAGGCATCTTCTAGTTTTATTTGATATTAAAACGTTCTAGTTACACCAAAATGTGAGCATTTTATAAATGTTTTCATTTAGTTTCTTTCAAAAAAGGCCACCACATTTGGCATAGAAATAGTACTGAAGACCTGGCGAGGGTGAGGATTGAGAAAATTGTAAAAAAAAAGCTTCCGGTGTGCAGCACAGGAAGTATCTATAAAAGTAGATTTGACAGGTATGCTAATTAATTGTAGCTGAAACTAGCTTTTTGTGGGGGGTGGGGAACATTTTTGTTGCACTGCTGCTTTAAATGCAGGGTTAAAAAAGTATCCTGCTCGTGGTTTAATAGGGAATTAAGAGGCACTGAGGGATAGGGATTCTTACTGGACTGCAGCCAGGTGCAAGAAATCAGCTGCAGATTCGGACACTTCAGACAAAAAAAAAACGTGGAAACCAGTAAAATCCCCAGAGGCAGATTCAGCTGCTCCCTCCCTGCCCTGACAAATTTCAGTTGGAGCCAAACTCATTACTGAGAAGCAGTCTATAGTGGAGTAGTTAAATGCTCATTTTGCCTCCTTGGGTATGGCTTTTGACAACTCCCCAGCTGCATCCCATCCTTTCCCTAACGTGGCTCCCATGAGAAACCTCTGCAACATGCTAACTCGTTTAATCTTCTTAGTCACCTACTGGCAGGTCAAACTGCTCCTCAACACCAGAAAGTGCTGGCAATGATAGTCTGGGCTCCTTTTTCCTTAAGATAAAATACCCTCATCTCACAGCCCTATCACCCACCTTTTTGGCCTTTCTCTCCCATGTTACGGAAAACTGTACATACAGTATTATACCCCGTTAAAATCAGGTGATGCCAATAAACTTAACAACTACAGACCCACCTCTATTTTCTCCAGTTCTTGCAAAACTGCTCAAAAAGCTAGTAGATATGCATTTGTGAAAGTATCTTGACCAGATATCAGTACTCCACTGCAGTCTGGCTTCAGACCCAAGCATAGCACCATGTCTGTCCTGGCTAAGGTGATGAACAATGGACTTCATAAACTCCTCATAGGTGCTATCTTCCTTGATCTCAGTAGAGCATTCAACACTGTTGACCATCACACTTCTGCAAAAGCTTTACAATGTGGGGGCAAGTCCATCCTCCTTACAGTGGCTTTCCAGTTACTTAATTTGGCGACATCAGCAGGTAAAAGCTGAAGACCTCTTCTCCTCATATGCTGCTCTTCTTAGGGGTGTACCGCAGGGGGCAGGTCTAGGTCTCCTACTGTTTATGCTTTACATCTGTGATCTGGGTTGAGATTGCAGTGATGCCAGTCTACAGTTTTATGTGGAGGATATTGCACTGTATATTTCAAGCCCTACCATTTCACACTGTATACTTCGATCTCCACACTGACCTCCGTATGTTACAGCTTAACCTTTTCTGCTGTAAGTTGTTACTCAGTGCCAGTAAAACCAAAGTAATGTTTTTATCATTCAGCTCCCACCTTATGCTCCCCCTTTACTGTCAGATCTCTACTGGGTGACACTCTAGAGGTGGTGGATATTTACAAGCATCTGGCTTCATGGCTTGGCAGCAGATTGTCCTTCACTGCTCACACTGAGGTTTTATGTACGGAACTGCATATGGGGGGAGGGCGGGGCACTGCTGAGCAGCTGGTTGGAAGCAGCATTTTACTGGAGCTTCTGCCTGTTGCAATTTTATTTGAATTAAAAATTATCTATAGTGGGGCTTCCCAGGAACGAGTTGCAGCTAAAGATGTGTTGAGACTCTTGGGTATGGCGCTATGGCAAACAATCGGGGGCGACCACCACCTCCTTGGACCTTTTTGCTCCTAAATGATCGCAGCAGCACCGAGACGAGAGGTCTGTGTCTTAAGGGGAAGCCACGGCATTGGGTGAATCACATGGTGAGGGTGCTTCCCCTCTTTTGATTCAGGTGACCTTAAATCAACTAGTGAAAACAGTCCAAGATATTGATAAGAAACTGGACTCTCTCACACACCCAGAGTTTCGGCCCTCGAAACAAGGATGGACCACTGTGTACAGTCAGTCCAGAGATTGGAACTTTCGGTTATGAAGGCCTCCAATGCTACTGCAAAATTAATCAAAGAGAATACATTACTATGGCAGCGACTGGAGGTAGTTGAAAATCAGGCCAGGGAAAAGAACCTATGGGTATTGGGCCTTCCTGAGTTAGTGGAGGGAGAGGACTGCCTTGATTTTGCCAGAACTTTATTGCCAACAGTCTTGGGCCTTTTGGAGGATCCCTCCACTTTTGCTGGAGAAGGCCTTCTGTATTACTCCGAGGCAGGTTTCAACGGATACGGACCTTCCTGATTGTTTGTACAGGCATGGGCAATCGAGATCGGGTGCTTGCCCTTGCCAGATGGAGGAGAACTGTTAAATATGGGGACGCTAACCTACAGATATTTCCGGATCTAGCTTATGGTACCCGGCAAAGGAAGAAGACATTTGACGGCATTCGGAGCCGTTTAAGGCAGCATAAGATCCAACATCAACTACAGTTTCTCGCTAGATTGCATCTGACCTGGCAGGGGTGGCAGTGCCAATTCCATGATCCAGAAGACGTGGATAAGGTGCTGCAGTGCATTCTACAGGAGCTTGAGGAGGCGGAGGAGGGAGACGTCTCCTCGGGAAAGACTTAATCCTGCATCAGGGTATAGCCTTGAACCTGGAAGTTGAGTGTGTGATCTGGGGGCTGGCTTATGTACTGTCTGGCAGAGTTATGGAGTTTCCCTTTCCTTTTCTTTATTTGTTTTTTTTAATTTATTTATTAGATCATCGGTTTACAAACCTTTGAGTCATAGACCCATTTACAAAGGCACCTCGTCAAGAGAGCAATACACCACAGCAAACAAAACAGTACAGTACATAACACTTAGATTAAAAAGCAGCCAGTGTTACAGGCATTCACTGGTGGTATACGCTTGGTAATAGATAGATCACAGTAGTCATAATATAGGTACACGAGTACCACGTCAGGTGGCAACCAGAGATATTTTATTACAGTAGTCAGCAGATGTTGCCTGAGACCCCAGGTATATACAGCAAAAGTAGACAGGACAGACCCAGCCTTGGGGTGAAGATAAGGGGTAGGTGGGGGATTATGTGCAGTTGCAGCAGCGAGTGCTTGTCAGATGGCTTCTGAGGGAGACCTTGAAAGGACCAAGCTTAGTGGAGTCTGCTATGTTGGCTGGGAGGGAATTGAACCAGCAAGGAGCCTGATAGCTAAAGTATCTCTGAGCCATAGAGGTCCTTACCCTGGGGACAGTAAGGGAGGTTTTGACAGTACTGCGGGTGGAGACTGAGGGGGAGGCACGCTGCAGGGAGGTGGCGACCCCAGGGGTGGAGAGCCCTAGCAGGGTCTTTTTTACAAGAAGACAGGTTTGGAAGCAGAGTCTTTCTTCAAGGTTGAGCAAGTTGGTGGTGGAGTACAGAAGGCACGTATGGGTGCGCGTAGGGTCTCCCAGCAGTAGCCTACAGGCCTTGTTTATAGAGAGCTGAATTCTTGCAAGCGCAGTGTTGTCGGCAGCAGTATAGATGGGCAGCCCATAGTCTATTAGCGACAGGACAGAGGAGGTGATTGCCAATCTAAGGGTCTCTTGTGGTAGGCAGTCCCTATGGTGGTATAATAGTCCAATCCTGACATTGGTGGTAGCAGAAAGGGCATTGATATGGGAATGGAAGGAGAGTGCTGAATCAAAGGTAATGCCCAGGTACTTGTAGGTGGAAACCTGCTCAAAGGGGTTTAGTGTGCTAGGCAGTATCACGAGAGGGGCACCACTGGCTTTGCTTTGGCGACGTGAGAAGAGCATAACTTTGGTCTTTTTTATGTTCAGGACTAGCCTTCGTGATGTGAACCAATGCTCAGCTCCATCAAAAGCTTGTTGGAGGGTGGCCTGGAGTGTGTTGGGGTTGGGATCAGCAGCGAAGAGCACAGCGTCATCCGCGTAGAGGAGGATCTTACTAGGGCAGGTCAAGGGAAGGGAGTTGAGATAGAGACTGAAGAGGAGAGGGCTTAAAATGGAGCCCAGGGGAACCCCAGAGTGGACAGGTCGTGTGTCAGATAGGGTGCTATTGATTTTTACACACAGAGTTCTGGCAGAGAGGTAGCTGGTGAACCACGCAAGGGTGCCGGGGGAGAAACCAAGGCACCGGAGGAGGAGAGGATGGCAAACTGTGTCTCAGGCCTTGGAGAGGTCAATGAACATGGCACCGTCAGGACTTCCGGCATCAAGAGCAGAGTGCAGGAAGTTGGAGAATTCAAGTAGCGCAGTTGTGGTGCTGTGACCTGCACGAAAGCCATGCTGTTCAGGACACAGGATATTGTGCATGGCCAGGTATTCGGCAAGCTGGTTGGCAGCTACTTTTTCAAGGGGCCTTAGAGAGTGGGGGCAGGATGGAGATAGGTCGATAGTTACCTGGGGACGCTTGATCGCCGCTCTTTAGGATGGGAGTGATGATGGCGGTTTTCCATGTGCTGGAGAACTGCCCCAGGCACAGATTACGGTTGAGCAGCTTGGTAAGTGGGACCAGGATAGCATCCAATGTCAGACGAAGTAGCCTAGTGTCCAGTAGGTCGGTGCCGGGGTTGTTACTACTAATGGCTTTTTGCAGAAGGGGTCTAGCCTCCAACAGGGAAATGGTACGTAGGTAGAAAGGAGGTCTCTGGAGAGTGTTAAGGGGTGCTACTGGGATGGGTCAAAGAAGTTACTGGGCAGGACTGAACGGGTCTGAGAAAGTGTGGTTTAGGCAGTCTGCAATGCCAAGGGGGTCAGAGCAGACAGTGCCATTACAGGAGAGTTGAGAGGGGGGTGGGGAGCGGGATTTCCCATTCAGCTCCTTTACACTATCCCAAAAGTTTCTAGCCGACCCCCAGGAGGAGACAAGAGCGGACTGGTAGTACTGGGCTTTGGCCTCCGAATGGCCTAAGTACACGATATTGTGCTCAGCTGCCAGTCGCTTGCCTATCAGCTGGTTTGCTGTGACTCACGGGCAATGTGCCATAGGTTGTCTCTCATTTATATTGCAGCTGTTGATATTTACCCGACTTCTGCCAGCATATTGACCCTTTTTTGGAGGTTAGTGCATTCTGCAAGTTGTATTACCCAGCCCAGGCCACCTACTTGCCTGCTCTACTGAATTTCAAGTTTTGTTTTTTTTTTTTTTGGGGGCACCTACCCACATGGACAGTAAAGACTTTGTCCTGAATCTGGTCTGATGCTTTTGTGGCATGAATATTATTCCATTTCTTTTTAGCCTATAGCGCTTCAGCTGTTGATTTTCTCTGCACTGTTGTTTGGGGGGCCTCCATCTGAAGTTGCAGTTTAAAAGTTATCTGTATTAGGTGGGAGGACTGGAACTTATTGGGTTTAAACACATATATGTATAGTCTATTTGGGAGAATCGCCTTGTCTATAGTAACAAGATTATAGTAATTGCTGTTTGTTGGTGCATGACCTTGGCTGCAGCATTCCCCTTTAGTCTTCCTTAGCAGTGTGCTTGGAGTTAATAACAGCTTGTAACTTTCTTGGGTCTATCCCCCTATGTTGTAACACTTGGGGAGGTGTCTTATATGATGCTGTTAAGTGTATCAGTGTAAGGATATTGTATTGTTATCCTCCTGTGCAAATATTGTTTTGTAAGTTTTGCCTTGCAAAATTAATAAATACAAAAAAAAAAAGAAATTGCATGCTAGACTACAATTCTGCTACAGAAACGAGCTTCGTTTTTCTGCCGACGCCTGGAAATGACAGATTCAGTCTACATTTCTCCAGGTTATAGAGTATGTGGCTCTGATCTAGTAGCTGCTTTTCCATATTGTTTATCCAAATTGGATGTATGCTACCATATTGTTTATCCAGCCTGGATGTACTCGATCACAGGGCCCTTCGATTCATAACCAACTTGCCTCCTACAACTCATCACTACTCACTGTATGCCTTGATTGGTTGGTTGGACCGCTCGCACAATAAGACGATGAACAAATCAGTGTATGTGGTCATATAAGTTGCTGCTAAATGACCTGACACCCTGTATCGCAGATCTTTTTTCATAGAATTTACAGACTTTATGCCCTGAGAAGAAATAATCTCATTTTCTTGGATATTCTTAGCTGCATCACACTGCTTGGAAAATCTGCACTCAGCTGCGCTAAACCCACTGCCTGAAACAATCTACAAGTCTTTCGTAAGCTGGGGCACTGGTTAGCCTTAATGTTTTCAAAGCTCTCATTGTCGATCTCTCTACTGAAGTGTGTACTTGTGGCTAGACTACATCTATCATGCTCTCTGCATTACTATGGTAGGCTACTACCTATATGGCATATTAATAAGCAGTGTGAGATTTTCGTCCAGTCAGAGTGGAGAATCACCATACCTCTTACTGAGCATACAGATGCTACATCAAACAATATTCTCAACTTTCCTTTTCCACTTTCTCCTGCTGTCAGCTGCTGCTTGCTGCTCACTGTTCTGTTCCGCATTTGCCTCCCTCTAATGCGGTGCGATTTTGAAAATACTTAAGAAAATTAAAGAAATGCCCCCCTCAATTTTTTTTTTCTAAAACAAGCAGCAGGAAACTTAGTTTCATACCTTTCAACTGCTGTGAATTTTGCATAACGCCATGATTTTTATGCTCAAATGTACCCTTGCACCGCAGAGGTTTACTGATGGTTCTTAATAATGTTAGAACTATTTTTTAGACACGCAAACTACTGTTTTAAATCATTGAACTAACTTGATAGAAACATTCCTTAACACTAAGTACAAGGGACTCACTGTTTGTAGACATATTATTTAAAATAATAAAGTGCTACACATTCTGGCCATTTGCTCTGAATTTTGCAGCCCATAGCTATGGATTTTAATGTGAGAGGTTCAGCGTGTCCATAGTTTCATCAGTTGCCGCCCATTACCATATTAGAGTGACGTCCTGCATGTACCACTTCTCAGTATTACGAAGGGGGCAGAAAACTATAAACAAATAAAAATGCATTTTAAACAGTTAAGCTGACTTTTTTCTTGACAGAAAATCTTTGACTGCTTCATGATACATTAATATGTGTACTTGTTTTGTTTCTTACTGTACAAAAATGTTATCTCATGCTGTTTGCGCTGACAGAACCACTCTGCTTCAGTTTGCGGTCCTCTTCCCCAAACACCACAAGATTAACATTCTCATGCAGTAAGAAAAACACACAAGTATACATATTAATATATAACTCACCAAGTAAATACCACAATGCTGTGTGTATTCTCCATACACATTTTAATTTTTAACTCTATTGTAACCTGTTGTTACCCTGCTGTTCCTCGTGTATTCTTTGAAGTGACTTAATATGCTGTCCTACCCAAGACCTCCTTATGAATGAGCTTGCTCAAGAGAACCTTATCCAGGTATGGTAGAAGCCACTTAATTGGAATGCGGTTAATAGGGACATCCACTTTATTGGGATGTCCGGCTGGGAACTGATTAAGCGGCCATATTAACCTATGGAGCCTTTATTTGTGTTATTGGGACATCCCTGCCACCTAAACAGGATGACTGAGTGACCTTACCCATACATGTCCCTCTATTATCACTTGCTAATCCTTTACAGCAGTACTTCATTCTCACTATGCCCAGATCTATCCCTCTACAATCTCCTGCTAATCACCTCCTTCAGCCTTTCATTCTGTCTTCATACCATGCCAAGTAGCTGCGAATTGGTCTTTCAGTTTATCTTGGTAACTCAGCTCACTTCTGATCGCTGCCTATTCACAGCTTAGTTCCTTGCAGCAAGTTCCTCAACTCAGCAAGATCCCTTCACTGTCTCACTCTTACCCATCTTTCTCCTGGCTCATAAAATAAAGACGCATGCAGCAATTTGCAATGAGAGAAAAAAGGACTTTACAATGCAGCTGTAAACTCTAAGTTA
Source organism: Neoceratodus forsteri (assembly GCA_016271365.2). Lineage (NCBI taxonomy): Eukaryota > Metazoa > Chordata > Ceratodontiformes > Ceratodontidae > Neoceratodus > Neoceratodus forsteri. The sequence goes on from CM057450.1 coordinate 237,967,493, forward strand.
ATACACTACTAAACAGTAGTAAATAAATATAATGTGTTCCATATAATATAATTTAATATGGCTGTGTTTTAATATGGCAAATACAGCACCGTATTAAGTGTATAAATAGGGCAAAACAGCATGGTGTGTCACAGAAGCTTGAGACAATGGGTTTTGGTTAAATGGGATGGATACATAATCGGGACCAATAGCTTGACACCGGGGCAGCCCAATTAAGTGGCTTTTACTGTAATATAAATAAAAGCAAATTAGGATCAGTACAGTTATAATTATTGCAGTGTCAGTCGCTTGGCAGGTTGCCCACTCATCTCTAAGTCTGGAAGATCAGAAGGCTGTGGGTTCCATCCCCACACCCAGAACTTAGGTTAAATCCCAATACTGACACTGCAGTGCAGCATGAAGGGGATGCTGCACTCCTGAGGTGCCGTCCTTTGGATGAGACGTTGAACCGAAATCCCGTCTTCCTGGTCTGGTGGTTGTTCAGTTGGATGTTAAAGATCTCATTGCACTTCTTGAAAAGAGTATGGGAAATTTACAGTAGTACTTCATTCTTGCTGTGCCCAGATCTGTCCCTCTACCGTCGTCTGCCAATCACCTCATTCAGCCTTTCATTCTAGCTCCATACCATGCCAAGTATGGAGACCAAAATAAGGTATGTTGCCTCAGCCTTCGTGGACCTCACCAAGGCTTTTGATTAGGTGGACCAAAAAATGATTCTTAAAATGCTGTCAAAAGTCAACTTTTCTGATGATGACATTACCTGGATTGACACTTGTATATAGAAAAGGTTACAAAGAAATCCTGTATTGATGGTTTCTCTTCATATGAATGTCCAATTAGTTGTGGAGTCCTTCAAGGCTCCATTCGTGGTCCTCTCTTATTTTGGCATTTTATTAATTTTATTTAATCAATAATGCCTGTTGTCTTAATTTGGGAGCTACTCTCGACACCCACACCTGCTTGCTGTACACTGAAACTGGGTGGCTCCCACTCCATCTTAGAGGACAGTATCAAACCTGCCTACTTCTAATAAAAGCACTACTTGGACTGACATCCCCCACACTGGGCGGACACTTTAAGCTGGCTGTCCCAACGAAATGTACCTATAGTGCAGTCGCTGACAAGATGGTGATTCCCTTCAAAAGGACGAAACTTGCCCAGAACTCCATCCTGTATCAAGGTCCGAAATGGTACAATGAACTACCTGCTGTCCTCACTGATACTACCAAGATTTGTACCTTGAAAGCTGGGCTCAAATCTTTCCGTGGCTTAAAATGAATTGTACCTGCCTGTGCTAATGTGATGGTACTTTGCCCCCAGTTTTCCATTTACCTACCCCCTCTACATCTTTCAGCTATATACCACTTTTTTTCTTAACCTGCTCCCCTACCCCCAATTTACCTGACAATGGCCTCCCTTGGTTGAAAGCTCCACCTCTTCTCCCACCTCAGACAATGCCACCTGCCAACGCTAATGTGACAGTACCTCACCCCCAGTTTTCCATTTACCACCCCCCGCTACATTTTTCTGCTGTATACCACTTTTTTTCTTAACCCACTCCCCTACCCCAATTACCTGATGATGGCCTCAGTCAGTCAGTCAAAATCTTATTTATCCAGGCGAGCATCATTGAGCAAGGCTCATTTGCAAGAGGAACCTGGTTATAACAAGGTCAAGGTACAAAAGGAAAAAAACATGCACATATATATATATATATATATATATATATATATATAGACACACACACACACACACGTATACATATGGTGCAAAATATGCATATGCACAGGTCATGGTGCAAAGTAAAAGAGCTAAAACACGGGTGAACATATCCATAGAGAACCATATACCAATAGTAGATACACATACATAGCTACAGTAATGTTGAGCATATCTCTGCAGTTGCAGTGAACAGGAGCATCATGGTGAGGAAAAAGGAAGAGTTGGGGGGAGGAGTAATAACCAGTTCATTATGAACAGATTTTCGATTCCTTAGGAGTTCTCACTGGCAGTAAGCGGGATAGTATCAGGTGTACGAGGGGGGGAGGGACCACAGAGGGAGGCGGATAACTAGCTGGGATTAGGTGTTATAGGTAAGGAATGGAGGTTGACCTGTGTGAAGCTAAGAGGGCTGTCGAGCTCAGTCTGCCATCAGATATAGGGGATGTCCACCATGTAGGGGAAGGTGGTTAAAAGCTCCACCTCTCTCCCACCTCAGACGATGCCACCTTCAGCTGATTCCCCCCCCAACCCCCTCTTCTCTAATCAGTCTATCTGTTAATATTTACTAATTCGATGTGTATAAATTTAAATGTTACTATTACTGCCTGTGTATATGCTTCAATGTTTTTTCTCTTTTTTTTCCCCCTCTGTAAACCTTGTATTTTTGAAATGTTTAACACTGACGTGGAAACTTTGAAAATGAGTCCTTGACTCAAAGGTATTAATCCCAAACTGAAATAAATAAATAATTCTCTTTCTGACATCTATCACTCGACTGAACTAATTTTATATGCCGATGATGCTGTCCTTTTTTGTACTGGAAAGGAAATTTCAACCCTGGAAGAAAAATTGCAGAAAGATGGTAAGCTACATGCCTGGTTTCAAACCATAAATTAGCCCTTGCAGGGCCACGGGCTGATATCAGTCCAGAATTCCTATACATTCAGATGCCTTGGCATATTCTTAGATAGTCATCTTTCTTTTGAGCAGAATTGTTCCAATCTGATTGCCAAACCTCACCAGAGATTGGGCATGTTGTATCGTATGAATCGATTCCTATCATTAGAGACTAGACGATTACTGATTCACAGTTTTCTTTTTTTACTTACTGATTATGGTTCTATAATCTATTTATTTACTACTGATAAGATTTTTTCTAATCTCAGATCCACTTACTATAATATCATCCGTTTTGCCTCTGGATGCTCAAGACTGATGAGAAGGATCACTGTGAACTTTATAGGTCCCTTGACAACCTTTCTCTGGTTGATCAATTACATTTTGGACCATTGTTATTTTTGCATAAAATACACTTAGATCTTTTTCCTGATTGTATTACCAAGCTATTTTCCAAATTGTCTAATGCTTTTTTTTCACTAGGCTTCATAGTAGATTTTCCTTTCAAGTCCCCCCCTTTTTCATGCTGCTTTTGATCCCAACTCCCTTGCTTTTAATGCCACTAAATTATACAGTGAACTGCCTAGCTCTGTTGTAAATTGTACTACTGTTTTAGCCTTTAAAAAGTCTCTTCAAGGTTACTTAATTGTCAAATCAAACTGTGATTGTTTTAATTGATTTTATTGCTCTTACACCATTTGTAAATGTTTTGTAATCTCTGTTTTTATGTTATGTAACTGGACATTTGTGTAAATGGGCATTTTGCTGACAAGCCTTTCAGTATAAAATAAAACCAAATGAAACGAAATGAATTTTCCCAGAGTCCAGGCCAAATTTTCCCCATTCACTTAAAATACCACCAACAGCTTAATCTGGTTCAATCTCAGCTGGTTTCCATACAATATGTATTCCCTTCCCCATGAAGAGGCTGAAAATAGGTAGAATTTCCAACTCCTCCTTTCCTAGTCAACCAAAACTAAATAAATAAAACATTGTCCACAAGTAGAATAGTCCTTATTGAAACCTGGGGATTATCTTAAGTGACTCCCTAAAACAAACTCATCAAGATGTTGACCAGAAATTGTCCAGGCTTTCACATTCTCCTGTCTTCTCCATACTGGATGGCACCCCAATTGATATACGGTAGTCTCTGTCTTTAAATACCTCAGTGTGTGGCTAGATGGTAAGTTTGACTTCTCTGCCCACATTGATGCCATCCACGCCAAACTCCTCCCTAAACTAGGTGTTCTATCCAGCAACAAGGACTGCATGTCCCCCCAGGTCTGCTGGGAGTTGGTTACCAAAATGGTTCTCTCAGTCTTTGACTATTCAAGTTCCTGCAAGGAATAAACAAGGTAAACTAAGAGGAATGATTTAGCAGGAATGGAGGGTAGAAAACAAGGGGATATGTATGTAAACTGGTATGGGGGTGATTCAGGCAGGATGTGAGAAAGTTTTACTTTACAGAGAGAGTGGTTGAGCTGTGGAACAGCCTACCAGTAGAAGTCATGGGTGCAAAAACCATTAATAGGTTCATGCATGGCTGGAACTGAGTGAAGACCTTAATAGTTAATTGGGGTAGCAGTAAGCAGGGAGGGAGTAGGGTGGAGGCATGGGTGAAAACTCCATCTAGGCAGTAGGTCACAGGGTATAGTAGGGAAAAACTGGGAAGCCTAGATGAACCAGCGGCCTTTCTCTGCCAACACTGTTTGTGTTATTTTGGGGTATACAAGTTATAAAGATTCAGAACTGTGCACAGTAATTGACTAAAGATACATAGGTATTTACAGAGAGTTGCAGACTCATGTCAGTCAAGTCTGCTTGGTTTCTACCTAGGTCCTCACTGATCTAGCACTAGTTTGACCTCTAGTGGATCAATCTTGGACAAATCCCCATCCCCGTTAATGCAAATAATAATGCCTGTGTTGGAATATGGAAATATGGTGTGTCATTTTGTGGGTCAAACACATTTAAATACATTAGTCATATCATATAATCGATTTGGCAAGATTTGTCCTGAACTGTAGCTGTAATACTTATCATTGCATTTTGTATAAAGACCTAAACTGGGACAGTTTATCAGTATGATTTAAAAAACAATATTCAGTATTTATCTATAAAATAATAAATGGGATGGTTGATGGAAACATGGAATTGCCTTCTGTTAGTAAATATTATCCATATCTTTTAAGGGATGTAAAGCATAGAGGTTACACTTTTCCAAAAACTAATACAAGATATGGTACTATGACACTTGAGGCTCAGACTGCAAATATTTGGAATAATATTCCCCCTGAATTAAAGAAAGCTACTAAACTATCCCAGTTTAAATTAGGATTGAGCACTGTATTTTATGATGAATGTACTTGTTTTTAAAATGTGGATAAATGTGTTAGTAGTTCGTCTGATAGAGATTTTTGTCTTGTATAATGTCAAAACTTATTTATTAGTTTTATGTAGTCTGAATTTTTGTATGTTATATTGAATGTAATTTGTTCTTGACACAGGATAATTTTGAAAATAGGTCTATGACCTAAAGTTTGCTATCCTGTATAAAAATAAAAATGTTTACTACTACTACTACATTAGCTGCACACCCTGCCCCCCTCATTATTCTCAACAGTCCCACTGCAGGCCAGTCTGCTTTCTCATATAATTTCCACAGATGTGGCCACTGTTTCTCACTGTACCAACAATGTCTTCACTGCACCATGTCCTGCTCCCCGCAGATTTGGATGCGTCTCTCCGGGGCCCTGCAGAAGAAGAGGAATTCTGAGATCTCATACAGAGAGATTGTTAAAAACAGCTCCAACGAGGAGACCATCTGTGCCAAACAGGTAATTTGCTAATTCTCAGTGCCAGATTCGCGACAGCTTCCGTTGCGTATTCTAATTTCTGGGGAGCCAAAGATGCCCTGTTTCTCAGGTTCCAGCTGTTACTAGCAGCCTTAACTGTATATATTAATTGCTAGTGTCCACTGTTTCCTGTGATGCTTGCAGTGTGATGTGTCCCTCAGACACTTTATCTTACTTTTTAAGGCACTGTGTGTCTTGATTAGAGAAACTGGAAGGTATGGTGCCCTAGTATAGACATTCAGAATATATAGTACAGTGGGGGAGAGACATACTACAGTATTTCCCAGGTTTAACAAGGATTAGCATTTAGTTTGTCAAAACTGGTTTTGCACTGATGGAAAACTGCAAAGTAGGGTAGGCTTTGTAGACAGTGTGGTAGATGACACAGCTTGAAATGACCCCAGAATTGCCCTAAGTGGATTTGCAGGGAGATTCCAGAGTAGCAAGAAAACAGAAAGCTGATGTTTCTTAGTAGTACTTTATCATTGTCCCCCAGTACTGTTCTCCTGGGGGGATCTCTCTGCCTATGTGGAACTGACAGAAGAAGAGAGTCACAATGAATGTATGAGTTTCTATTTCTTAAAGCTTTTTATTTTTATTGTAGTACTAAATGTTTGTATAAGTTTGGTTTATGTGTTGAAAGTCAAATAAAATACCAGCCAACCGGTGGCGCTACTGCTCTCAACACCGACAATCTGGGTTTGGGATCGAGCCAGGGCGTTGGAAGGTCAGCCGGGGAATTGAGCATCCCATGGATGCTTCCAGGGAGGGGGTGATTTGTCACTCCACTGTTCTACCGCCACCTGGGTGATCACAAGTGGTAGTGCAGGAGAGAAGCATCAGTGTGGGGGCCTGGAGTGAGCATCGAGTTCATGGGGATGCATCAGCCTGCTGGCATCCTATGACGTGGCACGCTCCTGGTGGGATGAGACTGTGGGGAAAAATACGGGACTGGAAGGGCAGATGAAACCCCTGATGGCAGCCCACCATGCCTACCACCAGATCCACACCACCACTGACTGGGGACTCTCCATGTCTTCACCTCCGCTGTGCATGGCCAGATAGACAGCGGGGAAGATTGCCAAAGTGGCAAAGAGCAGCCCATCATTGGGGGGCAAGCGGAGAGCAGCACAGCAGTGCATTATGGGTGAGCCTGAGGCCCAGTCAGGTGAATGATTGGGTCGCAGTGGAACAGGAACCGGGATTGGCAGAGGGTGGAAGGAGGACTCAGCTGGTAACCCTGGGGTATAAACAGTGCTGGGGGGGGGGGAGTCAAATAAAATATGTTTAAAAAGAACAAAAGAAAGATGACGTTTCAAGACTAGCTGTTCATTATTTTTGCTCTGGTGAAATCTTTAAAAAATGAATTATTTTTTTAACTACAGTATTTGGCAGTCTCCTTACACTTAGATCTGGAGTCATTTCAAGTTGTATCTGTTTTTTTTTAGTTAGCATTTTAAAATGCTGCTGAAGGACCATTTTTACCTTTCAGTTTGGTGCACATCATCATGAGTTTTGTGGGGGGTTTTTTCTTCTATTTTCAGATTGAAAAGGATCTGCTGCGTACCATGCCTAGCAATGCCTGCTTCTCCAATATGAACAGCATCGGAGTGCCACGGTTACGACGGATTCTGCGCGGGCTGGCGTGGTTTTACCCAGATATTGGCTACTGTCAAGGAACCGGCATGGTAATAAGAGCAGTTGTATTTACTTGTTTATGTTTAAAGTGTGGCTTGGGATGCGATGGCAGTGAGAAATTATTACTAAGGGCTTGTGTTGTCCAGAGTTAGCTGTTTTTGTTTCTAAATAATGTTTTAACAAAACTAATTAAGTCACTTCTGTCTTGTAAGCAGAATTCTGCTTAAAGAAATGATTACTTACTTGTAACCATAGTTCACATCCACGCTTGGGTAGTCCTCCTCCATGCATGCTGTCACAGCAACAGTCTTCAAGCTTGACTCCTACTGCCACACAACCATGTGACCATCTGGCTCCACCCCACTGCACTCAAAGCTTTTCTTCCGATGGAAGGAACAGGTCTTCTCCTTCACAGCTCATTCTACTCACATTCCCGAAGCCTCACTCTTTGGAGGCCGAGCAAACGCTCCACATGCTAGATTTTCATGAGGCTCTGCTCTTTTACAAGGAGCCTACAGTGGGATTTTTTTTGTCTCAGCAGCTGTTCCTGATTTACCCTGGTGCTGCCCTAGGCAGACTGGCAGTGAGGCACATAACTGGCTGATGGATCATCTTCTGCCTCGCTGTATGTGGCAGGTTAAATGGGAAGAGTCACCTACAGGGTTGAAGTCAGACTTTGCTAGACATACTACTGCCTTTGTTGCTGCTGCCAGGTACATCCCCTTTTCTGAAGTATGTGGGGATACCACCTGGTTGAATGCGCACTCATTCATTTCCCGTTACAGCACCAACTTGAGCAGTCATTGTGATGCTTCTTTTGGGTCCTCAGTTCTCCAGTCTCTGTTTCACCCAATTTGGGGTGTGCACCTTGCCTCCTACTCGTACTAGGACTCTGCCTTAGTGTGGAAAGTGAACTGAATCTACAGTAGGCAAAGACTCAAAAATGAGGAAAGGATGACCCAGGAGGTCAGAAATGGGGATAAGACTTTCTTCAGGTATGCGGACAAAAGGAGGAAGGTGAGGGGTGATGTAGTAGAAACCTACGGTGGTGGGAAAGTGAACGAAAACACTACTGAAGGAAAGGATTGTGGAATATCTAGAATCCAGTGGGTTACAAGACCCGAGGCAACATGGATTCACAGTGGGAGGGTCATGTCAGACAAGTCTGATGGATTTCTTTGACTGGGTGACCAAGGAGTTAGGTCAGGGAGTAGCGGTGGACGTGGCCTACCTAGATTTCAGTGAGGCTTTCAACACCGTTCCACAAAGGAGACTAGTAAGCAAGTTGGGTAGTGTAGGGGTGGGTAAAAAGGCGGAAAACTGGGTACGAAATTGGTTAAGGGGTAGGTAACAGATGGTGGTGGTAAACGGCATTCGCTCTGATGGAAGGAAGAGTGACCAGTGGGGTGCCTCAGGGTTCAGTGCTGGGACCAGCCCTCTTTAATGTCTTTATATGAAACATTGCAGGGGAGCTGGAAGGGAAGGTCTGCCTCCTTGCAGATGACACCAAGCTCGGCAACAGGGTGGACACTTGGGGTTGGGGGGTAGAAAGGATGAGCAGAGATCTGGGAAAACTCAAGGAGTGGTCCAAGGTATGGCACTGTATTTCACTGTGAAAAAATGCAAAATAATGCATTTAGAGCTTAGAAACTGGGGAGCAGAGTACAAAATGGGTGGAGTGGTGTTGATGACAACCAAACAGGAAAGAAACCTAAGGGTAATCATATCGGATGATCTAAAGGTAGCCAGACAGTGCAACAAGGCAGTAAGAAGAGCGAGTTGGATGCATAGGAAGGGTGTTTCGCCAGCAGAAAGCGGGAGGTGGGGTGTCCCTTGTATAGATTGCTGGTAAGACTCCGTCTTGAGTACCGTGTCCTGTTCTGGAGACCACATCTCAGGAAGGACATGGACAGATTGGGGGCGGTCCAGAGGAGGGCAGCTAAAATGGTGCAGGCTCTTCATTAAAAGCCCTACAAGGAGAGAGTAAAGCATCTCTGTATGTACACTCTGTAAAAGAGAAGGGAGAAGGGGATAAAATAGAGACCTTTAAATATCTCCTGAGGTAAATACAGTACAGAAGGGAAATATTTTTCAAAACAAAAAGGTACTCAAGAACAGGGGGACATTCTTTGAAGCTGGAAGGGGGTAGATTTAGGAGAGATGTGAGGAAGTACTTCACAGAAAAAGTGGTGGATGCCTGGAACAGTTTGAATGCATGTGATAGACACAAGGGAATCACAGCGGAAAGGAAGGGGGAAGGGAGAAAGAGCTGTAGATCAAATAAGGTCTGCAGTAAAATCGGCTGACTAGGTTGGCCAAACAGCCCTTCTCTGCTGTCAGTCTGTTTCTGTTTCAGACGAATCACATAGATTTCTTTGACTGGGTAACTAGGGAGGTGACTCGGGGGAGGGCAGTGGATATGGCCTATCCAGATTTCAGTAAGGCCTTTGACACTGTGCCACACAGAAGGCTGATAAAGAAACTGGGGATGGGGAGAAGGTGGTGTGGTTGGGTATCTAAGTGGTTGAAAGATGAGGCAGAGGGTCATGATAAATTGCAGTCACTCAGAGGATGAGAGAGTGACCAGTGGAGTACCACAGGGATCGGTACTGGGTCCTGTTCTCTTCAGTGTCTTCATTAGTGACATTGCTAAGGAACCAGAAGGGAAGGTGTACCTCTTTGCGGATGATGCAAGACTCTGCAACAGGGTGGACACTCAGGAGGGGTTGAGAGAATGCAGAGGGATCTGGGGAAACTAGAGGAGTGGTCTCGGGAATATCAGCTGGGTTTCAGTGCCAAAAAGTACAAAGTCATGCACTTATGGCGTGGAAACCTGGAGGCAGTGTATAAGATGGGGAAGGAGGTACTTACAGTTACCAAGCAAAACAGAACTTTGGGGTGATCATATCTAACGATCTCAAGGTGGCAGGGCAGTGCAACAGGGCAGACGAGCTGGATGCTGGGGTGCATGGGGGGGGTCTCTAGCAGGAAAAGGGAGATAATGTTGCCACCGTATCACTCACTAGTGAGACCCCACCTGGAGTATCTTGTCCACTTCTGAAGGCCACACCTTTGCAAGGCCATCGACAGGGTGGAAGTGGTCTGGAAGCGGGTTAGTAAAATGATGTGGAGTTGCATGAAAGACCATATGTGGAGAGACAGCATGATCTCAACATGTACTCCTAGAGGAGAGGAGAGCAAGAGGGGACATGATTGAGACCTGTACGTACGTCACAGTGGTGAACAAGATGCAGGATTGGGAGTCTGTTTAATAGGAAAGGGTGGTGAATGCCTGGAACAGCCTGCCAGAGGAGTTGTTGGGGAGTTTCAAGCATGCATGGGATAGGCACATGGGTATAATAAATAGTGATAAGGGAGGAGGGAGGGAGCAGAGTTCGGGTGTAGTGTTAAGCAGGGAAGCAGGGCAGACTAGATGGGCCTACCGGTCCTTTTCTGCTGACACATTCTATAACCCTGTGTTTCTATGTAGGTAGTTAGAAATAGAGGTTACTTACTTGTAACCATAGCTTTTACTTCGAAATAGCTTTTACTTGGAAAGGGCTCTTGCAGTAGTTGCTAACAGATAGGACTAAGTCGCCAGGTGCTAAGGCCACACGGAAAATGTAGCTAGCAGTGTCTGGCAGGGGACTTTCCACCCGATGTCACGTGACTGACGTCAGCGTGGTGCTATATAGTGAGCGGTCCCCATGCCCGCCCTCCAGTTCTTTCCTGCCATCGACCTGCACATGTCGGACCTCGTGGAGAACATTGCTTCTGTTGACGCCATTTTGGATGTTTATTCTACCTGTTTTATTTCTCGTTTACTTACCTTTTCACATTGTGCATGTCATCTCCAATGCCTTCCGATTCACATAAAAATAAGTGCGACTCCTGTAGGACTCAGCTCCCTCACAAAGACGGCCATTCCCTCTGCCTGGGCCCAGAGCACAAGACCGAGGACCGTGAGGCCTGCCAGGGCTTTAACAAGGCCACATGGTAACGCCATCAGCAGACCTTGGAAGCCCATTTACTAAAATTAAAAATGGCATCCATGGAGAAGGAGCTGAAGAAACTCAGGAGCTCATCCTCTTTCCCAGAGGGCCAGTGTAAGAAGAAGTGGGACAAGGAGAGATATCGGGACCGGGAATGATCTTGCATCACGTCTGCAGCCCCCTCCTGGATTCACGGACATGGAGGGTCCGTTGGCCCCTCCGCCAGGACTGATTTCGGGTCCGACGGGAGTCTCGGAGTAAAGGAGACACCCACTACCCTTAGACCTCTCAAGATTTCAGAGTCTCCTGTGAGTAGTGTGGCCGGTAAGTTGATCATCAGTTCCTCAGACGATCGCACGTCCCTAGCTGATAAGCCGCATGTCGGCTTTTCTGACGTGCGCCAAGCCCCGGTTCCTCCAGCAGGCCCTAACAACAGGCCTGATGTCGAGGAACAGGACCAGCTGCCGCCTGAGCTGCAGCTGATCGCTGAGGGTCCTTCCCCCTCAGGATTCTCCCCCTCCACCTCTCTAGGTGGTTCCTCCGGTTTCACCACTACCACGGACCCGGAGGAGTGAGAGCGACCACCGTCAGGCACTGTCCCACTACCAATGCCGGTTTGCCTGATGCCTGACTCACCGCCAGACCTGACGACAGTGATTCTGTTCCCACAGGGTCCTTTGGGTCCCTCTGGGCCACCATCAGGCCTGATGTCAGCCCCTCCTAAGGGCCTGTTAGGCTGTCAGACCCTCCTTCAGGCCCTCTGGACCCCCCCACTGACCCCTCTGCTCCTTTGTTGGGTCCCTCGTCAGGCCCAATGACCCCTTCATCAGGGCCGAAGTTGGGCCCCTCAGGCGCTCCACCGAGCTACCCGGCTACACAGTGCCACAATACCCTCTGGGGTACCCGACACCAGGTTTTCTGCCCTACCCATCGCCAGGCTATCCCCTGACGGGATACCCGTCACCTTATTGTCTGGTGCCAGGCTATCTTATGCCATGGTATGGGCATCAGCCTCCACCGCCTCCAGCTCAGCCTCAGGTGGACTTGCAGGAGATGCTTCGTTCATGGTGGGACAAAGCAAAATCTCAGCTCACATCAGAGCTCGAGAAGTGTCAGCCCCTGGTTACTCCAACGTCGGTCGGTCACCAGGGAACTGACACACAAACAGCCTCCATCGACAGAATCCAGGCCGTCAACGTCAGGGGGCTCTACCAAGCCTTTACCCCAACCAGAGCGGCCCACAGAATTCTGGAGACCCGTGGACTTCTTGAGACCAGTGGACATACCTCTACCTAGACTCACAACTCCTGATGACAGCCCAACGTTGGAATCTGAGCCAGACTCAGCCCATTCGTACTCAGACTATGAGTCCCCTTCCCCGGATGAGCCGAAACCGAGGGAATCCCCAAGTCACCCCGTGAGGATCCTTCCTTCATGGGACTCCTCTGGAAGATCCAGGTAGCCTGTGACTGGTGCGTGGAGGAACAAGATCTCCAATGCCAGAGGCTCGTGGAGCATCTGGAACTATCAGATCAATCTCTGACCCTCATCCCACTGTGGCTAGGCCCTCACAAGGATTTGGCATCCACGATATGGAAACAACCTGCTTCACTAGCCCCAGTGGCAAGGAAGACAGATAGGATGTACCAGACGCCAGAAGGGAAGGACCACCTTCGTGTCCATACAAAGGCTGATTCATTGGTCATCAGTGCTGCCCATGACCATTCGTCCAAACCAAAACATCTCAGTACTTCTCCTTCTGACAAGGAGTCAAAGGTACTGGATCAGTTTGGAAAACAGTTCTACTCTTCATCCACTCTGGCCAACAGAGCACTGAATTATGTTACTCACATGGTTGTCTACCAGAAATCCATTCTGGGACAGCTGGAATCCAAGCTGGAAAAGCTTCCTGACTTAGAGCTCAAGGAAGAAATGGCTGCTATGGTGAGGTCAGCTAGATCCGCTAGCCAGCACACACACTGAGGGCCACTTACGACATGATGGATGCCTCTGCAAGGGGTACGGCTATGGATGTCAGCTTACGTAGGCATTCATGGCTGAGGATCTCTGGCCTGGCACCTGAGGTCCAATCAGCCATCCAGGGTGCCCTGTTCCAGGGCCCTATACTTTTTGAAGGGGATGTTAAAGATATTATTACGGAACTACACTACGAGGGCAAAGCCTTATGCTCTGCCCAGTTCATGTACAAACCCCCCACAAAAGCCTGAGCAGCCCCTTCGTCGGCAGCAGCGATGACAGCAAAGGCAACAGCAGTACCGATGTCAGAACAAATGGGCACCCTCGGCAGGCATGGCTTCCCTGGCTAAAGCCCATAGAGCCTCAGGAGCCATGCCCTCCACCCTCCCCACCGTCTCCTGACTCGCTTCGACCCCTCCCACCCTCAGACCTAGATCAAGGAGAACTGATAGGCAGGTTTGCAGATCACCTACATCCATTTGGTCAGGGAGGAAATTGACTCTGCTGCAAAAAGCAGCGATAGAACCCATTCCTCAGAGTCAGATGGGCAGGGGATACTACTCACACTTATTCCTAGTCTCCAAGAAGACAGGCGATCTCAGACCAAAACTGGACCTCAGCAATCTGAACCTCTTTGTAGAGTACGAGGTTCTGAATGCTATCCCTGCCAGGTCTCATTCCCTTGCTATATCAGGGACATTGGCTCTGTGCTCTGGATATGCAGGATACTTCCCTACATATCCCCATTTTCCTGTCCCACCGCCGATTTCTCGGATTCACTTTTCAGGGAGAACATTTTCAATTCAAAGCTCTCCCCTTTGGCCTGTCATCAGCACTCAGAGTGTTCAGGAAGTGCCTAACGGTGGTGGCTGTGGCATTACGCACACAGGGCTTTCATGTGTTCCCTTACCTCAACGACTGGCTTCTTTCAGCCCCGTCGAGGGACAGCCTAGTCAGGTCTCTATCCAATACCCTGGACCTTTTCCAGCAGGTGGGCATTTCAGTCAGTTATCCCAAATCCCACCTTATCCCTTCCCAACGCCTCCAATTTACTGGGGCAGTGTTGGATACAGTCCAGGGGGGAGCTTTCCTCCCAGCAGACAGAGCGGAGACTCTCCATCGACAAGCACATCTGGTAGCTTCGCAGAGGCAGACCTCCGCAAGGTCGATCCTTCTCCTGCTGCATCTCATGGCAGCTGCCATTCCAGCCGTACATCTGGCCAGACCCCATATGTGGGTCACGCAGCGGACTCTGAGTACAGTGGGATCAGAGATCAGATGACCTGGATCACATGATCCTGGTCTCCAACCCAGTCGCTGTGGACCTTTTGTGGTGGCAGAAGCTGGACAACCTCCGAAAAGGTGTCCCTCTTCAGCCTACTCCTCCCCTCAGACCCTGACGATAAACACCTCGGGACTGGGATGGGGAGCCCATTTGGGAACCCACAAGACACAGGGTTCTTAGACTCAGAGCGAGCTTTCGCTACATATCAGTGTACTGGAGATAAGAGCAGTGCTGTATGCTCTACAGGCATTCTGACACCTACTCCAGCCAGGATCACTCATGGTCCAGACAGACATGCGTGTCATCTGGTACCTAAACAAACAAAGGGGCACTCGCTCGTACCCACTCTCTCATGAAGTGATGCGAGTATGGTACTAGGCAGTGCAACACAATCTCCACCTCATGGCAGTGCATGTCCCTGGCATTCAGAATGTCCTGACGGCACAGTCAGCCACACTTAAGCCAGAGCCCATGAGTTGGAGCTGAGACAGTCTGTAGTATACAAAATTTTCACCTGTTGGGTTCGACCAGACCTCAATCTGTTCACCTCCCCATCCAGTGCAAAACTACTAACTTTCTGCTGTCTCACTCCAGGACGTGGTATTTTCTGGCAAGATGCACGCTCTCTGTGCTGGACAGGGAGGTTCACGTACGCTTTCCCTCCCTTTCCGTTACTACAGAGGGTATTACTAAAACTACAGGCAGAGGGAGCACACATGATTCTGATTGCTCCCTACTGGCCGCGTCAGATTTGGTTTTGTCTACTTGAACAACTGTCAGTGGAACCTCCAGTTCCCCTGCCCATCTGTCAAGACCTTCTGACTCAGGAGCAGGGCACCCTGGTCCATCCAGGCCTCCAGTCCCTTCGCCTGCATGCATGACATCTGCTGATATAGCTGCTGCTCACTTTGGAGTATCCTCTAGAGTGGTGGCACAGGTCCTAGTGGAGGCCAGAAAGCCTTCCACTAGATCCACTTATGCAATGAAATGGAAGAGATTTCCCATATGGGTCATGTCCAAGGAGTGAGACCCTTTCTCCTGACCCGTTCCACAGGTGTTACAGTATCTGTTGCACCTCTCTGACCTTGGACTCAGTTACTCGACCCTGAAGGTCCATTTATCTGCCATTTCTGCCTGCCGCATTCCAGTGGATGGCAAAACCCTGGCTCAGTTGGAAGTATGCAAACTGAATAAAGCACAGTCAAAACAATAGTGCCATGCGGGATGATGGCAGCCTCCCAACACACCGTTTGTCGTCATCCTGCATGGTGCTATTGTTTTGACTCTGTACTGTGAGTAAAACTTTTATATGATCCTGAAGTGTTGATGCTGTGCTTTATTCAGTTTGCATCTATCTGTTGGCACAAGCAGAACAGGGCTTGGAGCTGCTTTCTTCAGATTATTCAGTTGGAAGTATCCAAGACATTCCTAAAAGGGATTATTCATTTGAAACCCCCAGTCAGGAGCCCTGCTCCTCCCTGGGACCTGAACTTCATTTTAACAGAAACTCACGCCGTTTCCTTTTGAACCGGTATCTGGTATCCGGTGATATGGGCACCTTCAAATTGAGTGACTCAGTTTGAGTGACTGGATTTACAGCGATTGTGGAAGGAGAGTGACTATGGAAATGGCGAGGGTAGAAGGGCTACAGTGGCGACTGCAGGATACAGTGCTGGTAGGAGGGATGTCACAGGAAGCAGGACATAGGAGGTAGTTCAGGAAGGCAGTGCTGAGCTGGCCATGTGGGCTTGTGGAGGCAGTGTATGCTTCCGATGTGGAAGGACCTGGGTTTGATCCTGGGTTGGTGCGCTACTGTTTCTGGGTGGGAATGGTTGTTATTTTTTGGTCAGAGTTGGCTCCTCACCCTACTGTCGTGCCTCCCCGAGTTGATTATAGAACATAGGATAATGCATGGTGGTGTGGGCACCCGATGTCTTAGCGTAGTCTGCAGTTGCCGTTTGTGTATTGACATTGTGCACTCACCCATAGGTATGGTGCTGTTATGTGTTCGCTGTTATGACGTGGAACCATTTGAACCAGCTGCGAGTTGTGACATGTGTTACCTTTCGTTAAAAGCACTCTTTTTAGTTGCTATTACTTCAGCTCAAAGAGTTTCCGAGCTTCAGGCCCTGATGTGTAAGGAGCCTTATTTGATTTTTCAGAGAGACAGAGTGGCTCTGCAAACTAATCCTAAATTCTTACCTAAGGTGGTCTCTGAATCCACCTTAAGTCAGACCATTCAGTTACCTGTGTACTACCCTGAGCATTCCAGTCGGGGTGAAGAAATTCGACCTACTCTGGATGTACATTAGGTAGGAGGCAGTATAGCGTAGAGGTTTAGGGCTCTGAGCTGCAAACCTGGAGATCTGGATTTGAATCCCACTGCCCCCACTTGCATACTGTGTGACCCTGAGCAAGTCACTTAACTTCCTTGTGCTCCCAGGTCACACCTGGAAACAAGCTTCGGCTTAGTGTGTCTTTCCTGGTTAAACAATTTCCCCTTTCCCTTCCCCTTCCCCTACATAGAATTCTTCTTTACTACACTAACAGGATGAAGGCTGTCTATAAAACTGATCAGTTATTTGTTTTCTTTGCGCCCCAAAGAGAGGGCGCTGCTGTTTCAAAACAGTGTTTGTCTAAATGGTTGGCAAACTGCATCACCTTTTGTTATCAGAAATATAACAAACCACTTCTGGGGGAAGTCAAAGGGCACTCAACCAGGGGCATGACTGCCTCTACTGCTTGTTTCAGGAATGATATATGTGCGGCTGCCACTTGGAGTTCTGTCCATACCTTCACTAAGCATTACAGTTTGGACATTGCTTCTAGACGCAGAGCAGGCTTTGGCTTAGCTGTTCTTCAGGGACTCTTGTCCTAAGATCCCTGTTTCCTGCAGACGTATTCCTACCTCCCATGTCTCAGACTTGTCTAAATTTGACTGCTTGGGACTCTGTCCTATCTCTCAGTATCTACTGCAAGAGCCCTCTTGAAGTAAAATAGTACAGTTACGTATGAACTTACCGTGACAGTAGATCTTCGGGTGAGGCTCTTGCAGTAGGTACTGCTTTCCCTCCCACCTTCCCCCTGGGTTTCTTCTGCTAGTTTCCTTCCATAGCTTTCTAGCTCCAGGAGCCCCCTCTTACCTCCTGTCGCACCTTTCTAGGTCTCTGGCGAGAGAGCTGGAGGGTGGGCATGGGGACCGCTCACTGTATAGCACCACGCTGACGTTGGTCACATGACATTGGGTGGGCAGTTCCCTGCCAGACACTGCTAGCTAAAAGTTTTCCGTGTGGTCCTAGTGCCTGGCAGCTTAGTCCTATCTGTTAGTACCTACTGTAAGAGCCTTTCTTGAAGATCTACAGTTACAGTAAGTTCTTACGTAACTACTTTTTTCTAGTATTCAGTTCACATCCACACAAACTCCCCTGGCAAGGCTTGTTTTGGATTCCTGTTCCAGTGTGCAGACCCGAGTGCAGAGAGGGTGGAGCAGGAGGACCACATGGTTGGGTGGTAGGAGGAGTCAAGTTTGAAGACTGTTCCAGTGACTGAGCATGCTCAGTGGGAGACTGCCCAAGTGTAGACAGTGAACTGAGTCGAGGTGGTTAGAAGATCATTAGATCGGAGGACAGGTGTACAGTATGCTTACAATCCCAGAATCAGGTATGCTAGGGGTAGAGTGCATGGAAGAGATGAGGTGACTGGCAGTCATACTCCCTCTGTCAGCCAGTCACACAGTGGCATTGGTGTTACTGGCTGGATGATTCCATCAGTTAATCACCCTCTTTGTGAAGTAATGCCCTAATGTTGCCTCTTAGCCAGCTGCCCCCTTTGAGTGCATGCTTGCACTCACCAGCTCAAACATCTTTTTATACTCTACCCTGTTTATCCCCTTTAGTATTTGGAACACTGTGGTCATGACCCCTCAGCCTTCTTTCAACTGAATAATTTAAGTATGTCCAGTCTCTGCTCATAATTTTGGCCCCTGAGCCACTGATCAGCTTGGTGGCTCTGTGCTGGACTCCCTTGATCTCTTCAGTGTCCTCCTTGTACTGCAGTGACCAGAACTGGAATCGGTACTCCAGGTGTGGTCTAACCAAGGCCTTGTACAAGGGGAGGATTTCCTCTCTCTCTTTTTTTCCTTGATCTCTCTTTGTGAGCTTTTGATGCAGACGCAGTCCCATTTGCTGCTACCCCCCCCCCATCATGGTCAGTGGGATCCACGGTGTAGGGCCCAAGAGTACAGTTGGCTGTCATTAATGGTTGCAGAGGGACATAGATTTTTTTTTCTTCCTCCCTCCTCTCCAGCGGCCGGACAGTAGCCATTTATGCAACCTTACTCATGCACACAGCAATGCCCTGTGGAGGAGACAAGCTCCCCTGGCTCACGACAGGGGCCGCTGTGGTGACAAAACTGCAGCACCTACCCTCCCTCATCTGGAGGCACTGCTGCATGGTAGCGCCACCCTAGCTCCCTGATGTCTGAGTCCACTTCTGAACCTGGATCACTGGTATGGAACTGTATAGCACTTCTGGGCCACCTGGTGGCCCTAGTAGTCAGTGAGGTTTGTCTGTCACAATCTGTCCACTGTAGACACATGCTGCCTGCTATCCTGTAGCCTGTTGGCCTCCACTGTATACTGCTTTATGATGGTTTCCAGACATTTCCCAATGATAGAGGTCAGGTTGACCGGTCTGTAGCTACTGGGGTCATTTGTCAGATTTAATTTTCTTTTTGACGGCGACAGCACACTGCCTGCCTGACTTCAGCTTACAATCCACAATTACCCCTAGATCCTTTCCTAAGCTGGGCTGCCCACTGTTGCACCATGCAAGGTGTACTTTGTGGCTGACCCAGATTCCTCACCCCTAGTGTGGTACCTTGATTTTCCCCACATTAAATATAGGCCTCAATTTTTCAGCCTAGACACCTAATGTGCACAGGTCCTCCTACAGTGCACTCCCACTGAATGGGTATCTGAACAGTTATCTAGGTGTAAATCTCAGGTGATTGAAAGGACTTAACTGCTGTGAGGTTTAAATTAATTGTAGAAAGATCTAGTAAGTAGGGGGAGTGGCTTAGCTAGAAGGAAGCTACATTTATAGACTGCCTTAGAAAGATTCTGCTAATAACTTGGCAGAAGACACCAGGAGAAAGGACTGCTGTGTGACTGGACTTCTCTGCTGGGACTAAAGTAGAAGAACTTTTTTACTTGGACCTTGGACCTTTAATTTAGGGTTAAAAAAAAATTAACATACAAAACAAAAAAAAAGTGTGTGTTTGTCTGGGTTAACTGAACTGTATGGGTATCTGAATAGTTATCTAGGTGTAAATCTCAGGTGATTGAAAGGACTTTACTGCTGTGAGGTTTAAATTAATTGTAGAAAGATCTAGTAAGTAGGGGGAGTGGCTTAGCTAGAAGGAAGCTACATTTAAAGACTGCCTTAGAAAGATTCTGCTAATAGCTTAGCAGAAGACACCAGGAGAAAGGACTGCTGTGTGACTGAACTTTTCTACTGGGACTATATTGCCCTCCTCCCCTCCACCCAAAGCTAGTTCTATTTTTATAGGCACAGGATTTGACTGACAACAGGAACTTCCTGCTTGGGAGCAGGAAGTGAGTGATCACAGAACCACCAAAGACCCACCATCCTAGAATGGCAAGAGTAGCTCTCCGGCCCCCTCTAGCTGCTGGAGGTCTGCCTCTGAGCAAGTAAGTGGTCTACTGAGAAATATAGGATATTCTTGTCTCAGAACAGGACAATCAGGAGCTTAAAGGGCACACAGGCAGAAAGTAAGGAGAGAGAGAGAAAAAAACAGAGGAAAGAGTAAGGATTGCAAACAGTTAAGGGGCCAGAAATAAGACATGATTGGAGTGGTGCAGTGCAGTGGCTGTGGAGCAGCAGTCTTCCGGGAGACGTTCTGGAGGATGCAGTGTTGTCCCATCTGCAGGCACCTCTCTGGGCTGAGGAAGGAGGTTGCTCATCTCCAGGCTGAGTTGGCCAGGATTTGTGGGACCTCCTCTTCCATCCAGGGACCACCAGTGCCACTGCCGTTGCCTCAGAGGTTGCCAAGAAAGAGGAGTGGTTGGACCACAGTGGGCTCAGGGAGGGTGAGGGTGGTGGAACAGAGACGCATCCCTCCAGTGGTACCTCTCCACAATTCCTATGCCATTCTGGCAAAGTGTAGTTCCTCTATGGAGGCATCCGCAGTGGAGACCAAGGAGGATGCTGGGAACCTCCTCAAAGGAGACCCACAGGAGGGTGGCAGGGGACCCTGCAGGGGAAAGAAACAACTCCTGGTGGGGGACTCCATTGTTAGGAAGGTAGAACTGGGGAGGAAGGGGAGAGGGAGGTAAGGTGCCTGCCTGGCGCCATGGCTTGGAGGGACAGGGAGCGAATCCTCAGGATTGCCGGAGCAGCTGCACAGGGGACGGAGCTGGATGTCATTGTCCACCTAGGGACAAATGACCTGGCTAAGAAAGGGATTAGAGAAGTGCAGGAAGAGTTTGTGGAATTGGGGAGGGGCCTTAGTCAAGTAGCACGCACGGTAACCTTCTCGGAGGTGCTGCCCATCTATGGCATAGGAGAGGCTAGGGTGTTCCGCACCATGGGATTCAATCAGTGGTTGAAAAACTGGTGTGGAGCTCAGGGATTTGGCTTCATTGGGGACTGGGGGTCCACCTGGAGTGATGCAGGCCTATACTGGCATGATGGGCTGCATCTGTCCGGGAGGGAACCAGGATCCTAGGTGATAGGTTTAAATGCTTCACTGCAGAGCTTTTAAACTAGCCAAGGGAGGCACTGGAAGGAGCAGGGAAATCCTAGCCCCCAAATAATCACGGTAGTAAGGTCACAACACCAACATAGAGGTGTCGATAAGGAGAAGGCAGGGTAAATGGAGAAAGTGACAAAGGCAAGAAGGACAGGGATGGGGCAAAAGGGAGTACGGCCATCTGGAAATGGAGGGTAATAAGTACCAATGCCCGTAGTCTGGGCAACAAGCTCCCTGAGCTGGTGGCCTTGATGGAAGAGGGATGCCTAGATATCATAACAGTCACAGAAACATGGTACACAGAGAACCATGACTGGGATGTTAACATACCAGGGTACATAACCTACAGGAGAGACAGGCAGGGGAGAAGAGGGGGGAGGAGTAGCTCTCTATGTAAAGGAAGGGATAAAAGCAACTGAACAAAAGAGTAAACAGGGAGAAGAGGAGGCACTGTGGGTCACCTTGGAGACTGGAAAGGGCACCACAATCCGCACAGGGGTTGTGTACAGACTCCCATGGCAGGGGAAGGGAATGGACAAGGATATGATAGAAGGCATTCTTAGAATGGCAGAGAAAGGGGAGATACTGTTGATGGGAGACCTGAATATGCCAGATGTTAACTGGAGCACATTTGCTGCAGCCACATCCAAGAGCAGGGCCATTCTTGATGCCCTACAGGTGGCTGGCATTAGACAGCTAGTTTCGGAACCCACTCATGAGGGAGCAATCTTAGACCTCGTACTCTCAAACGGGGGCAGTGAGAGGATCTCAGATCTAGAAGTGAGTTGCCATCTGGGGTCAAGTGACCATCAAACAGTGTGGTTCACGTTAAACTCAGCTACAGAGTCAAGCCATACAAAAGTGAGGGTACTGGACTTTAGGAGGGCTGACTTTGGCAAGATGGGAGAGTGCCTCAGAAAAGCACTAGCAAACAAGCTAGAAGGAGGTGTGGAGCAACAATGGGGAATCATCAAAACTGCTATCACAGAGGAAACAAGCCTTTGTGTGAAGCAAATAAACAAATCAAAACGAAAGAAAAAGCCACTGTGGTTCTCAAAAGAGGTGGCTGTAAAAGTCAGGAAGAAAAAGATAGCATTCCGGAAGTATAAGGAAACACAGAAGGAGCAGGACAGAGAGCTGTACCAGTTAAGGCAGAAGGAAGCAGGGAGGGAAGTCAGAATAGCAAGGCTCAAACTGAGGAAAGATAGCCAACTCAGTTAAGAAGGGGATAAAACATTTTATAGGTACATCAGCGGTAGAAAGATAAAGGAGGGATAGTGAGGCTGAATAGAATGAACGGTGGGTGGGCAGAGGGGGACAGTGAAAAAACAGGGATACTGAACGAATATTTCTGCTCAGTATTCACAAAAGAGGAGGGGGAAGTACCTAATCCAATTAACAGAAGCACTCTTGATAGGGGGGTTGATCCCAGTCCTTTTACATAAGAAAGGGTTCTGCAAGAACTCCTAAAACTGAAGGTGGACAAAGCAATGGGTCCTGATGGAATTCAAACCAGAATTCTAAAAGAATTAAGGGAGGAACTAGTGAAACCAC
This sequence comes from Neoceratodus forsteri, assembly GCA_016271365.2. Classification (NCBI taxonomy): domain Eukaryota; kingdom Metazoa; phylum Chordata; order Ceratodontiformes; family Ceratodontidae; genus Neoceratodus; species Neoceratodus forsteri. The sequence goes on from CM057450.1 coordinate 237,990,185, forward strand.
TGGCTACTCTTTTTAATAAATCATGGGAGGATGGTGTGGTCCCCGAGGACTGGAGGAAGGTGGATGTGATTCCCCTTCACAAAAGTGGGACCAAGACAGAGGCAGGAAACTACAGACCTGTCAGTCTGACCTCTGTGGTAGGGAAAGTGATGGAGTCACTTCTGAAGGAAAGAATAGTTGAGTACCTAGAGGCCAGTGGAGCACAGGACCCAAGGCAGCATGGGTTCACAGCGGGAAGGTCATGTCAGACGAATCTAATAGATTTCTTTGACTGGGTGACCAAAGTAGTAGACCAGGGAGGGGCTGTGGACATGGCCTACCTAGACTTTAGCAAGGCATTTGACACAGTCCCACACAAAAGATTAATAGTCAAATTAACCAGCCTGGGAGTGGGTCCCAGGATGGTAGCCTGGGTAAAACATTGGCTGCACAACAGGACACAGAAGGTAATTGTAAATGGAGTCCACTCTGAAGAAAGAGGGGTTACTAGTGGGGTACCGCAGGGTTCAGTATTGGGTCCAGTCCTTTTTAATGTCTTCATCAGTGACATTGCAGAGGGACTGGAAGGAAAAGTATGCCTTTTTGCAGATGACACAAAGATCTGCAACAGGGTTGATACACAAGGAGGTGTGGAAAGGATGAAAAGGGACTTGGCAAGGTTGGAGGAATGGTCAGAGGTATGGCAGCTAGGATTCAATGCAAAGAAGTGCAAAATAATGCACCTGGGAAACAAGAACCCAGGGGAAGAATACACAATGGATGGGGAGGTAGTAACAACAACAAAAAAGGAAAGGGACCTGGGGGTAATCATATCAGATGACCTTAAGGTTAGCAAGCAATGTGAGAAGGCAGTAGGGAGGGCTGGGGGTATACTGGGATGTATAGGGAGAGGCATCAGCAGCAGAAAATAGGGAGTTGTTATCCCTCTGTACAGACAGTTGGTGAGACCCCATCTGGAGTACTGCGTCCAGTTCTGGAGACCCCATCTCTGCAAGGACATAGACAGGATAGAGGTAGTCCAGAGGAGGGCAACTAAAATGGTGCAGGGTCTGCAAGAGAAGCCGTATGAGGAGAGATGAAAGGAGCTTAACATGTATACCCTTGAGGAAAGAAGGAGAGGGGGACATGATAGAAACTTTTAAGTACCTCAGTGGAATCAACAAAGTCCAAGAGGGTAGCATCTTTCAGAAAAAGAGACTTGCAAGAACAAGGGGACACAATTTAAAGATAGTGGGGGGGGTTCAGGGGCAATGTGAGGAAGTATTATTTCACAGAGAGGGTAGTGGATGCATGGAACAGGCTTCCTGAAGAGATTGTGGGGTCTAAAACTGTGGGAGAATTCAAGAATGCATGGGACAGACATAAGGCAATTATTGTTGGGGGTAGGAAGAAATAGGCTGCTGGTTAACTAGGATCTGCGGCCTATCCTGTAGGTAGGGAAATGGGCAGACTAGATGGGCCTAGCGGTCCTTATCTGCCGTCAAAGTCTATGTTTCTATGTTTCCCACTACTGTGTCTACTCTGCCTGCTGCTGACCCCTCCTCCATGTTATTAATAAAAATTGGCTTAAGAGCAAGACAGTCTGCACTGATCCCGCCATTCTTTTTTTGGGGGGGGTGCATGGCCCCTATTTCCTCCCTTCGGAGGTCTGCTCATGCCCTGTCTGCATCCCCCCAAGCCCAGGCTTAGCCCCCTGGGTGGGACCGCCGGGGAGGCTTCCCTTCCCAGTGGTAATTATAGGCTAGCCCCAGCGCTCACCCCCCCCCCCGGGTCGGGGCCTGGAGAAGGGACCCTCCCCGACAGACATGTAAGGCAGTTGAGGATGGCGGTAGGGCAGGGGCGTCATGCCAGGGGCCAGCGATTTTTGTGTGTGTGCTGATACGTCGGGGGCGGGGACTTGCAATGATGACCAGCGTCTGCCCTGCTCCTTACATTCTGGCACCAGACGCACGGCAGCCCCAGCCTCCTCCTCTCTCTCTACTATCTTCTCTCTGTGTCTCCCTCTCTTTCTCTTCTTCTGTATTACTTGTGTTGTCTCTATCTTCCTGTTTGACCCTGTAGTCCCTGGCTGTAGATCTCGTCCATGTTGGCTCTGGGTTGTAATGAAGTACCTCTTCCCCCCCCTTCCATAGGTAGTGGCCAGCCTGTTGTTGTTTCTAGAGGAAGAAGATGCCTTTTGGATGATGTGTGCAATCGTAGAGGACCTGGTGCCGGCCTCCTATTTTAGCACCACCCTGCTCGGAGTCCAAACAGACCAGCGGGTTCTGCGACACCTCATTGTACAGTACCTGCCGCCATTGGACAAGCTGCTACAGGAACACGACATTGGTAAATACATGTTCCCTGCTTCCCTTCTTTCAAAGATCACGCTGACCTGAGTGTTTGCGAAAGGTAACTAATCAATGAATTTGGTGATGACAGTAATGGAACTCGCTTGTGGCAGGCTTTAGATTGTATTTGTTGGCGCAGGCAGTTTAAGTGAGTTGTAGAAACATGATGCTTTTGCAGGTGAGGCATAGGAAGATTAGGGGTTGTGAGATTTGAGTTATGAGAAGCTGTCCTGCTTTAGTTCATGTAGAAATTAAAAAATGTGCCACACTTTGCGTAGTCTCATGAAATGAAGAGGCTACTTCATGGAGGGAAACTGTCAAATGCAGATTGGCTTTTTGATACCACAAAGTGCCACTTCACATAATTTTTTTTAATGAAAAAAAGAGAGACACCCTTTTCCCCACCCTAGTAACACCTCTCCCATTATCTCCCTCAAGACAAAATAAAACCCACCCTTCTGCCAGCCCACTTAGTGCCCATCTCCCTCACTCCTCAAGATTAATAAACACCTCCCTCCCGCCACAAAACTTACATAGCACCCTATCTCCCTCCTTTTCCATTCCCTCATGGTAAAATAGACACCATATTTCCCCAAACCCATGTAGCACCCCATCTCCCCCAGTAAAATAAACCTGCTCCTTCCTTCCATCGCATGTAGCACCCCATTTCCCAGACTCCACAACCCTCCCCATGGGTGCACCCGCTGGCTGAATTGTTATAAAAAAAAAAAAATACAGGGTTGAATGGATGGTGCCCCATGCAAACTCTCCTCTCAAAGCTGCAGTCAGCCACCATCTGAATGAATGAGAGCTGTAGCATTCTGAAATTCAGTGCACTGCTTCTGTCATTCATTCATTCAGATGGTGGCCAGCCACTGTAGTGTGAGGAGGGTTTGTGCTGGTCACCATCCATTCAAATTCTTTTGATTTTAACTCTGTAAACATGTGCATCCTAAGGAGAGAAGAGGAAGGTGGCAGTGTGGGGTACTACACGGGTGGGTGGGAATGGGGTGTTTATTTTACCTTGCGCGAGAGTGTGGTTCCTCTATGGAGGCACCTGCAGTGGAGACATAGGAGGATGCTGGGAACCTCCACAATGGAGACCCATAGGAGGGTGGCCCAGGACCCCAAAGTGGAAGGAAACAACTCCTGGTGGGGGACTCAGTTGTTAGGGGGTAGAACTGTGGGAGGGAGGGGAAAGGGAGGTAAGGTGCCTGCCTGGCACCAAGGCTTGGAGGGACAGGAAACGAACCCTCAGGATCATGGGAGCAGCGGCAAGGGGGAGGGAGCTGGATGTCATTATCCACCTCGGGACGAATGACCTGGCTAAGAATGGGATCAGAGCAGTGCAACAGGAGTTTGTGGAGTTGGGAAGGGACATTAGACAAGTAGCACACGTGGTAACTTTCTCGGAAGTGCTACCTGTCTATGGCATGGATGAGGCTAGGGCACTCTGCACCATGGGATAACAATGACTGGTTGAAAAACTGGTGCAGAGGTCAGGGATTTGGCTTCATTGGGGACTGGGGCTCCACCCGGATGGATGCAGACCTATACAGGCGCGATGGTCTGCATCTATCCTGGAGGGGAACCAGGATCCTAGGTGATAGGTTTAAGTGCTTCAGTGGCAAGCATTTAAACTAGCCAAGGGGGGAGACACTGAAGAGGAGAAGGGAAATCCTAGTCTCCCCCCCCAAAAAAAATCAGGGTAATTAGTGAGGTAAACACCAAAATAGAGCAGTCGATAGGGAGAAGGGCAGGGGTAAATGGAGAAAAAGACAGTCAGTAGGGGCAGGGATGGGGCAAAAAAAAATAAAGCCATAAAAAAAATGGAGGGTAATGAGTACCAGTGCCCATAGTCTAGGTAAAAAGCTCCCTGAAATGGTGGCCTTGATGGAAGAGGGATGCCTGGATATTGTGGCAGTCACAGAAACATGGTACACAGAGAACCATGACTAGGATGACAGCATACCAGGGTACACAATCTACAGGAGGGACAGGGGAGGGAAGAAAAAAGAAGAGGAGGAGGAGTAGCTCTCTATGGAAGCGATAAAAGTAACAGAACTAAAGGGTAAACAGGGAGGAGAGGAGGCACTGTGGGTCACCCTGGAGACTGGCAATGTCTCCACAATCTGCACAGGGGTTGTGTACAGACCCCCATTTCAAGGGAGGAAATGGACAAGGAAATGATAGAAGGCATCCTTGGGATGGCAGAGAATGGGGAGATATTGATGATGGGGGACCTGAATATGCCAGATGTTGACTGGAGCACCTTTGCTGCAGCCACATCCAAGAGCAGGGCCATTCTCGATGCCCTACAGGGGGGCATGCCTCAGACAGCTAGTTTTGGAACCCACTTGGGAGAGAGCAATCTTAGACCTGGTACTCTCAAATGGGGATGGAGAGAGGATCTCTGATCTTGAAGTGGGTAGCCATCTGGGAACAAGCGACCACCAAACAGTGTGGTTCACGATAAACTTAGCTGTAGAGTCAAGCCACACAAAAGTGAAGGTACTGGACTTCAGGAGGACTGATTTTGACAAAATGGGAGAGTGCCTCAGAAAAACACTAGCAAACAGGCAAGAAGGTGGGGTGGAGCAACAATGGGGAAACATCATAACCACCATCACAGAGGCAACAAGTCTTTGTGTGAAGCAAATAAATCAAAATGAAAGAAAAAAACACTATGGTTCTCAAAAAAAGTGGCGGGGAAGGTAAGGGAAAAAAAGATAGCATTCAGGAAGTATAAGGAAACACAGAAGGAGCAGGACAGAGAACTATATACCAGTTAAAGCAGAAGGAAGTGGGTAAGGCAGCCAGAATAGCAAAGGCCCAAACTGAGGAAAAGATGGCCAACTCTGTTAAGAAGGGAGATAAAACCTTTTATAGGTACATTAGGGAGCAAAGAAAGACTAAGGCAGGGATACTGAGGCTGAACAAAGAGGAAGGTGGTTGGGCAGAGAGCGACAGTGAAAAAGCAGGGACACTGAACGAATACTTCTGCTCAGTATTCACAATGGAAAAGCAGGGGGAAATATCTAATGCGGTCAATAGAAGCACTCTGGATAGGGGGGTTGATATGAGTCCTTTCACAGAAGAAAGGGTTCTGAAAGAACTCTTAAAACTGAAGGTAGATAAAGCAATGGGGCCTGATGGGATTCACCCCAGAATTTTAAAAGAACTAAGGGAAGAACTAGTAACACCACTGACTACCATTTTTAATAAATCATGGGAGGATGGGGTGGTGCCTGAGGACTGGAGGAGGGCGGATGTGATTCCCCTTCACAAAAGTGGGAGCAAGACAGAGGCAGGAAACTACAGACCTGTCAATTTGACCTCAGTGGTAGGGAATATGATGGAATCACTTGTGAAGGAAAGAATTGTTGAGTACCTAGAGGCCAGTGTGGCACAGGACCCAAGGCAGCATGGATTCACAGCGGGAAGGTCATGTCAGACAAATCTAATTGATTTTTTTGACTGGGTGACCAAAGCAGTAGACCAGGGAGGGGCTGTGGACATGGTCTACCTAGACTTTAGCAAGGCATTTGACACAGTCCCGCACAAAAGATTAATAAACAAATTAGCCAGCCTGGGAGTGGGTCCTAGGGTGGTAGTCTGGGTAAAACACTGGTTGGACAACAGGACGCAGAGGGTAATAGTAAATGGAGTCTACAGTGAAGAAAGGAGGGTTACTAGTGGGGTACCGCAGGGTTCAGTATCGGGGCCGGTTCTTTTTAATGTCTTTATAAGTGACATTGCAGAGGGACCGGAAGGGAAAGTATGTCTCTTTGCAGATGACATAAAGATCTGCAACAGGGTTGATAGACAAGGTGGGGTGGAAAGGATGAAAAGGGACTTGGCAAGGTTGGAGGAATGGTCAAATGTATGGCAGCTTAGATTCGATGCAAAGAAGTGTAAAGTAATGCACCTGGGAAACAAAAACCCAGGGGAAGTGTACACAATGGGGGGTGAGATACTGACAACAACAAAAATGGAAAGGGAACAGGGGGTAGTTATATCAGACAATCTAAAGGTGGGCCATTAATGTGAGAAGGCAGTAAGGAGGGCTGGGGGATACTGGGATGCATAGGGAGAGGCATCACCAGTAGAAAATGGGAAGTTGTTGGCCCTCTGTACAGACAGTTGGTAAGACCACATCTGGAGTACTGTGTACAGTTCTGGAGACCCCATCTCCGCAAAGACATAGACAGGGTGGAGGCTGTCCAGAGGAGGACAACCAAAATGATGCAGGATCTGCATCAGAAGACATATGAAGAAAGACTAAAGGAACTAAAGATGTATAACCTCGAGGAAAGGCGGGGGGGGGGGAACTTGATAGAAACTTTCAAATACCTCAAGGAAATCAACAAAGTCCAAGAGGGTGGCATCTTTCAGAAAAAGAGATGTGCAAAAACAAGTGGGCACAATTTGAAGATAGAGGGGGGACGGCTCAGAGGTAATGTGAGGAAGTATTTCTTCACATAAAGGGTTGTGGATACATGGAACAGCCTTCCTGAGGAGGTGGTAGAGTCAGAAACAGTGGGGGAATTCAAGAATGCATGGGGCAGACATAAGGCAATTCTAGTGGGGGGTAGGAGGAAGTAGGCTGTTGGTTAACTAGGATCTGTAGCTTATCCGTTAGGTAGGGAAATAGGCAAACTAGATGGGCCAAGCGGTCCTTATCTGCCATCAAATTCTATATTTCTTTGTGTGATGGGTGCCGTGTGGGTTGAGTGGAAGGAGGTTGTTTATTTTACCTTGGTGGGGGGCGTGAGGATGGGAGAGGTACTACAAAGGTGGGGGGGAAGGGTGTTATTTGGTAACGTGAAGTACTAAACTTTGTATAGTTTGCATGACGCAGTTTGACATTTTGCTGGCAGAGTTATCCTTGGCAGCATCTTTAAATGAGATGTGTGTGACAGTCATAGAGGCATTAGATAATGAAAAATATTGTAGATTGTCATCAAATAGGCTGTTTTACAGCTAATCAGAAATAGTTAAAAAGTTTACAAAAAGTTTTCTTAAATCAGCTAGAAATGTATCTTGTCACAAAAAATCAAATCGATAAACTTTAAATTAACACTGATATGTAGAAAATGCATCAACATGACTTGTATACAGTACTGTATGTCAAATGCACCCCAAGCTTTCATTTAAAGAATTAAGTCCCTCTCCCTAATGGTTTCAAATGTAGCCTTTCTAGAAAAATGTCTTTTTAATGGGCAAACTTTTAAAGAGGACCTTCCCTGATGGTCCAGAAAGTACATTCTTGCAATTATTTTGTAAAGTAATTTGCCTCAAAAGTTGTGTGCATTAGTTATTTTTGTGAAAGGCTTTCTCGTCTTTCTGCATTTTGATTTGTTTTGTAGCCCTGCTTAGCTCATCTTTGCTGTTCAGCTACCCGGTCGCTCACTTCTGCTGATGTCAGTATATGGAGCACGGGTGACTCACAGTGTGTTATACAAAGAAGGAGCAGCAGTTTTGCTAAGGAAAAATGCTACAGCTTTCTATAACATGTTCAGCATTGTTCCCCCATTTCCTGTTACAAGACACCCTGTATAAACACAGTATGTGAACTCCAGTGGCTAAGTAATGTCCTATGTATGTGTGGTTTAATGCTGTGGATATGTTTGGAGCCTCAGTACAAGGTGAAGTTGTCCAGCTGAGACTGGACACTGTCCGCTTGTTTGTCAATCGTGGTACTCTTGTAAACTGTAGCCTGTAATGTCTCTGTGGCAGTTTGATCAGCAGGAATGCCTTATTAGCTGCATTTTTTGTAATAAAAAGTAATTTGCTCACCCAACCGAAATTCGCCATCTGCCAGTCTTTCCCGTGTGTCCCAGGCATACAGAATGGCATTGGGGGACGCGGATGTCATACATGAATGAATTCGGCCATGTGGGTGGCATGTAAAAAGAAGATGCTTTTAAATTGTCCTATGGTTATGTCCACTATACACGTTTTTTTGTTTCAGTTTTTTTAAACTGAGGGCTATTTCCTTGGGTAATTCTTGTTTGAAAAGTGAAAGCAGGGAGTCCCGCTTTCACTTCTCAAATAAGAATTACCCTAGGAAGTAGCCCTCAGTTTTATTTTTTTTTTTTAAACAGTTTTTATTAATTTTCACAAATAAAAAAACATCATAAGCACTTCATACAAGGAAGTAATATGAGCAAACGTAAATATCAACACTAAAGTTAAACATATATAATAAATAACTATGTATGTTCTATATGCAAAAATTGAATATTTAAAGGCAAAAAACCTTAGTACATAAGCACTGATGCAAGGGTGACCCTAAAGGGCACTGGCTGGGAAGCCAAGTTTCTAAGAAATACAAAATCACACATTCCCCCATAATGCAAAGCATCATAGACTGTACATGCAGATCACCACAAAATGTTATGCTGGTTCAGCTTTAAGCAGGAATGCATGGTGCCGGAAGGCCTCTCGGACAGTCTGCAAAGGGTGCCAACAGAAGACACAGACACGTGTTTCGTCCTACCCAGGACTCATCAGTGTGCCTCATCTGTATGACACCTCAGTGGAATGAGCCAGCTACTCTAAGTTGGTCTATCGGGTTTGGGTTGTGGTGAGCCCAATAAAAACGAAAAACTAGCTAAAAGGCAAAGAATCTTTGTGCGTAAGCATTGAGGCAAGGGTTACCCCAAAGGGCATTGGCCGGGAAGCCAAGTTTTAAAGAAATACAAAATCACACATACCCCCATGAATATTTAGCTACTAAAACGTGAATAAAAGCTCAGAAACTGAATATCTCTGTATGTTATAGAATACTAGGCTATGCAGTGAACAATAATTACTTCTGCTAAGCTTCAAAGGTGAATCTAGCCATGAGAAAAAGGGGGCCCATGTATCGTGTTTATGTACAGTTTTAGCAGCACTTTGACTAATATATTCATTAATCGCTACTTTGGCTAGAGCTGTGGTTCATTCATCCAACGTAGGTGGCGGGGCCTATTTGTCTTTCCAGTGACTAAGTATCAGATGTTTAAAACAGAGAGAGGTTATTGTAATCCACTTCTTTTCTATTGGAGACATTGTTATTGGCAAGTTCTAGGGACATGGATATGTTGTTCATCCACACTGTCTGGCAGGTATCCTTGCCGCTTTAAATCTTGCCGGAATGTCTTCAAGCTGGCTCCTCCCACCCACCCGGGTGGTAAAACTCTCGGCTTCGCCCCATGACGCCAGATCTTCCTTACCGCTTGGAAGCTCAGGTTCCCTCCTTAACGCTCTGCGATAAGACTGGTTCCTAATTCTTGATTTTTAAGAAGTTTTGCTTAAAAGACTTGGTCTTCTCTCCCTCAGCGGCTGCGATGGACAAATCGACTCGGTTTCCGGAGATGCCCTTGCAGGGCAGAAGATGTCTCGGATGGATCCGCACTCCATGTGCCGCCTACTGTCAGGCCTGGAGCACGACCCGCAGGCCTGCGACCTGTGCTCTTCCTTTTCGGCCTACGTCCTCGAAGACCGTGCTGCCCGTTTACAACTGGGGCATCCCGAGAAGCGTTTTCCTCTGGTGAAGTCAAAAGAGGCCCTGTCGGCGGTTTCCGTGGCGGCGGGCTCGGCGGATCAGCTCGAGCAGATGATCGCCCGCGAAGAGGAGGCGGCACGGGCCGCTTCTACCTCGGCTGTGGCATTTGTCCCACTCTCTCTCGGTGCCTCTTATTCAGCTTCTTTTAAGGAGCTTTGTCTGACCCTCTCTACTAAAGGTGAGGGACCAACTTCTGCTGGACCGTTTTCTCGGTCCAAAAAGAGAGACAAGGGTAAGTCCCACCATCGACGCTCTTGGGAGCGGGAAAGATCCCTCTCCCCGAGTTGTCGGCCGTCGACTTCGGTCGACCGCTCGGCTTCGGCCACTGGTCTCACAGTGTCCCCGTCAGGCCAGTTGACCGAGACTCCCGTCGACGCGGTAGAGATTTTTCTCGACCCGTTGGACGGCTTGTCGGCAGGAGAAGCCGAGAATCCCCTCTCCCGGTGGGAGTTGAGGACCCTGTTGGCTTGTCTGTGCCTCCGGTTCCGGAGCCTTCGGTTGAACCCTCCGAACCGAGGGGAGTGCCGGTTCCCCACGACACCTCCCCGCACCATCCTCGGGAAAGCCGAGGTTCTCGGTCTCAGTCTTGGATTTTTCTGGTCCAGCCGATCCCGCCGTCATAGGCGGTCTCGTCTCGGCATCTGGCTGGGTAAGCGGGCGCCAGCCACTGGCCCTCTCTTCCTCCTCCTCGACGAGGGAGGCTTCAACGTAAGTTGCGCCGACGATATGAGGACCTCATGTGGCAACAGTTTCTTCTGACCGGGAACAAGCCGACACCGCCGCCTCCCGCCATTAGTGGCTGTCACCGAGCGGCAAACAACCCTCGCTTTATCCGAGGAGCCTGCTGCCAGACCGGTTGTTCGGCCAAAACCAGCTGCCCCACCGATTCGTGGAACCTCCGCCTCCACAGCCGTTGTTGGGGCTCCGACCAAGAATTCTCCGGTCGGGTCTGTGGGACTGCCCCATAGGTTGTCTGTCACCCTCACTCCCGATTGACCTCGGCAGGTGGAGGGTGGCTCAGGCCCAGGCAGCTCTTTGAGGACTCTTCCGAGTCCGAAGACGATTCTTCCCTTTTCTCCAAGCAATGGACTTGGAGTCCTCAGGAGGACAATCGGTGGACGATAGCCCTTCGTCCTTCCTGGGATTGCTTCGGCTCATCTCGGAGTCCACCGGGATGAAGCTCAACCCGCTTCCGCGCGGCCAGGTATCCCCTCACGGAGATTCTGGACCGAGGGGATTCCCCTACGGAGGCCTTTCCGGTGGCCGAGGCCATAGTGGGCCCGGCCTTGGAGCTCTGGCAGCGCCCTGCTTCCTGCCCTGCGCCTTCGGCCAGGATGGCCAGGAAGTATGCGGTCCCTACCGGTTCCTTGTCCAGTTTTTCGGAACACCCCTCGGCCGAGGGGTTAGTTACCGACAGCGTTTTCCGGCGTGCTGGGAACGCTAGGGATGTGGACAAACCTCCCGACAAGGAGTCCAAGAAATTGGACTATGCCGGGCGAAAGTCTCACGCTCCTCCTCGGGTCGCCAGGCCAGTCGGCCGCCCTCATGGCACATTTCTCTCATGCCCTGTTGGGCTCCTGACGAGGTCGTCCCTCATCTTCCCGAGGATCTGCAGACCACGTTAGGCAGGTGCGGGACCAGGCAGGACAGTGGCCAAACAGCAGCTTCAGACTGCTTTGGACATTGGGGACTCATGTGCCAGGTCTGTGGCGGCTGCAGTGGCTATGCGTCGTCGGGCTTGGCTGAGGATATCCACCTTTACTTCGGATACCCAGCACAAGTTGGTGGATGTCCCCTTCTTGGGGACTGACCTCTTTGGCCCTGGGGTGGAAGGTCACCTGCAGAGGATCGAGAAGTCCAATGCTACCTTGGACTTGGTCTCATCCGCTCAGAAGGACAAAGGCCACAAACCACAGCCTAAGCCCTTTCGTCCTTCTGCGCCCGCGGCACGTCCGGCCCAGCAACGTCAGGGCCAGCAGGCTCAGGCTTGGCATCCCAAACCCAAGCCCGGGGCTTCCTCCAACAGGAAGCAGGGAGGTAAAGGCCCAGGAGGTCCCTCGGCCGGCCCCTCCTCCAAGCCTGCCCAGTGACGGGCTGAGGGGTGTTGCTCCAACCCCATCACCTCACCCCAGGTTCTTTCCGCCTGGTCCGTTATTACCACGGACAGGTGGGTGTTGGAGGGAAAAGGCCTGCCTCTGGAGTTCGAGCAGGCCCCGCCCTCAGAGCCGCCGCACTCGGGGCCTCGGGTTCAAGAGCCTCACTGTCGTCTCGCTGAACCGACATCGTCCTCCTTCTCCAAAAGGGAGGTGACGGAGGTGGCGACCCTCCCTCAGACCCGGGTTTGTGTCCAGGTACTTCCTGGTTTCAAACGGGGGTGGCGCCCATTCTCGACCTACGCAACCTAAACAAGTTCCTAAGGTCTCGAACCTTCAGGATGGTCACTCTGGCTCAGATAATACCATCCCTGGAACCCGGCTTGTGGTTCTGCTCTCTGGACCTGCAGGACGCGTTCTTTCACGTCCCTATCCGTCCGTCACATCAGAGATTCCTTCGCTTTCGAGCGGAGGGATCCCTTTTCGAGTTCTGAGCCATGCCCTTCGGCTTGTCTCCAGCCCCCAGGGTCTTCACCAAATGCATAGCAGTGGTGACAGCTTTCCTGCGTCGCCGAGGGGTCCGGGTGTACCCTTACCTGGACGATTGTCTGATAGCAGCCCCCTCCAGACAGGAGGTGGAGCGGTCCAGAGATCTGGCCCTCCAGGTTTGCTCTCAAATCAGCCTTCTTATCAAGCAGGCCAGGTTGGAACTCGAGCGGAAGCAGGTGATTCTTTTCATCGGGGCAGAGCTCGACTCTCTTCGAGCCAGAGCACGGCTCCCGGCGGACAGGGCCGAGGTTCTTACCTCCTTTGCCCAATCATTTCTGGTTGGGCAATCGCGCCCTGCCCGGGACTTCCTGCGCCTCCTGGGTCTCATGGCGGCCTGTACCAGCGTGGTCCGTTGGGCACGCTGGCACATGCGCCCTCTTCAGTGGGGACTGGCCAGCCAGTGGTCACAATGCTGCGATCCATTGGACCAGCTAGTGACGGTGACCCAGGGATGTGGAACGCTCTCCGGTGGTGGACCATTCCAGTTCATCTGCAGGAGGGCATCCCGTTTGTCCGCCCGAGCTGACGTCGTCTCTATCGACCGATGCCTCTCTGATGGGTTGGGGTGCCCATCTGGGGAACACGGGCGACGGCCTCTGAAGTCCTCTGCGGGAGTCGATGCCACATCAGCCTGCTGGAGCTCGAGCGTCCGCCTAGCTCTCACCACCTTTGCCCGTTCTCCGGGGTCAGTGGTCCGAGTCCAGACGGACAATACCACAACCATGTACTATCTAAACCGCCAGGGCGGGACGCGCTCCATGCTTCTATGCAAGGAAGCTCTCTGCATTTGGTCACTGTTGCTGGCTTGGAGGTGGATCTCCTAGCCATTCATGTGGCAGGAGCCTCCAACACCCTGGCCGATGCCCTGAGCCGGATAGGGGCTGCATCCCACGAGTGGTCTCTCCTGCTGGAGGTAGTACAAGATCTGTTCTCCCATTGGGGCACACCTCAGGTGGACCTGTTTGCCTCCAGGAGAAACGCGAAGCTGAGGCTGTTCCATGCCCGCCCCCCTCAGCAGGGCTCGCTGCAGGGGGATGCCTTCTCGAGGCTGTGGACCCCGGGCCTCTTCTACACCTTCCCTCCATTTTCCTTGATACACAAGGTGCTTCTCAAAGCAAGGAGGGACAAAGCGCAGGTGATTCTGATAGCCCCAGACTGGCCCCGCCACTTCTGGTACCCAGATCTCCTCAGCCTCAGCTCCAGGCTCCCGGGGCAGCTTCCAGCTCGCCCGGACCTGCTCTCAGTCAATCAGGGGAAGGTGTTCCATCCGGACCTTCAATCCCTGCACCTGACGGCCTGGTTCCTGAGCGGCTAGAGTTCCAGGCCTTGGGTCTTTCCCGGGAGGTCCTCAATGCAGTTGAGGTCCCTAAGGAGTCGACCAGAAATGCTATGCCTTCAAATGGAAGAGATTTCCATTTGGTGCCAGGGCAGGGCTTGGACCCTTCCTCCTGTTCCTTGGCAAGCATCTTGGACTATTTATGGTCCCTTTCTTGTCAAGGGCTTAGGTTGACGACCCTAAGGGTGCACCTGGCAGCCATCTCTGCTTACCAGGCGCGGGCCGGGAGAGCAGTCGGTGGCGGAGGAGAAGGTGGTCTGGCACTTTTTCAAAGGCCTTGATCACATTTCCCCTCCGGTGCGAGAACCTCCACCTCCGTGGGATTTACTGCTGGTACTGGCAAAGCTCATGGGCAAGCCATTCGAACCAATGCACAGGTGTGAACTCTCTCACCTGTCGTGGAAGACCGCCTTCTTGGTGGCTATCACGTCAGCCAGAAGGATGGGAGAGCACCAGGCGCTCTGCATCGAGTCTCCTTACCTGGTCTTCCACAGGGACAAGGTTGTCCTGCGCCCCCACCCAAAATTCCTTCCGAAGGTGGTGTCGGAGTTTCACCTTAACCAGGTGTTGACTCTGCCGGTGTTCTACCCCAGTCACACCTCGGAGGCCGAATACAGGCTCCATACTTTGGACCCTAGAAGGGCGCTCGCTTATTATAAGGAGCGCACGGCTGAAATTTGGGGAGAGGTTCACCAGCTGTTTTTCACCACGCTGAAGCCGCACCTGGCAGACCTGCAGCCAAGCGGACGATAAGCAGGTGGGTCACCTCCTGCATAGATCTCTGCTATAAGTTGGCGGGCATGGAGCCTCCCAGAGGATAAGAGCTCATTCTACCTGCCATACTGCTGCATCGGTGGCTGCTTCCAGGGCGTCCCTATCCAGGATATCTGCAGGGCTGCTACCTGAAGTCAGCACACACCTTCATCACCCATTACCACATCGACCTTGAGTCACTTGGGATGCTGGTTTTGGGGCCTCAGTTCTCAGTCTTTATTCCCTAAGTAGGAGGTGTCGCCTTGCCTCCCTCCTCCCAGAGAACTGCTAGGAGTCTGCCAGACAGTGTGGATAGACAACATATCCATGTCCCTAGAAATACAGGTTACTCACCTGTAACAGGAGTTCTAGGAATGGTATGTTGTTCATCCCACTACCCACCTCCCGGCCGGACGCACAACCTGAGCTTCCAGCGGCCAGATCTGGCGCCATGGGGCGGAGCCGAGTTTTACCACCCGGTGGGTGGGTGGGAGGAGCCAGCTGAAGACCTTCCGGCAAGATTTAAAGCGGCAAGGATACCTGCCAGACAGTGTGGATGAACAACATATACCATTCCTAGAACTCCTGTTACAGGTGAGTAACCTGTATTTATAGTCCCCCAGGATGAAAATTCGTGGATCGAAGGGGACGTTATGAGAAGCTTCCCAGATAATAACCCATGCAGGCCTCAAGATTGGACAAGACCACATCATATGAAGCAGATTAGCTTTTGGAGCACCACATCTCCAACATTTGCTATCCCTGGAAATACCCAATTTGTGCATTTTTTCAGGGGTGTATTCCCAATTATGAAGTACCTTAAACTGAATTAATCTTCCCTGCAAGTCCATACTAGATTTATAGGCATTTTGCCGTATAAGCTCCCATATCTGCGAATTAATTGAATAACCCAAGCTCTTTTCCCACCTGCATTTTGACGCCTCTGTGAGGTCTTGCCCTATTTTGTTGGAGAACTTATACAGCTTACCAGCCCCTCCTTTACTGCTAGCCATTGTAAGTAAACCTTCTATGCCATTGGACATAGGTATAGGATAAATTATTGTCCAGGATACCCCTTAATGCATCACAGAGTTGTAGATGAGAATGAAATTGTATATACAACAATCCATATTTCTCTCTTAGCTCAGCAAAGGACCTAAGAATTACCCGTATGAGGGTCTGTTACATCTTTTAGTAATGAGATACCCGTTTTTCCCAAATAATATTTTACAATTTTTTATTTCTGAATTTGATATTCAGATTTCTCCACAGCGGTGTATATTTAAGCATAGCCATGGGGATGATAGTAAATTAGTATAGTGATGTATGGAATTGGCTGAGGCCTTCATGAAGGGGTGAGAGTAGATGGAGTTTGGGTATATGCCTGCAACAATGTGATATAGCAAATGGGGGTGGACATACGACTACTCATATTGGACCCATCTGGGACTGATATTGGTTGGTTTAAACCAGTGGCAGGCCTGCTTAAATAAGAAGGCTTTGTGGTATTGTTTAAAGTCAGGTAGGCCCATACCACCCCCCCTCCCCATTGCCAATGTTTCCGTAACTTTGGTAAACTGATTCTAGCCTTCTGTCCTTCCCATAGAAAAGTCCTAATCAAGGAGTCAAGTCTTCTAAACCATAATGAGCGAATATGTACAGGGGTAACATTAAGTAGGTATAAGATCTTTGGAGCCAACATCATTTTCAAAGCATTTATCTTGCACCATAGTGACAAGCTTAACTTGACCCATTTCTTTAATTGTAATTTCTTTTCCTCTAGTATGGGTTTCATATTGATTTGGACCAAGGTATCCAGATTATTAGGGATTCCAAGTCCCAAGTATGTGATGGACTCCCCCTACCACTTTAATTTTTTTCTCTGAACACATTTTTTTTAGGTCTTCTTTGTTACCCTTTAGGGGAAGCATGTCCAATTTTGACCAATTAATCGAGAGGCCAGAAAGAAGTCCGAATTCTTCCAAGAGTTCCGTGTTAGGTTTAAGGAATTTATGTGGATTAAATAAAGAAAACAATATGTCATCAGTACCAGCAACAACTTTATGATCCCTCTTACCTACTTTAATTCCTAAAATGACATTGTTATTTCTGATTATCCATAAAAGGGGTTCTGTAGCTAGGGTGAAGAGTGGAGTGGAGAGAGGACAGCATTGTCTTGTTCCTCTTTCCAAAGTGAATTTCTTGGATAAAAACTTATTAGTGCAAATTCTTGCTGTGGGGGATTGGTACATTGTTGCCACCCTAGATATGAAGTTGTCACCCAGAAGGCCTTAAGTACCCTGTACAGATAACTCCATTCTGCGGAATCAAACACCTTATGTGCATCCAGTGACAACAAAATAGAATCCTCATGAACTTGGGGGGGCCGCCCATATAGTAGATAGTATTCTTCTGACCTTTTCAAAACCCACCCTCCCTTTAATAAAACCTACCTGGTCACTGTGTACATGTGCATTGAGAATATTCTGTAGTCTGTTTGCCAGCGCTTTTGCCCAGATTTTATAATCATTGTTTAAAAGGGAAATCGGGTGGTAGCTGGCTGGGTCTAAGGGGTCTTTCCCTTTTTTCAACAAGATTGTAATAACTGCCTCTGACATTGTTGGAGGCAAGGCCTTATTATCCTCAGCCTCCATGTACACTTTGTGAAGCATGGGGCTGACTACTTCAGTTAGAAGCACATAAAATTTAGCTTCTAACTGAGCATTCTAAGCATTAGGTTTCTCTAACTGTATCGTGTCTTGGGTTAACAGCTGGTTTTATAATAGAACCCAAACCGTTAGGGTGAATGGGGAATTATCAGACGAAAGATTGGTGTCAAGTGGAGTCCCCCAGGGCTCGGTATTAGGTCCCACTCTGTTTAGTATTTTCATCAGTGACCTTACCATCTCATCACACAATACCTTATCTAAATTCGCGGATGATACCAAATTAGGAGGACCAGTTGATAACGAAACCAACAGGAGTATTCTTATAAACGATCTCAAAAAAATTGAATCATGGGCGGTAACTAACAAAATGTCATTTAATGTGTCTAAATGTTCAGTGTTACATATTGGTAAAAAAATTCCAATCAAATATACCATCTTAACAACATAATACTTAGGGAATCCCTCGTCGAAAAAGACCTGGGTATACCGGTTGACAATAAGTTGTCTTTTTCAAATCATTATAATAAGGTTGCTAATCATGCCAATGCTCTTTTACGTAGGATTAATAATACTTTCATCCTCAAAACCGAGGAATGTATTATGGCCTTATATAAAACCCATGTCAGACCTCATTTAGACTATGGTTCACCTTTATGGAGTCCCTATTTAGCCAAGGACATTACAAGAATGGAAAAAGTTCAAAGAAGGGCTACAAAAATCATACCCCATCTTTCTCGTTTCAATTATGAAACTAGGCTCCATAAAACAAAGCTGTATTCACTTGAATTTAGAAGACTAAAGGGAGATCTCCTTCAGTTATTTAAAATCTTACGATCAGCTATATTAATGAGTTTATGTGGATTATCTTTTACATCCAGAAAAATAGTAGCTAGAATACACAATAAACAAATTGGAATCGAGAAAACAAGAACGAACAAAAGACAGCAGTTTTTTACTGTCAGAGCCCCAAAAATCTGGAATTCTCTGCCACAGGAAATTGTTGACTGCCAGAATATTAATATATTTAAATTCAAACTTGATAATTGGCTTCTGGACAGAACATAATCTACCAATGATCCACATTGTGTGGCGGACATCCTCGATGGGCTTCGGCCTTCTTTTGTCCAAACTACCAAGTACCAAGCTGGCAGATAATCCGACCCTGGGACTTTGATTTTGGGCAGATCTAAAATCATCCCTTTAATGTCCTCAACTGAAATGGCTTTGTCTAGGCTCTGCGGTTCGGTTTCAGAAATTATAGGTAATTTGGCTGTAGATAGGAATTGGTCAATTAGGTTCAAGTTATTTCCCCCCTTACTTTTGTATAAATCTCTATATAAATTTAAGAAGACCTGAATAATGTCTTTGGTGTTATTAAATATATTCTTAGTTTTATCCATTATGCCCTGTATATTATTCCTGTTTTGAACCTGTTTAAAGAGCAAGTGCTTAGTAAGGCTGTTCATCTTAAAGAATGAAGGTTTGGGGCATTTGGATACCTCTGCAATCATTCAGTTTGCTTTTGTTTCTTTACTTGCCTTTTCACCATTTTATTTGTATTTTGTGAACTGCTAGTAAAAAAAAAAAAAAAAGAATCCAATGGAATTCTTGTATTACGATGTCAGAAGAAAATCTTTACTAGCAGGGCTGACAGTGTATTTCAGTGGGGAAATGGAAATCTGTTTTCAGATTTTTGTGGAGAAACACTACTACCTCCAAACTATAATAAATTTAACTGAAATATGTGATTTTGGCTAGCCTGTGATCATTTGTATAATTTAGTAGGTGACATTGCCTTCATAACCAGATTTTACTTGGGAAGAAGAAAAGAGAAGCCAGTTACTGTTTCAGAAATTGTAAAATCATACAGATGGACAACAGTGCAAACATATATAGGCGAAGTTTGTTACTGAAATAAGTTTCTATTTCTTTGGAAAAAGAGAGAACAATATATTCGTTTCGTCATTGAAATACACTGGGCTCCTAAGTAGCTGGCAGTTTCTGGCATCACTATACCATATATATATATAAATGGCTGATAGCTGATAACTGTGCTGAATTGTTTACTATTTGACCTTGTGGGGTGGGCAAAAACTAAAATTGGTTCTGCAAGCGGTTGGCACTGCTCACACCAAAAGAGGATTTGGGGCTGGCCAGAGCAGGCATCTTCGGCAGGGTGATTGGGTGTATGGGGCAGCAATAATCTTAAATTGGGCATGGAGGTTTGGAGGGTGTCCAGTGTGTTTTCAGCTGACAGGACTTAGGGAGGAGGTTGAGGGGATCAGAAGGGAGTTGGAAGGCATGAGAGGGGAGGAAGGGGGGAGAAGGAGTGGAAATGGTCCCATGGAAGGAGGAGAGGCCACTACAGCATACCCCAGGGAGCAGGTAGGCAAGGGCCCTATAGAAACTCCGGAGGGGTAGGGCGCATTACAAGCAATGGATGGAAAACACCTCACAGGAGGGGGGGGGTTGATTGGGGGAGCAAAGAAGGGAGAGGGAGTAGGAGATAATGGGCCTGGGGCAGGCATCACACTTAGCAACAGATACACCATGCTGTACCAAGGAGAAGAGGTGAATGAGGCTGACCGGAGGGGAGCAGGCAGTCAGAGAGGGTTTGGCCAGCAAGCCGGGGGCAGGAGAGGTAGCGGAACAGGAGGGGCAGGCAGGCAGTGAGGGGGTGACTAGCAAGCTGGGGGGTTGAGGCAAGGAAGAGACTGGGACAGAATGGGAGGGAGAACTGGGGTCAAGCAGGCACTCAGGCTGGGGAAGTCAGCCAAGGAGAGGGGATAGTAGGGGCTCTGGAAAGGCCAGCGCGGGGTGGGAGAAATCTGATGAGGAAGGGGATAGGGAGAAATATGCCAGACTGGATGGGGAGACAAGACCGGAGGGGTTGGAGGCAGGGAGGAAGCAGTAGAAGGGTGTCTGGACGGGGGACCTGTGGGTTCTAACCCAAAAAAGGAGTCCGGAGGGGGCCAACAGTGCCTCCCAGGAGGTTGGGGGGGGGTGAGGAGTGAACTGGGAGCCGCAAGCAGAAGAAAGAGCATGGTAGGACATGCACAGACTAGTGATCCCCGGGCTGAAGGGGGTTGGAGGAGTAAGCTGGGGGATCGATGAAAGAAGGAAGAGCCTGGAAGGGATCAAAAGGGACAGTAAGTTGGGAGGAGGGGTAAAGGTGATCCTGCTGGGGGACTCCATGACCAAGGGCATCCAGTGGGAGGGAGTAGGGAAGGGAAGAAGCAGCCAGGTCAAGGTTAACTGTATCCCGGGCCTATCCGTTCACAAGGCCAAATTCCAGCTATATTCATTAACACTGGAATGTGGGGGAATCCCCAGATGTCCTAGTACATCTGGGCACAAACGATTTGGAAGGGAACAGCGATCTGGAAATCCAGGCGAGGTTTCGGGAACTGGCCAGGATCTGCCATTCTATAGGAAGTTCAATTTCCTTCTCCTAAATTCTGCCAGTACCTAGGACATCCGGGGAGACCAAGCACGAACTCAGAGGTGTGAACCAGTGGCTCAGGGATTGGTGCAGTGCAGAAGGGTATGGGCTGGTGGGGGACTAGGGGGACACATGGGATGATAAGGGGTTATATGCTAGGAATAGGATACATCTTAACCTAGAGGGGAAGGGGATCTTAAAACTGAAACTCGCTGGATTCATAAACGAGAAGTGGGGTTTAAACTTGTAAAGGGGGGAAGCACTAGTG
Organism: Neoceratodus forsteri; assembly: GCA_016271365.2. Classification (NCBI taxonomy): domain Eukaryota; kingdom Metazoa; phylum Chordata; order Ceratodontiformes; family Ceratodontidae; genus Neoceratodus; species Neoceratodus forsteri. The sequence continues at coordinate 238,011,177 of CM057450.1, forward strand.
AAAAAATGGAGTCAGGAGGGCTGCCCGAGGTCCCAGGTCTAGGGCGGAAAATGAGGACAGGTGACTGCCATGTAAACAAAGCAAGAGTTGTGCAGGAAAGGGCAAATAGGGAGTGTGCGGGGCCAAGTCAGTTGGGTAGGGGATGGGGGATGGGGTGGAGGATGGTCCTGATCAGTGCCAGGAGCGTGGGCAACAAAATGCTCAAGCTCCAGGCAATGTTGGCGGAGGGATCAGCGGATGTGGCAGCAATTTTGGAAACATGGGCCTCCCAGAAAAATGATTTGGAGGGCTACATGACATTCAGGAGGGATGGAGAAGAGGGTAGAGGAGGGGGTGTAGCACTGATGGTCAAGAATGGCATAATGGTTAGTGGAGTGGAGGAGGCAGATGGGGGAGTGGAAGCGATTTGGGTAACCTTGCAGTCGAGGGGAGGCAAAAGACTGAAAGTAGGGTGGTATACAGACCCCCAGCAATGGATGAGGACCTGGAGGGAAAATTGTTTGAGAATATCAGGGGGCACTGTGACCGTGGAAAGGGTAAACATAGAAACATAGACTTTGATGGCAGTTAAGGACCGCATGGCCCACCTAGTCTGTCCATTTCTCTACCTAGAGGATAAGCTGCAGATCCTATGTAACCAACTGTCTATTTCTTCCTACCCCCCACAAAAATTGCCTTATGTCTGTCCCATGCATTCTTGAATTCTCCCACAGGTTTAGACCCCAAAACCTCCTCAGGAAGGCTGTTCCATGTGCCCACCACCCTCTCTGTGAAAAAATACTTCCTCACATTGCCCGAGCCGTCTTCCCTCTATCTTCAAATTAGTCCCTTGTTCTTGCACATCTCTTTTCTGAAAGATGCTACCCTCTTGGACTTTGATGATTCCACTGAGGTACTTAAACGTTTCTATCATGTCCCCCCTCTCTCTCCTTTCCTCAAGGGTATACATATTAAGCTCCTTTAGTCTCTCCTTGTATGGCTTCTCTTGCAGACCCTGCACCATTTTGGTTGCCCTCCTCTGAACTGCCTCCATCCTGTCTATGTCCTTGTGGAGATGGGGTCTCCAGAACTGGACATAGTGCTCCAGATGGGGTCTCACCAACTGTCTGTACAGTGGGATAACAACTTCCTGTTTTCTGCTGGTGATGCCTCTCCCTGTATGTCCCAGTATCCCCCCAGCCCTCCCTACTGCCTTCTCACATTGCTTGCCAAACCTAAGGTCATCTGATATGATTACCCCCAGGTCCTTTTCCATTTTTGTTGTTGTTATTACCTTCCCCCACCATTGTGTAATCTTCCCTTGGGTTTTTGTTTCCCAGGTGCATTACTTTGCACTTCTTTGCATTGAATCCAGGCTGCCATACTTCTGACCATTCCTCCAACCTTGCCAAGTCTCTTCTCATCCTTTCCATGCCTCCTTGTGTATCAACCCTGTTGCAGACCTTTGTGTCATCTGCAAAGAGGCATACTTTTCCTTCCAGTCCCTCTGCAATGTCACTTATAAAGACATTACAAAGGACTGGACCCAGTACTGAATCCTGCAGTACCCCACTAGTAACCCCTATTTCTTCAGGAGTGGACTCCATTTACAATTACCTTCTGTGTCCTGTTGTTCAGCCAGTGTCTTACCCAGGCTACCACCCTGGGACCCACTCCCAGGCTGGTTAATTTGACTACTAATCTTTTGTGTAGGACTGTGTCAAATGCCTTGCTAAAGTCTAGGTAGGCCATGTCCACAGCCCCTCCCTGCTCATCTACTTTGGTCACCCAGTCAAAGAAATCAATTAGATTCGTCTGACTTGACCTTCTCGCTGTGAACCCATGCTGCCTTGGGTCCTGTGCCCCACTGGCCTCTAGGTACTCAACAGTTCTTTCCTTCAGAAGTGATTCCATTACTTTCCCAACCACAGAGGTCAAACTGACAGGTCTGTAGTTTCCTGCCTCTGTCCTGCTCCCACTTTTGTGAAGGGGAATCACATCAGCCTTCTTCCAGTCCTCGGGACCGCACCATCCTCCCATGATTTGTTAAAAACGGTAGTCAGTGATGCCCCTAGTTCTCTGCCTAATTCTTTTAGAATTCTGTGGTGAATTCCATCTGGCCCCATTGCTTTGTCCACCTTTAGTTTTAGGAGTTCTTTCAGAACCCTTTCTTCTGTGAAAGGACTGGGATCGACCCCCCTCTCCTGAGTGCTTCTGTTAATTGGATTAGGCACCTGCCCCACTTCCTCTTTTGTGACTACTGAACAGAAGTATTAATTCAGTATCCCTGCTTTTTCACTGTCACTCTCTGCCCACCCACCATCCATTCTGTTCAGCCTCACTAGCCCTCCCTTTGTATTTCTACGCTCCCTGATATACCTGTAAAAGGTTTTATCCCCCTTCTTAACTGAGTTGGCTATCTTTTCCTCAGTTTGTGCCTCGGGTGGTGGTCATGGGAGACCTAAATATGCCAGGGGCAGACTGGGACACTATGACATCAGCAGTGACCAGGGAACAGAGACTGATGGATTTGTTTCAGGATGCCTTTCTGATCCAACAGGTGGGGGCACCTACTGGGGGGGAGGATACTGGACATTGTCCTTGCAGACAGTGACCAGATAAGGGGTCTGGAGGTGTGTAGCCCGCTGGCAGGAGGAGACCATGCCACGGTCTGGTTTCTACTGTGTCTGGGGATGGGGGAGGACAACTGCTCAAACACAGTAGTAGTGGACTTCAGGGGGGCAGACTTCATGGGCATAATTCTAGGGTGGAGCTTGAACAAGATTATGCCAGACATGGATGTTGGTAGCTTGTGGGAGACCATTAAAAATGGGGTGCAGGAGGCTACTAGCTCATGTACAAAGGTAAGGTGTAAAAATGGTAGGGCCAACAAGCCGTTCTGGTGGACCAGGGAGGTGCAAGAGGCGGTGAGGGATATTAAAGCTGCCTACACACGTTTTAAGTGCTCCAGGGGGGACAGGGAGAGAGGTGAGTACGAGTTGACAGCCAGAAGGGTCACAAGAGTGGTGAGGGGAGCCAAGGCGAGGATGGAGCAAAACCTGGCTAGGGATATCCAGAGGGGTGGAAAGGGATTTTATAGATACATAGGGGAAAAGAGGAAAAGGAGAGCACAGATCTCCAGGATTAGGACTGGGAAGGGATAGGCTCAGGAGGTGGGGGAGCAGGCAGAGGTACTAAACAAGTACTTTGCCTCAGTATTTATGGAAGGTGACGGGGGATCCATTCAGCCAGAAGGGGGGGGCAGCTGAGAAGAGAGGACAGCTGGAGAAGAGAGGACCAGAAGAGACTGGGGCACCGGGTGGGCCAGGCCTAGAAGGGGATGGGTGCTTTGTTGAAGGGGTGGTTAGGGAGGGGGAAATCAGTGTGAGAGAGGCCCTACGGGTGCTAAAAACTGACAAGGCACCAGGACTGGATGGGCTGCATCCGAGAGTCCTGAAGGAACTGGCGGATGAACTAGCAGCTGCACTAGTTGCACTTTTCAACGCCTCTTTGCAGACAGGATGGGTGCCTCAGGATTGGAGGGTGGCTAACGTGGTGCGTATTCACAAAGGGGGGGTCTAGGGAGGAGATGGAGAAATTATAGGCCTGTCAGCCTAATGTCGGTGGTAGGCAAACTAATGGAGGGCTTCATCAAGGAGAGGCTCGGGAGGCAACTGGAAAGGCTGGGGCACATGGATGACAAACAGTATGGTTTTGTCCCTGGGAGATTGTGCCAGACCAACCTCATAGATTTTTACGACTGGGTGACGGGGACCCTGGACCGACAAAGACCAGTGGACATCCTATATCTGGATTTCAGTAAGGCGTTTGACTCTGTACCCCACGTCGGGTTGTTGACAAAGTTGGGGGGGATGAGGGTGGGAAGACAGTTGCTCAGATGGATAGAAAACTGGCTCACGGATAGAACACAGAGGGTAGTGGTTGGGGGGATAATCTCCTCCCCTATGAAGGTCTTCAGTGGGGTTCCCCAAGGTTCGGTACTGGGGCCACTCCTGTTTAATGCCTATGTCTCCGATATAGGGAGCGGTGTTAGGAGTAGGATAAGCCTTTTCACGGGTGACTCAAAACTGGGAGCACTGGCTGACAGGGAGGAAGCGAGAGAGGCAGTCCAGAGGGATCTGGATACCATAGAGGGGTGGTCAAGGAGGTGGGGACCGAGGTTTAATCCAGAGATGGCTAATTCTGGGTGACCTCAATGCCTGGGTCGACGATGAACTCTCGCACTTTGGAAAGAACTTCCTCCAACTTATGTCTATGTTGGGCCTTTCACAGGTAGTTACCTCTGCTACCCATATAGGTGGACACTCATTGGACCTGGTGTTCCTACTGGATTTGGATGTTTCACATTTGGAGGTGGAACCAAATGCGTGGACAGACCATCACACCATAAGATTCAGTTTTGGGCGCCCCTAATAGGCCTGTCCTACGGAGATGGTCCAGTATTGCCCTTAAGGGGAGTAAATCCAGAGGGCTAATGGCGGGGTACTGGACCTATCGGGTGTTTCGGATGAGAGCATGGGTCCAGGGGACATGGTTATTGCCTATAACAAGGCGGTGACTGGGGCCCTGGATCGAATGTTCTTGAACAGGTTCGTCAATTCACCTCAGCGCCCAAAGACTCCTGGTTTGATGAGTCTTGAAGGAGCTGAGGAGAGTGGGGCGTAAGGCTAGAGAGAGCATGGCGGAAATCTTGCCTGGATGCCGGCAAACTTAGATTGATGGATCATTATGTTATCTATCAATCGGCAATATCCGTAAGAAGTCAGAATTCTGTCCAGGGAGATTGTTGCTGCAGAAACCGACCAGCTCAACTTTTCGGACTGTTGACAGATTGTGCAATCCACTCTGTCTACAGTCTGGAAGAGATTTTCTCAAATAAAGTGTGATGAGCTTGCTCGATTTTTCGCTGATAAGATTGCCGGCATTAGGGCGGATCTCGCCAAGCTCACTCTACAAGGGCCTGCAGTGATCGGCAGAGGGAAGCAAACACCTGTGTCTCCTGGTCTGTCTTTGGTAGGCCGGAATTCATGGACATTATGAGGATTGTCCAGACTGTACGTCCAACCAGTTGTAGTTTGATCCGGCCCCACGCCACTTTTATTGGGTATGCGATATTATCTGTCCGACCATTGCTGAAATCGCCTGGAAATCTTTTGGAGCAGGGATCTTTTCCTGAACCCTTAAAGGAGGCGGTCGCTCGACCACTCCTAAAAAACCTTCATTGAATCCGGACTGTCCAGCTAACTACAGACCTATCTCTAACCTGCCCTTCTTGGGTAAGGTTATTGAAAAGGTGGTTGCACTGGAACTGGACGACCATCTTACAAATCATAATGTCTATGATACTCTTCAATCGATTTAGGAAAAGACATAGTACTGAGACTGCTCTTGTCCGGTTCTAAATGATCTCCTGATAGCGAGGGATCAAAAGAGCTTGTACTATTCTAGTCCTTCTTGATCTCTCTGCAGCTTTTGACGCTGTGGACCATGGTGTGCTTCTGGAACGCCTGCGTTCCATTGTGGACTGTCTGGTACGGTTCTACAGTGGTTTCAATCTTTCTCACAGGGCGAGAGATAGGTTATCACTGGAATTTATTCCTCTGATGCCGCCTCTTTGCCCTGTGGGTTCCGAGGGGTTCCATTTTGGCACCCATGTTGTTCCGCTGTCTACATGCTGCCATTGGGAGACATTATTAGCAATATGGCTTGGGTTTTCACTGCTATGCAGATGACACCCAGCTATATTTGTCCTTTAGCCCCGGGCAAGAAGATGCAGTCTCTAAACTTAACAACTGTCTATCCGAGATCAGTGATTGGATGAGTGCTAGCTGGCTAAGGTTAAACCTGGATAAGACTGAGGTGTTGGTGGTGGACCCAGGTCGTCGTGAGGCGGGTTGTAGGGCTGGTCTTCCATCGGGCATATGGATCGATGGAGCCCAGCTCTCGACCTCAGACCGGGTGCGTAACCTAGGCGTTATTATTGACGACAGTTTGACGCTGAAATTCCAGGTGTCATCTGCCATCAAATCCTCTTTTTACCACCTGAGGAATATTGCTCGGGTGAAACACCTTGTTCCTCCAGCTGACCTCCCAACATTAGTCCATGCCTTTGTTACCGCCTTGACTACTGCAATGCCCTGTACCTAGGCGCCGGGGTTGATATCCGCCGCTTGCAGCTGGTGCAGAACGCTGCAGCCAGGCTTTTGACGGGGACATCTATAAGGAATCATATTACGCCTGTGCTGCGCGAACTGCACTGGCTGCTGGTTCAGTGGTGGATCACCTTTAAGGTCGGTTTACCGACCTATAAAGCCCTACACGAACAGGGACCGTGATATCTTCAAGATCTGCTTGTTCCGCTGTCCCTCTCGCCACTCCGCCCACCGATAGGATTGCTAGAGGTTCCCAGGGTTCGCTTAAAACATCCGGGGCACGAGCGCTTTATGCTGCCCCTACCCTGTGGAACTCTTCACCGTCGGATACGGTTGCCTGACCGTTGAAAGCTTTAAGTCAGAACTGAAAACCTATTTATTTCAAAAGGCGTATGGGGAGTAGTTATTGCACTGTATTGAAATTATATTTTATTGTTGTTTGTTATGCTGTATGTATGGTTTATATGTATTTAACTGTTTTATTGTACAGCGCTTTGATTTCGAAAAGCGCTTAAAAATAAACTTTTACTTACTTTACTTAGAGAAGTGTAGGGTGCTGCATCTGGGGGTCAGAAGCCCAGGTCATGTATACACCCTGGGAGGGGTCTCACTGTAGGCCACAATGAGTGAAAGGGACCTGGGGATGGTGGTAGACACCAGAATGAACAACACTGAAAAGTGCAGAAGATCTACGGCAAAGACAAACAGGATTCTGGGCTGCATAGCTCGGGGAATGACATCCAGGAAGAGGGAGGTGATCCTTCCTCTGTATAATGCCTTGGTCAGGCCACATCTTGAGTACTGCGTGCAGTTCTGGAGATCTCACCTTAGGAAGGACATAGCATTGTTGGAGAGGGTTCAGAGGAGGGCAACCAGGATGATCCAGGGCATGAGCGAAAGGACCTATGAGGAAGGGCTGGAAGTCCTTGGGCTGTACTCACTGGAAGAGAGGAGAGACAGGGGTGACATGATTGAGGTATTCAACTATGTGAAAGGGATTAACAGGGGCAGAGCCAAACAAATGTTCAGGCTAAGGAAAGGGGGCACAACCAGGGGGCATGCGTGGAAGTTGGAGGGGAGAACCTACAGGGGAGAACGTAGAAGGCATTACTTCATTGAGAGGGTGGTGGAGCCATGGAATGCATTGCCCGGGAATCTAGTCGAACAGGGCACAGTGGAGGGCTTTAAGAGGGGATGGGACAGACACATGGGTATACTGAAGCCGGAGTTGACACTCTCGGGGGCCCGGGGAGGTGGAGGAGTTAGCGCCCAATAGGGGATGGCTAACGAGCAGACACGAAAGTCCGTTAGGCCTATTCTGCTGGCGTTTAGTGTGTTAGTATGTTAATATGTAATTCTGTTGAAGTTTTTTACCAGCAGTATGAAGAGCAGAGGTAAAAACCCACTTCTTTCACTGCATTAATAAATATTTTATTATAGAAGTAGAAAATAATTACTAAGACATCAAAATAGAGTAAATAAAGCAGTCAGTTGTCTATTTATTAGAAGTAAGCACCTACTCTTTAAGCGTGTAGGCCAGTAGTCTGCCAGCCCCCCCCCCCCCGGATACCCAATGGTTTGCTGTGTCCTAAACAGGGCAATTCAGCTTTGCTCGGATGCACTTTGTTAATCTCCTATCTGAACAAGATTGTTTTCCTGAGTATAGTCCATGCAGTCCCCTTATGTGCCTTGTGTACTGTCTCTATCTCCTTCATCTCTTTCTCTTTACAGGTTAGGGACTTCTCCCTTTCCTTCTTTTTAAAGGATGAATAACTCAAAAATTCTGCCTCTGATATAGGCTTTATAGGCCTCCCATAGCATAGCATATGACGTCTGCTGATTGTCATTTAATTTAAAAAAAATTGTTTCATTTCTTTTAAAATACATGCCTGAAATAAAGAGCGGTTATATCTCCAGTGAAGAGGCTTTATGGCATGAGGGTCTAATTGTAGAATGACAGAAACTGGGGCATGATCTGAAATTTAAATTGTGCCAGTGTCTGCCTTCGTCATGGAATCCAACAAGCTGCTAGACAATAAGATCAAATCAGTTCTACTGTAAGTTATATGTCGGTTTGAATAAAAGTAGTCCCTTTTATCGGGATACATCAGTCGCCATGCATCCGCAAAACCAAAATCCTTCATCTTATCTCCTATAACTTTTCTGGCCTTAGAATTGGTTACTTTACTGGAGGGGCTACTTCTGTCTAACATGTGGTCTAAGGCAATATTAAAATCTTCCCCTACCGTAATATTTGTACATGAGATTCCACTGATCTCCTCAAAGAAATCCTTGAAAAACAAACTAGATTCACCATTAGGCGCATAGACATTGCAAATAACTATATCTATGCCATTGATTAATCCTTCTAATATCTGCCATCTACCATTAGGATCCACCTGATGGGACAGAGTAACACAATTATTCGTTTTTCTTTATAAGAATAGCCAGCCCTTTCTGTTTTTACTAACCGAATTATGAAAAATGTCCCCCACCCAAGACCTTTTAAGTTTCTCAGCTTTATTGGGTATTAAGTGGGTCTCTTGCACGAAAGCTACATCTGTCTTTAATTTATAAAAGTAAGGAAGTATTTTTTTTCTGTTAGATGGGAGATCCTAGCCCCTTTACATTCCAAGAGACGCATTTTACACTCACCATATTGTCCCCCATTTACATTGAATAACCAGATTATGCTTAGAAAATATAGAGGAGTAGTTAGAATCACTGATTTTTCATAACACTATCTCGTACAAGTTTTGTCATGAAAATTAAATCTAAAGAGTACTAACCAGAAGTAAATTACAAACCTAGTTTCATTATACATAGAAACATAGAATTTGACATCCGATAAGGACCGCTTGGCCCACCTAGTCTGCCCATTTCCCTACCTAATGGATAAGCTGCAGATCCTAGTTAACCAACAGCCTGCTTCCTCCTACCCCCCACTAGAATTGCCTTGTGTGTGTCCCATGCATTCTTGAATTCCACCACTGTTTTTGACTCCACTACCTCCTTGGGAAGGCCGTTCCATGTATCCACAACCCTCTTGAGCAACTTCAGACCATAATGAGCAACTTCCATTGTGACCCAAGGCATCATGGAGCATCCGGGTAATACGGGGGAGTGGGGCATCCTGGGACATCTGGGTCATCTTCTAGCTGAGATCCTCCTGATTGGCCGGTAACTTCACTTCCCCCGGCTGAGTGGCCTTCGATCTCAGTTTGCTCTTGAACACCCTCTATTTCAACAGAGAAGGGGGCGAAATGATTTCTGGAGTAGTTGTAGCTTGTGAGATTCTGCCTCCCTGGATTACTCCTTGCAGCAGTTTTGCGGTGATCTCTGGTAAGGGTCTTGCATTTTCATTGCACAGTCTGCCAATTAGCTTTTGAGAGAATAGGGAAGCTCAATGGAACTTTGAGGCTGGTGGCCTTCTTAGAATCCCATAGCTGTTGGGATTCTGATGAGGGTGTCAGGAGCCACCATCTTGTGGCTGTTGTGATTTAGAATGTTGGCGAGATTCAAAATTTCTACCTGACTGCTGGAAACCGTTGTAACCCTTTCCCAATTTATTTATACAGTCCCAAGCAGCATCTGGCGTTTGAAAGAGTGTGAGGCCCCACTAACATAAATAACTAGTGTGGCAGGATATTGTATTCTGTACGGGAGACCAAGCTTTTGTAGAGTCAGTCTAATTTCTGTAAAAGCTTTTCTCTGTGTGACAACTTCTATTGAGTAGTCCTGGTAAAAGGATATGCGGTGCCCATTCCAAGATAGTGATTTCCTTTCCCTGGCCAGAGTTAGTATTTCTTTCACTGAAAACCTCAGGAAATAGGCAACAATTGGTCGGTGGTGGTGGTGGTGGGGGGGGGGGGGCTCCTGGCTTTGGCTTTGGGGCAAGTGTTCTGTGTGCCCTTTCAATTTCTAATTGCCAGCCCCAGCTGAATTGTAGAACATTGGGAATGAAATCTTGTAAAAACCTGGTCATGTTTGGGCCCTCCATTCCTTCAGGTACTCCCACAATTGTAATATTATGCCTCCATTTTCGAAGTCATCCACCTTTTGCCACAGTAGTTTAAATTGTTGATAAAATAAGTCTGAGTCACCATCCAACTTAGATACAGAGTCCTCCACTACTGCCACCCTTTCCTCAGCTTCTGATAGCCTCAAGTTAAACTTTTCAGAGTTTGATCTAATGATATCTATCACAGCTTTAATTTATTTATTTTTTTATTTATTTCAATCTGGGATTACAGTACCTTTGAGCCGAGGCTCTTTTACAAAGGTTCCACCTCAGCGTGTGCAACAGTCATCATTTTTAGTTACAAACATATAGTCATTGACTTACAGACGTGTAATAACCAGTACAAAGACTTGAGCTATGAGCAAGACAAGGGAAGGGGTGGGGTGCTGGGGGAAGTGAGGGTAGGAGATCGGGGGGGGTGGAAGGAGGTGCAGGGGGGTAAGGGGGAGTATGGGAGGTGGTTGGGTTGGGGGCAGGAGTGGAGATACGGGGGGTGGAGGTGGGCGAGGGTGAGAGACAGTGCAGCCAGGAGGCCTTGTTGAGGGAATATGACAGGTAAGGTGCTAGGGGTGCAAAGACTGTAAGTGCTGGGTGCTTAAGGCCAGCAATGTCCTGTTTCAGCTCCACTTGGTTTAAAGAAATGCGATTTAACATATCCTTGATACTGTCAATATCTGTGCTATTAGCTTCCTTGTTGAAATTAAGCCTGCGTCCATTGCGGCCACCGATCGGCCTGTTTGAATTTGCTGGTATCAGCACGGTGCTTAAAGTAGTGAATAAAGTCCTCAGATATGCCAAATTCACTGTGTAAAAAAGAAACATAGAAACATAACAATTTGATGGCAGATAAGGACTGCTTGGCCCCCCCAGTCTGCCCATTTTCCTACCTCACAGATAAGCTGAAGATCCTAGTTAACCAACAGCTTACTTCCTCCTACCCCCCACTAGGACTGCCTTATGTCTGTCCCATACATTCTTGAATTCCCCCACTGTTCTTGACTCCACGACCTCCTTAGGGAGGCTGTTCCATGCATCCACAACCCTCTCTGTGAAAAAATACTTCCTCACATTACCTCTGAGCCGCCCCCTCTGTCTTCAAATTGTGCCCCTTTGTTCTTGCACATCTCTTCTTCTGAAAGATGCTACCCTCTTGGACTTTGTTGATTCCTTGAGGTACTTGAAAGTTTCTATCATATCCCCTCTCCTTCTTTCCTCAAGGGTATACATATTAAGCTCCTTTAGTCTTTCTTTGTATGTCTTCTGGTGCAGACCCTGCACCATTTTGGTTGCCCTCCTCTGGACAGCCTCCACTCTATGTCTTTGCGGAGATGGGGTCTCCAGATGGGGTCTCACCAACTGTCTGTACAGAGGGATAACAACTTCCTGTTTTCTACTATTAATGCCTCTCCCTATGCATCCCAGCCTTCCTTACTGCCTTCTCACATTGCTTGCCCACCTTTAGGGCATCTGATATAATTACCCCCAGGTCCCTTTCCGTTTTTACTGTTGTCAGTATCTCACCCCCCATTGTGTACTCTTCCCCTGAGTTTTTGTTTCCCAGGTGTATTACCTTGCACTTCTTTGCATTGAATCTGAGCTGCCATACATTTGACCATTCCTCCAACCTTGCCAAGTCCATTCTCATCCTTTCCACTCCATCTTGTGTATCAACCCTGTTGCAGATCTTTGTCGTCTGCAAAGAGACATACTTTTCCTTCCAGTTCCTCTGCAATGACACTTATAAAGACATTAAAAAGGACCAGTCCCAGTACTGAACTCTGTGGTACCCTGCTAGTAACCCTCCTTTCTTCACTGTGGAATCCGTTTACTACTACTCTTTGCGTCCTGTTGTCTAGCCAATTTTTTATCCAGGCTATCACCTTGGGACCCACTCCAAGGCTGGCTAACTTGTGTATTAATCTCTTGTGTGGGACTGTATCAAATGCTTTGCTAAAATCTAGGTAGGCCATGTCCACAGCCCCTCCCTGGTCTACTACTTTGGTCACCCAGTCAAAGAAATCTATTAGATTCTTCAGGCACGACCTTCCCATCATGATTCCATACTGCCTTGGGTCCTGTGCCCCACTGGCCTCTAGGTACTCAACAATTCTTTCCTTCAGAAGTGATTCCATCATTTTCCCTACCACAGAGGTCAAACTAACTGGTCTGTAGTTTCCTGCCTCTGTCCTGCTCCCACTCTTGTGAAGAAGAATCACATCCGCTCTTCTCCAGTCCTCGGGTACCACCCCAATCTCCTATGGTTTGTTAAAGAGAGTAGTCAGCGATGTCACTAGTTCTACCCTTAGTTCTTTTAGAATTCTTGAGTGAATCCCATCAGGCCCCATTGCTTTGTCCGCCTTCAGTTTTATTAGTTCTTTCAGAACCCTTTCTTGTGTAAATGGACTGGTGTAAACTGTCTTGCCGGCCGAGCTTCTTTTTGAAATTTCTACAGTAGATCAGCCGACCTTCCGACACATTTCGTGCTGTTTTTAAATGCCTGACAATTGGATTGATTAAGGATATTTTCAGGTTTTACTGCTGCAACTCTCTCTTCACTAAAGTCGCGCTGCCATCGTTGACAGCGGCTAGTGTGTGACCAGCCCTCTGTTTTAAAAAAACAAACAAAAAAAAAACAACATACATAGGACAGTTCAAATGCATCTTATTTTACATGCCACCCACATTGCTGAACAAATTTGTGCATGACTTCCGCGTCCCACAGTGCCATACTGTATGCCTGGGACACACGGGAAGGACTCGTAGACTGCGAATTCCGGTGGGATGAGCAAATTACTTTTTATTACAAAAAATGCAGCTAGTAAGGCACTCCTGCTGCTCAGGGTATCTTGTAATGAGGAAAACATAAAGGTAGGTGCACTCCAGACTAACATTAATAATTAATTTAAACCAGTCTCAGAAAAACACAACAGTCTGTATAGCAATAAGATAAATTGCAGCTCATTTTTCTCAGGAATCACCTCGAGAGGCTAATAGTTCTTTTCCAAACGTTTTATTCACAAACTTTCACAGACAATAGTTGTGAGGAGCAAACGTGGTGAGCTAACTCAGTCCCAGCGCTTCAGGTAGACACATCATTCTTCAGGAAGCATGGTTTTAGGAAGGATAGCAAACATACATTTATACATTAATTAGTCGTTGCACTCAAATTAATACCAATTAATTAATTTAAGAAAAACACCTCAAACATGTAGGATGAAATACAGTGTGACCACACTTAAATCATGAATCAACTTTCAATGGATTTCACATCTTAGTATAAAAAATGTTATATGAAGTACCTAGTTCAAAAGCAATTCTATTATACTCAAATGTGCATATTTTTACCATTAAATAGCTATTTCTAAGTCTATTAGGTGTAAATCTTTTGACTAGAATAGTTGTCTTATTAGTGTGGTAACAGGCAAGGCAGCTACAATGTGTCCTTTTAGGAAACTTGAATTAAAGCACTCTTCAGTTTTCTGCTAATGCATCTGACAGGTCATACAGCTGCTATACCATATTTCTGAATTGTTTTTAACTTTAAGTTGCCAAGTAAAAAGACAACAGTTTAGAGAAACTTTGACATCAAATAACAGAGGACTTGAAATTAGAAAGATGGAAACAGAATCATTTTGAATTTAATTTTTTGAAAACCGCTGAGAAGATTTAATTTTATAGTTCTACATTAAAAAATTAAAAATATGGAATGCCACTATGTTATGAGATGGCTGGTGGATCTTGTAACGGGAAGGGGGAACAATGCTGAACATATAAAAGAAAGCTATAGCATTTTTCCTTAGCAAAATTGCTGCTCCTTCACTGTACAACACACTGTGGGTCACCCGTGCTCCATATGCTGACGTCAACAGCGCAGCCCAGGGTCTACAGCAACACCAGGCTCGTTGTAGAGGCCCTGGTACGGCATGCAGTTTTCGTAAACTCGCAGTTTAAAAATAAACTGCAGAGCACATTAAATAAATACAAAACATGCATCAGTGCAAGAAGGGGGAATTGATGCATGCATGCATGTCAGCAGGACTGGGGAAGATGCTCGTTAACAATTATGATTAGGAACTTAAAAGGGGGAACATCTGCCAATCAACACTAAGTGCTTTAAAAATCATTTCCCTTAGTGTTTTTTTTTTTTATTTTTATTAGTTTTTTTAATTGATGAACAATCAGTAAACATTCCATATGGTATACATTCCAAAGAAATACGAAACCAGTGGAGCGAGAAGCACCTTAATCACAGGAAATAGTAATTTGCATCTACCATATCAGTAATACATCATAAGGGGAAATTACTATAAACTATACACACATCCAAAGGTAGAATTATCTATGCTGAAACAGGGCCTAAGAGCAACACGGCTGTTTCCTTAAAGTCATTGTTCAAAAATGCGATCCAGCAAAGAACTACCTCTCTTGGTGGAACATAATGCCATGTACGATTCCTAAATTTATAAAACTAAATATAATAGATGGTGCACTTTCGGCAACTCAAACATGTAAGCTACTGATGTAACTATAATATTAATACAGTAGTGCAGAAATCCCCGCACTAGAGGAAAGGCAAGCACTTTGAATAAGAAAAGAAAGAGAAACCCCTAGTTTACCTAAAGTTAAATTGATAAACAACATACAAGTAAACTGTAGTCTCCAAACTAAAGATGTGCCATTAAAGCAAGGCAGTGAACAAAGAGAGGGAGCATTAGACATGGCACTCAAGTCTCACTGTGGGCATAATAATCATGCCAGACTATAAGAAAAAGTCTGGTAAAAAGTCATACGTGAGGAATTCAAACTCATGGTGGGGAATCCTGGATGACAACATCGTCCGTACTCTCTCCTTGTTCCTCACCCTGATGCTGTTGCTTTGTCTGTACCCTTTCAGACCATTTGCTAGCATCCTTGGGGGTCAGAAAAAAAGCAGATTTTACCTTGCTACACAATTTGCAGACATGCAGGAAAAACAATGGAGTGAGGTACATTGGCTTCCGTTAAAATGTGGCGAACTCCGTCAGATTTCTTTCTCCATTGCTGAGTAGTGTAGCTAATGTCTGGGAAACGATGTACTGTCTGGCTGTCCTGCGACAGTGGACCATGCCTTTGGGCCAGGGATAGAATGCAGTCCCACTCCCCGATCCTGGTTGTTACCACTAGCACCAGCAGAAAAGAATGGCACCAACCACCAACAGTATGCAATATCATAACTAGTCTTTTAATTCAATGCAAAAGCAGTGCACAGAGACAAAGTAAAGGGCTTACTCACACCAAGTCAACAGCTTCCCAGAGTGCGAGGGATTGCTGGAGGCCTCTACCTCCAGTCGCCCATGTGGCATGATACGATAAACTTTCTTAACCTGAAACTTATCTGGATCGCCCTCTAGTTGTAATTTCTCAGCTAGCTAGTCCTAAATAAACAATTTAGGGTCATCCCCTTCAGTACTCTCAGGGAGCCCGAGTGTGCGAATATTGGCTGCCGGACCATGATTTTCAAGGGTCTCAAGTAAGGCTTGAAAGTGTTAAGCCTCCTTTACCAGCATGGCTGTCGTACTGGTGGAATAAGCAGCCTGCTTCTGCACTGCAATTATTTCGGTTTTTACACAGTCATTCATGGATTTCACTACTGTTGCCCTTGTATTAAAGAAATCCATAAGTCAGTTACTGAGGAAATTAATCGCTGTACTTTTGAACCCAGCATTTGTGAAGTTTCAGTATCTGCACACTGTTCTGGGACGAGTGCTGACGGACCCACTGCCACTTGTTTGCATTTCACAAGGTCCTGCGATCCCTGATCCCATCGAGGATTACCCATGTTGCTATCCAGGGGTTAGTCTTCATTTCCAGCTCAAAGAAATTAGTAGATGCTATTAAGTAATTAACTGTAATTACCCTTTTTCTTAAGGCTGTGTGAGGAGCCAACAAGAAGTGCGATCGCTCAGCTTGGGCTCCACATGGCACCCCCCCAGTCTTTTGTTATCTGGATGACCCTGCCATTCACACCTGCTCCCAAAGGGAAACAAAGCTCATCTAGCATCCTACATTCCCCCTTGCCTTATGTCATGGCCAGGGAGCAGGCACAGGGGATTCAAAATACAGTTGCTAGACTTTGAACTATAAATAGCTCCAGCTTGCCAGTCACCAGTTCCACTCCAACCCCAAGGCTAAATATAGATTATGTGACCCTTGGCCGCTAGATCCCTCTTCTTGGTAAAGTCTACCTTTCTGAAGTTCCAGATCTTGGTGGGTAACACTCAGTTAATCTTCCTGTCAACCAGGAAGAAGGCCATCCAGTCATGGTCACTGCCTCCTAATGATTCCCTGTCACTCACTCTTGAGAAGACCCCATCCCCTATGTGAGAACAGAGTCAAGTGTGGGTTCAAACCAAATCACTTTGTGGACATGCTATTCCAGGAAGCAGTCTGTGAAGATGGGGGTGAAGGTGGACAGGAACTCTTTAACAAATCTATATCTAGTGGGGTGGTTCCAATGAAATGAAAAGTAGCTATAGTCATTCTGATATACAAAAAGGGTAATAAGGGGATGGTAAATAATTACAGACCAATAAGTCTGACTTCTTTGCAAAATCATGGAGAGGTTTATTAAGGAAAGAACTGAAGCTGAAATCCAGTTCAAAAATCTAATCGACAATAAACATGGATTTACACCTGGGTATTCCTGCACCACAAACCTGATTACATTTTACAACAGTGTCAGTGAGAGTCTAGATAATAACATCCCTGTGGATGTTATGTTAGATCTATCAAAAGCATTTGACAATGTTCCCCATAATGAGCTGGTTTCTAAACTATGTAACGTGGGAATTGGTCATCAAATCATTAATTGAATAAAAACAATGGTTGACAGATAGGTGCCAGTCAGTCTGTATAAATGGAATATTGTCTAATCCAGGTCCAGTTACTAGTGGAGTACCTCAGGGGTCAGTCCTCGAGCCAACCCTTTTCAATCTGTTTATATCGGATGTTAATTCACATATTAGTAACATTCTAATAAAATTCTCTGATGAAACAGAATTAGGAGCGGAGGTAAAGTATGCTTCAGTGGTGGAGGATCTAAGGCGTATTAAATCTTGGGCAGCAGCTAATAAAAATGTCATTTAATACTGATAAATGTGTAGTTTTACACTTTGGGAGGAACAACCCCTTATACCAGTATACAATGTATAACAAAAAGCTAATTCAAGTTGAAAAAGAACAAGACTTGGGAATAATTATAAATAATCAACTCTCAGCTGCAGACCATTGTAAAAAAGTAGTCCTTCTGCAAATAGATTGTTGAACTATGTGAAGAGATCTTTCATGAACGGGAATGAACAAATCATTCTGCCATTGTACAGATCACATATACGCCCACATTTAGACATATGCTCCCCTTTATGGAGTCCGTACTTAAGGCGGGATGTGGAATTGCTGGAGAAGGTTCAGAGAAGGGCCACTAAAGTAATCCCTAGGCTCCAATATGTCCCATATAAGGACAAGCTAGTAAGGACAGGACTGGTTAACCTAGAAAAAAGACGGAAAATGGGACATTTGTTACAATTATATAAACTGATGAGAAAACTCTTAATTAAAAACATCTTGTGGCATTCAGCATCATAACAGAGCATTAAATCTGCAAAGCCACAACCAACAACTAATAGTACCCAAGGCCAACACCACAAAAAGGGACAATTTTTTCACAATAAGGGCAGTAAAGGCATGGAATAATTTGCCACAGCATGTGGTTGATGCGTCATCATTTTAAATATTTAAAGTTGGACTCAACTCATTTTTAGGATGGAATACAAACAGCTTTAGGTAATCAAATATACCCACGATGTCATGGGAGACATTCGTGATGGGCATGAGCCTTATTTGATTTGATTTGATTTTTATTTGTATACGGGTAAGTACACTGGGATACAATCCCTTTTACAGGTACGACCCGTGGTCGATCAAGATACATACAAAGACAACATAAAACAAATGAGACATAATACATATCGTAATTAATAGGAATATAAATTCCACGTCAAAAACATTAGTATAAAAACTCTAATACAATTCAACTATTGTGTAAAAAAAAAAAAAAAAAATCCATATCACAGGAACTGTGGTTTCATATCTAATATAGCAATCAGAAGAATATCAATCTGAGTAGCATCTACATTTAAACAAATTCTTGAAGTGTGTTCTTAGGGCTATTGTAAAAGACCTATAACTACCCATACCTCTTATGTGTACTGGAATGTCATTCCATATTTTAGGTGCACAGTATGCAAACGATCGCTGTCCTCTTGAGGTATACATAAATGGAATTTTTAACATAGATAAATCCCCGGATGATCTAGTATGTGATTTAAAACTGAGTCACAAGCTGATTTTTTAACTTTAAAGGTATCCCTGATTGTTGTGTTTTATAAACAGATTCGGATAGTACAAACTTATAATAATGTTCAACTGATAACCATCCAAGATTCTCCAGTATAGTGCAATGATGTACACTATTGGGTATTAATAATGCAAATCTTTTTTTGTATAGCAATATCGATTTTTGCTATGAGGAGCATTATCCACCACTATTGAGGCATAATTCAGAATAGGCAGCAAACATTGGCTAGCTATAGCCAGATGTGCCTCATCTGTCAAAAAAACGACGCAACCTATATAATAAAGCTATCTTAGAATGTATTTTAGTTTTAATAGCATGTATATGTGACTCATACGTTAATGTTGAATATAAGACTACCCCCAAATACTTAAAGCTGCTTACATTCTCGTACAAAACCCCATCTAACGACTCAACTTGTAAACCAGAACCAGCAGTCATGTCTTAATAAACCAAGTAAACTCCATCTCAGCCCTGCCAGTAGCCTCCTCAATATGCCAGTCCATGCCCAGGATATTGCAATCCCCTAGGATCCCCCACTGCATCTGAATTTGCTGCTCTGCTGCCACCTTGACCTCTTTCCTTTTTTGTTTATAGTTTAATTTTTATTCCATTTTTCAAGAAATAAAAGACAGTACAGACCAGAGAGGTAAAACCTAGAGTTGGTAAAGAGTCATATATGTTGTGTCGAACACAAATAATCAATTGTCATTGCAATAAAGCATCTTTGGCAGGGACAGATTATCGGTGGGCTGGAATCATCTGCTTTTGGGGCTTGTTAGCCACCTCTGTGAGCTGTATGCAGTGCCCCCCTTGTGATAGTAGGATGCCTTGGAGTATAGTCTATCAGTATGACCTGGGGTTACAAACAAGAGGATTCCTTGCCCACAGTGTGCAAGACTGAAATTAAATACAGTTTCATGTATCTCAGTGCTGAGGTACCACCTGTATGAAAGGAGGAAGGAAAAGGAAAGGGAACAATTTCAGATGTAAGAAAAGGGAATGGGTCAGCTAGAAGAGGGGGACGGGCAGGGACATAGTGGAGGAGTAGAGAATAGGGAGACAGTGGGGAGGGCCTTATGGTAACAGGTTAGTATAAGTATCTAATTAATACAAAATAACACATACTCCCATAATGCAAAGCATCATGGGCTGTATATGCAGATCACCACAAAATATTATGCTGGTTCAACTTTAAGCAGAAAAGCATGGTGCCGAAAGACCTCTCGCACAGTCTGCAAAGGGTGCCAACAGTAGACACAGACACGTATTTTGTCCTACCAGGACTCATCAGTGTGCCTCATCTATATGATGCCCCAGTGGAATGAACCAGCTACCCTAAGATGGTCTATCTGGATTGGGTTGTGGTGAGCCCAATGAAAACAAAAAACAAAGAACCTTAGTGTGCAAGCACTGAGGCAAGGGTTACCCCAAAGGGCATTGGCCTGGAAGCCAAGTTTCAAAGAAATATAAAATCACACATACTCCCGTAATACAAAGCATCATGGGCTGTATATGCAAATCACCACAAAATATTATGCTGCTTTAATTTTAAGCAGAAAAGCATAGTGCCGAAAGGCCTCTCACACAGTCTGCAAAGGGTGCCAGCAGAAGACACAGACACATGTTTCGTCCTACCAGGACTAATCAGTGTGCCTCGTCTGTATGACACCCCAGTGGAATGAACCAGCTACCCTAAGATGGTCTATCTGGGTTGGGCTCACCACAACCCAACCCAGATCTGGCACCATGCTTTTCTTCTTAAAGTTGAACCAGCATAATAGTTTGTGGTGATCTGCCTGTACAGCCCATGTTGCTTTGCATAATGGGGATCCGTGTGATTTTGTATTTCTTTGAAACTTGGCTTCAGGGAGACCTGGATAAGCTGGACGTAGACTATAATAGGTTTGCCCGTTTCATCCTGGACGCCCCAGCTAACTCACAATTGTCTCCTGTATTGATCTCTGGGATGGATAAGTTTGACTGAACACAGACATCTGCATATTTTATACTCAACATATCAAAATCTATCACATAAAACTCCACCCTACCCAAGTAATTTATTTCAAGTTTGTACAGAAGAAGTGGTTTAAGGACAGCTGTTAATGTGGAACTTAAAGTCCCAGTGTTGAAAACAGCGAAAGGGAACTCTACAATTGTTAGTCTTGGACCCAGAGTCTGGAATGAACTATCACAACTTTTAAAATTAAAGGGAAAAGTCTCATGAAATTAGATGATGACCTGGATTATAAGGGAATCCACACTGGCTAAAAGCTGTCATGCTTGCAAAGAAAAAGGTTAACTAGGCAGTTTATATAAATGTTTTTAATCTTAAAGTTTTAGTCTAGACTCTGTCATTGCAACAATTCACACTTTGCCTCAAACTGAGAAATTTTGATGTTCAACTATGTTTTAACAATGTTGTGTATAAAGTTTGTGATGTTGTTGTGCATGGCTGTATGAATGATGGACCCCACTGTAAATGAGCCTTCGCTCAGTTGGGCTATCCTTTTCTTGATTTCAAGAATAAAACGATTACTACTACTGCTATATAAAACTCTAGGCAGAATGTTCTGACAGAGTACCTCCAGTCAGTTAAAAACACCAAAGTGCAAGCGAGTCCATTTGGACAGGTCGTCCGTAATCTTCTGGGTTAAGGGTTCTTAGTCGAGGAGCTCTGTGTGCTCAGAGTTTGTAGTCAGTTTTACTCCTAAATACCTTAGGGCACTTTAGTGCCATCCAAAGGGGTAATCCTGCTTCAAAGCAGGGGGAGGGGTATAACTGTATAGTAGGACCTTAGTTTTTTGTGTGTTCAACTTGTATCCTGTCAGTTTACCAAATTGTGCTAGGGTGTTCCAGATAGCTGGGGGATGGAGTCTTCGGAGGAAGTAAGGTTTAGCAGAATAGATCTGCAAATAAAGATAATTTATTATCTTCCACCCACAGGGTTTTCCAAGATGTGCAGGTTGGTTTGGATGGTGGTTGCTAACAGCTCCAAGTGTAAAGTGAATAGTAAAGGTGACAGGGGGCATCCCTGTCGCGTTCCTCTGTGGAGGGGGAAAAGAGAGGGTAAGGGACCAGTTTATTCAGTGGTAAGCTGTAGAAGTATGTAATCCCTGCAGAATCCCTATAACCTCCTCCAGGAAGCCAAAATTTGACAGGGTGGCCTGGCCATTTCTATGAGCCACCCTGTTAAACGTTGGCTTCCTGGATGAGGCCTTCTTCTCATCTAAACTGAGTAATGCCAGTGGTATTTGGCAGGTTGTGGTGAGGTGTATCAGCAGTAAGGTGTGGCGAACACTGTCATACACCTGTCAATGCTGGACAAAGCTGATCTGATTTTTGTCGATTAAAACCGACGGGAACTTTTTCAGGCGATGGGCCCAATCTGACATGAACTCTTCATAGTCGTAAATTTAGGATAGATATATAGGCCTGTAGGAGGTGGGATATCTGGGGTTCCTGTCCAGTTTCAGGATTGCCGAAATCATGGAGTAATTCCATGATGTGAGCAGGTGGCCCTCAGACTAGAAGGACTGAAAGGCAGCAAGCAAAGGAGGAAGCAAGATGTCTTTAAATTTCTTACAGAACATTGCTGGGTATCCATCTGAGCCCAGGCATTTCTGAGTTTTGGAATCTCTTAAGAACTGCATATACTTCTTCAGCCGAGATGGGGTTCAGAAGGGTCTGGGCCACCTCAGGGGTTCCGGATAGGAAGGGGAATCTCTGCAAGAATGATTGTATTTGTTCTTGGTTGGTGGTGCCTTCTACTGAGTAAAGGTTCTGTTAATGGACAGTGACAATTTTTCTCATTGCCTCAGCTTACTTTGTAGAAGTACCAATGTCCCAAGAGTTGCAAGATGCATGCCTGAGTCTTGTGCGTTTGTAGTCTGCGGTCTGAATTTCGGGTGCTGCATGCCCCTCCCACCCCGTAGGAATGTTGTAGAAAAGAGTGTCTGCCCTGTCCTAGTGTCTAAGATCTTCTGGAGCTCTTGCTTCACCATAAGTAACCAGGGAAGTACAGAGGTGTCCCCCGTTGTAGGAAGGACTGGAGTGTAGAGAGAGATTGCTGGAGCACAATATAGTTGGCCTCTCACAGTTTCCTTTCCCTTGCAGAGTAGGTAATAGGTTCTCCTCTGATTATTGTTTTGACAGTGTCCCAAAGGATGGGAGCAGAGATGGTAGTGCTCGAGTTTTCTAGTGTAATTTGGGGAAGTCACTCTTTCAAGGTATGGAGCAGTTCGGAATCATGAAGTAAAGCCAGATTGAGCCTCCACTGCGTAATACGCTGTGACTTGCCCAGTCTGAATTTAGCACACTCTGGTACATGGTCTGATAGTAAGAAAGTGCGGTGCAAGATATCTTGTACCCAGTCTAAATGTTCAGCTGTGGTAAATACGTAGTCATGTCTCACCAAGGTGTTTGTTCAAGGGGCAAAATGGGTGTAAGCCAGCCCAGACAAGAAGTGCCTCCACAAATCAATAAACCCTAGATGGGGTAGTGTATGTCAGAGGTACTTCTGTAAGGGGGTGGCACAGTAACTCCTGGGCCAGTGGCATCAAGCGATGGATTCAAGGGAACACTGAGGTCTCTCCCCCGCCCCCCTCCAAAATAATAAGCTGTCCCTGTAACATCAGGAGCAGCCTGCTGAAGTGTTGCGCTACAACTTTATCTGAGCCTGGAGGGAAATACAGGCTCGCAGGGGTGAGCAGGGCATCATAGAATAACGATAACAAGTGGCCTTCTGGGTCAGACAGCTGATCCTGAAGGTGGAATTGTGCCACCCCCCCCACCCTGGAATCAGAATCATTGCTCCCCAGTGCTGACCTGATTAATGGGAGGAGGCTGCTACTACTGAAAGCACAGTGTGGCAAACTTAGCATGTTCTGAGTCCAAAAGATGGGTCTCTTGGAGAAAAATAATTTTGTGACTTTCTGCAGAAATTGCAAAATCCTATAGCATTTTACTGGGCTGTGGCTGCCATTAACATTGAAGGATAGTACCTTTGAGCAGGGCTGCAGCTGTGAATTTTGGGTACCAGGAAAAGTCACTTGAAATGGGCCCCTGTTTCCCAAATCAGCTAATACCAGGGATAATGCCAGCTCCTCAGGTGGGCCCTCCTGAGCTCAGGGCCCTGGACAACATCCCCACTCCCCCATTACTGCGGCCCTGCCTTTGAGGGACTAGCCATATTGCCATCTAATTATGACAAGCTGATGTGTGGTAAGGGTGCATCTTCCGCCTCCCAGGAAAAGGAAAGTGTGTGCAAGAGTAGAGCAAAGAGAGGGGCACTGAAGAAAAAAGGCTTGAAGAAACCAGAAAGTAAGCAAATATTAACATAAAACCTCTAAACATAGACTCAATAAACTTTGCCTACATGTGAAACCATATACTTATGACGTAAACAGTTGGAACAGAGCTGGGAGCACCAACCAGGTATCTCCAGACAAACAAGAAAGGAAAGCAGAGTTCTCATGTAGTACTTCTAAGGCAGGAGAGTAACCTAACCTCTTCTAAATCTGGAACAGATCAAGGTTCAGGGGTGGGGGCTAACCTGCTGCAACACTATGAGCAGAGAGCCCCTGTAACATCACCAAAAGTTCAGCTATACATTAATATCCCCTTCCCCCTCAATTCTTCATATGAGATTGAACTTCTGGTATGTGGGAGTGGAGCAAAAGTCCCTTGAAGTATTGTTGTGGTGGCTGGGTCCAGAACTGTGATCAAGCGCACTGACCATAGCAGTAACTGGTAAGGGTGTTGTACACGGTCACAAACTGGGAGAAGGTAGGTAGTACATGTGTGTCACAGGGCAGACTGAAGACCTCCGTTCTTTGCCTGGTGTACCCCAAGGCACCCAGGTCTCTCCCCCCCCCCCATGACCCCTCAGTGCAGAATTACTCAGCTGAACAGGGTCTCGAATAGGATAAGGTGAGAGAAGTTGGCTTCACGGCCAGCACCCAACCCCTGTAAGGCTCTGAGGAGTTGACTGGTAGGGTGGCATGGGACAGAATCAATACAAAGCAAGAGCGAGATTGTTAAGCTGCTTATGTGGGTTATAGTGCCCAGGTCCATCTGTATGATGGCTGAGGGCATTGGGTCCCCCCTTCCAACAGATCTCGGCGGATGAGACCCTGGGGCCCCAGTCCACTGGCTAAAAATTGGATGCCAGACAGTAAGTGAGGGATAAGTGTTGGCTCTGTAACTAAATTGGTGGCTAATGGGCCTGTGCTCGACCTGGGGGACGGGGTGGTGGATTACATTAGGATCCCACTCCAGCACCACCCAACTCGGAATAGCGGACCTCTGTTGTCCATCTGCCAGCCATGTCGTCGTCCTGCTCGCAGTCACAGTAGAGGGGGAGGTACTGGCCCAGTGGTCTGCATGACTATGTGGCAGAAATCTGGAAATGCGTGCTCACACCATAGTACCCGCCTGTGAAGGACCGGCCCATCAGGGAAGGGAGCAAGAGCCCCCAGGCCATCCAGGGGAAAACCAGGCAAAATCAACTCGGTGGGGAAGGGTGACCACTGGCTGTAACAGCATTTTGGAAAACCAGAGCATCAAACAACAATACCCAAAACATTAGTCTTATTTGGCAGAGAATCATCAGTATTGAATCATATACAGTTTAAGCCTGATGTGTGGGGCGAGCAGGACAGCCAGCTTCAGTCCAGATTTACACAGCTGACCTACCTTCGCACACATCAAGCGGCTTCCAGATTGCACTGCTCTAACCCTGAGGTGGAGACCAACTGTGTCCCCAAGGGAAAGATATTAAAAGTCATTTGGCAGTCTTAAGGTATAGTATATGTGTAGCATGGCTGTTACAGCTGTGGAGGCAGAGGACAGAGAAACATGGCCTAGCACTGCATGATGATTTACCTCTGGGCAAATGGGGAAAGCATAGAGCACTGACTACCCTTGTCACAGTCGTCCCCCCCACATACCTTGTAAGGTGATAAAGGCACATCAATTTAAGTCCATTCAGGTCTGGTCTATGCACTGAAACAACTGTGGCAGTTGCTTAATGTCTTTCAGTGTGGCAGCACTGTGTTGGGTACGGTCAGCCATGGAAGACGCCTTCTGCCATGTGGCTTGCCGGAGCGCTCTATGATCTTTTTGTCCTGGTGCATGCCTAGAAAGGGGCACATTAATCCCTCTGGTCTGCAACTCTGTCCGGGTGTCTTCTGGGATCACGAAGTGCATGGGGCCCTCAGGAAACATAATAGTAAGCCTGGCTGGGTAGTGTGTCTGAAACTTGAGCTGCTGAGCTCAAAGAACTTTTAGGATGGGGGAGTAGGCCAGTCTTCAGGCTGAGATGGCTAGAGAATAATCATTTTCAAAATACACTCTTCTCTCTTTATACTGCATATATTGCATCTGCTTCATATGCCAAGCCCACAATAAAATGTCTTGCTTAGTCGCATAGCTGAGGAATTTCATCAGAATGGGGTATGGGCAAGCCACAGGGCTGTTAGGGTTGGATGCAAGGGACTGGTGTGCCCTTTCTGTATCTAAGGGGTGCTCTGGGTCCAACTGTAGATAGGGTTTCTCTGAGAGAAAAAAGTCTAGAAATGCCACCATATCATTGCCGTCTTCATCTTCCGGTACTCTGGTGATACGGAGATTGTTTCTCCGTAACCTATTTTTCAGGTCGTTACACTTGTCCCTCAGCTGCTGGTATTCGTCTAAGGATGTGGATGAGGACATGCCTGAGCCAGTCTGGTCTGGCATTGTTCTTCCCTGCATGCATTTGCAGTCCCGCCACATTGGCTTCTAATGAAAGGACTGGCTTGGAAGTCCATGTGGATGGACCTGATCCCTGTGCCGAATTCCTTCAGCTCAATGAGGATGGCAGTGTTGGTCGGCTGTGGGAGAGAAGGAGAGGTCGACTATGCCATCTTGGTGAGTGGTGCTGTGGGCTCTGGGGCTTGTGCCGATAATCCTGCTGAATCTGCAGTATTGTCTCTGTTTTCCGTTTGTCTGCAACATCCCATCAGCCTTAGAAACATAGAATTTGACGGCAGATAAGGACCGCTTTGCCAACCCAGTCTGCCTTGTGTGTTCTTATGACACAATTGCTGTAGATAGTTCTCCATTGAGTGGAATTGAAGGAGCTGCTTTGGAGATCGGGAGACAGAGCGAGTATTTCAGGCTGGCATTGTTCCTGATGACGCCACTGGAAGCCCTTACCTCTTTTCCTGACAGGCTTATCCCTTTGGAATAGCCTGTGGTTTTATTCAGCATCCTCTGTTGAATAATCTTTTACAGGGGTTTGTTTTTTTATTTTTTTATAGTTTAAACTGGTGCCCTGTCACACCTCAATATAAAAGGTCCCTTGTAAGTAAAGTTTATTCTCCCCCCCACCCCCCTTTTTGGTCATCTGTTTACAGACAGTCCAGGTGCAGTGTGGACTTCACCCAGGGTGGGGCAAATCAGGTAGCCAGGTGGCCAATTGCCAGTAAAACAGTTGCTTTGGTTACCTGGTTTTGAAAATTACCACCCAAATGTCCGTCTGTCCATAAAGTGGTTTTTGAGCCCTTGTAAATGATGGGTACTACAAATACTGATTTGGCTTCCAGATTTTGGAAGCTACTGACCAAGCTCACCACTAGCTAGCAAACTGACCTGTCCCACCATGACTTTGTCACATTGCTCTCCCAGTGTATTTAACACTAATTTGTAGAATCACCAATTAGATGGGCAGCTCAGTTCTGAGTACTTGTTAATTTTGTGCCACCTTTATAACGTGGGGGTGGGGAGAAGTTGGACTGACAGTTTTAATGCAGAGAGAGAGGGAGAGAGAGCGTGCGCGTGTCACCTATAGAGTAACTGTGACATGAGACCACCCAGCTTGTTTAATTTAAACAGCATGTAGTGCCAGAAACAGCTGACAGAAAATGCTATTAAATTTTAAACCTAGCCAGTTATTTTTTATTTCTGAAGTATTTTTCTTTTGCTGATTTTAGATTGGGGGAAGCTCTCTTGGCCAGTCAGAGTGCTCCTTTTTCCTGCGTGTGAGACTCTTATTCCATAAAGAGTGTCTGACATGTAGTTGCATTGGAAACAGGCACATTATCGAACACATTTTTTTTTTTCAAATTTTTTAATATTGTATTGGTCGACCTTGATCAATAATATATTAATACCGCCTCTGAGATCACACTTCGGATTATGAAAGAGTGATCTTGTATACATTCTTCAAGTATCAGAGCTGCTCACCTTCGGTTTGCGGTTCTCATATTCTAAGAATATGTATGAGGCCACTCTTACAACAGTACAAGTGGTCTCAACAGGTTAGGCTGCTGTCAGAATTAGAATGCATAGTAATTCTGGACTGATTCATCAGTCTAGCACAGCAAGGGTTAAAATACATTTGAAAATGTTCTGCCTGATAGCATTGGGTGTAATTCATAGAACTATACTCCCCCTAGAAGCTGAAATACCTAGTTAAAGTTCACTGTGACCTCACTCCTTGTGATGTCACTGCTGACTGATGTGGCACAAGTGAGTGCTTCGTTTTGGTCATTTGTGATGTCACAGTAAGTGAGGGTGCAGTGCTGAAAGAGGTGTGAAGGGGAATAGGGACTGGATAGATCAGCCTCCATGTAGAGTACTGTTCCACAATTACAGCTAGCACTGCCAGGTAGAAAAATAATGTAATTAGAAAAAGGGACTTACAAAAAGGGTCTGAGAAGTGAAGATTCCTGATTGGTTTTAAGTATTCTATCAGCCTTGTATTGATCTTTGGTTAACATACATGTAGAGCATAATCATATGCTGATCAAGGTACATAGATTCATAGAACAGCACAAGTAAGCAGCCATTGGCCTGTTTGACTCAACCAATTATCCAAGGAAAGTATACTTATTGTCCCCCATATAATTATCCAAGTATAGTTTCAATTCAGACAATGCTGTGCTTGGCACCACCTCATTGGGTAGTTTATTTCAAACATTTATCACCCTTTGAGTATGCCAGTTTCCACGTAGATTCGTTTTGAAAAACTCTCCTTGCAATTGGTATTGATGGAATATTTTACTTGCCATATCTTTGGCTGTATATCCTATACAATCCCATAGGACCCATCTCTGAACACCCTATATGTCAGGCATAGATCTCCCCCGAGTCTCCTGTACTCCAAGGAGTACAGTCTCAACTCCCGTAATCTTCCATCATAGGACACGTCTTTCAAGTATCTAAATTTTTTAGTAGTACTGCCTCTTTTACAACTTTTCAGTGTCCTTTTTATTGTGATTGCCCAAAACTGCATATGTGAAAAATATGTATGCAGCTGCACCAAGGATTTATTTATTTAGTTTTGTTGACCAGGTAAGTGCACTAGACAAATTCTTCCTATTTTCAGGCACGACCCGGGGGAGGGGTATACAGATGAATGCCAACTGACCTTGAACCAGATTAAGCTGTTGGTGGTATTTTTAGTGAATGAGGGAAATTTGGCCAGGCCACCGGGGAAATTCCCCTACTCTTTTCAAGAAGTGCCATGGGATCTTTAACATCCACCTGAACAGGCAAATGGGACCTCTGTTGAATGTCTCATCCAAAAGACAGCACCTCAGGAGTGCAGCACCCCCCTCATGCTGCACTTCAGTGTCAGTATTGGGATTTAACCCAAGTGCCTGATGTGCAGATAGAACCCACAGCCTTCTGATCTCCTGGCCTCAGAGGCGAGTGCTCTACCTGTTGAGCCACTAACACTGATATATACAGTGACAGCAATACATGTCTGTCTCTACTTTTAATATTTACAAGAATGCAGCTTCAGATTTTTGTTGCTTTTACTGGCTGCTGCCTTATACTGTTCAGATGGAGATAGATTTCCAGTAATTTGTATTCCCAGATCCCTCTCCTACAGCAGTAGTTAAAATTCCTATTTTTATTATAATGACAATAAGGTACTCCCAGGGTTATGGTAATGGTCAGTTCAATACCTTCTAGGAGGATGTGGCACTCAGCTACGCCTTTTGCCACATTGTCTCCCTAGAGGGTCATTAGAAGACTATTGGTCTTGGACCTGACCTTTTCAGTTTATTCATATCCAACATAAATGTGAACATCAAAAATTCCCTAATAAAATTCACAGATGATACTAAACTGAGTGGGGACGTGAATTCAGTTAACAAGTATGCCTCTATGGTACAAGACCTTAAGCACATAGAATCCTGGGCAGTTAAACATAAAATACTTTTAATACTGATAAATGTGCAGTCCTACATTTTGGAAGAAACTACCTGTACTACGTATAATGCCAATCTAAAACAAGTGGTAAAAGAAAGCGATCTAGGCGTTATCTGCAACTGATCACTGTAAACAAGTTGCCCTTTCTGCTAACAGGATTTTAAATTGTATGAAAAGATCATTTACTAACAAAAATGAGCTAATTATACTGCCCCTATACAGATCCTATATACGATATCTCTTGGACAATTGTTCCCCCTTCTGGAGTCCATATTTAAAATGGGATGTGTTCTTGTTGGAAAAGATTCAGAAAAGAACCACTAAATTAACTCAAAGACTATCGAACCTTAATTACGAGGAAAGGCTAGCACAGACAGGTCTGGTCAGTTTGAAGAAGAGATGAATAAGTAGAGACTTGCTTCAGTTATACAATATCCTACTCGACCCTCAATTGGGAGAAATCATGCAACATCAAAAATAACAATAGAGCCCTAAACCTACGTAGCCTCAATAAACAACTAATGGTTCCGAAGGCCCAGACCACTAACAGAGAGAACCTTTTCACCATAAGATCGGTAAAGGCATGGAACAACTTGCCTCAACATATGGTAGATGTCCCTTAGATGGAAATAAATATACCCACGCGGCCGTGGAGATGTACCCCATGGGCGTAAGCCTCCTTTTGTCTGCATAAACTGAGTAATTAATGGGCATGCCTTATTGCTTAACAGAAAATATACTCCAGATGCCAACAGTAGCCATTAAGTACTACTAAAAGTTCTAATTACTGTCCGAGTGCTAATTCATTGTAAGACTGTAGAACCAGGATTTGATCCCAGATCCAGTGTTGCAAGGCTAGTCTAGTAGCCACTAGACACAAGTCTGCCTCTAAAATGAAAATGTCTTCACTTGATTTTTGAGAAGCAGTGTTGACTAATGGTTAGAGCACTGGTATGGGAACTGAGGAATGACTGGTTCAAGCTCCACCAAAGTTAAAAAATAAATAAATAAACGTACTGTGACCTTGAGCAAGTCACTTAACCTCCTATTGCTCCAGTCCATCCTGCTCTGGAAATGTAGAAGCAGGACCCCACTGGAAATGAGATGTTGCAGCTCAGCTGTGCTATCCTGGGTAAATAAATTGTACAACCAAACATTGTAAAAGAAAACAATCTGACCTCTGAATAATGTGTTGTTCTCCATTTTAGAACTCTCGTTGATTACCTTGCACTGGTTCCTGACAGCTTTTGCCAGCGTGGTTCACATCAAGCTCCTCCTGAGGGTCTGGGACCTTTTCTTCTACCAGGCTTCAGTGGTGCTTTTCCAGATAACGCTGGGTATGCTCAAAATGAAGGTGGGTCAACAATTTCACTGTCACTGTTGAACTCCTACTGGACTTCATTTCTTTTTTTTTTTTTGTAAATATCTTCTTTATTTGTATATTATAACAAATATACATACATGTCAACCAGATCAGCAAGGATAACTTTACATGGATATACATTAGCTATTTCAGTGTGGGCATCTCATCTCCGGTTGAAAACAGGAATAAGGTCTAAGGATTAAAAATCCAGGTTAAACATCGTTTCAGTGGAAGGCCGATCCCAAGTAGACCAGTCCAGTCTCCTGAATGACAGATGGGTTATTAGGTAACTTTAGGTTCTTCTTGAAATGAGTGGTCAGCGACTCCTCTTAGTTACGTTTCTGGGCTCCCCTTTCTACATATCCCAAGTTCTTGTCTGGGGGTCCTGTCACCCTTTACCTGAGCCTCAGAACCATCTCGAGAGCGTCCCCCCAGCGGCAAACCAAGGGCCCTCCAGGGCGCCAGTCTCTCATCCCCTTCCCACTCTAACAGGAGGGGGAAAGAGAGAAAATTCCCCCCCCACACCTGTCCCATCTCCTCTCCTCACGGCACAAAGGTAGAGTCTTTTAACATATAATATATCTGCCACCGAGCCCATCTGGTGGCAAATTTCCTTTCTCGATTATTTAGGCTGTGTGTTATTTTTTCCATAGTGTATATTTGTCTGGTGATGTCCCACCACTCTTGTATTGTGGGTATCTTAGGTGTCAGCCATTGTTTTGTAATGGATTTCTTTGCCGCCGCAAGTAGAATAAGCAATAAATGGCTAGTAATTGAACCACGCAAGTTCTGAGGCAGTACTGAGAACAGAAACACCTCCACTGTCAATTGAAAGTGGGGGTCAAATATCTCCTGAAATTGGGTTTGCAGGAGCGTCAGGTAAGGCTTCAGAAGTGGGCACTCCCACATGATGTGAGTATGGTTTGCCCTCGTACTACCGCAGAGGCGCCCAACAGGTTGCCTGAAGCTCTGGCTTAAAATGTTTGGTGATGACTGGGGTCCTAAAGTACCGAATTAGGCACTTCCATGCGTACTGTCTCCATACATGCGAGCTGGTCACTCTGGCTGAGTATTTCCAAGCTCGTTGCCACTCCTCAGACGTTATTGGGTAGCCGGATTCTTGGCTTCACTGCAGGTGAATGTTGTTTGTGCATGTAAGGTTCTGTTCCCTCAGGGCTCGGTAATACAGCGATATTAGATGGTCTTGCTTTAATATTTTATTGAGGACTATCTGGCTCTGCAGCAATGGTGGCCACCGTTTTTGATCCCAGATCATGGGGGGCAGAGAGTTCACATAGTGTCTGAGCTGCCGGTACCTATAGAAGTCCCTGTTTGGTAGGTTATATTTTCCCTGGATTTCCGCATAGGCCCACATTGTGCCCTGCGTCATTATTTGTCCCAAGTATCTCAGTCCTTTCCTTTCCCATTGCCTGAAGCCGCTATCTTAAGTTATTTGGAAGAAAGTTGCTCAGGCTTGAAATTGGGCTAATAAGCGGTATGAAAGGAGTCAATTGGTGATTCCATTTTATGCTCTGCCAGTCTCTCATAGAGGCCCTCATTCAGGGGTTTGTAAGCTTATATAGGGTCCCATCTTTCTTGTGCTCGTACAGGGCTTTAAAATAAGTATCATCATCTAACAGGGCTCGTTCAATGTCCAACCAGTGCGGACTATTTGTTTTGGTTTGTCTAGACATCAAATATGTCATAGTTACCTATTGCTGATAAAGTTTCAGGTCTGGAAGGCCCATACCCCCTTCATCCTGGGGCAGGTGAGAATTTTTAGGCGTACTCGGGGTTTGTTGGCCCAGATGAAGCTGGTAATGTGGTGATTTATTTCTTTAAATGTTGATAGGGGAAGGTGAATAGGTATATTTTGGAATAGGTCTAACGCCCCAGGAGGGACAACCATTCTAATTAAGTCAATCCTCTGTGCCAACCCCAGGGGGAGAGTTGCCCAAGAAGTTAGATCTGCTTTAAGTTGTACTATAAAGGGAGCATATTTGTATTTATAGAATTCCTGGGAGGATTTAGGAATATGTATCCCCAAGTATCTTAGTTTCCCCAGGTCCCATCTTCCCAGGATGTCTCTCCGGACGTTTTGCGTTGGAGAATAATGGAAGGCGAGCATCTCTGTTTTCGTTAGGTTCAGCCTGTACCCCGACACCAGGCCAAAGGAGTCTAGTATTTGTTTAACTATAGGGAGAGATTGTTCAGGATTCTGCAAATACAGCAGAACATCGTCCGCGTAAAGGGCTGTCCGGTGCTCCCCACCTCCCAACTCTACCCCTTCTAGTCCCGGTGCCTCCCTAATCTTTTGGGCCAGTGGTTCAATGAAGGCCGCAAACAAAAGAGGAGAGAGGGGGCATCCTTGCCTTGTCCCTCTATGTATGGGAAAATAGGTTGAGTGGTGTCCATTCACCTTAACGCTCGCCTGTGGGGAGGTGTAGATATTTTGAAGGACTGTTATCAGGGAAGGAGGGAAGCCGAACTTATGTAGAGTTGCATAGAGAAATGGCCATGCAACCCTATCGAACGCTTTTTCAGCATCTAGGCTGACCAGCACAGATGGGATCCCTCCGGACTGCATCTGGTGCAAAACATGTAGGGTCCATCTAATATTATCTGTAGTATTGCAGGACCGGATAAATCCGGTTTGGTCCTTGTGGATTAGCAGGGGGAGCACCCTATCCATTCGATGGGCCAATATTGCCATAAATAGTTTATAGTCTTGATTAAGTACTGATATGGGCCTGTAAGAGGCACATAATTGTGGGTTTTTGCCTGGCTTGGGAATCACTGATATTGTGGCGTAAGACCAAGATGGGGGCGGGAGTTCTCTCTTCGTTACTGCATTAAATACATAAAGAAGGTTAGGGCGTATCTCAGCCTCTACCACTTTGTAGAACTCCGCCTCGTACCCGTCCGGCCCTGGTGACTTCTGTGCTTTGGCCTTCGCAGTGGTCATTTGCAGTTCCCTCTCAGTTATCGGAGAGGTTAGGGCTTGGTTCTGGTCTTCCGTCAGCCACGGTAGGGTGATTGATTGCAGAAATTCTGCTATTTGCTGTGGGGGCGTAGTGCTTTCTGGGGTGTATAAGGACCTGTAGTATGTGGTGAAGGCTTCCGCTATTTCATGTGTCTTAGTGAGACCTCGACCTTCAGTGGGATGGCACACTGATAGTATTGTGGTCGCTTTTTTTTACTTCCTAATTTGGTATGCCAGCAATCGGGTAGCCCTTGGTCCCACCTCATAATATTTCTGGCATAGGAAAGTTAGGGCTATCTCAGTTTGCTGCTGAATTAACCGGTCTAGCTCAAACTTAGTTTGTTGCATCTGGGGAAGCACTGTTGTGTGCCATTTGTAAGAAGTGAAGGGTGTCCTCCAGCCTACGTCTTTCCCGCTCGACGGTATATTTTATTATATGCCCCCTCAGCACGGCTTTTATCGTGTCCCAGTATATAGCAGGTGTAGTGTCCCCAATTGGATTGTCAGCTTTTATTTCCTGTACTTTCTCTATCAGGAACTCGCAAAACCTCTCACTGCGCAGATTATATGGATTAAGCCTCCAGAGTGTCTGCTTGGGCTGCATCTCGAAGTCCCGCGTGGAGATCTGGGGGGCATGGTCCGACAGCGAAATGTCCCCTATTTGTATATCGTGTATCAACCCCAAGTTTTCCACCTGTGTGTATACCTGGTTGATACGGGAGTAGGTCTGGTGGACCTCGGAATAATAAGTGTAATTCCTCGTGTGGGGGTGGAGCTTCCTCCAGGCATCACACCACCCTGCTTCATTTACAAATTTCTTGAAGAATTTTTGGGTGGTCGGCTGTTTGGGTGGTCTAGCGTTAGTGGAGTCTAGGTTGGGGTCAATGATAAGGTTAAGGTCACCCGCCATTATGAGGATCCCCTTTGTTTTTTGAACAATTTTATCCAGTAAAGGTTTGAGATGGGACACCTGGGTTCCCGGGGGGAAATACACATTGACTAGAGTCACCGGTTTATCATTTATTGTACCCTGTACCAATATCATACGGCCTTCCTGGTCAGACCAGGTGTACTCGTGTTTAAACGGGGTACTTGGGGAGATTATTATAGCTACTCCTCTACATCTCCCCATTCCGCAGAGGAGTAAATACTGTCCCCTGCTCATGTGGTGCTTTTCTGCTCAGTCGCATTCATATGCGCTCCTGCAGGTATGTCAGGTCCGCTGGATCTGCTTGATAAAGGCTAGGGTTCTGGACCGCTTAATAGGCGACACCAGACCATAAATGTTTAGGGAGAGTAATTTCACCTTCGCTGTACCCATTTCATTAGTTATAGTTTCCTCTCCCGCTTAACCCGCCCATCCTTCATTAGGGCCCCTGGTCTGCCGCCCTCGGAGCACGCCCTCACCAAGCAATTTTGCTTGAATCTGGTGACTATAACATCACAACTCTCAATACTCAACAGTACATAACAACCATTAAACATAGTAAAACAGTTAACATCACACTTAACCAATACAATATTCATCATTTACTAACTGGTACTTCCAAAAGTCAGGAAATCCTGATCCTGTGGTAAGAAAACCTTACCTATTGCCCAGAGTCAGTGGGCTTTAGCACTGTGTGCTACTTGGGAATGGGTGCAGGGGGTAGGTGACGGTCATAGGCTGCATCCGTGGTCCCCGGCAATCCCATCTTCAATTTATAGGGAGAAGTAACAATCTAAAGGTATTTTCCCACCAGATATCATAACATATCATGGCTAGGGCCCAATGGTACAGGGAATGAACAAGAGGCTGTGTGTCTGCTCTGGTGCGTGGTTACCCCCTCGGCGCGGTGGGCCTCCATCCGCTTCTGCCCTCGTATTCAGCAGAGGGGAACCATCAAGCCCCACTCTCTCATTCACGCCCAGGACACAAAGTCGAGCTCCAGGTTCTAGTGAATATTCTGACCCTGCATCTCTCTTCAGTTAGTCGGCTTTATGTCTCCGCACACAGTAAGTGTTGGCCCAGTGTGAGTAACTGGTACTGTTGTCTACTCCTCTCGGCCCCCTCTGGGGAGGGTCAATTGGCAGTGGGAGAACCCCGTCCGTTCATGGAGACAATCCACCTCTATGCCACATTCTTATTCCCCCCCCCCCGGAGACTGGCATGACGTCTCTCCACTATCGGGTTCATCCTGGCAGGTTCCCACTTGACTGCCCAGTTCCTTAGGAGGGCGGGAATAGCCCAACATCCGCTCCACTGATGAGCAATAGGTGCAGGCCTTTAGTTGTCAGGCATCGTGAGCTCAGTCAGATCTTTCTGTCATTCTTGCCACTCGGCCATTTTCATACCTTCGTTTCATTAGGACACCGTTCAAACCTTCCATCACTGAGATTCTTAGGAACCCCTGCAGGTGTCCTGAGCAAGGGATTCCGTACAACCCCCAAAAAAAGCCCCGTCCAGCTCCGGACTTCTTCCCCCATAGCATCATCCAGCCAACTCTTCCACGTCATGTTTATCTGTCCATCCTAAGTGAACAGTCTAAGATTATTCAGCTATTAGGTACATCGTCATGTGGGTAGTTACTATGACTCACCTCCCATTCTCTCCCTCCTTGCCTCTCCCCACTCCGCCTCTGCCCCTTCCCTCTCTCCTCTTCTCTCCTCTGCAGCTCTATGCATCCTCCTCCCCCTTTAGTGAATTATTGAAATCAAAGGTGTTGGCTGGTCATCGCCTCCGCCACGCAGCAAGCAGTGCCTCCGCCTCCCACAGTCTATCCATATCATCCCGCATGTCTCTGCCCAACCCGCCTTCCAGCCCCTTGCCGCCTTCCCCCACCCCCAACCCCTTGTTCTCCTCCTCCCACCCAACTCTAGAGTCCCCTCTCGTCCACTCCCGTGGCTCAAGCCTTATGAGGTGGGATCTTCCTCTGCATGCCGGAATCAGGCGGTTGTCCAACAGTACTCAAGATGCCAGAAACCTCACCTCATATTTCTTCGCTGCATCTCTCCTTGTCGTGAACCCCCTGAGCCACGCCCGGGAAGTACAAGATCGTTGTCTCTTCCTATTAACACCCCCTCCGTTCCCCCATATCCTTTGCCCCCAGACCCTCCTTATCCATACTCATCCCTGTCTCATCTTTCCTATTCCAATCATTCCTCCTCCCTTTCTATCTTCAATGGCCAGTGTTTCTGGGCTTCTACTCTGCCACCCTCCTTCTGCCCCCCCCTTCCTCCCCCTCCCCGAGACCAAATTATAATGCTACGTTACTTCTACTCAGCTTTTAATAAGCCAACTTCCCTCAGTCTCAATGGTAGGGCGTTTAAAGATACTTGCTGCCCTCTCATGTTTCCACTCCGATCACCGGCCTCTGTTGCTCCTCTGAGTTTGATTGGGATGCCTTTAAAACCCCGACTATCCTCTGGATGGCTTCCGCACCCTGCCTTCTTCTTGCATCCTTCTGTCCACTATTCCATAATTTCTGGGCAATTTTAGAGGCCACCGATGGTTCACGGCACGCAACAGTTTGTGGAGTGTCCATATTCCTCCTTCTGAGTTTGGCCGCCACCTCCTCTGCTGAATCAAAAGCTTGCACTCCATCTGGGAACAAAACCATCATCTTGGCGGGATAAGGGGTGCGGAACCTGATTCCTGCTGCTTTCAAAATCCTCATCACTGGTGCATAGGCTTGCCTTCGCGCCATAATCTCGGGGGCATAATCGTTATCAAAGAAGAGACGTTGGGATTCATAAAGGACTTTCCCCTTCCTCCAGGCTAATCGCAAGACTGCCTCTTTCTCCTGGAATCTCAAGAACTTGATCAAGATGGTATGTGGTCGTGAGCCCGTCGGCGGCCTAGGCCCCAGGGTGCGGTGTGCTCGTTCCAGCTCCAGTGTCATATTTTTGGGTAAGGGAAGCAGCTCTTTTAGAAGTTTTTGAATGAAAGATAGCATGTCCGCCCCTTCGGACCCCTCCGGGATTCCGGACAACCTTATATTGTTCCTCCGGCTGCGGCTTTCTGCGTCTTCAGCCCGAACCCTCAGTGCAGTGACCTCGCCGTGAAGCTGTGCTATAGCGCGCTCTGCATCTGTCAGCCTGCCCTCCGTCTTGGTCATGCGGGCCTCACTATCCTCCTGGCGCTGCTCTAGTTTTCCCAGATCTTTCCGAAGGGCGGTAGCCATTGACTTCATCTCCTTGCGGAAATCCCTTATTTCCGCCAGCATCTGGGTCATTTGTTTTTGCAATGTAATATGTGATGCCTGCTCGGCCCTTTCGTTGTTCCGGAACGAGGAGGTCGAGGCCCTTGAATCCTCACTCTCCGACCCCTCGTCCTGCGATTTTCCTTTATTCAGGTGGGTCAGGATCGAGAATTTATTTTCCCCCTTCTTCTTAGGCATTTTGTGTTTTCCCTCCTAGCTCTGCTGTGATCGGATGGCATTGAAAACGATTCTTTGTGAGGGTTAATTGGGGATCGCTCGGGGAGCCACAAGCTCTAGGCTGCCATGCTCTTCATGACGGCACCGGAAGTCTCTACTGCACTTCATTTCTGATGGTCACTTGGAATGTAGAGCCTCAGCGCCCCCAAATCTATCCTGCTTTCTTTTTACTTTTTTTTTTTATTATTCTTTGGTAACCAGATAAGGCCCACTAGGCTCAAGGCCTGTTTTCAGGGGTGACCTAGGAGCACTGGGGTGGTTAAGTGAAGTTGCTCAGGGTTACATTGTATGCAAGTGAAGGTTGTGGGAATTGAACCCAGGTTGCTGGCTATACCAAGCTCATTCACAACTCGTCACTCTAACCTCGTCTAGGTTATACTGCCAGACCCAATTTATTCTAGCTTCCCCACAGAGCTACTCATCTCCTTCAGTGCTCCAACTACCCCCCCACCCAAAAAACACCTGGACTGGTCTCCCTGACCCTGTCACCCAACACGTTTGGGACTTAACCTTCTCCAGAGGTTCTGCCACCGGACCCTGGATAAGTGGCTCCTAGTCCTCGGTGCGGGGCCTTGAGAGGCTGGGCTGTCACCATGCTATGGTTGGAGGAGTTTTTCATCCTGTTTTCTCCCATTGGGTCCACACATGTGCAGTGACACAAATGCGTACTCTGCCTCAGTGGACATGCCCCTGGTGTCTGAGCACGATGCTTTTTCCATGCTGCCCCACGGTGCTGCTACCTGGATTCCTTTAGGTGGCAGGCAGTCCCCTGGATGTGAAGACCCCTTCCCCAAGGGAGGAGAGCTGTCTTACAGATGTTCAGATCCTCCCTCCCTCTCTGGCCGGCCTCCGAGCGACTCAAGTCTGTTCCCTAACCTGAGTCTCCAGCAGGGTGGGAGATGAGGCACCCAGCACCACAGCCCTCTGTGCCACCGGGCCAGCCCTCAGTTTATTCATTGTTAAGCTCCGCAGTGTCCATCCCCTCATCTTCCTCATTTGTGTTCAGTTAGGCTGTTCAGCTCCAGCTGCCCCGCTTACACACACTTACTCTCTCCGGACGCCCCATACAAGATCAGCCACCTTGACCTGGGTATTCCATGGTTCACCCCTAGCGGCAGGGCTGCAGTGACTTGGCACAAAAATGCCCAAGCCACTGGAGAGATCATTTTAGTCATAGGATGCCTTGTGCAGGGCAACTCCTGGGGTTTCGGCAGCTATGAGGTGGGCGAGTGAATGCAAATGTCCTGCACAGCACATCGTATCGATTATTTGCCCTGTGAAGCCTTCCCACCTCTTAATGAGATCTCTGGGCTACTCAAGTGCTGATCAAGCTGTGGACCCTGCAATACGAGCAGACTTAATAGACCAAATGGCCTTCTTCTGCTGGCTTCTTGGTATGTCTGTAAGTTGGGACAGTGGACCTCACATTGCCACGCATGACATCAAGGTTGCCACCACTCCCCTTCCCCCCGTGCTGTTGTAGAAAGCAGCCTCCTCCTCCTGGGCCAGTACACAATACCTCTGCATCATGTCCTGAACTCTACCAGCTGGGATTAAGTGAGTTGGGATCGAGATTCAGTCCTGTATCTCTGTGAGGTAGTGCAGCGCACTACATGCCAGCACCACCAGACCAGGCGATGTCTACTCTGCTTTCTTGCTGTTGTGGCTCCCTGTTGTCAGAGCACAGGGACACCAGCTGACAACAGAGGAGGAGAAATCTATATCCTTACTCCCCGCTTCTTCCTGCAGTTGTGTGTAGGATTGGGAGGGGCAGCCCAGGTCCCCTCTCCTGATATGTAATATTCTGGAAAATGGGCTGCAAGTGTGAATTGCACTGCTAGCATCAAAATTTGAGCTCTGGGCCCTTGGAGGAGGTGAAGGTCTCCATACTAGCTTACCGTGTGCTTGTGAAGATGCAGGAGCATTATCAAACTCCACGGCTTCCACAAAGGAAAGCTTGTTTACTGGGTTGAATGTTGTTTTTCTCTTTTTGCTTAGCTCCACAGAAAACCAAATACTTGAAAAATAAAATATTGAGTGAGGATAAAAGGCTTTTCTGTTTTTAAGTGGCCCCACCAAAAAAAGCTAATTTCTTTTTATCAGGAAGCCTTAAACATAAACAAATCTAGTCCAGTTCCTGATGCTGCAGTCTCAGACTGCTGAATTTGAGAGTTCCCTGTGGGACGCTGAAAGGGCAGATAAGACATCTGACTGTTGGCTGAGTACACTCATTACACTCATTTTCCAAATGCAAGAGTTTACCTGCAGAATAATTTGTACACGATATCCCCGATTGCTGCCCCCCAGTCCAGTACTGGTAAACAATTTCCATTTCCATTTGGCTCTCTTGGACACACATTCCCTTTAATTTTCTTTCCCTTGCTCCCTTAAGTCCCCCACACACACACACACACACACACACACACACACACACACACACACACACACACACAGTTTTATTGTACCATTCTCATGCTAGAGACCCATACCCTGCTGATTGGGTTACTAGAAAAGACATGCTGACATTATCAGAGGCTAACTCTTCAAGTGTGACCAAGAGGGTCTGCTTGCTGTTGGAGGGATGTAAAAAGGGTGGTAAGATGTGGTGCAGTGCTGGAGATGCAGTCTGTCTTGCTGCCCCCCCTTTCAAATTGTACATGATATAGTGTCCAGATGTTACACCTTCCTACACCCACAATATAAGCCTTGTTCTTGGATGGTAGGCTTTCCTGTTCCCCACTGCTCATAACAAGCTGGCATGTCTGTTCCAAAACCTTCAGGCTCAAACACAGCCCTCATCCTGTTAATACAGGCCTTTCCCTGTGATCACTGACCTGCTTCAGCTCAAAGCAGGAAGAGATTGCCTTGGATGGGTATTGAATGATTATTCATTTACACTGGAACTTGTCTAATAAGGATGCCTTCATGACCAAAACAATCTAGCCTTAATCAGCTTGTCCTTAACATGCAGGCTGTACATTACTTGAAGTACTGTAGTTGGGATTACAAAACATGTCCTTAACATCATGACGTCCTTTACATGCAGCGTCCTTAATGGGTACGTTTCACTGTACTTGCTATGCTGGTGGCCCAGACTGCGTCCCTAACCCGAGACATCATACATCAGGAGTTAGAGGCAGGAGGGCTTCTGGGTTGGCTCCTGACTTGGGGAAGAAGGACTGTC
Organism: Neoceratodus forsteri; assembly: GCA_016271365.2. Classification (NCBI taxonomy): domain Eukaryota; kingdom Metazoa; phylum Chordata; order Ceratodontiformes; family Ceratodontidae; genus Neoceratodus; species Neoceratodus forsteri. Next base: position 238,052,892 of record CM057450.1, read on the forward strand.
AGCTCATGTTGCTGTATGACTGCCCTCTGGTGGCCCAGGGGGAGGGAGTCTTGTTGGCAAGCAGTGGGGAGCATGCAGGAGGAGGAGGAAGCTCTGGTATCTGTGATAGCAGAAATTGTGATGCATGACATAAAGACGTTGCACGTCCAATGCTGTTTCAACATTGCAGAGAAGTTGACCCTTTGGGAAGGCTGGCATCGCCAAGCCGGCATTAGGCTTCCCAGGACTGGGCCCCTGCTACAGGTTGCATCCATAGTGGGAGAGGGATCATGGATTTAGGGAATTGAGAAAAATGATGGGCCTTGTGCTGATGAAGTCTTGCCTCACCCACATCACATGGACACTTTCTTCCTCCTAAGCCCCACTGTGTTGGCTGCCTGCTGAGAAAATAAGGCCTCCTGTGTGCTGAGATAGGGGCCCAACTGTAGTGGGCAGTCTGCCGTCCGAGAACTGGCTGAGGGGGCAGGATGGCCTGGCGGTAATGGTGGGTAGGGCTTATCCAGTAGGCATGGATTCGCAGAGACAGATGGAGTTCCTTGGTTGCCACTAGAAAAAAAGAATGGAGAACAAACAAACATAAAAAAATGTGCAGTTTCTTTGCTATCCCAAAATTTCAGAGTTGGGGAATATTTTTGCAACCATTTACTGATTTATGTATTTCAGGCAGACTCGGTCAAAGAACTGCCATCTGTCTGTGAAAAAACTCTTGGGATGGATCTGTAATCTATTACATAGTGAGCCAGTGAAAGGAAGGAACTTAAAAAGCAACTTTCTTGCTTAATTTGAAAATTCCACCCCCAAGAAGCAAGATGAACCCTCACCTGGGCAGAAGTCATTTACTGCATATAATTTCCTCTGTAGTGGCACCTAGGGAAGCACTCGTAATCTGGCTCCGTGGAGCTGAGCCGTGCTGATCCCTTTCACTTCCTGGTACCTTCTTTGACAGTGATCCACCCCAGCGCTAGCGTGTTTTCTGGTGTCACTATATGGGCAGTGAGGGGGCACGATCCATGGAAATCAAAGGGGCTGGCTTTTAAACTTAAACTTTGGTACTTTTAAATGGCCGTTCTGATCATGGCCACCGCTTAACTAACAAGGACATTGTTAGTTAAGCGGTGTCCATGATATGTTCAGAACAGCCATCTAAAGTAAAAAAAAATTAAGTTTAAAAGCCAGCCCCATTGATTTACATGGATCGCTCCCCCACGCTGCCCATATAGTGACATCACAAAATGCGCTAGCGCTGGGGTGGATCGGGTTGGATAACTGTCCAAGAAGGTGGCAGGAAGTGGAAGGGATCAGCATGGCTCAGCTCCATGGAGCCAAATACGATCCTATTCCTTCCATTTCTAAACAGGGGTTACTACAGAGGAAATTATATGCAGTATATGACCGGTGCCCAGGTGAGGGTTCATCTTGCTTCTTCAGTCAGGGACCTGAATAATTGCTCTTTAAGGTCCATTTGTTGTATCCCTTCCACCACCTGCTGGTGACTGTACCCAAGGTAGATTGCAGTCTTGCAGATTATTATCAGCCATTGCTGTGGCACAGAGGGAAAAGAAACACCCCCGGTGGCAGACCCTCCCGGAATCTAAGGCCACAAACCTGCCCATCTGTCCTTGGCATGCTACATAGTAGCATCATTATTTTCTAAATGTCTTTGTTTTGTTTTTTTTCTTGTTTTCTAGGAAGAAGAGCTTATCCAGTCAGAGAACTCTGCCTCCATCTTCAACACGCTCTCTGACATCCCATCGCAGATCGAGGACGCAGATGTCCTGTTGCAGGAATCAATGAAAATTGCAGGCTCGCTGACCGATGTTATGATTGAGACACAACGACGGAAGCATCTGGCATACCTTATGGCCGATCAAGGGCAGCTCCTTAACACAGGCTCTGCGGTTAATAATTTGTCAAAGGTGTGTTCTCACACTCCCTTCTGTCTGGGGGGGGGGGTTGGTGGGATAGGGAACTGCTGGCTCATTGACTGTTTCTGTATGGACGCTGTGTCACAGACATCTGGTATTTCTCATGCCCAGTGTCTGATGATTGTTTTACAAAGCTGCAGGATGTGACTGGGCAGAGCCAGCACTCCTGCATCACACACTTCTAGTGCTGTCTGGCTGGGGACTTGGACTCAGACAGTTACAGGCTCCCATGCGGCTGGGAAACGTTCACAAGATTAACAACAAAGGGTGAGCAGCACATGTAATGCAGAGAGTAAGTGCTTAGCTCCATCATCGCACTGCACATTAGTGGTCTTTTTTTTTTGCATTACTTTTCTTTTCTGCCTGTTCTTCCACTTTTTTCCACTGAATGCTGCTGTTTTTAGAGGAAATTCTATAGCCTAAATTTACATATTAAGTACCTTATTTCCGTTGTGATAAAAATTCTGATATGTGTGTACACAGGAGGACTGACATCACTGGGCCAAAGGTCAGCACCATTTTTTTTTCTTGCTCGAAATAACGTAATTAAAATATTTATTTACCCTATTTTTATTCATTATTACCCCCCTCCACCACCACTGACAATTGAGGTCTCCACTGTGACACCCTTCCTCCAGCAGGGAGGCTGGACTAGAGGCTGGCAAGTGGGAGACTTGAATTTTCATCATTTTCTGACTCCTGTTCCTGACATGCTGACTTGTGTCCCTGACTGGTATGGTTTTGGGTGCATAGCAGAGGGGCTGTGCTTGAGCGTGGTGGGTGAGTGAGGGGTGGCTGCTTGCTGCATTCACGCTGACTAGCATCTGGTTGCTTTGACCGGTAAGACAGTGCTGGCTGAGCTAGGGCCTTATTATCAGTAATGGGATGATGATAAGACAGATAACCATGCTTGACCCTTCCTGACTACCTACCCCAGCTTTGTGTTTCAGTGTCTCAGAGGGGGGACTCCCACTGTGCAGGGCAAATGGCAGAGACTCTGGAGAGTAGGAATGGGAACAGGGTGAACCAACAAAAACTGTATGTAAATACAGCAGTGGATGGAGCCGGCCTGCTGGCGCAGCTGTACCATTACCGCTTGCGGCGCTGACGTCCTGGGTTCGAGAGTGAGCCTAGGCTATCAGAGAGTTGGCCGGGGGAGGAGACTTGAGTGTCCAGTGGACTGCTCACCTCCTCCGGGGTGGGTGGGTGGAGGGCTGTGGCAATAGGATACTTCCTGTCGGCAGCCAGGCGGTATTGAGCCGATAGTCCTCAGCTTCGAAGGATCAGTGGGAGGTGGTGGACATCAGTGTGGTGTGCATGGGAGCTTGAACATCACCCTTAGATGCCACTGCATGGCTGATCCCAGTGGAGACACTGGAACAAGGAAGATACCTGCCGGCTGGACAGGATATGTTGCTCTGCAGCCACCATGTCCAGCGCTGGATCCTGCCCTCCAGGGCCTCGACTGCTCCCTGATCTTCACCTCTGCCTGTGGGGCTATTGGATTTATATAAGGAAGCACCATGGAACTGAAAGCGGCCCTGCCCCGGGGGGGAGGGGGATGCAAGCCAGGAAGTTGCCCTGTAGGTGTGTTGTGGGTGGATCAGAAGGCCATGACTACAGGTAAGGAGGATCTCAGGTAGGACAGGATCAGGCTGGGCGGCAACTAAGACAGGTTGAGTCAGTGATGGCTGGAGGGGAAATAGAGCTAAAAAAAAAATACAGCAGTGGATGGAATCCTAGACTGCCTCTGGCAGGGCATGTTATGAAGGTGAGGTGCATGGCTAATGGGGGGAGAGGGTGCTGGCCACATGGCATTCACACATCTCCTGCTGGGCAACTGTCGCACCTGGAAAGGAGTCTCAGCTCACTGGTGCTTTTCCTGGTTATCAACTTTTAAATAAATAAATACATAGCAGGAGCCGCAGTGACAGTGGCTATGAAGGCAGCCACGCACCTGGCTTCCCACCTGGAGGAAGGGTGCCACAGTGTCCGCCCCATCATCAAAGTGGGACAGGGGATGGGGAACCATAAGGAAAAAAAAACTAAAAAGAATAATAGAACAGAGTGGATTCTGCTGCTTTCTTTGCTGGTCTGTCCCCTGTTTGTACATGAATAAAATTACTGTTTGTCTGTCTTTTCTCTGTTTCACAGATTGTGAGGCGACAGAGTCAGAGAAGGAAATCTGGTATCAGCTCACTCCTCTTTGGTGAGAACACAATGGATGCCATTTTCATTTATCATAGTCTTGGATGATCTTCATTGTAAACTGAACACTGTGCTTGCCAAGAGAGGTGCCCCCAGCTTGGGAGGGAGATAATATAGTTTGTCCCCTTCCCCCCCCACAAGCTTAATTAAGATCATGGGATCAAATAATGAATATAGTCAGTATGTTATAGTAACTTTTTGGTTGCCAGCTTTCTCCCATCCAGGATGTGCTCTCCCTTCCCCGTCACTGTGTTGACCCAGGATGCATACTATAGCTCAGGGCTCAAGGTCATTGCACACCCTCAGTTGTTGGGACTGGTTTTTCATCTACTACTTTTATCTACGTTGGTTCCTCCCTTCCACTTAGCTGCAAAACAAAGATGATCTTCGGGGTATCTCAGTCATCAGATCGTACCATAGGAACTTCACCATCAGTGAAACAGGATCCACACAGAAGATTTTCCAGCAGTACCACCAGGGTCTCCCACGCCAGCGTCACCTGCTGATGTCACCAACCCCATAATTTCCTGCCGTCGACTCTGTTTGCATGGGTCTCCACGGAAGCTCTGACCATAGTTCATGCCATTTTACCCACAGATTTTTTATTTTGCTCTATTCTTTTGTCTCTCTTTTAAGCAAGAGACTCATTTACCTTGTTCATGTCGAGAGTTTCCACTTCTCTCTTCTGTGGCTGCCACTGTGGAAAGAAGAGTGCCTCTTCAGACAACTTCAACCTCTTTGTCTGCTGTCGTGGGCCTGACCACGACGTCTCTGACTGTGAGCTCTACCAAAAGTTTAATCAAACAACCCTTAGGCAATGCAAAAAGGCTTTGAAGAAATTTCTCGTGGAACAGCAGTTAGCCAGTTCTGGGCAGGGGTCCTCCGGGGTCCCTCCTTCTCAGTCGCTGGCGAGTTCATCAAGCTCCCAGGCCTCGAAGGCCTGAGACAAGTCTTCAGGGAAAAAGTCATAAAAAAGACCAAGAATGGGACCACTCCCCCCTTGGTGCGCCCACTCCCTGATGGCTTCTTCTTCCTCTTTCTCCTCTGGGGGCACTCCATCGGCTGTGGCTGCACTGATTTCCTCTGTTGTCCAGGCCTCTGCTTCCTCCAGGCCCATACTGAGAGCACCTCCTCCCGTTTCCCAGGGAGGGAAGCCTTTGACCCTGGGGTTGTCGAACTTGGGGTCATCAACGAAAGCCCCTCTGTCACGGCCTGATGCTTCTCCAGGCCTTCAGACATCGGGGGGCCCTCGGGCTCTCAAGTCCTGTCAGATGGGTCATCACTCTCTGTGCCGGTGACCCCTCCACTGTCGATGCACCCTCCTCCTGCCGTCGACCTTAACACAATTCTGACCCAGATCTCTATGGCCCTGGTGCACCAGTTGGGCTCACACAGGCCAGGGTCTCCGGTGCCATTGACGGCTCCATCATCATTGACACCTATTCAGCTTCCTCAGTCCGTGCTACGTAGGGCGCGGTTGGTTCCTTGGACATCGAGTTAGAACTGGTCGACGTTGAGGAGGAATACCATCTGAACCGTATCTTCTCTGAGGAAAAGGAGGACGAGGATCTTCCTTCCTCAGATAGATCCACTGCCTCTTCAGTGAGTGAGGACTCTTTTAAACATACTCCCAGGTCTCCCCCTAAAGATCTTCCCTTTTTTTAATGTGATGAAGCAGCTGTTCTCAGCGATGGGCTTCCACACTGAGGAGAAAAATGCCACCAGGAGAGACTTGGTGGACTTGTTGGAGATTCCTGAATCTCCCCCTAAGGTCATTCCTCCCATTCTTCCAGCTCTGAGGAATGCCACTACTATGGCTTGGCACCACTCAGATATGGTCCCTGCTATGCCCTGTAGGGTGGACAAACTTTATCATGCTCCTCAGGGCTTGTCTTATTATGCTGCCCAACCTAATACTGATTAAGTGGTCATTAAAGCAGCAGGACAGTTCCTAGGTGCCCAAACACCTTAGATTTTACTTAGAGGAAGGGTCTTGCAGCAGGCCACTCCATTAGGACTATGCCACCAGGCACTAGGACCACATGGAAAACTTCTAGCTAGCAGTCTACCACAGGGTTCCACCCCCCCACCGCAGACGTCAGTACAGGCTATATAGGACAGTCCCCCACACCTACCTCAGTTCTTTTCCTGCCGTTGACCCCTGCATGTTGGACCTTCTGAACGTCACAGCTACAGTCGACTGCCGTTTCCCATACTTTTTTATTTTCCTTTATTTCTCAGTTGAACATCGAAATTTTCTGTTTTCCAGACAAGTTTGTCTTCTACACCAGTCTCGTCTTCCTACCGCTCCACTAAGTGTGCCTGCAGCAAACGGATTCCAGAAAAGGACGGTCACTTCTTGTGCCTGATCTGCCTAGACCCCAGCCATGACACTGAAGCCTGCTAGCACTGCCAGAAATTTAACCAGGCCACTTGGAGACGGCGATTGAAAATGCTGGAGAGCCATCTTAAATAGAAGCTGCTTGCCATGGAAAAGGAGCTGCAGGCCAGGAGCTCTTCGGCCATGCTGACGCAGTCCTCCAGGGCCTCTTCTTCCTCCCACAGGGAGAAATCGGGAAGCACAAACACCGGGAGAAACACGAGAATGGGCCTGGTCAGCTTCATGGTTGCGGTTTCCTCATAAATCTTCTACCACGATGATGTCCTCCTCCCGCAGGGGGTCGGCGCTTTCAGACCCACCAGCCCTCTCCTCTTCCGGGCTCCCAGTGGCTCCTCCACCCACCCTTCTTTCCATTGTAGGCATAAGCTCTTCGGGGCAGGGGACTGATGCTTAGGCCCATCACTTCCATGGGCTGTCAGCCAGGTGGCGCAGCTGGATCTGGACTCTTGGGTGGCAGCTCTGCGCCTGTAGCCCTCCCGGACCTGGTTATGCCTTTGTTGGTTCTCACCCCGGGACAGAGGCCAGTTCTACTAGGCAGCACCTGCGGCAGCCCGATGCTGTTTCCTTCTCTCCGGCATTGCCTCTGCCCAGGGATCTCTTCCCCTCAGGCACCGGCTTCCTTTGTGTACCCAGCATGGGCAGACCCATTGCCTGGACAAGCTAACCGTCGCCCACTCAGCCTTCACTTGCTAGGCTGTCACTGGTACTGCCAATGCCCCAGTCAGTAGGCCATAAGCTGGTGTTGCCTTAGCCCCCAACTGAGCGCCTGCTGGGCTGTGCAGATGGATTTTCAGTGCTGCTGTGCTAGCACTTCGGGTTGCCAATTCCCGACTTCATAGCCATTGTTCTCAACCTGGCACCGGGGTTGCCTTTCTTACCTATGTGCAGTATCCCACCACAGGTAGATTATAGTGTCCTGTTCTCGGCGTGGTGGGTGTTTTATGCAGAAACAGACCCCCGCCCCTCAGGGTCTGCCCTGGCTTCTCCCCTCCTTCCCCCCAGGATCCACAGCCCAGGGACACCGTCAGGGCTGGTCGTTCTGACCCCCACATGTCAGGGACCTCTGAAACTAGACCTGATGTTGTACAGGCATCAGGCATAATGAATGCCAACCTCTGTCACCGGTACCAGACAGTGAATCCTCTGAGGATGAGTCTACATCTTCCGGGTCCTCTTCCTCTCCAGGAGAATCCTCAGGTGGTGAGGATATGCCCAAGGAGGTGCCTAAATTTCCACCCGATGACCTGTCCTACATGGACATAATGTGCCACAATCAGTCCAATATGGGAGGGGAGACAGAGGAACAGGACCCATAGAGACACAGTCTAGCTGTTTTCCTTCGACAGAAGGATGCCTTGCCAGTTGTGGTGCCACCCTTGATTGAGTCCTACAAGGATGTCACCAAGGTGGCCTGAGCTCACCCCTCCACTACACCTCCCCTCCTCATAAAGGTGGACTGGTGTCCAGCTGAGGCATTCTTGCCTTACCTCACGCTATGCCGTCGAACCGGGTTCGGAAACGACCTCTGGTCACCGGGGTGCTGGCACAGGGGGGAGCAGGTTTGATCATTGGCTTCTCTCCCGGGAGAGGGTTCCCCATCCAGCGGTCCCGCTGTCACCAGATGGAGGTCCGGTGGCAGGCGTGGAGTGAGCGCGGGTGACTGGTAGGGTGGAGCGTCCTGTGGTGTGTGGCGATGGCGCGTTTTCTTCACACGTGTGCATCACGGCCGGGATGCAAGGAACTGGAATCAGGGAGAGAACAGAAAAGCAACTAAAATACCTATGGGAAAAAAAGGCTGACTGGCTGTATCATGCCCCGGCAGGCAAACCCTTTTTGGGGAGCCACCTGAAAGCGGACTCTATGGTCATTAATGCAGCCCACGACTGCTCCAGGAAGCCCAAGCACCTTAGTACTTCCCCTCCAGACCGTGAGTCTCGACAGCTGGACCAAATCCACAAGTGGGTCTTTGCTTTGGCTACTTTGACCATTAGGGCTATTACTTATCTGACCCATATGGTCCAGTACCAGAACGCCTTATGGGACCAGGCCAGGGAACTGGTCTACACTGCCCAAGGATCTCTCAAAAACTCAGCTTGCCCAACTCATTAAGTCGGGCTCAGATATTGGGACCCATGTGCTTCGGGCATCTTATGATGTCATAAACTCCTCTGAGCAAGGGCTGCGGCCAGCATTTGCCTTTGGCACCATTTCTGGCTTCAGGTTTCTGGTTTTACCCTGGATGTTCAGGCCAGCATTTTAGATGCTCCCTTCAGGGGCCTGGTCCTTTTTGGGGGTGATGTCCAGGACCTGATCTCTAACGTACAGGAGTCAGGCAAAGTCCTCAGGTCAGTCCATTCGTTCTACCATACTCAGCCTAGAGCAAACCAATGCCATCCCTTTCATCGGTCCTCCCACAAGCAAGTCCGAAGCCAACCTACTAAGGGCCAGCAATGCCGAAAGTCCTCTCCTGCCCTCACCTCCTGACTCCTTAAACCCCCCCCCCCGAGGGTCCAAAGCAGGTGGTCGGGGGGAGGGTTGGTTCTCTCTCCACTTGGAGAGATGGCGAGCAGTGACCACAGATAGCTGGGTACTCCAGCTCATAGCTCAGGGTCATACTCTGGAGCTTGTGGAGTGGCTGCCCGAGACTCGTCCCGTCCACTCTATCTACCCTCCAGCGCATCTGCCTCTGGTTTTGGAGGAAAATCAGGCACTTCTGCTAAAAGGAGCAGTAGCCCGTCCCGCAGGTTCAGTGGGGAAGGGAATTTTATTCCCACTTTTTCCCTGTCCCCAGAAAGACCTGGGACCTTCAGCTCATCCTAGACTTAAGCAATCTGAGTCTCTACATAGAGTACAAGTGCTTCAGGTTGGTGACCCTCCAGGGTGCTAGCCCTGTTGCACCAAGGGGACTGACTGTGCTCTCTGGACAGTCGGATTTTTCCAGCTCACCTCCGTTTTCTCTGCTTCTGTTTTCAAGGTGCCCACTTTCAATTCAGGGCCCTCCCATTTGGCCTTTCCTCGGCCCCCGGGTATTTACCAAATGCCTGGCGGTAGTGGCAGAGGCATTGAGGAGACAGGGCTTTTAGGTCTTCCCCTATCTGGATGGCTGGCTGCACCTCCCGTCTCTTCCAGGATCTAGGAGTCACAGTGAATCTCTCGAAGTCCTGCCTCTCCCCTTGCCAACACCTTCAATACGTAGGGGCTGTCCTGGACACCTGCCAGGGCAAGGCCTTTCTGCTAGAGGACAGGGCGACCTGTTTGATGGAGCAGGCCTGTCTCGTCTCCATGAGCCGTCAGGTTCCTGCCAGAGTCTTTCTGAGACTCTTGGGTCATATGGCGGCATCAGTTGCCACAGTGCCCTTGGCCCGGTCTGGCTGCATCTGCAGATACTACAGTGGACCCAAGGAGTCCAGTATAATGATAATAAACTTTATTTATAAAGCACCTTTCATGAACCAAGGCACTATACAATAAAATACATAGCAATTTAACCAAAGAGCAAAATAGATAAATATCGAAATAGCTAAAAAATATTCAATCTCAGTAGGCGCTACGCCATAAATATGTCTTCAAGGCCTTCTTAAAGCACTCCACAGTCATGCACTCACGTGTCTGACTGGGTAGAGAATTCCACAGGGATAGGGCCGCATACATAAACGCACGGCCCCTGATGTCTTACAACATACCCTGGGAATCTCTAACAACCCCTCATCAGCTGAGCGGAGTGGACGCCCAGGGCAATAGGGGCACAGGAGCTCTTGCAGATAGACTGGGCCCAGTCCATGCAGGGCCTTAAAGGTCAGAAGCCCGACCTTGAAGGTGATCCATCTCTGAATCAGCAGCCAGTGCAGTACGCACAGCACCGGCGTGATGTGACTCAACCCTGTCAACAACTGTGCAGCAGTGTTCTGCACTAGCTGCAAGCGGCGGATATCAACCCTCTGGAAGCCATAGGTAAAGGGAGTTGCAGTAGTCAAGGCGCAAGGTCACAAAGATGTGGATTAACATTGGAAGGTCGCCGGATGGAACAAGGTGCTTAACCCTGGTGCTGTTCCTCAGATGGTAAAAAGAGGACTTGACGACTGCCAACGCCTGTGAACGCAGTGCCAGCCCATCATCAAGAATCACCCCCAGGTCTCACACCTGTTCAGAGGAAGGAAGCTGGACACCCACGAGACAAAGTCCGGTGAGTTGTCCAGCCCCCAACCCCTCTGTCCGGTGACCCAGATCCACAGACATCACCTCAGCTCTTTCCAGAGTTCAACTTCAACTAGCTGGAGCTCATCCAGTCCTGGATTTCTGTGAGGCAGTTGTTGAATACCAAACACACACTATCTTGGTCGGGTGCAAAAGACTGGTAGAGCTGGGTATCATCAGCATAGCAGTGAACCCTCAGCTCATACTGTCTTACAATGTCTCCAAGGGGCAGCATGTACACCATCAACAACATGGGGGACAACACCAAACCCTGAGGGACCCCGCATGGCAGAAAGAATGGATCAGAGGAAAAATTCCCTGACACCACCTTCTGAGTACTGCCAGTGAGGAAATACTTAAACCATCTGAGAACTGTACCGGAAAGGCCACAGATGAACCTGATGCTCTTGAGAAGCACCCCATGGTCCACGGTGTCAAAGGCTGAAGAGAGATCAAGAAGTACCAAGATAAAACGGTGATTCTGATCTCTAGCCATCAGGAGATCATTGAGCACCTGAACCAGAGCGGTTTCGGTACTATGCCGCTTACGAAAACCGGACTGGAGAGGTTAGTAGATATCATGGATGGTCAGGTATTTCTCCAGTTGTAGTGCCACAACTTTCTCAGTTACATTCCCAACAAAGGGGAGGTTTGAGATTGGTCTGTAGTTTGCAAAGCGGTTTGGGTCCAGAGCAGCTTTCTTCAGGAGAGGTGTCACCACCGCCTCCTTCAGGGAGCTAGGAAACTCACCAGACTCTAAGGAACACCAAACTATCCTTGCTAGGACCAGGCCTACGATGTCACAACAACCCATTATCAGGGAAGTTGGACCCGGGTCCAAACTACAGTACGTTGGGTGCTTACCCTGGGCAATCCGCACAACATCCACAATTTCCTGCCAGTCAAAGGAACTCCAGATGAACCGAGGAGAAGTGACCATGCAACCACCACTGTCAGCTCCCATAGAGAGGGCCGGACAGATCTCCGCCCTGATGCTGACCACCTTATCCGCAAAGAAGCGAGCGAGCTCGTCACACTCAATCTGTAAAAAGTCGCTTCGAACCCGAAGACAGGTTGGGTTGCACAACTTGTCAACTATACTGAGCCGGTTGATTCTGAGCAGCAGCAATCTCCCCGGACAGGAACTCTGCCTTCTTACGGGTGATTGCTGATTGATAGACTTGATAATGTTCCTTCAAACTAGTGTGGTCAGCAGCCAGGGCAGATTTCCACCAGCGACGCTCTAACCTTCGTCCAACTCACCGCAACTCCCTCAAGGTCCCATCAAACCATGGAGACCGAGGACGAAGGGAGAGAGGACGAACACAGATGGGAGCAATAGAGTCCAGGGATATAGTAACGGCCTTATTATAGGCCTGAACCAGGCTCTCTGGACTCCTGCTTGCCACCGGAATAACCGATAGGTCTTATACTGCCAATAGACCATCAGGGCTCACATCCCACAAAGGGTGGTATCTGACCATCTCCACAGGGGCAGGCCTATACGAGGGGGCATAGAAACTGAACCCTATAGTGTGATGATCTGACCATCTGACTGGTTTCACCACCAAGTCGGAGGTTTCAGTCCCCAGGAGGAAAATCGGGTCAAGAGAGTGACAAACTTATGGGTGGCAGAGGCAACAACCTGTGTAAAGCCCAGTGATGTCATCAGCTGGAGGAAGTCCTGCCCGAATTGCGAAAATTCATCATCGACCCAGGTGTTAGTCACCCAGGACCTTCAACCTGGATGACTCAAATGCCATGTCGACCATGAAGTGCGCTACTTCCTGGAGGAACCGCGTCTCACCCCCGGGTGAACAGTAGATGGGAACGATCCTACAGCCTACACCTGCAACCACGATACACTCAAATGAGCTGCACTCCTCAACTGGCACACCTGCAAGGTCCAGTTCCATCTTGAAACAGATAGCTACCCCCGTGGTCCGATCTCGAGCAGTGTATCACCAAGTACCCGGCTGGAACAGCAGCCTCCTATATGGGGCCAGCATTATCGTCCAGCTAGATCTCGGTGATGCAAACCAGATCTGCTGTCCCAACAAGATCTGCAATTATTGCAGTCTTGTTCTTAGTCGATCTGGCATTGCATAACACCACTAAGTTGATGAGCCCTGGGCCACCGAGCTATTGGCCCACCAATAGTAGAGCCCTTGGCTATGGCGACCAGGCCTGACGGACCACGTTCCAGAATCCATTTTTCCCCAGAGCATCTTCTGGGCCTCACAACTCTAGTGTGAGCACCCAGCTCACTCACACTCCGACATTCGGAACCTCCAGCCCAGCCCCCTACGAGCAATTCCCAATGCTCTACAGTGTTGGTACACATCAACGCACAGACGACCTCGACCAGTCCTGTTGGTCCTGCTCTCTGACCCAGTCCAGAGGGTTCTGGCCTGATGGATGGACTCGGCCAATCTGCTCCAGGGGGTTTCTTTTCAGATCTCTACCCCATGCCAGATTCTGACCACGGATGCCTCCGGCATGGTATGGGGCACCTGTCTGGTGGATCATCAGACTCGGGGTACCTGGTGAAACACATACAGCAAGCTCTTCAAATCAGTGTCCTAGGGATGCGGGCAGTTCTATATGCCCTGGAAGCCTTCCAGTCCCATCTCCTCCTGGGTCCACTACTGGTTCAGACAGCGTGTGTCGTCTACTACTTCAGCAGGGAGGAACCCATTATTACCCCCTGTGTTGGGAGGCGATGGGAATCTGGTATTGGGCCATCGAGCACAATCTGGAGCTCTCGGCCGTTCATGTTTTAGGCATCCAAAATGTGTTGGCCGACAGTCTGTCACTCCAGGTGTCGAGCTCACGAGTGGGAATTTCTCACCCCAGTGGTCGAAGATCTCTTCGACAGGTGGGGCCGGCCAGAGTTGGACCTCTTTGCATCCCCACTCAATGCAAAACTGCCTCTTTTTTGCTTGCTCGATCCCAGGCCTGGATTTTTCTGGTGAGACACATTGTCCCTATTTTGGAAGGGGAGATTTCTGTATGCCTTCCCTCCTTTCCCACTCTTGCAGAGGGTTCTGCTCAAAATCCAGTTGGAGGGAGCAGAGATGATTCTCAGCTCTCTTCTGGCCGCATCAGATTTGGTTTCCTCTGCTGCAACAGTTGGCTGCAGAACCCCCAGTGCCTCTACCTCTTTGCAAAGGCTTGCTTTCCAGGACCAGGGCACTCTGGTCCATCCAGACCTCAAGTCCCTGCATCTTAATGCGTGGCTCCTGAGGACCTAGCTATTTCCTGCTTTGGGGTTTCCTCTAGGGTTGCTAATATCCTGGTGGTAACCAGGAAGCTCACTACCAGGGCCATTTACGCTATGAAATGGAAGCACTTTTCCATTTGGGCTGTTGCTTGCCATTTAGATCTGTTCACCTGCTCAGTTAGTCAGTTGTTGGAGTACCTCCTTTCCCTTTCGCATTCTGGCCTGGGGCGCTTGTCTCTTAAGGTGCACCTTTCTGCCATCTCTGCATACCATGCACCTATTGAGGGCAAAGCTGTTGCCCAGCTTGAGGTCTCCCGCACATTTCCGCAGGGCATTCTGCATCTGAAACCTCCCATTCAGGACCCAGTTCCCCCATGGGACCTTAATATTGTGTTGGAGAAACTCACTTTACCTCCCTTTGAACCGGCCGCGAGTTGGGAGCTGCGCTTTCTGTCCTGGAAAGCCCTCTTTTTGGTTGCTGTTACTTCTGCTCAAAGGATTTCCGAGCTGCAAGCTCTGATGTGTAAAGAACCTTATTTGGTTTTTCACAAGACAGGGTGTCTTTGCATAGTAATCCTATGTTTTTACCTAAGGGGGTGTCTGAGTTTAGTTTAAATCAGTTGTTCTCAGACTTTATCACAGTGAGCCTCCCCATATCCATGGAAAAGATTTTGAGCCTCCCCCAAAAACTGAAATAATCCTGGGCCTTCCCAAAGAAAAATAACATACTGTACTTTGCACAGTACACCATGAATAAATTGAAACCCCTTTGGAGTACTTGACTCACATTCAGTTCTTTGTCTTATACTGACATGGAACCTTTGACAAAGAGCTCCTGTGCTCAATGGTGTTATCTGAATAACAAATAAATAAAACAAGCACATGTTATTCAGCTTACTGTATACCCCCACCCCCTTTCATAGGCCAGCCTACTTGCTCCACTATTTTCATTCTTGAATCATTGTTACCCTTTGTTGCAGTACCTTCGTGGGTCAGACTACTTTCTCTGTTTTCTCTCTATACGAAATAACCTTTCTACATACTTTTCCTCTCCCTGGCCGCCTTCTCTGCTGCTAAGCAACTTCTCAGGGATTACTTTGCTCCCTCCTGCTATTGCTCTTAACACTTCTATGTTCAGCCCTTGTATTTGGGCTGTTCTGCCATCAGGCTACAAATTGATCAGTTACCACCTCTCATTATTAGTTTATTGTTCAGATTTGTTTGCACTATTGTTCATTGTGTATTTCTTGATTATTCTGCAGTTACCTTTTGAAATGTATTCACTCCCTACCCTTCCCCGCATACACCTGAAATGAGCCTTGGCTCATTCACCTTCCCTTGTCACCCATTAGTAAATAAATACATAAGATTTACCTACTATTATCCTATTATCTTACAGTTTGCTTCATCTTTTCACACAAAATATATAAAACTCAAAACTTAAATGCAGTACTTTTTCATACTTGCTTGCGCCTCCCCTGGAACAGGTTGGGGCCTCCCAAGGGAGGCTGGCCTCACCATTTGAGAGCCCCTGGTTTAAATCAGTCCTTCCACCTTTCAGTTTATTTTCCTGAGTAATCCAATCAGGGGAGGCTTTGCTCAATACTTTAGATGTTCTCAAAAGGTTGCAGTATTATACCAACCGCACTAAGTCTGTGAGGAAAACTGACCAGTTTGTTTGTTTCATTCGCCCCCAAGAGAGCAGGCACTCCTGTTTCCAAACAGTGTTTGTCTAAGTGGTTAGCTAATTGCATTGTTTACTGCTACTGCAAGTACAACAAGCCCCTTCTGGTGGTGATCAAGGACCATTCCACCAGGGGTATGGCTGCCTCTACCAATTGTTTCCAAAATGTGTCTGCTGTTGACATCTGTGCAGCTGCCACCTGGAGTTCTGTCCACACTTCACCAAGCATTACAGTCTGTACATCGCCTCTAGGCGTAGAGCCAGCTTCGGCCTGGCAGTCCTTCAGGGCCTTCTGTCTTGAACTATTGACTGCTGTCTGGTCCTTCTCCCAGTGATTTCAGCCAGGTGATACTGGTATCGCTTGGGACTCAGTCCTACCAGTGTGGCCTGCTGCAAGAGCCTTCCTCAAAGTAAGATAGTACAGTTACATAAGAACTTACCATAACAGTAGATCATCAAGAGAAGCTCTTGCAGCAGGCCCTGCTTTCCCTCCCTCTTCCCCCCTGCTTCTCTTCTTCTGTTGCTTCAACTTCTTTGGCTCTTGGGATAACCTCCTCGGTTCTCCATCAGCTGGCCATGCAGTCTCTGGCGGGAGAACTGAGGTAGGTGTGGGGTACCACCCTCCTATATAGCCTGTACTGATCTCCGATGACTGACATCTGCGGGGGTGATCCCCCCAAGGTAGACTGCTATGTAGAAGTTTTCCGTGTGGTCCTAGTGCCTGGCTGCATAGTCCTACTGCAAGAACTTCTCTTGAAGATCTACTGTTGTGGTAAGTTCTTACGTAACTGTACTTTCCCTCCCCCGAGAGAGAGAATCCAGAAGGATAAACCTTTGGGGTAAAGGGATTTATGCCTCCTCCATCTTGGGACTCCAGATTCCGAACTATCTCTTGCATAGGGTCAAGTACCAAAACACCATCTGGAAGAAGGGAAAGGTGGCTGCTAAAGCCCTCCCCAGAGTGTTCTGAAAAAAACATGAGGTTCTCAAATCCTTGCAGGCCGCTGAGGATATTAGTAAGCACCTCCTCAGGGCCTTGTATGACATTTCTGACATTGGTACCAGGGCTGCTGCCACAGGCATTTGCCTTCGTTGGCACTCCTGGCTGAGGGTTTCAGGGCTTTGCATGGGATGTCCAGCAGAAGATGCTGAATGCCCTCTTCAGTGGTTCTAAGTTATGTGGGCCAGATGTCCAGTACATCATTAATGATTTACAGGCATTTGGTGGGGCTATTAAGTCTGTCCATTCGCTTTACCATACATAGCCTAGGAGCAGACAACACAAGGTGTCCCACAAGTCCGGAGTAGGCCCCCATCCCCAGGGCAAAAGAAAAGCCTCCTCTGCCCTACCTACCCCCCCCCTTGGGCTCTGCCGCAAAGCGCCCGGAGACGATGGATCAGCCCAGCAGCAGGATCCGCCTGTACCTGTCTCCTTGCCAGATCCCCCCTCTTCCAGTTCCTGACCAAGTGGTGATGGTCGGAGGTTGGTTCTCCCTCCATCTGAATCAGCTGAGAGCCATCACTTCAGATGCCTAATCCTTCAGATTATAGAGAGGGGTCATGCTCTGAAACTTGTAGAGCTGCCCCCAGGGACTCCTTCCATATCCTCCACCTATTCCCCCAGCCCATCTACCGGTCCTCCAGGGGGAGGTACAGTCCTTCTTCAGAAAGATGCCATCGAGCCAGTGCTCAGGTGCCAGAAAAACAGGGGATTCTACTCCAGGTTCTTCCTGGTCTGCCAAAAGAACTGGAGATCTGAGGCCTATCCTAGATCTCAAGGACCTCAGTCTGTATATCCAGTACAAGAAATTCTGCGAGGTCACTCTGCCAGGCCTGCTGCCTTTACTCAAACAGGGCAACTGGCTGTGCTCTGTGGATATGCAAGATGCTTACCTGTATATCGCAGTGTGTCCACCACACAGGCGGTTTCTCGTTTTCTTTCTCAGGGCAAGCATTTCCAATTCAAAGCATTGCCTTTGGCTTATACCCTGTGCCATGGGTCTTCACCAAATGCTTAGCAGCAGTAGCTGCGGCCCTCCGGAGAGAAAGCCTGTAAATTTTCCCCTACCTGGACAACTGGCTCCTTGAGGCTTCATCCAGAGATCAGCTCCTCCAGACCCTGGAGAGGACCCTTCATGTGTTTCTCTCCCTGGGGAGCACTGTCAGCCTGCCCAAGTCTGTTTTGATTCTGTCCCAGAGGCTGTAGTATATAGGGGCAGTCCTGGACTTGGCACAGGGCAAAGCTGTCCTGCCCCCAAACAAGGTGGATTGCCTCATTGCTGAGGCTCAAAAAGTCGCGCAGAACTGCTACATCCCTGCGAGGGTGTACTTGAGGCTTTTAGGGTTTATGGCCGTGGCCATTGTCTTGGTTCCCCTGGCCAAGCTACACATGCGGGTACTCCAATGGACCCTCCAGGTGCAGTGGGACCAGCGTACAGATGACCTGGAACAGCTAATGCTAGTCTCCTCCCCAGTCCGCAGGGTGCTCCAGTGGTGGATGGACCTCCAGAACCTGTTACAAGGGGTCCCATTCCAGATCTCCTCTCCCCAGCAGATATTCACCACAGATGCCTCTGGTTCGGGCTAGGGCACTCACCTGGGTCCCTTTCAGACTCGAGGGACATGGTCCTGTATTGAGATATCTCTGCATATCAACATCCTGGAGATGTGTGTGGTCTTGTATGCCATGCAGGCCTTTCAGAATCATCTCCTTCCAGTTCAGCTGTTGATCCAGTCAGACAAACTCAGTGTTGTCTAGTACATCAACAAGTGGGGGGGGGGACTAATTCATACCCCCTGTGCAGGGAGGCCATGAGAGTCTGGTACTGGGCACTGGACCACAGTCTGTTTCTCTTGGCAGTCCATGTCCCTGGCATCCTGAACACCCTGGCGGACAGCCTCAGCCATGCTCAGTCCAGCATGCACGAATGGGAACGTCTCTTATCCATCACAGAAGATCTGCTCGCCAGATGGGGTCATCCAGGGGGTTGTATACAGACCCCCGTCTCAAGGGGAGGAAATGGACAAGAAAATGATAGAGGACATTCTCAAAATGGCTGAAAAAGGGTAGATACTGTTGATGGGGGACCAGAATATGCCAGATGTTAACTGGATGACATGGACTGCAGCCACATCCAAGAGCAGGGTCATTCTTGATGCCCTACAGTGGGCATGCCTTAGACAGCTAGTGGTGGAACCCACTTGGGAGGGAGCAGTATTAGACCTGGTACTCTCAAATGGAGAGAGGATCACAGATTTAGAAGTCAGTAGACATCTGGGAACAAGCGACCACTGCACAGTGTGCTTCACAATAAACACAACCATGGAGACAAGCCATACAAAGACAAGGATACTGGACTTTAGAAGGGCTGACTTTGGCGTAATGGGTGAATACCTGAGGAATGCATTAGCAAATGGCCAGAAAGGAGGGGTGGAAGAACAATGGAGAAAAATCAAAACTGCCATCATGGAGGCAACAAACCTTTGTGTGAAACAAATAAAGAAAACAAAGCAGGATAAAAAACCACTATGGTTCTCAAAAGAGGTGTCAGGGAAGGTTAAGGAGAAAAAGGCTGCATTCAAAAGTACAAGGAATCACAGAAGTAGCATGACAGGGAACTGTATCAATTAAAGCAGAAAGGAGTGGGGAAGGCAGTCAGAAAAGCAAAGGCCCAAACCGAGGAAAAGATAGCAAACTCCGTTAAGACGGGGGATAAAACCTTTTATAGGTACATTAGGGAGCATAGAAAGGTTAAGGGAGGGATAGTGCAGATTAATAAATGAGAGGGGAGGTGGGCAGAGGGAGACAGTGAAAAGGCAGAGATATTGAATGAATACTTTTGCTCAGTATTCACAAAAGAAGAAGAGGAGGAATTACCTAAACCAAACAATAGAAGCACTCTGGGTAGTGGGGTTGACGCCAGTCCATTTACAGAAGAAAGAGTCCTGAAAGAACTCCTAAAACTGAAGGTAGACAAAGCAATGGGGTCTGATGGGATTCACCCTGGAATCCTAAAAGAACTAAGGGAGGACCTATGACACCACTGACCACACTTTTAACAAATCATGGGAGGATGGGGTGGTACCTGAGGACTGGAGGAGGGCAGATGTGATTCCCCTTCACAAAGGTGGGAGCAAGGCAGAAGCAGGAAACCACAGACCTGTTAGTTTGACTTCAGTGGTGGGGAAAATGATGGAATCACTTTTGAAAGAAAGAATTGTTGAGTACCTAGAGGCCAGTGGGGCACAGGATCCAAAGCAGCATGGATTTACAGCAGGAAGGTCATGTCAAATGAATCTAATCGATTTCTTTGACTGGGTGACCAAAGTAATAGACCAGGGAGGGGCTGTGGATATGGCCTATCTAGACTTTAGCAAGGCATTTGACACAGTCCTGCACAAAAGATTAATAATCAAGTTATCCAGCCTGGGAGTGGGTCCCAGGGTGGTAGTCTAGTAGCAAACTGGCTGCACAACAGGACACTGAAGGTAATAGTGAATGGAACACATTCAGAAGAAAGGGGGTTACCAGTGGAGTACCTCAGGGCTCAGTACTGGGTTCAGTCTCTCTTTAACGTCTTTATAGGTGACATTGCAGATGGTCTGGAAGGAAAGGTATACCTCTTTGCAGATGACACAAAGATCTGTAACAGAGTTGATACACAAGGGGGGGGGGTAGAAAGGATGAGAAGGGACTTGGCAAGGTTGGAGGAATGGTCAGACATATGGCAACTTAGATTCAATGCAAAGAAGTGCAAAGTAATGCACCTGGGAAATTAAAATCCAGGAGAAGAGTACACAGCAGCAGGGGAGGTACTAACAACAACAATAATGGAACGGGACCTGGGGGTAGTCATATCAGATGACCTAAAGGTGGGTAAGCAATGTGAGAAGTCGGTAAGGAGAGCCAGGGGGATACTGTGATGCATAGGGAGGGGCACCTAAAGGTGGGTAAGCAATGTGAGCAGTCGGTAAGGAGAGCCAGGGGGATACTGTGATGCATAGGGAGGGGCATCACAAATAGAAAAAGGGAAGTGGTTATCCCTCTGCACAGACAGTTGGTGAGACCCCATCTGGAGTACTGCATGCAGTTTTGGAGACCTCATCTACGCAAGGGCATAGAGAGGATGGAAGCAGTCCAGAGGAGGGCAACTAAAATGGTGCAGGGTCTACATCAGAAACCATATAAAGAGAGACTGAGAGAGCTTAATATCTATACCCTTGATGAAAGGAGGGACGGGGGGACATGATAGAAACTTTTTAGTACCTCAAGGGAATCAACAAAGTCCAGGAGGGTAGCATCTTTCAGAAAAAGAGATGTGTAAGAACAAGGGAGTACAATTTAAAGATAGAGAGGCTCCAGGGTAATGTGAAATTTTCACGGAGAGAGTGGTGGACACATGGAACCGCCTTTCCTGAGAGGTTGGGGTCTAAAACAGTGGGGGGAATTCAAACATGCATGGGACAGACATAAGGCAATTATAGTAGGGGGTTGCAGGAAGTAGGCTGTTGGTTAACTAGAAACTGCAGCTTATCCAATACGTAGGGAAATGGGCAGACTGGGTGGGCTAAGTGGTCCTTATCCGCTGTCAAAGTCTGTTTCTGTGTTTCTGTGACCTTTTTGCATCCCCACTCGGCACAAAACTGCCCAGTTTCTGCTCGCTAGATCCAGGGCCTGGAGTTTCCTGGCGAGATGCGTTGTCCGTCTCCTGGAGCGGGAGGTTCCTTTATACCTTCCATCTATTTCCTCTGAGTCAGAGCGTACTAATCAAGCTGCAGATGGAGGGGCCAGCATGATCCTGGTCGCACCCTTCTGGCCACGGCAGATATGGTTTCCATTACTGCAACAGTTAGCGGAGGAACCTCCAGTTCCCCTGCCCCTTTGCAGGGATCTGCTGATGCAGCTTCAGGGGAGCAGCAGGTCATAAAAGACTGCACCAACCACCATAGCATATTCTGAATATTGATTACTCACAGTTTGGGAGATAACAAAAATAGTAGCAGTGCCACACAGCTGGACAACCTTTCCCTCAAACACAAAGGCCTTTGTGCTTGTATGAGGGAAACATCGAACACCTGTGCGGCACTGCTACTATTTTTCTTACCACCCAAACTGTGAGTAATAAATATTTTAAATATGCTACGGTGGTCGGTGCTATGTTTTTATGACTTGCTGATCTCGCTTTTACATGGGCACAGCAGCAACGGAGCTGCTTTCTTTGTTTGAATTGATGAAGGCTAAGGGACCACAGTCTATCTGAATCTCAAGTCTCTTCGTTTGCATGCCTGGCTTCTGAAGACATAGCCATCACTCAGTTCAGAGTATCTCAGCGGGTGGCAGGTGTCCTAGTGGCAGCTCGAAAGCCCTCCACTAGCGCCACATATGCCATGAAGTGGAAGAGGTTTGCCATCTGGGTTGCCAAACATTATCTGGACCCTTCTACCCATCCAGTGAGCCAGATTCTGGACTACTAGTTCTCCCTGTCAGACTCGGTCCTCCAGTACTCCTCCCTCAAGGTGCACCTTTCGGCTATTTCTGCCTTTCACGAGCCTGTTGGCGACCATAACGTGGCTCAGTTAGAGGTGTCCTATACTTTTCTGAGAGGCATCCTGCATCTGAAATCTCCAGTCCATTCCCTTGTCCCAGCTTGGCATTTAAATTTTGTTTGGAGAAACTGACCCTGTCTCGTTTTAAACCAGCTGCAACTTGCGAGCTATGCTTTCTGTCTTGGAAAGTGTTATTTTTGGTTGCCGTTACTTCTGCTCAAAGGATTTCTGAGCTTCATGCTCTAAACATAGAAACACAGAACATAGAATTTGACGGCAGATAAGGACTGCTTGGCCCACCTAGTCTGCCCATTTTTCTACCTAACAGATAAGCTGCAGATCCTAGTTAACCAACAGCTTACTTCCTCCTACCCCCGCTAGGACTGCCTTATGTCTGTCCCATGCATTGTTGAATTCCCCCACTGTTCTTGACTCCACGACCTCCTCAGGGAGGCTGTTCCATGCATCCACAACCCTCTGTGAAAAATACTTCCTCCACATTACCTCTGACCGTCCCCTCTATCTTCAAATTTATCTCCTGTTCTTGCACATCTCTTTCTGAAGATGCTACCCTCTTGGACTTTGTTGATTCCCTTGAGGTACTCTTGGAAAGTTTCTATCGTGTCCCTCTCTCCTTCTTTCCTCAAGGTATACATTAAGCTCTTTTAATCTTTCTTAGATGTCTTCTGGTGCAGACCCTGCACTATTTTAGTTGCCTTCTTCGGACAGCCTCCGCTCTGTCTATGTCTTTGCGGAGATGGGGTCTCCAGAACTGCACACAGTACTCCAGATGGGGTCTCACCAACTGTCTGTACAGAGGGATAACAACTTCCTGTTTTCTACTATTGATGGCTCTTCCTATGCATCCCAGTATACCCCCAGCCTTCCTTACTGCCTTCTCACATTGCTTGTCCACCTTTAGGTCATCTGATATAATTACCCCCAGGTCCCTTTCCACTTTTACTGTTGTCAGTACCTCACCCCCCATTGTGTACTCTTCCCCTGGGTTTTTGTTTCCCATGTGCATCATCTTGCACTTCTTTGCATTGAATCTGAGCTGCCATAGATTTGACCATTCCTCCAACCTTGCCAAGTCCCTTCTCATCCTTTCCACTCCATCTTGTGTATCAACCCTGTTGCAGATCTTTGTGTCATCTGCAAAGAGACCTACTTTTCCTTCCAGCTCCTCTGCAATGTCACTTATAAAGACATTAAAAAGGACCGGTCCCAGTACCGAGTACCCCTGCAGTACCCCGCCACTAACCCTTCTTTCTTCACTGTACCCATTTACTGCTACCCCTCATGCCCTGTTGTCCAGCCAATTTTATCCAGGCTACCACCTTGGGACCCGCCCAAGGCTGGCTAACTTGTGTATTAATCTTTGTGTGGACTGTATCAAATGCCTTGTTAAAATCTAGGTAGGCCATGTCCACAGCCCTCCCTGGTCTACTACTTTGGTCACCCAGTCAAAGAAATCTATTAGATTCGTCTGACATGACCTTCCCATTGAAATCCATGCTGCCTGGGTCCTGTGCCCACTGGCCTCTAGGTACTCAACAGTTCTTTCCTTCAGAAGTGATTCCATCATTTCCCTACCACTGAGGTCAAACCACCTGGTCTGTAGTTTCCTGCCTCTGTCCTGCTCCCACTTTTGTGAAGAGGAATCACATCTGCCTCCTCCAGTCCTCAGGTACCACCCCATCCTCCCATGATTTGTTAAAAAGTGTGGTCAGTGGTGTCACTAGGTCCTCCCTTAGTTCTTTTAGGATTCCAGGGTGAATCCCATCAGACCCCATTGCTTTGTCCACCTTCAATTTTATTAGTTCTTTCAGAACCCTTTCTTCTGTAAGTGGACTGGTATTGACCCCCGTCTTCAGAGTGTTTCTCTTGTTTGGTTTAGGTACCTTCTCCTCCTCTTCCTTTGTGAATACTGAGCAGAAATATTCATTCAGTATCCCTGCTTTTTCACTGTCACCCTCTACCCACATTTCCTCCCCTTTATTAAGCCTCAGTATCCCTCCTTTGGTCTTTCTTCGCTCCCTAATGTACCTATAAAAGGTCTTATCCCCCTTCTTAACAGAATTGGCTATCCTTTCCTCGGTTTGGGCCTTTGCTTTTCTGACTGCCTTCCCAGCCTCTTTCTGCTTTAACTGATACAGTTCTCTGTTCTGCTCCTTCTGTGTTTCCTTATATTTCCTGAACGCTGTCCTTTTCTCCTTAACCTTCCCTGCCACCTCTTTTGAGAACCATGGCGGTTTTTTCCTTTGTTGTGTTTTGTTGATTTGCTTTACACAAAGGCTTGTTGCCTCTGTGATGGCTGTTTTGATTACTCCCCATTGTTCCTTCACCCCTTCTTCTTGCCTGTTTGCTAGTGCTTTTCTGAGGCACTCTCTCATTTTCCCAAAGTCAGCCCTCCTAAAGTCTAATACTCTTGCTTTTGTATGGTTTGATTGTATGGCTGTGTTTATTGTGAACCACACAGTTTGGTGGTCGCTTGTTCCCAGATGGCTACCCACTTCTAAATCTGAGATTCTTTCTCCGTCCCCATTTGAGAGTACCAGGTCTAAGATTGCTCCCTCCCGAGTGGGTTCCAGTGCTAGCTGTCTGAGGCATGCCCCCTGTAGGGCATCAAGAATGACCCTGCTCTTGGATGTGCCTGCAGCAAAGGTGCTCCAGTTAACATCTGGCATATTCAGGTCCCCCATCAACAATATCTCCCCTTTTTTCTGCCATTCTAAGGAAGCCTGCTATCATTTCCTTGTCCACTCTCTGGTGTGAAGAGCCTTATTTGATTTTCCACAAAGACAGGGTATTTTTGTGCACAAATCCTAAGTTTCTCCCTAAGGGGTTCTGAGTTTACCCTGAACCAATCTATCCACCTGCCAGTTTATTTTCCAGAGCACGCTAGTCCAGAGGAAGCACTGTTCTGTACATTAGATGTACATAGAATTCTGAAATACTGTCTGCTCTGAACTAAGGACTACAGAAAAACAAAGCAGCTTTTTGTTTCTTTTGCCTTAGGAAGAGAGTGCGCTAAGGTTTCCAAACAATGTTTGTCCAAATGGTTGGCCCATTGTATTGTGTTCTGCTACAACAAGCATGGCAGAGAATTGCCTGGAGTGGTGAAAGCCCACTCCGCATGGGGCATGGCTACCTCTGTGGCCTGTTTTAAAGGGGTCTCAGCAGCCGACATTTGCGCTGCTGCCACATGGAGTACCATCTGTACTTTTACCAAGCACTACAATCTGGGTATTGCTTCAAGAGCCCAAGCAGGCTTTGGCTGGGCTGTTTTGCAGGGCCTCCTGTCCTAGGCTTCAGTTGACCTCGCTGCCAGACTGTTTTTGCTACACCTGTAACTGCTTGGGACTCGTTCCTACAGTGTGACCTAATGACTGAGATACCCCCCAAGAATATAGAACAGTTACTTAAGAACTTACCATAAAAATAGCTCTTCAAGGAGATCTCAGTCATCAGGTCTGCCTTCCCTCCCACCATCCCCCTATTATGAGGCTCTCTTCTCAGAACTAGCTAACTGGTGTATCCAGCCTTTTATTATGGCCTGGGCTCCTCTTTTTTTCCCAGTCCCCCATGGCTTGGGTTTGCTCCCTTAGTCTCCAGGGGGAAAGAACTGAGGAGGGAGCGGGGCTGCTCACACCTTTATAGGGTTGGTTTTATCAGCAGGTGATGTCAACCTGTGCAGCCCCAGTGGTACTGCTGGAAGATCTTCCATGTGGCTTCTGCTACACTGATTGTGAAGTTCCTATGGTGTGACCTGATGAATGAGATCCCCTCAATGATCTACTGTTACGGTAAATTCTTACGTAACTGTTCTTTATACATACATAAGGGACTGTACAAGGAGCTGGAGCAGCAGTTCCAACTCCATGACCTAGCAGTTTGTACTTCAGGAAAGATTCACGGGGAAGTAGTTGCAGAATATACAGATGACTCTTGTAGAATTTGTCGCCCCCACCCCAGCTGTGTTTCTCCAACCACAAGAGCAGTTCATGGAAGAGTACCCTCTTTCCCAGAAAAGACCATTCCTGATCAACATTTAAGATCTCAGTAAGAAGCAGTTGACTTTGTGAGGTGAAACTGGAAAACAAAAACGTGCTTCAACCCAGGCTGCTGTTCTTCAGTGCGCTCTTGCTGCAATGCCAAACAGCATTTACAGGGAACACAGCAAGAAACTGTACTAGCCATTGCAAGCAAATAAATACATCCATAAAAATAGACACCCTCAACTACCATACCTCTCAGAAGCTGTGCTCTGAGATTTCAAAGCAAGAATTGATAGTAATCCAGCGAGTTGCTCTAAGAACAGGAAATTACTCACCTCTACAGTGTTTTTACATTTTTCTCCCTGGCCGGTCATTCCTCCGGAGGGCTCCACCAGCCCTGCCCTCCGGCGTCCATCAGCCAACACCGACCCAAACTCCAGGGCTACCCCCCCGTGGGGTCCCCTCGATTGAGGCCAGTTTACAGTGGGCCAGTGCTGTGGCTAGCCAGGAGCGAAGCCTGCGAGGAGCCCTCCTCCATTGTGCTGTGGCCAATTCTTTTTCCTTCTGGTTTTTCCTTTCCAGGAGCTGGGGTGTGCAGTGATGCCAAAGGAGAGGAGCACGCACGCATCCGTGCGCGTTCCCTCTACGTGTCTGCCCCAACTCCTCCCTAACTGCAGCATGGCACCCTGTCCCCCAGCCTCCATCAGGGGATGAACTGGTGCCGATACTGGGAATCCCCCCACCCCAAAGAAGGAGAGCAGTCCATCAGACGCTCGATCCTTCTCCTCCTCTGCCAACCCCCAGCAGCCCGTGCCCGTTCCCGAACACGGGTCGCCAGCATGGCGCAAGGTGTGGTGTCCCGCGCCTTAACCCTCATTGCCACCTGGCCAGCCTACCTCTACAGTGTTCTGAGTTTGTACGATTATCTCACATATGTCACCTCCCCTTCCCAAAAAATCATGAGGGACAGTGCCCAAATCTAGATATTGAGATCTGGCATTGGAACTTAGCAGGTGAACTAGATCATCATATTACAGGCACAGAGAAAGAAGTAGCAAGCAAAGAACTGACAGCTATGGTACAAGCTAATGCTGCTAAATTCCGCAGCCCATGGAGCCGGCCTTAGCATAGTGTGAATGGTGTAGTTGTTCAAGACCTTAGTAGCAGAGGGGGGTCTCTAGAAGCTTCAGATGTCCGGTTGACCACAGTTCCTTCCTTGGTTGCTGTGTATGTGTCCAGTTTCTGTATGCTGTGTATCTCTTTGTCCTGAATGAGTCCATTCTTAATTCAGGAGGTGGGAAGGAACTGGTAAGCAGCTCTTTGTTAAACTGAGCAGGGAGACGTAAGGAGATGACTACAGGGAGGAGGTAGTTTCCTGCATGTGCCTGACACTCCTGATATGAGGCCCTCAGTAAGAAGGTTCACTCAGGACCCGTGATTCACTAGAGCTGGCACTGCCAGCGCTATGAGAAGATTTGACTATGTAATCCCAGTGATGATTCTGGCATATTTATGTTCTGTGGGGCTGTTCTATTTACTTTGTTTGTGAATTCACTTAGATGAAATGTCAAATGTTAGAGAGACGTAACCATTTTGTGCTACTTCTCATGTTCGCAGCAGTGAAGCAGCTTGATGTACTATATCACAAGCTGGCTAGGTTTGTATTGGACACCCCAAAAAGAACACACAGGATGGATTTGTATGAACAACTACAATGGATCAGCCTCTTAGAGAGGTGAACTCTTCATACAGTCCTGTTTGTCAAAATCCTTGAAAGGCCTAGCCCCTGTCTATATCCTCGACAGTTTTGTGGTCAGACCTGTCAAACAAGGCCTATGAGCTGCATCAGGACTAGAATATAAATTCCCAAACTTTAAAACAGCTTTAGGTAAGAAACATTTATTCTGTAATGGTCCCAAAGTATGGAATTCATTACCTCTAATCCTTCGGATTGAGGGTAGACAAATTCAGATCAGTGCAATAAAGAACTGGTTCATAAATGAAGCTAGTTCGAACTGCAGTGTAATTTCAGTGATTATAGTAATTGTCTTTTTTGTTGTTTGGTATTCTTGGAGATACATTTATGCCTATTTATTAGTATGATGTGTGTTATGTCATGGTGCTATTTTGTAATACTTGTTGTTTATTTTTTTCTTGTATGTAACTTATTGTAAATTTTGCACGAAGGACCTCACTGAAAATGAGCTTGTCTCAGTTTGAGCTATCCTATTCAATTTTTGAATAAAAAGTTAAAATGAAAATGATTAAACAAAATCCCAAGCTGACAGAGTTCCATGTATGTATTACTAGTTACTGAGAGGTCACTAAAAACCAGCTAGAAATGATACAGGCTAATGCAACAGTTACTCTGCTGCTAGACGAGACAGTTATGTGATTGCCCAACAAGGGTTTGAATCATTCATGTTGGGTGTGGTAAAGGGTTTGATAAGGATATCAGCCAGCGCATTCTAGACTAATGTCTAAGAAGAACTAAAAGGTTTGATATCAGCCAGCGCAGTCTAGACTAATGTCTAGGAAGAACTAAAAGGTTCGATAAGGATGTCAGCCAGTGCAGTCTAGACTAATGTCTAGGAAGACCTGGGAGTTAATAAGAACCTCACAATCTAATTCACCTTATCAGATTCAGAATAGTGGAACAGCTTCATTTTTTTTTTCTTTCATCTTCTTGCCCCTGGTCTGTCACCTGCACCTTCTGTCAGGTATTCGCCTGACTTCCCAGTCCTGTATGTCCAGCTGGCAGGGATCTATATGAGGTGAGATCCAAGAGTGTCGATACTATCATACTGGTGGCCAGTGCGCGTAGGGTTTTTTGTTGTTTTGTCTCTCTCTGTCCCACTTGCCCCCACCCACACAGTGCCAGGCATTGCCTTTCAGCCCATGTTAGTGTGTAGCATGTCACTGTGGAGGAGGCAAGCTACCTACCCCACTGCAGGGGTCACTAGTACAGCAAAATCTGATGCCTTCCCTCCCCGGCTGGGAGCATGGTCATGTGTCAGCACCTCCTCTTCCTCCCTGGCTGCCCAGTCCCCTTCCGTGCCTGCTCCCAAACTCAGGTTGCCAACATGGATGTGTGATGCGTCACTCACTAAGCCATTGATTTGCCAGGATTGGCTTGATTTTAAATATCCCACTCCCCCCACCCCTTGCTTGCTAGCAAATGGTCTGCCACAGTGGCACCCTCTGTCTGGATGGGAGGAAGGGCAGGCAAGCAGCTGTCCTCATATCCAGGCCCAGTACTCTTTTTTTTTTTTTTAGGTTGGCTGTCAAGGTATGTGAAAGCAGGGTGGTCCATAACTTCTTACCATGGGAGATGAGCAGCTTATCCTCCAAGCTCATCTAGCCTTCCCCTCCCCCCAATCCCAGAGTAGGATTCTGCGGTTTGTTTCTGAATACAGGTCTTCCTGATGGTATTGCAGACTGGAGCTGCCCTACCACTGAGATCCTGAGGAACTGACTTTACAATACAATACAAATGCTCCCACAGACACAACTCCCATTTTCTAAAGGTCAGAGCGTGAATTTATTGTTTTTCAATGTCAGATGGTTGTTTTCTCCTGTGTTCCCTACCGACTGCTGCAGACGCAGGCACTGCTTCACAGATGCCAGCAAGGTACACAAATGCCTGTTGGTTCACTCCATTCCTAAGGGTGGCATGTCTTAGACTATTGATGCGACAAGCTTTAGCTATGAAATCCAAGTCAGCTCCCCATAGGTGTACTCCCAGGTAGCAGCGGGGAGCATTGGCTCTGTGCTGCTGAGTGGTAAACTTCAGATTGGTAGTGTTAATTTAAGAAAAATTATAGGCAGGAAAAAAAAACCTAGGCAGACTAGGTGGGCCAATGGGTTGTTTTCTGCTGTCACATTTTGTTTCTTTGGGCTCAGGGAGGGTTAAGGTGGTGGAACATTGGCACATTCCACATCCCATACCACTACAGAACTCCAGTGCCACACTGGCAGGGTGGGATTGTCTCACAGAGGCACCTGAGGTAGTGGCTGGGATGGATATGACTGTCCTCCATGGTGGAGACCCAAAGGGGAGAACAGAGGACCCCAGAGGAGGAGGAGGAAGTGAATTCTGTTGGGGGAAGGGGGGGATTCAGTTGGGGACAGGGAGAGAGGAGGAGGAGAGGGAGGTAAGGTGCCTTCCAGGTGCCATGGCTAGAAGGGATGGAAAGAGGTCCTAGCGATCGCTTGGAAAGCAGGGAGGGAGGGAGGAAGAGCTGAATGTCATTGTCCATTTGGGGACAAATGACCTGGCCAGGGAGGAGTCAGAAGCAGTTGAGGAGGCATTTAGGAGATTTGGGAGAAGTCTTGGGCAAGTAGCAAAATACGAAAAAGAGGGATTCAGACTCACTGGGGACTGGGGCTCCACCTGGCAGATAGAGGCCTGTACAGGGGTGATGGCCGCATCCATCCGGGAGGGGCACCGAATAGTTTAAATGCTACATTGGTAAGCATTTGAATTGGCCAAGGGGAGGAGGGAGGCAGGAGAAGACAAAAAGCTATGGACTGTCCACCCCCACAAGCAAACAGGAACAGCGGCGGGAATCCCAAGGGTGAGGAATCACAAAAAAAACACATACTAATAAAAATCCAGTAAGGAGAGGGAAGGGGAGAGAGGAAAGAAAGTAGGGGAGGGCATATGGGCAGGGAGATGGCAGTAAAATCTGGAGAACCCTGTGTACAAATGCCCGAAGTCTGGGCAACATGGTTGCAGACCTAGAGGCCGCCATGGCAGTAGCAGACCGACGTAGTCGCAATAACAGAGACCGGGTATAATGTTAATCAGGACTGGGATGTAGCCATACCAAGGTATGATCTAATCAGGAGGGACAGGGTGTCAAAAAAGGGAGGAGGGGAGGCTCTTTATGTGAGGGAGAACACAAAAGCAACAGAAATTCAAGGAGAATGAGGAGAAGCAGAAGTTCTGTCCGTTACCCTAGAAACAAGAAAGGGGGCATCCATTTGAACAGGGGTAATCTACAGACCCCCAGCACAGGGGGAGGAGGTAGATAAGGAGATGATGGAGAAAATCCAAGGGATGGCTAAAAAGGGGGAGATATTGCTAGTAGATGATTTCAGTATGCCAGATGTGGATTGGAGCATTCCAGCTGCAGCTACAGGTAGAAGCAAGAAAATCCTAGACTCTCTGCAGGGGTCTTTACTCAGGAAACTAGTTGACAGTGTCGCTGACGTCACGGTGGAGAGTCACCTGGGGATGAGTGATCATCGTACAGTATGGGTCGATATAAGAACTGGGCCGGAAAGGAACCACACTGAAATGAGGGTCCTGGACTTCAGGAGGGCTATTTCAAGAAGATGGGAGACTGCATATGGGAAACACTAGCAGGAATAAGGAAATTAGAGGGGGTAGAGGAGCAGTGGGCAGAAATAAGGAGAGCCATAGAGAAGGCAGTGGACCTCTGTGTTATGCAGATTACAAAGAGCAAGAGGAAAAATAAATTGCCATGGTTCTCCAAGGAAGTAGCAGGGAATATAAAGGCAGAGAAGCTAGCCTTCAAAGGTTCAAAGCAACGTAGAAGGATGAGGACAGGAAGGGTTACCAGGAGGAACAAAGGGAAGCAGCGAAAGCAATTAGGAGCACAGAGGCACAGACAGAAAAGAACACTGCCAAGTCAGTGAAAAAGGGGGATAAAACATGCTGTAGGTATATAAGCGAAAAGAGGAAGAACAAGGCGGGGATAGTAAGACTAAAAGTGGAAGGAGGGGAGTGTGTGGAAGAGGACCAGAAGAAAGCAGACATATTGAACAAATACTTTTGTTCAGTATTTACGAAGAAAAGGGCAGGTGATGGGCCACAGATAGGAGAAAAGGGCTTAAAGGGAAAATGGGTGGACACTAGCCTTTTTACAGAGGAGAGAGTCCTCAGGGAGCTGGAGCAACTAAAGGTAGATAAGGTAATGGGGCCGGACAGGGTTCACCCCAGTGTACTAAGGGAACTAAGTAAGGAGCTCGCTGCACCTCTGATGGCTCGCTTCAATCTGTCACTGAATACGAGGGGTAGTTCCGGGGAACTCGAGGAAAGCAGATGTGGTTCCACTTCACAAAAGTGAGAATAGAGAGAATGCAGGGAACTATAGCCTGACTTCGGTGGTGGACAAAGTTATAGAAACACTTTAGTTTTCTATTTTATTTTAGTCTGTGGTAACCGGGTAAGGACCACTAAGCATAAGTGCATTTTCAGGGGCGACATGGGAGCACTGGGCGGTTAAGTGACTTGCTCAGAGTCACACAGTATGCAAGTGGAGGTTGTGAGAATCAAACTCGGGTCTGGTCTGCTGGATGTATCAAGCTCATTCACACCTCGTTCCTCTAACCTCTAGGCTATACTGCCAGCCCACTTCTAAAAGAAAGGATTGTGGAATATCTTTTGGCCAATGAATTGCAGGATCCGAGGCAGCATGGGTTCACAAGGGAGATCTTGCCAGACAAACCTGATAGATTTCTTTGACTGGGTGACCAGGGAAGTGCATCAGGGAGGGGCGATGGATGTGGCCTACTTAGATTTCAGTAAGGCCTTTAGCACTGTCCCACACAGATGACTGGTAAACAAGCTGGGCAGCCGGGGAGTGGGACCAAAGTAGTAAAATAGGTACAAAGTTGGCTGAATAACAAGCCAGAGGGAGGTGGTAAATGGGGTTCACTTGGAAGGAGGCATGGTAACCAGTGGGGTGCCAAAAGGGTCAGTTCTGGGACCAGTCCTCTTCAGTGTCTTCATTAGTGACATCACAGAAGGGCTGAAAGGGAAAGTATGCCGGTTTACAGATGATACAAAAATCTGCAACAGAGTGGGCACACCAGGGGTGGGGGTGGGGATTAAAAAAACATGAGGGAGGACCTGAAAAAGTTGGAAGAATGGACAAGGGTATGACAACTAGGATTCAGTGCCAAACAATGCAAAATTATGCACATGAGGCACAGAAACCCAGGGGCAACATACCAATTGAGAGGGGAAGAGGTGTCGGCAACAAGGCAGGAAAGGGTCATCAATAACCTAAAGATTGCGAAGCAGTGTGATAAGGCAGTAGGAAGGGCTAGTAGAATGCTGAGGTGAATAGGAAGGGGTATCCTCAGTAGAAAGAGAGGTAGTGTTACCCCTGTATAGATCAATGGTGAGGCCACACCTGCAGTACTGTGTCCAGTTCTGGAGGCCCCATCTCAGGAAAGACAGATTGGGTGGAGGCGGTACAGAGAAGGGCAACCAAAATGTTGCAGGGACTGCATCAAAAGCCCTACGAGGAAAGACTCAAGGATTTAAATATGTACTCTGTAGCGTATAGAAGAGAAAAGGGAGACATGATAAAAACATTAAAATCAAAGGTGTTAATAAGGTACAAGAGGGTAGCATTTTACATAGAAAGAGATGCTCAAGAACAAGAGGGCATGATTTGAAGCTGGAAGGGGAGGAGGCTCAGAGGGGAAGTACTTCAATCAATCAAAACTTTATTTAACCAGACAGAGTCATCATTGAGCAAGCTCATTTTCAGGATGGTCGTGGAAGAAGGGAACAGAGCAAGGAATAATACAATTGGACACTTAGTGCAGGTTGGTACATATAGTAAAAAACTAGCAGCAACAACATTGGATAATACAGAGTGTGTAGATTAACAAATTAAATTAAGGGTACACCAACGTCTGGGGAGGATACTAAACAAGGCAATAGAAGTAACAGGGTATGGTAAGAAGATTATATTAACAATAGAACAAGAAGGCATGAACTGACCGACCAGGAGGGGCGACCATTTGCGAGGAAGGATGGGGGTTCAGGAGGAGGATGTCAACACTAGAGGGAGAGATGACACGAACATAGTAAGGCCAGGGGGGTAAGAAGAGTATGCAGAGGGAGATGTGCAGAGAAGTGCTGGAGTTGTACGTAAGTGCTAAGCAAATGGAGAGCAGGGCAGGGAGGCCAGTAGGAGAATCACCTGTGGCAGGTACATATGACCTTCAGGATGCATGTGATAGACAGCTTAAAAGTATGGGAACCTGGCAGGGATGAGAACCTTAGTGTCTTTTGCATGTTGTTCCAAAGGGAAGGTAAGGAGAAATTGAAAGAAGCCTTACCGTACCTGGACCTTATTCACTTCTTCACGGAATGGGTGGTGGACGTCCGGAACAAACTCTCTGCAGTGGTGGTGGGTACCAAAACAGTAACAGGATTCAAACATGCATGGGGACATTAATAACAGGGCTGGGGGGTAAGGCTGGAGATTGAGTAAGGTCTGTGGTGACACAGGTGGTAGGGAATTTTCGGGCAGACTAGGTAGTTAAAGGTGTCCTTTTCTGCCGACAACTTCTGTGTTTCTTTGTTTCTAAACATGTGATCCAACAGTAAATCACTCACCTGCACAACAGCTAATATAATGAATGTAATTCAGTACCCTTTTGTCATTGGTTGTGCGGTGTAGGCTGCTGACCAGTTGACTGCAATGACTGGGGAACACTCAAATACCACCCCCCGGCTGTCATTCCTCACTGAGATATATCAGGATCAGGTTATCTCCATAGAGCCATAATACACTGGACTGCAAGCTGTTGGCGGCTGGACCTTGTAAGAAGCTTTTGCAAGATGGGTCCATCTACGTCAATGTGCCTACATGCATTTTTGCAGTACAAATCATCATTTATACAATTTGGGTGGGCCCCAGCCACTTCAGTTCTTTTTATCCCACCATCAAGAGAGTGTATGTCGGACTAGTGGAAGCTGTTTTTTCTGTCATGCAGATTTATTTTTCTCTTGTAGCTGCTCTTCTAGAATTGTTGGTCACTGTGGTATGTCATTGAGTAAGGTCCCCCCACCTTACCTGGCTGCAGAAACTCAATTTATCATGAATACACCCATGAGTTTTGAGTGTTTGTGTGTTGGGCCTGTCACAAAACTTAAACAGCATTTGCCAGGGTTTCAACCAGGCTACGCAGAGATGCAGGCAAAATTTTTGGAGCATTTTTTGAGAAACTTGCAAGACAGATGCAGTGCCTGCCAAGGCATTTAATCCACTGATGCCACGGCATAGCTTAAATCGTTGACGTCTGAAAAAGGGTGTATGTCGAGGTCACCCTGTAAATCTACACCGTGGTCACTTGACAGCATCTGTTGCCCAGTGAGAGTCTTCACTGTCGTTAACGGAGAGACACCGGGGTTGACAGGAATCAGGCCATTTGTCATCTTGTGCGTTGAAATCACTCCCCCATTACAGTGATCCAGCTCTATGCTGCCTATGGGGAATGATAAAGTCAGAATATTTGTTCCGTGAGTTCCGTGATGTGGTGGAACAGCCAAGTTCAGCCTCTGCAAGGCCAGAACCAGCAGAAGGTTGTTTTAGCAACTTGCCAAAGGCTCAAGTTTGCAGTCCTGTATACAGTCCAGTTAAAGGGTTTTCTGCCTGAGGGCAGAGTTTTTGGGCTTAGTGGCCCAGGCAGCCTTAGTTTGATGCAGCAACCAGGTTTCAGTCTGCATCATGCTGCGCCTCTTGGGCCTCATGGCACTCACCATATTCCTGATTCTTTTTGCTTGCCTGCATTTGAGGATCCATCAGTGGTCCCAGGCCTTGCAGTTGCTAGATCATGTAAGTGCTGTTTGCATCTCCTATGGGATGCCCTGCTTTGGTAACGGGATATGGATCCCCCGCATGTGGATGCTGCCCTTCTATAACATCGGCCACAGGTGATTCTCGCCATTGGATGCCTCCAGCCTGGGCTGGTGCGCCCTCTTATGGTGGAGCCTTCCAGGATGTAATGCAGCATCCTGAGGTACTGCATGACAAAAGGGATGAAATGCCACTGAAATTGCCGCCTTTACTGCAGTAACTCTACTGCAGTATGTTGCTTTATTGTGTTGTATCCTGGCCGACAGTACTGTAGGCCTTCGCCAGACCCTGGGGGCCTGATCTTCTCTGAAACAAGGCCTTCACATACATGTGCTGGAAACGAGGGCAGTTCTGTACAAACTCCATGACCTGTACACTCCATGTCTGGGAATATCTCTTCTGATGCACCCGATATTTGATTGTCTAACTGTATTATCTGAACAAACAAAGGGGGCACATACTTCTACCCTCTGTGCCAAGAGGCAGAGAGGGGGTGGGAGTGGACAGTAGCCTGGGAGGTCTCGCTTATTGTTGTCCATCTCACAGGTTTGCTAAATATCCTGGGAGACCGCCTCCGCCAGTCTGTGATTCTGCCACGTGAATGGGAGCTGAGTCAGGCCATAGTTGAATGGCTGTTTGACATTTGGGGTAGACCAAAGTTGGACCTTTTTGCATCCCCATGCAACACAAAGCTGCTGCTTTTCTACACAGTCACTCAAAGGTGTAGAATTTTTTGACAAAATGTATTGTCCTTCTGTTAGAAATGGAGTCTTCTGTGCCTTTCCTCCTCTGCTGTAATTTAGGGGTCTAGACCAAGCTCAGGCAAGAACGAGCTAGAATCATCCTGGGGACACCCTTGCGGCCATGGCGTATCTGGTCTTCGTTAGTCAGGGAACTGGCAGTAGCAGCTCCATTTCCACTGCCCCTCTGGCCAGGACTTCTGTCCCACAACAATGGCATACTGCTGTATCTGGAGCTCGTCCTTGTGACTGTATGCCTTGCTCTTGAAGACATGAAGGTCTCCTGGTTTTGAGTCTCGACTGAGATTTTGACTGTTCTGCTTGCTGCTAGGAAGCCTTCCACCAGGCATATCTACTCTCTGAAATGGAAGTGCTTTACTGTGTGCTGCAAAGTGGAATCCCTGGACCTCTTCATTTGCCATGTGCAGAGGGTACTGGACTATGTCTCCTGTCACAGTTAGAATTGCAGTACTTCTCACTTAAGGTTTATCTGTCAACCACCTCAGCCTTTAATGCCCCTGACAGGGACAACTGGCACAGCTGGATGTGGTCTGCAGATTCCTAAAGTGACTGTTGCATGAAGACCCTCTGGTCCACTGGCCCACTGCAGTTTGGGACCTGAACCTTGTGCTGAAAATGTTGACGTAAGTCTCCTTTCAAGCACTTATCTTCCTGTGACATGAAGTATATGTCTGGGAAGACACTGCTTGTAGCTATTACCTTTGCCCAGCCTATGTCTGACCTGAGTGCTTTGATTTGTAAACATCCTTAAATGGTGTTTCACAGGGATTGGGCAGTGTTGCATACTCACCCTAAATTCTTGCCTAAGGTGTTGTCCGATTTCGACATACAATCAGGTGTCTCACTCACATACTGAATATACTGCTGTCCTTGTGTGATTTTAATTTAATAAGTTCCTGCTTGGCATACAGTACTGTTTGTTTATGTTACGGATTTAACACCTTTGAGCAGGGGCTCATTTACATAGGTTCCACTTCAAGGTATATAGACAGATACAATGCAATTTACAAATGGAAGACAGATGAAACATTGGAGAGGTACAGAACTGCGGGCAGTCAGGAAACTAGTAAGAGGGTAAAATGTAGCTGACATTAGACAAGGTAATTCTAGACTAAAGAGTAACAGTTTAGCTAATAGAACAATCTTACTGAAGTAGAGCATGACATACATTACAGTATTATAAGGAAGTGTAACCCAGAGGGCATTGTCAAGGTAATAACATTGTAATTGAACAGTCAGCTGTTATTGGCATTGTACAACGTATGCCTGGAAAATGTTGACTAAATGAAGAAAAGAGCAATATCTAGTAAAACGTAGGCAGTACTAAGGCAATAGAAGGAGTGTCTAACTGCTGTTATTGGAAAAAAGGAAAAAAAAGTGCTGCAAATGGCAGTGATATGGTAAGAGGAGGATCTAGGGTAGAAAGGAAGGGTGGGAGAGGGGTGGGGTGGGGTAGGAGACATGAGAGGGAGGGGTGGGTGGTGAGGGGTATAGGGGTGGGGTGATATGGTGCAATGGGTGGTTAAGGACGGGAAAGTACAAAGGGTGAATAAAGATATAGAATTTATGGTAATCAGGAACAGGCCTTTTACCAGTTTTAGTTGAAGCAGTCACAGGTGGCATGGGCCACCTGGAATGCCCTTAGTTTATGTTTAAAAGGGCCTAGTGAGGTGGTGTTGGCTCAGGGCTCTGACTGCAAACGACCGCTGACCTTGTGACATACGACAGTGAGGTACCCGGAAAGCTAGGTTTTTGGAACTTCTTTTTTTTTTTAATTTTGTAATTTTAATTTTATTTAATATACTTTATTGCATTTTTTTTTTTTTACTTTCATCTTTATCCTCCTACTGCTGCCACAGATCCCTCTCTCAGAGCTCCCCTCGTAGATCCCACTTAGCAGTCCCAAGGAGTCTGCCCCTAGAGTGCTAACACTTCCCTCGTACCTTCAGGGCCTCAGATTATCCTCTGGGCAGGCCGGCAGAGATCCCCAAAATCTTGCCCTGTTCATTGATTGGAGTGCGCACATTGGATGGAGTCTACTTCGCGGATTCTGCCCCAGAACCAACGGTGAGGCTCATCGCCTGGATCAGGGCTGGGATTTTTCCCATGTTTTGTCTCTCTCCCCCGATGCTGGCGTGCAGTGAGGAACAAGGAGTCTGGCATACACAGAGACGTACGTCCACTCTAGTCCTCTGCCAGTGCCATCCCCTGCATTGCAGCATCCCAAACTGCACCGACATCCCCAGAGTTCCCCAGTAGGTGGCGGTATAGCGGCGGGGAAAGCTTCCCATCCCACCCCGGAGAAGGAGAGCAGCCATTGGGCACTCTATCCTTCTCCATCCCGGCCGGCCCGAGTCTATTCCTTAATGTGGGTCACCGGCATGGCGTGAGATGTGACGTCCAGCGCCTCAACCCTCAGCGCCACCGTGCCTGTCCTTTATTGCATTTTAAAATGGTTTTCGGAGCTTCTTGTATAGTGGTTCTTGCAGGAAGGGCTGAGGAGCATCTGCACCCCTGGTGGTATGAGACCAAGGGAAGCCTTCTTTTTTTTTTGTATAATATTTTTATTTGCTTTTTCAACAAACTTTAACATACGAGCAAGTACACATCTTATTCATTCTACTACCACCATCATACATTATAGAGATCACTCTTTTAACTTTATTCCAAACTTTGTTTCATTCAGATTAAATTAAGTTAAATTAAATTAAGTTAAATTACAGTAAATTAGAGTAAAATAAAAGTGCAACCAGTGTACTCATGCTTATACATCCAATCCTGTTCCCATTCTTATGTTTCCACTGACTTTTCCTTCATTCCTTATCTTCCCTTTTATTCTTCTTTAAACCTTTCCACTGCCCCCTCTTTTCCTGCTTCTTCTTTTCTACTTTCTATGTATCCCCTCCCTTCGTCCTTCTCTCTCTCAACCTCCTGTACCTTCCCATAGCATCCAGCTCTCCTCCTCCGACAAGGTGGCCAAAAAAGGGGCCCAATGTCTTGTAAATCTTTCCTCTCTTCCCCCCATTACATAGGTTAGCCTCTCAAGCCCCATTGTCTGCAACACCACCTCCACCACCCTTGTACTGTCGGTACCACTTATGATACCCAAGTATTCTGGATCCCATGGCGAGCCAAAACATATAGCACCCTGGCCCACCTAGGTAATAACGTCCCTCCTGCTCCTCCCCATCTTCCACCCCAAATAAACACCCTAGAGGGTCCATTGGCAGCTCCCTCCCAGCAATCTTTCCCACTCTAATCACCACTTCCTTCCAATATTTCTGCAGTATTGGACACTCCCAGAAGCAATGCATATATGTCCTCCTTCCCGACCCACACCTTCCACATAAGGGTGATACTTCAGGGTGCACCTTATGCACAATCACCGGTGGATGATACACTCCATGAATGAATTTATAGTATGCCTCCTTATATTTGTTGCATACCATAATTCCAGAGTACATCTGGAGGAGTAATTTCCAATTTTTGTCCATTATGTCCCTACTGAGGCCTCTTTCCCACAGTTTCTTGGTTCTTACCATACTATCAGGGAGTATAGCCTTTCCTCTCTCTTCACCGCCCGGCCTGTAAATCCTTTCTCTTGATTTTGAGCTGCGTAGATCATCCCCTCCACCAGGTCCACTTCATACATCCCTTTATTTTCCTTTCCCAGACTTCCCATATATGCCCTGGTCTGAAAATACCTGAATCTGTCCCTCATACCCCCTCCTTCCACCTCCTGCAGCTCCTGTAATGAGCAGACCCACCCTCCTACTAGTAGATGCCCCAAACTTCTTATTCCCTTTAGTTCCCAATTCCCATAGCCTATATCTTCCAACCCTGTTAAGAAGTAAGGATTCCCCCAGCCACAGGCATTAACAGTGTCTCCTTTTCTTGTGTCCATCCTTTTCTCCTTAATGCCTTCCAGGCCACTAATACCTGCACTACTAGAGGATTAACTTCTCTTCCCCTCCTATACGCCCCTAACCCTTTACTGTGGAGATATGCCATTAGCTTACCCTGGGCCGTTCCCTGCTCCAGTTCAACCCAGCTGGCAACTTCGGGCTTATGTACCCAGTCCGCCATGTATCTTTGTTGTATGGCCAAGAAATAGTTTCCTAAATCCAGAAAATGTAAGCCCTCTTTTTCTTTATCTGCCTTTAACCTCCCCAAACTAACCCTCAGGCACTTTCCTTTCCAAATAAAGGCAGTAAAGGCCTCCTCCAACCTTTGTACGTCCTCCTTATACAGGCCAAGGTGTAGCATTTGCAAGAGGTATAAGATCCTAGGCAGTGCATTCATTTTTATTATATTTATTCTGCCCAGCCATGACACCGGTAGCTGCGTCCACCTTTGTAAATCTGCCTCTATTGTTTTTATCAATTTGGTGTAGTTTAAATTATAAAGGGACCCTAATGATCTACCAACCTGGACCCTTAAGTATGTCATACTCGTCCCCACCCCTTTGAGTTCCCATTGTCTTACCTCCTCTCCAGCACCCTTAGGCCACATTACTTCTGACTTTCCCAGATTAATTTTATAACCCGAGAATTTCCCGAACTCCTCTACTAATGACAGAAATGGGGGGAACCGATCGCCTAGGGTCCTTCATAAACAACATATCATCCGCGTATAGTGCCAATTTATGTTGTGACCTGCCTCCTCCCCCCCCGTATGCTACTGCATTCTCTAATTGCTACAGCCAAAGGCTCTATTGCAAGTGCAAACAATAAGGGGGAAAGCAGACAGCCCTGCCTCGTGCCTCTCTCCAGCATGAAACTCTCTGACCTACTGCCATTTACGACCACCTGCACCCTAGGCCTTCTATACATCGCCTTCATCCATCCCAGGAATGGTTCACCCAGACCAAACCTCCCCAGTATTTCAAACAAGTAGTTCCATTCCACTCTGTCAAATGCTTTTTTGGTGTCCATTGAGAGGATCCCTATATCTTCCTTTTCCCTATTCGCTCTCCATAGTATGTTAAGCAGCCGCCTCATGTTATGATACGACTGCCTTCCTTTAATAAACCCCGTTTGGTCCGGGTGAACCATCCCCGGGAGAATCTCCTCCAATCTGCTGGCCAAAGCTTTAGCCATTGTCTTCAAATCACAATTTAGCAGTGATATCGGTCGATACAAGGCACACTGTTGCAGATCCTTTCCCTCCTTTGGTATGAGGCATATGATAGCATCATAACATGTATCCGGCAAGCTAACCTCTTCCATCTCCCCCCTTTGCTGGAACACTCTACACAGCACCCGTGCAACTCGGGCTCCCATCACTTTATACAGTAGTACTCTGCAGGATATCCATCCGCTCAACTAGCTTTCCCCATCTGCAACCTTTGGATGGCTTTCATCACTTCCCCCTCCATTATTGGTTTCCTCAACTTTTCCCTCTGCATCTGT
Source organism: Neoceratodus forsteri (assembly GCA_016271365.2). Taxonomy (NCBI): domain Eukaryota; kingdom Metazoa; phylum Chordata; order Ceratodontiformes; family Ceratodontidae; genus Neoceratodus; species Neoceratodus forsteri. The sequence goes on from CM057450.1 coordinate 238,094,875, forward strand.
GTGGCTTTCGGCACTTCTATTCTCTCTAGGAATTCTAACATCTTTTCTTTTGTTCCCTTATCCTCTGCCTGGTATAACTTTTGGAAAAAGACCCGAAAGGCTTTCTGCATCTCCTTATCCCTGCTCTGCAGGATACCCTTATCATCCTTCACCCCCAAAATTATATTCAACCTCCAATGTTCCTCCATAAGATTAACCACCAGTGGCCCAGGTTTATTTCCCCATTCAAATATGTATCTTTGGTTAAATAGGCCAGCTCTCCCTGCTTCTGATCTCAAATGTGCATTTAACGCCTCCCTTACCATGTCCAACGTTCGTACCACCTCCCCCCTTTTCACCTCGAGCCACCCTCCTTTCTAGCTCCTTTAGTTTACTTTCCAACTCCCTTCTCTGTGTGCATAGTTTCTTCTTTATGTGGGATACATATTCAATAATTGCTCCCCTCATAAACACCTTGCCCGTTTCCCAGAGTAAGTTGTTCAGAATCCCTTCTTTATCATTTGTTGTCATAAACAAATCCCAACCGTCTTCCAGATGCTTTCTAAATTCCTCATTCTGGGCCATATAAGTGGGAAATTTCCATGTGGAGGGAGTTCCCTGTCTCTGTCTTCCTTGTATTTTCATTACCACCATTGCATGGTCCGAAATGTATATGGGGCTGTGACGTGTCTCCCACACCTGCGCATACCACTCCCTCGCAGGTCGTAAATGTAATCTATCCACGTCCATGTTTTGGTGGGGTTCGAAAAAGAATGTATATTCCTCACTCCCGGGTTTGCGTTACGCCAGACATCCACCAGTTCCAGCTCTGCCATTCCCTCTTGCCATTGTTGTATCCCCTGACACTCTCCCTTTCCTTCAGAATTGTCCATTTTGAGTCCATAGCCCCAATTCAACCCCCCATTATTAACCCCGGGAATTGCTCTCGGACCAGTAAATCCAGCAAAGAGGCATAGAATTGGCAGTCATGAACCGCCGGGCATACACCGATCCTAAAGTAATCTGCTCCCCATCCAGGGTTCCTACGATGAAAATAAATCTCCCCTCCTTAGTATCCCAAATAACCCTCTGCACTTCTAAATTTAAGCCCTTATGTATCAGTATGGCAACCCCTCTTTTACTCACGGATGCAGAAGCCACATAACACCTCCCCACCCACCCTCGAGCCAATTTGGCATGCTCTACTTCTGTTAGGTGTGTTTCCTGTAGCAGAGCTATTTGGGCTCCCCCTCTTTTAAGGGCTGTCAGCAACATAGACCTCTTTACTGGATTTATAATACCTCGAACATTCCAAGTAATTACATTAATACTTTTGTTAGCCGACATTCCCGAATATTAATTCTTTTCTTTCCTTTCCTTTCCCCTTCACATTCTGAACCATAGCATGATATTTGTATATATCCAGTTTCAATGGTTGCACTTTGCTCACAAAAATATCAATAACAAAACACACAAATTCAACAACAATGCAAGCATATAACTTTGTACATGTATCCCTCTACTCCCCTTTCCTCCCTTACCCGTTGTCTCCTTCTCTCCCCTACCATACCTCCTTCCCTTACCCTTCTCTCTGCTTGCTTCTTTCCCTCTATCCCCAGTCTGCCCCACTTCCCCTTCTTCCCCCTACAACTCCCTCCATTCCTTGTTTTCTTCCTTTCCCTTCCCGCCCTTCCTTTTCCTCTTTAGAAACCCCCCCCATCCAAACAGACCCTTTACTTCTCCCCCTTGTGTAGTCCCCCTGTCCTTAGACACTATCAGTCTCCCAGACTCGAGTGTCTGCCTCATCCCCAGGTACTGAAAGAGACGCTCCCACGTTCTCCCCCCACAGCTATTTTATCTTTATGTCCCTTGCCCTGCGCCGTCACCTTTTTAACTATCCCACTTCCTTGCCAGTGCCTCGAGCATTTCCTTTCCCTTTGCTTCTAACTTCCCCCTCCACCTGCAGGCTTTCTTGCAGCCCCCATCTTGTCCAGCGTTGAGCCCTTCCTCTTTCTTTATCCCTCCTCCTATAGTGTTTTCCCCCTCTTTGCGTGCACCATACAGAAATTCCAAGAAAATCTGGCTGGGTCTATCAGCAAGGACAAGCAGGGAGATTAGGCTGTGCTTAAAAGCCAATGCGCCAGGCCCCACTCCCCGTCCGCCCTCCTACCTTCTCCCAGACACTTTTCCATTCCGCTTCTCTCTTCACGAGCGTTTCGGCCCTTCTCCTTCCCATCCATGTGTTTCTGCCACGTAATACTGGCTCTCGTCCCACAGTGGCACAGCAGACAGCCTCGCCAAATGTCCCCTTCAGTTCTCTCCTCCATCCTCTGGGCAGTCTGCCATTCTTATCAAGTTCCAAAACCCCAAGCCTTTTCCATATGCGGGGGTAACTCCGTATCAGTCTTTTCAAAAATCACTCTTTCTCCTCCAGCACGAACTTGAACAACAAAACTGCAGACCGAACACCAATAAACCATGAACTGCAAATACTGTCTGTCTCTTCCTTTCCTTAAAACCCAGTGCAGAATTCCCAACTCCGTTACTCCGTTCCTGGATTAACCCTCAGTGTAGCTTTTGCCTTAAATTCTTCACAAACTCCTCTGATTTTTCCACTTCCCAAAAGGAGTACGTGGCCCCTTTATGTTTTATTTTTAATGTGGCTGGGTACACCAAGAAATTCTCGATTTTCAGATCACGCAGTTACTGCATAGAGTTATTAAATGATTTCCTTCTCTTTAGGAGTCTGGCCGGGTAGTCTTGCGACATATACAGGCGGTGGCCTTTGTACTCCATCCTCCCCTTCTCTCGAAAAGCCTTCAGCACTAGCTCTCTGTCCTGGAAGTGATGGAACCTAAATATTATTTGCATCGTCGGCTGATCTCCTGGGGGCTTGGGCATCATGGCCCGATGATTCCTCTCAAGCTTAAATTTTCTTTTCGCGGGCTGGAGGCCCAGCAAGCCAGGCAGCACTCACGCGCAGAAATCCAATACACTTTCCCCTTCCGTACCCTCTGGCAGCCCTTTTAGCCTTAGATTCAGTTGCCTATGGTAGTTTTCTTGGTAATCGAAAGCTTCTTTTAAATCATTCAGCTCCTTTTGAAGGGCCACATCCTGCCCAGGGGTCACCAGCAGTTCATCTTCCACATGCGAGATTTTCTCCTCCATCTCTGTCAATCTGCCCGCTTGCACCACTTGTTACGCCTGTATTTCCTGGAGTTTTAAATCAAGCTTTCCTTCAAGTTTAATTAACCAGGGCTCCAGCGCTGCAATTACCTGCCCTGTAACCTCTCTCCCCAAAGCCGCTACCTCCGCCGCCGAGTAGACACTAGGCCTCCACCATCACCCTTTCTTCGTGATTTTTAGTCAGTCCCCTGGCTCTTGAGGCTCCCCAAGTTAGATAATCATCCATCGTAGGTTCATATGCTTTTTCTGTACCTCGGCACTTTTAACTTTTATTTTTGTTTTGTGCCTGTGAAAGGAGCAGCCCGGAGAGTTGCGTCCCATTCAGCTAGCTGCCCATTAGCACACAGTGCCCCCCTCCCGCTGGGAAGCCTTCTTAGCTAAGAGGCAGGTTTGATGTGAAAGTCTTATCTTGAAGCTGGAGCCAGTTTGCCTGCTCATAGATGTCACAGGTGTGAGTGAAGTGTACAGACCCAGTGAGGAGACAGCAGGCTTTGTTGAGAGCAACGGTAATCAATTGCAAAGCAGTGGCAGTGGCAGATCCATAGATGACAAGCCCGTAGTAGATGATGGAAACTACCGAGCTATGGATTGCCAGATGAAGGGCTTCCGTGGTGACAGTTTTTATGTCTGAACAGAAATCCAATGCGGCTTTAACTATATTGTCAGTGTGACTGGCAAAAGATAGGGTGCTGTCTAAGGTAACACCTAGGTACTTAAAAAGCTGCGTCTCTTCAATCCCGGCGCCCAAGCAGTTTCTGACAGTCAGTTGTTTGGCTTTATGTTTGCTGTGCGAGCTGTGGAATAGCATTATTTTAGTTTTTTTGTAGTGTAGAACGCGTTTCTGTGACTTGAACCAGGATTCAACAGCCGCAAAACTATTCTGAGTTGGTTCTCCAGAAGGAAGGGATCTCAGTTGCTCTTGAAAATTACTGCGTCATTGGCATATAGCAGAATCTGGTCCAGGCATGAGGCTGGGAGCTTGTTTAGAAAAATGCTGAAGAGTAGGGGGCCCGGAATTTACCCTTGGGGGATGCCTGACCAGACAGGTTGCTTATTTGAGAGGACCTCTCCAATCCTGACCTGTTGCATATGGTCAGTGAGGTAACTGTTAAACCAGCTTGAGGTTTCCTTGGATAATCCTATTTCAGTAAGCTGTTCAATGAGCAAGGTATGATTGACCGTATCAGATGCCTTGGTAAGGTCAATATAGGTGGCGCCAACAAATTGGCCTTGGTCCAGAGCATGGTGGATGTAGCTGGAAAATTCTAGGAGGGCGGTGGTGGTGTTATGTCCTTTTCGAAATCCGTGCTGTTGAGGACAATGAAGCTTGCATTTCTCCAGGTAATCTACCAGTTGATCAGCAACAATTCTTTGGAGTGCTTTGGAGAGAGGGGGAGAATGGAAATAGGCCTATAGTTGCTGGTTTGTGCCTTACCTCCACTTTTATGGATTGGGGTCACCAAGGCTGATTTCCATTTAAGGGGAAATTAGGACAGCATGAGGGATCGGTTGATAATCTTGGTGGGGGGGGGGGCAGGACTTCCATCAAGGGTGAGGGGAAATGAGCTTCAGATCTAGTGAATCTCCACTTGATCTAGTTCGCCCGAGTACTTTGAGATATTTTTAGCTTTGCTTTCCATTACCACTTTAAAATAGAACTGTGGGTGTGCCTGTTTTACTTCCTGTTTGGAGTGATAGTCGGTGTCTGTGGTGAGTTTGCTGGTAGCAGTAAGCACCTGACTGAGGTCTGTAAAAGCAGTGTTGAAAGTATTGGAATTGTTACTACCATGGTTATGTTGTCTTGACTGTACTATAAAGTTGTTCATTCTCTTTTTCGGAATGTAACTAATTCCGGGTCACTCCCGAAAAAGGGATGCCTGTCTCGGTGAGCCTAATTGGTACACAAAATTCAGTAAATAAAAATAAATGCATGTTAAATCTAGTTTATTGATTTGCTCTTAGTCTTCTCTTCCCCTCAGAGCCAGTGTGAGGTGATTTTCTACTCTTTGGACATCCACAGTGTATCCCTTGGTGCTACCTAGACTGTACCAAGGACTGCATCAGGTTCTCTTAGTTGTTTGTTTCCATTGACTTAGGGACCAGGAGTAAGCCTGTTTCCAAACAGTGCTTCTCAAAATGGATCTTTTCCTGCATCTTGTTTTGCTACAGTCAGGCAAAGGAGGTCCTTCCTTCCTACCTGTCTTGTTACAGGGCATGCCGCTGGGGGCATGGCGACCTCGGTGGTTTGTTTTAGGTTTGTTTGGCTGCTGACAGTTACTGGGCTGCAACCTGATCTGATCTCCAGTAGTAGGACTGTGTTTAGCCTGGCTGACTTACAAGGCCTGCTGTCCTGAGGGGCCCCTCTATTGTTTTACCCACCATCTGGTTAAGGATGGTACTGCTTGGTAGCCCAATGTATTATGACTCAGGAGAGTCCCACAAAGAAGATCTTTGAAGGGATCTCCATAAAGCGTACCTTCTTCCCATCCGTCGTCCCCCAGGCGTGGAGACCTTTTACTTTCACCTTCCTGGCAAGACACTGTGCTTCCTGTTGAGTCTGTTGTTCGTGCTTTCACTGGCTATGTGGTGAGCCATGCTTGCTTTGCCCCCCTGCCTCTCTATGCATGACTGGTAGGAGCAGTCACAATATTCTGTTGGATGTTTAAGAACTTTTTTCACCTGTGGGAAGCTGAAGTGGTTGGCCTACTACATTGTATAGATGCCGTTGTGTGCCACTGATGGGCACAACCCTGTCTTAAAACTTCCTGCAAGGTCCTGATGCCAGTGGCTTACAGACCAATCTGTTATGGCTTTGAGGAGACCCTCTCGAAGATCTACTGTTACTGGTAAGTAACAAACCTATCCCACAGGAGAGTGGGTGCAACAAGAGGTGGGGACATTGATAACTTAACGACTGAGACATGGAGCCTTTTAGATTCATGTCGTCGATATGTTTTATTTCCAAATTACGCAGTTTGGGCTTGGATGTTACTTTTTTTTTTTTTTATTTAAAATGGTAATCTTTTTGGTTCTGGTTTTCTTTTTTACTTTTTTCTCAGGTCAGATGCAGGAAATAAGGGACTGAAGAATTTCCTGATTCTTCTCTGGTTACCGTACTCCAGCCCCTCCCCTCAGATTTCTTTCTTGATTGTTTATTGTTCTTTCTCATCCCACCCCTCTTATTATCATTGAATTTTGTTCATGCCCCCCCCCCCAATTACCTGCTACAGGGTTTGATCATTTGTGGCCACTTGCACTACCTAAGAAGTCCCACCTCTCCCTTGGGGAGAGCCACTCCCACCTGGTGTGGAGGAGAGTTGAGCCGACACTGTGCCCACGTGTGACATCTGCTGAGGAGCAGAACACGGCCCACCTCCAGGCCGTGCCTACATCTCCACTGTATGTCAGGGAGGAGCCAGGGAGGGAGACTTTTCTATGTTTGGCTCTCCTCCCCTGAAGAAGTGGGGTTGGACCAAAGTGCTGTACAGCAGAGCGGGGTAAAGGCAGCCCAGATAAGAATAGGGATTGCCCAACCAAGTAGGGAAATGGGCAGACTAGGTGGGCTGTATGGTCCTTATCTGCCGACAGAGTCTATGTTTCTGTATAACACCCAGGTGGTGAGAGGAGCTTTGCTCAAACACATTCCGGCAAATCGGCTCTTAAGGAAGAACTGTCACTGTGTGGCTGTGAACTATATACCACTTCTGGAACTACAGATCTTACTTCGAGTAAAGCTCCTGCAGCAGGCCTCACCTTAAGGACTATGCCATCAGGCACTAGGACTCCTCGGAAAACTTCTAGCCAGCAGTAGCCAGCTGTGGCCCACCCCTTACATTGGTCCACGTACCGACATCACCCTCTGTATAAAGGGGGCAGTTCCCAGCCCCACCTCAGTTCTTTTTCCGCTGTCAACCCATGCGCCTCGGCTCTTTGGACGTCTCGTTGCATCTATCGACATTCATCTTTAGCCTTCTAGTTTATAAGTACCCATTTTTTTCTTCCATGATTTGTTTTTCCGAACCAGTTTATATCTTCTCTGTCTTCATCATCACAGCGTCGGAAATCGAAGTGTCCGTGCAGGAAGCAGATTCCAGCAAAAGATGATCACTCCCAGTGCCTCTTCTTCATGAGGCCTGACCACAACGTGGAAGCCTGCCCGGCCTGCAATAAATTCAATCAGCGGACCCGCATCCGTCGCCACAAGATTCTCCAGGCCTACGTTATGGAGCAGCAGCTCGCCACCCTTCAACGCCCATCGAAGGCCTACTCCTCAGCCTCCAAGTCTCTGATTTCCCATGAGAAGAGGCATTCAGGAGGGAAGCACCAGCACAAGGAGCACAGTAGGTTGGAGTCTCGCTCCAGATCACCTCATTACAAGGACAAGCATTCCAGTTCGCACTCTAGCAGGAGAGCAGATTCTGTCCCCCATCAGGCCTAACTTCCTCCGGCCTGCCGTTGGTGAAGGCTCCCACCCTTACCTCTCAGCGGGTGGCAGCTCTTCGGGGCAAGGGCCTTCAGGTCCCTCCCTAAGCCTTAGACCCTTCCAGCAACCATTGGGGCCTAAGGCTAGGTCTTCAGCCGATAAGGCTATGGTGTCTTCTTTGTACTCCAGCTCGTCGTTGCCAGCAGATGACAGGCGCAGATGCCGGGAACATTTCCGTTCAAGGGAACGCCCCCCTCCCGAGACAAGTCAGCAGCAGTAATAAGAACCCTGATGCAGATCTCAGACGACCGGTCTTCCAACAGGTGGAAGGACCAGAGGCAGATGCCACAGTGTAAGGTCCACAGCCTCAGAATCTGACACCAGGGCTGCACTCTTAGACACATTTTCAGCCTGACGATCAGGTGCCTGTCGACACAGTAACAGACCATATGTCCTCTGTCCTGGTACCTGACGACCAGGTGTCTGGACCAGATGATGGGCGACCAGGCGACCGGTCTTAACATAATGTTGAGCCCTGACGAACACCCAAGGGAGACACCGGGGCCCAGCAACCCTCTAAAGACTCCTGCGGAACCTAAGGGTATACACCACCTCTGCAGGTCCCCATAGTTCCCCTAGCGGATGTAGGACAGCTGTTCACATCCTGGTGGAACACGGTTAAAGGGGATTTGCTAAAGAAAAATGAGCCCCCCCCCCACCTCCTCCACCACCACAGTCTCCCACACCGGTCCCGGACAAGACACCGGTTCTGGACCCTCGGCCATTGGCTCTTACCAAGGAGTCTAATCCCACTAGGGTCAAACCTGGAGCATCGCAGACGCAGGTGTCGCCACTCTTCGTCCAGGTCGTCTTCCTCAGATGACAGGAGCAGGCACATGCATTCCAGGTCAGCCTCCTGTTCCTCATCTAGAGGCTGCCCTTATTCCTTTGACTGTCTTCCAGGGGTTACTCCCTGAAGCCAGACGGTCCCCACAATTCACCCAGGTCTTCCCAAGATGACCCGACCTTCATGGATGTGATGCTCCAGATACAATTCCTGAACCAATGGGACACTGAAGAATTGGATCCAGAGAGGAAGAGACTCCACACCTTTTTGGGCATGAGTGACCCAAAACCTTTGGTCATCCCCCCTCTAATTCCTCCTTTCCAGGATTTAACCAAGTTGGCTGTGGAGCATCCTTCCTCATCTTCTTCGAGATACAGCTCTTGCAGCAGGTTACACCATTAGGACTGTAGCCAGCAGGCGTCAGGACCCCACGGAAATCTTCTATCTAGCAGTCTTCAGCGGGGACCGCCTCCGACGTTGGTCCCGCCCCCGACGTCAGGCGTAGTACATAAGGAGGCGGTCCCGCCAGAATCTCCAGTTCTTCCTCACCGATTTGCATGTCTCACCCTTCTCGTCAGTGTCTAGCGCGCAACGTTTGGAAAAGTTCTTTTTCGCGTTTCTTCAGCAAGAAACTTCTTTTTCTTCAATTGTCTGCCATCTGATGTCCTCAACAACATCCGCGGAGGGCCATCCGTCTAAGTGTGCCTGCAGGAAGCAAATTCCCTTCAAAGATCCACACTCTGCCTGCGTGCGGTGCTTAGGCCTGGACCACGACACCTGGGCCTGCTCCTTTTGTCAAGGCTTCAACAGTCGGACCCGGATCCGTCGTCAGAAGGCCCTCCAAGCTTACCTTCTGGAAGAAAGATTGAAGGCCATGGATCCTGCCTCCAAGGGGGAATCTTCCGAGAAAGCCCGCAGGCACCTCGAAAAACACAGGGAGAGGGTGAGATCTAAATACCCTTCTAGGGCTTCAGACTCCCGCAGCTCCGGCTCCCGGTCCGACCGCTCTCCATCCCGGGCCCGCTCTCAGCCTCCCCCGGTCGCGGTCAAGTCTTCCTCCGGTTCCTCCACTCTGCTGCCTGTTAAGACCTCCAGGCCTCCTTCTTCCTCGTCTAAGGTCTCGCCAAGGTCAGGGGACCGCCATCACCACAAGTCCGGCTCCCGCCACTCAGCTTCCAACGTCCGGTCGGTTTCCTTGCCTTCTCCTCCCCAGCGGAAAACCAAGGAGCTGACCTCGCTTAAACGGACGTCAGATCCGACGTCGGCCCACCCGACGTCGGTCAAGCACCACCGGTCCCGGGACCTGACGACAGCCAGATGTCCGTCGCCAGCCAGGCCTTCTCCACCGCGGACACCGGCTGGGGGACCGACGCCCGTTCCAGCAGATGGAGGAACTCCAACGCCACCTACCGACATCGACCAGGAGGCACTCACGGAGGAGGAGTCGACCCAGCCCGAGGACCAGGCGGGCGACCCCGGTCCTGTCGAGCCCCCGAGGGAACCCTCTCCTGAACCAGAGACCCCCAAGGGGCCGACGCCGGTACCCGACGACCGGCCAGTCGTTTGGCCTGAACATTGCTGAGGTGAAGGAGTTGTTCACTTTCTGGTGGGACACTATTAAAAAGGACGTGGTTCCCACACCTCCTCCTCTTCCTCCTCCTCCTCCACCCGTGACTCCACTGGTCCCAGCGCCCCCCACTCCATCCGGGGCAGCAGGCCGAGCACCTTCACCCCAGGATCCTGTTGAATCTCCTAGGGGCAGACCATCGGACAAGAGGAGACCTCCGTCCAGATCTTCTTCAGGGTCACCCAGTCCCAAGAGACCCAGAAGACGCCGCTACTCGCCGTCGACGGAGGACTCGGGATCGGACTTCTCGGGTAGATCCAGATCCCCTTCTCCCATCAGCGTCCCATCTCCGGACCCACATGAGCTCCCAAGATCTCCTCCGGATGACCCATCGTTCTCAGAGATTGAGGCATATCCAGGAGAACATGGACTGGGACACAGAAGACCTTGACCCCGAGAGGCTACGCCTTGCGTGTTATCTTCGACAAAAGGACCCAAAGCCTATGGTGGTACCACCCTTGGTGGACACCTTCGTGGACATCACCAAGGCAGCGTGGAAATGTCCACATTCGCTTCGGACGATGCTGAAGAAGGCTGACCGCCTGTACAAGGCCCCTAGGGAGGACCAGTACTTGGCTTCTCATCCTCTGGCCAATTCCCTGGTCATCACAGCCTCACATGACCAGTCCCAGAGGCCGCAACATCGAGCACCCTGCCACTGGACCCGGAGTCCAAGCAAGGTGGGCGACAGGTGAGCGCACGTACGCAGCTGCAACCTGCGCCATTAGGTCCCTCAATTATCTTACCCACATGGTCCAGTTTCAGAACGCCTTGTGGGAGCAGGGACAAGAGCTGGCAGAAAAGATGCTGGAAGGTGAGCAGAAGGAAGGGCTCCTTCAGCTCCTCCGCACAGGTTCAGACGTGGGAACCCAGGTGCTTCGAGCCGTGTATGACTCCTCGGACTCCTCGGCCAGAGCGGCCGCCTCAGGCATATGCCTCCGGAGACACTCATGGCTCCGTGTCTCCGGATTCACCCCGGATGTCCAGAAGAACATCCTGGATGCCCCCTTTCACGGCGAAGTTCTCTTTGGTGAGTCCTCGGAGAAGGTCATCACCAAGCTTCAGGAGGCCGGGAAGGCTGTGAGATCTGTCCAGGCTATGTACAGATCCAGGCCTGGTCCCTTTCATAGGAACCAGAGCCGTTTTCGCGGCTGGACTCAGAGACAACAGTCCCGGTCCGGCCTGCAACAGAGGGGCTCCTTCTCTCGGAAAGCCCAGGGTAAGTCGTCCTCAGGTAGAGGCCAACATCCCACCAAGTCGGCCCAACCTGCAGGACCCACAGCATGACTCCTTCCCGGCCCCGGCCCCTCAGGATCAACGGGACACCAAGATCAGGGGTCGTATTGCGGACCACCTGCCAGGGTGGCAGTCGATCACCACCGACAGGTGGGTACTCCAATTGGTCAAAAAAGGCCACTTTATATAGTTCACAGACAAGCCACCCACAAGGCCTCCTCTGCTCTCCCGCTACTCGGGTCAGCACAGATCGCTTATCAGGCAAGAAGTACTCACGCTTCTGCAAAAAGGAGCAGTGGAGTACGTCCCGGGGAACCAGAGAGGAACAGGCTATTATTCCCACTTTTTCCTGGTTCCAAAGAAAACAGGGGACCTCCGTCCAATATTGGACCTCAGCGACCTCAACATGTCGGTCGCCTACAAACGGTTCCGTATGGTGACCCTCCAGGGCCTTATACCCATGCTGAAGAAGGACGCATTTCTGGCATCACTGGACATGCAGGACGCTTACCTGCACATCCCATAACTCAAACGCTACGGGAGGTTCCTCGCTTCTAGTTTCTCGGCCACCACTTTCAGTTCCGAGCACTTCCTTTTGGGCTGTCATCGGCCCCCAGGGTCTTTACCAAGTGCATGGCAGTCGTGGCAGCGTCTCTAAGGAGACAGGGCCACTACGTGTTCCCATACCTGGACGACTGGCTTGTCATGGCCGCCTCCCGGGAGGTGCTGTTGTTGGCTATCCAGAACACCCAAGCTCTTTTTCAGTTGCTGGGCATACTTATCAACTACGAGAAGTCTCTCCTGGTACCGTCCCAGAAGCTGCAGTTCATAGGTGCAGTTCTGGACACCGTCCAAGGGAAAGCTTTTCTTCCCAAGGACAGAGCGGAACGCATCAGGACCTTTCAGCAAAGAAGACCATCCCTGCCAGACTGGTCCTTCGCCTGCTCGGACATATGGCTGCGGCCATTCCAACCGTCCCGATGGCAAGGCTCCACATGCGGGTAATCCAGTGGATGCTCGGAGTGCAGTGGGACCAGAAGCAAGACCATATGCAGCAGCCAGTCAGAATCATGAGGGCCGTGATTCGGGATTGGCAATGGTGGCTAGACCCGGGGACCCTCTCTGTGGGGGTCCCATTTGTAGCGCCGTCCCCGGAGGTAATCCTCTCCACAGATGCCTCAGGGCTGGGGTGGGGGGCACACCTGGATGGGGTGAGGTCTCAGGGAACGTGGACCCCTCAGGAAGCTCACCTCCACATCAATATTCTGGAGATGAGGGCGGTCCTGTATGCCCTGCAGGCCTTCCAGTCAGACATTCCACCGAGTACTCTTCTGCTTCAAACAGACAATACGGCGGTGATGTATTACCTCAACAAACAAGGAGGCACACACTCCTACACCCTCTGCAGGGAGGCCATGAGAGTGTGGGAATGGGTAATTCGACACGGCGCAAACTTGATTGCAGTTCACGTTCCCGGAGTGGACAACACGGTCACAGACGGCCTGAGTCGCTCCCAGGCCAGAGTCCACGAGTGGGAACTTCTTCAGGAGGTGGCAGAGGATCTGTTTCATTGATGGGGCACTCCAGAACTGGACTTGTTCGCTTCCCCATCCAATGCAAAACTGCCCAGTTTTTGCTCGCTAGATCCAGGGCCTGGTGTTTTCTGGCGAGACGCGTTGTCCCTCTCCTGGGCAGGCAGATTCCTCTATGCTTTCCCTCCCTTCCCGTTGATCCAGAGAATCTTTCTCAAACTTCGAAGGGAGCACGCAACAATGATCCTGGTAGTGCCTTTCTGGCCCAGACAGATTTGGTTCCCGCTTTTGATGCAATTGTCCCGGGAACCTCCACTTCCGTTGCCCATCAGCTCCCATCTACTGTCTCAAGAGGAAGGTTCGCTAGTCCATCCGGACTTGCGCTCACTGAACCTGCATGCCTGGCTCCTCGAGACATAGCCATTCTGGCGACACGGGGTCTCGCAAGAGGTGGCAGAAGTCCTTTCTGCCGCCAGAAAGCCGGCTACGCATGCGACGTATGCCATGAAATGGCGTCGGTTTTGCCTGTGGTCTCAGGCACGCGGTCTCTCCCCTGTAGAATGCCCAGAAAAATCAGTTCTAGAATATCTGCTTTCCCTTTTTCGCTCAGGTCTGGCCTACTCCTCAATTAAGGTTCACCTCTGTGTGATTTCAGCCTACCATTCCCCGATAGGCCAGCGCACAGTGGCACAACTCGATACTTCTTGTGACTTTTTGAGGGGGGTGCTCCACCTTAGACCACCCATTAAGGATCCCGTCCCTCCTTGGGACCTGCTCTTTGTCCTGGAGCAGCTCACGCTGCCACCCTTTGAACCTGCCGCAGATTGCGAGCTACGTTTTCTGTCATGGAAAACGTTATTTTTGGTTGCTGTTACTTCAGCAAGGAGAATTTCCGAGCTACATGCCCTCATGTGTAAGGAACCTTATTTAATTTTTCACCAGGACAGGGTGTCCCTGAGGACGAATCCAAAATTCCTGCCTAAGGTGGTCTCAGCACTCTCCCTTAATCAGGACATTGATTTGCCGGTGTACTTCCTCAGGTACACCAACAGAGGAGAGGCACTGCTTCACACCCTGGATGTTCACCGCTCCTTAAGATATTACTTAACCAGGACCAAACAGCATCGCAAATCCGAACAGCTGTTTATTTCCTTCGCTAAGAGGATGTTGGGCCAACCAGTCTCAAAGCAAACTCTTTCTCACTGGCTTGTCCAGTGCATTTCCTTTTGCTACAACAACATGCAGAAACCCCTTCTGGGTACAGTCAGGGGCCACTCGACAAGAGGAGTGGCTACTTCCTTTGCAGCACTGCGAAATGTCTCCATTTCGGCCATTTGTGCTGCAGCCACATGGAGCTCAGTGCACCTTCATTAGGCACTACAGCCTCAATATCACCTCACAGCGGAGGGCCGGTTTCGGCGTCGCCGTTCTGCAGGGTCTCCTGTCCTAGAATCAGGATCTCTGTTTTATGCCTCCTCCCTAGGGCGTCTCTAGGCGCCATTGCTTGGGAATCAGTCCTAATGGTGTAACCTGCTGCAAGAGCTGTATCTCAAAGAAGATAGTACAGTTATGTAAGAACTTACCGTAACAGTAGATCTTCGAGAACAGCTCTTGCAGCAGGTACCTTCCCGCCCACCATTCCCCCTTGGAGGAGGTAAGGTCTAGCCAAGCTTTGGCAGAAAGCCTCAACCTTGAACTTCTGATGGCGGGTTCTCGGTCTCCACTTCTGATGTCATCCAGCGGCCGGAAGTCTCCGGCGGGAGAACTGGGGATTCTGGCGGGACCGCCTCCTTATGTACTACGCCTGACATCGGGGACGGGACCGACATCAGAGGCGGTCCCCGCTGAAGACTGCTAGCTAGAAGATTTCCGTGGGGTCCTGACGCCTGCCGGCTACAGTCCTAATGGTGTAACCTGCTGCAAGAGCTGTTCTCGAAGATCTACTGTTACGGTAAGTTCTTACGTAACTGTACTTTTTTCAGCTGTCCCCAAGAAGGTGGACAGACTCTGTAAGCCCCTTAAGGCTGAGCCTTTCCTGGGAGAAAATCTGAGGGCAAATTCTGTGGTCCTAACTGCAGCACGTGGTAGGACTAAACACCTAAACATATGAGCTCACAGCGCCCCGACAAGGAGTCTAAGAAATTGGACCAGTTCGGGTGGAGAGTCTACGCTTCTTCGACCTGTTCCATACGGTCTCTGAATTTTCTATCACACATGGTGCTTTACCAAAAATCTCTTTGGAAGAAAGCCCTGGAGCTAGCCCAGAAACAACCTGAAGGCACATCCCATACGGAGCTTCTGGATGTCCTTCAGTCCGAACTGGATGTAGGGAAATGTGTTGAGGGCATCCTACGATTCAGTGGACACAGTCGCTGCAGCTGCGGCCACCGGGATCGGCCTCCATCGTCACTCCTGGCTGAGGGTATCCGGATTTAGACAGGACCTCCAGGATTCCATTCTGGATGCTCCTTTCCACGGGACTGTCCCTTCGGAGAGGAGGTTCAAAAAATAATTATGGATTTGCGGAACTCTGGGAAGGTGATACAATATGTTCATTACATGTACCAGTCTGACCCGCAGCAGCCCAAGTGCAGGCTATTTCGGCGCCCAGGTGCCAACAGCCCTGAGGTCCTTTCAAGTGAAAGGCTCCCTCATGACCATCTGGGAACAGCGGGCCTAGGAATGCCAAATCCTCCCAGCCCTTGCTGCCCACCCCAGCCACCCGTGCATGACTCCCTGCCAGCCCCCCCCTCCTCCAGCGGAGATGATGGGGGAGGCAGTAGGGTGTCGGTTCTCCCTCTACCTAGACGGGTGGACCAACATTACAACAGACATTTGAGTTCAGGATATCATAGAAAAGGTTAGATGCTGGAGTTGCGAACTCCCCGACAGTCCTCCAGCCCCTCTCGATACTCCCCAACCCACAGCCCTCATCAAAGAAGAAAGAAATTCAGGCCTTGCTCTTAAAATGAGCCTACAAGCCTGTTCCTCCCTCCCAACAGGGAACCGGGTATTTCTCCCACTTCTTCTTAGTTCTCAAGAAGACTGGCGACCTAAGGCCCATACTGGACTTAAGCCAGCTGAACCAATACATTGAATACAAAAGATTCAGAATGGTGACCTTACCCGATCTGATTCCCATGCTGGGGGGGGGGGGGTTGGTTATGTTCCCTGGATATGCAAGATGCATACCTACATATACCGGTGTTACCAGCTCACCAGAGGTAACTGAGGTTTACCTTTCAGGGGAACTACTACCAATTCTGGGCTCTACCTTTCGGTCTCTCCTCGGCCCCGAGGGTGTTCACCAAGTGTCTCGCAGTGGTGGCAGCTGCTTTAAGGAGACGGGGTCATTTTGTCTATCCTTACCTGGATGATTAGCTCCTGACTGCCCCCGCCTGGTCGCAGTTAATTCGCACCCTCTCGGATACATTCCTGACGTTTCATCAGCTGGAGATAGCCATCAACCTCCCAAAGTCCTGTCCTTAGCCCTGCCAACATCTGCAATACATAGGGGCCATTCTGGATACACAGCAGGGAAGAGCTTTTCACCAACCCAACAGAGCCAGTTGGCTGAGAGATCAGGCCTACGAAATAGCTACGTCCAACCGTGTCACGGCAAGGACTGTTGCAGCTACTAGGGCACATGGTGGCGGCCATACCCACGGTGCCACTGGCACGTTTGCATATGAGAGTTCTACAATGAAACCTACGGGTTCAGTGGGACCAGAGGTCTGACGACCTCGAACATACCATAAATGTGTTGAGGACTGTTCAACAGACACTATCATGGTGGCTGACTTTTCCCAGTTTGGAAGTGGGAGTCCCGTTCCAGTTGGATCCACTGAGCCAAATCCTAACCATGAATGCATCGGATCTAGGAGGGGGAGCTCATTTTCAGAATCACCATACTCTGGGCACATGGTCAGACATAGAAGTGTCCCTGCACATCAACATTTTGGAGATGAGGCGATTCTGTACACCATGCAGGCCTTCCAGACTCACCTTTCCTAGGGTCCCCTGCTTCTACAGACTGACATGTTGGCCTTTTATATCAACAAGCGGGGGGGGGGGACACACTTCTACCATCTGTGCAGAGAAGCCGTGAGAGTCTGGTCCTGGGCTCTGGAACACGGACTCATGCTGACAGTGGTTCATGTCCCAGGTGTCCAAAATGTCCTGGCAGAAAAGCTCAGCCGCTTCCAGTCCAGGAACCATGAGTGGAAGCTGCTTCAAGAAGTGGTGGACGACCTCTTCGAAATATGGGGATGTCCAGAGCTGGACCACTTCATGTCCCCGTGCAATGCAAAACTGCCCAATTTCTGCTCACTAGATCCCAGGCCTGGTGTTTTCTGGTGAGACACGTTGTCCCACTGTTGGACAGGGAGGTTCCTTTATGTGTTCCCTCTCTTTCCCCTGCTACTGAGGGTGTTGTTCAAGCTACAGGTGGAAGAAGCAACAATGATCCTGGTAGCTTCACTTTGGCCGTGACAAATATGATTCCCCTTTTTGCAGCGGTTGGCTGTGGAACCACCTTTTCAACTACCTCTGTCATTCAACTTGCTGTCCCAAGACCAGGACACATTAGTCCACCTGGATCTTCGGTCCTTGCATCTTCATGCATGGCTCCTGCAGACTTAGCCATCTCCAGACATGGAGTTTCACAGAGAGTGTCCGAAGACCTAGTAGAGGCAAGAAAGCCATCTACAAGGGCTATGTACACTATGAAGTGGAAACACTTCTGCATCTGGGCAGCTGCATGTTCCCTGGACCCTTTAATGTGCTTGGCGAAGTCAATGTTGGAATATCACCTGTTGCTTTCGGACACGTGGCTGTGATACTCCTCCATTAAGGTGCATCTTTGTGCTATTTCAGCTTATCGTGCACCTGTGGAGGGTAGGAATGTGGCTCAGTTGGACCTTGTCCGTACATTCATATGAAGCCTTCATTCAGGGATCCTGTCCCCCATGGGACCTTTTGTTCTTTCTAGAGAAGTTAACTGTGCCTCCCTTTTAACCAGCCGTGGAGTGCAACCTCTGCTTTCTCTCTTGGAAAGCGTTATTTTTAGTTGCCATCACTTCAGCTTGAAGGATTTCAGAGCTGCAAGCCCTGATGTGTAAAGAACCTTATTTAATTTTTCATAGAGACATGGTGTCTCTTCGAACTAATCCTACGTTTCTTCCAAAGGTAGTGTCTGAGTTGACAGTAAATCAAGACCTCTGCCTTCTGAGTATTCTAATCGGGGGGAGGCCCTTCTTCACACTCTAGATGTTCATAGGATCCTTTGTTACTACCTGAGCCATACTAAATTGGTCCGAAAATCAGATCAGTTGTTCATTTCCTTTGCTCACAGGCCTCTTGGGGAAACCTGTGGCAAAACAGACCATGTTGAAATAGTTAAAGAATTGCATTGTTTTCATTTACGGCAAGTATGAAAAGCCCTTGCCGGGACTGGTTAAGGGACATTCCACAAGGGGGGGTGGCCGCATCTTTTGCAGTCATGAAAAACGTTTCGACAGCAAACATCTGCACGGCTGCAACATGGAACGCTTTGTACACCTTCATTAAGCACTACACTCTGGACATTGCTTCCAGAAAAAGAGCAGGGTTCAGCCTAGCTGTGCTCCAAGGCCTGATTTCCTAATCATTTAATAGGAGTTTTCCTTCCATCCTGTATTTCTGTTTGGGACACTGCTTGGGACTCAGCCTGCTGCAGGAGCTCTTACTCGAAGTAAGATAGTACAGTTACATAAAAACTTACCGTAACAGTAGATCTTTGAGAAGAGCACTTGCAGCAGGTGCTATTTTCCCTCCCTCCATCCCCTATTATATTTCTCCTTCTGGGAATTTTCGGCACCTACCTCAGATTCCTCCTGCTGAACAACTTCTGGGTCTCCGGCAGGTGAACTGAGTTGGGGCTGGGGACCGCCCCTTTATACAGGTGACGTATATGGGTGGACCGACGTAAGGGGCGGTCCCCAGCTGGATGCGGCTAGAAGTTTTCTGTGGAGTCCTAGTGCCTGACAGCATAGTGCTTATGGTGTAGCCTGCTGCAGGAGCGCTTCTCGAAGATTTACTGTCATGGTAAGTTCTTATGTAACTGTACTTTACCAGTGAGTAATCTAGTTTTGTAGCACACACCAACAAATTGCTGCTGCAATCAGTACTGCAGTTAAATCACTTTATTTGCATATCAAGGTACAAAAAGGTTAAATGCAACTCCCAGACAACACGTTGCATTTTTGTGTACCTAGGCTGTGCAAAAAAAGTGATTAAACTACATTATTGGCTGCTGCAGCTTCTTTGGTTGTGAGTGCTACAAGTTTTTTTCACCTTTCATTGGTTCAGTCCACCCAGCTTGACAAGGAGGTCTAAACAGGACCCCACGGAAAATGAGATATTCCATCTCAGTTGGGCTTTCCCAGGTAAATAGTCTCAGTAACACCATCTGCAGCTTGGTCTTTGAGGTACTTTGCTGTTGTGTATTGGTATCTCTGTTTAACAAGTACCATCGGCCTGGGATGCATAACTGTGTGTGCACCAGTCTGTAGGGGTGGGAATTTGCCAGGCAAAAATGTTAAAAAGAGCACAGCCTAACCAGCTCCTTGGCACTGTACCCTGGATGTCTGGAGCAGAGGTTGGCATGAAGAACTCAGAACATCTGTAAAGATGTGCTTCTCAAGAAATGGGGTTGGGCCAAAGTGCCGTTCTTAAAGCAACACCTAGGGGTGGTTCTGTGGAGGACCCGTTGGCAGTGTGGGTAACCTGTTGGTGCCTAGCACCCCTTCCCCTATGGCAGTAGCAGCAGGACACTCAACCAGTTGGGAGGAAGGGGGGGTGGGCTTTACTGGGGAGAAAAGCCCCTCTGGTTCGCAACAGTATGAAGGCCAGTTAGTCACTGCCCATGCCTTATGGTCCTCTAAAAGGTTGCCCCTCGCCCAGTGCCATCACTGCAGAACAGACTTCCCCTCTGCCGAATAGGTTGCAGCTGTGCTAAAAGGCAGAGGAGAACACAGGCGTGGGAGACAAACCGCAATCGTCAGGAGGGTTGGTCCGCTCCTGGATGAAGGAAATCTGGTAAAAATATGAGAAGTCTGGGGAAGGGCAGATGGTTTGCTGAGATGTGATAAGGAGATTAATAGTAAAAGTACACAGCCAGCTGGCCCGACTCCAGTGTGCTCTGAGTGTTTCTCTGGCTCTTCACAGGCAACCACAGTTTTTGTCCCCACTTCTGTCTGGTGGATGTGCCTGCTATGGGGCATAAACCACGCTGTGCAACCTTTGTCGGGGTGCACATGGTGGGACAGGGGTAGTGAGTGATTGGAGCATTTAAACACCTCAAATACTACTATTGCACCACGCACACACACACACTCACTCTGTCTCTCACACAACTACCCTGCTGGTTAAGGTTTTTTCCCCATTCTGTCTCCTACTTGCCTAGCTTGCCCCTTCTGCCTGCACCCTCCAGTGCTGTCACACCCACCTTCTCTGGGACCTACCTACACCACTGGCACAGGACCAGCTTTTGGTGGGGGAGTGTTGCAGTCGGTGGTGTGGTACTTGCGAGGGTGCCAGTGTCATCCTGTCGGACGGGAGGTTTTCCTAAAAGTTTTTGCCCTAAGGACTGTCACTTGTGCAGTGGTGCACATATATGCACTGAGGCCTGCACGTGGTAGCATTTGAGGTTAGGGCCCCATGTGTGTATTCCCACTGTGTCGCTGGGTGGCCGTTATGAAGAGGAATGCAGTGTTTATTCCCCGCCCCCCAAGAGGAGAACTGTCCTTGAGATGCTCAGTCCTCCCTCTCCTGGTCATCCCCCATACGTCTTGAGTGCACATTTCTGAACATGGACTGCCAGCATAGCGAACAGTAGCGCTATGTGGCTGTCTGTGATTAAGATTTTATTATATTAGAATTCTTTACCTTCAAAAGTTCCTTTTGATGTATTTATTACAAGTCCTCCTCCTTAGACTTAAATGTTCCGCCATCTCACAGGCAACCGTGCACTTTACTGCCAGGTCTGCCAGTGGTCAGCAGTGCACATTGGCATCGAGTGAGTGGCAGAAGTGCACGGTTTCCCACTGGACGGTGGCTGGCAGTGCTTTACATCTGAAGTTATGAAGGACTTGTAAATAACATCCAGAGTTACTTTTCAGTTAATGAAACATTTTGTTTAAAAAAAAAAACCTATGGGGTAGTTGGGGGGAGGGTTATATTTGTGGTGTTTGCCTTTAAGATGTCAGTAGTCCAGAGATCCGAGTGTCTTTTTGTTTCATACACAAAGCAGCACTGCCACCTTGTGACTGAACAGCTATCTTCCCCTGTGCAGTCTCCTGTTTTTTTGTTTGTTTTTAAAGAGCCCCTGGCACAGTTGGGGATACTTTGAAAAAATTCAGTATTTAGACACAATTCAGTTTACATTTCATATCTTTTTCTATAATTCTTACCCCATGTCTTTTTGAATTGGGTCATTTTGGATGAAAACCGGATCTCTACTGTATCTGCTCCCATGTGTAACATCTGTTGAGGAGCAGAACATGGCCCACCTCCAGCCTACGCCTACATCTCCACTGTATGTCAGGGGAGGAGCCAGGGAGTGAGAATTTGTTATGTTTGGCTCTCCTCCCCGGGCCATCAGGGGGGCAGTTACACAGCAGCAAGGTGCTGGCAGCCCTCTTTGGGGGTTCTGTACATCCTTTGGAGTCTACACTTGGTCTCCGTCAGCCAGCTGGAACTGGGATGTTGACTGCCAGACATGAACCTGTGATCCCTCATGGTTACAAGGATGTTTTCCTGAGGGCCATTGGGCCAAGTCTCCAGCCCCATTTGTAGCTGAAAAAATGCAGACTGAAGGTCTGTTTTTTCAGTTTGACTTCCTGCTATGTAGTTTAGTGGTAAGAGCAGTAAAGTTTGAATCAGGAGATCCCAGAGTCAAATCCCACCACAGCCACTGACAGTCACCAAGTGACCGTGAGAGACTGAGTTAGTGTCCCCAGTGCTTCAGTTCTTCAAGCTGTCAAACTGGGTAAAAACCATGCCCGACTGAAAATGAGCCATTGAATCTCAACTGGGACTTCCTGACTAGTTACGGTGTTAAATAAATACATTTTAATAAGTCAAGTACAGAAAATTAAAAGGAGAGCTGTTTATGACAGTCTGAGTTACAGTGGTTGTCTTCCTCCCTCCATTTCTTTTCCAAGTCCTGCCTTCTTTTTGATTTTCTTCCCTTTTGCAGTCTTCCTTGCTGTAACTGGTTCCATATACAATGAGCTGTGTCTGTAACGAGGTTTTGTTTAATGTAGTTGATTCTCTGTTAGTGAGAGGGAGCACTGTTACATGCGGAGGCTTTTGTTTTCACATTGTGAGTGAAGTCACACTAGATCAACACTAGTCCCCACTGACACTAGTTTCAGCTGTATCGGTTGACAGCCCAGATGGATCCTGTGTGCGACAAATCACAAATGGCTAAGGTGGCACGGCGGTAGCTCTGGGGGTTTGGGGGACGGACACAGGTCACATGGGGGTCAACCGGAGGGAGAGGGGGATGTAGCAAGCTATAGACTGCTCTCCTCCCTTGGGGAGGGAGTACAGATAGCATCAGTTTTTGCTTGCCACCAAGTGGAGGACCGGTTACAGTTTTGTGGAGCAGCATTCGGGAGGAAAGCCCACCACCAGACTCCGAAGCAAAAGCTAGCCTCCACATGCACACATCGTTGTACAACAGGTGGCCCAAAGTAGAAGAATGATCACTGAAACCCCTCAACTGAGTAGGATGGGGCTTCAGTCCTATGCAGGCTGTGTACCACTGACTAGGTGCCTCTTCTGGAGTGCTCTGGATTGGCTTGGCCAGCACCAGCAGCCCCCCCACCACAAGGGGCAGTTGGGGGGTACAACCAGAGGACTGTCAATCCTAGAGAACATGGGTATTTGGACTGGGCAGATTGAGGCTCAGTTAGGCAGGTTGGCAACCAAGGCGGCAAACATTTGTATAGAAAGAAAAAATGGTTGAATCCTGCTGTGCCGACCTGTTTTAATCCTTCATCTGGTTTTGGGGCTAGTTTCACTGTATGTTGCAATGTTACAATCCCCTTTGCAGTGGTAGAGTCCATCATTGTCTGTTTTTTTTTTTTTTTTTCTTGTTGTGGCTATTCGTTTTTTTTTAATCATTTTCACTCTTCTTTAAATACCATTGTTCACAGACAGGGGGAGCACTGAGGAAGGCCTGTCCTGGGCTGCAATGTGCCATTTTCTCCTGTTGTCCCTCATTCGTAAGTGAATAAAGTTTTCATTTTTTGAGTAGGTAGTATGGATTGGGGTGTGAAGTTGGTGGAGGACCACATGGTTAGGTGATAAGGGAGTCAAGGTGGAAGACTGTTCTGGTGACTGAGCATGCTCAGTGGAAGACTGCTTAAGTGTGATGTGAACTGAATATTAGTAGTAGCAGGGTCAGATCCAGGAGTCCTATAGATGGGGGAGCTCAAGTCAGATAAAAATTAAAAATAATAGGCTGGGGGTCTGGTGGGCCACCTAGGCCCCCCCCCCCCCCAGACATTTTTTAACATTTTGGTGCATTTTGGAGAGTATTTCTAATGCAGTTTCTACCGATTTCCTCCCTCCCCATGCTTTGTGCCCTAGCACCTTCCACAGAGTCCCCACAGTCCACATGACAGTATGTTGCCCAAAATACCCTCCCACCCCAAAAATAAAACAAAATAGACTGTACCAAAAGACTGCAGCTGGGCAGCAGCACATCTGAAACACATAAAAATGAGACAAGTTGAAAGAGACTTGGTGATAAAGACAAATTACAGACAAATTAAATGACAATCCAAGTAAACAAGTTCACAGATGTCACTCACTCAAGCACATTATGACATTACCATAAAGCCAACCCATCCCAGTTTGTCCTGCAGTACAGATGAACCTATCCCCCAACCTTACCTCAGTAAAAAAATAAATACAATAACTACAGAAATATGCGAACAGTCACTTTGCTAACTAGTTTCTGAAAATATAATTTCAAGTTTGCTTGCTATTTTTGCAAAACAGATATTTCTATAGAGCAACTTATTCCAAAGAAAATAATTTTTTTAATAAATAACATATTTTTTATTGTTTTAAAATTTCCTTTACTGGGATAACCCCATGGAATGAGGCATCTTATTTTTATGATAGGCCAAGAAGTCAGTAAGCAGACAGCAGAACACAGTTTGTAAACAAATGTAAAAATGCATTTTTTTTATTAGCAACAGCACTTGCTTGAGTACATCACAACTTGTGCCCTCTCCACATTCAACACATATTACCATATAAATGAAATATTTGATTCTGTCACTTCTTTCTCCAGTTTTGTAACTGCCTGTGTCAACGTGCCAAACAAGGTCTTATGACTTCTGTTGCTAATTTTGCTCTCCAAGCATGCAGAAACTCCTGCACATGCCATAACATACAGCAGAACACCTTCAAAACTCCTGTGTCTGTTACTTCCCCCCGTGCTCATTCACACTGTACAACCACGACTGAAAAGACCACACAGATTAGACATACAGTACATGCTGAAGTTTTTACTTCAGTTCAGGGGTCTCATGTACCAGTTTCTGCCACTCCTGGTTCGTGCTGTTGCTGAGACCAGACCTGCCCCAGCATTAGTTTTGTACCACTTCTAGCATGCTACCGGAGGGCACTACCGTCCAACACCCTGTCCTGCGAATCCACACCAAAATCAATTTGTCATATAGGACAAAACCAGAGTGACCTTAAACTGTTTTAATGTCATGAATTAAAGCTCCCCATACTAGAAATTAATAACACTAGTACCACATTTATTACACACCCAATTTGATGAACACTAATGTCCTGTCCCATCCCAGCAGCCACCTCCCACTCACCATAGTTTGAGACTGTGAAAGTCTTTCTTTTTAAAGCAAGAAGTACCGGATTAAATGAAGACTTGATCAATTTTCAGCAGGCTGAAGTCTATGTGCACCTAGTTGAGTACCGTCTCCAGTCACCTGGCCGCGCCGAACTCTTTCTCTTTAGACAGCACACCCTGACCCCAGGACTCCTAATAATAATCTCATCTGCAGCTTGCGTCAGCTACCAGAAGATGACTTGACCCTCACTCCAACAACTTGTGCGGATTTATCAAGGCCACACCGACCCTGCGTTACGGGACTGCTGCCACCTGAAACTCCAGGCTCGGCTCTTCACTTGTGGGCTCCACTCTCTCTCTGTCTGCTCCTCAGTAGTACACTCGCTCCTCTCTTACTTCAACATTAATCTTCTGAGTGAAGGAATTACAGCTCACTCTTGTTTCAGCAGCCCAGACATTTAAAGAAGGCACCCCTTGCCAGCCACATCCAATACTGGCCGCAACAGCAAATCAGGAGCAGTGAGCACCAGGCGACCTGTTGAGATCTGTATTGTTAAGGTCCACTTCACTTTGCTGCAGCTGTACCCCCCTGCACACAAACCACCCTGCACACAAACAAAGGAGCTCCACCAAGCCCACAGAAGTAGAGAATGAATGCTCAGGCTCATCAAGGCAAGACCAGCTGCTGCCACAGTGCTGGGATCTGACCACATGGTGCAGGATGAAAGTTAGTAAGAAATTTATGCTGGAGACCGGCTTTTCTTGGGGGGCAACTATGTAACGTGGGTGGGGTGGTTGTTTACTGCACTACCAGGACACTGGAGGACAGATGAGACCTGTGTGGCCCAGGCAGCTTTCATGGAGGCATTAGTGCATACCGATTAAGAATGCAGCACAGTCTGTTACTAATAGAGGAGCTCCATGATGGGGGAGCTATAGCACCCTTAGCCCCCCCTCTAAAGCCGCCTATGAGTAGGGCTGTTACATGATTAAAAGAACCACTCACTACACCAGCAATCTGGGCAACAAGCCTGGATCACTGGTGTCGGCTAAGGATTGGGTGGTTGATGTGAGCTTTCCACAAGATGCTCGTCTCCTGGTAATGAGGAAGCCATTCCCATATGGCTAACACCACCTGGCTTTTTTCCAGGTGGAGCAGCAGGGGGAACATTGTGGGTGGAGAGATGGCCCATTTTGCAGGCGTGTGCGTTCTTTGCATGCCTAGCATATGCTTTTTCACAGTCTGTGTCCCGGGGATGGAAGAGTAAGGAGGAAAAACTTCCAGCCACTGCTGGGTGAAGTGAAGTTCCTGTAGGCTCCACATTACTGATTGAGGCTCCTACCTTCTTCGCTGGATTCATTTCTCCAAAGGGGCCTGGGAAACCGTGAGGGCTGTGCCATGGTGGGGGGCGTAATTCATGGGAGCATGGAGGAAATGGAGTAGATCCCGGAGAAGACAGGTGAAGGGGCTGGCTGATTGGGGAAGCAGGCCTGGTATGGAGGAGGTTAAACAGAAATAAATTTGAAAAAAGAAACAATGGTTACAAGTAAGTAACCTCAGTTTTGTACAGTTTTTGTCCCTAAGAAGGCAACTGCATTAAGCACAATACATGTGGATCCTGGGGCAAATAGTAACAGCTGCAAGAAAGCACTCTATTACAAAACTAAGCATATACATAACAATCAAAATCAACTAAACTTCTGTTTCACATTGTAAAAGTCAAGGTGCTTAATACAGCCAACACTACCCTTGAGCAAGTCAAACAACCTTTCATTGGTAACAACAAAAAAATAACCTTAATGGGTCTGGGGTGCTGCCGATGTGGAATTCAGACTATGAGAAAAGTAAATTCTACGGGCATGGATATGGTTCACTTATCCACACATTGTCAGTTCTTCCTTAAGAGCTGATTCACTGGAATGTCTTTAAGCAAAGCTCCTCCTGCCACCCGGAGGGTGCTTCCCTCAGCTCAGCCCCGTGATGTCAGATCTTCCTTTCCACTGGAAGAGTTTGGTCTCCTCCTTCGCAGCTCCATGCATTGTAAGGCCTAATAAGTGCACCATTGCCAAGCTTGATTATTTTCGCTAACATTTTCGATTTCTGTGTATTCCCCAGTACCTCTCCCAACAGATGATCAGATGGTGGAACATGAGTAAATGAAGCAAGTTCCCAGTTCCAAACACTGCGTCACGTGCTGGCAGAAGATGTCATAGACAGACCCACACATGGCATGCCTTTACTGCCTAGGGACGGCACATGGTGTCACAGGTTGTAGCCTCAGTCAGAGGAGGCTACCATCACCTCTTATAGACCACAAGGCTTATCTTCTCCTTTGCTGCGTAAGACCCAAAATTGCGGTCTAAGTGTGATCGGAAGACTGCCTCCACTATGGTGAGGTCCGTGGCCCAGCTTGCAGCTGTGGAAGAGGTGGTGGCTAAGGCTGTGGCAGGCACGTCAGCCTTTTTGTGCTGCGCCCAGCTGGGGCCATCGTCAGAGTATCCTTCACAGGGGAGTTTCGAGAGATGGTCAGGCCCTCCAGACCTTCAGGGAGAACCCTACCCGCTACATTAAGGAACATAAACACCACTGTCGATCGTGGGACCAGGAGAGAGTATGTTACTCCAGCTCCCTCGACTCTTTCAACTACTCAATGCTTGTCTAGCACTCGGCTTCGGCCAAGCCACAGTTGATCAAGAGGGAGGTCACTGGCTGCACAGTACCCCTGTCAGGCTTGTCAACCTCAACACCAGTCGATCAGGCGGTTGAGATTTTTCTCAAGCCTGTCCACCAGCTGTCAGAGGAGGTTGATGAAGAGTCAGTCTCCAAGACCCTGGTCTTCCCGGTTCTCACCTAGGAGGACGTGAAGCACTTGGTGTCCCTGGACGTTACCATTCGGGGACAGCCTCCACTGGAGGTTGTGCAGTCAAAACGGGTGTCCGTCGTTTACACAGCTCATCCACCTGCTTCTTCTCAACATTGGTACCTGAATCGATGGTAATGGTTGAGGTCGAAATCAAGGCACTCCTCTCACTCTCAATCCCACTTGACTGGGAGGCATCACAGTCTATGCTCCTCATCCTTGGATGACAAGAGGCTCCAACAGCGTATGCAGTGGCACTATGAGAAGCTCCTCAGGCAGCAGTTGGTCTTGGTGGGGAAGGGTGGGGCTCTACCCCCTACCCGTGTGGTTGGCTGGCCAGTGCTGGTCAAGCCCACGCTGGTCCTTCCAAGTCGGCTGTTGCTGACACCTGTCTCTCCACCCTTGCAGGTGGAACTGCCTCCACAGAAGCCTTTGTGGGAAGCACCTCCTAAGGACTCATGTGTACTGCCTTCAGCTTGCCAGGCTGGTTATCTGTGGAAATCACCTACTCAGATTTCACAGTAGCAAACGGTGGAGATCTGTCTTTGATGAGTCCATGGATGATTCCAGTGGCTCCTGTATGTAGTTGTCAAAGATGCATACACTCAACCGGGAATCTTTTTCGGAAGTGACCTCCAACCACGGGTTGGTGTGTTTTGGGGCTGTCCTCTGACTCATGTCAGAATCCATGAATGTTTCTTTGGAGCTGGTTCAAAAAAATGGCTAAATACCCTTTTACTGATATTCTGGATAAAGATGAATCCCTGGGAGTTGCCTTTTTTCATGACTTAGATAATTATGGGACCAACCCTGGAGCTTTGGCAGCATCCAGCCTCCTGCTTGGTACCCTCAACCCATATGGTCCGCAAATATGAAGTCCCTACCGACTCTTTTTCCAGGTTCTCTGACCAACCCTTTGGCCAAGGGTCTGGTCTCTGACTTGGGTTTCTGGAAATGCAGACATACTGTGGATGTGGACAGGCCTCCTGACAAGGCGTCAAAAAAGCTTGATCACGTGGCTGAGAAGGTTTACGTTGCATCCTCTCTTAAACTTCATCAGGCAAGTTACCCTCTGATGATGACTCACTTTCATCACTCCCTGCTGAGTGATTGATACTGTCATCCGAGATCAAGGTCAAGCACTGGCTAAACACCAGCTCCAGACCACCTTGGACATTGGTGGTTCCTGTGCCCATGCCATGTCAACTGCTGCAACGATGCATCATAGGGCCTGGTTGAAGATCTCCACTTTCATGGTGGACACTCATTATAAGTTGACTGATGTCCTTTTCCTGAGCACAGACCTCTTTGGCGCAGGGGTAGATGGGCATCTCACTAGGAACAAGAAGTTCAGTGCCACCCTAAATTTCTGTGGTTTCATTCCCGGAGGACCCAAAAAGTCAGAAGCAAAGGAAAAAGACCTTTCAGTTTTGACCCTTTCAGCCACAGCAGCAACAGCCCCAGCAGAGGTAGTGTCATGCCTGGTGCACCAAGGCCAAGTCCTCCAGACAGGGGCCCAAAAGAGGTAGCGATAGGGGAAGTGGTGCCCTCCAGCCGAAGCAGCCAGTGCCCTCTCCAGAGCTGCCCAGTGATTGGGGGGGGGGGAGTCCGCCTCCCACCTGTGCAGTCCCTGACCCAGCTTCCTGTGGGGGGCTCAACTTCGCCACTTCTGGCCTCACTTGCCTGTCATAACCACAGACAAGTGGGTTCTTAGGGTTGTCAACAAAGGGTTGCCTCTCGACTTCTAGGCGCTCCCACCTTATCAATCCCACGCACCAAGAGAGTCCTTGGTGTCACAGGCCACGCTTTCTGCCCTCAGGGAGGATGTTGCTACACTCCTCACCAAAGGAGCAGTAACCCATGTCCCAGACACCCTGGCAAGTCAGGGGTACATGTCCAAGTACTTCCTGGTCCCAAAATGGATGGGGAGCTGGCGCTCCATACTGGATCTACACCATTTAATTCAGTTTCTCAAGAAGTGCAAGTTCTAGATGGCCATGCTGAACCAGATCATACCATAATTGGAGCAGAGCCTGTGGTTCTGCTTTTTGAGCCTCCAGGATGCGTTCTTCTGCATCACAGTCTGTCAGTCTCACTGTCGGTACCTCTGGTTCCATGCAGAAGGGGTGCTCTGTCATTGCCAGGTTATGCCATTCAGCCTTTCCTCTGCACCCAGGTTCTTCACCAAGTGCATGGCAGTGGTGGCAGCCTTCCTGCGGCACAAGAGTGTCAGGGTTTATCCCTGTCCGGATAACTAGGTAATAGGTGGACTGTCCAAAGAGGCCGTGGAGTGGTCCAGGGATCTGACATTCCAGACCTGCAGAGATTTGGGCCTCTTGGTCAACCCGATCAAGTCAGAAATGATCCTCTCACAGGTGATTCATTTCATTGGGGTAGAGCTAGACTCCCTGAGGACCAGTCATTGGATCTTGCCTCCTTTGCCAGTCATTTAAGGTTGGGTTCCGGTTGCGTGCTTGAGCTCTGACTGGGACTTCCTGAGGCTGCTAGGGTATATGGCATTCTGCACCAAAATTGTTCTGGTGGGCTCACTGGTTGATGTGGCACCTGCAGTGTAGTTCACCTCGACTAGCTGGTCAGTGACACCCAGCCAATATGGGATGTCATCCAGTGGTGGCTCATCCCAGAACATCTGTAGGAAGGAATCCCATTTGTCCTTCCAGAACCGACCGTCACTCTCACAACCAATGCACATCTGCTGGGATGGGGAGTGCTCCTGGGTGACCATGGATCCCACGTATTCTGGTCACCCAGGGAGGTCCCCTCACACATCAACCTGCTGAAGCTCTGAGCAGTGCAGCTGGCTCTGATGGAATTAACATCCTCTAGACTGGGGTCAGGTTCTACAAGTTTAGACAGACTATACTACGACCATGTTCTACTTGAACAGGCAGGGCAGCACAAACTCCCTTCCCTGGTGTCTGAAGGCCCTCTGCACCTGGACCCTCGTATGCAGCCTGGGTGCAGATGATCTGGCGATCCATGTCACAGGAGCAGACAGTCAGCTGGCAGATGCGCTCAGGCAGGTGGGCAGTGTATCACTCAAGTGGTTCCATCATCAGGAGATGGTGCGCCCCCTGTTCTCCCTTTGGGGTACAGCTCTGGTGGACCTGTTTGCCTCCAGGGAGAATACAAAACTGAGGCTGTTCTGTGCCTGTCCCCCCACAGTCTGAGACACTGGTGGGGGATGCCTTTGTGAGGCCCTGGACCCCAGGACTCCTGTACACCTTTCCTCCCTTTCCCATGATACACAAAGTGGTGGTCAAGGTTCGGAAGGGCATGGCATGATGATCCTGATCCTGATAGCTCTCTACTGGCCTCACTCATTCTGGTACCCAGATTTTCTCAGCCTCGGCAGCAGGCCCCCATGATGGTTGCCTCTTCACCCAGATCTGCTTCCCCGACAACAGGGGAAACTCCTGCATCTGACAGCCTGGTTTCTGAGCAGCTAGTGTTCTAGGCTCTGGGTCTTTTGGAGAATGTGCTCCACATTATGTAGGCCTCTCTAAAAGTCAACTCGCCTGTGCTATGCCTCTAAATGGAAATGGTTTTCCATTTGGTGTCAAGGCAAGGCAAAGAGATTGATCCTCTTGCCTGCTCCGTAGCTAGTATCCTTGAGTAACTCTGGTCCCTATCCCAGCTAGGACTGTGATAGGTGGCCCTAAAGGTGTACATGGCAGCCATCTCTTCGTACTGGTTGTGGGCTGGTATGTTGACTGTGGCACAGGAGAAGGTGGTTGGGTGTGTTTTTTTTTTTTTAAAGGCCTTGACCACTTGTCCTCACCAGTGCGTGAACCTCCACCACCTTGGGATTGTTGCTGGTTCTGGCAGTGCTCATGGGCAAGGCTTTTGAGCCTGTGCACAGGTGTGAAATGTCACACCTGTTGTGGAAGATGCCTTCCTGGTGGCTATTACATCACCAGAAGGATTAGTTTCTTTTTTCCAACTTTCTTTATCATCCGGTCAGTGGGCGGGGGATGCACCCTTCATCAGTGCCTGGACCTGACCTCCCAGCATCCCCCCCGGCCACCCAGACTGGGTGGCCTGCAGCTTGCCCCCTATGGCGGGTCTCCCTGAGAGGAGAGACAGTGATTCTCCAGAAGCCCCAGCTGAGGCTTACACCTGGGGCGTCATTACGATAGATGGTCCAGGGGCTTCACGGTGCTCTGTGCCCAGGGGTTATCTCCTTTGGTTTCCCTAGGAGGCACGGACATGCAGTGACATGAGTGCAGGCCGGGCATGCTCCCACACCCAACCCACAGACGTCTAACGCCTCCTCTCACTGCTTGGTGGTCCAAGATGTTGTACACCCAGTCTCCACTGGGTGTCGCTGGCATGTTGGGAAACCACAACCATCCCCCAACTGAAGGAGGAGAGCTGTCCATGGGATGCTCATCCAACTTCCTCCCAGCCGATCCTCTGATGTACCGTGCTCACTTGTGAACACGGGTTGTCAGCACTGCAGGAGGTAGCGCTGCTGCTGTTCTGGCAGGCTGGCAACCATCAGAAGGCTTAGTGAGATCCAGGTGCTTTCGATGGAGCCTCCGTACCTGGTCTTCCACAGGGACAAGGTAGTCCTTCGCCCCCACCAAAAGGTCCTCCCGAAGATTGTCTCAGAGTTTCATCTTAACCAGGTGATGAACCTCCCAGTCTTCTTCATTAATCCATCTTTGGAGCCTGACCACAGGCTCCATATGTTGGACCTGTGGTGGGCACTCTCTTGTTACGTGGAGTACATGGCTGGAGTTCGGGGTGAAGCTCGCCAGCTCTTTCTGTCATGCACTGAAGCCACGCCTGGCAGACTGGCATCTACAGGAGGAACAAAATGGGAGAGATATACTGTGGGTTAAGCTGAAAAGGAAAATGGGGTCAGCCATCCACACAGGGGTGGTCTACAGACCACCAGCCCAGGAGGAAGAGACAAACAGGGAGTAAATGCTAGCCATCCAAAGGATGGCAGACAAGGGTGAGGTGGTGCTGGTTGGAGACTTCAGTATTCCAGACATAGACTGGAGCCTCCCAGCAGCAACATCAACCATGAGCAGATTTATCCTGGATTACCTTCAGGGTGCCTTCCTCAAGCAACTGGTTATGGAACCAACTCGGCAGAGGGCAATATTGGACCTTGTACTCACAAACGGGAACAGTGTGATGGGGTAACAGTGGGGGAGCACCTGGGGAACAGTGACCACCGGTCACTGTGGTTTGAAATCACAGAAGGAGCAGAACCAAACTGCACAAAAACATGCATCCTGGATTTTAGGAGGGCAGACTTTGGGGAAAATGGGGACATGCTTGAAAGAGGCACTAATGGGAATGGTGAGGGAATCTGGGATAGAGGAACAGTGGGCAGTATTTAAAATGGGGATTACAAGAGCAACATAATTATGCATTAAGCAGGTTAGCAAGGGGAAAAGGAAGAGGAGGCCATTATGGTTTTTCAAGGAGGTAGCGGAAAAAGTGAAAGCCAAAAAGATCGCATTCAGGCCATACAAAAAGACAGTGGCAGAAGGGGATAGGGAGAAGTACCAGGAGAAGCAAAGGGAGGCAGTGAGGTCAGTAAGGGAAGCCAAAGCTCAGACAGAAAAGTGCATCACAAAATCAGTGGGTAGAGGGGACAAAACCTTTTACAGGTACATAAGTGAAAAAAGAAGGGTAAAGGGAGGGATAGTGAGACTGAAGGGGAGGATGGGGGCCGCGTGGAGGATGACAACAGTAAAGCTGACATATTACTGAGGAAGAGGAGGGTAATGAGCCTGAAGGGAGTACAAGGGTTGGGAATAGCACAGAAATTGACACAAGTCCCTTTATACGGGAAAGGGTCCTAAAGGAACTGGAAGGAATGAGTCGATAAAGCAGTGGGGCCAGATCGGGTGCACTCCAGTGTCCTAAAGGAGCTAAGAGAGGTGGTGGCTGAACCTCTGGCAATCCTGTTTAGCCGATCACTGGAAACGGTGGAGGTACCCAAAGACTGGAGGACAGCAGATGTAATCCCCTTATACAAATGTGGGAACAAAGAGGAAGCGGGGAACTACAGACCAGTCAGCCTGACCTTGGTAGTGGGGAAGATCATGGAAGCATTACTGAAGGAGAGATTGGTGGAACATCTGGTTGCCAATGGACTACAGGACCCGAGGCAGCATGGTTTCACTTGGGGGGGGTGGGGGTGGGAGATCATGCCAGAGCAACCTCACTTAATTTTTTCGACTGGCTGACAAGGGAGATGCATCGGGGAGGGCAGTGGACATGGCCTATCTGGACTTCTGTAAGGCCTTTGACACTGTGCCACATAGAAGGCTATTAAACAAACTGGGGAATGTGGGAGTGGGCAGGACAGTAGTGCGGTGGGTGAGTAATTGGCTGGGCAGCAGGACGCAGAGGGTGGTGGTAAATGGCTGTCACTCCACAGAGGGAAGAGTGACCAGTGGGGTACCACAGGGATCAGTGTGGGACCAGTCCTATTCAACATCTTCAGTGACATTGCGCAGAAAATAAAAGACAGAATTTCCCTGTTCTCTGATGACACAAAGCTGTGGAACAGAGTGGACACTCCAGAGGGTGTAGACAGTATGAGGAGGGACCTGCAGAAGCTTGAAGAATGGTCAAGGGTTTGTTGGTTGAAATTCAACGCAAAGAAGTGCAAGATAATGCATATGGGACACAAAACCCTGGAACAACATATCAGTTGGGGGGGGGGGGGTGAGGATTTATAATGCACCAAGCAGGAAAGGGATCTTGGGGTTATCATTGATTACCACAAGGCAGGGATAAAGTGTGGCAAGGCAGCAGGTAAAGCAAATAGGATGCTGAGATGTATAGGCAGGGGCATCACCAGCAGGAAAAGGGAGGTCATAATTCCACTATACAAGACACTAGTGAGGCCCCACCTGGAGTACAGTGTACAGTTCTGGAGATCTTACCGACGTAGACAGGGTAGAGAAGGTTCAGAGGAGGGCAACAAAGATGGTACATGGATTGCATCACAAGTCCTATGAGGACAGGCTGAAGGAGCTGAATATGTACTCCCTGGAGGAGAGGAGGGAGAGAGGGGATATGATAGAGACATACAAGTATCTTACAGGGAGTAACAGGGTGCAGGAATACATTATTTTCCAGCGAAGAAATCTAGGACTAGAGGACATGGGATGAAGTTGAAGGGAGGGTGATTCAGAGGAAACATGAGGAAGAATTTCTTTACAGAAAGAGTGGCGGACAAGTGGAACACCCAGCCAGAGGAAGTGGTAAGGGCTGAAACAATCACAGGATTTAACAATGCATGGGATAGACATACAGAAATTCTGGAGGTCAGGTGTAAGGGGCAACAGACTTCTAGAAAAATGTAAAAGGGAACTTACAAGCTCAAATGGGCAGACTGGGTGGGCCATAGACCCTTATCTGCTGACAGTGTCTACGTGTCTATGTACAGATCCAAAACAAAGCTGCACTCTGAAGTTCAGAAAAACACAGCACACTCACCAGAATAAAATGAATATTTACAGTTGTAGTGCTTCTTGCTAGTGTGTGCTATTTGGCAATAATCACAAATACCACTTCGCCCAGGCACTTCAGGTCCAAGTCCTTCGTCAGGGGGTGTCAAATAGCACACTCTAGCAAGAAGCAATAAAGCTTTAAATATTCATTTCGTTCTGGTGAGTGTGCTGTGTTTTCTGAACTTTGGAGTGCAGCTTTGTTTTGGACCTGTTGCTACATTTGTGCTTGCCGCCCTTAAACTGCACCCACTGCACAGGAGGGGTATCGTGGTCCTGCTTCGGTCTTGTGCAGACCGGCATCTAAGAGGACGATTTTCAGGTGGATTACATCCTGCATTGACCTCTGCTATAGGCTGGCTGGTAGGGAGCCTCCCCATAGGGCTTATTCCACCACACATACTGCTGCTTCAGTGACTTCTTTCAGAGACATCCCTATCCAGGAGATCTGCAGGGCTGCCACCTGGAGGTCGGCACACACCTTCATCTCCCATTACAGAGTCAACCTCGAGTCTCGTAAGGATGCTGCATTTGGGCCTTGGTTCTCCAGTCACTGTTTGTCAAATAGGGGTGCACACCTTTCCCCCTTCTCCTGGAGAATATGTCTGTCGGCATGTGGATAACTGAACCATACCCACACCCCTGGAAAAACAGGTTGCTCACCTGTAACTGTAGTTCTAATAGTGGTATATGGTTCACATGCACACCACCCACCCGACCTCCTCTGGCAAGTGGCAGCGGATCCCTGCTTCCACCGTTCAGGTTCTGACATCACGGGGTGGAGCTGAGGGATAGAACACCCAGGTGGTGAGAGGAGCTTTGCTTAAAGACATTCCGGCAAATCAGCTCTTAAGGAAGACCTGCCACTGTGTGGCTGTGAACCATATACCGCTCCTGGAACCATGGTTACTGGTGAGTAACCTAGTTTTGTGGCACACACCAGCAAAGTTGCTGCCACAATCAGTAATGTAGTTAAATCACTTTATTTGCATATCCAAGGTACAGAAAAGGTTAAAATGCAACTCCCACAGAACAACACATTGCATTTTTGTGTACCTAGGCTGCGCAAATAAAGCGATTAAACTACATTGTTGGCTGCTGCGGCATCTTTGGCTGTGAGTGCTACGATTTTTTTTTCACCTCTCATTGGTTCAGTCCACCCAGCTTGACAAGGGGGTCTAAGCAGGACCCCGCGGAAAAAGAGATATTCCATCTCAGTTGGGCTTTCCCAGGTAAATAGTCTCAGTAGCACCATCTGCAGCTTGGTCTTTGAGGTACTTTGCCGTTACGTATTGGTACCTGTTTAACAAGTACCATCGGCCTGGGATGCATAACTGTGTTTGCGCCAGTCTCTAGGGGTGGGAGTTTGCCAGGCAAAAATGTTAAAAAGAGCACAGCCTAACCAGCTCCTTGGCACTGTGCCCTGGATGTCTGGAGCAGAGGTTGGCATGAAGGACTCGGAACATCTGTAAAGATGTGCTTCTCAAGAAGTGGGGTTGGACCAAAGTGCCGTTCTTAAAGCAACACCTAGGGGTGGGTCTGTGGAGGACCCGTTGGCAGTGTGGGTAACCTCTTGGCGCCTAGCACCCCTTCCCCTAGGACAGTAGCAGCAGGACACTCATAACCAGTTGGGAGGAAGGGGTGGGCTTTAATGGGGAGAAAAGCCCCTCTGGTTCGCAACAGTATGAAGACCAGTTAGTCACTGCCCATGCCTTATGGTCCTCTAAAAGGTTGGCCCCTCGCCCAGTGCATTACTGCAGAACAGACTTCCCCCTCTGCCGAAGGTTGCAGCTGTGCTAAAAGGCAGAGGAGAACACAAGCGTGGGAGACAAACCGCAGTCATCTGGAGGGTTGGTCCGGTCCTGGATGAAGGAAGTCCGTTAAAAATATGAGAAGTCTGGGGAAGGGCAGATAGTTTGCTGAGATGTGATAAGGAGATTAATAATAAATAAATAAAGTACACAGCCAGCTGGCCTGACCCCAGTGTGCTCTGAGTGTTTCTCTGGCTCTTCACAGGCAACCGCAGTTTTTGTCCCCACTTCTGTCTGGTGGATGTGCCCGCTATGGGGCATAAACCACGCTGTGCAACTTTGTTGGGTGCACATGGGACAGGGTAGTGAGTGATTGGAGCATTTAAACACCTCAAATACTACTGTTGCACCGCGTACACACATACACACACTGTCTCTCACACAACTACCCTGCTGGTTAAGGTTTTTCCCCATTCTGTCTCCTGCTTGCCCAGCCTGCCCTTTCTGCCTGCACCCTCCAGTGCTGTCACCCACCTTCTCTGGACTTACCTACACCACTGGCACAGGACCAGCTTTTTGTGGGGGAGTGTTGCAGTCGGTGGTGTGGTACTTGCGAGGGTGCCAGTGTCATCCTGTCACATAGGAGTTTTCCTAAACGTTTTTGCCCTAAGGACTGTCACTCGTGCAGTGGTGCACATTTATGCACCGAGGTCTACACATGGTAGCAGCATTTGAGGTTGGGACCCCCATGTGTATATTCTTACTGTGTCGCTGGGTGGACGTCATGCAGAGGAATGCAGTGTTTATTCTCTCCCCTCCCCCTCCTGAGAGAACTGTCCTTGAGATGCTCAGTCCTCCTCCTCCTAGTCATCCCCCATATGTACCAAGTAGTACCGCTACATGGCTGTCTATAATTAAGATTTTATGGTATTAAAATTCTTTACCTTCAAAAGTCCCTTTTGATGTATTATTAAAAGTCCTCCTCCTCCTTAGACTGAAATGTTCCGCCATCTCACAGGCAGCAGTGCACTTTACTGCCAGGTCTGCCAGTGGTCAGCAGTGCACATTAGCATTGAGTGAGTGGCAGAAGTGCACGGTTTCCCACTGGATGGTGGCTGGCAGCGCTTTACACCTGAAGTTATGAAGGACTTGTAAATAACATCCAGAGTTACTTTTCAGTTAATGAAACATTTTGTTTAAAACCAAAAAAAAACTGGGGGGTAGTTGGGGGGAGGGTTGTATTTGTGGGGAGGATTGTATTTGTGGTGTTTGCCTTTAAGATGCTAGTAGTCCAGAGACCCGAGACTTTTTGTTTAATATACAAAACAGCACTGCCACCTTGTGACTGAATAGCTGTAACTACAAGCAGTCTTCCCCTGTGCAGTCTCCTGTTTTTTTTGTTTCTTTCTTTAATGGAGTCAGGAATTCTTTAACTAACAGAAATGTGGTGTTGGCCTTAAATAAAATATGATGTTTCAGCGGCACTGGCGATGGCTGAGTCCAGGCACAAAATTAGAGCTGTTCTGTAAACTCTTAGTAGAGCAGCACTGAATCTAGCAGTCATGGGGCCCAATGTGGACCTTCTTTCTGGAACTTCGTACAGAAGTAGGAAGCATAAGGAACCTCCACATCCCTACAGCTGTCTTCTCACATCTCCCAGTTTAGGCTATGCTGCAACGTGGGAGACTGCGTTTCGTATGTGATCTTGGAATCTCACGCACAGTCTCGCTGTGGCCTCGGCACACTGTGGGAGTGAGGTCATGGGCCACGTGGTACTCCTGCACCCTCTGCTGGGTGACCAGGGTGCAGACTTGGGTTTGGCAGTGAAGGCTGACTCTCACCATGTCCTACTGGCCAGATGAAGGGTGGAGCTGTGGTGACCCCAGCGATGTGGTAGTGAAGAGAGTGCAGGGGGAACAATTGGGTGTGGGGGGAATTAAGAATACTAGCACAATTAAAAATAGTGTCGTACTAGTTCTTGCACAACCTGAATTGGAATGCAGTTGCTAAGGATGAAGACACGTACTGAATTAGCAGCACTGGTGGAGGACTAAGGACTAAATGCTACACAATTCATCAGGGCTAAGTAAAAGTGATGCTAACCGTCTAGCCGACACACACGCTTGTGCTGTTCTATGGTCGCTTCTTTTTTGATTTCCATTTTTTTAAGGGTTGTGTGGGAGGCAGATCCCCCCCCCCCCATTAACAAACCAACTAATGTTTAACAAGAATTATGGTGTTACTGACGAGAAACAAAGCTCTTAGTGCAACAGCAACAAGCCTATTTACAGCGTGTATGCTACATGCAGTGTGCAGGATATTAATTACGTACTGAATCACAATATGTCACGTGAGTTGCGTTGGTTATTGCTAAGCTGCTTGCATTGGTCCTTGGTCCTCAGTCCTCCACAGATGCCTAATTGCAGTGAATTAGTAAAACTAGGCAGAGAGACGCATGCAAACCCAGGAAAGAAGTGAAGTAAATGGTATCTAAAGTTTCTTAGGGTTTTCTCTGCTCAGGGGACCCTGCTCTGCACAGTGTGCTCTTTGCACTTCGTTAAGGCTGGTGCTGTAGTTCAGAAGGCATTTCTTCATTGTGTTATAGCTGAAATTATCTTCTTATGTTTCAGCAAAAAAAAAGTAAGCTTTGTTTAGGGCTGTGAATCTTGCATTTTTATGTTTGCTTGCACGTATGTGCAAGAAACATAGTGTGATGATCCAAAATGCAATGCCGTACAGTTGAAAGAGAGAGCACCGCTTGAGTGCGCTCCCCCTCCCCACACAGATGCGCATGCATGCATATTGCTTGCTCATGTGCTCCCCACCACGCACACACTGTATAGCTGACGGGGGTGCCCAATCCCCGTCGGCTCCACGCCCCCCCCAAAAAAGCTTTCAAGGTGCCATGCTGGGAGTCCACCCCAGCGTGGCAAAGTTGAGCCAGGCTGACGGGGTGCTCAACTTTCAGCCACCCAGACCCCCAAACAGCCTTCCAGGCTGCCACGCTGGGAGCCCACCCCAGCATGGTAAACATCCAGCGCCGCCTTAATAATAAAAAACTGTAAACAAAATAACGATCCTCGGAGTCTCCCTGCCCCACCCGCACCCACCCACTGCGCACCCTGCCTCCCCACACACCTCCTCACCTCATACTTACATGCAGAGTCCAGCGAGACGATCTCCGGTGGACCGGGAACACCTCTGCACTCTTCAAAGCTGGCCGTGAACTGAGGAAATGCCGGTAAGCTGTGTAATGTAATAGGGTTTTTTTCAACTTTGCTGCACATCTACGGCATTTTTTTGGAATTTTGGCACCAAATTTTCAACATGGGGTTTTTGGGACCCCTCCTCATGAATTCTGTCACTGTCATGGCGTTAATCGGGCCCGAAGGGTGATTTCACTGTCACTGCGCAAAATCACCTTTGGGACCGATTAATGAAATGACAGTGTCAGTCAGTTCATAGGTAGGCTCTCAAAAACCCTATGTTGCAAATTTGTGAAAAAATTCCTAAAATGACTGTTTTATGAGCATGCGTTGCAGCATTTCCTACGCTCGTCAGAAGTTCAGTAATTTTTAATATTTGCACCCAGATTTTCAACATTGCCATTTTACCACACCTTCTTATGAGCAGTACAGCTGTCATTTTCATATCTCGCCCAAAATGTGTTTCCGCCATGTGGCGACAATAGTCCAGTCAAAATGACTGTGTTGCAGTGACATTGTGCAGTTTCCACACACTCGTAAGTTCATGAATTTGTAATATTTTCAGTCCAGATTTTCACCAGTGGCATTTTTCCACACTTCCTTATGAACAGTACAGCTGTCATTTTTCACATGGCCTAAATGTGTTTTCAC
This sequence comes from Neoceratodus forsteri, assembly GCA_016271365.2. Lineage (NCBI taxonomy): Eukaryota > Metazoa > Chordata > Ceratodontiformes > Ceratodontidae > Neoceratodus > Neoceratodus forsteri. The sequence continues at coordinate 238,135,554 of CM057450.1, forward strand.
ACTTTCAGCACAGAAATGCGTGGTCGCTGTGGGAAATCATTGTTCGGGACAGATAAAGAAAATCACAGTGACACTGTTCATGATCGGAGGTTCCAAAATGCCTGTGTTGACAATCTGCTGTAAAAAAAAAAAAAAAAAAAATCCCCAAACTAATTACATTACGGGTCTGCGTTGCACAGTTTCTACGCACGCTCGTGACTTCACCAGTTTGTTTAATATATTCACTGTAGATTTTCAACATTGCCATTTTTTACACCTCCCCATGAACAGTACAGCTGTCATTTTTTTTCACATCCTGTTCGGAATGTGTTTTTGCACCTGTGGTGACAAATGCCGTAGTCGCTGTGCAAAAGCAGCTTTCAGCTAACAAACTGATATTGCCACTGTTCATGAGGTGGGGGCCACAAAAAAACCACGTTGAAAATTTGTAGTGAAAATACCAGTGAATGCCTGAGGTGTTAGGGTTTCCGACCATAACGCCCCACCCTGTAGAGAATGACAGGCATCAGGGCTGTGACTTGGTATTCTCGCCTGCAATGTTCATACCATTCCACTCCCACCCACACCCTGCAGCCACTGAGAGGCATCGAGGTGTGCCTTGGACTCTTCGGCCCCAAAGTTCACCCCATTCTCCTATACCGCACCCATCTCACCATATTTCCTGATGGAATGGGTGTGCATAGGCCAAAGACCCCATGGCACACCGTGACACTTGTTGCTGTCTGCAGGGTAGGATGTGGTGAAATGGCGTGGCCATTATGCCTGACGACCCAATGGCACACCCCAATGCCTGACACTCTCTGCAGGGTGGTGGTGGGGTTGGCTTCAGTTCAATACTTAACTGCCATTCCTATTATGCAGCTGTGTAACTCCTACACTACCAGTGCCAATGCCAGCAAGCAAACATTCGGCATTGACAAATGCTTGTTATTACTGTGATAAAACTGTGAAACTCTACAACCTGAGGAAAGCATATTGCTGAAGTATAAACAGTTACCAGACCTCTTAGTTGTAATTAAATTGAAAAATTAATTCTCCACTATCAGTGCAAACAATAGTTTTGATTGTTGGGAATTCTGTCGCTTGTACAAATTAAGGTGACTCAGTCTTTGCTTAAAAAAAAAAAAAAAAAATACTATTTCAAGAGCTGCCCTGATGCAGACAACTTGTATGCAGAAGTGAGCCAGGAAATCTATGTGGGGGGCATCTTGGCTAGGGTTGGTAATAGGGTCCGCTAAGCACAGCAACCCCTGCAGCTGGATCAGGGAACTTGTTCCTGCCACGGGGAAAGCTGTGGTTGTGCAAAGGCTGACAGAGGCATCATCCTTGCTAGAGGTGGAAGGGGAAGAAACACAGCAGAAGAACCTGGTAACCATCTGAATGACAGCTGGCTTTGGCATGATCAAGAAATAGCCCTGTAAACAGAGAATGGTATATTCCTGAGACGAGCTACCAGCTGAGGAGAAAAAAAAAATGCACTAGCAAAAAAAAAAAAAAGCTCCTCTGTTTCTTTAATCTTTCTTACAATATGGCCACCTTCCTCTTGACATTTTGTGCTGTACATGCCCTTTGTTCATGAGCAGTGCCGCTTTGGGCACAGATTTGCACTTATAGAATAATAAGCAGTATATTTGTACAGGTTTAATAGATTGCAATGTCAGTAGCTCAGTAGGTTGCACACTTACCTCTGAGGCTGAAAGATTGGAAAATTATGGGTTCTAGCCCTACACCAGGTTCTTGGGGTAAAACCTAGTACTGACACTGTAGTGCAGCATGTGGGTGGAAGTGGGAATTTTGCTGTACTCCTGAGGTGCCGTCTTTCAAATGATACATAAAACCGAGGTCCTATCTGTCTTTTAATTGAGGCAGTATAGCGCAGTGGGTTTAAGGCTCTTGGGCTGGAGATCTGGAGACCTGGGTTTGAATCCCGCAGCAACCTAGGTGCATACTGTGTGATCCTGAGCAAGCCACTTAACTTTCTTGTGCTCCCAGGTCGCATCTGGAAACAAGCTTCCGCTTAATGTGCTACTCCTGCTTAAACAATGTTCCCTTTCATGTGGTGGTTCAGGTGGATGTTAAAAAGATCCCATGACACTTCTCGAAAAAAGTAGGGGAATCTTTATTACAAAAAAAATAAACAGAAGTTCGTAAAGAATACAAATCAGAAACCAAAAACATCAAGTACAGAGTATTAACCAAATAATGTGAACAAAGCATAGGTAATACCATCAAAAAGAAACATCAAATATATTACAAAAGGAAATCAAACATAGAAAGTAAAAGACAAAAAATAAAGTTGAAGGGAATCCCAGGAAAAAAGTCCCTAATAACTGCTGAAACTGGAAGAAGATAAGAGCATGTTTGAAAGTATAAATAACCATGTAATTATCCAGACAGTCATGTGCTCTAATCTCCCAGTTCAGTCGAACTCAAACCATTTTACATCCTTGGAAAGCTGCCTTCTGCTCGTAACTCTCCTGGCAGTCTGGTCTTTAATATACACCTGAGAAAATCCATTCCTAATGTGTGATATAAACTTGTTCTTTATATTGCAATATCTGAAACACAGGCTCATTCCACAAGGTAGCCAGTGAGTTCCAAAATCCCTAACTAGATAAAGGTGTTCCCACGTTTCAGGTACACTTATACACTCTGGACAGATTTGTGTGATAACGGTGATCGACAGCCAATGTACATCGGTGAAAATTAGTTTCACCGATTTACACCCCGGCACATGGTAAAAGGGCACTAGGGACTTGCACGCCCCCACACCCCCTACTAAAGGATTCTCAACTTCAGGGGTGCAAATTAAAAATAAAATGTGGGGCCGGGCGCAACAAAATGTATGCGTGCCTGGACCCGAACCCGGCACCCTCGCAGCTGTAGCCTGCGACCCACCCTCCACACCATGGGGCAGCTTGGCTGCCCATTGCCGCAACATAGAAACATAGAAACATAGAATTTGACGGCAGATAAGGACCGCTTGGCCCACCTAGTCTGCCCATTTTCCTACCTAACAGATAAGCTGCAGATCCTAGTTAACCAACAGCTTAATTCCTCCTACCCCCCACTAGGACTGCCCTATGCCTGTCCCATGCATTCTTGAAGTCCCCCACTGTTCTTGACCCCACGACCTCTTCAGGGAGGCTGTTCCATGCATCCACAACCCTCTCAGTGAAAAAATACTTCCTCACATTACCTCTGAGCCATCCCCTTCTATCTTCAAATTGTGCCCCCTTGTTCTTGCACATCTCTTTTTCTGGAAGATGCTACCCTCTTGGACTTTAATTCCCTTGAGGTACTTGAAAGTTTCTATCATGTCCCCTCTCTCCCTTCTTTCCTCAAGGGTATACATATTAAGCTCCTTTAGTCTTTCTTCATATGTCTTCTGGTGCAGACCCTGCACCATTTTGGTTGCCCTCCTCTGGACAGCCTCCACTCTGTCTATGTCTTTGTGGAGATGGGGTCTCCAGAACTGCACACAGTACTCCAGATGGGGTCTCACCAACTGTCTGTACAGAGGGATAACAACTTCCTGTTTTCTACTATTGATGCCTCTTCCTATACATCCCAGTATCCCCCAGCCTTCCTTACTGCCTTCTCACGTTGCTTGCCCACCTTTAGGTCATCTGATGTAATTACCCCAGGTCCCTTTCTATTTTTACTGTTGTCAGTATCTCACCCCCCATTGTGTACGCTTCCCAGGGTTTTGTTCCCCATGTGCATTACCTTGCACTTCTTTGCATTGAATCTGAGCTGCCATACATTTGACCATTCCTCCAACCTTGCCAAGTCCCTTCTCATCCTTTCCACTCCATCTTGTGTATCAACCCTGTTGCAGATCTTTGTGTCATCTGCAAAGAGACATACTTTTCCTTCCAGTTCCTCTGCAATGTCACTTATAAAGACATTAAAAAGGACCGGTCCCAGTACTGAACCCTGCGGTACCCCGCTAGTAACCCTCCTTTCGTCACTGTGTACTCCATTTACTACCACCCTTGAGTCCTGTTGTCAGCCAATTTTTATCCAGGCTACCACCTTGGGACCTACTCCGCTGGCTATCTTGTGTATTAATCTTTTGTGTGGGACTGTATCAAATGCCTTGCTAAAATCTAGGTAGGCCATGTCCACAGCCCCTCCCTGGTCTACTACTTTGTAACCCAGTCAAAGAAATCTATTAGATCTGCCTGACACGACCTTCCCATCGTGAATCCATGCTGCCTTGGGTCCCTGCCCCACTGGCCTCTAGGTACTCAACAATTCTTTCTTCAGAAGTGATTCCATCATTTTCCTAGCACTGAGGTCAAACTAACTGGTCTGTAGTTTCCTGCCTCTGTCTTTCTCCCACTTTTGTGAAGAGGAATCACATCTGCTCTCCTCCAGTCCTCGGTACCACCCCATCCTCCCATGATTTGTTAAAGAGAGTAGTCAGTGGTGTCACTAGTTCTACCCTTAGTTCTTTTAGAATTCTTGAGGAACCCCATCAGGCTCCATTGCTTTGTCCACCTTCAATTTTATTAGTTCTTTCAGAACCCTTTCTTCTGTAAATGGACTGTTATCGAGCCCCGCTTCAGAGTGTTTCTCTTGTTTGGTTTAGGTAACTCCCTCCTCTTCCTTTGTGAATACTGAGCAGAAATATTCGTTCAGTATCCCTGCTTTTCACTGTCACCCTCTCCCACATTCCTCCCTTTATTAAGCTTCAGTATCCCTCCTTTGGTCTTTTCTTCGCTCCTAATGTACCTACAAAGGTCTTATCCCCTTCTTAACAGAATTGGCTATCCTTTCCTCGGTTTGGGCCTTTGCTATTCTGACTGCCTTCCCAGCCTCTTTCTGCTTTAACTGATAAAGTTCTCTGTCCTGCTCCTTCTGTGTTTCCTTATATTTCCTGAATGCTGTCCTTTTCTCCTTAACCTTCCCTGCCACCTCTTTTGAGAACCATAACAGTTTTTCCTTCAGTGTTTTATTGATTTGTTTTACACAAAGGCTTGTTGCTTCTGTGATGGCTGGTTTGATCACTCCCATTGTTCCTCCACCCCCTTCTTGCCTGTTTGCTAGTGCTTTTCTGAGGCACCTCTCATTTTCCCAAAGTCAGCCCTTCTAAAGTCCAGTACTCTTGCTTTGTATGGCTTGATTGTATGGCTGTGTTTATACGTGAACCAACAGTTTGGTGGTCGCTTGTTCCCAGATGGCTACCCACTTCTAAATCTGAGATTCTTTCTCCATCCCCATTTGTGAGTACCAGGTCTAAGATTGCTCCCTCCCGAGTGGGTTCCAATACTAGCTGTCTGAGGCATGCCCCCTGTAGGGCATCAAGAATGACCCTGCTCTTGGATGTGCCTGCAGCAAAGGTGATCCAGTTAACATCTGGCATATTCAGGTCCCCCATCAACAATATCTCCCCTTTTTCTGCCATTCTAAGAAAGCCTTCTATCATTTCCTTGTCCATTCCCTCCCCTGAGATGGGGGTCTGTATACAACCCCCATGCGGATTGTGGTGCCATTTCCTGTCTCCAGGGTGACCCAAAGTGCCTCATCTGCTCCCTGTTTACTCTTTAGTTCTGTTGCTTTGATCCTTCCTTTACATAGAGAGCTACTCCTCCTCCTCTTTTACCCTCCCTGTCCCTCCTGTAGATCGTGTATCCTGGTATGTTGACATCCCAGTCATGGTTCTCTGTGTACCATGTTTCTGTGACTGCCACAATATCCAGGCAACCCTCTTCCATCAAGGCCACTAGTTCAGGGAGCTTGTTACACAGACTATGGGCATTGGTACTCATCACCCTCCACTTTTTGATAGCCTTACCCTTTTAGCCCCATTTCTGTCCTTAATGCCTTGCCTTTTTACATTTAAATCTGTTCTACTTCCTAATAACTTCTGTACCTTGGTGTTTACCTCATTAATCACCATGTTTTGTTGGGGAGGCTCGATTTCCTGCTCCTTTTCAGTGCTTCCCCTTGGCTGGATTTAAATGCTTGCCAATGAAGCATTTAAACCTCTCACCTAGATCCTGGTTCCCCCATGACAGATGCAGACCATCACACCAGTATAGGTCTGCATCCCTCCAGGTGGCTCCCCAGTCCCCAATGAAGCCAAAACCCTGAACTCCACACCAGTTTTTCAACCACTCATTGAATTCCCTAGTGAGAAGTGCCCTAGCATCTCCCTTGCCATAGACAGGCAGCACCTCCGAGAAGGTTACCGTATGCGCTACTTGTCTAAGGCCCCTCCCAACTCTACAGACTCCTCTTGCACTGCTCTGATCCCATTCCTAGCCAGGTCATTTGTCCCTAGGTGGACAATGACATCCAGCTCCCTCCCTCGTGCAGCTCCTCCCACGATCCTGAGGATTCACTTCCTGTCCCTCCAAGCTGTGACGCCAGGAAGGCACCTTACCTCCTCTCCCTTCCTCCCCCATTTCTACCCCCTAATGATTGAGTCCCCCACCAGGAGTTGTTTCCTTCCCCTGTGGGGTCCCATGCCACCCTCCTGTGGGTCTCCTTTGTGAAGGTTCCCAGCATTCTCCTTGGTCTCCACTGCAGGTGCCTCCATAGAGGAACCACTGTCCACCCGAAGAGCGAATGAATTGTGGAGAGGTACAGCTGGAGGGATGCAACTCTGTTCCACCACCCTCTCCCTCCTTGAGCCCACCCTGGTCCAGCCTCTCCTCTTTCTTGGCAACCTCTGAGGTAGGTGGCATTGGCCCTGGTGGTCCCTGGGTGGGGAGGAGGTTTCACGATCTAGCCAGGTCAGCTCTGGGACGGGCAACCTCCTCTCAGACCAGAGAGGTGCCTGCAAATAGGGCAGCATCGCAGCCTCCAGAATGTCTCCCGGAACACTGCCGCCCCACAGCCATTGCACTGCACCACTCTTATCATGTCTTATTTTGTGTCCTCTCTACTGTTTCTCTGGATGCTTATTCTCTCCTCTACTTACAACTCTCACCCTTCCTGTTCTGGGACAGCAACTTCCTATCTTCTTCAGTAGCCTCCTTTTTCCTTGCTTAATATTAGACCACCAGCAGCTAGGGGGGGGAGAGTGAGCTACTTTTTTCCTTTAGGGTTGACAAAACCAATGTCTCTCTATGATCCTTTCCTTCCTACTGCCAAACAGGAAGTTCCTGTTGACAGTCAAATCTAGTGCTACATGCTACACAGACCCTCCCATGCCTTCCACCATGCTCGCCCCCAGTGACAGGATGTCGCTATACCTGCAGTTGCCCCCCCCATCCAGTAGCCGTCTGATAAGATGCCGCTATTGTCGCCCTTTTTGTGTGCGCTCAATAGCGAACGCCCTTATCACTTTGGACATGGGCAGTGTTTCTGATCAATGCTTTTATGTTTATTGGTATTCGTAACTCTTTCAGCACCCATGACAAGTGAACCAAACCACATCCAAAGTATACACTGGCAACGTTTTTTCCTGCAGGTAGTCCAACACAATGTTCCTCTGGGTGACACGGCATCTATAAAACTCCACATCAAGTTCAGCTACCAGACCTAGAATGACCTTATATAACTTCTTTTGGGAGGCGAGCCAAACCTGATCATGAGAGAGATGCCAAACCTTATTTTTTTTCAGAGTCTAAAATGTAACTAGGTGACATCAGTCGCACATTTAGTGTTAATTGGATATTACCAGCCTGTCATGGAGGGGGTAATGGTCTGTAACAGTGCAGCACCATAGGTACCCATGTTTTCTGTTAAAGTGGTGCAAGACTAATAAGAAAAAAATACAGTGCAGCATACCGAGCCCACTCTTGGCAACATCCCTATATAGTACATCCCCCTTTTTTTTTTTTCTATATAGAGTTTTATCGGCTTTTTTTCCCCCGTTTTCTCACTATCCCTGTGCCCCGGGCGTGCATGCGTGTGTTGAGGCACATGCATGCCATGCCCCCCTCCTGCCTATGCTACCTACCGGACCGCCACCCGGTGGGAGTGGACTTATGGGGGGGTGGGGTGGCGACAATCAACCCGGGGAGAGGAGAGCTGCTTTTTGGCTGCTCAGTCCTAACCCCCTGCCGCTCTCAATAACCTGAGGTCGCTCTCCAACCCAGGTCATCGGCGTGGCATGAGGCAAGGCGTCCAGCGCCTCAACCCTCAGCACCACCGGGCCGGCTCAATACATCCCATTCTATGGGATTCAACCTACTTCCCCAAATTTCTTGGTGGGGATTCAACAACTGTGTTTGCAAACTAACCGAAGGGGGGAAAAACAACACAGACATAGAAATATATAGGAAGTAATAATGTCTTTACTAAAAGTATTCTCTTCTGTTTTGAAATGGTCCAAGTTTTCCAAAAGGATACTTTCTAACTAGCCTGCTGCAGAATCATTTTCCAGTTCATTTGCCACAGTTCCCCTTTGCCAAACACGATACCCAAAATTTAAATGGGAGTGTCTACTGTGGGAATATGACCCAAGTTCTGAGGGGATGGTGCAGTGCTGTTACAATAGCAATACCTTTACTTTTTTGATAATTAATATGTAACCCTGAGGCTTCTGAGAAAGTCTGTTAAGGCTCCAAAAACAGCACTACCCAAGCCCTTATCATATAACATGACACAGTTGTCATTTGCGCAGGCCATCACAGATGCATGTTCCTGTGTGTTGTCTACAGATAAACCTCTAGTATCTGAATGTGACCAAGTGCACTGAAGGAGCGGGTCCAGACACAGGACGTACAGAAGAGTGCACAGGGGCAGCCTTGGCGGACCCTACATAATACCTGCACAGGGGTACCCCGTCATCCATTAACCTCAAGGATAACAATAGCCATCCTGCACAACAATAAAATCCACCCCCTAAACATCGATGGTACTCCATACTTAGAACTGCAAATATATAGTCATGGGATAAGCTTTTGAAAGTTTTGGCCCTGATCCAGTGGAAGTATAAACCCAGATAACTGCCCCAACCTCCTTCTTTCACAGACTTCTGTTAATACCAACAGGTTATTGGAATTAGTCCTGTTAGGAAGAGCACCTGACTGGAAAGAACTGAGAACATGGATAGCCATCCCTGTAAGCCTCATTGTCAAAACCTTATTGAGAATTTTAAGGTCCACATTAAGTAAACTCAGAGGCCTCCAATTAGTCGGCTCTTATTTGGAGCCTTTCTTAAACAGGAAAATCATGAGTGTTTCTGACATAGACCCAGGCAAAATACAAGATTCTAGGATTTGGTTATAAACCTCTGCTAACACCCCACTCAGGGGTTTACTAAACGTTTTATAAAACGTAGTAGTGAGTCCATCAGTCCCAGGCGCAGTATTACTTCTTATAGATGACACAGCTTTCTCAGCCTCTTCAGTAGAAAGAGACATGGATAGATTCTGTATAACTGGCAGGTAGTGCAGGTGGGTGAAAGTCAATTATGTAGCGGAATCTTTGTACCAAAAGTGGCCTGTGTACACAGTATCTGCCCACCACCAGTAACAGATATAGGGTATCTGTAACCTCCTTACCATCCTTTTTAAGAGAGATCATTTAAGCAATATACCATGACAGAGAGTGAGTATATTGGTGGATTTACCACGCCTGGTGTGGTTCGGTCATAAGGCGCAGCCGAGTGACTTAATCACACCAGAAGTGGTAAATCCACCCATATACCCACTTTCTGTTATGGTATATTGCTATAATACAATGTTCAACTTGTTTTTTTGTATTTATAATGATATAAAACTTTTACAATGGGTATACTGGAGGATTTATCACGGTCATGTGATGTGTTTTGACCAATGAGGTTACAGGATTTTCATACCCCATTGTATAATATCCTATTGTCAACTCTTGGTTGACACTCCTTAATTTTTTTTTTTGTTAATATCATCTTTATTGCAATTTTTCAACTTACAGTCGATTGAGTACAGGAATGATACAGAAGCAGTTAATTAAAAGGGTTACTTACAGAAGCCCAACAGGTCTCACTACCTTAGGATTTCAGTCATTAGAAAGTCCCAATAACATGGAGATTAGAGTTCCTTGCCACTGGATGACAATATTCAATCCAGAAAAGATGCTCTTTGATTCCAGTGGTTCCTGAGTGCCAGACCAAATCATTAGGAAATCCGAGCATCCAAAATAACCTTCTGGTTTATTTTAATTACCCCAGGAATACCCATTCAAGCGTACCTGGCCAAAAGTTGTAATCAACACTCAACCATCCCCTCAAGGGGGTATTTGGGGATAAAATATTCTAAGGTACAAAGGTTTTGTCTTTCAACATGTAGTACAGGAGCCATCTATTCCATCTAGAACCGAACCTTTCCTCCCTCCCATTCTAACTGTGTGTTATTTTTTCCATTTGGTAAATTTGTTTTGTAATAGCCCACCAGTCCTGCAATGTTGGGACCTTAGAGGTAAACCATAACTTGGTGATGGCTTTTTTAGCTGCTGTAAGTAGAATGGGTAGGAGGTAACGGATGTCTGGGTCTTTATAGTCCCTAGGAAGCAGCAGTAAAATGAATATCTGCGCAGTTAACTGCAGGGGTCTATCCAATAGTCCTTGGAGTTCAATCTGCAATGAGTGAATAAATGACTCCAGTCTAGGGCAAGTGAAGATTACATGCGTGAGGTGGGCCTTCATTTCACCACAATTACGCCAGCATGAGGCCGAATGATTAAGCGAGTAGTGGCTAGTGATCTCTGGCGTTCTGAAGAAACGAACTATGAATTTCCATGCAAATTTCCGCCACTGATGTGAACTAGAAGTGCTAGTTGCTTGCCGACATGCCCGTTCCCACAGCTCACCCTCTATGGGAGAGCCCAGTTCATCCTGCCATCTCCGACGGATGTCCGCAGGAAGCACAGCAGGGCTTGGCATTAAGGACTGATACAGTGCTGACACCAGATGACCCTGATTTGGGGTATCAATTAAGGACAGTAATTTAGCAATCAGTGAGGGAAGCTGTTCCGGGGTCCACACTTCTATCAGCAGGGATTCATAATAGTGTCTTAACTGCAAGTATCTGTAATGGTGTGTGTTTGGTAAGCTAAATTTCGCTTGAATCTCACGAAATGACCATAGTACACCACTAGTGGTGATTTGAATAAGATAATTTAGCCCATACCTGCCCCACTGTTGGAAGATGTGGTCTATTTTATAGGGCTGAAAGTCAGGGAGAGTGGCAGTTGAGCATAATAGTGGCAGAAAATGGGAAATTGAAGGTTGCCTCCTAATTTGTTGCCAAACTGTCACTCGATGCTGCAATTCCAAAGTTAGGTTGGGGTGTTTCAGAGACCGCGTGCCTGTGGTAGAGTAGAGAGAAATAGTCTGAGTTGGAGATAATCGCCTGTTCTATCTCTGCCCAGTGTGTATCGTTTGTGGATGTTTGTCTTGCAACTATATGTGTTAGTTGTGCAGCCTGATAGTACCGATGGAGGTCTGGGAGGGCGAGCCCTCCCGTAGCCCTCGGCACGGTCAGGAGTTTTAGTCTAACCATCGGCCTGTGTCCAGACCATATAAAATGGGAAATTGCTTTTCCCAGTCTAGAAAGATAGAACGCGGCAAGCTAATAGGTATATTATTAAATAGCTATAGGGCCCTCGGCAATGTTACCATTCGTATGATGTCTGTTTTTCTGGTGAGACTCATCGGGAGAGTGCTCCATCTAGCAGGATCCTCCTTAAAGCGGATGGTGAAAGGGATATAATTCTGTTTATAGGCATCCTCTAGATTCCTGGAAAGATTTATCCCCAGGTACTTTATTTTCCCCAAATTCCATCTGCAGGGGAATTGTTCTCAGATGTTCTGAGAGGGGGAGTATTGAAAGGTCAGCACCTCGGTTTTTGAAATATTGACCTTGTATCCAGAAACCTGCCCTAAAGCATCCAGGAGCCCCTTGACCCTTGGGAGAGAGTCTGTAGGATTTTGGAGGTATAAGAGAACATCATCCGCGTATAATGCTATGTGGTGTTCCTCGCCATCAATCACAACTCCTCGGAGGCCCTCCACCTGCCTGATAAGCTGTGCCAAGTGTTCAGTAAATAGGGCAAAAAGATGGGGGGACAAAGGGCACCCCTGTCTAGAACTCCTATAAAGAGGAAAACAGTGTGAGTGATGTCCCGAGACCTTCACCCATGCCCTCGGGGCAGAGTAAATATTCTTGATCACCTGGACCAATGATTGAGGCATCCCTGCCTTCTCCAAAACCAAGTACAGGAAAGGCCAGAGTACCCTATCAAAAGCCTTTTCTGCATCTAGGCTGACCAGGGCCGCAGCAGCACCACTGTTGCGCATTTTACTTATTATGTGGTACGTCCGTTTGATGTTATCTGTAGTTGTCCACCCTCCAATGAAACCTGTTGGATCTTTGTTTATTATTTGTGGGAGGACCGTCTCAAGTCTTCGGGCCAATATCCCCATGAACAGCTTATAGTCGGAATTTAGGACTGATATTGGTCAATATGAGTCACAAAATTGGGGGGTTTTGCCCTGCTTGGGAATGACCGAAATAGTTGCGTAAGACCGGGTGGGTGGAGGGGGGGCTCACCCTCAAGGACTGAGTTACAGGTCCCTAGGAGGGTTGGTGCAATTTCCTCTTTGTGGCCTTATAAAATTCGGCACCATAGCCGTCTGGTCCTGGAGCCTTCATGATCTTGGCACGAACTAGTGCGTCAAGCAGTTCTGGTGTTGTAATCAGTAGGGTAAGTTGATTTCCCTGGTCCTCATTAATCCTGGGGAGATCAAGGGAGTGCAAGAACTCATTTATGCTCTCAGTTGTCACAGGATACTCTGGGGTATAGAGGGCAGAGTAGTATGTGGTGACCGCATCTGTTATATTCGCTAAATTGTTTAAGGGTCAACCATCAGCGGGATGACGAAAGATAGTTATAGTGGCCAGCTTTTTTTGCTTCCTGACTTGGTAGGCTAGTAGCCTTGCGGCTCTAGGCCCTACCTCGTCATAACACTGACGCAGGAACATCAGGGCAATTTCTGCCTGTTGTTGGGCCAGCTTGTCTAAATCCAGCTTAACTTGTTTAAATTGATTGAGCACAGCTCTATCTCCCTGTTTGTGGGCATTTTGCAAAGAGTGAAGTGTTGCTTCAAGCTTGGCTTTGGGCTCCCTACGGGCTCTAGCTTGGGTGGATGTATATTTTATGAGATGGACACACAGTACCGTCTTAACTGTGTCCCAAAGTATACTTTGTGGGGGGGTCTCGGGATGAGAATTATCTGTGATTATTTCCGTAAGTTTTTCTGTCAGGTATTCCCTGAACTTTTTCGATTTCAGATGGTAGGGGTTTAATCGCCACTGCGTGCATCTTTTCTGCATTGCCACTCTCCATGTTATGGTAATGGGGGCGTGATCTGATATAGAAATATCCCCTATCTGGGAGTCCTCTACCATACTTAGGTGTTCTATTTGGGTGTAACAATGGTCAATTCTCGAGTACGTATGATAGACTGCTGAGTAATGCATGTAGTTCCTTGTATATGGGTGTAGGTGTCGCCACGTGTCTGTCCAGCCCGCCTCAGATAAGAACCTATTGAGGAACCTCTGCTGCGCGGTTTTCCTAGGGGTCTTAACGCTGGAAGAGTCCCGTTCAGGGTTAAGCAGGATATTAAAGTCTCCCACTAACATTAGTATACCCTTGGTAAACTGTGTTATTTTATCAAGCAGGCTGCGTACATCGTTTACTGTGGAGTCCGGGGGGAAGTACGCATTCGCTAGGGTAACCTCAGTCCCCCCCAATCAATCCCCACAGGAGTACCAATCTACCCAAAGGGTCCGTCCACTTAGCCTGCAGCTGCCAGGGAGTGTGCTGAGGAACTATGATTGCTACACCCCGTCTTCTACCATTCTTATAGGTGGAACTATAAATCTCCCCCTTGGAGAGACATCCCAATTTAGTGTGTTCTGTTTTGTTTAGGTGAGTCTCCTGAAGATGCATCAGATCTGCCCTACTTTTTTGATATATGTAAGCATCCTGTATCGTTTAACGGGGGAGGTGAGACCGTTGACATTCAGCAACAGCAACCTCAACCTGGTCTCCTCCATTTCATGGTCCAGGTGTTGGGTGTAATTTGGGAATGGTGCTGCAAAACTTCCCGGGAGCCTCCTATAATGGAAACCACAGGCTTCTGCATATTATAACAGTGTAAACTGAATCGACATTCTAATAGTATTAAGCAGCTGTTACTATAATCCTTTCCTAACTTAAATCTAAAAAAGTCTGAACAGGCAGGTAACAAATACAACAGTTAACATCTCTTTGCCTAAAACTGGCATCTTGAATGTAATGTCAAATAATTAGCTGATATGTTTTGAGGGTAATTAGTGCAAGGGCCTGAGCCAACAGGGCTCTAACTAGTTTCAGCCGTAAACTAGAACAGTAAAAACATAAAACAAGAAAAGGTAAGAAAAAATTATAGGCACTTCCAAATTCGGGAGCTTTCCAAGCTCCTTACGGTGAGGTATCCTCACCTGGGGGGTCGCCTCTAGCTGGAGGTACCCCAAAGCACAGCGTGTGCCAAGAGTGGGCAAAGGGTTAGGGGTTTGGCTAGTCATAATCCCACCTATCAGCCAGTTTGTGGAATTGTGTGTTGTCATGTGGGGTGACTAATAGATGCTTCAAGAGACAGCAACCTCAGAACCGCAGCTTCCGGCGGCATCTGGAGGCAGCATCAAAGAAGTAATAGTGTTATATTATATGGGTGTGCCAGAACCAATGTAGTTTGAGATGTGGTTAGTTTCAGTGGCTGGCCCAAGTAGTAAGTCATCCAGCGCTTCAGGGGAAGCCGCTAAACTACGGTTTCGATTTTGGTCAGGAGAGAGGCAAGCGTCAAACCCGCATTGATACCCCCCATTGTCGGTGGATCCACCTCCAACTCGGTGTGCAGAACTGGGACTATATCCAGCAAGCTCAGCAGGGGACCGCAAGTCGCAGGGTCCAACCGCCGGTCTCCCCAGCAGCGGATCGACTCATTGGGCCCCAGCAAGCTCATCAGCACCCCGTTCCCCAGCAGTCAGCGCATAGCCGACAGCATAACCCTGCTGTGATTCGCAGCCAGCTACTCGCCGACCGCCAGCAGGGAAGCTAGCGGAGCTTAGGTGGGTATTATCGTTCCTGCTCACCAGCCCAGACTGCCAGGAAATCTGACAGTAGTGGTTCATGTGTAGTGTAGTGTAGGTTGGAGAAGGCTGGATCAAGGTAAAGGTTCCTTACCATCTCCTACCTCGCATGTCAGTCTGCAAGGCCTGGTTAGTACATTACCTGCAAGGGAGGAGGCAGGACAGAAGGAGACACTGTGTTAGTTCAAGTGAGTACAGCAACTGGTTTGTTATACGGGCTGAAATGATAGCAAGCAACATATAGCTAAGATAATTAGTAAGCAGGACTTATCTGAAATTTCGTAGTGGTGAGGTGACACACATAGATATTCATTATCAGGCCATAGAGAGTTTGGGTCAGGTCGATAGTCCATGCAGCATTGAGCTGGAAGGCCCCCACGCATAAGTCCGAATTCTCCAAATGCCACAACTCCTAGTCCGCTTCCATCACAGTCAGTCTGGCATTCAGGTTGTCTGTCGAACCTGCTCGCGGAGTGAGTTCACTATCTTTTGTATTGCTTCAGCTCCTTGCCGTCTTCTGCCCTCTCGCTATCCGGATTGCCAGGCCTACTGCGACAGTTTCGCTGCCAGGGTGCCTCGTGGTGGGTGTACAGAGCTTTTCGGAACCTCGATGCCATGTTTCCACAGGCCTTCAATCACCTCTTCAGTCGAGCTGTATGTGAGCTGCACTTCTGGATGGAAGACTAATAACTTGGCTGGGTAGGGGATCCGGAAATGCAAGCCTGCTTTTCTCAAGGCTTTCAAAATGGGCATATAAGGCTTGCGTCTCGTCATCACTTCAGGGGCAAAGTCATTCTCAAAGTACAGCCTGTGTTTGTTATAGGTGACTTGTCCTTGCTTCCAAGCAGTATGAAGCACCTTTTCCTTTTCCTGGAATCACAGAAATCGCACGAGAATAGTACGAGGCCTAGCATCAGGGGGCAGTCTGGGGCCCAGTGTCCAATGTACCCGCTCAAATTCAAGGGTTAATTCCTTTGGTAGGTTGAGCTTTTCCTGTATCAGGCGTCTTACAAATTTATGTATATCTGGGCCCTCATCACCTTCCGGAACTCCTAAGATCCGCACATTGTTCCGTCTATTCCTACTTTCAGCATCTTCTGCCCTTTCTTAGAGTATTTGCAGGTTTTGATGTAGCTACACTATCGCCCTCTCTGAGTGATCCACTCTACCATCCATCTCCGAGGTATAGCGCTCTAGCGACTCTTGCTGTTTCTCGAGTTTTCCGATATCAGTCCTGAGAGCAGTAGTGGTGGAGCGGAATTCTTTCCGAAAATCCCGGAGCTCCAACAACATCATTGTCATCTGGTGTTGCAGTGTCGTTGGGGGCGGCTGCTTGGTTCTGTTGCAATTTTGCCTCGAGGCAGACGGGGCCTGCGAGCCCTCGCTACCGGAGTCAGTAAATCCGCTGCCATCGGTCATTGCAGGAGGGTTTTTTTGCATTTTTCTCCCATGCTTGGGCATTCTTAGACCTCCAGGTACGTGTTTCTTTCCGTTTGAAATAAAACAATAGAGTAATTGGGAGGTAATTACTGGCGTGGCCGGGAGCCTCCTGATTCAAGCGGCCATCAGGAGTATGACATCACCGGAAGTCCGTCACTCCTTAAATTTTGAATGCCAAATTGTATCTCTGGCCGCAAAGAACTGGCCATATCCAGGGCCCCATGTTTTCTGCGATTCTGCGGTTGCAGCACTTGCCACAGAAGTCAGGACTGACCGCAGAAATCAGTACTGGCTGCAGAAATCAGGAAAACCATCCATATGGCTGCAGAAATGCTAACTGTGCTATACGGTGACACAAGGCAAGGGCATAGCTACTGATATGTTAAGTATACCATGGCATACATACTCATTAGAAGGGGCAACAAACTGATGCCGCCCGCTACAAAGCTGAAAAGCTAGTGGCTGCATAGCGTCTTCACCTGCTGGCTCTTGTTACACAACCCGCCTAGCCAGTATTGTGTGTGGGGGGTGGGGGGGACTGATGCAAAAGTAGCAGAGCTTGATTAGGTCCACAGCAGTTATGATTTGCTGCTGTGTAGGTGTAGGTGTGGTTAGCTCAGCCATGTTACTTTTTCATTGTGAGGCTACTCACAGTGCACGCTGAATCCCTGGAAGATGAATTTGGAAGGAAGAATTGGTAGGCGAGCAGTAGTTAAGAAGTGAGAAGCTTCAGTGGTGTCTCTGGAGGTGGAATCAATCTCGGTGTGGTGGCAAGTATCAGAGGAGGAGCTGATTGCAGAAACATGTGGCTGGCAGCAGACTGAGCAGAGGACTTGGTCCCCACTGATGGACATCGATCACAGTTTTAATTTGTGGGCTGCAGATGTGTACCTGTAAGTGTGAGAGTAATTTCTTGGCAGATTTGAACCTGCAGCCTAAGTGTGGCATCAAGCTCAATTCTTAAGGAGGGTCAAGTTGCCCAGCTGCAGCAGAGTTGGGGACCAGGGTATACTAGAACTGGAGCAAGCAGGTAAGGAAAAAAAATCAGAATGGAGAATTGTATTGATCGCTGTTATACATAAGTGAAATGAGGATCACTGACTGAAAAACACCACCACCCCGAGTTGCTGGAAGAAAACATGCTAACCAAGGTTACTCCAGCTTAATAAGAATGATCCGCTTGCATTTTTTAGTATGCTCCCCAAAAGAAAAATCAGGAGTCATCAAATCCTACAGACACTGCAAGTTATACCCTCCATCACTATTATAGAAAGACAATTCCCTTCCCCCAAACACAGATTTGCACACTGCACACAACATGTTTGTCGCAAGACAGTTGGAGTATTCCTAGTTTTAAAAATTATACTTTAAAAGAATGTTGAAAAAAAATAAAATGGCTTTCAAGTTGGAATCTCTCTTTAATTCTGCTAACTGTAAATATAAACTGGAAGAAATCCAAGCAGGTTTTGCCTTCTGTGTAGTTTTAGATGAGTGTTTATGTCCTCCTCCTATTATAAGCTAGGAGAACTGCAAAAGCCACCAATTTCCAGAAGAACAGATGAGCCTTCAAATTTGGGGTGGGAGGGAAAAGTCATTAAAAGAGAATCCCAGGTTTGGGTTATTACAGTTTAATATTTGTGATAAGAAGATTACATACTGTTAAATGGCCTGCTGTTCCATTTTCAGTGAACGGAGTGGATGCACGAAGGCAGTCAAAGGGTAAACTAAGACTTAATCCCCTAGAAGGTATGCTGTTTAACCACAATTTATCTGCCGCAGAATGGCCGTAGAATCAGCAGTTGTTCTGCCGCAGAAAGTATGAGGTTCTGTCACAGAATGTAGGTCCACTTTGCCACTGTAAACACGGGGCCCTGGCCATATCATATTGAAGGTCTCTCATCTGTATCCAAATTCACTGTATTCGGTCTGAATAAGCGGTTTTGTGGGCGACTGTGGCTGAAATCAGTTTATACATCGAGAGTTTAATTCTATTTATTCCTGCTTTTCTGAATGAAAAAATTCTGAAAAAGGGATTTAAAAGCTGATCTGGGACCCTAGGTTGCTTCAAACTATCCCAACTCCATGGCTGAAAAATTTGGTTCAAACCTGGGTACAGTTACTTAAGGAACAGAAAATCCAACGCATTATGGCAGGATTTAGAAGCTGATCTGGGACCCTGGGCTGCTCCAAACTATCCCAACTCTGTGGTTCAAAAATGTGGTTCAAACCTGGGTACAATTACTTAAGGAACAAAACATCCAACATATTATAGCAGGCTATGGGAGGATAACGGATAGGCTGGATTTTCCTTCCGGGAGAGATAATTTAGTGTTCAGGTGGTGGGAAAACCTGGGGCTGTGTTGCTTTTCTCAGTTTTATGCAGATACCACGCTAAAAAGTTTTGTTCAAATTCAGCAAGACTTTGCAGTACCGGCAAAATATTTTTATGGTTATTTAGAGCTTAGACACTATCACCAAATGGAGAGGGTGACGGGCTTTGTGAAGCCAAAGTCCAAACAGCCCCTGATAGATTTCCCCTGGGAGATTTCTGCAGGTGCAATAACAAGAACTCACCTAATTTCCAAGATTTATTCAGTCTGCAAAGAAGAGTCCTCAGCTAGTAAGGAGAGAATTCAAAAGCTCTGGGAGACAGAGCTTCAGGTGACGGAAGGTCATTTAAGATGGGATAGGATCTGGGTGAGGACATAGAAGACCACGGCCTCCCCCTCTTGGCGGGAGTTCCGGTGGCAAGTACTCTCTGGGTATTTTAGAACACCAGCAGTTACCAAATACTTTGGGAAGGATAAGTCCAGAACATGCTGGAGAGGGTGTGGACAACAAGGTACTCATAATCATATCTTCTGGAGCTGCCTCAAGCTTAGGAATGTTTAGCGTAAGGTTACAGAACATATGAGCTCTATTTTTCATAGATTAATTCCCGACAGCCCCGAAGTCTTAGTGTTAGGAGAGCCACCGCCAGGACTGGCTGGGGCCAATGCGCTATACCTTTTTCCTATTTTGATTGCGGCCGCGCAGAAATCCATTACTAGACTCACTGTCAGACAGCCTTCCAAATGTGGAACATTGACTGACTTGCTGCCACCAAATCAAATCCACGGAAAGGCTGACGGCAAGTTTAAGATTCCAATTGGAGAACTATAGGGTTCGCTGGCTGCCTTTCTTTGAATTTTTAAGTGTCAAGGAGGGTGTACCAATTTTAGAGATCATGGCCAGGGAATCTTTGGACCAGTGAAATTTAATGAGGTAGGCTTTTCCCAGGGTTTCAGATACTCATCACAATGTAATAGAAGAAAATTCAGATACTATATTCATTTTGAGACAGAGCATGTCCTTAGACTGATTGAGTGAGTTAAACAGAGTGGAGGATTTAGAACTCCACAGTCTAGAAAAACTGGAGATAATTAATCCCATGCTGTGGGGAGGGGATTAAGTAGATAAGTGTTAATTTGTGTTTAAGATCTTTGTCTTTCTGTGTATAGATTTGTATGGTTGTATTTTTTTTTTGTTGTAAAAAGAGAAAGTAATAATAAAAAGGCAATTTCAAAAAAAAAAAAAAAAAGCTGATCTTACTTTGAGGGGGAGCTCTTGCAGCGGGCTATAACCATTAGGACTAATGCTGCAGTCCTTAGGACCCACCAGAAAAAACTTAGTAGTACCCAGAAGGGGCCCCCCACCCCCGAAGTCGGTCACACCATAAAAGGGGGCAGTCCCTAGCCCCACCCCAGTTCTTTTCCCGCCGCAGACCCTCTCATGTTGGGAAAGCCTTAGCATGCTCTACAGCAGTTCCAGCAAATTTGGTGACAAATTTAGAGGTTTTTTTTCTACTTTTCTCCGCTTCTACGTTCTCCAGTTTTTTTCTCTTCCTTCTCTGGTTCTTCTTCCATCGTATGTCTTCCCCATCGTCTGTCTCCTCCGGTCCCAAGGAGGTGTGTGCCTGTGGCCATCAAATTCCATCCATGGACTGCCACAAAGCCTGCGTCTTCTGCTTGGGGCCAGACCACGACCTCCAGTCCTGCAAGATCTGCAAGGGCTTCACCAGCGGGACTCACATCCGATGCCTGAAGGCCTTGAAAGCCCACCTGCTAGAGAAGAAAATGGATGTCCTGCAAAGCTGTCCCGGGGAAAAGGGCAAACACTGGGACAAGTCCCACGACAAGGACTGTAGCCGATCCCACCACGTGTCCAGGTCATGCTCTCCCCATAAAAAGGCCTCCTCCTCTGGCTCTGGCAGGTCCAACTACTCAAAGCATTCCAGGCACAAGGAGAAGTTGAGGCCAGAAGCTCCCTCCAAAGCACCGTCAGTCCCGGCTGGAGCCCCACTCAACAAGTCATCTAAGGTGAAGGTCACATCGTTGTGTGTCTCTTCTACCCTGGTGGATTCTACCAAGGCCTCCTCTTCGGTGCGCACTTCGGCCCCACTGAAGAAGGCCTTGGTTACAGCCCTGCCTGGGTCGGGTAAGCCGCCAAGCAAGGACCAGGACTCCCAGGCGAAGGCCTCTCTGGGATCCCACCTGTCCAAACTGGCCAAGTCGGAGCTGTTTCCGGCCAAGACACTGGTGCCGGCTAAAGTGCCTAAGGCCGATGGGACTACCAGTGAGCCTGCGCCGGTCAGGGTACCATCACCGGCCCCGAAGTCCTCTGCTCCAGAGGGCTCATCTACGGGTTCTTCTCCGAAAGCCCTGCCAGACCTCCTGGCTTCACCTATCCCCCTGAAGGGGATGGCGGCATCCGTATTTAACAAGGAGGAGTTGCAGGAGCTCTTTTCCTTTTGGTGGAGCCAAGTCAAGAAGGACAAGGCTACCCCGAAGCCGGTTCCCGACTGACCGGATATACTAGACACCAAAGGTCTCCCTGGCGAGTCGCCAGTCAAAACCCCCAAAGAGTGGGTTCCTGGTCGCATAGCTGTCGTTAGTCCGGGCCCAAGAGCAAGTCCCACAGCCGCCACAGATCCGTCTCTAGGCGGGCTTGCTCTACTAACCGGCGCCAGTCCCCCAGCAGGCATCGGTCACTGCTCCATTGTCGGTCCAGGAACCGGCATTGGTCCCAGGACCGACGTCAGTCTGGGAGTTCCCAACGTTCTAAAGAAGGTAGTCTTTATAGACACAGCTCAGACTCAGCACGGTCCAGGAGCTGGTCTACCTCCTCTTCTTCGTCCATCTTAGGAGTTGGGGGTTCTCCTGAGGATAGGGAACTACCCCATTCACGTCCTGACTGTCCAACTTTTATGGATGTCATGAGGCACATCTAGGCCTCCAGTGAATGGGAGATGGAGGACTTGGATCCAGAATGCTGGAGGCTAACACGTTACCTGAGGCAAAAGGAGCCTAAACCCTTAGTGGTGCCTCCTCTGGTCGACACTTTCCAAGACCTTACCAGGATAACTTGGAAGCATCCGGCCACAGTCCCAGCAGTTCCTAAAACATCGGATTGGCTATATAGAGCGCCGAGGGATGAGCCCTTCCTGGTGGAAAACCCTCAGGCCGACTCTACAGTTATAACGGCTGCTCATGACAAATCTCGGCAGCTCAAACATCTCAGCTGTCAGCCTCCTGATCAGGAGTCCTGTTACTTGGACCAGGTGGGCAGGAAGGTATACTCTGCATCCACCTGCTCCATACATTCCCTGAACTTCCTGACGCATATGGTCCAATACCAGAATGTGCTGTGGGAAAAAGGGCAAGAGATGGGCAATGCCTTGCCAGACTCCGTGCAAATAACAGAGCTTCTGGATATCTTAAAATCGGGCTGGGATGTTGGCATCTATGTTCTACGTGCCTCGTAGACACTGAGATACGGCAGCTAGGGTGGCAGCATCAGGTGTCTGCCTAAGGCACCATGCCTGGCTTAGAGTCTCAGGATTCTTCCAGGATCTGCAGAGCGGAATCAAGGACCTTCCCTTCCATGGTTCTGTGCTGTTTGGGTCGGAGACCGAGGGCCTTATCTCTCATCTCCAGGAGTCTGGCAAATCAATCTAGTCCATCTGACAAATGTATAAGGGGGACCAGAAAAGATTCAGAAAACAGCCATTTCAAAAGACCTCAAGCCAGCCTGAAAGGCAGACCGCCTGTACAAGCCCCCAGAAGAAGAACCTTTTTTGGGGGAGCAACCAAAGGTGGACTCCATGGTCCAGATCATCTGACCTCTGATCCCACTACACCCTGAGCATCCACTGTGGGACTCTCATGTGGAGGCGGGCCAAAGGAACTGTGGGAATGCCACCGCCATGTGCTCCAGAAGTCTGAGGAAGGTCCTGGCTGGGACCTGTGGAGCCATGGATACCATCTGTGTTATGCCCCTTAGACGACCCCCCCCATCCTGTGGGAGGAAGGCCATGCCCTGAACTGTGTTGAGGACTGCTCCAATTAATAGAAGTCGCTGGCTGGGCTCTGGGTAAGATTTTGGAAGGTTCAGGGTGATCCCCAGCTCTTGGAAGAGAATAAAGGTATCTTCGAGAGTGCGAAGTAGTTGAGTCCTGGATGGTGCTGCCAGTAGCCAGTTGTCTAGGTAAGGGAAGACGTAATGGCCCTGGCATCTGAGAGCCGCAGCCACCACTGCTAGGCATTTGGTGAAACCTCGAAGAGAGGCCAAATGGTAAGGCTTGGAACTGATAATGTCTCTCCTGGAAGTGGAACCTCAACAACTTCTGATAGGGAAGGGAAGACCCTTATGTGCATATAGGCATCCTGCATATCCAGAGAACAGAGTCAGTCCCCTTGGTGCAAGAGGGGAATGAGGCCTGGCAGAGTGACCATCCTGAACCATTTGTACTCTATGAAGAGATTTAGGGAACTGAGGTCCAAGATGGGCCGAAGGTCCCCAGTCTTTATTGGAACCAGGAAAGAATGAGAATAATATCTCTCTATCGCCCACTTTAGCAAAAGGGCCTAGATCTTTCCTTCTATCAGAGGAATGTATAAAGGAGGATAATGAGTGGACCCCGGTGTTTTTTCTGTAGGGATCTGGAGGAACTCAAGAGTATGTCCTCTCCTTATTAGTTCTAGAACCCAGAGGTCTGTCATCACGCTGCTCCATCCCTCTAGGTAGAGGGAGAAATGACCCCCTGCTGCCTCCCCATCACCTCCGCTGGAGATGGGGGGCTGGCAGTTAGTCATTGGGTAGATCTGGGAACCAGCAGAGAGGGCTGGGAGGTCTTGGGGCCTCTAGAGGTAGAGCTCCCAAACGCTTGGGCTGTAGCCTTTCTCTTAAAGCCATCTATCAACTGGAATTGGCCGTGGTTATTTTGCCCTGAGGGCTTGCGAAATGGCCATTTGCGGAAAGGTTTCTAATCCCCCTTATATAACTTTCGGATGAACCAGATGGACTTCCCGGAACCTTTGAGGAGAGAGATGAGTTTCTGTGTCTCCTCCCCAAAAAGGACAGAACCCTGGATTAGAAGGTCCAGGATTCTGGACTGCAGATCCTGGGAGAATCCTGAGACTCTAAGCCAGGCGTAGCGCCTAAGGCAAATGCTGGAAGCCACTGCCCTCGAGGCTGTATCTGCAGTATCGTATGAGGCTGTCTCAAAGCATGAGTGCCTATGTCCGAACCCAACTTCAGTAGATCAAAAAGTTCAGTCTTTTGTGCTGAGTCTGGTAAGGCTTGAGCCACTTCTAGACCCTTCTGCCACATGGCATTCTGGTACTGGACCATATGCGTGAGGAAGTTCAAAGAACATATGGAACAGGTGGAGGCAGAATAAACCTTTTTGCCCACCTGATCCAAGAATCTAGACTCAGCATCAAGAGGCTGGGAGCTGAGGTGTTCAGGCTTTTTGGATTTATCGTGGGCAACCACAATCCCCATAGAGTCCACCTGAGGGTGTTCCACCACAGAAGGCTCTTCCCTCAGGGCTCGGTACAGCCCATACAATTTTTTGGGAACTGCCAGGGTGGTGGAGGGATGCTTCTAAGTAATCGAGTAAGATCCTGGAAGGTATCCCCAAGAGGAGGAACTACCAAAGGCTTTGGCTCCTTCTGCCTTAGGTATTTTGCCAGCCTCCAGCGCTCCAGATCCAGGTCCTCCATCTCGCATCCATTGGAGGACTGGGTGTGCCTCATGACATCCATGAAGGTCTGATCATCAGGAGGAGATCTGGGGGTGTCCTTCTCGTCTGGGGATACTGGCCTTTCTCGTGAGAGAGAACGGTCAGACCCAGAAGAACTGGAATGTGAATCGTGATCTAGAATGAGTTGGGGATCTGCTCTTCTCATACGATCGTCACCTGCTGTGAGACCGGTGTCTGCTGTAGGACCGGTGCTGGCTGGTCGAGCGCTGAGGACGGCTTTCAGACCGGAGTCGGCTATATGATTGTCTCCTGCTAGGGGAGTGACAGTGAGTGGTGCTACTAGACCTTGACTGTCATCTGTGCTGACGTTCCTTGCGTATAGTCCGGCCACAGGTATCTGCTGGAGTGGGTGACTGTGACTTAGGCTTGGGTTTTGGAGGGGAACTTTTAGGCACGGGAGTGGACAGCTTTTCGATCTGGCCTATGTCCCTCACCTCCTCTGGAGTCGGAGTTGGGTCCAGCTGCGGTGGAAGTACATCTTTTTTAACCTGACCCCACCAGAACTGAAAAACATCTGTGAGCTCCTCCTCGGTAAACTGCTGCGGCAGACCCTGTCGGAAGGCTTAGTTTGTCCAGTGTGTGAAGAGCTATTGGCGAGGATGGGAGGTCGGGTAGGTCCCTGGGAAAAGAATAGTCTTCCTGGTACTCAGGAGTGGCGGCCCAACAGACTGACAAATGTATGGCGACCGGTGATGCCTTGGCAACCATTGTCCTAGTCAATTTGGAAGGCTGAGCCATAGAGGGGTGGTGAGCCAATGCCGGTTTTGAACCTGGCTCCCGCTCCCTGTGTTCAAAGGTCTAGCCTGGAGCCCCGGGAACAACCAGAGTCAGGATTTTTCATGGCGGGGCCAAGGCCCCCACAGAAGATGAACCACAAGTGGAGGGTGGCTGCAAATGTACTGCTTTCACCTTCGAGGTGGAAGAGGCCAGCACGGGAACCGGGCCCTGACTACCACAGCTCAACGTCGGTGGTTTGGCGGGAGTGGTAGTATCTTGCCACCTTGTGGAGTGCTGCAAGTGGCAGGAAGAATGATCCGAACTGCAAAACCCAGAGGAGGACGACATCTTATGGGGTGACTGGGAGTGAGAACACCCCTTAGACCGGTCCCAGTCCTTTTCACGGGTCTTATGTTGGTCTGAGTCCTATTTCTTTTCCTTATGTTTTGTAGACTAAGAAGAGGACTTCTCCGCTGGCAAGCGTTGCATCACGGCCACCTGTTCTAAAAGATGGGCCTCAATAGCCTTAAGGTGGTGAATTCTGGTCCTGCCTGTAAAGCCGCTACAGACTGAGCAGGCCTTGGTGTCATGGTCTGGCCCGAGGCAAAAGACAGAGGCCTCGTGTTTGTCCTTCGCTGGTATCTGACGGCCACATGCACACTTCGTCCTCTTTTTTTCGGATAAGGAGACCGAGGATGGTGAGGTCGACATGCAGTAGTCGGTAGGATGAAACGAAAAGTGGACTTTTCGAGTAATAAAACTAAGAAACTCTGCTAGAAACCACTGACTTCATTCTAAAGGCAACTGGAGAGCTGATGGAAGCGGGTCTGCAGTGGGAAAAGATCTGAGGTGGGGCTGGGGACCGCCCCCTGATATACTGTGGGTGGCATCGAGGGCAGAGCCGACGGGTTGTCCCCTTTTGGAGACTGGTAGCTAAAGGTTTCCGATGGGTCCTAGTACCTGTGGCATAGTCCTAATTGTAATAGCCTGCTGCAAGAGCTTCCACTCGAAGTAAGATCCAGATTTTCCACTATCACCATCATTCATCCACTGCTCCCACACACTTCAGCAAAAGTCAGTGTATTCTGAGCACCCCCCCCCCCTTGGCGTACAGTATCTTCTCTGTCCGAGTGCAGTATCATATGGCTAGTATGCTGTTCAGGCTGGGGATGGAGATCCTGAAAGTCCTGTGTTCTCTTTGTCCTGCCCACCAGAGTGAGCTGCAGCAGTGACTCTCTAGGAAGAGACCTGCCCTGAAACCGAGGGCAGTGGCAACAAGGGGCGTTACTCAGCACTCCCAACATCTTCTTCAGACTCCTGTAACCGGGAAGTGCCATCTTTCGATCATCTCCATCCAGCTACCATCAAAGCTTTCTCTGGGGACCAGTTGTCAAAATCAGACATTTCCTACTGTTTCTGGGAACCAGAACATCTGCCTGGTCTCAGTGTTGTGGGGTTAGCATTGTGTGCTATCCTTGGATGAAATGCTACATTGCTGTTTTCCCTGGTAGAACACCAGATCTTGATTCCGGACCTTACTTGCAGTCAGGGGCGTGGGCTCCAGAACCATTTTACACACACCTGGTTTATTAGTGCCTTTTCCATAGCATAGTCCATAGAAACTGTAGCGTAAATAGAGTGAGCCTGACTAGACTCTACAGACCCTTCCTTAGGCACAGCACTGTGAACATCTCCAGCAGTCATGGGAGCTGGCAGATCCATAGGACTGAGCCTTGAAAGTCAACTGTGCCCGTACCACCTCAGTTTCCCTTATCCGCTGGGCAGCCATCAGTCTGTCTCATTCTTATTATAAAAAAAATGAGAAAAAAAAGCAGATTCCAATGACTATATCATGATAGAAAAGGATTTTATTTGATATAGCAACTAATAAGAGAACAAGATTGTCCAGAAGATATCAGTAATTTGTAAGACTTATTACTGGATTTTCTGTGCAGAGCATCAGGTACTATATCGGACAGTTTAACATTTACAGTACCTCGCTGTCGGACCTCTAAAGCTCAGCGTTCTTACCTTGTCAGAGCCTCCACCTGATTCAAATCAAAATCAAATCTTTATTTTTATAGCGCCTTTCAAAACCAAGGCGCTGTAAATAAAAACCATATACATAAAAATAAAATGTTAAAACAAAAACATTAAAACAAATCATCCATAGCTAGGGAAAGCTAAACTAAAGAAATACGTTTTTAACTCCCATTTGAATCTGTCGACAGTTGGGCATTCTGTCAACCAACGAGGCAGAGAATTCCGCAGAGTTGGCGCTGAAAAAGCGAAGGCACGAGATCCTGATGTCTTCAATCGTACCCTGGGAATCTCCAGCAATCCCTCGTTGGCGGAACGGAGAGGACAGAGGGGGAAGTAGGGTACCAGGAGATCTTGCAGGTAACCGGGTTTCTGATCATGTAGGGCTTTAAAGGTTAGCAAGCCAATCTTAAAGGTGATCTGCCACGAAACAGGCAGCCAGTGCAGTTCGCAGAGCACAGGCGTAATATGACTGGGTTATAGAAGTCCCAGTCAAAAGCCTGACCGCCGCGTTCTGCACCAGCTGCAAGGAGTGGATATCAACCCCAGGTAGCCCGAGGTAGAGGGAATTGCAGTAATCAAGACGGGTAGTGACAAAGGCATGGACCAGTGTTGGAAGATCACCCGGAGGAACCAGGTGTTTCACCCGAGCGATATTCCTCAGATGGTAAAAAAAGGATTTGATGACAGCTGACACCTGAGATTTTAGGGTCAAACCATCATCAAAAATAACACCCAGGTTGCGCACCTGATCCGAGGTAGTGAGCGGCATACTACCAAGTAGTAAGCCTGATGGTTGTCCAGCCCCCAAACCTGTCCCCGGATGACTTGGGTACACTATCAGCACCTCAGTCTTATCCGGATTCACTCTCAGCCAGCTGGAACTCATCCAAAGTCTGATCTCAGCAAGGCAGTTATTTAGCACGGAGAGTGCATCATCTTGTCCGGGCAGAAAGGACAAATACAGCTGAATATCATCTGCATAGCAGTGAAAACTCAGACTGTATCGCCTGTTGATATCTTCCAATGGCAGCATATACACTGCAAACAACGTGGGAGCTAGAATGGAACCCTGCGGTACCCCACAAGGCAGGGAGTGAGCACCAGAGGAATAAATTCTAGTGGCAACTCTCTGAGACCTGTCCGTGAGGTAAGAATGGAATCATTTGAGGACTGTACAAAACAGCCCACAAAAGAACCTCAGGCGCTTCAACAGCACAGCATGGTCTACAGTGTCAAATGCAGTAGAGAGATCGAGAAGTACCAGAATGGTATGTGCCTTTCGATCTCTAGCCATTAGGAGGTCATTCAATACCCAGACAAGGGCAGTCTCCGTGCTATGCTTCTTCCTAAAACCAGATTGGAGAGTATCATAGACCTTGTAAGTTGTAAGATGATCATCCAATTGCAACACAACCGGCTTTTCAATAAACTTACCAACAAATGGCAGGTTAGAGATAGGCCGGTAGTTGGCTAGACAATCCGGATCCAAGGAGGGTTTTTTAAGGAGTGGTCGAACAACTGCCTCCTTGAGGGGCTCAGGAAAGACCCCCCTCTCCAAAGACTTCCAGACAATGTCAGCAAGGATCGGGCAGACAACTTCTACACATCCCACTAAAAGTGGTGTAGGACCCGGATCCAAACTACAACTGGTTGGTCGCAATGTTTGGATGATCTTCACAATGTCAGTGGACTCCAGCTGGCGAAAATCTGACCAGACAGACCGAGTGCATGCCACTTCCTGTTGACCACTGCAATCCCTCATAGGGAAGGTCGGACCGATGCCAGACCTGATGCTGGCAACCTTATCTGCAAAAAACTGAGTGAACTCCTCGCATCTCAGCTGAGAAAAAGCTTCTCTGGGCTGGAGACAGATTGGATTGCACAATCTGTCAACAGTCCAGAAAAGCTGAGCCGGTTGATTCTGTGCAGTAGAAATCTCCCTGGACAGGAATTCTGCCTTCTTACGGGTGATTTCTGATTGATAGCCATCATAATGTGCCACCAACCTAAGCCTGTCAGCATCATGGCTGGACTTTCACCAGGCTCTCTCCAACCTTCAAGTCAACTCGCCTTAACTCCTTCAAGGAACCATCAAATCAAGGGCTCCTTGAATGAAGGATTAGAGGCTGAACAGGTACAGGAGAAATCTTGTCCAGAGCATCTCCCACGGCTTTATTATAGGCTAGTACGAGATCATCTGGACTCATGCATTCACCCAACAAGTCCGATAGATCCAGCACCGTCATTAGATCACTGGGGTTAATGCCCCTTAAAGGGCGGTATTGAACCATCTCCGTAGGGGCAGACCTATTAGGCGGAGCCCTGAAGCTGAACCTTATGGTGTGATGGTCAGACCAGCTCAACTTGCTACCTACAGAAATCTCCAACATAGCCACGATTGGTGCTTTTAAGTGTAAACTGCGTCAACACCTCGTGGCTAGTGCCTTCTGCGGTTGCTTCTTATAATCCCCTCCAGGCATACTGCCCTCAAGCATCCGTCCTCACTGCCTCAGCTACTCTTCCTCTCCTCCCCCCCCATTACTGGGTATAGGATGAATCTGTCTGCTTTTCTTTTTCATCCCCTTTTCTCCTCCCTTGCTGTTTCCCATCTACCACATAGCCAACGCAGTGCCCTCCCCGTTTCTCCCCTCCTCCCTCTCTCTCTCTCCCATACCACCCGCTCACCACCACTCTTCTTTCTCTTTTCCCACTAACCCACTCCTAACAAAGCTTCACTGAGCCACCTATGACTTGTACTGTATAATTAACTCGTAACACAATTCCTTGACAATGCCTTTGGCTGCTCTTATTGTAACCTTATTTGTCTTTTTTTTTGTAAGTTCCATTGTAATGATCACGTTATGTTTTGTACCTTATGAACCTTTGTAAAAGAGCCCTTGGCTCAAAGGTGTCATCCGAAATACAAATAAATAAATAAAAAAAAAATTAAAAAAAATATGCATCCATAAAAGTCCATGATGCTGATCTGTAAACTAAGTGAAAAAATCTTAGCTATCTGATTGGTCAACAGTGTCCTGTGACTGTCAGTTATCACAGCACAACCGAAGACCTCACATCTCATGGTAGTGTTTCATTAAATATGTTGTGTTTTTAGATGGTTCCACTATGGCTGTTTTATTAGAGACATAACACACTTAAGGGTGTACCGTTGTGCTAAATATACGGACGTGACCAGTGGTTGAAAGCACTAACGAACTGTGTTATTCCTCGTATGATGCAGAGACTGGAATCTGCCTATATGCGTTAATTGATTGGTTACTCAAACTGATTCTCAATGCTCATTTCTCCCCCTCCAGCTAACTGATCCTTCCCACCCTCATCTCCCCCATATTTATTTATTTATTTTTTGTTCAGATGTTTCTTTGCCCACATCCCTGGTCTCTGCACCCACCACAGCCCAATCACTGACCTGCCTCGTGGACTTACAGGTTAACCACCAAGTATACAGAGCCGTACTTGGTTGGCCTGCCACATAGGATCATGTGGTGCCTGCAGGGGATTCCAAGCGAGCCGGGACCTTTTCCTCCATTTCCTCCCCAGGGAATCTGTGTGCGCGACACATGCTTAGAGCAGACAAGTGGCAGGATTCAGAGTGCCCCCCTCCCTGAGGGAGAAGATCCATCCTCTGGATGCTCAATCCTCCCTTACCTCCCTATAGTGGTTGGGGTTTATGAGGTAATAACCTTACCAGTAGGTAATAAACACAGGGGCCATTGACTGAGTTTTTTTTTTTTCTAACCAAACAGTCTAGCTGTTACCGAGTAAAGCTTCCAACCACTGTATCTGTTATTATACTGGAAAAAGAAAAACTAGGAAAAAAAGGTTTAGTAAAAGGGCATTGAAACCTCTCTCTAACACTACAGTGCATCTGTGAGAAACTTGGAAGGGTTAGGCAGCTTCTCACAGATGTGCTGTAGCATAAATCTTAGCCAGTTAGCACACAAGGATTTGCATACAGTCCTATTCTGAGTCTACTGTTCATTATCGCAGAATAATGGGACAGTAGCTCTTTGTTCTGATTTGCTGGGGGAAATCTGTTTCAGTATAATTTCTGTTACTTCCTCCCCCACTCTTTGTCAGGCTGTCCGTCTCTTCAAGAGGCCTTGGATCTCGTGCGTGCCATGGTAGCCACCATTGGATCAAAGATATTTGCTGCTGTCCGCTCATATGCTGTCCTGGGCTTAGGTTTAGAATCTGAATCATTAGCCTTGTAAGCCACACTAAGTACTATTAGACCATAGAGCATTATTTTTGTTTCTGATTCCCTCTCTTTATCAGTAATGCCCTCCACCCAATCAGAGGCAGGCATTTGCCCATGCTGTCTACTGTCTCGTACCTGCAAGAATGCCATATCCGGTCCCAAGAACAGATGCCAAAGTGCAGAATCAAGAACTACTTGTAAACTGCTCATAATAGATGTTGCTGTCCTGCAGTACTCCCTGCTTGATTGTGTACAGTTATGAAAGTTGTAGTACAAAGCAACCCCAAGGACCTGCCCACATCATGCTCTGCCCAAGGCTGGGACTCCTGGAGTTCATGGGACCCTTGGAATTAAGGCAGGGATAGAAGCTCTGCATTTTATGCTGCTTGTTCTCCAACCTACCTCTTTATTAATGGATAGAGTATGTCCTGAGCCCATATAGCGATGTTAACTTAAGGTCATGTGGATTCACTGTAGCACTGACTAGCAGGTGCAAGGTCTCTCACCTGAAGCTAAAATTGTGAACTGGCAGCACTCCATCCATCAAGGTCCAGGAAGGGAACCCAATACCTTGTGTGACAGTGGGATGTCGTCCTGATACTGCCATGGTCTGACCCCCTAACACACTTATTTTTAAGTTAGTGTTCATAATCCTGGTTGCCATCTCCCTCCTCCATGTTGCCAACCTAGCGCCACTCCAGACCCCCCTCCCCCCCACAGTATCCACCTTTGGGGCCTGGTTTTGAGCTGCATGGGGGCCTACTTCCCATGAGTACCTGTTCATACAGCAGTGCTGGTGGAGCTGGGTGTGGTGCTTGATTCATTCATGTGTGCACCCAAAGTCAGCCCTCAATGGTCAGGCAGATTTGTCCCTTTTTTTCTTTTTCCCCTGCCTAGCTCATGACATCCATGCGATGATATTGGTGATCATCCACAGCATCAAGGTCAGTCCACTGTCCTCTGATGAGGGTGTTCAAACAGCAAGATGAGCGTCTTTCTCTCCACATCCACCCCAGACAGACAGACATCCCAGGAGTCCGAGTGTGCTGCCTGCATGGTACACACACACCCCAGGAGTCTTGATTGTGCTGCCTCTGTATTGCACTCACACACCCCTGGAGTCTTGATTGTACTGCCTCTGTATTGCACTCACACACCCCTGGAGTCTTGATTGTACTGCCTCTGTATTTCACTCACACACCCCTGGAGACTTGATTGTGCTGCCTCCATATTGCACTCACACGCCCCAGGAGTCTTGATTGTGCTGCCTCCATATTGCACTCACACGCCCCAGAAGTCTTGATTGTACTGCCTCCGTATTGCACTCACACACCCCAGGAGTCTTGATTGTACTGCCTCCGTATTTCACTCACACCCCTGGAGACTGGATTGTACTGCCTCCGTATTGCACTCACACACCCATGGAGTCTTGATTGTACTGCCTCCGTATTGCACTCACACACCCCTGGAGACTTGATTGTGCTGCCTCCATATTGCACTCACACGCCCCAGGAGTCTTGATTGTGCTGCCTCCATATTGCACTCACACGCCCCAGAAGTCTTGATTGTACTGCCTCCGTATTGCACTCACACACCCCAGGAGTCTTGATTGTACTGCCTCCGTATTTCACTCACACCCCCCTGGAGACTGGATTGTACTGCCTCCGTATTGCACTCACACACCCCTGGAGTCTTGATTGTACTGCCTCCGTATTGCACTCACACGCCCCAGGAGTCTTGATTGTACTGCCTCCGTATTGCACTCACACACCCCAGGAGTCTTGATTGTACTGCCTCCGTATTTCACTCACACACCCTAGGTCTTGATTGTACTGCCTCAGTCTGCACTCACACACCCAGGAGTCTTGATTGTACTGCCTCCGTATTGCACTCACACACCCCAGGAGTCTTGATTGTACTGCCTCCGTATTTCACTCACACCCCCCTGGAGACTGGATTGTACTGCCTCCGTATTGCACTCACACACCCCTGGAGTCTTGATTGTGCTGCCTCCATATTTCACTCACACACCCCTGGAGACTTGATTGTACTGCCTCCATAGTGCACTCACACGCCCCAGGAGTCTTGATTGTACTGCCTCCGTATTGCACTCACACACCCCAGGAGTCTTGATTGTGCTGCCTCCGTATTGCACTCACACACCCCTGGAGTCTTGATTGTGCTGCCTCTGTATTGCACTCACATACCCCTGGAGTCTTGATTGTACTGCCTCCGTATTTCACTCACACACCCCTGGAGACTTGATTGTACTGCCCCCATAGTGCACTCACATACCCTAGGAGTCTTGATTGTACTGCCTCCATATTGCACTCACACACCCCAGGAGTCTTGATTGTGCTGCCTCTGTGTTGCACTCACACACCACAGGAGTCTTGATTGTACTGCCTCCGTATTGCACTCACACACCCCAGGAGTCTTGATTGTGCTGCCTCCGTATTGCACTCACACACCCCTGGAGTCTTGATTGTGCTGCCTCTGTATTGCACTCACACACCCCTGGAGTCTTGATTGTACTGCCTCCGTATTTCACTCACACACCCCTGGAGACTTGATTGTACTGCCCCCATAGTGCACTCACATGCCCCAGGAGTCTTGATTGTACTGCCTCCATATTGCACTCACACACCCCAACAGTCTTGATTGTGCTGCCTCCGTGTTGCACTCACACACCCCTGGAGTCTTGATTGTACTGCCTCCGTATTGCACTCACACACCCCTGGAGACTTGATTGTACTGCCTCCATAGTGCACTCACACACCCCTGGAGACTTGATTGTACTGCCTCCATAGTGCACTCACACACCCCTGGAGACTTGCTTGTACTGCCTCCATATGCACTCACACACCCCTGGAGACTTGCTTGTACTGCCTCCATAGTGCACTCACACACCCCTGGAGACTTGATTGTACTGCCTCCATAGTGCACTCACACACCCCCCTGGAGACTTGATTGTACTGCCTCCATAGTGCACTCACACCCCCCCCTGGAGACTTGATTGTACTGCCTCCACAGTGCACTCACACACCCCTGGAGACTTGATTGTACTGCCTCCATATTGCACTCACACACCACTGGAGACTTGATTGTACTGCCTCCATAGTGCACTCACACACCCCTGGAGACTTGATTGTATTGCCTCCATATTGCACTCGCATACCACTGGAGACTTGATTGTACTGCCTCCATAGTGCACTTGCATACCCCTTGAGACTTGATTGAACTGCCTCCATATGCACTCACACACCCCTGGAGACTTGCTTGTACTGCCTCCATAGTGCACTCACACACCCCTGGAGACTTGATTGTACTGCCTCCATAGTGCACTCCACACACCCCCTGGAGACTTGATTTGCTGCCTCCATAGTGCACTCACACCCCCCCCTGGAGACTTGATTGTACTGCCTCCACAGTGCACTCACACACCCCTGGAGACTTGATTGTACTGCCTCCATATTGCACTCACACACCACTGGAGACTTGATTGTACTGCCTCCATAGTGCACTCACACACCCCTGGAGACTTGATTGTATTGCCTCCATATTGCACTCGCATACCACTGGAGACTTGATTGTACTGCTTCCATAGTGCACTTGCATACCCCTTGAGACTTGATTGAACTGCCTCCATAGTGCACTCACACACCCCTGGAGACTTGATAGTACTGCCTCCATGGTGCACTCACACACCCCTGTAGACTTGATTGTACTGCCTCCATGGTGCACTCACACACCCCTGGAGACTTGATTGTACTGCCTCCATAGTGCTCTCACACGCCCCAGGAGTCTTGATTGTACTGCCTCCGTATTGCACTCACACACCCCAGGAGTCTTGATTGTGCTGCCTCTGCATCACACACCCAGGAGTCTTGATTGTGCTGCCTCCGTATTGCACTCACACAACCCTGGAGACTTGATTGTACTGCCTCCATAGTGCACTCACACACCCCTGGAGACTTGATTGTACTGCCTCTATAGTGCACTCACACACCCCTGGAGACTTGATTGCACTGCCTCCATAGTGCACTCACACACCCCTGGAGACTTGATTGCACTGCCTCCATAGTGCACTCACACACCCCTGGAGACTTGATTGTACTGCCTCCATAGTGCACTCACACACCCCTGGAGACTTGATTGTGTTGCCTTCATAGTGCACTCACACACCCCTGGAGACTTGATTGTACTGCCTCCATAGTGCACTCACACACCGCAGGAGTCAGAGTGGCGTTGTCTCTGAGGTACAGTCTCATGACCCTGGAGTCTGAGTGCACTGCTTCCGCAGTACAATTATGCCCACCAGGAGTTTGAGTGCGCTGCCTCCACAGTACAATCATGCCCCCCAGGAGTCTGAGAACGCTGCCTCCACAGTCCACTCAAACATCCTAGGGTCTGAGTGTGCTGCCTGTAGTGCACTTACACACCCCAGGACTCCAAATGCACTGCCTTTGTAGGGCAGTCACTCCAGGAGTCCATATACGCTGCCTCTGCAGTACACTGTCGTGACTCTGGTGTCTAAGTGCACTTCTTCCACAGTGCAGTCGCGCACCCCAAGAGTGTGAGTGCACTGTCTTTGCAGTACAGTCACACACCCCAGGAGTCCGAGTGGTTTTCTCCACACTACAATCACACACTCCAGGAATTAGGAGTGCGCTGCTGCTGCTGCAGTGAATTATACACCCCAGGAGTCCGAGTACACTTCTCTGCAGTACACACACCCCAGGAATCTGAGTGTGCTTCCTCTGCAGTTCAGTCACACACCCCAGAAGTCTAAATGCACCGCTTCCACAGTGCAGTCACCCTAGAAGACCAAGTGCACTGCCTCAGTCGTACACTCACGTGACCCAGGAGTCTGAGTACGCTGCCTCCGCAGTACAGTCGCACTCCCCAGGAGTGATGAGAGTGTGTTGTCTTCGTAGTACAAACACCCCAGGAGTCTGAATGTGCTTCCTCTGCAGTACAGTCACGCACCCCAGGAGTCTGAGTACACTGACTGCAGTACATTCACACACCCCAGGGAGCTGAAAGTGTGTGGCTTCCACAGTACAGTCACACACAACAGGAATCAGAGTGCGCTTCCTCTGCAGTGCACTCACACACCCCAGGAGTCTGAGTGCGCTATCTCCGTAGTGCACTTATATGTCCTAGGTGCTCAAGTGAGTTGCCTCTGCAGTACACTCTCACACCCTAGGGGTCTGAGTGTGCTACCTCTATGGTTCACTCACACACCCAAGGAGTCTTGATTGTGCTGCCTCCGTATTGCACTCACACACTCCAGGGGTGTGAGTGTGCTGCCTCGGCAGTGCACTCACGTACCCCAGGAGTCTAAATGCACCGCCTCCACAGTAAAGTCACCCCAGGAGTCCGAGGGTGCAGCCACTGCAGTGCGCTCACATACTTCACGGTCCGAGTGTGCTGCCTCCGCAGCTCATACAACCCGAGAAAGCACAGCACTCTTCTGCTTGATGTCCCAAGGCACTTTTCAAAATATGGTAAGATGGCCTTTAGCTGGGTTGCCCACACAGCTTGGAATGCCCTGCAGGAATCACTTAAACTATGTTTGCTAGTCAGTCCCTTTTATTTTAAGGTTCTCCTTGATCAGTTTTGTGTTCACAAATGTGTATGCTATTAAAATACTACGTAAACTACGTTTTGCTGTTTGAGAAACACTGCATTTTGTTGTAATTTTCTTGCAAAACCTGTATCTAGTTGCTTCTGTTGCTAGTCTTTGTATTAGCTTACACCTGCTGACCTGTGATATGAACTAATTTTAACCTCTGTATTATGTGTACTGTGTGATATAGTAAGTACTGTCATTTCAGCTTTTGTGTTGTTACCTGTCCTAACCAGGACCTCCTTGTAAATGAGCAGTGCTCAGTGGAGTTTTTTTCCTGATAAAATACATACGAAAGTACTTGAGATTCTTCGGTCTCAACGGCATGGATGCCTGGCTCCAGGTGCTGACCTCCGCTTCCCATATAGTAGCACTGACAAGCTGGCTGTAGGCTTTCACTCCACTTTTTCTCTCTTGGTGTGTTTGAATCAACCCTTTACTAAAGTTTTAAGTAATGTTTGCATACCCATGAGCATGCTATAGTGATTAGTCGCACAGTTTTGTTCTATGGTTCCTAAATCGTGATGCCTGCTGCAGTTCTGTAGCCCCCCTCACCCCCAATGCAGAAAAGACAGCAACTTAATTGCTTTTGTTTTCCTTACCTGGATAACAAAGGGTTCAGTTCAATGTATTATTATAATTGCAATCTTAAGAACGGACTCGGAATTGAAGTGAATCGTGTCACCCTCATAACACAGTCTGTGCGGTGCTTGCTACTTACTGCTGTGTCATCTGTCCCTTCACTGCTGTTTCTCATTTTTATTTAGGTGATGATGATGCCGAGGCCTTGAAAGCAAAGAATATCAAACAGACAGAGCTGGTTGCTGAGCTCCGGGAGGCTATTTTACAAGTTGCCAGACACTTCCAGTGCTCCGACCCCAAGAACTGCAGCATCGTGAGTGAGCCGTATGGAGTGACCTAGATGCACATTAAAAATGGAACGCATGCCAGTCTGTCAGTGCAGTGGTAGTGCTGCCGCTTGCGACATCGGAGACCTAAGTTTGGGAATGAACTCTGGTCATTGGGGGTCATGTGGTGGGGGAGTGGGAAGTATGATTGGGTGTCCCAGAGGACACTCGCCTCCTCTGGGGAGGGAGGGCTTCGTGCTCTGCTGTGAGACTGCCAGCTGGGTGACCACAGATGATGGTGCAGTTGGAGGCAGACTTGGAGGGGGGGACGTTGCAACTGTCAGCTTGGGGCTGCATGTACAGCATGCCTGGACTACTTGCACGTGATGTCCGGGGAAAGGGGAGTACTCACTTGGGATAAAGACTGCAACTCCAGCACCTAAATGACAGTGATGGCCCTGATATGTCCAGGGTCCCCCACCTCGCCAGTGTGTGCCCCCTACCTGACAAGACCTGAATGTCAAGGGATGTCCCCCACCCTGACCCCAGCTGGGGGTAAATCCAAGGTTCCATGAAAGTAAGTGGCCACAGCTGGGAGGAGGGGATCAGGAGGTGCCTGGTGGTCCTGAGGATAGGCAGAAGAAGCTGGAGAGTATGGGGCGGGGAGCATACATATTAAGTGAAAAAACAAACGCATGCAGCCAGAATCCACATTGTAACCAACAAGTCTAAAGGAATGCACTACAGATAAAAAAGTAACGTTAACTGCAGACGTGATTATAATGTAATAATTTCTGAAAGCCTGATGTTTGAATTACGGATTCAGACTTTAATTTTCTGCCTTCACTGTGCATGTGTTTCTTCTGCCTCTTTAGTGTTCTGTACAGCATGGCTTCACTATCATTGTCCATGTACAGTGCCAATCTTGTGTTTGGGGTCCTCTGGCAGAATTGGTCCTTGGTCACCTCTTTCTGTTTGATTGACTGACCTCATGGCATTATGATATAATTTTGGAAATTTCTGCTCGGAGCACTGATGATGCCCCTCGTGTGTCGTATCAGCAGGGCATGGTGGGTGAACACAATTTAACAACCCTCTTAATGTTCAAAAGAATGGTGACTTTCACTGGCTCTAACCTCCGCCTCCTTTAAGTAGGGGCCACATGGATGGAGGGAGTCTGAGGCTGGCTCTACTAAAGCACGGAATGGTGAAATGAGAGCCAATGTATCCCATCGTGTAGGGTATTCCAAGTATGGTGCAGTAATCCACCAGTGTCAGTGTCAGTGGCTCAGTAGGTAGCACACTCGCCTCTGAGGCCGGGAGATCAAAGGGCTGTGGGTTCAGTTCCTACATCTGGCACTTGGGTTAATATCTCAGTACTGACACTGTAGTGCAGCATGAGAGGGGTGCTGCACTTCTGAGGTGCCGTCTTTCGGATGAGACATTAAACCGAGGTCCCATCTGCCTGGATTGGTGGTAGTTCAGGTGGATGTTAAAGATCCCATGGCACTTATCGAAAAGAGTAGGGGAATTTCCCCCGGTGTCCTGGCCAAGTTTCCCTCATTCACTAAAAAATACCACCAACAGCTTAATCTGGTTCAGGGTAAGTTGGCATTCATCTGTATCCCCTTCCCCCGGGTCGTGCCTGAAAATAGGCAGGATTTGTCTAGTGCACTTACCCGGTCAACAAAAACTAAACAAACAAACAAACAAACAAAAAATCCAAAGGCATTCATTGTAGTTATCACACAAAGCAATCAAAATAGACATTTATACGGTCATAATAAAGACATCATTAAAATAGAAACAATTATAGTTCCAGCAAACATTTTTAATATTTCAACATAATATAAGAATCAACAATAACATCTAAAAGTATACATTATCAAAATATGGACTGTGCATGAACTTCCTAAAGTGAAATATTAGTGTAGGATTCCCTTGTTTTTGACACAGTCAACAGAAAATGTGCACATTTGTTGGTTAATATAGGGTCGGTCTAACGTAATGAAATTGACAGTTGCCATAAGGGGTGATCAGTGGAGTTAGCAAAATGTTTGCCAGCCATTTATTTCGTAATAGTTCAGTATCTTGAGCAAAACAGTATCATGTGCATTCTGTCCTCTGGGAATCCAGGTAGAACTACATTATGTTTGCGGAGGTTGGGGAGTGCGAGATGCAGGCAGCACAAGTAGCAGTAAAAACACAGCACTTTTTCATTATTTATTCATTTACCTTCCGCAGCAATCTGTTGTTTAGCGCCCCTCCGTGGCATATGTTTGTTGCTGATCCTCCACAGTGGGGCTCCTCAGGGAGACTTGGAATCTATTTGTATGGGGCTGGAGTCACTGTTTGTGGCTGGGAAGAGTAATTTTCCTTTAAACCTCCCCACCATCTTGTGCTGTAGTTCCTATGTCACTCCACGTTGTCAATGGGAAGCCTTTGCATATGGGTAATGAACACCCCCTACTGGAGTAGTGGCACAGCCCAAAGCTGTCAGTCAGGATAGAACCCTAGGTACATGAACATTCCAAAAGCAGTGATTTTCCAGTCTTTGCTACCTTACTAGATGTGCAGGACAGCATAGGAGAGCTCTCTCAGAACTTCTTTGATCTACAGCACAATTTGTTACTTTTTAGGTCTGATTTGTGCAACTGTAGAGCAGGTTGGGGCTACCTGTTTTCAGGGAGCACCCTCAAACTTAATATTTGTGCTTGTTAAGCTGTGGTTTTCAAATTGACTAACCTAATTTTTCTCATGTTTTCACTGCCTCTGTGCACGAATTGGGGTCCATGTGCCACTGCAGTTTTTGGGTGTTTGACAAGCCTCCTACCCCCTTCGCCTGGTGCCTCAGGTAAGTGACTTATTTTTTGGGGGGGGCAGCTAGTCAGGAGATATTTGAGGCTTTTTTACGTTCCCTCTAGTGCCTTTCAGTGGTAGACTCTCCCCTCTCCTCACTTGTCTAGCGTTTTGTTAGGCAGTTGCAGTGATATTCCATTTGTCACTTCAGCAGTGTGGAGTTGGATGGAACGACTCCTTGTTCTCTGTTCCTGACTGTTGGTTGGTAGCCTTGGGCAATCGGTGCCTTTTTCAGGCTCCCTTTTGTTCTCCCCTCCCTCAGTGTCAATTTTAGGGCAGCTTGTGTGATACTTATCAGTGTCCCTTTGCAGGATCCTGTTTTTGTTCACTCTGTCAGTGTCACTCATAGACTGGCCGCTTGTGTGCTACTAGCGCTTTTAAGTGCTTCGAGGGCAAGCCACGCTTATCAGTGAAGTTTTTGTTGGCTTGGCTGAGCCATGAGCAATGCAGTGTATCCGCCATTATTTTTCCATCCATCCCCAGGACTTGCACCCCTTCTGTAGGCGCTTGAGCGCGTGACTGTTTTTGTACCTTTTTATCGGTCTGAGCACGTTCACGCTTGACGCAGTGACGTCAAGTGCATCAGCATGGCATCATCAAGCACCACATGCCCATGCACACTCTCTCAGGCTTGCTTAGCACGTTCACTGAGGCGAAGTGCTGATCAAGAGTGGAGTTGCTGTGAGTTTTGCTGGCTTTTCACTCAAGTAAGCAGTCTCAACTGGCCCAGTGGTGCTGAGGGTTGAGACTCTGGATGCCACACCTCGCACCATGCCGGCAACCAGGGTTTGGGAATGGACTCAGTCATTGGGGGTCGGCAGGGGCAGGAGAGGATCAAGTGTCTGGAGGACAGCTGTCCTCTCCTGGGGAAGGGTGGGTTGCGACCCCCACTGCACTTGCGGCTCCCAGTGGAGGCTGGGAGCAGCGCAGCAAGCGGGAGTCTCACTGAGGGGATTGGGGTGGCGGCAGACATCCTGCAGGTGGGTGCGGGAGCACGTGCCCTCCACACACTGAACATCATTGTACATCGCGCCTCCAGGAAACAAGAAAGATGGACCTTGGCACCCGGGCAGGTGAAGGTGGGTCCAGTGGTCAGCCACCACCTCCTGAGCCGGATCCATCTCCAGCTGGTCGCCTTCTGTCTTCTCCGCTCCCTGGCTACCCTTCTAGATTCTAGATAGAGCACCGGAGGAGTTTGAGCGGTCCCATCCCGGGGGGGCTCAGAACCAGGGGTGGGGTGGTTGGTGGCAGTGGTAGGAGGCATTCACGCGGAGCGGTGACCAAACAGGGGAGGGTCTCAGGCCGGGCAGATGGCCGCACCGGGAGACCCCACTGAAGAGATGTCTGTGAGGCCAGTGATGGTGCACAAATAGAGTTCGAAACAAAAAAGTAAGTAGTCTCAGGTAGCGGTCTTTGAGGGGGTGTTCGCACTGCAAAGGTACAGCTTGTTAGTACTATTTTTTTTTAAACTGCTCTTCATTTCGCTTGTTTCATCCAGCGGGGGGGTTCAGGAGGCAGAAAAGGAAGTTCTTTCTCACTTGGTGGTAACTTAAGACGTAGGAGCCCTACAGTCCAATTTTTTTTTTTTCATTTTTATTCATTTTGGGAGTTGCTGTCAGGCAGTGACACCATGGCTTACAGCAGACCTAGTGTGTTCAGTTGATGAAAGACCTGCAGGAGGATGATGAGACTCTCCTTTAGGGTCTTATTGCCCTAAAATACACCCAACCCCAAGGCAGGCCCCTCAGGTCAGAGAGGGCTCATACAGGCATGTCCAGGTGTGCCACAGCAGAATGATATTGCTCACCCACATCTACAGGCAGCCTCCTGCCTTGACATGTGGATGGTCAGGATGAGGATACAGGGGGCCAAGGGGGAAAATCCTGACCCAACCATGCTGTTTGAGGGAAGACCCCTCTGAGGAGGAGGCAGAGGGGAGTGAAAGTGGGCGGAGCCTAAGAAAAAGATTCTGATCCTTCCCCTGTTTGACTAGAGTCCTAGTCCTGTCTTATAACGGATGTTTGTTGGACATTACAGCCAAAGAAGGTGCAAGTCATGGAGTCCCTGGATGTGAATCCAATCCTGTCTGCTCCCTCCTGTGCTCTGAAGTGTTTTCCAAGTATTGTGCACTGCGATCAGATTATTGAGCAGGAATGGGCTGGCACAGATAAGTGCCAGCTCTCCCTAGGCCGAAGATGAGATAACATCCTTGTTTGGAGGACAGCTGCCATACATGGGAGGTTCCCTCTGTGGCATATGAGGCCATGCATACTTCTGTTAAACACACAACAATATCTATTGAAGGTTCATTGGCCCTGTCTGTTACCCACGCTAAGCAGGTGGACACTTGGTGCAGAAGAGGTTTTGGCCTCGAATGGAGTAAATCTTCACATCTCATATATATCTTTTATTGTTTCCAGCGCCTTGAACTCATGGGTCATGGCCCTGAATAGTGTCATTCCCCTGGGCTCAGCAGGGGTTGACATTTTGCAGCTGGTTCCCATGGCATCTACCTTTCTTGGGGATGCCACAGTGGACAGTTTATGGATGTCAGTACACGGCACGTATATTGTGGTAGCGATGTGGGGTATCTGGCCAGGCATTAGGTTGCAGACTAGGCATCGTAGGTGAGGTTGTTGAACCTGTCCTTTGAAGGTGGACTGTTATTCAGATCTGGTCTTGATGACATCTTGAAGAACATCTAGGATAAGAAGAGACAACGTCTGGTGTCAAAAACAGCAACAGAACACAAACTCATTTTCAGAGGTCAAGTCTGGATTTAAAGGCTCAACATCAGAGGTCTAATCTGGATTTAAGGGCAACAGTAACAGAGGATCCTTTGCCTGCAGGCATAATGGAAGTGCAGGACAAAGGGGGAGGTAGCTCCCAGTGAAGGTACGTGGGCCCATCTCTGTCCCCTTTTTCTTGATGGAAGACTGCAGGACTTTAACTGAAGATTCCTGAATAATATTAGTCGCGTGGGTACTGGAAATCCTGTTCTAGGGACATGGATATGTTGTTCATCCACACTGTCTGGCAGGTTCCTTGCCGCTTTAAATCTTGCCGGAAGGTCTTCAAGCTGGCTCCTCCCATCCACCCAGGTGGTAAAACTCTTGGCTCCGCCCCATGACGCCAGATCTTCCTTACTGCTTGCAAGCTCAGGTTCCCTCCTTAACGCTCTGCGTATAGACTGGATCCTAACTCTTCGGTTCGCCTGAAAATAGTTTTAAAATTCTCAAGACTTCAGTTAAATTCTTCCCTTGCGGCTGCGATGGACAAATCGGCTCCCGGCTGCTGTGCCCATGCGGCAGAAGATGTCCAGACGGATCCGCACCCACGCAGCGCTCACTGCCTCTGCCTTGATCATGACCCGCAGGCCTGCGAGTTGTGTAGATCTTTCTCGGTCAACGTCCTTGAAGACCGCGCAGCCCGATTACAACTTGGGCGCCCCGAGAAGTGTTATCCGCCGGTGAAGTCTAAGGAGGCCCATTGGGTAGTGTCCGGCGGCTGCTCGGCTGCGCAACTCGAGCAGATGATCACCCTCGAGGATGAGGCGGCCCAGGCCGCATCCTCATCTTCCTCGGTCACGGCATTTATCCTGCTCTCTCTAGGATCCTCCTACACAGCTTCTTTTAAGGAGCTTTGCCAATCCCTTTCCACGAAGGGAGAGGGGCCATCAGGACACTCTTCTCGGTCAAGAAAGAAGGACTCG
Source organism: Neoceratodus forsteri (assembly GCA_016271365.2). Classification (NCBI taxonomy): domain Eukaryota; kingdom Metazoa; phylum Chordata; order Ceratodontiformes; family Ceratodontidae; genus Neoceratodus; species Neoceratodus forsteri. Next base: position 238,180,190 of record CM057450.1, read on the forward strand.
AAGGATAAGTCCCAGCGTCGACGTTCGTGGGAGCGGGAGAGGTCCCTTTCCCTGGACAGTCGACACTCTACTTCGATCGAGGTTGCGGCTAAGGCTGCTGGCTTCACGGTGTCCCCGTCAGGTCAGCCGGCCTAGACACCTGTCGACGCGGTCGAGATTTTTCTCGACCCGTCGGACGGGCTGTTGACTGGTGAAGCCGACAACCCTTCATCACCGGTTCCCCCAGTGGAAACCGAGGACTTGCCTGCGCCTCCTGTGCCGGAGTCGGTCAAGGTTCCCAAGCCGAGGGTAGCGGATATCCCTCGCTCCCTCCCAGACCCACCTCGGAAACACAGAGGATCTCGGTCTCGGACCGTCTCGGTCCAGCCGATCCCACCGACTATCGGCGGTCTCGGCACTGAGGTAAGCGGCGGCGCCACTCGTCTTCCTCCTCGGTAGAGGTATCCCGTAATAACAGCGACTCAATAAAAGCGACTAATAAACAGCGACTTCAAATGGGCGAAAACCAAATGAGCGACCACTACATTTAAACGAGACTGCAGAAATTGCGACTTCATTTTCAGTAAAAGCAACTCATAAACAGCGACTTCATTTTCAGAAATAGCGATAGTTTTTTTCTGTTTACCTTTCCTCTGGCCAACATTGCTGTTTCAAGTATTAAATAGTATCTTAAGAGATCTAAAGCCAGTGAACAAGTTGTTTATTATATTGGTGAGAAGTTTTACCACTCAGTTTGTGAACGCTAAACAAAATTATATGCTTAAATCCTGTTAACCCACATTGTTAACCCACAGGACAGAACCTCTGTCACTACACTGTGGGGATGCTCTGCAACTTAACTGAGCCCAGACTTTCTATTATAAATTCTGTCTTTATGCACTGTGCTAATCAGCCCTCCAGTTGGACCTTGAGAAAACATTTCAAAAATTGAGATTGAAAACGTTTTTTTCTCAAAAACAAAGATTGGGGTTCCCATCAATTCCAGATTCGGGAATGGCCCCTGCTATTGGACATCCTCAGTTATGTGTTTCTTTTAACATGGAATAAAGAAGTACTGCAAATGCACCGATACTGCCGATACCAACATATTCTGAAGCTGCAGGTATGAATTTGGGTGTCAATACTGGATACTATTAACTATGATTTTCTGCCTGCTTCCTGGGATCCTTACTGGGCACTCAATCAGATTAAATTTAATACGCCATTTTTCCAGTCGCGATTTTGTAATGTCGCCTAAACTGTGGTCGCCGTTCTGTAGTCGCCCACATTAACGTCGCGATTTTAACATAGAACCTCGGTAGAGGAGAGGCTTCGGTGCAAATTGCGTCGACGCTATGAGGACTTAATGTGGCAGCAGCTCCTTTTGTCTGGGAACAAGCCGACGCCGTTGCCTTCCCTGGCCATTAAGTGGCTGTCACCCAAAAGGCCGAAACAACCACTCGCGGTAGTCGAGGTGCCCAAGCCTGGGCCGGTTGTTCGGCCGAAACCAGCTGCCCCACCGGTTGTGGTGGAACCTCTGCCTCCACATCCGAAATCGGGGGCGCCGACCAAGGACTCTCGGTCGGGTCAGGGTCTGCCCAACCGGTTGTCGGTCACCCTCACTCCCGACTGTCCTCAGCAGGTGGAGGGTGACTCAGGCCCCAGGCAGCTCTTCGCAGACTTCTCGGAGTCTGACGACGACTCCTCCCTGTTTTACAGGCCCCTTAACCTGGAGTCCTCCGTGGGACAGTCGATGGACGAGAGCCCATCGTCGTTCATGGGTCTGCTTCGGCTCATCTCGGAGTCCACCGGGATGCAACTTGAGCCCATTTCCAAGCAGGCCAAGTATCCCCTCACGGAGATACTGGACCGAGGGGATTCTCCCATGGAGGCCTTTCCAGTGGCTGAAGCCATTGTTGGCCCAGCCTTGGAGCTTTGGCAGCGGCCGGCTTTCTGTCCTGCGCCTTCGGCCAGGATGGCCAGGAAGTATGCGGTCCCTACCGGCTCTTTGTCCAGTTTTTCGGAGCACCCCTCTGCGGTAGGGTTGGTCACCGATAGCGCTTTCCGGCACTCTGGGAGCGCTAGGGATGTGGATAAGCCCCCCGACAAGGAGTCCAAAAAGCTGGACTGTGCTGGGTGCAAGGTGTACGCTGCGACCTCCCTCGGCCTCCATCAGGCCAGCTCGGCCGTGCTGATGGCACACTTTTCCCACGCCCTCATGGGCTCCCTGGATGAGGTGATCCCTCATCTCCCGGCCGACCTGCAGACTACGGTCAAGCAGGTGCGGGATCAGGGAAGGGCAGTGGCGAAACAGCAGCTCCAAACAACTCTAGACATTGGAGACTCCTGTGCCCGATCAGTAGTGGCCGCAGTGGCCATGCGCAGCAGAGCCTGGCTGAGGATATCCACCTTCATGCCATACCCAGCACAAATTGACAGACGTCCTCTTCTTGGGGACTGACCTGTTCAGCCCTGGAGTGGAAGGCCACCTCCAGAGGATCAAAAAGTCCAATGCTACCCTGGACTCGGTCGCCTCCGCCCAGAAGGACAAGGGCTGTCGTCAGCAACATAAGTCCTTTCACCCTTCTGCTCCTGCGGCACGTCCGGCCCAGCAACACCAGCATCAGGGCCAGCAGGCTCGCGCTTGGCACCCCAAAGCCAAGCCTGCGGCTTCCTCTAACAGGAAGCAGGAAGGAAAAGGCCCAGGAGGTCCCTCGGCCGGTTCTTCCTCCAAGCCTGCCCAGTGATGGGTTGGGGGTGTCGCCCCCAGCCTGATCGCTCCCCCCTGGGCCCCCCCCCCGTGGGGGGACGGCTCCGCCACTTTCCACCTGGTCCACTATCACCACGGACCGCTGGGTGTTGGAGGTGTTGGGAAAGGTCCTGCCTCTGGAGTTCGAGCAGGCCTGCCCTTCCGAGCCATCGCCCTGCGGGGACTACGGGGTTCGCAGCCTCCCTGTCAGCTCGTTGAGCCGACATTGCCCTGCTCCTTGAAAAGGAGGTGATCAGGAAGGTGGCGGATCCTCCACCAGACCCGGGGTTTGTGTCCAGGTACTTCCTGGTCCCAAAACAGACGGGGGGCTGGCGCCCTATTCTAGACCTGCACGACCCGAACAGGTTCCTAAGGTCTCGAACCTTCAGGATGGTCACTCTGGCTCAGATCATTCCATCCTTGGAGCAGGCATATGGTTCTGTTCTCTGGACCTCCAGGACGCGTTCTTTCACGTCCCAATCCATCCGTCCCACCAGAGATTCCTCCACTTCAGGGCAGAGGGGTCCCTCTACGAGTTCTGGGCCATGCCCTTCGGCCTTTCTCTAGCTCCCAGGGTCTTCACCAAATGCATGGCAGTGGTGATAGCATTCCTGCGGCGCAGAAGGGTCCGGGTGTACCCCTACCTGGACACCTGGCTGATTGCGGCCTCCTCCAGAATGGAGGTGGAGTGGTCCAGGGATCTGGCCCTCCAGGTTTGCTCTCAAGTTGGCCTCCTTATCAACGAGGCCAAGTCAGAACTCATGCCAAAGCAGGTGATACAATTCATCGGTGCAGAGCTCGACTCTCTGTGAGCCAGAGCACGGCTCCCGGCGGACAGGGCTGAGGTTCTTTCCTCCTTTGCCCAATCATTTCAGATTGGGCAATTGCGCCCTGCTCGGGACTTCCTGCGCCTCCTGGGCCTCATGGCGGCCTGCACCAGTGTGGTCCATTGGGCCCGTTGGTACATGCATTCCCTACAGTGGGGACTGGCCAGCCAGTGGTCACAGCACTCCGATCCTTTGGATCAGCTAGTGACAGTGACCCAGGAGATGTGGAACGCTCTCCAGTGGTGGGCCGTTCCAGCTCATCTGCAGGAGGGCATCCCCTTTGTCCGCCCTGAGCCGACGGTCTCTTTATCGACCGATGCCTCTCTGATGGGTTGGGGTGCCCATCTGGGGGAGCACAGAGCGCACGGCCTCTGCTCCCCTCAGGAGTCCTGATGCCACATCAACCTGCTGGAGCTTCGCGCGGTTTGTCTAGCCCTCACCGCCGTCGCTCCGTTTGTACGGGATCAAGTGGTCCAGGTCCAGACGGACAATACCACGACCATGTACTACCTAAACCGCCAGGGCAGGATGTGCTCCATGGCTCTGTGCAGGGAAGCTCTTTGCATTTGGTCCCTCGTGTGCAGCCTGGAGGCGGATCTCCTTGCCATCCATGTGGCAGGAGCCTCCAACATTCTGGCCGATACCCTAAGCCGGATATAGGCTGCGTCCCACGAGTGATCTCTCCTGCCGGAGGTAGTACAAGATCTGTTCTCCCACCGGGGCATGCCTCAGGTGGACCTATTTGCCTCCAGGGAGAATGCGAAGCTGAGACTGTTTCATGCCCACCCCCCTCAGCAGGGCTCGCTGCAGGGGGATGCCTTCTCGAGGCCATGGACCCCAGGCCTCTTCTACGCCTTTCCCCCATTTCCCTTGATCCATAAGGTGCTCCTCAAGGCGAGGAGGGACAAGGCGCAGGTGATTCTGGTAGCTCCAGATTGGCCCCATCAGTTCTGGTATCCAGATCTCCTCAGTCTCAGCTCCAGGCTCCCGAGGCAGCTTCCAGCCCGCCCGGACCTGATCTCAGTCACTCAGGGGAAGGTATTCCATCTGGACCTTCAATCCCTGCACCTGACGGCCTGGTTCCTGAGCGGATAGAGTTCCAGGCCTTGGGTCTTTCCGACGAGGTCCTCAGCGTTGTTGAGGCGTCCCGAGAGTCAACCAGAAAATGCTACGCCTTTAAATGGAAGAGATTCTCCATTTGGTGTCAGGCCAAGGGCCTGGACCCTTCCTCCTGTTCCTTGGCAAGCATTCTGGACTACCTGTGGTCCCTTTCTCAGCAAGGGCTTCGGTCAAAACCCTTAAGGTGCACCTGGCAGCCATCTCTGCTTACCGGGCATGGGCCGGGAAGCAGTCGGTGGCGCAGGAGAAGGAGGTCGGGCGCTTTTTCAAAGGCCTTGATCACATATCCCCTCCGGTGTGAGAACCTCCACCTCCGTGGGATCTACTGCTGGTATTGGCTAAGCTCATGGGCAAGCCATTCGAACCGATGCACAGGTATGACATCTCTCACCTGTCGTGGAAGACCGCCTTCTTGGTGGCTATCACATCAGCCAGAAGGATGGGAGAGCTCCAGGCGCTTTCCATCGAGTCTCCGTATCTGGTCTTCCACAGGGACAAGGTTGTCCTGCGCCCCCACCCGAAATTCCTTCTGAATGTGATGTCGGAGTTTCACCTTAACCAGGTGTTGACTCTGCCGGTGTTCTACCCCAATCACACCTTGGAGGCCGAATATAGGCTCCATACTTTGGACCCTAGAAGAGCGCTCGCTTATTACAAGGAGCGGACGGCTGAAGTTCGGGGAGAGGTTCGCCAGCTGTTTGTCACCTACGCTGAAGCCGCACCTGGCAGACCTGCAGCCAAGCGGACGATAGGCAGGTGGGTCACCTCCTGCATAGATCTCTGCTATAGGTTGGCGGGCATGGAGCCTCCCGGAGGGATAAGTGCTTATTCTACCCGCCATACCGCTGCATCAGTGGCTGCTTCCAGGGACGTCCCTATCCAGGAAATCTGCAGGGCTGCTACCTGGAAGTCAGCACACACCTTCATTACCCACTACCACGTCGACCTTGAGTCATGCTGGTTTTGGGGCCTCGGTTCTCCCGTCATTATTCCCTAAGTAGGGGGTGTGCGCCTTGCCTCCCTCCTCCTGGAGAACTGCTAGGAGTCTGCCAGACAGTGTGGATGAACAACATATCCATGTCCCTAGAAATACAGGTTACTCACCTGTAACAGGAGTTCTAGGAATGGTATATGTTGTTCATCCACACGGCCTCCCCGGCTTCGACACACAACCTGGCTTCCAGTGGGCTAGATGTGGCGTCATGGGGCGGAGCCGAGAGTTTTACCAACTGGGTGGGAGGAGCCAGCTTGAAGACCTTCTGGCAAGATTTAAAGCGGCAAGGAACCTGCCAGACAGTGTGGATGAACAACATATACCATTCCTAGAACTCCTGTTACAGGTGTGTAGCCTGTATTTCTAGGATACACAATAGAGTTTTCAGCAGTACCCATGAGAGGTTGCTTCCTGCATTCTCCTGTGCCCCGAAACCCATTGAATAGACAGGGTAATGGCTTGGACCTTGGATCACCTGATATAAAGTGGGGCAGTTGTCGTGGTGCCTCCCCAGCGAGCAGGGTCAGGGATTCCATTCTGTTTAATTTGCGGTCTTCAAGAAGTTTGGGGGGGGGGGGTCCATCTAATTTTGGACCTGAAGCCCCTAAACAAATTTGTCCGCCACACTACCTTCCAGGTGGAGTCCTTATGGTCAGTCTTCTGGGCCATTCAATCAGGGTACTGTTTGACGTCGTTAGATCTGAAGGATGTCTATCTCTACATCCCCATTCACTGGTTGCACCAGAAGTTTCTGAGGTTTGTGATTCCACGGTGGCATTTCCAGTACCGGGCACTTCCATTTGGGCTGGCGACAGTGCCAAGGGTATTTTCATAGGTCCTGATTGTACCAGTGGCGCAGCTGAGACAAAAGGGACATCCCGTATGTCCCTACCTGGATGCCTTGCTCATCCTAGTGTCATCCGCTCAGATGGTAAATACGTCTCTGTCAAGGAAATTGGAGGTGCTGTAGGCACATGGTTGGGTTGTCAGTCAAGAGAAGAGTTTCCTAAATCCGTGTCAGATGTTGGAACACTTGGGTGCAGCGTTCAAAGCAGATGAGGGGAATAGCTTCCTCTCTTTATCAGGAAGGGGACTTCGAAGTGAAGTTCAGTAGCTGAGAAGCCAGTCGTCAGTTTCTGCTCACAGGCTTCTGTGGATCCTGGGGCTGATGACTGCAGTGATAGAGTAGTTCCATGGGCCCACTTATATGTGTGTGACCCCCTCCCCACACACGCACACACACAAAACAGGATGCTTGAGGATGGTAATTCAGTCTCAGAAAACTACCAAGCCCTGATTGTGCTGCCCCGGTCAGTTCAGCAGTTGTTATCCTAGTGGGAAAGTCTCAAGCACCTCAGCGAGGAGTCTCTGTTGGAAGTCCCACCAGAGCTGATCTTGACGACTGATTCTAGTCTATCGGTCTGGGGCATGGTAGTGGACCGAGTCCCAGTTCAGGGTTTTTGGACCCCTCTGGAGCAGCGGCTACAGATAAACACGTTGGAGATGAAGGCAGTGTTGCTTTCCCTTCTTCATTTTTGCAATCAAATACAGTCCAAGATGAAGGTCAAGTCGGACAACACTGCCATAGTGACATACATGGACAACCAAGGAGGCACAAGAAACAAGGGGATACTGCTAGAATCAGCTGAGGTGCCTCTGTGGCAGAGGAAACCCTTCTGTCTCTCTTGGCTATTCATCTGGGAGGAGAACTGAACATCCAGGCTGATTTGCTGGATTGAGAGACGGTCCATTCAGGGGAATGAATGTTGCACCCGGAGGTGTTCAAGCTCCTGTGCAGAAGGTTTGGTTGACCTCAAATCAACCTCTTCACATCAAAGGAAAATGCTCAGGGACCAAGGTTCTTCAGCAGGTACTGTGTCCTCAGGCAGAGGCAGTGGATGCTCTGTCCCAGATGTGAGAATTTTCAGAGCATATGTGCTCCCTCTGCTACCATTTCTTCTCACGGTAATTCACCAGATAAGGCACTCAAGAGGAAGCTTCCTTCTGTTAGCCCCAGAATGGTCAAGAAAGTTGTGGTTGTCAGACCTTGTGAATCTAGTTCAGCAGGTACCATTCTGACTCCCACTGTAGCAGGACCTTCTCTTTCAAGGACCCATTCTGCATCCAATCCCAGAGGTAAAGCAGCTAGGGGCCTGGCTTCTAAGAGGAGGAGGAGACTGTTAGGATAGGGCTTCTCCAGGAAAGGGGTGACATACCCTAATGGCCGCAAGGAAGGTGTCTGTAGCTTATGATTGTGCAGGGTTTTAAATAATTGATTAGCAGTTTTTTTGGGGGACAATACTAACTGTACAGAAAGTATTTATATAGGATTTCTAGAAGTGTTGTTTGTTAAACACAGTGAGGCAAGTGCTATGCATTTTCACAATGTTTTAGCACTTTTATGAGCAAAACGCTAATCAATTTTTAGAGTTAAATAAAACTCTGTTGTGTGTGTGGAATACCTTCTAGACTTGGTCCAGAGAGAGAGAGAGGTTTCATACCTTCTAAAGTTATGGTTCTGCAGATGTTGGATTTTGTGTAGGCGGGGGGTAGACAAAGGGCTTGCGCTGAGCACCCTAAGAGACCAGATGTCTGCTCTAGGCGCATCTATGGGAACCTCCATGGGCCCGTTCCTTGGAACCACTGTGGAGGTTATCCATGTTCTAAGAGCGGTCAACAGAAGCAGACCGTTGTTTCGATCTGTGGTACCTCCCTGGGACCTGACAATGGTGTGGAATGCTCTTTGTAAGACACCCTTCAAGCCTCTTTCACCAATGCTGTTGGACTCCTGTCTTACACGGTGCGTCTCCTAATTACGGTCTGTTCAGCCAGAAGGAATGGTGAGCTTTAGGTGCTGTCCTGCAAAGAGCTTTACATTATCATTCTTAAGGAAAGGGTGATATTGAGGATGGTTACAGCCTTTGTTGCTGTGATACCTATAGCCTTTCATGTAAATCAGAAAACCTGTTTACCAGCCTTCTGTCCTAAACCTGCAAATCAAAAAGGGCATGAGCTGCACAAGCTGGATTTGTGCAGGGCAGTCAGAACATACCTTAAGAGGACAACAGAGTTCAGGAAGTCTGGAAGTCTATTTGCTCTTTTTGGAGCAGCAGAAAAGGGTCAGAAAGCTTCCATGGCACTTTGGCTAGGTGGGTGAGGACCTGCATTGCCAAGGCCTGTGCAGCAGAGAAGAAGAAAGCTCTGTCCGTCATCAAAGCTCACTCCACCAGGGCTCTGGCTGCTTCCTTGGTGGAGAGAGGGGAGGCATCTTTTAGAATTGTGCAAAGGGGGAACGTGGTCCTCCATTCATATATTCACTAAGCACTACAGATTGGATGTTTAAAGCTCTGCTGATGCAACCTTTGGTTGCAGAGTTTTGTAGGTGGTGGTAAGCAGGTAATTATTATTTCTAACCCCAGGAATTCTTAAGTATGATCAACTGTAGCAGTCAGCCTCCTGAATTGAACTGCCTCGGAGAGAAATGGAATGTATGCAAATGATGGAACACTCATTGGCTTGTTCCACCATTCAAACTGCTGCCCTTACCAACTGCTGCGTTCTGTAATGCTCAGATTTATTTCTCTGCCTGCCTTTTGGGACACCTTGGAGACTGCTCCTCAGCGTTGTTGAGAATTTCTCATTTTCACGAAAAAAAAAAGTATTTGACTTTTATTTACTTTAGAACTGCTGCCTTTACTTTCTGATTAAGTTTAACGCTAATTTATTAATTGTTTTTAGTAGTTTTTACCTCTGTTCTTGGTTCCTCAGCAGTTCTTTGAACCGCTAAGGGACCATTTTTTTTTTTGATTCTGTATTACATTTTTGTGTATTTTTCACTAAAGAACTCTAGGGTACCTCTACCTATTTGTAGGAGGGTTTTTAAACTAAAAATTCAGAGGTGTTTTGGTTCTTTCCCGGTTCAGGAACCAACCATTTAACCCGGGAACTGTTACCTTTCTTACATTTTATTTATATTTTGTCATATTTTATTTGGTTCGGACCGAGTTAGTTCTGGTGTTTTTGTGGTTTGGGCTATTTTCTGGTTATGTCTGATAAGCCTAAAAAGAAGACAGGGCCTCAACAGGTTTTAAAAACTGCTTAAACATATTAAGCTCTTTTAGTCTCCTCTTTGTATGGCTTCTGGTGCAGACCCTGCGCCATTTTGGTTGCCCTCCTCTGGACTGCCTCCATCCTATGTCCTTGCAGAGATGGTGTGGAAGGGTAGTAATTCTCTGGAGGTCCTGTACTTTCTTTCCTTTGTCTGACTCAAGTCTGTTGCAACAGCACTTAAAAAACAACAACTCTTTCTTCTTTGTTTTCTGTTTATCCCCCATCTACAGGCAGGCAACCTGTAGTGTGTTCTCTCTGTCCTCTAACGCTGTTGAGGTCTCCGGGAATCTGCTACCTGTTCTCCCTTCCCGTACCAGTATCTTTCTGCTACGGCACAATCGTGTGCACAGCCAACTGCATGACGTGCACACATTCCCTCTGGAATGTGCGAAGTACAGCGAGCAAGTTCCACTCGCAGAAGTATGAAATTTGTAGGTGAAAGCCCTATTTTAGCAAGCTGTAAGGGGTTACATTGTAATGCACTGATTTTGCTTTGATAGGGTTCCCCTGCAGTGCCGGTTGCTAGCTGCAGTTCTGGCAGATTTTAAAGCACGTGCAGCTCAGCTCAGATATCACAGCAAAGAGAGAAATACACACTGAAAGATAAAGCGCTTAAATAAAAATGTGTACAAAGGTGTGTGCATAGAAAGTATAGATATAAAAGTAAGACCATTCCTGAGTTTTATTTCCTTTGGGTTGGACTTAGGTTTTATGAATAAAACCAAGCAGAATTTTGTTTTTGTTTAGTTATGTTTGTAGCACTAGTTTTTGGCTGCAGTTCAACCAAACCTCAGGGTGCATAAATGAATGTTAGACTGTGAGACAGTCCTATACAGAAGGTTTAGTTTGTACAGATATTATCAAGAGATATATTGCAGTGCCTTCTAGGGTTAAATATCTGATTTAGTTAAAATGGTACCTGTTTTTCTTTCTGTGCACAGAAACTCCGTGTAGCTCAGTAGGTTTGGGGTGCGTTCCTTCTGCTTCTTAGCCCTCTCAAGCCTCAGTCTCCTATAGAGCCGGCTGGCCCCTTTGCAACTTGCTATATTGGACTGAGGACATGTTGGAGGAGCCAGAACAGCAGAGAACCACCCAAACCAGAACTATTTTGTTTAGAACACTTTAAAATGTGATTCCACTGCTAGAATAGTATTACTTATGAAGGAACCTATCTTCTAATATGTTTCAAATGTAATAAAGTTTTGTATTTACTAAAAAGTGATGATTTGTATAGAAAAAGGGGCAGAGCTATGCTTTACCACCAGACTCCATCTTTATATAAAGAAGAAACCTTGCAACATGAAAGCAGATTAGGGCTCAGTGGAGTTCAGACCACTAGATCCAAGCTGTGAGTGGACAACAGGGCTCCGTAAGGAGCTGACCCTAGCGCCTTCCAGTGGTCAAATATTGGATGGACTTATTGTTGTGTGTGTGATTTAAAACCCTCTTTTTTATTTCTTTGGTCGTTTTACAGTCTACTGTTTTGATTTCTTTTGTGCTAAATAAAGCTATTTTGAGTTTTGGATCCTGGTGTCTGCCTCCATCAATTCCCAAACCTCTTACACGTGGTGTAAGCAGTGGGATTCGTTGAGGCACCCCAGTTGCTGGTGAATCAATAAAGGAATAATGTCTGACAGGGTGGGTGTTATGCTGGGATAACATCCCACCTCGGGTGGTTGGGCCCAAGGCCACTGGCCGAGGGCGTCCAACACCCGAGAAGGGATGTTATCCCAGCATAACACCCACCCTAGAGGGCATTATTCCTATTATACAATGGCTTGTTGTTATATACAGAATTAAAAAATAATTAAAGAATGATTTGTTAGCCTAGAAAAATATTTTTGTTTCTTAAGAGAAGATGGCTAAGGATAATGCTGCAAGCAGCAACAAACAATCAGCAGGGATGTTATGCCAGGATAACATCCCTGCTGTGATGGCCAACTGACCAATCAGGAGCCAGGATTCTTTCTTGCCATTGTATAATGTGGAGTATTGAACCAAGTACTCAGATGGAGGTTTGGAAGAATCCAGCAGTGACCACACAACCAAGCCTGAGTGGGGTTCAGACCCTTCATTATGTGGAGATCATAGGAGCCCCTGTTGCCTGAGCTAGGAGATGTGTGTAGGAAAACAACCAAGAGAGGGGGTGAAGAAGAGGAGTTTTAAGGTGCCACCGCTGCAGAAGAAGAGAAGGTACCTGATTAACGCCCCCGTAATGATATACAGGACTTGTCACAATGGTTATGTATCAGGCAAATGGACATGGAGAGACGGAGGGAGATGGAACAGAAACAGAATGAGGCCTGATAGAATGATACCCTCCATGCCATACAAGCCATGGGGGTATCTAGACCTAATATACCCCGGAACGTCGAAGCACCTAAGGACATTAAGATTGCTAAATTGACCGAAGGGGATGACATTGAATCTTACATCACCACCTTCGAGAGAGTGGCAGAAGCATGCCGATGGCCAAGGGACCAGTGGGTGGTATGTTTGGCTTCACATCTCTTGGGTAAGGCACAGTTGGCCCATAGCCACATAGATGCGAGATATGTGAATGACTATGACTTGTGCGACAGGCTATACTCAAACATTATGACATCAATGTAGAGACCTAGCGACAGAGATTTTGGACATTCCGATTTCATGCTACCGACTCTCCCCAGGAAACATATACCTGTCTGCATGACTTATATTACAAATGGTTGCAACCATCCACCAGATCAATTGAGCAAGTGATGGAGTCAGTTATACTGGAGCAATTTGTGAAAATTTTACCTCAAGACATCCAAACGTGGGTAAGGGAACCCTGCCCGGAGACATCACAGAAGGCTATTGAACTGGCAGAGGACTATCTTATGGCCAGACCAGCAAGAACAAAAGGTTACGCTGGAACCCGTGGACCCTTACCCACGGTAAGAAACTTTAACACTACTTCTGGGAACGTTAATACACCTACTGCACTGACTACCGTGGTTAATACAGGGAGAGTATACAATACAGACATTATCTGCCATGGATGCCAGGAGAAGGGGCACATAGTCAGGTATTGTCCCAAAAGAAGGAAAGAGACAGCACCAATAGCACTAGCCAGTTGGGGGCATTATATGACTACAGCTAACACAGAAGGAAAGGATGATCTTACTTCGAGAGGGCTCTTGCAGTAGATAATTACATATAGGACTGACGTCGGCAGGCGGCAGGACCCCACGGAAAAATTTCTAGCTAGCAGTCCCTGGCGGGGACCGCCCCATGTCAGGTGACCGGCGTCAGGCGACGCGTCGGTATAAAGGCGGTCCCACGGACGCCCGCCTTCCAGTTCTTTCCGCCGTCAGCTGGGTAGCCGCGCCGGTGAAGTTCGTAAGCCAGTCCTGTTGCTTCGTCGGTTTTCCGAAAGTATCAGTATTCTGTATTTTATTAAGTCAGGTGAGCGTCGGTTTATGCGTCCCCTTCAAAAACAAATACGACTTCGTCTGGCGCCCAACTGCCTCACAAAGGCGGTCACTCCCTCTGCCTTTTTGTTTTAGACCACGCGGTCGATAAGTGCCCGCACTGCTTGCATTTCAACGTGGCCACCCGCAGACGATGCCAGCAGTCTCTAGAAGCCCATCTCCTTAAAAAGAAGATGTCCACAATGGAGAAGGAGTTGAAGAAACCTCGGCAGGCGTCGACCTACCCTGAAGGACACAAGAAGCGGGACAAAGAAAGGCACCGGGAGAAGGCCTCCTCTTCCGTGACTCCGGCTGGAGCCGCAGCTAAGGTAACGTCCCCTCCGGGGGCTCACCCGACGGCAGCCTCCAAGGCTTTGGAGGCGTCAGCCCGCCCGATGAGTTACGGCGTTGAGCCGCTTGGGTGCCTCGGAGCAAAGGAGGCTTCTGTCCCCAGTACTGCCGCAGGCTTGCGGCCTACCGAGTGCGGGCGCCCCCATAAGCCGGACGTCGGCTCCTCCGGCGTCCGCCGAGAAGACAGCTAAAGATGCCCGGCCCTTGAGGCGGTCTGCGGCGCAGTGTCCCCTCGGACCGGGCCTCTTCCCATCCTCGGCCGCCTCTGACGAAGGGACCCCAAAAGTCAACACGGCTCCTCCAAGCGTCCGCTGGGACGGCCCCTAAGTCACCGCGTCGGCTCCCCTCCAACATGCGCGGGCCTCGGGCCTACAGCAGACCCTGCTCCGTCTGTCGTCCCAGGTTCACCGCAGCCTTCGCTGCCGTCCGGGAAGCCAGAGTTCCACCTGCCTGACCCGGGGACTTTTCCCTCCATCCCAGGCGAGGCTGGGATGTTTTCCGCTGTCTGATCTCCTCCTCCTACAGGCGGATCTGCGCCCGGCTCCGGGACGCTGGCCCGCGGCGCCCGTCCCCTCCGACGCCAGCCGGGGATATTCCTCTCCCAGTGGGCCCTCCACCCCACGGGCCTATCACGGTCGATCCACCCGTGGAGTTCCCTACTGGGCCGTCTGCTCCAGCAGCTCCTCCGGTACCTGGGTATCCGCTGTCTTATCCGACTCCGGTTTGCCCGGGTCCACAGTATCCTGCACCGCTAGTACCGGCGCCAACTCAATGCGCCGCGAGTACGGCCGCTGCAATACCCAGCTCCGGTATTCCGCGGCCGAGATTAAAGATTTCCTCCTACAGCTATCCCCTCCCTCCTCCTCCACGCCCCTAGGCCACCGGGAGGATCTCCAGGAAACTCTGGCCTCCTGGTGGGCTGAAGCCAGGCTCAGCTCACCAGAGGAGTCGAGCCGTCTTTCAGCGATGGTGCCACCCTGCGGCTCCCGTACGCCCCAGACGGCACACTCCCTCTCCGCCTCCGGATTCCCGGGCTCTCCTTGGGATCCAGAGAGGGGCAGGACACGTGTCCAGGGATCCCCCTAGGAACCCGTTCCTCCCCCTAGATGAGCTAGGGAGTCTTTCTCTGCTTCAAATTCCTCTTCTTCTTCTCTCTCGGACTCCTCGGATTCCTCTGATGGGTGCTTCAAGAAAGACGACGAGCCTCGCTCTCCGTCCAAGCCCCGGTCGAGGACTCCTCTGAAGTCTCCTCCGGAGGATCCTTCCTTCACGGAGTTGCTCAGGAAGATCCAGGAAGTCCATCAGTGGCGTTCCTTAGAACCAGATCCACAGCAGGTCAAACTGGCGAACATCTGGACTTGCCCTTAGGTCCCTACTCTGAGTGCCACCCTGGATAGAGCCTCCAAACACCTTGTTTCCACCATTTGGAAACAACCGTGGATATAGCCCCACTTCCTCGGAAGTCCAACAGGCTATACCAGGCTCCGGAGGGTGTAGACTTTTAGACTCTCACCCCGTGCAGACTCGGTTGTGATTAGCGCCCGCTCCCGGCGGTCAGCACACCAAAACATTGACCTCGTCTCCCCGGATAAGGAATCTCCTTTCTGGATCAGTATGGAAGGAAGATCTATGCTTCTTCCACACTGAGGATCAGGAGCTCTAAATTATATGTGGAGCATATGGGGGATTACCGAAAGAGCTGTCCTTGCAGGCGGAATCCAGATTGACTCCTTGCCTGACTCCCAAGTCAAGCAGGAGTTAGCCGACCTGGTCCCGTTCTGCTCGTTGGCCCAGTCGTCACATTCTGAGGGCGACCTACGGCGCAGTGGACACCGCCAGGTGGAGCTCTGCATTAAGCCATAAGTTTTCAGCGTCCGCGCTGGCTCCGTGTGTCAGGTCTGGTCCGGAGGTGCAGTCAGCAATCAGAAGAAGCACCTTTCAGGGGTTCTGTGCTTTCGGTGGTGATGTCAAGGACATCATCACTGACTTACAGGAGGAGGGACGGCGCCTAAATCTGTTGATTCAATGTACCATTCCTCATCCCCATAGCGTCCTTTAGCAGGCGCGGCCCGGCCTCAGCGAAAACCTCAGGGAAGGCCGGGCCACAAAGTCGGGGCCCCCACAGCTGCAGGCCCCGCCAAAAAGCAGTGGGTGCCCCAGCTGCGGCGCTACCTCACACCACCTGACTCCTTCCCTCTCCCCATCGCCTCCGGACGCCCGGGAGGAGCAGTGAGAGGAGATTCTCCCTCCACCTTCGGGTTGGGAAGGATAACATCAGTTCATGGGTGCTTCAGATCATAGCAGAGGGCACTCCATAGGTTTCTAGAAACCTCCCGTCACCCCTCTGACGGCTCCTCTTATTCAAGGGACCATCTTCCTTTGGTCAGGAAAAATTTCTGCTCTCCTCCACCAGAGCAGGCCATAGAGCCCATCCCACCTCACCTTCACGGGACAGGTTACTATTCCCATTTCTTCCTTGTGCCAAAGAAGACTGGAATCTCAGACCCATTCTAGATCTCAGCTCCTGAACCTATATGTGGAATACAAGAGGTTCAGGATTCTCCCCTTCAAACCCTCTTGCCTCTGCTTTGGCGGGCCAGTGGCTTTGTGCCCTGGATATGCAGGATGCATACCTGACATCCCCATTAGCCCTTAGCACGAAGATACCTCGGGTTTCGTTCAGGGGACCACTACCAATTCGGGCACTCCCTTTGGTCTTTCCTCGGCTCCCAGAGTCTTGCACCAAATGCCTGGCGGTGGTAGCGGCCCACCCTGCGTACTTTAGGATTTCGGTTTTCCCTACCTGGGCGACTGGCTCCTGGCGGCCATGTCTGGGAGGAACTCCCCATTCTCTCCCTCACCCAGCAGGTTTACTTGCCTGGGTATCACCATCAACCATTCCAAGTCCCACTGGACCCTTCCCAGAGACTCCAGTTCCTTCGGGGCAATCCTCGTCATGACAATGTGCAGGGCCTTCCTGCCTCCGGACGGGGGCCTCCTCGATCCCAGATTTCCTTCTGTCGGGCAGGAGGGTTCCAGCGGAGTCGGTGCTCCTAGTCGCCTGGAGCTTTTGGTGGCTGCCATCCCGATGGTTCTGTAGCCTCCCACGAGGGATCTCTCAGTGGGGCTCCGCTCTCAGTGGGGATCAACTTGAGGCGACCTAGATCATCTGGTACTGATCTCCTCACCGATGATAAGAGACTTGCAATGGTGGATGGTTAGAGAACCTTTTCGGGGGTCCCCTTTTTCATCCTCCCCGCTCAGACTTTGACCACGGATGGCATCAGGGCGAAGGGATTTGGAGAGCCCATCTGGGTCGTCACGGACCCAGAACTTATGGTCAAAAGTGGAGTTAACTCTCCACATCAATGTGCTTTCGAGCTTGAGCAGTGCTGTATACTCTCAGGCCCTTCACCAATACATCCTTCCGGTCACACTAGCCGTCCAAACAGACATGTCGTGGTGGTACATCAACAAGCAGGGAGGGACTCGGTCCCTACCGCTATGCAGGGAAGCTGATGAGGGTTTAGGAATGGGCAACGCCCCAACCTTCACCTCACAGCGATCCATGTTCCGGGAGTCGACAATGTCCTGGCAGACAAGCTAAGTCATTCTTTGGCTCTGCCACACGGTGGGAACTGGAGCAAAAGGTTCTAAAAGCATCTTCCAGATTTGGGGGACTCCACAGATAGAACCTGTTACGCCTCCTCCCCAAAGCATGAACTTCCAACCTTTTGCTTTCGCTTTCGCTCCAGAACGAGGCGCTTTCTGGAGCGACGCTCTGTCTCTAAACTGGAAGGACAGATTCATCTATCTTTTCCCCAATTCCTCTGGTCCTCCGTTGTGTTGCAGAAACTGGCATTGGAAGGGCGAGAATGATTCTGATAACCACCTTTCTGGCCGGGGCAAATCTGGTTCTCTTCTACAACAATACTCAGAGGTTCCTCCTCTTCCTCTTCCTTTATCGTGAGGATTGCTGACCCAGGATCAGGGACCCTGGTCCATCCAGGGACTCAAGTCCCTTCAACTTCATGCATGGCTCTGCAGACCTGGCCAATCTCGCTTTGGTGTTTCCCCTAAGGTGGCCGAGATTCTGGTGGAGGCTGAAAACCCTCCACTAGGTCCCCTCACCATGAAATGGAAAGATTTTTCCATTTGGGCTGCCTCCAGGAGCGATGGAGCCTTTCTCCTGTCACTGTGGCCATTCTGCTTGATTATCTCGTCATCTTTTAGGCCTGGGTCTCAGTCAGTCGTCTCTGAAAATCCACATGGTGGCTAGTTCAGCCTACCATGTCCCTTTCACTGATAAGGCATTTGCCCAATTGGAGTATCCAGACTTTTCTCAGAGGGGTCCTCCATCTCAGACCCCTGTTCGGACTCCAGCTCCCCTGGGACTTGAACTTTGTTCTCGAGAAACTTACCCTTCCTCCTTTTGAGCCTACAAACTCCATGAACTTGAAGTTCCTTTAAAGTGGAAGTACAACTTTTCTTGGTGGCCATTACTTCTGCTCTAGTAGAATTTCGAGCTCCAGGCCCATTATGTGCAAAATCCTTATCTGATCTTTCACAAAGAAAGAGTAGCTCTTATACGAATCCTAAGTTTCTTCCCAAGTAGTAGCCGAGTCTACATAAATCAGTCTATTGAATTGCACTGCCTTTAACTTCACGCAGTACTCCAACCAAGGAGAATACTTTGCTCCATACCATGGATGTCCACAGGATTCTGAGGATACTACACCAATAGGACAGAAGGATCTCAGAAGACACTAATCAGTTGTTCAGTCTCTTTTGCTCACAAGGAAGGCAATGCTGTCTCAAACAATGCCTATCAAAGTGGTTGGCTCATTGCATCACTTTCTGTTATGACAAAATACAACAAGACCCTACCGGGTCAAGTCAGAAGTCACTCCCACTCGGGAGCAGCAGCCTCTGTGGCTTGTTTTCAAGAATGTGTCCTGGCACACATCTGTGCTGCCGCCACTTGGACTTCAATCCATACATTTACTAAACATTACAGTTTGGACATTGTCTCATGCATTAGAGCAGGCTTGGGTTAGCTGTCTTTTAGCAAGGCCTCCTATCTTGAAGTTTGCAAGGCTGTTTACTACAACGTGAGTAGTTCCTCCTCCGGTGCCTTTTCATTTGTTTCCAGACTGCTTGGGATTTCTGTCCTATTAATTACCTACTGCAAGACCTCTAGAGTAAGATGAGTACAGTTCGTAGAACTTACCGTAACAGTAGATCTTAGAGAGGCTCACCTGATAGATGTCTACTCCGCCCTCCATCCCCTAGAGCTTTTCAGCTCCTTTTCCATTGAAATATCTGCTTCTCTCGTCCGGGCCTTCCGGACCTGTGGCCGAGAAAAGAACTGGAAAGGGCGATCGGGAGCATCCATTTATACCGATATAGTCTGGCGCTCGGTCACCTGGCGATGAGGCGGTCCCGCCAGGGACTGCTAGCTAGAAATTTTCCGTGAGGTTCTGCCGCCTGCCGACGTCAGTCCTATATGTAATTACCTACTGCAAGAGCCTCTCTCGAAGATCTACTGTTATGGTAAGTTCTTACGTAACTGTACTTTTCTGCCTTATTGGACTCAGGCAGTCATCAAACATTGGCACAGGAGGCCTTATTATCAAAGATGGACACGGGGTAATATGGGTGTTGCATGCATTCATGGGGATGTTCACTGACTGGTACAGAATCTGCCTGTACCCACAGTCATTGGACGGGACTTCCCTGGGTTCGACCTACTGATGACGACAGCCCCTAACTTGAGTGCTGTCACCACCAGGGCACAGGCACAATGCTCTCAAGTGTTTACACCCTATCATGTCTTTCCTTTTGAGGATAAACTGTACAGTATGCCAGAGAAAGACAGGATGTCTTGGAGGAGGCGCCGAAAGGATAAATTAGACTGGAACTCTAATGTTATGGACGTGCTTGACTCCTTTGAACAATGCATAGATACTGTACAGTTCCAGAGGGAACAAAGTACTGATGTCACACTAACACCTTTCTTTTTGCAGGTGGTTAGCCCTGAAAGCAATACTATATACCCTAGATTTATCATGAGTAAAAATCTGTTATACAGGTAATGTAGAAATGCTGCCACTGGGGTGACTGTAGAACAACTAGTAGTGCCTACATCCTACAGACAGCAACTAATGTTTATGGCACATGATATTCCCATGGCTGGGCACCTAGGAAGGGACAGGACCCTTAGTTGGCTACTGCAGAGGTTTTATTAGCCGGGTATTCACGACCAAGTAGCTGACTATTGCAAAAGCTGTAAGGAATGTCAGAAAGTAGCCTTTATTACAAAAAAGAGAAAGTTCCATTGCAGCCCTTACCACTGATCATGACACCATTCGTGAGGTTAGCTGTGGACATTGTGGGGCCTTTACCCAAGAGTAGTAAAGGGAATAGAGTTATTTTGGTCTTGTGTAATTACACAACAAAGTACCCAGAGGCCATCCCCTTAAGAAAGGTGACAACCCCTAAAATAGCAGAGGAACTCTTGAAGGTGTTTGTTAGAATGGGAGTTCCCTGGGAGATACTCACAGATAGGGGCAGTAATTTCATATCAGCCTTGTTGACCCATTTATATCAGTCTTTAGGGGTGGGGGCACTGTACACGTCTCCATACCACCCCCAAACTGATGGACTAGTAGAATGGTTCAACAAAACTATGAAAAAAATGCTACAGAAATATGTTCAGGATGAAGGGAAGACCTGGGATGTTTACCTGCCTATGTTAATGTTTGCTTATAGAGAAGTGCCCCAGGCTTCTACTGGTTAACTCCCCCTTGGAGTTACTCTTTGGGAAGAATCCCCGGGGCCCCTTAGACATCATAAAAGAAAGGTGGGAAGGGAAAAAGAGAACTGAAGGTACCCCAACCATAACCTATATCACTCAGCTTAGACAAAGGTTGGCACAATATATACAGTGGGCACACCAGACAAATCAAAACAAAAAGAACAGAAGGAACGTTATGATCAGGGTGTAGGACACAAGACATTTTCCCGTGGAGATAAGGTGCTTCTCTTATTGTCATCTACTGAGAGCAAATTGACTATGAAATGGCAAGGCCCTTATCTGGTCCAGAGGCAAATGGGACTAGTAAACTATGAAACTGCATTACCGGAAAAAAGGAGAAAATGTCAGGTGTAGCATGCTAATCTCTTGGAAGAGGTGGATTGACTGTACCAACTCAAATCCCTTGCCATCCCTTTTTGTATACTGAGCTTCCAACCTCAGAACTGGAACAGGCATACCAGAGACTGGAAGGCTCAGAGGTATAAAGACCTGGATATCAACCTCGAATTAGATCCTATATAGAAAGAAACTTTGAATCACTTGATGGAGAAGTTCCAGAGGACCTTCACTAGCACACCAGGAAAAGCAGAGGGGGTGGAACACAGGATTCAAGTGAATCAAACTACACTCATTGGCAGGAGCCATATCGGCTGCCAGAAAGAATGAGGGGTAAGGTAATTCAGGAGATACAGAGGATGCAGAAGCTGGGGGTGATTGAGCCATCCAGTAGTGACTGGGGTTTCCCTATAGTAATAGTCAGTAAAAAAGGCGTCGGCATCAGGTTGTGCCTGGATTTCTTCCACCTCAATGCAGTATCCAAATTTGATGCTTACCCGATGCCCAGGATCGATGATATTATCGATCGACTGGGAAACACCCAGTATATCAGGACCCTCACTTTAACAAAGGGGTACTGACAGATCCCCTTGAACCAACAGGATAGGGAGAAGACTGCCTTTAGTATGCCATTAGGCCTTTTCCACTTCACAGCTATGCCTTTCGGGCTGCATGGGGCGCCCGCCACCTTCCAGAGGTATGTGGTCAGGGTCCTCCAGGAACATGCCAACTATAGCGCCACTTATTTAGATGATGTTATAGTCTGTAGCCCTAACTGGGAAACCCACCTGCAACATCTGAACCAGGTATTTGAGGCAATTTCCCAAGCAGGGCTTACAGTAAACCCTAATAAGTGTTCTCTGGCCCGGAGGGAAACAAAATACCTAGGATTCTGACTTGGACAAGGGCAGGTGAAACCGGATGTTGGGAAAGTGGATGCTGTAGCCAACAGTCCCCGCCCCCTTACGAAATGCCATGTCAGATCTTTTCTAGGGTTGGCAGGGTATTACAGAAGATTTATCCCTAATTTTGCCACAATAGCCACCCCCTCTCGTGAATCTAACAAGGAAAAATAATCCAACTACTGTAAAATGGACACCCAAGTGTGAGAAGCCATTTTGTACTATAAAGGCCCATTCTAGGAGCGTGGATATGTTGTTCATCCACACTGTTTGGCATGTCCATTTCCCTTTAAATCTTGCTGGAAGTCTTCAGCTGGCCCTCCACCCACCCGGTGGTATATACCTAGCTGCACCCCATGGCCTTAGATTTTCCTTCCGCTGGAAGATACAGGTTCCCTCATGCTCTCAAAGCATTTCATAGGCCTAGTTCTAATCGTCTGTTTTTACGAAAATTGTTTAAAACTGTTTCAAGTTAGCGGTGCGAATTTTACATCTGCCATGGAGGAAAAATCTTCCCAGTTTAGCCAGTGCCCTGCAGCCAGAAGATGTGGTACTGATCCCACCTCACATGTGTCCTCCGTCTAGGTGTCGGACATGTCACCTTTCGTGATATGGTTTGCCTGTTTCAACCCAATGTCACAGAGCGACCCGCAGGTGCGTTTAAAGCTTGAAGACTGGAGAAAAGGAACCCGCTGGTGAAATAGAAGGAGGCGAGGTGGGCGGTTTCCGCGGCTGCGGGATCTGCCAAACAGCTGGAACAAATGAAAGCATTTGAGGAGGAAGCAGCTCGAGCTTCGGCCAGTCGAAGCTTCTTCGTTCCGCTTAACCTTGACTCCACCTTTACAGGCTCCTTGAAGGAGTTGTGCCAGTCTCTCCCCACCAGGGGTAAGGCACCCTCGGGCTCGCACTCCTTCCATCTTCGGAAGAGGGACAAGGACCCTGGGTCTTCGTCCAAGCAAAGACTCTCTTGGGACCGAGAAAGGTCCGAGTCCCAGGAGCATCGGTCTCGACCCGGTCGAGATCGCCTCCATGTCGCTGGCTTCGCGACCTTCCATCTGGCCAGGACAGAGGAGTGGCCCGGCGAGGCCAGATTGTTCTCGACCCTTGTCGCCGGTTCAGCCAGACGACTCCTT
Organism: Neoceratodus forsteri; assembly: GCA_016271365.2. Taxonomy (NCBI): domain Eukaryota; kingdom Metazoa; phylum Chordata; order Ceratodontiformes; family Ceratodontidae; genus Neoceratodus; species Neoceratodus forsteri. Next base: position 238,202,941 of record CM057450.1, read on the forward strand.
GGAAAGGATTCCGGTCCTTGTCTTCCCTGATGAGGAGACCCAGCCTGCTGGCATCCCCATTAAGGACCTGGTTCCGGACCCTCGGTTTTCACTGACCTCGGTGTCTCCCGATCGACCGAGTCGGCCTCCCTAATCTTGGTCGAGGTCCACAACCCAGAAGAAGAGGCATAAGCACCCTAAGAAAAGGCGACACCACAGGTCCTCATCCTCCTCGGACGAGGAGAGGCTTCAGCAGAAACTCAGACGCTATGAAGACCTCCTGTGGCAGCAGTTGATTCTGTCCCTGGCAAAAGCCGGCTCTGCTGCCTACCCCGGCCATTACATGGCTTTTGCCTCCCTGGCCGAAGCCGACCCCTCCGGAACTGAAGCCTTCGATTCCTCCACCTGTGGGGCCGGCCCGTATCCCAGCTCAGCCTATCTCGGTCTCTCCACCGATTAGGGTGGAACCACCTCCTAAGCAGCCTGAGGAAGGGGCACCCTCGAAAGAGGACTGACAAGACACTGGGCTTCCCCGGCGTCTGTCAATTACCGTCACCCCGGATCGCCCTCGGCATATAGGGACTTTAGGTGACGAACCGCTATACCATGATTCTTCAGACTCTGACATCACTGGATTACACTCATATCCCAGGGATGATGAGTTGTCCATGACGGGTTTGGAGGTAGGTCCTTCCTTCTTTCAGGGCATCCTCCACCTCATCTCCGAATCTACCGGAATGCCCATGGAGTCCATCCAAAAGTAGGCGGAGTACCCTCTCACCGATATCCTCAAGAGAGGGGATACACTGACGGAGGCCTTTCCAGTGGTCGAGGCCATTGTTGGCCCGGCCCTTGAACTTTGGCAGCGTCGTGCTTCCTGCCCAGCACAGTCTGCCCACATGGCCCGCAAGTACGCGGTGCTCATGGGATCCCTTGCAGGGTTCACAGAGCACCCTTCGGCCGAGAGCCTGGTAACCGCCTCTGTGTTCAGGCGTACTGGGAGTTTGACCAACCCCCGGACAAGGAGTCCAAAAATATGGACCACTCTGCCCATAGGTCTATGCGGCCTCTTCTCTGGGTCTTTGTCAGGCCAGCTCAGCTGTCATTATGGCACACTTCTCTCATGCCCTTCTCAGGTCATTAGACGAGGTCCTCCCTCATCTCCCTGCGGACATGCAGACTACAGTCAAGCAAGTCCGGGACGAGGGTCGGTCATGCTGTCACAAAACAGCATCTCTAGATGGCCCTGGATATAGGAGATTCTTGTGCCCACTCTCTTGCAGCCACAGTGGCCACTTGCCGCAGGGCTTGGCTGAGGCTTTCCTCCTTCCCGGCGGATACTCAGCACAAGCCGGCTGATGTGCCCTTCCTAGGCATCGACTTGTTCAGCCCCGGAGTGGCCGGTCACTTTCAGCGTATAGAGCAGTTCAGTGCCACCTTGGATGCTACTTCTGCTAAGGGTTCTTTGAGCAAGAACCAGCAGAGGAGAAAGAAGAAGCCATTTCGGCATTCTTACCCTGCGGTCAGGCAGCCCTCCTATCAAGGAGGTCAGCAGCAACAGGCTCAAGCTTGGCGCCCACGTCCCAAGCAGGGTCCTCAACAGCCCCGTAAAGGAGGCCGAGGTGCAGGTCCAGGAGCCGCCTCCTCCTCCTCCTAAGCCTGCTCAGTGACAGGTTGGGGGTTGCCACCTCTTCACCCGTCACGCCAGCTCTAGGTCCTCCCATGGGGGGGTCAGCTCCACCACTTTCTTTCTGCCTGGTCCGATATCACTTTGGACAGGTGGGTTCTCGAAGTTGTCGGTCAGGGACTGCCTCTAGAGTTCGAGCAGTACCCTCCCAGCTGAGCCCGCGCCCCTCGGGAGGAAAGGATCTCAGCTTCCACTCAGTCTGCTCTTCGAGACAACGTAGCTCAGCTCCAGTGCCGGATCCTCCTACAGATCCAGGTTTCATGTCCAGGTACTTCCTGGTGCCCAAGCGGACAGGGGGTTGGCACCCTATCCTAGATCTCCACGACCTGAATCAATATATCAGGTCCCGCACCTTCTGGATGGTAACTCTGAACCAGATCATACCATCCCTGGAGCAAAACGTGGTTCTGTTCACTGGATCTACAGGACGCATTCTTTCACATCCCAGTCCATCCATCCATCCCATCAGCGGTTCACCATCATCATCAAATCTTTATTTATTCAGGCGAACATCATTGAGCAAGGCTCATTTACAAGATGGACCTGATAAGGTCAAGGTTCAATAGTTGATACACAACAGATACATCATCATCATACAACTCTCTGCTTCAGGGACAAGGGGACCCTATACGAGTTCTGAGCCATGACGTTTGGCCTGTCATAGGCCCCACGGGTCTTCACCAAGTGCATTGCAGTGGTGGCAGCCCACCTTTGGCGTCGAGGTGTCCGAATATACCCTTGTCTCAACAGCTGGCTCTTGGCAGGTTCCTCCCTTCAGGAGGTGGAGAGGTCCAGGGATCTGGCTCTCTGAACTTGCTCCCAACTCGGCCTCCTGATCAACGAGGCCGAGTCGGAACTCATGCCCTCTCAGGTGATGGGCTTCATCGGAGCAGAGCTCGACTCTTGTCCAGCCACAGCTTGGCTCGCGGTGGACAGGGCGGAGGTTCTCTCCTCCTTTGCTCGATCATTTCTGGTTGGGCACTTGCGCCCTGCCCGGGACTTTCTGCGCCTTCTAGGTTACATGGCAGCGTGCACCTCAGTGGTCCATTGGGCCAGGTGACACATGTGCGCCCGCCATTGGGAGCTGGCTGCCCAGTAGACTCAGAGTCACAGTCATTTCGACCAGCTGATCACTGTAACCGAGAAGATGTGGGACGCTCTTCAATGTTGGATCGCCCCAGACCGGTTGCAGGAAGGGATCCCGTTTGTCCGCCCCGAGCCGATGGTCGTCCTTATGACCGATGCCTCTTTCATGGGCTGGGGAACCCACATGGGGACAACAGGGCCCACGGGTTCTGGACCCCCGAGGAGTCCCGATGCCACATCAACCTGTTGGAGCTCAGAGCAGTGAGACTGGCGCTGTCAGCTTTTGCTGCTCAGCTCTGGGGTCAAATGGTTCAAGTCCAGATGGACAATACCATGACCATGTACTACCTCAACAAACAGGGCGGCATGCACTCCCATCTGCTGCGCAAGGAGGCGCTCCGCATCTGGACCTTTGTAGGCCGGTTGGAGGTGGATCTTCTAGCCATCCATGTGGTAGGAGTCTCGAACCAACTGGCGGATGCTCTCAGCCGCATAGGCCAGACATCCCACGAGTGGCCTCTCTATCCAGAGGTAGCTTACAGTTTGTTCTCCTGTTGGGGCAAACCGTTGGTGGACCTGTTGCCTCCAGGGAAAAGACCAAGCTGAGGCTATATCATGCCTGCCCCCCTCAGCAGGGCTCGCTGCAGGGGGATGCCTTCTCGAGGCCGTGGACCCCAGGCCTCCTCTACGCCTTCCCTCCATTTCCCTTGATCCACAAGGTGTTACTCTAGGTGAGGAGGGACAGGGCGAAGGTGATCCTGGTAGCCCCAGATTGACCATGCCAGTTCTGGTATCCTGATCTCCTCAGCCTCAGCTGCAGGCCCCCGGAGCGGCTTTGGACACGCCCGGACCTGATATCACTGAACCAGGAGAAGGTACTCCATCCGGACCTTCAATCCCTGACACCTCACAGCCTGGTACCTGAGTGGCTAGAGTTCCAGTCTTTGGGTCTTTCCGATGATGTCTACACCGTGGTGGCATTGAGAAAGGAATCGACCAGGAAATGTTACGCCTTCTAATGGAAAAGATTTTCCATTTGGTGTCAGGGTAAGAGTCTGGACCCCTTATCCTGTTCTGTGGCTAACATTCTCGACTACCTTTGGTCTCTCTCCAAAGGGGGTCTACGGTCATCGCCCCTTAGGGTGCACCTGGCAGTCATTTCTGCTTGCAGGCGTGGGCGGTCAGCCGATATTGGCACAGAGACAGTGGTCGGGTGCTTCTTCAAAGGCCTGGATCACATCTCCCTCCGTGCATGAACCTCCACCTCTGTGGGATCTACTGCTGGTTTGCGTGCTCATAGGCAAGCTATGGAACAATGCCCAAGTGTGAGTTGTCACACTTGTCATGGAAGATGGCCTTCCTGGTGGCTATCACGTCTGCCAGAAGGACAGTGGAGCTCCAGGCGCTTTTGGTGGACTCCCCTTATCTGGTCTTTCACAGGGACAAAGTTGTCCTATGCCCCCACCCGAAATTCCTTCCGAAGGTGGCGTCAGAGTTTCACCTTAACCATGTGATGACTCTGCCGGTATACTACCCTAACTACACCTCAAACGCCAAGTACGGGCTTCATACTCTGGACCTCAGACATGCTCTCTCCTATTATAAGAAGAGAACAGCGGAAATTTGTAGAGAGGTTCGCTAGCTGTTTGTCACCTACGCTGAAGCCGCTTCTGGCAGATCTGCAGCCAAACTGACCATAGCAAGATGGATAACATCATGCATAGGTCTGTGCTATGAGTTGGCGGGCAAGGAGCCTCCCAGACTGGATAAGAGCTCATTTTACCCACCATACTGCTGCTTCGGTGGCTGCTTCCAGGGACATCCCTATCCAGGAAATCTGTCGGGCTGCTACCTGGAAGTCAGCAAACACCTTCATTACCCACTACCACATCGACCTTGAGTCACGCCGGGATGCTGGTTTTGGGGCCTCGGTTCTCCAGTCTTTATTTCCTGAGTAGTGGGTGTGCGTCTTGCCTCCCTCCTCTTGGAGAACTGCTTGGAGTCTGCTAAACAATGTGGATGTACAACACATCCACACTCCTAGAAGAACAGGTAACTCACCTGTAACGGTAGTTCTAGGAGTGGTATATGTTGTTCATCCACACGCACCCACCCGACCTCCCCAGCTTCGGGTGCACAACCTTGCTTCCAGCAGGCTAAGATCTGGCGTCATGGGGTGAAACCGAGGTATTTACCACCCAGGTCGGTGGGAGGAGCCAGCTTGAAGACTTCCAGCAAGATTTAAAGGGGAAAGGGACATGCCAAACAGTGTGGATGAACAACATATACCACTCCTAGAATTACTGTTACAGGTGAGTAACCTGTTCTTTGTGTGCATCTCCCATATTTCGAAGCCCAGATTTCAGTCATCCTTTTATAGTGCAAACGGATGCCTCTGACACCGGAATAAAGGCTGTCCTGTCACAGAGTTTTGAAGATGGAGAACACCCCATTCTCTTTATTAATTGTAAATTGCATAAACGGGAGACCAGGTATTCCACAATAGAAAAGGAATACTTAGCCCTGAAGTGGGTAGTAGAAGCTTTAAAATTCTACCTATGGGGTGTTAACTTTGAAATGTAGACAGATCACAACCCTTTGTGCTGGTTGCAGACCATGAAAGATAAGAACCCCCACATCATGCGGTGGTATCTGCCCCTGCAACTCTGCCCCTGCAACCCTACAGATTCATTATTAAACATCGATCTGGACCAGCCAACATAAATGCTGATTTCATGTCCTGTTATGGTTCGGAACCAAATGCACAGACAGAATCAGACCTCAGGGTGAATAATGAGTAAGGCATCAGAGAACAGTCTCCGATACTGGATTGTTTTATAAAACTTTTATTTTGTAAGGGACCCTAAGGTGGAGCTTTGGAGAGTGGGAGGGCCGGAGTTCCATCTCTCCCTCCGGAGAGATCTGATTAATGCTGTCTGGATTTTGGTTTGAAACCATTAGCTGTAGGAAAAACCTACTGTTTTCCTCTTGGGGAGGGAGGGAGGAGTATGTGGAAGGGTAGTAATTCCCTGGAGGTCCTGAACTTTCTTTTCTCTGTCTGACTCAAGTCTGTTGCAACAGCACTTTAAAAAAAAAACAACAACTTTGTTTTCTCACTGTTTTTCCCCATCTACAGGCAGGCCACCTGTAGTATGTTCTCTCTGTCCTCTAGCTCTATTGAGGTCTCCAGGAATCTGCTACCTGTTCCCCCTTCCCATACCAGTATCTTTCTGCTACGGCACGATCATGTGCATAGCCAGCTGCACGAATGTGTGCACATTCCCTCTCAAATGTGTGAAGTACAGCGAGTGAGTTCCACTCGCAAAAATATGAAATTTGCAGGTGAAAATCGTATGTTAGCAGGCTGTAAGGGGGTACATTGTAATGCACTGATTTTGCTTTGATAGGGTTCCCCTGCAGAGCCGGTTGCTAGCTGCAATTCTGGCAGGTTTTAAAGCTAGTGCAGCTTGGCTCAGACATCACAGCAAAGAGAGAAATACACACTGAAAGATAAAGCGCTTAAATAAAAATGTGTACAGAGGTGTATACATAGAAATTACAGATATTAAAGGAAGACCATTCCTGAGTTTTATTTCCTTTGGGTTGGACTTAGGTTTTATGAATAAAACCAAGCGGAATTTTGTTTTTGTTTAGTTATGTTTGTAGCACTAGCTTTTGGCTGCAGTTCAACTAAACCTCAGGGTGCAGAAATGAATGTTAGACTGTGAGACAGTCCTATACAGAAGGTTTAGTTTGTACAAATATTCTCAAGAGATATATTGCAATGCCTTCTAGGGTTAAATATCTGATTTAGTTAAAATGGTACCTGTTTTTCTTTCTGTGCACAGAAACTACCTGTAGCTCAGTAGGTTTGGGGCGTGTTCCTTCTGCTTCTTAGCCCTCTCAAGCCTCAGTGTCCTATAGAGCCTGCTGGCCCCTTTGCAACTTGCTATATTGGACTGAGGACATGTTGGAGGAGCCAGAACAGCAGAGAACCACCCAAACCAGAACTATTTTGTTTAGAACACTTTAAAATGTGATTCCACTGCTAGAATAGTATTATTTATGAAGGAACCTATCTTCTAATATGTTTCAAATGTAATAAAGTCTTGTATTTACTAAAAAGTGATGATTTGTATAGAAAAAGGGGTGGAGCTATGCTTCACCACCAGACTCCATCACTATATAAAGAAGAAACCTTGCAACATGAAAGCAGATTAGGGCTCAGTGGAGTTCAGACCACTAGATCCAAGCTGTGAGTGGACAGCTGGGCTCAGTAAAGAGCTGACCCTATCACCTTCCAGTGGTCAAGTATTGGATGGACTTATTCTGTGTTTGTTTTAAAACCCTCTTTTTATTTCTTTGGTCATTTTACAGTCCGCTGCTTTGATTTCTTCTGTGCTGAATAAAGTTATTTTGAGTTTTGGAGCCTGGTGTCTGCCTCCGTCAATTCCCACCCCTCTTACAGATGGGGTCTCCAGAACTGCACGCAGTACTCCAGATGGGGTCTCACCAACTGTCTGTACAGAGGGATAACAACTTCCTGCTTTCTGCTGGTGATGCCTCTCCCTATGCATCCCAGAATCCCCCCAACCCTCCTTACTGCCTTCTCACATTGCTTGCCTACCTTAAGGACATCTGATATGAGTACTCCCAGGTCCCTTTCCATTTTTGTTGTTGTTAGTAACCCCTTCCCCCCACTGTGTACTCTTCCCCTGGGTTTTTGTTTCCCAGATGCATTACTTTGCATTTCTTTGCATTGAAAGTAAGCTGCCATACTCTTGACCATTGCTCCAATTTTGCCAAGTCCCTTTTCATCCTTTTCACCCCTCCTAGTGTATCAACTCTATTGCAGATCTTTGTGTCGTCTACAAAGAGGCATACTTTTCCTTCCAACCCCTCTGCAGTGTCACCTATAAAGACATTAAAGAGTACCAGTCCCAGTAATAAACCCTGCAGTACTCCACTAGTAACGCCCCTTTTTCCAGAGTGTGCTCCGTTTACTATTGCTCTCTGCGTCCTGTTGACCAGCCAATTTGTTACCCAGGCTATCACCCTAGCACCCCCTCCCAGGCTGGCTAGCTTGTTTATTAATCTTTTGTGCGGGACTGTGTCAAATACCTTGCTAAAGTCTAGGTAGGCCATATCTACTGCCCCTCCCTGGTCTATTGCTTTGGTCACCCAGTCAAAGAAATCTATTAGATTCGTCTGACATGACCTTCCCACTGTGAATCCATGCTACCTTGGGTCCTGTGCCCTGCTGGCCTCTAGGTACTCGACAATTCTGTCTTTCAGAAGTGATTCCATCATTTTCCCTACCACTGAGGTCAAACTAACAGGTCTATAGAAACTAAGAAAAAGCACATTGAAACTCCAGGTGAAAAACCAAAAGAGCTCTCTGTGCAAAAGCTGAATGTGCCTACTGCTGAAGCTGTAGCACAAGCCTTACAGGTTTTGTAGGCTTTACAGGGTTTGGTTCCGGTTCCGAAACCAGCACCTTCGGTTCTACCGGAACAGGGCGCAGCTCCGATGCTGGTTCAGACAACCATATATGCATCGGTTCCTTTGTGCAAAGATCCCACATATGAAGAATATGATAAGGATGAGGGCGAGGAACAGCCAATTGAACTGGAAGTTTCTCTGGATCAAGAGTTCGAGTCCCCACCCGCCCCCGACTGCCTGAGGATTATTTCTCTCACTTTACATTCATAAAGCGGATGGTGGAGGCTCTTGATTTAATCACCTGTGAGTCGGTGGAAGAGGAAGAAGAGGCAGATTATTTGGAGATGACTGGTTTAGTCCCAACCAAAAGGTTACTGCTACCCCTCCATAAATCCTTAAAGAAATATGTGCTGAAAGTACTACAGACACCCAGTTCAGTACCCCCAGTCGACAAGAAGGCTGATAAGAAATATTAGTTGGATAGCTCAGGGGCAGAATTTTTGTTTTCACACCCTGGCCATGGGGGCAGGCAGCTGCCTGTCATCTCACCCACCTGAAAAAGACTTGAAAGCTGGATAATATGGTAAAGAAGGGATAGTTAGCTTCTCCTTTAGCAATAAGACAAGCCAACTACATGGCATATGCTGCCAGGTACCAGAAGACTCTTTGGGACTCCGTATTGGCCATGGCAGATAAGGCACCACCTGCTCTGGCTGCTGACCTGGCTGAGACAGCTAGGTTTGATCTGAAGGCAACCAAATATCAGTGGACTCTGATGACACCGCAGCAAGATGGATGGCCCTCAGAGTGGAACTTAGAAGATTTGCTTGGCTCAGAACCACAAATCTCACCCAAGATGCTCAGAACAAGGCCATGGACTTCCCCTGTGAAAATAACTGCCTGTTTGGGGATAAGACTGAAGCATACATGAAAAAAGTGGGTGAGTATAAAACCACTTACAAGAACAATGCCACCAAGGAAAAGGCTTCAGCCTCTTAAACAAGTCACAGGGAAGGGGAAGTAGAGGAAGGTCAAACTACAGAAAACCTTTCTTCCAGGCCCAAGCTGCCCCTGTGTATCAGCAGCAGTGGGGATATTTCAGAGGCAGGGGTAGAAGGGGCTTCAGACATGGTGGTCAGGTAACTCGGGCTGCAGCTCAGGCAAAGCAGACTCCCTGATCCATTGGTAAGGGTTGCCTTCCCACTCCCAGTAGGGGGCGGACTGGCTTACTACTTCCCAGTTTGGAAATCCATCACCAGAGACAAGTGGGTCTTGGAAGTAGTGAGCTAGGGCCTAGCCCTCTGCTTCAAATCCTTCCCCAAGCTGAAATCCAAACTCTTTTGGCCAGCATCCCTCACAGAAAGGGCACTCTTGGAAAGAGAAGTGTCCAGTCTGCTGGTAACAATGGCAGTGGAACCTGTTCCACCCGGCCAGAGGGGAAAAGGATTTTACACAAGTTACTTTCTAACATTAAAGAAAAACAGGGAGTGGTGACCCATTTTGTTTATTTATTTATTTAGTTTTTGTTAACTGGGTAGGTGCACTAGCCATGAAATGACTATTTTCAAGCATGACCCGGGACAGAACAACAATCAAAGACAGGTACATAGCATGAGTACAATGAAATTACAATAGCATTGGTCAAAACAGTTAGTGGTAATGAATACATGCAGCCAGGACAATAACAATCGATACAGTTCACATAGAATTTTTAGGCAGAGAAAACCTACACAGTCTAGGAAGAGATACCACAACATAGCAGCAAAGAAATATTGTTCAAATTAGTCACAACAATGAAGATTCAGATAGGCAGCGAAACAAGGCAAGGGCAAATTCCTGACTGGGCAGGATGCATTATCATGGCCTCTGAAATAAGACTCAGGTGCGTGTGTGTGTGTGGGGGGGAGTTGGGGTAGATCAGCTCTCAAGGCGATAGTAAGGGTAAGAAGTGCTATGAGGTAGGGAAGTTAAAGTTAGGCCAGGCAGCATCTGGCGGGTGAGTGGATTAGGGAGGATTAAAACAAGTGCAGAGATCAGCAAGGGATAGATGTAAGCGCAGCTTCTTTTTGAAGCTGTCATGGGATCCAGATATTCAAAGTGCTTGGGGGAGACAGTTCCAAAGCTTAGGAGCAGAGTGATTGAAGGCAGCAGAGCCTTTTGATGTTTTACATCTAGGTACATTCAGCAGGGATTTATCTACGGATCGCAGTCTATAGGAGGAGGTTTGAGGTACCAGCAATGTTGCGAGTGGTGAAGGGGTCTGGTTTCTGAGTATAGAGTCAGTGAGGGAGCCAAGAGAATATTGACGGCAAGCTGAGGGGGATAACCAGCCCAGGTCCCTGTACAGTTGGCAGTGGTGCTTAAGCCGTAGTGACGAGGCGTATCGACAGATATTATAAGTGACATCCCACTTATGAAGGATGGTTTTGTGTGTGGCAGCAAAGGTTGGCATGCCATAGGTGAGGGCAGGGGAGTAATATGTCTCTGGCAATAGCAAGTTTAGCAGAGGGAGCCAACATGAAACTGGACTTGTAAGCAACCCCTAGTTTAGCATTCACTGCCTTGCAGGCAGGTTGTATATGCAGGCTGAAGTCCAGGGATTGGTCCAGAAGAATTCCCAGGTACTTCAAAGATGTAAAGCATTCTGTTTGTGTGCCACTGCGGTCTTGCACCAGTAGGGGAGTTTGACACGTCCTAAGTTTAGGGGCAGATCCAAGTAACATTGCTTGGGTTTTCTTAGCATTAAGTACAAGCTTATGTGCAGAAAGCCAATTTTGGACATTTGTGAAATCTGAAGAAAGGGATGCATTTATGCTGGTGACCTTATCAGAGCTTGAATAGAATACAAGATCATCTTCATAGAGAATAGATGAGCATGAAAGAAAAACTTCATCTATGTTATTGATAAAAAGAGAGAAAAGAAGAGGTCCCAGAATAGAGCCCTGGGAAACCCCAATATTGATGGTAGCACCATCAGATAAAGAGGAGTTGAATTTCACAATTTGAGTTCTGTTTGATAGGTAGCTTCCATACCAGGCGACATCTGGGGATGAAAAGCTCAGACTGCAAAGAGTGGAGAGGAGCAGAGGGTGTGCAACAAAATCAAAGGCCTTTGAAAGGTCTATAAAAACTCCCCGTCAGCTGGCCAGCGTCCATACTGATAAGCACATCGGTAGTGAATTTGAGAAGCTCTGTAGAGGTACTATGACCTTTACGGAAGCCATGTTGTGTGTCAGAGAGAAGGCTGTACTTTGTGAGGTAGTCAGTGGCTTGATTTGCAACCTAAGGGCTCTGAACAAACACTTGGCAAAGTCAAAGTTCCAGATAGTAACTTTGTCAACGATTCTTCCTGCTCTGCAGGGAAGAGACTGGCTGCCATCATTGGATCTCAACAATGCCTACTTTCATATTCCCATCAGGGAATCTCACAGAAAATACCTCGGGTTCAGGCTTCACTCAGGTCATAAGCAGTTTGCAGCTCTGCCTTTCAGTCTCACATCAGCTCCCAGGGCTTTCACAAAGTGTCTGGCAGTAGTAGTAGCATTCCTGAGAAGGCAGGGCATCACAATGTTCCCTTATCTAGACTGGCTAATCATGGGGCAATCACCACGGCAAGTAACAGATGCCCTCAAGTTCACCCAGGAGAGACTAGAGTTGCTCGGGTTCCTCATTGATGTCCAAAAATCTGTCCTTCAGCCTACTGAGGTAATAAATGTTATGGGGTACAGCTGGATACTTGGCTACAAAGGGCCTTCCTGTCCCAAGACAGAGTAGACAACATCCTACAGATCGCAGGCTCTTTCAGCCTCAACAAGCCACAGCCTGCAAGGTGCTTCTTAAAGTTGCTGGGGCACTTGGCTGCAGCAACAGGAACAGTTCAGGGTTGCAGGTTCCAAATGTGAGACATCCAGTTCCACCGCAGGGCACTCTGGTGCCAAATAAAGGATTTACTAGCAAAGTCAGTGCCAGTGTCAAAGACACTATTGCAGGTTTTGCAGTGGTGGAAAGATAGAAGCAACCTCAGACAGGGGGTCCCATTCAAGTCAGAATCCCCAACTCTGGTGCTTACAACAGATGCCTTCCTTCTAGTCAAGTCAAGTCAAATTTATTTTTTAAAAGCGCTTTTCCGAAACCAAAGCACCTGTACAATATAAAAACATCAGATTTAAACAATAACCATAAAATATACACACAGATTAAGATGCCCATAAAATAAATAGTAGTAATACTGGAGCTAGCCCAAGTCCCCACAGGCCTTTTCATATAAATAAGTCTTCAAATATGATTTAAAGGCCTTGATGGACAGGCACTCTCTAATCCATCTGGGACAGCATACAGTACGTGGCACATGATCCACAGCAGTGTCACTGTTGCACATAAGTCTGCTGGAGCTCAGGGCAGTGTTACTAGCACTCTAGTCCTTTGCTGCAGGGAGGGACAAGGTCTGACCTACTGTGCACAGAAGCAATGAAAGTGTAGGGTCTGGCCTACTCCCTGAGGGCATCCCTGGTGGCCATCCACCTACCGGAAAAAGACAATACCCAGGTGGATGCACTTGGCAGAATCAACCAAAACCACCACGAATGGTCTCTGAACAGACAAGTACTGGAGGTGGTGTTTCACAGGAGGGGCATTCCAGAGATAGATCTCTTTGCCTTACAGGACAACCACTAGTTGCCTCTATTCTGCTGCAGGCCTTCAGCAAAGGGCACAGTGCCCACAGATGCCCTGGTTTTGGATTGGTCAGGGAAGACTTTGTACGCCTTCCTACCATTTCCATTACTACTCAGAGTTCTAATCAAATGCAGATCTCAACCAGCTACCTTGATCTTGATTGCTCCAGATTGGGCCAGGCAGCCTTGGTACTCCCTGTTGCTCTCCCTGTCAGTAGCCCAGCCCATACACCTCCCCCTGAGGCACAAGCTTCTGACCTCCTCTCGGGAGGATCCTGTACCCAAACCTCAAGTCACTCAGGCTCAAGGCGTAACTCTTGAGGACCTAGAGTATGCCAACCTGCAACTCTCTGAAAGAGTACTCAGGATTCTCAGGGGCTCGAGGAAGCCTTCTGCTGAGAAAACCTATGCTGCAAAATGGAAAAGGTTTTCTATCTGGTGTGGCACTAAGAACTTGGTGCCTACTCAGTCTGGAATGCCAGTCCTCCTGAACTATCTCACCCATTTACACTCCTTAGGCCTGCAGCCCACAACCCTTAAGGTCCACCTGGCATCAGTCTCAGCCTATCTTTCGGTTGGCAAGGGCCATTCTCTAGCGGCTAATCCTATTTTCAAAAAATTCTTCAAAGAGTTGGCCCACTTGCATCCCCCTCACAGGGAACCAGTGCCCACTTGGAACCTTAATATTTGCATTGCTTATCTCATGGGACACCCTTGGAATCCATGGCTACAGCACACCTAAAGTTTGTCACTTGGAAAACCATATTCCTAGTGGCCATCACCTCAGCCAGATGGATAAGTGAGCTGCAAGCTCTGTGTATAGAGCAGGATTACATTCCCTTCCATAGGGATAAGGTGGTCCTCAGAACCAGTAGGAAGTTCCTCCCTAAAGTAATCTCGGATTTCCATTTAAACCAGACTATCACTCTGCCAGTCTTCTTCACTGAGCATTCAAGTTCAGGGGAATGGAGGCTCAACAGCCTGGACCTTGAGAGCTTTCAGATACTATCTTGACCACACTAAAGGCCATGGGCAGGACAGGCAGCAGCTATTCTTGACTTATGGGGATGTGGGAAAAGGAAAACCAGCTACTAAAAGAACCATCTCATGATGGATAGTAATGTGTATCCAGTTCTGCTACAGCAAAGCTGGTAAGGAGCTCCCAGTAGGCCTGAGGGCACATTCTACAAGGGGTACAGTTGCAGCTGCCAGGGATCTTCTCCTGCTGGAAATCTGTAAAGCAGCTACATGGAGAACAATACACACCTTTACAAAGCATTACAGTTTGGACATCCAGTCCAGGGGTGATGCCAGATTTGGCACAGCAGTGCTACAGAGCTTGCTTCCTAAGGAAGGTTCTGTACACACCTCTAAAGGTAGTGCTCCGTACTCTGCTAGAGTTAATCATATTGAAGAATTCCTGGGGTTAGAAGAAAAAAAGTACTCGGCTTAGTAATCTTGTTTCTTCCAAGATATTCTTCAGTATGATTAACTCTCCCTCTCTACCTCCCCTTCCAGAACCAGTTGACCTCTGCATCACAGCTGGTTTCGCATGTTATAGCCATTCCTGGTTTTCTTTAGTTTTTAAAATCAAATGTTTCCTCTAGTTAATCCTATCTGACATTGCCAGAGGACAGGAATAAAGGGACTAGTTGTTGTTGATTTGGTTACTTTATCATCTCAGAATAGCTTAGTTTGGGGGACTCTACAAGCAGACACCAATAAAATCTGAGCATTATAGAATGTAGCAGTTGGTAAGGGCAACAGTTTGAATGGCGGCATCAGCCAATCAGTGTTCCATCATTTGCATACATTCCATTTCTCTCTGAGACAGTTCAACCCAGGAGGCTGACTGCTACAATTAATCATATTGAAGAATACCTTGGAAGAAACAAGATTGGTAAGGTGAGTAATTTTTTTCTTGTTGCCCGTATGGGTTATATATGGGCCAATATTCTCCCCCACCCAGTTGGGAAATGGGTATTGCTTCTTAGAACCCATGTGTAAAGACTCCCAATTGACAATGTGGAGTGACAGAAAGGAGAAATTCCTTCATACGTTCTGTAATTCCCTTTTCTGTTAGTTCCCAGTATTGTCAATAGGGCCTCTCCCAGGAGCCGCTGGCTCCTATTGGAGAATATTGGCAGACATATATAAGGACTTTGGCAGACATATATAAGTACTTTGGATTTCAGCAAGGATAATTATAAGGATAATAGTTCACGCTTGGGGCTCCCACCATAAGCCCTTCCCCTGCAGAGATGATTAGCTGCCGCCCTTTACGGGATCTTACCCCTGAGGGTTTTTTGGCGGTAGTTGAATTGTCTAGTGTGGGTGCTGCATGCGTCGGAGGTGTTGATGCCGGGGTTGACACTTATAATAGGGTGTTATCCGACACCATCAACTCCCTCGCACCTGTCCGTGTACGACCCAGAACTTCATACCTGATGTCCCCATGGTTTGATGGAGACCTCAGGGAAATGAAGAAGACGGGTCGGAGATTAGAGCGCTGCTGGAGGAGATCCCGCTTGGAGGTGGACAAACTGGTACTGCGTACGCACTATCGTGCGTATCAGGAGGCAATCAACCGTAAGAAGGCAGTGTTCCTGTCCAGGGAGATTGCTGCCGGGAAAAACCGACCAGCTTCACTCTTCCGGACTGTAGATAGACTTCTCCATCCTGTCTGTTTGCAGCCCGGGAGGGTTTTTTCTGATAAAGATTGTGAGGAGTTTGCTCGTTTTTTCTCGGACAGGGTGTCCTTGATCCGTCGGGGGGCTTCTTCAACCAGCAATACTACAGCTGACAGTGGTCGCCAAATGTGTTCTGAGTGCACTCTGCCAAGTTGGGGGGAGTTTAGACCAGTGGAGGTTTATGAGGTTATCGAGGTGGCAGTCAGTTTGAGGCATACCTTTTGTGAGCTGGACCCAGTGCCAACGCGTTTCTTAATGAGATGTGTTGACTCTGTTGGCCCGGTGTTTGCCTCGATTGTACGGTGTTCCTTGTTTCAGGGAGTCTTTCCGGATGCCTTGAAGGAGGCTCTGGTGAGACCCCTCTTAAAGAAACCATCTTTGGACCCGGAGATCAAGGCAAATTACCGTCCTATCTCCAACCTTCCATTTTTGGGGAAGGTTGTTGAGAAGGTGGTAGCGCTTCAATTGGAAGAGCACCTCGTGACTCATGAGTTGTATGATCCCTTCCAGTCAGCTTTTCGGGCTAGACATAGCACGAAAACTGCGCTTGTTCGGGTGCAGAATGATCTCCTCAGGGCTAGAGATCGGGGGGACAGGACAATTCTTGTTCTCCTTGATCTCTCCTCAGCATTTGACACTGTGGACCATTGTGTGTTGCTTGTCCGCCTTAGGGAGCTGTGTGGACTCACCAGTACCGTCATCAACTGGTTTGAGTCCTTTCTTACCAACAGGAGGCAACAGGTTGTGATGGGAAATTTCTCATCTACACCCTGTCTCCTTTTTGTGGAGTCCCTCAGGGTTCGGTACTGGCCCCAATGTTGTTCGCAGTGTACATGCTGCCCCTGGGGGGATCATTAGGAAGTATGGTCTGAGTTTTCATTGCTATGCTGATGATACTCAGCTGTATCTGTCCTTCGCCCCAGGAACATCCAACGCAGTGGATGTGCTAAATATCTGTCTGACCGAGATCAATGACTGGATGGCTTCCAGCTGGTTGCGTCTGAACCCTGACAAGACAGAGGTATTGGTAGTGGAGTCGAACAGAGTTCGTGATAGGTTGGCCTCTGACTCAGCAACTGGACTTGTTCTTGGAGCTGTGTCATTGAAGGCCTCCTCTCTGGTGCGAAATCTTGGAGTGATTCTGGACAAGAACTTGACCATGGAGGCCCAAATATCTTCCGTGGTCCGTACCTGTTTTTTCCATCTCAGAAACATTGCCAGGATTAAGCCCCTTGTTCCGCCTCTGGACCTCCCTACCTTGATACATGCCTTAGTCATATCTAGGCTGAACTACTGTAATGCGCTCTATCTTGGGGCCTCTGGGGGATCTCTCCGCAGACTGCAGCTGGTACAAAACGCTGCTGCCCGGTTATTGACTCTGCAGAAAAAATTCTGTCATATTAGACCGGTATTGTGCGGATTGCACTGGCTGCCGGTCAGGTGGAGAATCCTCTTTAAGGTGGGTCTTCTCACCTATAAGGCCCTACACGGGCAGGGCCCTGGTTACCTGTCAGTCCTCCTGGTACCTACTCCCTCTATCCGCCCTCTCCGATCTTCTAATGGTGGCTTCCTGACCGTTCCTAGAACGAGGTTAAAATCAGCAGGCGACAGAGCCTTTAGTGTTGCGGCTCCTGTTCTATAGAACTCTTTGCCAGCATTGGTCAGAGAGGCCCCCACTGTAGACATTTTTAAGGCCCGCCTGAAGACACTCCTATTTTTACAAGCATTTGGTGCTTAGAGTAGGTTATTTCATAGGTTGTGATTGATTATTTTATCTTTTATGAATATTTCTACGTTTTGTGTGTTAATGTTTTACAAATTTTGTACGGCGCCCAGAGCCTCCGGGATTGGGCGTCTTTTAAATAAATTTGCCTTGCCTTGCCTAATTTCTATGTAATTTTAGCAGTTTATCCAGAAATATCTGTCAACAATGCAGACATTTGTAGTTTATTGGATTATAGACACACAGGTTAACAGGTTGCAGTTTTCAAACATTATGTGGTGATTCACTGTTGCAGGTTAGTGCTCATCTTGTTTTCTGCAGTCATGCTTACTGTTATTACTGCTTATACATCTTTGTTACAAGTGTTATCAGCAGCATACCAACCCTGTCAAGGGACCAGTGATTTGGTCGGCAAGACTCTGAGTCAGCTCTCTGGAATAAGGTAGGGCATCAAGTTATTCTTCTTATAATGTCCGATCATTTTACATATACAAGTGTTGGTGTTGGGGTAAGAGTTTGCTGACCTGGGCTTTTGCGGATTACTCGTTACACAGGAGTGTAGCGATACTGCGTGAACAAAGGTGACTGGAGAATCACTGCTCTTGAAATGTTCATGTGCACAGGGTTCTATGCTGATTGACAGCTTTGGGCTGTGCCAGTACCCCAGTAGGGGTATTCATTACCGATATGTAAAGTCTTCCCACTGACAACGTTGGAGCCAACAAAAAAGAAAATTATGCTAAGTATGAAGGAATTTCTCCTTTCTCTCCCCCACGTCTTGCTGCTGTAAGGGCCATTGTCTGACATCACCATAATGGATGTCAGCTTTGCTCATTCTCAGCTGTCAGTGGATCAGTAGCTGCCTGCAAGGTAAGCAAACCAGCTTTTTCTCTCTGGAGCCTGAGTGTAATGCCTCCACAGTGCATTTGGAGCTGCTTCTGGCATGGCGCTGCAAGTCCGACTTGGGGACTGATCCTGCATCTTCTGCATACTGATACAACACGATGCTGGCTGTGCCATTGGCTCAGCCATGCATGCCAAGTGGCCAAGTGTCTTACCATGTTAAACATTCTGTGAATGCCTGCAGATTGGCCATTGCTTTGATTCTTGTGGTGGGTTTCCTCATTGTTCATAAAACAGCAGTCAGCAGTACTACTGTCTAACTGGCTGACCATGGTTTAGAATTCTGAAGTTAACCTTCAGTAGTTCTCTTTAAGGATGCCACCTAGGGGCACATGCTGGAGAGTTCTCGTGCCTTGTGTTTTTCATCACCCCCAGAAGGCTGGTTTACTCACAGCAGGGCCCCAATTTTTCTGCAGCACTTGGGAGCAAAGTTCTGCAGCACGGTTCCCATTTGCCACAGAACCTCTGCGGCGCTAGACACCTAGTTCTGCGGCAATTCTATGGCACACTTTTACACTTAATGTTATACTTTTTTTTTGCTTTTCACCATATTTGCCATTTTCCTAATAGTCAAGTGCTTATTGGACACTGAAGAGCTAAGATTTAAATTTTAACAGAAGCCTCCATGTCCCTATGGCGGCTGGAAACGACCAAATCTGGTCTCCTCCTTCCTGGACCGGGACATATTTTGGTAAATAACTTCGTTGCCCGATTGAATTGTTTTAAAAATACATCTGACCTCCTGGCCAGAGAACAGCTACAACTACAGTCAGCACTTATTTAATTTCATTTAAGCCCTGGCATGGTTTGCTGGGGACCGGAGAGCCATGGAGTAAAAAATAATTAATATAGGACTGAAGGGACGGGTGGCCCTCTTTGCGGATGATACGAAAATCTGTAAGAGGGTGGACTCTGCAGAGGGTTTTGAGGACATGAGGCAGGACCTGAGGGCACAGGAGGGGTAGGCAGAGACCTGGCAACTTAAATTCAGTAACAAGAAGTATATAGTCATGCACTTGGGGTACGGAAACCCGTAGGCAGGGTACACACTTTTGTTGGGGGGGGGGAAGAGTCATTGTTACGGAGCAGGGGAGGGATCTGGGTATAGTGGTGACAAACAACCTCAAGGTGGGAAATCAGTGTAGCACGGCGAGCTTACAGGATGCTGGCATGTATAGGCAGGGGACTCACTAGCAGAAAGAGGGAGGTCCTGATGCCCCTGGATGCCATACCTGTGTAAAGACATAGATATGATTGAAAGGGTACAGAGAAGAGCGACAAAGATAATTCGGGAGTTGAAGGGCAAACCGTACGAACAGAGGTGTGGGGAATTGGGGCTGTATAAATTGGAGACTAGAAGGAAGGGGAAGGACATGATAGACCTTTAAATATGTCAAAGGGATAAACAGAGTGTGTTCAGGACATTTATTTCACAGGAAAGAAAGCACTAAAACGAGAGGGCATGGGTTGAGACTACAGGGAGGAAACCACAGAGGTAATGTGAGAGTATGATTCTTCACTGAAAAGGTGGTGGAGGCATGGAACAAGCTGCCGGAGAGAGAAGGCTGTGGGTCCAAAACAGTGTTGGGCTTCAAGAGAGCGTGGGAAAGGCACATGGGACTGCAGGGTGGGGGGATGGGGGCTCGCAGAGGGGGAGGAAGGAATAGTGGGAGGGAAAAAGGGCAGACTAGATGGGCCAGACTGTCCTTTTCTGTCATAAGTTCTATGATTTCTATCATTTCTGATTTAGCAGAAGCCTCCTGCTTGATTAATGTTAATATTTATGTATTTATGACAATTTGGGTGGGGGGGGCAGAGCAGTAAAAAAAACTGTCATTTGGATTTCTAGGATCGTGGCTATGTTGTTCATCCACCCTTATTGGCATGTCCCTTTCCCCTTTAAGAATCGCTGGAAGTCTTCAAGCTGGCTCCTCCCACCCACCCGGGTGGTATATACCTTGGCTCCGTCCCAAGACGCCAGATCTTCCTTTCCGCTGGAAGATTCAGGTTGCCTCCCTCATGTGTTTTGTAGACCCTGGCTTTCAAAACTTCAGTTTTACTGAGATTAAAAATCGTTCGAGTTAGCGGTCGCGCTTTTGCATCTTCGATCATGGAAGAAAAATCTTCCCCCAGATTTTGCCGGTGTCCTTGCGGCCAGAAGATGTCGCGCACCAATCCCCACCTCACATGCATTTACTGCCTCGGTGTTGGCCATGACACCTTGTCCTGCAGCTTCTGCTTGGCCTTCCATCCCAACGTCCTGGACGACCGTCTTGCACGATTGAAACTGGGGAGACCGGAGAAGAGGAACCCTCCAGTGAAGTCCAAGGAGGCTAGGTGTGCAGTTTCCGCATCTGCAGGATCCACCGAGCAATTGGAACGCATGCAAGCGTTCAAAGAAGAAGCCGCTCGTGCTGCAGACACTCAAAACTTGTTTGTTCCGCTCAAACTGGGCTCCACCTTCTCGGGCTCCTTCAAGGAGTTATGCCAGTCTCTTCCCATCCGCGGGCTCGCACTCCTCCCGATCCCGTAAGCGAGAGAAAGAACCGAGCAAGTCTTCGTCTCGGCGAAGGCGCTTTTGGGACAGAGAGAGGTCTCAGTCCCAGGAGCATGCGGTCTCGATCTCGGTCGAGATCGCTTCTTCGGCTGCCAGCTTCATGGATCTTCCGTCAGGCCAGCCATCCGAGAATGTAGCCGATGAATTAGAGATCGTTCTTGACCCAATCAACCCGCTGTCGCCGACCCAGGTCAATGACTCCTTAGAGAGGACTCCGGTCCTTGTCTTCCCCAATGAGGAGTCCCAGCCCGCTGGTGTCCCCATTGAGAACCCGGTTCCGGACCCCCGGAAGTCACCGGTCCTGCCGGTGTCTCCCAAGTGACTGAGACGGCCTACCCAATCTCGGTCAAGGTCTAGAACCTCCACGTCCGGAAGGCCGAGGAAGAGCCATAAGCACTCCAGAAAGAGGCGACACCATCAGTCGTCCTTATCCTCCTCTGATGAGGGCAGGCTCCAGCGGTGCTACGAGGACCTCGTGGCAACAGCTGATCTTGTCTGGGCACAAACCGACTTCGACTCCTACCCCGGCTATTACTTGGCTTTCGCCTCCTAGGCCGAAGCCGACCCCTCCGGAGCCAAAACCTTCTGTTCCACCACCCGCGGGGCCGGCACCACTACCTGTTCAGCCTAAACCGGTCTCTCCACCCATCGTGGTGGAACCGCTGCCTAAGCAGCCCGTGGGAGGGGCTCCTTTGAAAGAAGACAGACCGGACAAGGGCTACCCTGGCGTTTATTGGTCACGGTCACCCTTGACCGCCCTTGGCGTGTAGAGGGTGATTTTGGGCGGCAGGCCACTGTATCCTGACTCCTCGGATTCGGATGTCACCGGGCTTCGCTCTCATCTTGGGGATGATGAGTCGTCCGTTGGCCTAGGGATGGAGGAAGGTCCTTCCTCCTTCTGAGGGATCCTTCGCCTCATCTCTGAGTCCACAGGGATGTCCCTGGAACCCATCCAGAAAAAGGCAGAGTACCCTCTTATGGACATCCTTAAAAGAGGGGATACCCCGACGGAGGCCTTTCCTGTGGTGAAGGCCATTGTTGGTCTGGCACTTGAACTCTGGCAATGTTCTGCCTCTTGTCCAGCACCATCTGCCGGCATGGCCCGCAAGTACACAGTTCCCATGGGGTCCCTTGTGGGGTTCACAGAGCACCCTTCGACCGAGAGCCTGGTGACCGCCTCTGTGTTCAGGCATACTGGCAGTTCTGCTGACACTGACCGACCTCCCGACAAAGAGTCCAAGCTCTTGGACCATTCGGCGAGGAAGGTCTATGCAGCATCCTGCTTGGGCCTTCGTCAGGCAAGTTCAACTGTCATCATGGCACACTTTTCTCATGTCCTCCTCGGGTCATTAGATGAAGTCCTCCCACATCTCCCCGCGGACATGCAGACCATAGTCAAGCAGGTCTGAGACCAGGGCTGAGCTGTTGCCAAACAGCAGCTCCAGACAGCCCTGGACATTGGGGACTCCTGTACCTGTTCAATGGCTGCCGCAGTTGCCTCTCGCTGCAGGGCTTGGCTGAGGCTCTCTCTCCTTCCCGGCGGATACTCAGCACAAATTAGCTGACGTGCCACTCCTTGGGACCGACTTGTTCGGCCCGGGAGTGGTCGGTAACCTTCAGTGCATAGAGCAGTCCAGTGCCACCTTGGACGCCACTTCTGCCAAGGGTTCTTCGGGCAAGAACCAGCAGAAGAAGAAGAAGCCCTTTCAGCACTCTTCCCCTGTGGCTCAGCAGTTCTCCTTCCAAGGGGGACAGCATCATCAGCAGCAGGCTCAAGCTTGGCACCCTTGGCTCAAGCCTGGATCCCAGTAGGCCCGTAAAGGAGGCCGAGGCTCAGGTCCTGGAGCAGCCTCCTCCTCCTCCTGCTCAGTGACTGGGTGGGGGCTGCCACCCCTTCTCCCGTCATGATAGCTCTGGGTCCTCCCGTGGGAGGCCGGCTCTGCCACTTCCTTTCTGCCTGGTCCTCTGTCATTTCGGACAGGTGGGTTCTCAAAATGGTCGGTCAGGGACTGCGCTGCCTCTCAAATTCAAGCAGTACCCTCCCAGCCGTGCCCTGCGCCTCGGGAGGAACGGATATCTTCTCACACCCAGTTGGCTCTTCGAGATGACGTTGCTCAGCTCCTCCTCAAGGAGGCAATAGCTCTTGTGGCAGATCCTCCGGCAGACACAGGCTTTGTCTCCAGGTACTTCCTGGTGCCCAAGCGGACGGGAGGCTGGTGCCCCATTCTAGATCTCCACGACCTGAATCAGTATCTCAGGTCTCTCACCTTTTGGATGGTCACTCTGTCCCAGATCATTCCATCCTTGGAGTGAAACATGTGGTTTTGTTCACTGGATCTGCAGAATGCGTTCTTTCATGTCCCAATCCATCCATCCCTTCAGCGGTTCCTCCGCTTCAGGGTCGAGGGGACCCTGTACGAGTTCCAAGCTATATTGTTTGGCCTGTCATTGGCCCCATGGGTCTTCACCAAATGCATCGCAGTGGTGGCGGCCCATCTATGGTGTCGGGTTGGGGGGTCAGAATTTACCCCTACCTCGACGACTGACTTCTAGCAGGTCACCTCCTACAGGAAGTGGAGAGATCCAGGGATCTGGCCCTCCAGACCTGCTCCCAACTCGGTCTCCTAATCAATGAGGCCAAGTCGAAACACGTGCCTTCTCAGGTGATGAGCTTCATCGGGGCAGAGTTCGACTCTTGTCAAGCCAGAGCTCGGCTCCCGGTGGACATGGCAGAGGTTCTTTCCTCCTTTGCCCAATCATTTCTGGTTGGGCAGTTGTGCCCTGCCCGGGACTTTCTGCACCTTTCTGGGTTACATGGCGGCGTGCACCTCGGTGGTCTGTTGGGCTCAGTGGCACATGCGCCCCCTTCAGTGGGAGCTGGCTGCCCAGTGGACTCAGCGCCACGGTCAATTTGACCAGCTGGTCACTGAAACCCAGAAGATGTGGGACGCTCTCCAGCGGTGGACTGCCCCAGACCGGTTGCAGGAAGGGATCCCGTTTGTCCGCCCCGAGCCAATGGTCGTTCTCACGACCGATGGCTCTCTTTTGGGCTGGGGAGCCCACATGGGGGACAAAAGGGCCCACGGACTCTGGACCCCCCAAAGAGTCCCAGTGCCACATCAACCTGTTGGAGCTCAGAGCAGTCAGACCGGCACTGTCAGCTTTCGCTCCTCAGCTCCGGGGTCAAGTGGTTAAAGTCCAGACGGACAATACCACAACCATGTACTACCTCAACAAACAGGGCGGCATGCATTCCCATCTGTTGTGCAAGGAGGTGCTCCACATCTGGACCCTCATGGGCCAATTGGAGGCGGATCTCCTAGCCATCCATGTGGCAGGAGCCTCGAACCATCTGGCGAATGCTCTCAGCCATCTAGGTCAGACAGCCCATGAGTGGTCTCTTCATCCAGACGTAACTTACAGCCAGTTCTCCCATTGGGGTAAACCGATGGTGGACCTGGTTGTCTCCAGGGAAAACACCAAGCTAAGGCTGTTTTTCATGCCCCCAGCAGGGGTTCACTGCAAGGGATGCCTTCTTGAGGCCATGGACCCCAGGCCGCCTCTATTCCTTCCCTCCATTTCCCTTGATCCACAAGGTGTGGAGGGACAAGGCGAAGGTGATCCAGGTAGCCCCAGACTGGCCGCCCCACTTCTGGTGTCCAGATCTCCTCAGCTGCAGGCCCCCGGAGCGGCTTTGTACACGCCCAGACCTGGTATCACTCAATCAGGGGAAGGTATGCCATCCAGACCTTCAGTCCCTGCACCTCACAGCCTGGTACCTGAGCGGCTAGAGTTTCAGGCTTTGGGCCTTTATGAAGATGTCTACACTGTGGTGGAGGCATCTAGAAAGGAATCAACCAGAAAGTGTTATGCCTTCAAATGGAAGCGGTTTTCTATTTGGTGTCAGGACAAGGGCCTGGACCCTCTGTCCTGTCCCAAGGCTAACATTCTTGACTACCTTTGGTCTCTCTTCAAAGGGGGTCTGTGGTCATTGACCCTTAGGGTGCACCTGGCAGCCATCTCTGCTTATTGTGTGTGGGCTGGTCAGCTGACGTTGGCACAGGAGACAGTGGTCGGGCTCTTTTTCAAAGGCCTGGATCACATATCCCCTCTGGTGCATGAACCTCCACCTCCCTGGGATTTACTGCTGGTACTGGCAGAGCTCATGAAGCCATCCGAACCCATGCACAAGTGTGAGTTGTCATACTTGTCGTGGAAGACGGCCTTCGTGGTGGCTATCACGTCAGCCAGAAGGACAGGGGAGCTCCAGGCACTTTCGGTGGACTCCCCTTATCTGGTCTTCCACAGGGACAAAGTTGCCCTGCGCCCCCACCCGAAATTCCTTCTAAAGGTTGTGTCAGAGTTATACCTTAACCAGGTGTTGACTCTGCCGGTATACTACCCTAATTACACCTCAGAGGCCGAATACAGGCTCCATACTTTGGACCTGAGACGTGCTCTCTGCTATTATAAGGAGAGGACGGTGGAAATTCGTGGAGAGGTTCGCCAGCTGTTTGCCATCTACGCTGAAGCTGCTTCTGGCAGACCTGCAGTGAAGTGGACTATTGCAAGATGGATCACATCATGTATAGGTCTGTGCTATGAGTTGGTGGGCAAGGAGCCTCCCAGAGGGATAAGAGCTCATTCTACCCGCCATACTGCTGCATCAGTGGCTGCTTCCAGGGACATTCCTAGCCAGGAAATCTGTCGGGCTGCTACCTGGAAGTCAGCAAACACCTTCATCACCCACTACCACATCAACCTTGAGTCACACCGGGATGCTGGATTTGGAGCCTCAGTTCTCCAATCTCTGTTCCCTAAGTAGGGGATGTGCACCTTGCCTCACTCCTCCTGGAGAACTGCTAGGAGTCTGCCAATAAGTGTGGATGAACAACATATCCACAATCCTAGAAGAACAGGTTACTCACCTATAACAGTAGTTCTAGGAGTGGTATATGTTGTTCATCCATATGGACCCACCCGATCTCCCCGGCTGCAGACGCGCAACACCTGGCTTCCAGTGGGCTAAGATCTGGCGTCACGGGGGGAAGCCGAGGTGTATACCACCCGGGTGGGTGGGAAGAGCCAGCTTGAAGACTTCCAGCAATTCTTAAAGGGGAAAGGAACATGCCAATAAGTGTGGATGAACATCATACACCACTCCTAGGACTACTGTTACAGGTGAGTAACCTGTTCTTACCCTCCATGGTTCTCCGGGACTGGGTTCGGTATTGGTGCAGAAAATGTATGGTTTTTATTTGAAGTGAAGCCACCCAGGAACTGCTTCAGGGATATTTATTTATTTGCATCAACTGGATCCAACCGCGGACAGTCATGGAGACCTCATTCTGTTTTTTTTTTTTAAATATTTTAATTTATTAACATGAAGGCTCTGTGGCTCTCTAACATTACAAAACATTATTTTATTTATTTTTTGCTGGCACCAAAAAAAATCAATTGAACAAAAAAACAGAATTAGCAAAAAACAGCGGTATTTGGGCAGTACTGTAATTTTTAGTCCATTTCTGCCCATATCACAGACAGTCACCTGGGTTGGTCCCTTATAGAAGGATGGGTGATAAGTTGCATTTTGAATTTTGTCCTGAATGAGGAGCAATATTTTATTTTGTTACAGTAAAGAAAACATTTTGCCCACCGGAGAGCAAGGACCTGGGTGGCTGTCGGTGACATGGGCAGAAACTGACTAAAAATTACAGTACATCCCAAGTACGTCACCTTTTTGTTATTTTTTTTCCTTAAACTAATGTTCCGTTTTCAAAGAAAACATCTTGCCCACTGGAGAGCCACTGAGGGGCTGACAGGCTCAGCCATTAATCCCAAGTTCCCTCCCAAGCACAGCAGAAAGAATATTAATAAACAAATACAGTGTACATACTGAGCTGCTCTCCATGGTGAAGGGAAATTGTGTTTATTTCCTCTGTTAGCTCTTTTTGGCCCCCAAAAATCACTAGTTTCACACCACAGTTTGGTATTTATTTATTAAGTCATTAATTAATGTATTTATTTGTCAGATAATATAGCCAGAACTTGGGATTGAGGCAAGTTGAGCAGATCTGTATTTATTAATTAACTGATTTAGTTATTTAATATTGTGCTTAGTGCTATATGGACACGCGTTAAAGTGATGTACGCACAGACAGGGCTCTCCAGTGTCCCGGTACTGACATTTGCAGGTGGGAAAAAATGTATTCACAATGAAGCACCCCTGGCCATTCCCGGGCTCAGACATGCTACGGGGGCTGCTGGTTGTGCATCATTTATTAATGACTGCATGAAGAGAGAGTTCATGTTGATGCTAGCCCTGCCTTTATTGCATTTACTAATGTTCTTTGTGTTTGGGAGGGCATTGCTTTCTAACAATTCACCAATTTCCCTCCACCAAGTGAGCACAGTTTGGTATTTATTTATTCTCACACTCTAGGCATGTCATAGAAAAAGAAACAAAAAAGGCAGAGTAACCCCTTCTCAAGGTAGCTAATAACTGATGAAGGGGATCCACCCCAGTGAGTCCTGATGTGCATGAACCCAGACTTTCAAGAAAACAGCTGAACTAAAACAGTCCAAACAAACTGCCCGCCCGAACTCTTCCCATAGAATATTGATACACAGTCTCTCACGGCAGATTAGGAACCTAGTAAAAATGATACTGCTCCTGCATCAAACTTCATGCAAAAAGTGGAACAGCTCCATCAGTAAGACTCCAATGACTTTGCCGCAAACGGGTCAGGAACAATTTGAGGCCACTTGCACAGGCGAATAAAAACAGCGGACACAAGTAGACAATGTTACTTCCAGACGGGCCAGGTATAACATTTAGTGCCTTATTTGCACCACCCAGAGTTTTTATTGTAACACTTTGAATTCTGTCCATTGTTGATGGACCTTAAAAGTTAAATCTTTAACCAAAAGTAAGCGCCGTCCCTCCCATTGCAAGGTTAGGCCTGATGTGCTGCCCGAAGAATGTGGTCCCAGCCTATGTAGTTCAGCAAATGAAAAATAAGAGGCCTAGATATTTCCCCCGAGAGCCGGCTTAGGGCATAAGGTCCAGTGGTCACACTCAATAATATAGTTAGGGTCGTAGGGAGAGGGACCAGGAATCTTAGTACAGAATCTTTGCAGGAACCCTGTAGGGTTAGGTCCCTCTTCAGTGGCAGGTAATCCCAACAACACTAACTTTTTCCTCAGATTCTGGCCCTCCAAATCATCCCGTGTATCCTTGAGTCATACTACTGTTCACTGCAGCACCACTATCTCGGGCTCCATGTGGTTTGTCAGTCCTTAACTGATGAAAGATGTGCTTCGGACTCAGACCCTCCTTGGCAAGTCCTGTAAGGCTGGTTTAAGTTCCCAAAAGTCAGCAATTAGTGAGAGAACTGCCTCCTTGATTTAACAACCTTGACAGAGTTTAATTCTAAGAAGAATTTTTTGAAGGTCAGTTCGGAGACGGGGCTTGGTGACTGAGGAGATGGGAAAGAGCTGTGGCATGGCCTCTTCAGTTCCAGAGCCAGGGCCTATAATTGTTCCAGCGAGTCTGGTCTGTCATTAAGAACACCTCCTGGGGTTGCGTCTCCATCGCAGAAGTGGCCAACACGGTGACAGGGACACAAAAAGCACTATAACCACACAAAAAACAAGGTAATAATAGGCCGGAAGATGGGGGGGACAATAGTTTAATTGCTGTGGGCCTGACGGAGCTACCATCAACATTCAACAATAAAAAAAAAAAAAAAAAAATGCAGCACTGTGGGGAATTTGATTATGTAAGATGCTGCAGTGGGGGGATCTACATTACATCCTGGCTGGTAGGGCTGTAGAGGGTTGGGAGGGGGGCGCTGAGAATGAATGACACAGGAGACAGAGAGGTGCTAGAGAAGCTGAGAAATTGCATTAAGGCACGGCGAGTTCCACGGTCAGCTGTAACTTCCGCGGTCTGCCGCCGAACATTCTGCAGGTGGCCGCAGAATCGCAGAAAACTCATGGCCTTGACTCACAGTAACCTTCTACCTGGTTGTTCTGTGCCTTCATTGCTTAATTGTATCCTTCTCTCCATGTTGGAAAAAATATGTGGAGGCTGTTAGCATGCAAACGTTCCCTGCAGAGATAGCAGAGTACCTGTAGTGTTTCAAGATAAATAATCCTGAAATCATGCCATTGATCATTTTACTTTTATATCCTTTGTGAAGAAGGCCTGTTGGTCAAAACATCTCGTCTAACTTTCTTTTACACTTTCAGCATGCAGTCCTTGAGTGTCATTTATCCATTTCCAGCCCCTACTGTGACTAAAGATCTAAGGTGTTGTCTCACACTCCTGGTCAGAAATGGGATTGGATATTAATGTGTAATGGTTTATTATCAGGTTCTGAATGGTTCAGAGTTCATTAAAACCTTTACAATAATATTTTTGTTTGTTGTGTGTGTTTTGTTAAGGATCTGACCCCAGATTATTCTATGGAGAGCCACCAGAAAGACCATGAAAATTATGTGGCTGTGTCACGAACTCGAAGACGGCGGGCAAAGGCGCTGCTGGACTTTGAGCGCCATGATGATGATGAGCTGGGATTTCGCAAAAATGACATCATCATAGTAAGTAAGGCAGGACCAGAGCTGCTAGCCATGTTTTTGTTTTTTGTTTGGATTCTTTCCACAAAGAATTTACCCAGGACTGAGGTGCAACATCTCATTTACTGTGGGGTGCAGCTTTTGCCCTGTTTTACAGCTGCGGAGGGGTTGAAGTCTTCACAAGCCATGTGACTTGTATATACCACACTGTGACTCATGGCCTGATCCACAAAAGTTTTGCTGTCCTTTTGCACATACAGAGGGCTGGGAAAAGCCACAGAGTGCTCTGGTTGCATATGATGCGCACCTGCAGGGCACTGTGTGGCATCCACGTATCTGGTTGTGCGCCCCATCTGCGCCTGATCCTAGGCCGTGCATAGTGCCATGTGAGTGATTGGGCAAGACAGCAGGCATGCCTCACATCCTTAGAGGTGTTTCCACAGTGCAGATGGCCAGCAGAGGGGACGTACATTATGCAACCCTAGGGGCTTTAGTAGCGCTTATCCACCTTTCTCCATCTCACCTTTGGACCAACCACAGAGCTTGATCGGTGGGCAGACTGCCCGCACCTGACCCTCAGAATCACAAGAAGGGTTGGAGGACCATACCAGCACTGGCAGGTGTAAATCGACGTAATGTTGTTCTGCTGACAGAGAAATGGCAGTTCTCAGAGGGCTGTGGGTATCCCATCAGTCTTTGCACCCTGCGCAGATTGAATGCCTGGGGTCTGGACCAGCTTCACTTATCTCTGCAGCCCCCTTCACCAGCAGAGGGTGGGAGGCTGGGGCTGTGGATACCTTCTGTTGCAGATGAACACTGACTGCGCAGAGCCGCGCCCAGAACATGCTCGGTGTAATGTAACAGCAGTAACCCTCACAGTAATGTCCAGTGAGTGCAGGAATAAATTTCAGTATGTACTTCTACACCATTTGAGAGCAGCTCATGATGCTTGGTAAACAGTGGCAGGACCAGCTGCCTTGAGGACTTGTGTGAACATTCAGTGTGGCTCAGTATGCAGATGCCTAAAAAACTGAAACAGAGGCTGCGACAGAAAAAAAAAGGGTGTGTGTAGTGAGTGTTGCATAGCAGTTCCTGCATGTTACATGAATGCTGTTTACAGTAGTAAGTGTCTCTGTGTATGTGTGCACGTGTGGGTGCCGTTTGCAGTAGTGAGCGTCTCTAGGCATGTGTACACATGTGAATGCTGTTTACAGTAGTAAACGTCTTTAGGTATGTGTACACGTGTGAATGCTGTTTCAAGTAGTAAGTGTCTCTAGGTATGTGTACACGTGTGAATGCTGTTTACAGTAGTAAGCGTCTCTAGGTATGTGTGCATGTGTGAATGCTGTTTCCAGTAGTAAGCGTCTCTAGGCCTGTGTACACATGTGAGTGTTTCCAGTAGTAAGCGTCTCTAGGCCTGTGTACATGTGTGAATGATGCTTCCAGTAGTAAGTGTCTCTAGGCCTGTGTATACATGTGAATGCTGTTCCAGTAGTGTCTGTAGGTATGTGTACACGTGTGAATGCTGTTCTAGGATCGTGGGTATGTTGTTCATCCACACTCTTTGGCATGTCCCCTTCCACTTTAAATCTTGCTGGAAGTCTTCAAGCTGGCTCCTCCCACCCACCCGGGTGGTATAACCCTCTGCTCTGCCCCATGACGCCCATCCTCCTTTCCACTGGAAGATTCAGGTTGCTTCCTTTGTGCTCCCGCATTTTGTAGGCCCTGGCTTCAAAACCTTTGGTTATTCCGAAAATCCATCTAGTTCGCATTAGCGATCACAACTACTTACCTTCAACTATGAAAGACAAGTGTTCTCCCGGATTTCGCTGGTGTTTCTGTGGCCAGAAGATGTCATGCACCGATCCCTACACCGCGTACGTCTATTGCCTTGGTGTCGACTATGACACCTCGAAGTGTGATCTTTGTCTCGCATTTCATCCTAACGTCCTCGACGACCATCTCGTACGCCTGAAGTTGGGGAGGCCGGAAAAACGGAACCTCCGTGAAATCTAAGGAGGTTTCGTGCGTCTTCTGCGGCTGCGGGATCCGCCGAGCAATTGGAACGCATGCCAGCCTTTTAGAAGGAAGTGGCTTGAGCTGCAGAAACTTCTTCTCGGAGCTTCTTTGTTCCACTCCATCTTCTTGGGTTCCTTCCGAGAGTTGTGCCAGTCTCTCCCGACCAAGGGAGAGGGTCCTGTGGGCACGCACTCCTCTCAGTCCCATAAGCGGGAAAAGGACCCGGAATTGTCTTCGTCTTGACGGAGACGCTCTTGGAATTGGGAGAGATCTCAGTCCCAGGAACCGGCAGTCTTAAATTTGGTCGAAATTGCCTCTTCGGCCGCTGGCTTCTCTGCTTTGCTGTTTGGCCAGTCGACTGAAGTGTCGATCGACAACGTTGAAATAATCATCGGCCCGATCGACCCATTATCGACTACTCCAGTTGACGATTCTTTCGATCGGACTCCGGTCCTTACTTTCCCCGAGGAGACCCAGCCTGCTGGGAATGCTGTCGAGGAAGTGGTCCCCGACCCCGGGAAATCATCGGTCCCGCCAGTGTCTCCCGATCGACCGAATCAGCCTGTCCAGTCTTGATTGAGGTCCAGGACCCCCTCAACAGAAAAGCTGAGGAAGAGCCTCAAGCGCTCTAAAAAGAGGCAACACCGTCGGTCATCCTCGTCCTCCTCGGATGAGGAGAGTCTCCGTCGGAAACTCCAGCGCTATGAGGACCTCATGTGGCAACAGCTGATTTTGACTGGACACAAGCCGACCCCGACTTCTACCCCAGTCATTACTTGGCTTTCACCTTCTAGGCCAAAGCCGACTCCTCCGGAGCTGATCAAGTCGGCCCCCCCACCCGAGGAGCAGGCGAAACCTCCGGTTCGGCCTAAACCGGTCTCTCCACCGATAGTGGTGGAACCACCGCCCAGGCAGCCTGTGGGGGGGCTCCTTCTAAAGAAAATAGGCCAGACACTGGGCTTCCCGGCGACTCTTTCGGTCACTGCCACCCCGGACCGCCCTCAGCGCAGGTCAAGGGTGACCCATGGTCGAATCGCTGTATCCAGATTCCTGGATTCGGATGTGACCGCCTGCATTCTCATCCCGGGATGACGAATCGGGCTGGTGAGTTAGAGACAGAGGAAGGTCCTTCATCCTTTCAGGGCATTGTTCGCCTCATCTCTGAGTCCACACGGATGCCCCTGGAACCCATCCAGAAAAAGGTGGAGTACCCACTCATGGACATCCTCTAGAGGGGGGGATACCCCGACGGAGGCTTTTCCTGTGGCCAAGGCCATTGTTGGCCCAGCCTTAGAACTCTGGCAGCATCCTCCCTCTTGTCCAGCACCATCTGCCCACATGGCCCGCAACTATGTGGTGCCCAAGGGGTCCCTTGCGGGGTTCACAGAGCATGCTTCGGCCGAGAGCCTGGTGACCACCTCTGTGTTCAGGCATACTGGCAGTTCTGCCAACACTGACCGACCTCTCGAGAAAAAGTCCAAACTCCTGGACCATTCAGCCAGGAAGGTCAATGCGGCTTTTTCCTTGAGCCTTCGTCAGGCAAGTTCGGCCGTCGTGGCACACACCTTCCACGCCCTCTTGGGGTCTTTGGATGAAGTCCTCTCACACCTCCATGTGGACATGCAGACCATGATCAAGCAGGTCCAGGATCAGGGCTGAGCTGTTGCCAAACAGCAGCTTCTGACAGCCCTGGACATTGGGGATTCTTGTGCCTGTTCGATGGGAGCTGCAGTTGCCTCTCACCACAGGTCTTGGCTGAGACTTTCCTCCTTCCCGGCGGAGACTCAGCACAAACTGGCTGATCTGACTTTCCTGGGCAGTGAACTTTTCGACCCGGGTGTGGCTGGTTATCTCCAGCATATTGATCAGTCCAATGCCACCTTGGACGCTATTTCTGCCAAGGGTTCTTTGGCAAGCAATAGCAGAAGAAGAAGAAGCCTTTTCAGCACTTTTCCTCTATGGCACAGCAGCCCTCCTTTCAAGGAGGACAACAGCAGCAGGCTCAAGCTTAGGACCCCTGGCCCTCCCAGGCCCATAAAGGAGGCCGAGGTTCGGGTCCTGCTTAGTGACGGGGCAGAGGCTGCCTCCCCCTCTCCCGTCACGCCAGCTCTGGGTCCTCCCGTGAGGAGCCGGCTCTGCCACTTCCTTTCTGCCTGGTCCGCTGTCACTTTGGACAGGTGGGTTCTCGAAGTGGTCGGTCTGGGACTGCCTCTTGAATTCAAGCAGTACCCTCCAAGCCGAGCCCGTACCCCTCAGTAGGAAAGAGTATCCATCCAGACTCAGTCGGCTCAACGAGACGACGTTGCTCAGTTCCTCCTCAAGGAGGCAGTAGCTCCAGTGCTGGATCCTCCAGCAGACCCAGGCTTTGTCTCCAGGTACTTCCTGTTGCCCAATCGGATGGGGGACTGGCGCCACATTCTAGATCTGCACGACTTGAATCAATATCTCAGGTGACTCACCTTTCAGATGGTCACTCTGTCCCAGATCATACCATCCTTGGAGCGAAACATGTGGTTCTGTTCACTTTATCTGCAGGACACGTTCTTTCACGTCCAAATCGTCCATCTCGTCGGCAGTTCCTCCACTTCAGAATTGAAGGGATCCTGTACGAATTCCAAGCCATGCTGTTCGGCCTGTCATTGGCTTCATGGGTCTTCACCAAATACATTGCAGAGGTGACGGCCCATCTCAGGCGTTTGGGGGGGCAGAATTTATCCCTACCTCGACGATTGGCTCCTAGCAGGCATCACCCAACAGGAGGTGGAGAGGTTCCAGGACCTGGCCTTCCAGACCTGCTCCCATCTCGGCCTCCTGATCGAGGCCAAGTCAGAACTTGTGCCTTCCCAGGTGATGTGCTTCATCGGGGCAGAGCTCGACTCTTGCCAAGCCAGAACTCGGCTTCCGGCAGAGGTTCTCTCCTCCTTTGCCCAATCATTTCTGGTTGGGCAGTTGTGCCCTGCTCGGGACTTTCTGCACCTTCTGGGTTACATGGGGGCGTGCACCTCAGTGGTCCATTGAGCCCGGTTGCACATGCGCCCCCTCCAATGGGAGCTGGCCACCCAGTGGACTCAGCATCATGGTCACTTCGACTAGCTGATCACGGTAACCCAGGGGATGTGGGACGCTCTCCAATGGTGGACCGCCCCAGACCGGTTGCAGGAAGGGATCCAGTCTGTCCGCCCCGAGTCGAGGGCCATCCTTACAACTGATGCCTCTCTCATGGGCTGGGGAGCCCACAGGGGGGGACAAAAGGGCCCACGGGTTCTGGACCCTGAAGGAGTCCCGATACCACATCAACCTGTTGGAGCTCAGAGCAGTCAGACTGGCACTGTCAGCTTTTGCTCCTCAGCTCCAGGGTCAAGTGGTTCAAGTCCAGACAGACAATACCATGACCAGGTACTACCTCAACAAACAGGGCGGCACGCACTCCCATCTGCTTTATAGAGAGGTGCTCTGCATCTGGACCCTCATCAGCTGTTTGGAGGTCTATCTCCTAGCCATCCATGTGGCAGGAACCTCAAACCATCTAGCGGATGCTCTCAGCTGCTTAGGCGAGACATCCCACGAGTGGTCTCTCCATCCAGAGGTAGCTTACAGTCTGTTTTCCCACTGGGGCAAACTGATGGTGGACCTGTTTGCCTCCAGGGAAAATACCAAGCTGAGGCTGTTTCATGCCCACCCTCTCAGAAGGTCTTGCTGCAAGGGGATGCCTTCTTGAGGCTGTGGACCCCAGGCTGCCTCTACACCTTCCCTCCATTTCCCTTGTTCCACAGCATGCTTCTCAAGGTGAGGAGGGACAAGGCGAAGGTGATCCTGGTAGCCCCAGACTGGCTGTGCCAGTTCTGGTATCCAGATCTCCTCAGCCTCAGCTGCAGGCCCCCGGAGCAGCTTCCAGCATGCCCGGACCTCATATCTTTCAATCAGGGGAAGGTATACCATCTGGACCTTCAGTCCCTGCACCTCACAGTCTGGTACCTGAGCGGCTAGAGGTCCAGGCTTTGAGTCTTTCCGAGGATGTCCTCACCATGGTGGAGGCATCCAGAAAGGAATCGACCAGGAAATGTTACATCTTCAAATGGAAAAGGTTTTCCATTTGGTGTCAGGACAAGGGCCTAGACCCTCTGTCCTGTCCAGTGGCTAACATTCTTGACTACCTTTGGTCTCTCTCCAAAGGGGGTCTGAGGTCATCGATCCTTAGGGTGCACCTGGCACCCATCTCTGCTTACCGGGCACAGGCCGGTCAGCCGACATTGGGGCAGGAGACAATGGTCAGGCGCTTTTTCAAAGGCCTGGATCAGATATACCCTCCAGTGCGTGAACCTCTACCTCCATGGTATCTACTGCTGGGTACTGGCAAAGCTCATGGGCAAGCTATTCGAACCAATGCACAACTGTGCTTTGTCACACTTTTTGTGGAAGACGGCCTTCCTGGTGGCTATCACGTCTGCCAGAAGGATAGGGGAGCTCCAGGTGCTTTCGGTGGACTCCCCTTATCCAGTCTTCCACAGGGACAAGGTCGACCTACGCCCCCTACCCGAAATTCCTTCCAAAGGTGGTGTCATAGTTTCACCTTAACCAGGTCTTAACTCTGCCGGTGTACTACCCAAATTACACCTCGGAGGCAGAGTACAGGCTCCATACTTTGGACCTGAGATGTGCTCTCTCCTG
The DNA here is from genome assembly GCA_016271365.2 of Neoceratodus forsteri. Classification (NCBI taxonomy): domain Eukaryota; kingdom Metazoa; phylum Chordata; order Ceratodontiformes; family Ceratodontidae; genus Neoceratodus; species Neoceratodus forsteri. The sequence goes on from CM057450.1 coordinate 238,238,948, forward strand.
TTATAAAGAGAGGATGGCGGAAATTCGTGGAGAGGTTCGCCAGCTGTTTGTCACCTACACTGAAGCTGCCTGTGGCAGATCTGCAGCAAAATGGACTGTTGCAAGGAGGATTACATCTTACATAAGTCTGTGTTATGAGTTGGCAGGAATGGAGCCTCCCAAAGGGATGAGAGCTCATTCTACCAGCCATACCGCTGCTTCGGTGGCTGCTTCCAGGGACATCCCTATCCAGGAAATCTGCCGGGCTGCTACCTGGGAGTCAGCAAACACCTTCATTACCACATCGACCTTGAGTCACGCCGGGATGCTGGTTTTGGGGCCTCAGTTCTCCAATCTCTGTTCCCCAAGTAGAGGGTGTGCGCCTTGCCTCCCTCCTCATGAAGAACTGCTAGGAGTCTGCCAAGAAGTGTGGATGAACAACATATCAACATCCCTAGAAAAACAGGTTACTCACCTGTAAGAGTAGTTCTAGGAGTGGTATATGTTGTTCATCCATTCAGACTCACCTTACCTCCCTGGCTGTGGACACACAGCACCTGGCTTCCAGCGGGCTAAGATCTGGAGTTATGGGGCGGAGCCGAGGGTTATACCACCTGAGTGGGTGGGAGGAGCCAGCTTGAAGACTTCCGGCAAGATTTAAAGTGGAAGGGGACATGCCAAAGAGTGTGGATGAACAACATATACCACTCCTAGAACTACTGTTACAGGTGAGTAACCTGTTTTTTTCCAGTAGTAAGCGTTTCTAGGTATGTGTACATATGTGAATGCTCTTTCCAGTAGTGTCTCTAGGCCTGTGTACACGTGTGAATGATGTTTCCAGTAGTAAGTGTCTCTAGGCCTGTGTACATGTGTAAATGCTGTTTCCAGTAGTAAACGTCTCTAGGTATGTGTATACATGTGAATACTGTTTCCAGTAGTAAGTGTCTCTAGGCCTGTGTACATGTGTGAATGCTGTTTCCAGTAGTAAACGTCTCTAGGTATGTGTACACATGTGAATACTGCTTCCAGTAGTAAGTGTCTCTAGGTATGTGTACATGTGTGAATGCTCTTTTCAGTAGTAAGCATCTCTAGACCTGTGTACACATATGAATGCTGTTTCCAGTAGTAAGTGTCTCTAGGCCTGTGTACACATGTGAATGCTGTTTCTAGTAGTAAGCGGCTCTACAGATGTAGAAGTGGGTAGCCATCTGGGAACTAGCGACCATCGAACAGTATGGTTCACAATAAACACAGCAATAGAGTCAAGCCATACAAAGACAAAAGTACTGGACTTTAGGAGGGCTGACTTTGCTAAAATGGGTGAGTGCCTAAGGAATGCACTAGCAAATGGTCAGGAAGGAGGGTTGGAAGAACAATGGGGAATAATAAAAACTGCCATCACAGAGGTAACGAGCCTTTGTGTAAAGCAAATAAAACAAAACGATGTAAGAAATCACTATGGTTCTCAAAGGAAGTGGCAGTGAAGGTTCAAGAGAAAAAGAAAGCATTCAGGAAGTACAAGGAATCGCAGAAGGAGCAGGACAGAGCCCTGTATCAGTTAAAGCAAAAGGAGGCCAGGAAGGCAGTCAGAACAGCAAAGGCCCAAACCGAGGAAAAGATAGCCAACTCGGTTAAGAAGGGGGATAAAACCTTTATAGGTACATCAGGAGCCAAGGAAGACCAAGGGAGGGATAGTGAGGCTTAATAAAGGGGAGGGAAGGTGGGCAGAGGGAGACTGTGGAAAGGCAGAGATACTAAACAAATATTTTTGCTCAGTATTTACAAATGAAGAGGGGGAGGACATAAAACAAACAGTAGAAACACTCTGGATACAGAAGCTGATACCAGCCCATTTACAGAAGAAAGGGTTCTGAAAGAACTCTTAAAACTGAAGGTGGACAAAGCAATGGGGCCTGATGGGATTCATCCCAGAATTCTAAAAGAACTAAGGGTAGAACTAGTGACACCACTGACTACCCTTTTAACAAATCATGGAGGATGTGGTGGTACCCGAGGACTGGAGGAGGGCAGATGTGATTCCCTTCACAAAAGTGGAGCAAGGCAGAAGCAGAAAACTACAGACCTGTTAGTTTAACCTCAGTGATAGGGAAATGATGGAATCACTTCTGAAGGAAAGAATTGTTGAGTATCTAGAGGCCAGAGGGGCACAGGACCCTAGGCAGCATGGATTCACAGCGGTAGGTCATGCCAGACGAATCTGATAGATTTCTTTGACTGGGTGACCAAAGTAGTAGATCAGGAGGGCTGTGGACATGGCCTACCTAGACTTTAGCAAGGCATTTGACACAGTCCCACACAAAAGATTAATATACAAGTTAGCCAGCCTGGGAGTGGGTCCCAAGATGACATCCTGGGTAAAGAATTGGCTGGAGAATAGGACACGAGAGTAATAGTAAATGGAGTCCACTCAGAAGAAAGGAGGGTTACTAGTAAGTACCGCAGGGTTCAGTATTAGATCGGTCCCTTCAATGTCTTTATAAGTTTACATTGCAGAGGGACTGAAGAAAAGTATGTCTCTTGCAGATGACACAATGATCTGCAACAGAGTTGATGCACAGGGTGGGGTGGAAAGGATGAGAAGGACTTGCAAGGTTAGAGGAATGGTCAAATGTATGCAGCTTAGATTCAATGCTAAGAAGTGCAAGGTAATGCACCTGGGAAACAAAACCAGGGAAGAGTACACAATGGGTGGTGAGATACTAACAACAACAAAATGGAAAGGGACCTGGGGTAGTCATATCAGATGACCTAAAGGTGGGCAAGCAATGTGAGAGGGCAGCAAGGAGGGCTGGGGTGATACTGGGATGCATAGGGAGAGGCATCACCAGTAGAAACAGGAAGTTATTATCCTCTGTACAGACAGCTGGTGAGACCCCATCTGGAGTACGTGGTGCAGTTCTGGAGACCCAATCTCCGCAAAGACATAGACAGGATGGAAGCTGTCTAGGAGGGCAACTAAAATGGTGCAGGGTCTGCACCAGAAGACATTTGAAGAGAGATGAAAGGAGCTTAATATGTATAGCCTCGAGTAAAGGAGGAGAGGGGGGACATGATAGAAACGTTCAGTACCTCAAGGGAATCAACAAAGTCCAAGAGGTAGCATCTTTCAAAAACAGAGTGTGCAAGAACAAGAGGCACAATTTGAAGATAGAGAGGCGGCTCAGAGGTAATTTAAGGAAGTATTTTTTCAGAGAGAGATTGTGGATGCATGGAACGGCCTTCCGGAGGAGGTTGTGGAGTCCAAATCAGTGGTGGAATTCAAGCATGCATGGGACAGTCATAAGGCAATTCTAGGGGGTGGGGGTAGGAAGAAGTAGGCTGCTGGTTAACTAGGATCTGCAGCTTATCCAGTAGGTAGGGAAATGGGCAGACTGGGTGGGTCAAGCGGTCCTTATCTGCCGTCAAATTCTATGTTTCTATGTAGGTATGTGTACATGTGTGGTGTAGCGAGACTTGTGTAGCTAGTTGGCATCTTGCTTTTTTTTTTTTAAGTTCTGTCATGTCTAAGCTGCCATTATTTCTGGTTTCAGATCATCTCCCAGAAGGATGAACACTGCTGGGTTGGAGAGCTAAATGGACTACGAGGTGAGAAAAACCGCCCCCATCCCAGCCATGCTAGCAGCTTGGAGGAGATCTAATGGGTACCCTGTGGAAGATTCTGTTTGTACTGTGCACATGTGGCTGGCACAACCTTGGGAGCCTTGCAGCCACTGAGGATGTCCCTTACAACAAGGCACAGCACCTCTGTGGAGCTTCTGGCTTATAGCTGAATAAGCGAGCTACCCTCGAAGTCTGTATTTAGCAGCTTCTGTGGTGGTTTTTTTTTTGTTTGTTTGTTTACTTGAATATTTCAATTCCTTCAGTTGGGGCAGGCCAGATATTGAACAGAATTTGACAAAAGTTCAGAGGTGGCAGTTTGGTGTTTCATTTCCAGCCACAGAACGAAGAGTGGGGGGGGGGATAATAATCCAAGAGAGCTGCAGGAATTCACTGCTTATGAAAGGGTTGGCTCATGAGTGAAAGAAAAACATCCTACACATTTTTTTTTAAGCTAGGTTTTTTCTCCCTCGTACTGACTAGGGTAACCACCCAGCCCCACTAGCTACTAGCTCACCACCTCTTAGCGCCATGTCCCCCCACCCCCATTGTAGGACCTCAGGTGGAGGGCGATCTCGCCCCCCGCCACTGGAAACAAGATCTGTTTGGTGGCGGGATGAATGGCATGGGACCAGATTGTACCTTGGCCACCATCCAACTAATCAAAAATTCAAACATTTTCATAAATTTCAATAAACCATGATGATGACACACCATTTGAGCCGAGGCTAATTCAGAAAGGTATCCTGTTGATGTGCATGGTATATAAATACATAGCTTAGTTACAATTTATTAGGTAAGTTATGAGAGTCATTATTACAAAACTATTCGGGTGGCACCGAGGTTGTTTACACATTATCTTTTTCTCTCCCGCCACATTCCAGCCACTAGCTGGCGTTGCCAGCCTAGTGGTGGCCTCGATAGCCCCAGTGGAGACTCTGGGGAGGAGTAAACTCCCTGGTCTATATCTGGACTTGAAGTACTGCCATAGTTAGCACTGTATCTCAGCCTGGCAGCCCACTTCATGCGCCGTGAGTTTGCACTCAAACCCAGGTTGTAGGCATGGCAACACAATGCGCATCCACTGTGCCAACGGCAGCCTACAAATTTAACATGTTTTTCTATAGTCTTTATTTGGTGTGGGACAGAGCAACTTGCCTGCAGCATCTTGTTTTCCATGGGTCCTGCCTATGTCCATCTATTCTGCTGAGGTGACTGAAGCACAGGGAGATCAAGTGACTTGGCTTGGGGTCACACAATGAGTAGGTAACTGTGGTGGGTTTGGAAACTGGGTCTCATGGTTTCCATGTCTGTGCTCTTCCTGCTGTGCTGCACTGCCCTGGAAGACAGGAAAATTGCTTGTTGGGCTAGAACTAAAACATTATTGATTACTGGAGTTTGCTTGGCATTTCTCTGCAGCTGGGACCACAGACCTTTCCCCAGGCTGCCCCATGTACTTTTGTCCCAGCACTAACATGGCTGGAAGCAGGAGGTTCGACTGTCCCACAGGATGCTCCCCCCTCTGAGAAGGGCTAATAGAAACTCCCACTAGGTAACCATGAGGGGCTGTGCATTTGGGAGCACTAGGAGGGATCAGATAAGAAGTACGGTGTATAATGTTTTCTGATACACATATACCATGATCTTCCTGTATGTATCTTCGCCTTTCATCACCGGTGAGTTATATGGTGGAGGCGCTACGACCCCGCGAGAGCTTTCAGCTTACAATTTGTTTTCCTTGGGGGAGGAGGTGGCATTGTGGATGGCAGCACTCACGAGGACAACGTACAGCATACTGCTCGAGCATCAGCCAGTAACCGATACTGACTCCTTCCTCACCTCAGTTCTGTTCTTCCCGTCATCGAGAGTGCATCTCATGGGAGCAGAAGAGCCAAATTGTGCAGTTCGTTTGTTCGAAGTCGCCAAAGTTGTGTTCGTTTACTCGATGCTATAGAGCTGCAAATGGTTGTGACCGTTCCTTTTTTACTATATTCTTGTTTTATTGTTTCTATGGCGCCGAGTCTTTTCTTTATTTTAATTTATTTTGTGTGCAGTCGATCATGTTTGGTCTGGAGTCCAAGTCAAAATCTAAGGCGGGATGTGTCCCCTGTAGCAAGTCTGTCTCCGTAACAGATCACCATGATCAATATCTCTCTTGCCTGGACCCAGAGCACGACATGGACAACTGCAACACGTGCTTCTCCATGGACCGCTGGGTCCTCCCCATGCGCTCGTTGAAGGTGGGTCGGAGGACGGCGTCAGTCCAGGGCAAGAACTTTGGACCCTTCCCCCAGGTCGCCCTGTTTCTCTACGTACCAGAGGGCAGCAAGCCGTTGACTGTGCCAGCCTCGGTGGCATTTCTGACTCACTAGAGGGGTCGGGTGGACAGTCTTGCCTCCTCTGTGGGGTTGGTTGACCACCCCTCTTGGTCATGGGCCTCCTTGGAGCCACAACCACCCCCTGTGTCATGGTCGGAGCCATGCGCTGGATCTGAACTGGTGGGGCCCTTGATTCAATCTGCTTGAGCTCCTGGTCCTGTCCCTGGGGCCGGTGAGCACCCTTCGTTTGGTGCCACCGGTGGTGCCAGTTCCAGTAGGGTGCAAGGGGTGGCCTCTCTCCCGGTCACCCTGCTGTCTTCCTCTTCGGAGGGGGAGGATGGGTCTGACCCAGAGTGGTTGCCCGCTCACTGGCTCTGAGGAGCCTCACTGCCTTACAAGGCCTAGCTGCAAATTTCTGGAGATATCGTCACCCCACCCCTGACTGGCTCTGTCTCTGGGGCCACTATCTCCGAGTCTTCAGTGCCATTGGCAGCACCGGAGACTCTCACGGCACTGGCACCATGGACAGGGGCAGCGTCAGGTGACGGTGCTGGGTCTGGGGGTGGCGCTGCACCCGATGCCGAGTCGGAGGTCAGCACCTCAGAGGTGGCCGATTCTGGCATTGAAGCTGGGAGCAGTGCTGCTTCTGTTCCTGAAGGTTGCCGTGGCAGGCTTGCAGATGCCTGTGGGTCCTTTGGTGTCGCCATCGATACCTCAGGGACGGACATGGGGCAGGTCTCTCTCTGAGGGGGAGAGCTTGGGAAGGCCTGGGTAGCTCAGGGGTGTTCTTCCTGAGCTCTGGTGGCTCTGGGAGGAGCTGCAGTGCTGGCCCCTCACATTTTTGCTCTCCTCAGTGGGGGGGCGGATCTGCATCAGGTGGGGTAAGGGGCCAGACCAGCCCCGTCTCCTCACTGTGGGGCTTCTTCCTTGGGGCACCACTTAGGCCACACCTGTACAGTTGTGCGACCTTGCGTGGATTCTTCTGGAGGGGTCATGTGAATGTTCCCAAAGCCTTAGCAGGGATCCTCCTCTGGTTTGCCAGTCTCCTTTTTCGGATCCTGTGCCTCACCCTTCTACTCTCCTGAGCATTTCAGGTCCTACGGGGCCCCTGTCTTAGGACCAGTTCAGAGGCTGTGCTGCAGCTTTCCCTCACTATCTAAGAGCTCTGGACCAGGAAATTTTTAGACCAGAACCCCACGCGGTGCCCCAATCTGAATCGAGCTCCTCCACCTCCTTGTCTTTCTCCCTTGAGGAAGAAGACTCTTCAGTCCATCTGTCCTTGGACGCTGATATCACCAGCTATCAGCTGTTCTTGTTGGGATTGTTGGAGGCGCTCCACATTTCCCATTTTGCAAGTCGCAATCCTGCCCATGTGATGCATGCTGTCCTGGGAGAGTTCTCCTTGGAGAATGTGGTCATTCCTCCTTGGCCTGTTCCTTTTCAGGAAGCATCTCGTCAAGTCTGGCAGACTCTCACTGCCCACTCTCCTGCCCTGAGGGACTGCCAGCACAGGTATTGTGCCCCCAGGGGTCTCCAGGTTCCAAGCCTCACCCCACTTTGGGGATAGAGCTACTGGATACTCCCTCTGGGTATCGCCACCTGAGACACGACCAGCCCCTGGAGTTTGACTCAGCTGAGTTTAACCACCGGAGGAGAAGGATTTTTTCCTTAGAACGTCTCCTAATGTGCATTTCAGTCCATTTGGCTGTCTATGCTAGACATTTATGGATAATGCTAGGACAACTCCTAGCCACTTTGCCTGATACGGAGGCAATCAGGCAAGCCATCTGCCTTTCTACTTCTGGTCTACAGCTAGTGAGGCATCTCTCAAGGGCGTCTTACGACGCTAATGAGGTAGCTTCTAGGTTGGCAAGATCTGCAGTCTGTATAAGGCAGGCAGCATGGCCCCGCCTTTCCAGGTTATCGCCCTAGGGCCGGCATAGGATGATTGCATCCCCCTTCCAAGGAGCCCATTTTTTCTCCCGCAGGGTGAGACAGGAATTAGAGGGGCACCTTCCTTCTCCTAGGTCACAGGAGTCCCCGTCTTGCCCAGATCAGTCTCTGGCCTCTCTGGACCATAGGGGGCTTCTTCCACTGTGGTTCTCCCCCACACGGGGCTGAGGGAAGTTCTGCCCTCAGGGAAATGCCAGGTCCCCTTCGGGGGGCTTGGTACTCACCTTCCAGTGATGAATGGTTAAGATACATACATGAAGATATGAAAATTACATACCTAACATAATTCTTGATCTTCTTGTATATCTTCACCATTCATCACTTCTTGCCACCCACCATGCCCTCTGGTGCCTCAACCTCTGAGCAGTGCCTCCTCCCTGCTTGCTCTCCCCTCCATGGATACCCTTGTGGGGCAAGCCTTCTGGCTTCTCTGCTCCACTGTTCCTTCAGGGGGTTAGTAGTCTCCTGGAGGAGGGGAGGACATGTGGGGCCTTTTGCCCTCTTATCATGAGGGTTCCTGTGGTTCCTTCTTGATCTTCATCTTGCCTTCTGAGCAGGGCCAGAGTTCAGTCCTCCTTTGAGACCTTTTTCGAATCCCAGTGGACTTTGAGGGACCCGGGGACCCCTCCCCTTGTCTCTTTCTCCTTGTGAACTGATCTGGTTAACCTGGGGCAGTTCCCCTCCTTCCATGGCTTCTCCTCCCTTGCCACTGGCTCGGGATGAGTTACAGGAAGTAACAACACCTGGATGTGGAATGGCTGTTGAGGGGTCCTTTCCCAGGGTGGGTCCTGTCCCCATCTTCACGTCCTTGGACAACCTGTACAGACCCCGGCATCTTACTCCCCAGGGTCCCAACAGGCATTCCCTCTTGTTTCGGCCTCGGGCTTGTTTCTCTGAGCTATCTTTTAGCTTGAATAGCCCAGACTCATTTCAGATGGGGAACAGTCAGTTTCTCCTTCATGTGAAAGTGTCTGGAGAATGTAGAGGTGGACGCCGCCCTTGACATCTTCGTCCGGTCTCCCTGGAGGGAGTGGGGTGCCATGGGGTCTCTCATCATTCTTTTCTGTCCCTTCTGCTGCCGCTGCTTCATTTCCTCTCCTGAATTGTTCTTAACCCTTCCCACTTCTCTGTCCCTAGCCCCCCCCCCCCGTGCCACACCCTCAGGTAGCCTCCATCTCCTTCTGTGTCGGCTTTTTTCTCCTTTCTGTTTATATCCTTTCCTTTTACTGTCTCTCGGGCTCCCTTGCCCTGCCCTCTCTGTTCTCTGTATCTGTTTTTCACTCTGTGGCAGACAGAACTGAGATGAGGAAGGAGTCTGCGTCGGTTACTGGCTGATGCTTGAGCAGCATACTTTGCATCATCCTCGTGGGTGGCGCTGTCCGCAACACCGGCTTCTGCCCCAGGGGAAAAAAAAATTTGTAAGCTGAAAGCTCCCACATGGCCATAGCACCTCCAGCATATAACCCACCAGTGATGAATGGTGAAGATATACAAGAAGATCAAGAATTACGGTAGGTACGTAATTTTCATTTCCTACAGGTGGGATTTAAGGGAGGCACAATATGAAAATATTACAATAAATCTCAGTGACGATAATTTATATCTGTAAAAATAAGTCACGATTATTGTGCAGCACAGTATACCGCAGTATACCATGATAATCTTATTTGCAGGTCTGATGGTCTGTCCATCACCATGCGACTAAGACTGCTGATTATCCACTTTACATTTGGATATCAGGTGTCAGCTACGGTGCATGGTGGCCTTTTCAGCCTTAGAAATGTACATAGATACATAGACACTGTCGGCAGACAAGGTCTCATGGCCCACCCAGTCTGCCCATTTGAGCCTGTAAGTTCACTTTGTTTTTCTAGAAGTCTGTTGCCCCTTACCCCTGTCTCCAGAATTCCTTTGTCTATCCCATGCATTCTTAAATCCCGTGATTGTTTCAGCCCCCACCACTTCCTCTGGCAGGGTATTCTGCTTGTCCACCACCCTTTCTGTGAAGAAATTCTTTCTCACGCTTCCTCTGAATCGCCCTCCCTCCAACTTCATCCCATGCCGTCTAGTCCTGGAACATCTTTTTCACTGGAAATAGTGTATTCCTGCACCCTGTTCCTCCCTGTAAGGTACTTGTATGTCTCTATCATATCCCCCCCTCACTCCCTCCTCTCCTCCAGGGAGTACATATTCAAATCCTTCAGCCTGTCCTCATAGGACTTGTGATGCAATCCCTGTACCGTCTTTGTTGCCCTCCTCTGAACCTTCTCTACCCTATGTTCTTACATAGGTAAGGTCTCCAGAACTGTACACTGTACTCCAGATGGGGCCCCACTAGTGTCTTGTATAGTGGAATTGTGACCTCCCTTTTCCTGCTGGTGATGCCCCTGCCTATGCATCCCAGCATCCTATTTGCTTTACCTGCTGCCTTGTCACACTGTTTCCCTACCTTGAGGTCATCAGAGATGATAACCCCAAGCTCCCTTTCCTGCTTGGTGCATGCTACATCCTCACTCCCCCCCAACTGATATGTTGTTCCAGAGTTTTTGTGCCCCATATGCATTATCTTGCACTTCTTTGCATTGAATTTCAACTGCCAAACCCTTGACCATTCTTCAAGCTTCTGCAGGTCCCTCCTTATTCTGTCTACACCCTCTGATGTTTCCACTCTGTTACAGAGCTTCATGTCATCAGCGAACAGTGAAATTCTGCCTTCTAGGTCCTGCGCAATGTCACTGATGAAGATGTTGAATAGGACCGGTCCCAGCGCTGATCCCTGTGGTACCCCACTGGTCAGTCTTCCCTCTGTGGAGTGACAGCCATTTACCACCACCCTCTGTGTCCTGCCACCCAGCCAATTACCTACCCACCACACTACTGTCCTGCCCACACCCATATTCCCCAGTTTGTTTAATAGCCTTCTGTGTAGCACAATGTCAAAGGCCTTGCCGAAGCCAAGATAAGCCACATCCACTGCCCTCCCGTAATCCACCTCCCTTGTCACCCAGTCGAAAAATCAGTGAGGCTGGTCTGGCATGACCTCCCCCCGGTGAAACCATGCTGCTTCAGGTCCTGTAGTCTGTTGGCAACCAGATGTACCACCAATCTCTCCTTCAGTAGTGCTTCCATGATCTTCTCCACTACCGAGGTCAGGCTGACTGATCTGTAGTTCCCCACTTCCTCTTTGTTCCTGCTGTTGAATAAGGGGACTACATCTACTGTCCTTTAGTCTTTGGGTGCCTCCCCTGTTTGCCGTGATCAGGTAAACAGGATTGCCAGAGGTTCAGCCATCACTTCTCTTAGTTCCTTTAGGACCTGGGGTGTACCCCATCTTGCCTTATTGCTTTATCGACTCTTATACCTCCAGTTCCTTTAGGACCCTTTCCCATGTAAAGGGACTTGTGTCCATTTCTGTGCCATTCCCACCCCTTGTACTCCCTTCAGACCCATTACCCTCCTCTTCCTCAGTAAAGCCTGAGCAGAAATATCTGTTCGGTATGTCAGCTCTACTGTTGTCATCCTCCACATGGCCCCCGTCCTCCCCCTTCAGTCTCACTATCCCTCCCTTTGCCCTTCTTTTTTCACTTCTGTACCTGTAAAAGGTTTTGTTCCCTCTACCCACTGATTTTACGATGCACTCTTCTGTGTGAGCTTTGGCTTCTCTTACTGACCTTCCTGCCTCCCTTTGCTTCTCCTGGTACTGCTCCCTGTCCCCTTCTGTCTGCATCTTTTTGTATGGTCTGAATGCAATCTTTTTGGCTTTCACTTTCTGTGCTACCTCCTTGGAAAAAAATAATGGCCTCCTCTTCCTTTTCCCCTTGCTAACCTGCGTAATGCATAATTCTGTTGCTCTTGTAATCCCCATTTTAAATATTGTGCGCAGTTCCTCCACCCCTGATTCCCTCGCCCCATTCCCATTAGTGCCTCTTTCAAGCATCTCCCCATTTTCCCAAAGTCTGCCCTCCTAAAATCTGGGATATGTTTTTGTGTGGTTTGGTTCTGCTCCTTCTGTGATTTCAAACCACAGTGACCGGTGGTCATTGTTCCCCAGGTGCTTCCCCACTGTTACCCCATCACATTGTCCCCATTTGTGAGCTTGAGGACCTGTATTGCCTTCTGCAGAGTTGGTTCCATGACCAGTTGCTTGAGGAAGGCACCTTGAAGGGAGTCCAGGATAAATCTGCTCCTGGTTAATGCTGCTTCTGGGAGACTCCAGTCCACATCTGGAATATTGTAAGTCTCCAACCAGCACCACCTCACCCTCATCTGCCATCCTTTGGATGGCTAGCATCAGCTCCCTATGTGTTTCTTCCTCCTGGGCTGGTGGTCTGTAGACCACCCCTGTGCGGATGGCTGACCCTATTTTCCTTTCCAACTTAAGCCACAGTATCTCTCCCCCATTTTGTTCCTCTTGGATCTATGTGGCCTTTATGCCATCTTTCACATAAAGAGCCACTCCTCCTCCCTTCCTGCCTGCCCTGTCTCTTCTGAATATGTTGTAGCCGAGTAAGGCCATCTCCCAGTCATGGTTATCATTACACCAGGTCTCTGTGATCGCCACAATGTCCAGGTCCTACTGCACCATGGCAGCCTCCAGATTCTCTATCTTGTTGCTAAGACTCCTGACGTTAGCACACATGGCGTTCCATGATGTGAACTCCCTGCACTGATTACCCGTTCTACTCCAACCCCTTCCCTGGTTGTCCTTTATCCCTGGTTCTCCCTGCTTTCTGCCCTTCTGTTGAATTTTGCCCCGTTTCTGCCTGCCCACCCCTTGGGTGCTTATCTCCATCTTTTAAACACTGCTGCTTTGTAGAGATATCCACTCCTACTGTTCAGTGGTTCCACTGCTAGCTGTGGGGGTGGACAATTAGGTACCCTCCTTGCTGGCCTGTCACCCCCTTGGCTAGTTTAAATGCTTGTCCATGTAGCATTTAAACTTATCATTGAGTGCTTGGATTCCCCTCCAAGACGGATGCAGGCCGTCAGGCTTGAACAAGCCCCCATCCCTCCAGGTGGGTCCCCAGTCACTAATGAATCCAAACCCTTTCTCACAGCTCCAGTTCTTCAACCATGAGTTAACGTTCCTGGTGCGTGCGCCCCTACGCTCTCCCATGCCTCTCACAGGTAGTACTTCTGAGAAGGTGACAGAAGTAGCTACTTGCTTGAGACCCCTCACCAATTTCCTAAACTCTTCATGAACTGACTTCCTTAGGCTTCCCGTGTGCGAGGTCCTTAGTACCTAGGTGGATAATGACATCCAGCTCACCCTCCCGTCTTGCCTACCCCGCAGTCCCCAGGATCTTCCTCCCATCCCTCCATGCCGTGGCACCTGGTAGGCACCTCACCTCCCTGTCCTCCCCTCCTGTGTTCCTAGCTGGATCTCTCTTATTATAAAGTACACCACCAGGATTCACTTCCTCCTCCTCTGATGTCCACTGCTCTCCCCACTGAGATCACCTCCTCGGTTGACCTCCACATCCTTCTCTTCCATTTCTCTGGGTACATCTGTTTGGTTGTCCCCGTTTGCCAGTGCAGCATAAGAGTTCTGGAGTGGAATAGGATTTGGGATGTGCCTCTGCCTGACTGCCCTAACCCTCCCCAAGCCCACCGTCATCCAAGTGCTCCTTATTCTTGGTATCCTTTGAGGCAGTGGCGTTGGACTGGGTGGTCTCAGGATAGGGGCGAAGGTACTCCTGACCCAGTTTACTTCCGCTCTGAGTTTGGCTCCCTCATCCCACAGTCCGGAGAGATGCCTGCAGGTAGGGCAGCACCTCAGCATCCAGAAGGTCTGTCTGAATACGGCTGCCCCGCATGCACTGCACTGCAACACTCCCCACATAATACTGCACTTATACTGCTATTCCAGTACTTGTCTGTTGCCGAAGCTCTCTTTGTAGTTCCCTCTTTATTAATTTACTGTCCTGAAAATCCTGCCGCCGATCCTCAGAAATTTTTTTTTTAAAGACGAAAAACAAAACAAACAAAAAAAAAAGAGTCAGAACACTTGTGCTGAGGGAGGGCTTCCTCCCCCTTGTGCCCCTCCTACTCCACAAGCCCTGCTATTCCCTGTGCTTGGCTCCTGTCAATCAGATTTAATGGCGCATAGTTAAGAATGAGGGCCGGGGGCGAAAATTTGCAGCAAGTAAAAGCAGCAAAGGAAAACAGCACCACTACAAGCACGCCAAACTAGGTTTTAAATTTTCAACAGCCCAAAAACAATTCTAAGTAAAGACAGCAAAGAAATAACAGTACCACTAAAAGCCCACAAATCTAAGTTTAAAACAAAAACATCAATGAACAGTTACTGCACAGCGGCATCCAGATTAATCCCTGTCTGTGATCCAAAGACGGGAAAGCATGAGTGCATGCCTTTGTTACGTCAGGGTTAGAGTTTTGTAATGCTTTGTTTCTCAGGTTATCAGAAGGATTGACACTTGTCACCTACATCAAGTGCAGAGTGCAGCAGTCAGGTTGATTGCAGGAGGTTCCAGCTATGTACGTATCTCCCCAGTATTGCGGATGTCGCACTGGCTTCTGGTGAGGTGGCATCTCACCTTCAGGACAGGTGTGTGAACATTCAAAACTCTACATGATAATGGGCACTGGTTACCTGAAAGAGCTTGTTTGTCCATGTGCTTTGTGCTGCCTTCTTCACGTTTTTAAGGTGGTCCTCGTGGCAGTCCCTGTATCTTGACAGAAGTAGTCTAGGGACCAGGCATTTGCAGTTGTAGTTGCAGTGCTCACTGTCTGGAATTTGTTGCCCTGCTGTTTGAGGGAAGGCACCCTCAGTAGAGAGTTTCAAATGGGACTTAAGATTTATCTGTTCCCTTTGGCTTATCCTGATTAATTTCCATCTGCTCACTGCTCTTGGGTTAGTCCTTTGTTGTGTTTTTTTTTGTTTTGTTTATTTATTTGGGACTAATTTTAGATAATGGGCTAGAGTCAATGTCAGGTATATGTTGTTGATGAACGGTGGCTGTATTTGGTATGCTGTAAGGTACCCTGAGCCTGTAAGATAGGGTGCCAACAAATAAAACTACTACTATTACCCACCCCCGATCAAATCTGTGCTATTTTTCCAAAAATGAGAAATGCTACAACTTTTTTTTTTTTAACTAATATCATGATACTCAAGATTTGATAGCATGACATCTCTAGTGGGAATCGAGGGAGGGGGATCAGAGGATGACATGTCGGCATCCCACCTCCACAGGTGGGCCAGAAGTAGTGATAAACTGGTTAACTGTGATAAAACTGAGGGTGAACAGGGGAAAAGGGGGCTTAGTCTTGCAGGGCAGACAGGATCGCAAAGATGGGAAGGACCTGTGCCTCTCCCACCAACTGTAAAATTGTTGGCTGGGATGTACAAACAGAATGGCAAAAGCATGGGGGAAGGAAAGGTTGGGAAGAGTAGGAGGGTTGGTTGGAAGGTGGTCTCAACAGATGCAAAGAGTCTCGGGAACAAGATACCCAAGTTACAGGCAGTGATTTTTGGTGTTGTTGTGGCTGCAATTAGAGAGACTTGGGCCACCCAGTATCATGACTGGGACTTGATAATCCCAGGATACAAAACATTTAGGAGGGACAGGATAGCTGGCAGGGGAGGAGTGGTAGCATTATTTGTTAGGGAGGGGATTGTGTGTAGTAGAGAGGAAGGTGAGAACGGAAGCATGGAAATAATGTGAATCACCTTACATGATGCTAAGGGCGGGAGGGTCAATTTAGGGGTCGTCTACAGACCACCAACACAAGCTGAGGAACAGGACAGGGAAATGGTAGCAAACCTAACAAATCACTGTGTTAGATGGAGAGGTAGGACGGTGGCGGTGGGGGATTTCAACCTGCCTGGGTTGGATTGGTGCACTGTGACATCAACAAATGGTAAAGAACAGTGGATTCTAGACTCATTTCAAGATGTCTTCCTGGGACAACTGTTGGTGGAGCCAACCAGGAAAGGAAGCATCTTGGATTTGGTTCAGACAGAAGTAGAGCAGGTAAGGAATGTTGTAGTAGAGGACCCTCTTGCTGGGAGTGATCACTTGACAGTACAGTTCTCCTTGGACCTGGGATGGGAGGGAAATCACACTAATTCGATGGTAGTGAATTTGAGGGGGGTGGATTTCAGGAGGATGACAGCCATTCTGGTAGGTCACTTAGAGAATGCAAGTACAGACATGGACACAGATCGCAGGTGGGAAATGATAAAAGTGGGCCTGTTGGAGACCACTAAAACCTTTACTAAGTCCCAAAGCGAGGGCAAGGAAACCTTGCTGGTGGAATAGGGATGTACAGGAGAGGGTAAGAGAGAAAAGGCTAGCCTACCGAAAGTACAAGAAAACCTGTAAGGAGAAGAACAGGGAAGAGTACTGTATGAAAGCAAAGGAGGTGAGTAGGGTGATAAGGGCAGCCAAGGCAACCAAAGAGCTAAGGTTGGCGAGGGGACCAGGGAGGGGGAGAAGGCATTTTTAGATCAGGGAGAAGAGGAAGTGTAGGGGAGAGATTACCATGTTAAAAAAGGAGGGTGGGCGGGTTGAAGAGGAGGTGGAGCAGGTTGAGGTACTAAATGAGTACTTCTGCTCAGTCTTTATGAGGGAAACAGATGATCTCACTGCAAGGGGGAGCTCTTGAAGCACGTAATACCATTAGGACTAAGCTGCCAGGTGCTAAGACCCCACAGAAAAAACTTCTAGCTAGCAGTCTGTGGCAGGGGACCACCCCAATGTCTGCTCCGCCCCAACATCAGATGTGGTATAAAGGGGACAGTCCCCCAGCACCACCTCAGTTCTTTTCCCGCCGTCGACCCGTTAACATCGGATCCATGGATGCCATCATTGCAGTCAACTGCCATTATGTGCCTTGTGCAGTTTACTCGTAGTTCATTTTTCTTAGTTTTCTTCAAGAAAGTGCATGTCTTCATCAACCTTTCTTCGGTGAAAGTCGAAGTGTGCATGTAGGAAGGAGATCCCAGCGAGGGACGGCCACTCTGCCTGCCTGATCTGCCTAGGCCCAGACCATGGGCCTCACAACTGCTAACACTGCCAAAAGTTTAAAAGTAAAACCCTCAGCCACCACCTCAAGATGCTCAAGGCCTGCTTCTGGCGGCAACAAGTGGCCACCATGCAGAAGACCCAGTCAGGACAAAGTTCACCCTCCTCAGCCAGGAGTCGCTGCCCCGGAGAAAAGATCAGAAGGGAAACACCATCACCAGGAGAAGGAAAGAGCCAGGTCAGAGTCCCACCCAAAGTCCCTCACAGGAATTCTGCTTCCTCCACTTCCGCGGAGGTCAGAGTCAGTGCCCCAGGTACCACAGCAGTTTTAGGGGTTACTCAAAAGAAGAAGACCACCACCTCATTGCACTCAAAAGGTACAGAGTCTTCATCACAGGGGTGTTCGTCCGCCCAAGTTCCCTTGGCCCACCGACCCCACAGATCCTCTCATGGGTCAACCCAAGAGAGACAGGCTTCTGCTTTGGGCAGACCCTCAGAACTCGTCGCCCATAAGCACTCTGGTTCGTCTGAACTGCATAAAAAGTCAGACGACTCCATCAGACGCCAGAAGGTCGTCTGGTACTGGCGCCTCCTCCACCGGAGGAAAGGGTGATGTCAGTCTCCAAAGGTAGGCAGACTACTGGCCACTCCAACTACATGTCGGAGGTGGATCATGTGCTGCCAGCCAAAGAGTGGCCGTCTGCCCCGGAGGACCGGCAGTCAGCCCCGGCGACCAAAGCCCCAACGGACAAAACTACAAGGGCTGAGGATGCCCAACCACCTCCTCCTAAGGAGCCAGACGCCAGACTGCGAGGAGGCTTGGCTCCGCCAGACAAGACTCCGTCAGGCCTGACACCAGAGACACCTATAGACAAGGTGCCCCAGGACCAGATGTCTGCACCCGAAGGACCTTAGGGTCAGACGCCTGACCCCTCCAGCATACCAAACTTGACGCCTCCTCCCTCAAGTCGTTCCATTAGCTGAGGTGGGAGTGCTTTTCAATGCTTGGTGGAACACCATAAAAGGGGATTTGCTCCCAGAACCCAGGGACCCATCCCCTGTCCGGCCACCAGCCAGGGATCAGTCGCCTAAGAGATCTTCCTTGTGGACGGCGCATCCACTGCCTGATGAGGAGGATAGGTGGATGCCTGGTTCAGGCGGCAGAAAGAGGTTCCCCGTTGTCTGTCCCGTCCACTAGCAGACGCCTGCCAGCGTCCTCAGGAGAGGACGCTGGAGACTCCCTCCAAGATGAATTGCCTATTCCGTCTCCAGATCCAAGAAGAGACTCACCAAGGTCACCTTAGGATGACCCATCCTTCTTGGACATTATGAGGCATATCCAAGCTCTGTACCAGTGGGATACAGAAGAGCTGGACCCCGAGCGGCGCTGTTTGGTAAAATGTCTGTGGGCTACTGATCCTAAACCCTTGGTCATTCTCCCATTGGTAGAGCCCTTCCAAGATGTCACCACATCGACATGGAAGCACCCGGCTACCACAACCACAGTACCGAACAAAGCAGACAGGCTCTGTAAAATGCCTAAAGGGGAGCCTTTCTTAGGCGAGCATCCAGAAGCCGATTCTATGGTACTGGCAGCTGCGCATGGCAGGGCACAACCAAAACACGAGCCCTCAGACCCAGAGTCCAAAAAGCTGGACCAGATGGTCCATAAGGTATACTCATCAACTACCTGCACGGTCAGGTTGTTACATTTTCTTGCCCACATAGTCACATGCCAGAAGTCACTGTGGGCAAAAAGCCATGGATCTGGCTAAGGTCCAGCCAGACTCTGAGGGTAAGACAAAACAAGACAAAACCTCGCTGTCATCCAGCCGGGTATGGATGTGGACACGTATGTGCTAAGGAACTCTTACGACTCTGCAGACACAGCAGCAAAGGTAGCAGCCACAGATATCTGCATGAGGAGGCATGCCTGACTGAGAGTTTCTGGTTTCCACCAGGATTTACAAGATGCTGTTTTGGACACTCCCTTTCAAGGACCTGTCCTATCTGGCCTGGAGACTGAGAAACTTGGACTGCAAGACTCTGCAAGGCGGTATCTGAGGTCCACTGTATGTATAGGTAAGAACCACAGGCCACCCAGTGCTGTCCCTTTCAAAAGAACCAGGGACAGCAGGGAAGACACCAGCCACAGCACAAGGGAGGCTTTAAAAGGAGAGGCCCCGCCGTTCCTTCAGGTGGCCAAGGCCCCCAAAATCCCAAGGCATTCAGACCTCCACTGCCCACCCCCTCCACAACAGCATGACTCCCCACCGACCCCCCCCATCCTCTGGAGGAAGTGCAGGGGGAAGGCGGTAAGAGGGAGATTCTCCCTTTACCAATCTGGATCGTCCAGTCCACTATCATGTCAGATTGATGGGTCGTATGGATAGTAGAGAGAGGATACTCCCTGGAATTTACCCAGATCCCACCGGACAATCCACCAGTCTCCTCCCATGCAGCTCTTCTTCGGGCAGAAGTACAGGCCTTGCTAGACAAAAGAGCCATCCAGGAGGTCCCCTATGCTCAAAGAGGCAAGGGATTTTACTTCCACTTCTTCCTAGTCCCGAAGAAGACGGGAGACCTCTGTCCCATTCTGGATCTGAGACAGCTGAATTCCTTCATCGAACACAAAAGGTTCAGAATGGTGACCTTGGTGAGCCTGTTGCCCATGCTCTATCACGGAGACTGGCTTTGCTCCCTGGACATGCAGGATGGTTATATGCACATAAAGATCCTGCCATCCCACAGGAAGCACCTTCGCTTCGCCTTCCAAGGAGGGCATTACCACTTCAGGGCGCTTCCATTCGGTCTGTCATCAGCACCAAGGGTTTTCACCAAGTGCCTGGCAGTGGTGGCGGTAGCCCTCAGGAGAGGGGGTCACTTTGTCTTCCCCTACCTTGACGATTGGCTTCTCACAGCTTTATCAGAAGACCAGTTGAACAGGACGATGGAGGAGACGTTCAGTCTATTCCGGACTTTGGGCATTACCTTAAATCTGCCCAAGTCACACCCATGGCCTGCTCAAAGGCTACAGTACATAAGAGCAGTCCTGGACACTGTCCAAGGGAAAGCCTTTCTTCCCACAGACCGGGCAACCAGGCTAAGGGAGGTCATTCACTGGGTGATGGGCTTGGACCTGATCACAGTGAGGGTGATTCTGCAGCTTCTAGGTCATATGGCTGCAGCCATACCCACAGTCCCCCTCATACATTTGAATATGAGGATCTTGCAGTGGCACCTCAGAGTACAGTGGGACCAAGGCACGGGCGAGCTTGAGGAGCCCATCTGGATCTCCAGTGCGGTCCGTCAGTCCCTGATTTGGTGGTCACCCCAGTCCATTTGAAAAAAGGGGTTCCCTTCCAGTGACCCAGCCCCCAGCAGATTTTAACTATGGATGCCTCGAGACTGGGATGGGGAGCACATCTTGCTTTTCATCAGATAAGAGGTTCTTGAAATTCAATGGAGTGGTCTCTTCACATAAACGTTTTGGAGATGGGAGCCATATTATATGCCCTTCAAGCCTTCCAAGGGGTACTCCTTCCTGGGCCCCTTCTGGTCCAGTCGGGCAATACCCCAGTAGTCTTCCATCTCAACAAGCAAGGGGGCACACTCTCCTATCCCCTATGCAGAGAGACAATGAGGGTATGGACTTGGGCAGTGGATCACAGCCTGGTACTCACGGCAGTCCATGTTCCAGGGATCCACAGTGTATTCGCAGACAGCCTAAGTTGCTCTCGGTCTCGAAACCATGAATGGAAACTACAGCAAGAGGTCACAGACGACCTCTTTGAAAGGTGGGGTCGACCAGAGCCGGATCTCTTTGCGTCCCCACACAATGCCAAACTGCCCAATTTCTGATCCCTAGATCCAAGGCCTGGTGTTTTTTTTGGCAAGATGCATTTCTATACGCCTTCCCCCTTCTTCAGAGGATCCTGTTCAAGTTCAGGCAGAGGATGCCAGAATGATCCAGATTACACCCTTCTGGCCTCGACAGATTTGGTTCCCACTGTTACAACAGCTGGCATCAGAACCACCAGTTCAGTTGCCCCTGTCCACTTACTTGCTCTCACAGGAGCAAGTGATGTTGATCCATCCGGCCCTTCGGTCCCTGCTTCGACATGCATGGCTCCTGCGGACTTGGATAGGGGTAGATTTGGAATATTCCTAAGAGTGGCAGAGTTGCTTGTGGCAATGAGAAAACCCTCTACCAGGGCAACATATGCCATGAAGTGGAAGCATTTCTGCTTGTGGGCGTTCCCCCCGTTCTCTAGATCCTCTCAATTGTCTGGTGGAATATGTGCAGGAGTATCTTCTCTACCTATTGGACTTGAACCTTAGCTACTCGTCCATTAAGGCGCACCTCTGTGCATTGTCAGCTTATCATGCACCGCTGGGTGGGAAGACTCTGGCACAGTTGGACCTATGCAAGACCTTTCTAAGGGGTATCTTGCATATTAAACCTCCAAGGAGAGATCCCGTGCCACCTTTAGACCATCTGTTTGTTTTTGAGAAGCTCACTTTGCCCCCTTTGAACCAGCCACACGTTGCGAGCTACACCTTCTCTCTTGGAAGGCATCATTTTTAGTTGCTATTATCTCAGCTCAAAGGATTTCCAACTGCAAGCTCTGATGTGTAATGAGCCTTATCTTATTTTTCACAGGGACCGGGTAGTTTTGCATACAAACCCCAAGTTTCTTCCGAAGGTAGTGCATGAGTTCACGTTGAACCAAGACCTCCAACTACCAGTTTATTACCCAGAGTACTCTAACAGAGGAGAGGCCTTGTTACACACTCCGGATGTACATAGAATCCTTCGTTACTATTTGGCCAGGACCATTTCCTCCAGAAAGACAGACCAGTTGTTTGTCTCATTTGCCCACAGAAAGATTGGGGCACCCGTGACAAAGCAGACACTAAGTGGCTCGTGAATTGCATCATGTTCTGTTATCAGCAGCACAGCAAACCCTTACCAGGACCAGTTAAGAGTTGCTCCACCAGAGGGATAGCGACATCCTTCGCTTCTCTTGGGAACGTTTCCTTCAGCAGACCTCTGTGCAGCAGCTACTTGGAGTTCAGTGCACACTTTCATTAGGCACTACAGTTTGGATGTTGCTTCCAGAAGGAGAGCAGGTTTCGGTCTAGCGGTCCTTTAAGGACACCTCTCCTAATTGCCTATATCCTGACATTATTGTCCTCCACCCTTCTGACCTGGGTCTCTTCTTGGGCACTGCTTGGGACTCGGTCCTAATGGTATTACCTGCTGCAAGAGCTCCCCCTTGAAGTGAGATATTACAGTTACGTAAGAACTTACCATAACAGTAGATCTTCAAGAGGAGCTCTTGCAGCAGGTGGCTTTCCCACCCACTGGCCCCCAGGGAATAATATCATTATTTTGTCTTTGGGGATAAGAGATTTTTCTTGGTTCTCCATCTGTTTTCAGCCGGGTCTCCAGCAGGAGACCTGAGATGGTGCCGGGGGACCGCCCCCTTTATACCACATCTGACGTCGGGACGGAGCCGACGTTTGGAGAGCGTTCCCCCACTACAGACTGCTAGCTAGAAGGTTTTTTCCCATGGGGTCCTAACACCTGGTGACTTAGTCCTAATGGTATTACCTACTGCAAGAGCTCCTCTCGAAGATCTACTGTTACAGTAAGTTCTTGCATAACTGTACTGTCCAATTCCAAAGGGGGGGTGTTACGGTAAAGAGTGGGGAGGGGGGTCACTAACATGTGATGAGATACCGGTGGAGAGAGTGTGGGAGGGTCTTAGGTCTTTAAGGACAGACAAGGCCCCAGGTCTGGATGGGATCCACTTCAGAGTCCTAAAAGAGTTGGCAGATGTCATGGCAGCACCGCTGATGGAGTTATTCAACTCCTCCCTCCAAATGGGAAGTGTACCATTGGACTCGAGAATGGTACACGTAGTGCCCCTCTATAAGAGTGGATTAAGGGGAGACTTCTGGTGACGTCATCATCCTTGATGGTTGCCTCCTTGTAGAGCTGTCCCCACTTGGGAACCAAAACTCCCATCTTACAGCTGTAGCCTCTACAAAATTATCTAAAATGATGACCAGAGACAAGGGAGGTCACAAGTAAAGTAAATCCAGGAACAAATCAGAGCACCGACAGAGGGATGGTGACAGATTAACTGACCCTACTTCTATGAGACAGAGCTCCTCAAGGGCAGGCCCTGAAACTACTGAAATGGACACTGACCAGGAAACCGAGATCCTCTCTAGATCTTGCTTTGAAATCCTCCTAGGGGAAATTAAAGCATTCCGCTCTGAGACGAAAAAGGAATTTGCAGCCCTCCAAAAGTGCCTCATAAATGTCGTACAGAGAACCGAGGAAGCTGAACAACAAATCTCTGACCTCGAGGATGGATCGCAAAGCCTTTGTGCGGTGGTAGCCCACATAGCAACCCAACAAGAGGCCTTGAAGGAGAAACTGACTGACCTGGAAGCCAGATCCAGACGTGATAATATAAGAATCTATGGTCTTCCTGAAGGTGTTGAATCCGGGAAGACGGAGGATTATTTGGGGGGCCTCCTACGAGGGCTCTTGAAGCTTCCTGCTGACTTCCATTTTAAAATCGAGAGAGCGCATCAGGCATTGGCTCCCAAACCTACTAACCCACGAGCGTGCCCTCGATCCATAGTTTTGAAATTCTCGAGCTACCAAGATAGAGAGGATTTTACGAGCTGCTTGGACACAGAAAATTGTTCAATTCAAATCTCAAAGTCTCTTTTTTTGACGACTACCCTGTAGATATAGCTAAACAGAGAACCCTGTACTCACCGACGCTGAGGGTGCTGCTCGAACATGGGGTCAAATTCCAAACCCCTTATCCTGCTAAGTTGAAGGTTATATGGGACGAGGGCCCAGTGCTGTAAAATTCTCCCTCAGAGATCCAGAAGGAACTAAAAAATAGAGGCTGGTGTTCCAACTCGGACCATCCTCTGGAACCACGTGTCTGACCGGCCCACACTTCCAGAAGCTCAGCCCAGCGTCGTGCAGCTGCTTCAAAAACAATGGGGGACATAAAAACTCTCCTTGAACAGCTCAGTGCTCACCTGCCTATTGAGGATGATTCACATCCACCAGGTGAGGAGACTGCCTGACTTGGTGAGCACTAACTGGAACTGTCTCTCTATCTTGATCGGCTTTTGAGCTGGATGTCGCAGTCTTCAATGTTTGATGAGTACTGTGTCGAGAGAACCACGAGTGCAGGGGCATTCTCTTTCCACCTTACTCAGAGACCTACATTCCAGTTAACCCACACATCGGGAGCTAGGGTCAGAGACTCTCTGAAGTACTTCTGTGGAACCTTAGATTGCAATCTGACCTACTTGGGACTAGATCTGCCCTCAGAGATCGTTTTTACCACACTGGGACAAAATTTTTTTCACACTAAGGGAAACTCCTGTTCTCTTTTTCTTGTTAGCAGTACCAGCTTAAAGCTCCTCTTTCCATCCACGAGTAAACCCTAACATAACATAATATGAGTGATCACACAATTGCTTTTTATTTTACAAAACGCCCCCTCCTGGTGTTCCTTTACTCTTTGAACCATCCCCTTCCCCCAAAGCATAAGTGCTAGTCACATTTAGCGAACTGTTAAACCCTTTTTTTTTTTTTCTTTCAATCAGGGTGTAGGGGATTTGTCTGTTTACAAATCTGGATTTTCCCTTTTTTTACCTATGTCAGTTCCTGGGGCAGACTTTGCTTCACCATCAAGGTGGATGTCATTTTTGAGGGACACCACCAATAATCCCTTTGACCCCATTCTCTGGGCTCAGGAGGCCTGGCCCCAGTGTCCTCTCTCCTTCCACACAGGGGTCAGTTGCCTTGTACACCCTCCCCGTGCTTACAGGGGCCATGTCTTACCCCCAGAAGCCACTATGTACAAAGTTACTGTTTGAATGTTGGAAAGTTCTTAGTTACTGTGTTGTTGTTTTGTTTGGGTGTAACACAAATGCTGCAGCAGGAAAAACATTATGCAAATGTTAATATTTGTACAAGTTCTTCAAACCTTAATTCACGTTTTCCAAGAGAAGTGCACAGAGCAAGGATATTACAGGCTTTCAGGCTCAGGGGTGGTTTTCCAATGGAGCAACTTGGGGAAAGGTTGCCAAAGAAGCCTGACTACCCCTTTATTATTAAAAAATGGTTAATAACGCATACATTACCTGCATTTCACATAATGTAAATGGCCTGAATGACCCCGTTAAGAGGTGTCTGGTCATATGTCAGCTTCAAAACCAAAAAACAACGTTCCTGATGCTCCAAGAGACC
Source organism: Neoceratodus forsteri (assembly GCA_016271365.2). Lineage (NCBI taxonomy): Eukaryota > Metazoa > Chordata > Ceratodontiformes > Ceratodontidae > Neoceratodus > Neoceratodus forsteri. The sequence goes on from CM057450.1 coordinate 238,264,105, forward strand.
CATTTAAGTGAGGTAGAGTATCAGGAACTGACAAAATTCGGGTTTACAGAGGTGATAGTCACCTCCTTCGGGGGGGGAACGAAGGGGAACAGCCATATTGATCTCAAAATATACTCAGTTCCACCAAGAAGCCTCCTACAAGGAGCCAGAAGGTCATTTAGTTGTAGTGATTGGGCAGTTAGAGGGTAACTCAATAATGGTGGTCTCCCTGTACATTTATGTCACAAAATAACTGAACTGCAGAAAGGGACCTTAATTATAGGGGAGGACCACAACCAAATTTATAACCAGGATGACACCACCAGCCCTAGAGTGGTCAGGAGGTCTGCTGCCCAAAAATCAGCTAGCCAGTATTTTAGAGAAGTCCACTGGGTAGATGCATGGAGAGCCACCACCCCAGCGGGAAGGAGTACACTCACTACTCAGCCCCCCCATGAAGTCTACACCAGGATAGATTCCTTCTATGTTTCTAAGGAACATTTACATATGGTGAAGGAGTGTAGAAATTCCCTTTGTCCTTTCAGATCACTCTCAGGTAATTATTGAGCTGGAGTGGGGAGCCGGCAACTCTCCGAATCTCTGGCGGTTCAAAGATTTTTTTATTAAACATACCAGACTTCAAAGAAATGAAAAATACTAGGTTGCCCCAGATCCTACAAGAAAACGACTCCACTGAAACAGATTGGTTCTGTGGGACACTATCAAAGTTGTACTCCGAGCGGACATAATAAAGTATGTCTCCAATTATAAGAGGAAGCAGACTCCGTGCTTAGCTGCTTTGCAGCATCAATATAAAACCCTTCAGGAGCAACATGCAGGGGGAGATAAAGGTGCTGCCCCTCTGTTGTTGGCTACAAAGCAACAGATTCAGTATCTACTAGATATCCGCACGGAACAGGTCTTACAATATGTAAAACAAAAATATTACGAAGGGGGGCCCCAGGGCCACCCACCTGCTAGCACATAGGCTAAGGCACAAACTTGTTAGTACCACTATAAACCACATCAGACCCAGAATCCAGACAGATAGTTCGCTCCCCAGGGGAGATCAGGCATGCCTTTCTGAAATTCTATAGGGCTCTGTATACCCCAGAACAGTCGCCATACCCTAAGTCCATTAGAACATATATGTCCCCCCTTCAATTACCAGTTCTCCCTAGGTCCCTCCAGCTGGACTTAGACAAGCCTATTACCAGTCAGGAGCTCCATCAAGCTATATCAGCCCTAAAATCCGTGAAAAGCCCCGGCACAGATGGCTCCTCGACAGATTTTTTTAAGACCTTTAGAAAACATCTTCAAGGTCCATTATTAGATGTTTGCAGAGAAGTGCAGGAGGGAAACCTGGTGCCTCTGAGCTGGAACTACGCTACCATCACTAATATTACTAAACCGGGAAGAGACACCACTAACTGTTCAGCCTACCACCCAATGTCGATATTGAACATAGACTACAAAATCTTTGCATCGATTTTGGCTGGTAGGCTGAAACTGATATTACCTTTATTGACTGCCCAAGATCAAACAGGCTTTATACAGGGGCGGCAGACCCAGGACAATATAAAGCAATCTCTCCATCTGTTACATTATGCCGTCTGGTCGGGGGCTCCATTCCTGATGCTGAGTTTAGATGCGGAGAAGGCATTCGATGGGTGGCATAGTCATTTTTGGGGGCGGTTTTGCAAAACATGGGCTTTTCCCAGAGCTTTATTTCAATTATCAGGAGAATCTATACATCCCCCTCTGCCTACATTAAGATCAATGGGGGGATCTCGACTCTGCTTCCTCTTCGGAGGGGTACGAGGCAAGGTTGTCCCTTGTCCCCACTTTTATTTGCCCTGTATCTGGAGCCTTTGGTTCAAACCATATGACAAAATAGAAATATAATGGGGTTGGACCTGGGAGGGGAGACTCATAAATGAGCCTTGTACTCCGACGACTTGCTTATTTATCTAGCAGATTCAGAGAACTCCGTGGGCCCCCTTTGGCAGACCCTAGAGGAGTTCAGGGCTGTAGCAGGATACAAACTGAATTGTAATAAAACAGAAGCTCTCAAACTAAATTACTCCCCCACACCACAGATTAAGGCAGAGTTCCCCTTTAGGTGGGACCATCACAGTTTACCTGGGAGTTTAAACTTACTACTAATCAGCCGGAGATGTTCAGGTGTAACTGCACCCCTCTGTTGGAAAGCCTGGGCAGAGATTTGGAGAGTTGGGCCTTGGTGCCTATTCCTCTTATTCAGAGTGGAGGCTGTCAGGATGGTGCTCCTGCCAAGATTTCTTTACCTGGCCCAGACTCTCCTGGTGTGGATTCCCGAGTTTTTCAGAGATCTGGTCCTACAATTGCCCAAGGCCCGAGGAGGGCTCGCCCTCCCAGATTTTCTCCAATATCATAGGGCCGCTCAGTTGAGGACGGTGGTGTATTGGTACCAAAACAATTACACTGCACGATGGAAAGACCTGGAGCTGAGAGAGGAGGACCTACTTCAGGCCAGTAGGACTCTTCTCTCCCCATTTGACCCCTGCGAGCAGGAGGAGGCCCCCAACCCTTACACTAGAGCTACTCTCCGGGCATGGAGAGAGACCCTGGCAGACAGCCCTGACTCCCTGGAGACCCCTTCACTACTCTATCCCTTACACTGAAGCTTTTGCCCCAGCAAGGATGGACCTAACCTTTAGGTGATGGGAAAGAGGAGGGCTGCACTTTGTAGTCCATTTCGTCAGGGAAGGGGAGGTGCTTCCCTTTTCAGCACTCAAGAAACAATATGAATTGCTCCCTCATGACAGATTTTGGTATTTCCAGGTGAGGCATTTTATCAACTCCCTGTCCCCTGGCTCCTGGGTTTTATCCTCTGCCCCAGGCCTAATTCCCATATTGCTAGCCATAATAGATGGCAAAGCCAACTTAGACCATATCATTTCATATCTTTACAGGGCTCTTATCTCCCTGCAGGATGACCAGTTAGACAAAACCAGGCTTACCTGGGAGCTGGACTTGGGCACCCGGATTCCTAGAGAGGTTTGGGACAGGCACCTTACATACCTGCAGTCAGGGCTGGGGGCCCCTGCCAGGAGGGAATTTTCTTGGAAGCTCACTGTGAGGTTCTTTAGGACCCCCACAATCCAGGCAAAACTTCAGCCGGGAATCTCTCCAGCATACTGGAGGGGATGTGGAGAGGAATCTGCTGCTTTGGCTCATGTCACATGGTCGTGCCCCACTTTAAAAAATTTTTTTAGATGGCCTTCAGGAGAGTCTGAGAAGCATCTTTACCCAATCACTGACTCTTTTCTCAGAACTGTTTTTCTTCTCAGTACTACCCCTTGGCTGTAGGGATGGGAATACCAGAAAGTTACTCAAATTCTGCATTTTAGCAGCTCAGAAAGCCATAACAAGGAAACGGCTCACACCTGACAGGATAACTTTAACACAATGGCAGGATCTGATGATCAACATCTATGGATGGAATCCTTAACTGCCTTAGTTAACAAAAGGAAAGAAAAGTTTGAACTTAATTGGAGATGATGGGTCCTATACATCTACCCCCTCTGACCTGACTTTGTCCCCTAGATGCCCATGACATGACTCCAACCGTTCTCAGACTCCTTGGGTATATCTCTTGCGTTGCACAATGGAAGTTAACATTTTATTAATTCACTGTGAAACCTATCTGAATAGTAAGATCTACATTTTTAACTGAACTGTGAAGCTGCATTTGTTCTAATGTAATATCTCTGCTGTTATGTTTTAACTTCCACTATTCCCCCTCTTCTCTTTTGTTTTCTGTATTTATCTTGCACAAGTGATTTGTGCATTGTATGCAGAATGATGAGTTTGTTGTCTTTATACAAAAATGCAAAATTAAGAAAGTTATAAAAAAAAAAAAAAGAGTAGATTAAGGGATAAGCTGGGAAACTATAGACCGGTCAGCCTGACGTCCATAGTGGGGAAACTATTGGAAAGTATATTGAAGGAAAGGCTTGTAAAATTCTTGGAGGTAAGTGGACTTCAAGATATCAGGCAACACGGTTTTGCCAAGGGGAGATCTTGTCAGGATAACCTGGTTGAATTTTTTTGATTGGGTGACAAGATCTCTGGATGGTGGTAGGCCCATTAATGTTTCATATCTAGACTTCAGTAAGGCATTTTACTCGGTGCCACATGGGAGATTGTTGGGCAAGCTGAGTGACTTGGGGTTGGGGGAAAGATTGGTGAGGTGGATTGGAAACTGGCTAAGAGACAGATAACAGTGGGTGGTGGTAGTAGGGGAGATATCGACACCCAGGAGGGTCATTAGCTGGGTCCCTCAGGGTTTGGGTCTGAGTCCATTGTTATTTAATGTTTTCATTTCAGACATTGCGGTGGGAGTTAGGAGTAATATGAGCCTGTTTGCTGATGACTCCAAACTACAGTAGGTGTACAGTGAGGAGGGAAGGAGGATACTCCAGGAAGACCGAGAAAGACTAGAACAGTGGTCAGTTACATGGCAGCTAGGGTTTAACTCTAGGAAGTGCAGTGTACTTCACTTGGGAGCTAGGAATGTAGGGTACAGCTATAAATTTGGGGGTACTGATAATAGTCTCAGAGGAAGAAAAATATCTGGGGTAGTGATCACTGGCAAAATGAAAATGAATCACTCAGGACAATGCAGGAAAGCAGTGGCTAAGACAAACAGAATGCTGAGGTGCATTGCTAGGGGGATCACTTTGAGAAGGGATGAGGTAATTCTGCCACTGTACAAATCCTTGGTGAGGCCGCACTTGGAGTACTATGTGCAGTTCTGGCGCTCTTACTTAAAGAAGGACATTATGCTCCTGGAGAGGGTCCAGAGGAGGGTGTCTATGATGATCCTGAGAATGAGGGATAAGCCCTATGAGGAGAGAGGGGAGTTGAATATGTACTCCTTGGAAGACAGAGGGGACATAATTGAGACCTTTAAATATTTGAAGGGTATTAATAGAGTAAACACAGAGGGGGTTTTCAGACTGAAGGGGGATGGGACCACAAGGGGTCATAGCTTGAAACTGGTTGGCAGGAAGTACAGAAGAGACCTGAGAAAGCATTACTTCATGGAAAGGGTGGTGATGCCTTGGAGTGCGCTACCTGAGGAGTTGGTATCAAGGGAATCAGTGGGAGGTTTTAAGAAGGGATGGGATAGATACGTGGGCTGGGTACAGGTAGGGAGGGTAGAGTCCACGAGAAATCAGAATGGAAATCAGGGGAGTGATGGAAGTGGGGGAGGAGGAGGGCAGCAGCAGTTATCAAGCTGTGAGCTGCATCTCAAGCAGACTCAATAGATCTCATGTCCTAATCTGCTGGTATTTTTGTATGTTCGTAAAGGAGTATCTTCTTCAGGGTTATCTCTGTCATTGGGTCTCACCGTAGGAACTTCATGGTCGGTGAAGCAGGATCCACATGGAAGATATTTACCTGTACAGCTGGGGCCGCCCACGCCAGCGTCATCAACCGTATAAAGGCGTGAGTGGCTCTGCTCCCTCCTCAGTTCTTTCCTGCCCTTGACTTGTTCGCATGGGTCTCTGCTGAAGCTCTGACGCAGTTTTGTGGCAATTTTCGCCTACAGCTTTTTCATACCTACTATTTGAGAATCTTGTTATAAAGGGATTCCTTTATTTTGTTTATGTCGATAGTTAATCCTTCCACTTTTATCTTCCATTGCTGCCGCTGTGGAAAAAAGATTGCCTCTACAGACGAACACTCTCTCTGTGTCTGCTGTCTTGGGCCTGACCACGAAGTCTCAGACTGTGAACTCTGCCAGAAGTTTAATCAAACAATTATCAGGCGATGCAAAAAGGCACTTAAAAATGTCCTACTGGAGCAACAGGTAACTAGTTCCAGGCATGGGTCCTCCGGGGTTCCCTGCTTCCCAGTCACCAGCAGGGTCTTCGAGCTTCCAGGCCGCTATGGCCTGAGAGAAGTCCTCATTGTGGGGGTGTGTGCCATAAAAAAAGACAGAGATTGGGACTGCTCCCTCGGTGGTGGTCCCACTCCCCGATGGCCTCTCCTTCCTTATCCGGGGGTTTTTCATCAGCTGCGGCTACACCGACGCACAAATCTGCTGTCCAGGTCTCTGGTCTTATCTGACCCATACCAACAGCACCTCTGCCTGATCTTTAGGGTGGCCAGTTGTCGACCTCTGGGTCATCATCCCCTTCCTCATCGATGACAGGGTCATCATTGGTGGCTCCCCTGTCGAGGTCTGATGCTTCCCCAGGCCCCCTTGGGCTATGGGCTCTATGAGCTCATCGCTCCCTGTGCCGTCAACCCCTCCTCTGTCAATGCAGTCTTCAGCTGTCATCAACTTAAATTAAATTTTGACTGAATTCACTTCAGTGATAGTCCACTAGCTAGGCACATACAGGTCTACATCGCTAGCGCCATCAATGGCACCATCATCATCAACACCACCTTGGCGGTGTCTCAGACCTCGTACCTTGATCTAGAAGAGGTTGATGTCGAGGAGGAGTACCATCCTGACCTTATTCTTCCTGAGGAGGAAGAGGAGGAGGAAGAACTCTGTTCTCAGACAGATCCACAGTTTCCTCAGTCAGCGAGAATTCTGTCAAGCACACTCCTAGGTCTCCTACAGAGGACCCTACCTTCTTCAATATCATGAAGCACTTGTCCTTTGCCATGGCCTTCCATACTGAGGAGGAGGATGCCACCAGAAAAGATTTGGTGGATTTCCTGGAGATCCCAGAGTCTGCTCCCAAGATTATTCCTCCCCTTTTGCCTGCTTTCGGAATGCAACTACTGCAGCCTGACACAGACCTGACATGGTGCCATCTATGCCTCGCAGGGCAGATGAACTTTATCATGCGCCTCAGGAGTTTCCACATTATGCACATTATGCTGCCCAGCTTGAAACAGATTCGGTGATCATAAAGGCAACTCATGACAGGTCTAAGATGCCCAGGTACCTTAGCTCCCTCCCGCAATACAGAGAGTCATGCAGAATTGGTCTTTGGGGCAAAAGGGTTTATGCCTCCTCCATCTTTGGGCTGAGGATTGCCAGCTACCTGCCCCATATGGTAAAGTACCAGAATACCAACTGGAAGAAGGGCAAGGCCGCTGCTCAGGCCCTTCCAGAAGGTACTCAGAAGCAAGAGGTTCTCAGATGCTTGCAGACCGCTGAGGATGTTAGCAAGCACCTCCTGTGGGCCTCTGTGATATCTTGGACATTATTGCCAGGGCTGCTTCCACTGGTATTTGCCTCCATAGGCACTCCTGGCTTTGCTGCTGATGTCCACTAGAAGGTGCTTAATGCCCCCCTTCAGTGCCTCTAAGCTCTTTGGGCCAGATGTCCAGGATATCATTAACGATTTTCAGACATCTGGCAGGGCTATCAAATCTGTCTACTCACACCATCGCATGTAAGCTAAGAGCAGACAAAGTCCTCCCTTTCACAACGTGTCCAGTAGGCCAGGAGCAGCTTCTCAGTCCCAAGGCAAACGTAGAGCCTCCGCTGCCTTGCCTGCCCCCTCTACCGCTGGAGTGGCGGCCAAGCATTCTAGAGGTGATGCACCAGCCACGGCAGCTGGATCCGCCTCCGCCTAACTCCTTGCCAGACCCCCTCCCCCTTCTATTCCCCGACCAAGAGGTGGTGGTCAGAGGTCGGTTCTCCCTCCATCTCAATCAGTGGAGAACCATCACGTCAGATGTCTTGATTCTTCAAATCATAGGAAGGGTTCACACTCTGGAGCTCACCGAGCAACCCCTAGAGAGACTCTGCCTCTGCCCTCCAGCTACCCCCCCAGCCAATTTATCTGTTCTTCGGGAGGAGGTACAGTCCCTTCTGCGAAAACAGGCTGTCAAGCTAGTGCCCAGGCACCAGAGAAACAAGGGGTTTTATTCCAGGTTCTTCCTGGTCCCCCAAAGGACCGGGTATCTCAGGCCCATCTTAGACCTAAAGGCCTCACTCTATATGTCCAATACAAAAAAGTTGTGAACTGTAACTTTGCCAGGTCTAATGCCTCTTCTCAAGAAAGGCGATTGTGTATTTTGGACATGCAGGATGCTTACTTGCACAGCTCAGTGTTTCCTCCCCACAGGAGGTTCCTCCAGTTTCTTTTCCAGGGTGAGCATTACCAGTTCAAAGTGCTGCCCTTTGGCTTGTCCTCTGCGCTGTGAGTCTTTACCAAGTGTGTAGCAGCAGTAGTTGTGGCCCTCAGAAGGGAGAGGTTGTACATTTTCCCATATCTGGACAATTGGCTCCTAAAGGCCCTGTCCAGGGAACAGCTCCTAGGGACTTTGGAGAGAAACCTTCAGTTATTTCTCTCCCCGGGCATTACGGTCAAGCTGCCTAAGTTGGTCCTGGTTCTATCCCAAAGGCTGCAGTATATAGGGGTGATTCTAGATTCAGCACAGGGGAAGGCTCCAGTGGTGGATGGATGCCCAGAACTTGTTGCAAGAGCTTCTATTCCAGATCTCCTTTCCACAGCAGATATCATGGATGCCCCCAGCTTGGGCTGGGGGGCTCATCTTGGTCTCTTTCAAACTCAGGGCTCTTGGTCTCTGATTGAAACCTCCCTGCATATCAATTCCTTGATATGTGGGCGGTTCTGTATGCGATGCAGGAGTTTCAAAACCATCTCCTTCTGGGTCAGCTGCTGATTCAGTCAGACAGTCTCAACATGGTGTTCTACATCAACAAGTGGGGGGGGGGCACATTTGTACCCCTTATGCAGGAAGGCCGTGAGAGTGTGGTATTGGGCGTTAAACTACAGCCTAACCCTCTCAGCGGTCTAAGTCCTGGGAGTGCTAAACACTCTGGCAGATGGCCTCAACCAACCTCAGTCCAGCATGCACGAGTGGGAACTTCTCTCATCTGTCACAGAAGATCTTTCCTACAGATGGGATCATCCAGAGTTGGACTTTTTGCGTCACCACTCGGTGCACAACTGCCCAGTTTTTGCTTGCTCAGTTCAAGGCCTTGAGTTTTCTGGTGAGGCATGTTGTCCCTCTCCTGGAGTGGGATGCTCCTTTACACCTTCCCTCCATTTCTTCTGATTCAGTGGGTGCTAATCAAATTGTAGATGGAGGGACCAGCATGATTCTGGTAGCTCGATTCTGACCTTGTCAGGTATGGTTTCCATTACTACAGCAGCTGGCGAAGGAACCTCCAGTCCCTCTCCCCCTCTGCAGGAACCTGCTGACCCAGGCTGAGGGGATCTTGGTCCATCCCAACCTCAGGTCCCTTCATCTGCATGCTTGGCTCCCGAGAACATAGCCATTGCCAGATTTGGGGTTACTAATAGAGTGACGGATGTCCTAGTGGCCGCTTGGAAGCCTTCCACTCGAGCCACTTATGCCATGAAGTGGAAGAGGTTTGCCATATGGGCTGCCAAGCATAACCGGGACCCTTTCACCTGTCTGTGAGCCAGATCCTGGACTACCTGATATCTCTGTCTGACTCAGGTCTCCAGTACTCCTCCTTCAAAGTGCATCTTTCGACTGTCTTGGCTTTCCATGAGTCCATGGGTGACTGTACCATAGCTCAGCTGGATGTTTCCTACACCTTTTTGAGGGGCACCCTGCATCTGAACTCCTTATCTGAATCCTTTTTCCTGTCCTGGCTTGTTTTGGAGAAGTTGACCCTATCTCCTTTTCAGCCAGCCACAACTTGTGAGCTGTGCTTGCTTTCCTGAAAAGCGTTATTTTTTAGATCTTACTTCGAGGGGGCTCTTGCAGCGGGCAATACCAGTAGGACTGAAGCCGCCAGGTGCCAGGACCACACAGAAAACTTCTAGCTAGCAGTCTATCATGGGGATCATCCCTGGGACATCAGCACGCTGACGTCCGCCTAGCCTATAAAGGGGGCAGTCCACCAGGCCTACTTCAAATCTTTTCCCGCCGTCGAGCCACGCATGTTGGACCTCCACGGATGCCTGTTTCAGTTGACCACCATTTTGCTCACATTTACCCCCAATTAATTTCTTTTTCTCATGTAATTTTTAACATCAATTTTCAATGTTTTCTCCATCTTGTTTATGTATTCTTCTCCAGCCTCGTCTTCTGACCGGCCTACGAAGTGTGACTGCAACAAGCAGATACCCACCAAAGATGGACAGTCTTCCTGCCTGCTCTGCTTAGGCCTCAACCACAACATCGAAACCTACCAGCACTGCCAGGACTTCAAACAGGCCACATGGAGATGCCACTTGAAGACCCTTCAAAGCTACCCGCTTCAACAGAAATTAGCCACGTTGGAGAAGGAGCTTCAGGCTAAAAGCTCTTTCACCTTGCCGGCCTCCAGGGCCTCATCTTCTTCTTCTTCCCAGAAGTCGTCTAGCGAGAAGCACAAGCACCGGGACTGTCCTCAGTCAGCCTCTTGCTCGCGGTCACTGCATAGACCGGCTTCCGCCTTGGGGTCTTCCTCCCATGGGGTGGTCGGCCCCTCCTTCCTTGGCAGCCCTTACTCCTTCCAGATTGCTGATAATTCAACCACCTGCCCTCATTTCTGTCATGGGCGGCGGCTCCTCAGGGCAGCAGACTTCGTCCCATGCCTCCCAGTCCTGATGCTGAGGCCCTTATTCCTCACAGGTCTTCAGCCAGGTGGCTCGACAGGGGTTGGCATCTCCTGTTGCAGATACTTGCCCGTTGCCCCCTGGTCAAGGCATTGCCTTTGTCGGTCCCAGACTCCGGGGCTGGCACTATCACTTCCATGCTTCGCCCGGAGAAGGCGCTCGCCTCTTCTTCCACTCGTGTGCTCCAGCCTTGGGGGAACTCCCCCTCACAGGCACCAACTTCACCTCTGGGACCTGCTGATGCCAGTCTTCACCTGTCAGGCAAGCGTCTACTATGCCAACGCTCACACCAACAACATCTCAACCTTCGCAACCTCAGCCCCAGCCTACACCACAACCAACACCCACAGGCCCTCCCAGGGACACCCAGCTGGCGTCTGCTGGACCAACGCCAGGGTATCCTACGCCACCTCCTCCACCAACATATAAGCACCCTCTTCCTCAATGTCATTATCCACCATACAACCCTCCTCCTGTGGTGGACTATAATGCCTTGTTCACAGCCTGGTAGGCCTTCATAAAGGACAAGGACGTACCCAGGCAGCCTTCTCCCCGGGACCCCCCCTCCTTGGGACCCAGAGCGGTCAGGACCTGGCAACCCCCATACCATAGAGGCTTCTGGGGGGGTCACAAGGGGACCTCAGACCAGCATATGGATGACAGTTGCCCTTAGATGATGGTCCCAGACAGCGATCACGTGGGGGATGATTCTTCCTCTTCCTTCCTGGAGTCATCTGAGGATTCGAGGGGCTCCTCTGATGGTCAGGAGCCTTCCAAGGAGATCCCCAAGTCTCCTTCTGATGATCCCTCTTTCCTTGATGTGATGCGCCATATTCAGTCCCTTATGGGATGGGAGACAGAGGAGCTTGACCTGGAGTGTTGTTGCCTGAGCATTTACCTCCAGAAGAAGGAGACCATCCCTCTGGTGCCCCCGTAATAGATTCGTATGATGATGTTACTAAGGCGGCGTGGAATCACCCTTCATCACTCCAGCCTTGGCCAAGAAGGCAGATCGTCTCTACCGTGTGCCAGTGGGCAAACCTTTCTTTGGCGAACACCCCATGGCTGACCCCGTGGTCATAAACGCGAATCATGACTGCACCAAGAGGCCCAAACATCTTAGCAGCCACCCTCCAGACAAAGAATCTCGCCAGCTGGACCAATTGGGCAAGCAGGTATATTCCTTTGCCACACTGGTCATTTGGGCCCAGAACTATCTGGCCCATGTGGTGCAGTACCAGAATGCCCTCTGGGATTAGGTGAGGGATTTGGTTCAAACCCTTACTGAAGATTCCACAAAAACGCAGTTGGCATAGCTCCTAAAGTCCGGTTCGGATGTATGCACCCATGTGCTTAGAGCAGCTTATAACACTGTCGATGCTTCTGGGTTTGGAGCAGTGGCAGGGGTCTGCATTCGCCACCATTCGTGGCTCAGGGTGTCAGGTTTTGCACCTGATGTTCAGGATAATGGATGCACCTTTCTGGGGCTCTGTCTTGTTTGGGGAGATGCCCAGGATATCATCTCCAGCCTTCAGGAATCTGGCAAGGCCCTGAGGTTGGTACATTCCATGTACCGCTCCCAACCACGATCTTCCCAAAAATCAGCAATTTCACCGGTTCTCTTGCCAACCTTCCAAGGGCCAGAAGTTCGAAAGGACCCTTCCAGCATAAGGAGAGTACCCCGCCAGCCGGAACTGCAGCCCCTAGGGCTCCAGAGCACCTACAGCTGCTCTGCCCACCCCTGGTTCCACTGCCTGACTCCTTTCCCGACCCCCCAGCAGAGGCCTTGGGGGAGGCGGTCGGGTGTCAGTTCATCCTATACCTAGATGGGTGGCACACAGTAACCTCAGATTAGTGGGTGCTACGGATTATCGAACGGGGTCACACCCTCGAGTTTCTGGAGCTACCTCCAGAAAGCCCTTCCTCGCTCTCCCATTACCCTCAGACCCACATTACCCTCATTCAGGAAGAGATTCAGGCGCTTCTGTGCAAAAAGGCCATAGAGCCTGTCCCTCCAGCTCAAAGGGGAGAGGGGTTCTACTCCCACTTCTTCCTTGTCCCCAGGAAAACAGAGGACCTGAGACCAATCCTGGACCTCAGCCGCCTGAATCTTTACATAGAGTTCAAATGCTTCAAAATGGTTACTCTTCTGGGACTGTTGCCTCCCCTTCATTGGGGGACTGGCTCTGTTTCCTGGATATGCAGGATGCCTATCTTAATATCTTGGTTTTCCTGGCCCACCACTGCTTCCTCCGTTTCTGCTTCCAGGGGGACCACTTTCAGTTCCGGGCCCCTCCCTTTTGGACTTTCCTTGGCCCCTCAGGTCTTTACCAAGTGCCTAGCAGTGGTAGCTGCGGCTCTGCGGAGGCAAGGTTTTTATGTGTTCTCTTACCTGGACGATTGGCTGCTGACAGCCCCCTCCAGAGATCGCTTGCTGCACACCCTGGAAGGCACCTTTTTCCAGATCTTAAGGATCACAGTGAGCCTACCTAAGTCTTGCTCTCCCCGAGCCAATGCTTCCAGTATATTGGAGTGGTCCTGGACTCGTCCCAGGGCAGAGCCTTCCTGCCGAGGGACCGAGCAGAGTGCTTGATAGCGCAGGCCTGACTGGTATCCCCCAGTCGTCGGGTACCATCCAGGGCATTCCTTCATTTGATGGGACACATGGCAGTGGCTATAGCTATGGTTCCTCTAGCCCACCTGCCGATGAGGGTTCCTCAGTGGACTCTTTGGGGCCAATGGGACCAGCGCACTAACAACCTAGATCAGCCAGTGTTAGTTGTTTGTTGTTTTTTTTTTTTTTTTTTTTTTAATCTTACTCTTGTTTCTGTCTCCTTGGCAGAGCAGCCCCCACGATCTCCGGCCGCCATCCCTGCACCCCCCGGACCCGGTTGTGCGTGCGGTCCACACAAACCTGCTGCCCCAGTGGGCCGGCCTTTCATCGTTCTTGCATCCACTGGGTACGCACCCCTCTCAGGTCTCTCCGGGCGCGCAAGGCGCAGTCATGAGCCGTGAAGATTGCCCTCCGCATTTTTCCACATTTTTTCCCTTATGGAGAGCTGGACGTGCAATGGCGTCTGAGCACGTAGTGCTGATGCCCACTGCACTCCTCCCCCGCTTTTTGCATGCCAACTGTAGTGCGGCTGGCCTCTGCCAGGCGCCGCTGCTGGGCGATGCAAGCCCCACTACCCACCCTAGAGAGAGAGCAGCAGTCATCGGACGCTCAATCCTCCCTTTCCCCTGCCAGCCCGAGTCTGTTCCCGAGTCGGGCCGCCGGCGTGGAACAAGGTGTGGTGTCCAGCGCCTCAACCCTCCGCGCCACCAGGCCGGCAAGCCGGTGCTAGTTTTTGACCTGGTGAGGTGGACCTTTGAGTGGTGGTAGAAATCTGCCAGTCTTCTGAAAGGGGTTCCCCTCTGTGCTGTGTTCCCTCAGCAGATTCTCACTACGGATGCCTCAGGCCTGGGCTGGGGTGTTCACTTAACCAACCGTCAGTCCCAGGGGATTTGGTCTGAGTCAAAGCAGCATCTCCACATCAGTGTGCTGGAGATGCGGGCAGTTTTTATGCTCTGCAGGCCTTCCAGACCCACATTCTTCCTGGCCCGCTGTTGGTGCAGACGGACAACATATTAGTGGTGTACTTTATCAACAAGCAGGGGGCACCCACTCCTACCCCCTTTGTGGCAGGCAGTGGGGTTCTGATACTGGGCCATCGAGCACGAACCTGGAACGCTCAGCTGTTCATGTTCCAGATGACTGAAATGCCCTGGCTGACAGTCTAAGCCGGTTCAGATCGAGGGCTAATGAGAGGGAACGTCTGTCCTCAGTGGTCGAGGATCTCTTCAACAGTTGGGGCCGCCCAGAGTGGGACCTTTTTGTGTCCCCACTCAATGCAAAACTGCTGCTTTTCTGCTCACTCAGTCCAGGGAGTGGAGTTTTCTGCTGCAACACGTCCCTCTCCTGGAAGGGGAGGTTCCTGTACACCTTCCCTCCTTTCCCGCTCCTGCAGAGGGTTCCTCTCAAGCTCCAGTCAGAGGGGGCAGAGATGATTCTCATAACTCCCTACTGGCCCCATCAGATTTGGTTTCCCCTGCTACAGCAATTGGCATTGGAACCTCCAGTGTCCTTGCCCCTGTGCACCTGCTTGCTCTCCCAGGAACAGGGCACCCATCCAGACCTCAGGGGTTTGCACCTACATGCGTGACTCCTGCAGACTTAGCTATCACCTGCTTTGGGGTTTCTTCCAGGGTCGTTGATGTCCTGGTGGCTGCTGGGAAACCTTCCACCAGAGCCACCTATGACCTGAAGTAGAAGCGCTTCTCCCTCTGGGCCGCTGCTCACCACCTGTATCTCAGCACCTGTCCGGTGAATCTGATTTTTGAGTATCTGCTCTCCCTTTCAGACTCCAGCCTAGGGTACTGCTCTCTTAAGGTGTGCCTTTCTGCCATCTCAGCATATCAAGCACCTGTTAAGGGCAAGGCTGTTGCCCAGCTGGAAATCTGCGCTTTTTCATAGGGTATTCAACACTTGAAACCTCCTATTCGGGACCTCTTCCCACCATGGGATCTTCTTTTTATTTTGAGCCATCCGCGAGTTGCGAGCTACGCTTTCCATAATGGAAAGCATTGTTTTTAGTTGCTGTTACTTCTGCTTGGAGGATCTCAGAGCTTCAGGCTCTGATGTGCAAAGACTCTTATTTAGTTTTTCACAAAGACAGAGGGTGTCTTTGCATACTAACCCTAAGTTTTTGCCTCAGGTGGTGTCTGAGTTTACGTTGAATCAATCCATCCACCTGCCTGTGTATTTCCCTGAATATTCTTATCAGGGGGAGGCCTTACTGCATACTTTGGATTTTCATAGGATGCTGCGTTATTACACGAATTGCACCAGTTGGTTTCATTTGCCCCCAAATGAGAAGTGGCACCTGTTTCAAAACAGTGTTTGTCGAAATGGTTGGCAAATTGCATTGTGTACTACTACCGTGAGTACAGCAAGCTCTTGCCTGGGGCGATTAAGGGTCACTCCACCAGAGGTATGGCCACTTCTACCGCCTGTTTCAGGAATGTGTCTGCTGCGGACATCTGTGCAGCTGCCACGTGGAACTCTGTTCACATCTTTATCCATCACTACAGCCTGGACATTGCTTCAAGTCGCAGGGCCAGTTATGGACTTGCTGTCCTTCAGGGTCTTCTGTCTTAAGTAGTCTGCTGTAGCCCTTTTTTGCCTCCTCCTGGCTGACTCACGGTCAGTTCTGGTACTGCTTGGGACTCAGTCCTACCGGTGTTGCCTGCTGCAAGAGCCCCTTCGAAGTAAGATAGTACAGTTACATAAGAACTTACTGTAACAGTAGATCTTTGAGAGGAGCTCTTGCAGCAGGCGCTGCTTTCTCTCCCTCCAACCCCCTGATTGCTGCTTCTCCTTCACATTTATTCTTTTCTTCCTTGGCGCTGAGGAACTGCCTCGGTTCTCCATTGTTGCTTTCTGTGCCAGGGTCTCCTGCGGGAGAATTGAAGTAGGTCTGGGGGTGGTCCCCCGTGTGAGACTGCTAGCTAGAAGTTTTCCGTGTGATCCTGGCACCTGGTGGCTTCAGTCCTACTGGTGTTGCCTGCTGCAAGAGCTCCTCTCAAAGATCATCTGTTACGGTAAGTTCTTGCATAACTGTACTTTATTACTTCTGCTCAAAGAATTTCAGAGTTTCAGGCTCGCTGGTGTGAGGAGCCTTACTTGATTTTTCACAAAGACATGGTGTCCTTGTGCATGAATCCAAAGTTTCTTCCCAAGGTGGTGTCTGAGTTTACACTGAACCAATCTATCCACCTTCCTGTTTATTTTCCTGAGCATGCCAATCTATGGAAAGCACTATTCCATATGATAGATGTGTGCAGAACTTTGAAGTATTACCTGCTCCAAACCAAGGAATGCAGAAATTTCAAGCAGTTTGTTTCTTTCACCCCAGATAGAGAGGGCATGCAGGTTTCTAAACAATGTTTATCCAGATGGTTGGCTAATTGCATTGTGTTCTGCTACAACAAGTATGGCAAATAATTGCCTGGAGCAGTAAAGACTCATTCCACAGGAGGCATGGCTACCTCTGTGGTTTGTTTTCGTGAGGTCTCAGCTGCTGAGATTTGCACGGCTGCCACCTGGAGTGCCGTCCATACTTTCACTAAGCACTACAGTCTGAACAGTGCCTCAAGAGCTCATGCAGGATTTGACAGGGCTGTGCTGCAGGGCCTCCTGTCTTCAGTTTATGGTTGGCCTTCCACCCAGACTGTCTGTCTGCACCTGTAACTGCTTGGGACTCATTCCTACGGTGTAACCTGATGACTGAGATACCCCTGAAGGAGGTAGAACAGTTACGTAAGAACTTACTGTAACAGTAGATCTTTGAGGGGGATCTGCCATCAGATCTGTCTTCCCTCCTACCATCTCCCTTTTTTGGTCTCTTTCCTAAAGCTGGCTATCTGGTGTATCCAGCTTTTCTTATAGGCCCGGGCACCTGCCTCTTTCCTCAGTCCCCCATGGCTAGAGCTATGCTCCCTTTGTCTCTGAGGGAAAGAACTGAGGAGGGAGCATGGCCGCTCATGCCTTTATAGGGTTGATTACGTCGGCACTTGACATTGGCGTGGGTGGCCCCAGCTGGGGGGGTGTGTGCGTCTCTTGTGCTCTCTCTCTCTCTCTCTCTCTCTCTGTCCCTTGCTGCCCTATGCCATTCTCTGGGTGTGTATCAGTGAGCACTGTGTGTGTCTTGCTGCTGACCAGGGCACAGAGTGTGTCAGAGAAACTGCTGCTGAAGAGAGAGAGAGAGACACGAGAAACGTGCACACATATATAACACCTTGCAGCAGCTGTGGGAATTGAGTGTCTGTGTCTCCTGCTCTCGCTCTCTCTCTCCCTCTCTCTCTCTGTCTGGATGAATCTCACACTGGATCACAGCGGTTGTCAGAGACACAGAACATGTCACTTTCAAGTGCTGCTCAAAATGCACGGTCTCTGTAGAACGGAGAGGGAAGGTGTCACTGGAGACAGAGAGAGACAGTGACACTGAGAGACGTTCACTAACTCAGTTGACAGGAGAGTGCAGCAACTTTGATTGAATGCTGTCTCCAGCTGTCACTCTCACCCTGCTGTGCATCTCTCCCGCTCTCTCCCTCTCCCCGCCCGAGTCACTAGTTTAAGCTGCAGAGCCTGCCTGCCATGCGTTTACTTGTATCCACACCCTTATATTTTCTTTCTGTCTCCCCTCCAGTCTTGGGTTAGCAGCACAGCTCTCCCTGCTCCGGATACTTGCCAGACCTCCGACACAGAAATTGCTAGTCCAGCATACGCAAACACACAGAGAGAGAGAGACACAACTATGATGTATGGGCGGGAGAACCAGCATGGAGATTTATCTACCGCTTTCGGTCACGGCTCTCTCCTCTCTTCTCTCTTTTCCCTGCCATTGAAGGGAGAATGTCATGGCATCCCTGACTGCAAGACTGCCACAACACAAACTATCATGGCATGGTTACTAATCCCTGGGGTGGCTGCCTAGCTAACTATCTAAGGCTCCAATGACAGGGCGGATCCAGTAGGGGACTTGGGAGCCATGTGTGTGACATGTATCTGGCAGTTTTCGTCACTGCTATTGTCCGTACCTGCCTCCACCATTACTCACAACCCTAGAGATGCCGCACCCCGCAGCTGCTCACCACTACATGCGGAGGGACGGGAGGGCACACTGATGGTCTCTCTGCACACCACCAGTACTGACAGAAAGACTGGTGATGGCACATTACACTGCTGGAACTGCGATCAGGTGGCAGCACTTCAGATGCAGCTCATTGCTGGGGTCTGACTGCCACTACACAGTACTGAACCTCGGTCCTCGGAGGTCCATGGGATGGATGGGTGGACAGACTTATAAAATCGGCAGGGAGACATCTGGGATGTGACTTGCAGATGGCCACCACCTGAGCATTCATTAATCTCTGTACAGAGAGTCATGTCCATTGTGTTTAGCTGAGAATGTCTCTCTCGCTTAGCGGGGGGGGCGGGATTAATGGGTGCCTTGCAAACTCTGTGTCAGGCACAATAACAAGATCTGCCTGCTTCGTGATCACTTTGCTGGGGCCGCTTCCCCACTTACTGTGCAGGTAACAGAGATTAATGAATGGTCAGATGGTGGCCATCTGCCAATGAGCTCTCAGAAAGCTCCCTGCCCTTGTTATAAGCAATATTATACAATATACCATGACAGAGAGTGGGTATATGGGTGGATTTACCACTTCTGGTGTGGTTAAGTCACTCGGCTGTGCCTCGTGACCGAACCACACCAGGCGTGGTAAATCCACCCATATACCCACTCGCTGTCATAGTATATTGCTTAAATACATAAGTGTGTGGGATATTGTCATGCCTCAGGTGCTTATGCACATGAAAAGTGGTGCTATCCCACAACCTGCAATGTATTGTTGAGATCATGAAGTGGAACCTTTTTGAATTAAATAAAAATTGAAAATGTTTTTTCAAGAATCTTTTAGTTTTTTAGTGCGCAAGTGTACTTGTTAATCAAGTCAGACACTTCATTTAACAGTGTTGAAGACAATGGCAAATTAATGGATCCCTTCCAACCCCTAGTTAATTGGCTATATAACTCTAAAAATTATGAGATGCCCAACACTTCATCTCCTGGGGTTATCGAGCCCTTACTTATCCGCACTACTATTGAATAAATCTGTGCAAAATGTCTGGGCAAGGAAGTTTCAGCCTAATTTTACAGAACAGCAGTGGGGACATATTTTTCAGCAGGAGCATAAAGTTACTGCCTTCTACCAATGCAAGGAGGTTGCCTGGAAAATTGTGGTTGGATATTTTCGCACACCCCATAGCGCTCAACCAGCCAGTTGCTGGAGAGGGTGTCTGGAGCAGAAGGCAACACACTCTCATGTATTGTGGCACTGCCCAAACATCAAGGTCTTCTGGGATGGAATTGGACAGGAATTAACTAAAATATGTACAGATATTCCTTCCCTATTTTGCTTAGTTTCCCCAAGGCCTCCTTTAATAAACACCAACAATGCTGCATTGACATAGCTCTTACTGTAGCCAAAAAAGCAATCACCGAACAGTGGTTGGAACCCCAGCTCCCCACATCACTTCAGTGGAGTCAGATTATGGCAGTATTAACAAAATGGAAAAAAAAATAACACAATCTCTGACAACAGAGTTATTTAACCCTTAGGTTGCCAACAGAATTAGAACGTGTAGGAATTTTGGACTGAAACATCAGTGCGCGGCTCTGCAATGGTTAATACCCACTGGACAGGCTGGGTCACATACATAAAATCAGATTTTGTTCCATCAACCATGGGTGTCTCATGCTCTGGACACTTTGAAATGATAGAAAAGAGGGACATTTTGTTGTTGTTCTTAGCCGGAAATTGTACATGGGTCAGAGAGGGAACTGGAAGAAAGCGGCAGGAATACATTATATATTCTGTGGCCTAAGGTGCTCTAGAACCGTTGTATTTCAAAGTTTATGTACCATGTCTCTTTTGCAGTATATGGACTTGTAAACCCGTATTGCTGCAAAAATTTTCCTTTTAATAAAAAGCTGATTTTTAAAAGTGTACTCGTTAAAAACAAAGTGCTGTTATCTTCCCCTGTCAAGCTTCACCATTCATTATTGCTGGGTGTAAGCCGGAAGCATGCACCTGCTACGGGAGTTTTTTTGTCTTTTTTTTTTTTTTTGAGGGAGTCGGCGTCGCCCATGAGTGACGCACTGCGTGGTGCATGAGGGCCTGCTGTTAGGCGCCACAGACTACTTCTCCATCCCAGTTCTGTTTCTCCCACTATCGAGGCTGCACCTGCTGTGCGAGTACAGAGTGTTTTCCAAAGTACGCATTAGGCCTTCTGTCAACGCTGCCTGTTTGACTACGACTCTTCAATCCCGGTTCTCATCCCGACGCCGGTAAGTTCGTTCCAATTATTTGTTTAAAGGCGTCGGGAGCTTTTGCTGTGTTTTGGTTTATTTCGCAACATGTCTGGTTCGGGAGCTAAGCGTAAGTCGAAAGCGGGCCGCACCCCCATGCGTCAGTGCTCCTGTGGCCGGCATTTTTTTCCGTGATGGACCGGCATGATGTCTGCCTCTGGTGCCTGGGACCTAACTATGATATGGATAGATGCGTCGCCTGTTTTTCCATGCATTGCTGTGTTTTGGAAATCCGCACGTTCAAAGTCGGCAGGGCCCCGCCGATTTTTGGAGGACGGCATCACTCTCTGGCTTTCCAGGCCAGATCTTTAGACCCTTCCTCTGGGTCTCCTCCCAGGTCTATACGGTCTGGTGAGGAGGAGGCCTCCTCATCTTCAAGCCTTGCCGAAAAGGAGGTCTCTTTTGCGGCATTGGAGGAGCAACGTTGGCCGGGGTCACGTCGGCGCCGCCGCCTCGGCAGTCACCTTTCCTGAGGTGCAGGCTCCCCCAGTGTTGCGGCCCAGGGTTGCTGGGTCCAGCAGTGGCAGACCCTCGATGCTGCCTCGCGGTGCCATTTCAAATCCTGGTGCTGTTCGTGGCGCCGGTGATTGGGGCGGTGCTGCCTGCGGTGCTGGTTTGGTTCTCGGTGCCACTCGTGGCACCGGTGGCCTGCGCAGCTCTGTCGGCAGCACCGTTTCGGGTTTTGGCGCTGCAGGCAACACCAGTGTCCCGGCTGGGGCTGTCGATAGGTCAGTGTTGGGTTCCGAGGCGGTAGGTGGTGCTGTGGGAACTGGCGCTGCTGGAGATGCTGGCACCGTCCCTCAGGGTGATCTCGGGGTAGCCAGTATTGAGGTCCTGCTGGTTGACTCCTCTTTGGAGGGTGTTGACTCAGATGTGGACCCGGATTGATTGCCTGATTATTCGGAATCGGAGGCCTCTCTGGGGCACAACATCAGGTGGCCCAGCGCCCCCATCCCTGAGTCTCCACAGCAGTCTGCCTCTGAGGATTTCCAGGCCGGGGTGGTCGATGCTGGCTCAGGTGCTAGCATTGATGCCTGATACGGAGCAATCTCGACAGGCCATTGCCCTCTCTGCCATAGGCCTGGAACTGGCAAGGCACCAAGTAAGGGCATTTTATGATGCCAGTGAGGTGGCTTCCAGGCTTGCGGGGACAGCGATCTGCATTAGTTGGACGGCGTGGCTTCGTCTATCGAAGTTGTCACCTCTGGCCCGGCATAGGGTGATTCGCTCTGCCTTCTGAGGAACCCGCCTCTTTTCCACAAGGGCTAGGAGGCTTCTGCATGGGCTTCCTCTGTCTCTTCGTCTTCAGGGGACACCTCCTAGCTCTTCTCGGCCTTAGACTCCAGTCTAGTACGGCCAGGGTCTCTTCTTCCTGCTTCTCACCAGCAGGAAGCTGAGGGTCTTATTCCCTCAGGGTTGTGCTAAAACCCCTTCGGGGGCGTGGTACTCACCCAGCAGTAATGAATGGTGAAGACTGACAAGGGAAGTTGTGGAAATTACATAAGTACCGAAATTCTTGATCTTCTCTTGTATCGTCACCATTCATTACTGAATCCAGCCCACCTTCCCCTCATGGGCCTCACTTCTTGGGCGTCTCCCCCACCCTGCTCACAATCCTCCCCTTCCCTCTCGTGGCCTTTGGGGCCTAATCCCCTGGTCTTCGGGACCTTATGTTCTTCTCTCAAGAGAGCAGCAAAGGGGTTGGAGAGGGAGGAGAGCGAGTAGAGCTTCGTCTCTTCCTTCTGAGGGAACTCTTTCTGATTTTTCTTGAAGGTGTTCCCTTCGAGCACCTTCCTTCAGGCCAGGTTAGTTCAATCACCAGTCGACAGGACTAGTTTCTCAGACTGTCCTCCTCCTTCGCTTCTCGGACCTCGCTGGTGTCCCTGAATGTACCTTATGCCAATCTGCAGCTAGTTAACGTCTCTTCTAGCCTGATTTGACACTTGCCTCTTGAACTAGTAGTCAGATTTCTCTTGGCCCCTGCAGGGAGTCCGAATGAGTTTCTATCTCTATCTCTGTCCAAGAGGTTGCCCTCCTTAGGGCTCCCCCCAGTACTATCATGTCAGTGTACTAGTGCAGTATCTTTCGCTTTACCTAGTTGGGGGCTGTCTTTCCGGAACAGATTTTTTGCTTTGGCAATCAGTGAGCTCTCAGCTTGAGTGATGGGTATTGGGATAACGGGATGTGTAGGGAAATCTGCCTCACTTGTACCAAGCTGTGCTGATAGTTCGGTCGAACCTTTTAGACCAGTTTTGTTTGAAGGGGTCCTTGCTCCCTTGCTTTTAAGTTCCAGGCTGGTAAGTCTTAAAGCCAACTTAATTCTCAACTTGTGGCAGAATTTTTCCCTCCTCCCAATATCCCCTTTCTTCTTCTTCCCTCCTCCTCTTATCTGTTCCTCCCTCAGAGCCGCCCCAGGAGTGAGGTCCTGCGGTCCCTTAGGGTGGGGTTCTCCTCTTTCCTATCCTCTGTCGGCTTATTCCTTTTTCAGTTTATTTCCTTTCCTTTCCTTTCTTTTCTCTATCTCTCAGCTCTCTTGCCTTGCTCTCTTTATCTTAATTCCTTTATTTCGCCTCTCCGACTTACAGGACTGGGGTGGAGGAGGAGTCTGCGGTGCCTAACAGCCACCCCTCGTAAACCATGCAATGTGTAGCTCTCATGGGCAGCGCCGTCGGCACCAACTCCTCCCTCCAAAAAAAAAACTCCCGTAGCGGGTGCATGCTTCCAGCTTACACCCAGCAGTAATGAATGGTGAAGATACAAGAGAAGGTCAAGAATTACGGTAGGTACGTAATTTCCATATTTATGCTTTACCAGTAGGTGATACTGTTGTAGGGATTCTCTGAGCTCTTGGGTGTAGGGATTTACAGTAAATGCGAAGAGTCTCTTGGTAGAGGGACTAGTTTTCCCCCGTGCATTATGGCCTGATAACAGCATCAATAACAAATACTGTAAGCTAGTCAGGTTAGTGGATTCCTAAGCCCTATTGCATGATTATCCTAATCATAAAACGAGAAGGTGAAATCAAGGCATTTGGGTGATCAGGTGTGATCACATGGCCTTGCATTATTCTAGCAGAACAGCACAGGTCCAAAATACTTCTCTTTCTGAACCTCATTACTCAGTTTACAAAGTATAAATTGTGATTTGTTTTATAGTCTCAAAAAGGCACCCCAGGGTGTGTGTCATTGTGCAATTGCGGCACTTCTCAGGTACAGGCAGCTCAGTTCTCAAGGCATGCTGTTATTTCACATTGTAAAATGGGCAAAAAAAATCCTGAATCCTGTTTGACTGAAACAGGTTTTCAGCCGTGTCCTTTATCAGGACATAATCTTGCAACGGGCACTACTTTTGCCAACCTGAGCCCCTTAGCACAAACATATCAGTGTGCCATCCTCAGCCAAAGCCGTGCCACCGTACCATCACCAGCCTAGGCAAACTGGAAAACACTCCTTTCCCCCACCCACAAAAAAGTCTTAGAAACATAATTAGGCCATTTCATAGTTTTTTTGTTTTGTTTTGTTTTACAAAAACTCTAACCTCTGGTACAATTAAAAATGACAGCAGTGAACAGAGCAACGTGCCAGCCGTGGGTTTAAAATCCCGCTACAGATCCGGCAGCAGTCCTCCATTTCCGATCCACCAAAACAGACAGCAACTTTAAAATTTAAATGTGCAACAGTCACTAAACTCTTCATATTCTTTGTTTTACTCCCTGCCACTTTTTTTCCACATAGGTCCAGCTGTTGCTCCTGCTGTTCACCATTTCCCCTATCTCCGGAGTCCATCTGCTCCCCCGTTCCACCACTGTCCTGCTATTCCCAGTAACATTATTATCTCAAAAACAGAGAACCCAATACTTCAACACAGAAAACCACACCCTCACTAAAAAATTCCCCCTATAAAGACACGCTCATTTCCCCAGACCATCTCTAACAGAAAGGCGAGCACAATTACGATGGCTGAAGAGGGACATGCTCGCTTACTACGGTACCGCCATACTCACTTTAAAAACACAGAATGGCAAGTTGTGAGAATAAAAAAAAAAAAATAGTGTTGGGGTGGGGTGGAGGCTACCCTGACTGCAGTCTCTGGCTGGGGGTGGCTGCACTGCCGACTAAGCCAAATACACTGTACTGTTAAGCAAATTACATGGAGGAACTACTTAATCTGTAGCCTTCTACCCAAACTTAATGCCCTGCAATTATTTGCACAACAACACAACCCTGATGTTCTTGTGATTTTCGAAACCTGGCTCACTCCAAAAATACCCAACCGTGCAATTACCCTACCAGGATATAATGTATTCAGAATTGACAGGACCACTTAAAAAGGTGGTGTATGTGCTGTTTACCTCAAAGACTCTCTACTGGGGCACTGTGTTCAACCCCCCCGCCTCTGTCTCTACCACCCAGATACTACTCATCAGAATTCTACTCGGTGCTCAAAACAAGGAACTGACTATTGCTGCTGTCTACATCCCTCCCAAGGATCAAGGTAAAGGTCTCAACTCCATCCTTGACCTTGTGTGTTCCCAACCGCCAGGCACCGAGATAATCCTAATGGGCGATTTTAACATAAATTGGCTTGGGTCAGATACGGGTGGCTACAAAGATGCCATCTCAGCTGCCAACCTCGTCCAGCTAGTCGTCTCCCCCACTAGACTCAATTATAAGACTGGGACAAGCACCATCCTAGACTGGATACTGACCAGCCACCATCTCGCATCTCAAAAGTCTCCATTCTCCCAGATACGCTAAGTGACCACTCCCCAGTCGCCTGTGAATGGTCTAACAAATTTAGCCCACCACCACCCAAACTAATAAATAGCAGAATCCTTCCACGTGGTCAATTGAAGCACCTCAAATCACATCTTAGACAAAAAGACTGGTCACCTATCTTCCATGCATCGGATGTCAACTCTGCGCTTGACTTCTTCATCAGCACCTTCAATGCTGCCTGTGCATTTACGCCCCCTTCAAAAAGAGGAAAGTAAAAGGCCTTGGCAATCCATGGCTCACTGCTGATCTCCTAACATTGCTGAAAACTAGGGACCACCTCTGGTTTCAGGCTCTGGCCACTGGTAGGGAAGTAGGCATACAAAACTACAAACGTGCCCGAAATGACTGCACCAACTAGAAGTGTCCCATATATTTCTTAAGGATATACTGCACATGCGTCCTCGTTTTCTACCAAGGGTGATCTCTGATTATACACTGAATTAGACCCTACACCTTCCTGTGTATTATCCTGAGCATGCCAACAAGGGTGAGGCATTGCTCCATACACTTAATGTACATAGAACACATTTTTCTACTTTGATGCACTAAGGACTGCAGAAAGTTCTCAGCTTTTTGCTTTAATCTTCCCCTTGTAAGGAGGGTGCCACTGTGAATAAACAGCGCCTGTGTTAATGACTGGCCAACTGTAGTATATTTTGTTATAGTAAGTATGGTAAGGAACTTCCTGGTGGTGTACATGGTCACTCTACCTGTGGTATGGCAACTTCTGTTGCTTGCTTTCAGAATGTTCCTACAGCTGACATGTTGCTGCCGCATGGAACACTGTGCATACTTTCACTAAGCACTATAGTCTGGACATTGTTTCATGCAGATGTGCTGGCTTTGGTCTTATGGTATTACAAGGTGTCCTGTAATGATGTCATATCAGACTTTGCCATCCTGTCTTGGTACTTCGTATACTGCTTGGGAGTTGTTCCAGATGTGTGGCCCATTGGGGGAGATATCCTCAATAAAGGTAGAACAGTTGCTGACCATAACAGTAGATCTTTGTGAGAATCTCCTGTACCGAGTCACAGCACACCAACCCTTCTTCCCACTTACTGAGATATAAGCTGTCAGGTTTGTCCACCGCCTTGATGGAGCTTCTCTTTAAGTGCCTTATATCTATCATTGTGTCTTCCAGGCCCATGCCTGCCTTTGTGTGCCTGGTCCTGGTTCGGTCTCCTGGTTCCTCCTGGACAGATACCCGCCGAGCTTGTAGCCACGGGGAACTGAGGAGTGATGGGGCTGCCCATGTTTTATAGGCTCCAATGTCGCATGTCATCCTGGGCAGCTCCTGGCAAGGAAAAGTTTCCAAGTGGTCCTGATGCCGACAGCTTACAGTTCCAAAAGTTTGGCCCACTGGAGGAGATTCTCTTGAACCTCTACTGTTACATTAAGTAACTGTTCTTTACCACTCCATCCCATGTTTTATTTTAAATACAGTGCAATTTTCTATACAGTGTGTAATTTATGGTCCCAAACTATAACAGAAAAAAATGAGGCATCCCCCCCCCCAAAAAAAATGACCACCTCCTTCCCTCTACACCATCTCTTCCCTAGAAGATTATCACAGTTCTGCTTGCTGCTCAACCTTTTTGGTCTTGAAACATCAAAACTATCTGCTGCTCTTCCTCCGGTCTGCACATCAGTGCCTGGACCTCCGTCTGGAAACACTGAAACTCCAGTTGCTACTACTCCTCCTACAACACACATCAGCACAGAGATTTTCGTACAGCCTCCCACTGGAAAATGTTTAAATAACCAGCCTAATGTGACCCTGCTATTGCACATCGGAACCGTTGCCATCCTAATACCTGACAGCCATGAAGTCAGTGAACCAGCAGATCAAATCAGCTTTCTGTCAGGGAGAGCGAATGTGCTGCCTCGAGATTGCACAATGCGCTCATCTCAGCATGCAGTCACTTACCAGCGGGTTATAATGGGGAATAATAGCCATCTTTTTACATAGAGAAATACATGACCAGTTATATAACAATAAAATACGTCCTAGACCCAGGTTTTTGAGGGGTGAAGTGATGGGCTGTGAAGATTCCAGTCATGGAATCACAAGACGCAACAGTTGGGGTCATGCGCATTAAAAGTTCTCCAGAACCAAAAAGTGATATATCCTGAAGATCACAATGTTTTAGCCATGTTGGCCTTTGTACACTTCAGTATCTCATTCTTTTCCCTGTGTGGATACATTTTGAAAACTCTCACTTTCAGGGTTGACATATCATGAAGGAATGAGGCAAGTGGAATGAAATGTTGTGCTCAGGGTTCCATGGTGGGATGGGGAGGAATCTGTAATTAGAGAGACAGAGACTGCTGTACTAGCTGAATGGTTGTTCATGCAGTACTGTATACAACTATCTCCTTGTAAGTCAGATGATAGTTCATAGTCATCATGTGCATTAACACTTTTGTCACCTTTATCCTTTTTCCTAGGTTGGTTTCCTGCAAAATTTGTGGAAGTCCTAGATGAGCGGAGTAAGGAGGTGAGTTTTGTTTCCAGCCTGTATCTGAGACAGGATTACCACCTTCTCAGAAGCCCAAAGTGGGACATTTCATACTGAAATATGATTTTTTTGTGGGACAGTATGTTACTTCGACCAATGCGACAGACTTGTTTTCTCTAAATAATTAAGATTAAGACTAAGTGTTGTCGGTTTTTTTATTTGTTTCTTATCATTTTAAGGTATTTTAGTTTTTGGCAACATTTAGAGAAAATTTAGAAAATACTTATCTTACTTCGAGATTCGCTTTTACAGCAGGTAACACCTTTAGGTCTGAAGCCGGCAGGTGCCAGGACCCCACGGAAACTTTCTAGCTAGCAGTGCCCAGCGGAGGACCGCCCCCGATGTCACGCGTGGTATAAAGGGGCGTTCCCCCAGCCCATCCCCAGTTCTTCTCCCACTGTCAACTGCGCAATTTGGACCTCCACGGATGCCTGCATCTAGTTAACCACAATCTTTCCGCGTTTTCAATGCCTCCTTTATTTTATAGTTTTTTCCCCAGAATTATGTGTTGTCTTCTTCCCCAACTTCTTCCATCAAGAGGTGCCTTTCCAAGTGCACGTGCGGCAAATAGATCCCACATAAAGACGGCCATTTGGTCTGCCTTTTTTGCCTGGGCCCAGACCACGACATTGAGGCCTGCCAGCACTGCCGTGATTTCAGCCAGCGCACGTGGCTCTGGTGCCAGAAGACCTCACAGCTTTTCTGCTGATAAAACAGCTGTCTGCCATGGAGAAAGAACTTGATCGCAAAAGCTCTTTTTCCTTCTTCTTCTTCTCCTCCTCCTTCCTCCTTGTCTTCTTATAAAGATAAGAAATCGAGCAGCAAACACAAGCACCAGGAGAAACAGAAGCCCTGGGCAGAAGACCACTCTCAGTCCCCGACGTCGGTGACCCCTTCCTCCTCCTCCTCCGGGCTCCCAGTTTCTAAACCTTCCTCTTTGTTATGGGAGAAGGCTCTTCGGGGTGCAGGAAGTCCTCTCATGCCTCTCAGCCACTCAAACTGCAGCCCATCACCCCTGGGGGCTCTTAAGCTAGTGACTTGTCCGGTGACTCTTCAGGCGGCAAGCCATTGTCTGTCACCCTCCTGGCCAGGGTTTCCACCAAGTCCACCCTGATGTCAGGGGCTGGCGCTAGTAGGCGGTACCTGGGACAGTCGCCTTCTTCCTTTGGAAGCAATGGGTGTATGTCCCACTCAAGAGTTTCTCCTCCTCCACAGGTGACTCCGCCTAGATGTCCACCGGCCAGTTCTGCAGCCCGGCCCCCATCTTTGTCAGTTCCATCGATGCTGACCTCAGACACCCACTGGAAGAGCCTGGCACTCCCACAAAGGCCGGTTGACTCCAGCGCCCCTAGTGGGTTGGCGCCAGGGGACCGGATGCCAGATGACCGGATGTCGGACCCGCTACCTCTGACACCTGGGACACTCCCTTGGTCTCCAATGCCAGAGGACCTGGGCCAGATCACCCCAATGCTCGGGTTACCACAGCCAGATGACCTGACGCTGGGGCCATCTGAGCCAGCCCCCTCAATGCCAGATATTCCAGCTCTGCCACATGGCCCTTCACAGGGCTTCAGCGAACTGTTTGCGGTGTGGTGGGCCTATTTTAAAGATAAGCCCCCATGACCCCTGCTAAGCTGGCTCCCCAGGGATCTCCTCCAGTCAAACTCTTGGACCACCCTCCTGCCCCGTCTCCCGAGGGCCAACACTTGACAAAGACCTTACTCCTCCCAGGGAACGGCCACATAAGCCACCAAGGTTGCCTTCCCCCTCCCTAGATTCGGAGAACCCGGACGAGAATTCCTGTTCCTTCTCCAGTCCAGGGGATTCGGACCTTCCATCTCACCCGGACGTCAGGAAGGACACCCCACGCTCCCTGCCTGACGATCTTTCATGCATGGCTGTGATACGTCACATCAAGCAACTGAATGGATAGGACATGGAAGACCTCGACCCAGAATAAAAGAGGTTGGCTGCCTTTCTTCAGAAGAAGGATGCCCTACTCATGGTAGTCCCTCCGATGATCGACTCCTATAAGGATGCCAATGAACTTGCATGGAAGCATTCTTTTTCAACCCCAGCTGTATCCAAAAAGTCAGACCGTTTGTATACTGTCCCACAGGAAGATCCTTTTTATGGGGAACAACCAGAGGCAGACTCCATTGTGCTGAATGCCACCCATGATAGATCCAGACATCCACGGCATCTCAGTACACAACCCCCAGATAAGGACTCCAAGCAGTTTGATTATCTGGCCAGAAAGGTTTTTTTCCTTTTCTACTTGTGCCATCTGGTCACAGAACTTCCTTGCCCACATGGTACAGTACCATAATGCTCTGTGGGACAAAGCACTGGAGATTGTTCAGGCCATGCCAGACTCCCCCAGACGAGTGGAGCTTATGGCTATTATGAAGTCAGGCTCGGACGTCGGTAATCATGTCCTGCGGGCATCTTAAGATACTGTCAACTCAGTGGGTAGAGCCTCTGCTTCTGCGGTCTGTATCCACTGATACTCTTGGCTGAGAGTCTCCAGGTTCGCCCAGGACGTCTAGTCCAAAATAATGGATGCCCCTTTCAGAGGGCCAGTTCTATTTGGGGAAGACACCCAGAATATCATTTCCCATTTGCAAGAGGCCAGGAAAGCCATGGAGTCAGTGCGTGCCATGTGCAAGCCCAAGCAACAACCTAAGCAGTCATTTTATAAGACTGGCTGACAACAATACAGTGAAGTGCAACAATGGCCAGGCTTTAAATGAAAGGCCTCCACCCCTGCTTCCAAAGGTTCTGCCTCTTGGGCACCAAGAACCTCTCAACACACTCTCCCTCTCCCTGGCTCCTCCACCTGACTCATTGCCGAGGCCTTGGGGGAGGCGGTGGGGGGTCGATTCTCCTTGCATACCAAAGGGTGGCACTGAATAGCATCAGATCGCTGGGTCCAGCAACTCATCGATAGTGGGCACACTCGAGTTTACGGAGGTTCCTCCAAAGTGATCTTCCTGCTCTCTGGCCCACAGCATCTTCATAGCAGAGGAAATCCAGGCTCTCCTTCAAAAGAACGCCATAGAGCCTGTTTCCCCGGAACAATGAGGGACAGGATTTTACTCCCACTTCTTCCTCGTCCTGAAGAAGATGGGAGATCCCTGTCCCATCCTGGACCTAAGCCACCCAAATCAGTACATCAAGTACAAGTATAAGAAATTCAGGATGGTTTCCTTAATAGGCCTGCTACCTCTGCTCCACCAAATGGATTGACTATGCTTCCTGGACATGCAGGACGCATACCTCCACATTCTGATCTACCAGCCACACAGGAGGTTCTTATGCTTCCTTTTTCAGGGGCATCATCACCAGTTCAGGGCCTTGCCCTTCGGCCTGTCCTCAGCACCGAGGGTCTCTACCAAGTTTCTCACCATGGTAGCCGCAAGTCTCAGGAGGCAGGGGCATTATGTCTTCCCCTACCTCAATGACTGGCTTCTAACCGCTCCCCTCTCGGGACCAGCTTGTAGGAACCCTTCAGGACACCATCTCCCCCTTTCAGGACCTAGAGGTCACATTAAATCTCCCTAAGTCCTCCTTCCTGGCCAAGTCAGCGGCTTCACTACATAGAGGTGATCCTGGTCATGGCACATGGCAAGGCCTTTCTCCCCAGGACAGGACAGAGTGCCTTCAGTTTCATGCTTGGCAGTTACTCTCTGCTCGCCAAGTTCCAGCCCGGGCAGTACTCAGACTGTTGGGTCATATGGCAGCAGCCATTGCCACAGTCTCCATGGCCCGACTTTACATGAGGGTGATTCAGTGGAACCTCAGAGTTCAGTGGGAATGGAGGTCAGATGACCTGAACCAGCTGATCTTGATATTCAGCCCAGTCAAGCAATCCCTGACATGGTGGCTTGATGCTTCCAACCTTTTCAGAGAGCTTTCCTTCAGGAGAGAATCTCCCACCCAAATCCTGACCACAGACGTGTTGGGCCAGGGTTGGGGAGCTCATCTAGGCACTCGCCAGGCTCGGGGTTCCTGGACTCAGCAAGAGCTTCATCTCCACATCAGTATTTTGGAGATGAGGGCAATCCTTTACGCCCTCCCAAGCCTTTCAGACAGTCCTCCTGCCAGGTCTTGTGCTGATACAAACCGACAATATGTTGGTAGTGTTTTATATCAACAAGCAAGGAGGAACACACTCTAATCCTCTCTGCAGAGGAGCCATGAGAGTGTGGACTTGGGCAGTGGACATCAACTGAGCTCTCGGCAGTCCACGTCCCGGGTGTTCACAACACTCTGGCCGACAGCCTCAGCCGAACTCGGTACAGGGCACATGAGTGGGCGTTCCTTCCCACTGTGGCGGACAATCTTTTTGCCAGATGGGGTCGCCCAGAACTTGATATGTTTGCCACCCCATCCAGCACCAAACTGACCAATTTTTGCTCGCTAGATCCAGGGCCTGGTGTTTTCTGGCAAGATGCATTTTCTCTCTCCTGAAAGGGGAGGTTTCTTTACGTCTTCCCTCCTTTCCCACTTCTGCAGCAGGTACTCATCAAGTTGCAGGGTGCAGAAATGTTCCTGGTGGCTCCATTCTGACCTAGTCATATCTGGTTCCCACTGTTATAGCAATTGGCAGTGGAACCTCCGGAGCCTCTGCCCCTTCGGTCAGACTTGCTCCTCCAGGAGTCTGGCTCCCTGGTCCATCCGGATCTCAGATCTCTGCATCCACATGCATGGCTCCTGCAGACCTAGTCATCCGCAGGTTTGGGGTTTTCCCTAGTGGCAGCCAGGGTAACCCTCCACTAGGGTGACATCAGCTATGAAATGGAAACAGTTCTGTGTTTGGGCCGCCGCTAGACATTTAGACCAATTCACCTTCCCAGTGAATTCTGTGCTGGAATACCTTCTCTCCCTTTCAGATGCAGGACTCTTCGCTAAGAGTGCACTTGTCTGCCTATTCTGCATACCATGTGCCTATTGAGGGCAAATACATTGCCCTGCTAGACCTTCCCGGCACTTTCCTGCAGGGCATCTTACACTTGAAACCTCCCATCCAGGATCCTGTCCCACCTTGGGACTTACTGTTTGTTTTAGAGAAGCTCACTCTGCCTCCCTTTGAGCCTGCCACGAGTTGTGCTTTCTGTTGTGGAAAGCATTATTTTTAGTTGCCATTACTTCTGCTTAAAGAATTTCCGAGCTTCAGGCCCTGATGTGTAAGGAGCCTTATTTGGTTTTCCACAAGGACAGGGTGTCCTTGCGGACTAATCCTAAGTTTCTACTGAAGGTGGTCTCAGAATTTAACTTGAATCAGGATATCCACCTACCGGTATATTACCCAGAGTACTTGAATCAAGGGGAGGCTTTGTTACACACTCTGAATATCCACACGGTGCTCCGCTATTATTTGGAATGCACCCAGCTAGTTCGCAAATCCGATCAGTTGTTTATTTCCTTCACCCCTGATTGGTGGGGGCTCCAGTTTCTAAACAGTTTTTATCCAAATGGTTGGCTAACTGCACTGTGTTTTGCTACAATAAATATGACAAACCCTTACCGGGCTCGGTTAAGGGTCATTCTACCAGGGGCATGGCTGCTGCTTTTGCCTCACTGAAAAATGTGTCTGCTGCTGACATTTGTACAGCTGCAACTTGGAGTGCTGTCCACACCTTTATGAAGCACTACAGTCAGGACATTGCTTCTTGCCGCAGGGCTGGTTTTGGACTTGCAGTCTTTCAAGGACTTCTGTCCTGATTTATTTTGAGGAGACTTTACCTCCACCCTTCTGCTCAGGATTTCTCCTCTACTGCTTAGGTCTCTGTCCTTAAGATGTTACCTGCTCTAAGAGCGAATCTCGAAGTCAGATAGTACAGTTATGTAAGAACTTACTGTAACAGCAGATCTTCAAGAGGAGCTCTTGCAGCAGGTAGAGTATTTCCCTCCCACCTTCCCCCTGGTGAGTTCTTCTTCTCCATCTCAGATACCTTCATTCCTCAGTTCTCCTTTTTTATCTCACTTGCCGGTCTCTGATGGTGGAACTGGGGATGGGCTGGGAGACCGCCCCTTTTATACCATGCTTGATGTCAAGGACAGACTGACGGGGGGGTGGTCCCCCGCCAGAGTACTGCTAGCTAGAAAGTTTCTGAGGGGTCCTGGTGCCTGCTGGCTTCAGTCCTGAAGGTGTTACCTGCTGCAAGAGCTCCTCTCAAAGATCTCCTGTTATGGTAAGTTCTTGCGTAACTGTACTTTTTTCTGCTATAAAGTCAGGACATGTAGTTTTTCTCATGTTTTTATGGAGGACACAGCTGCCCAAATCAGACTGTCCTACAAAATTCAGGACAGATGGTAACCATAAATCATCTTCGGGGGTATCTCAGTCATCGGGTTACACCGTAGGAACTTCACCGTCAGTGAAGTAGGATCCACACAGAAGATTTTTCAAAAGTACCACTGGGGTCACCCACGCCGATGTCACCTGCCGACGTGGTGCGAGCAGCCTTGCTCCCTCCTCAAATCATTCCCTGCCGTCAACTCTGTTTGCATGGGTCTCCATGGGAGCTCTGACGCAGTTTTGCACTATTTTTGCCTACGATTTTTCTCTTACCCTAGCTTTTAGAATCTCTTTTAAACAAGAGATTCCTTTACCTTGTTTGTCAAGAGTTACTTCCTCCACTTCTGTCTTCCAGTGCTGTCACTGCGGAAAGAAGATTACCTCTTCAGACCACCACAGCCTCCGTGTCTGCTGTCTTGTGCCTGACCACAATGTCTCTGACTGTGAGCTCTGCCAGAGATTTAACCAAACAACCCTTAGGCAACACAAAAAGGCTTTGAAGCAATTTATTATGGAGCAACAGGTAGCCAGTTCTGGACAGGGGTCCTCTGTGGTCCCTCCGTCTGAGTCGCCAGTGGGTTCGTCGAGCTCCCAGGCCTCGAAGGCCCGAGACAAGTCCTCGGGGCAAAGTCACAAAAAAAACATGAATGGGACCGCTTCCCCTGGCTGCTCTTCTGCTCCCCTGACAGCTTCCTCTTCATCCTCTGGGGGGTTTCTGTCAGCTGCAGGTGCACTGACATCCTCTGCTGTCCAGGCCTCTGTTTCTTCCAGGCCCATACCAGCAGCACTGCCTTCCACTTCTTAGGGAGGCCGACAGTCGACCCTCTGATTGTTGGCCCATTGTCTGCTGATCCTCGGGTCATTGCCGCCAGTCTCTCTCTGGTGGCCTGATGCTTCCCTAAGCTCACAGACATTTGGCTCTTCGGGCTCCAAGTCCAAACGGACGGTTTGTCGTGCTCTGTGCTGACAACCCCTCCACTGTTGCTGCATCCCTCTCCTGCCGTCACCCTTAACTCAGTTTTGACCCAAATCACTACAGCCCATGTGCACCAGTTGGGCTCATACAGGCCTGGGTCCCTGACGCTGTCAATGACTCCATCATCGTCGATGCCTCTTGAGCTTCCGTGGTCTGTGCCTTATAGGGTGCCATCAGTACCTCGCTCATCAGACCTCAGATTGGAGCAGGTTGATGTCAAAGAGGAGTACCATCCTGATCGGATTCTCCCTGAGGAAGAGGAGGAGGATCTTGTTTCCTCAGATAGGTCTGCTGCTTTGGTCAACAAGGACTCTTGAACATACTCCCAGGTCCCCTCCTGAAGATCCTACCTTTTTTAATGTGATGAAACAGCTGTCTTCAGC
This sequence comes from Neoceratodus forsteri, assembly GCA_016271365.2. Classification (NCBI taxonomy): domain Eukaryota; kingdom Metazoa; phylum Chordata; order Ceratodontiformes; family Ceratodontidae; genus Neoceratodus; species Neoceratodus forsteri. The sequence goes on from CM057450.1 coordinate 238,299,583, forward strand.
TATGGGCTTCCGTACTAAGGAAGAGGATGCCACCAGGTGAAATCTGGTGGACTTATTGGAGATTCCAGAATCTCCACCTAAGGTCATTCCTTCCATCCTTCTGCCCTGAGGAATGCCACTACTACAGCCTGGCATAGACCAGACATGGTTCCCGCCATGCCCTGCCAGGCAGATAAGCGCTGTCATGTCCCGCAAGGCCTGCCTTATTATGCTGCCCAACCTGAGACCTATTCCATGGTCATTAAAGCAGCACATAATGGGTCCAAGTTGCCCAAGCACCGTAGCTCCCTCCGTCCCTCCTGACAGGGAATCCAAACGGATTGACCTTTGGGGCAAGAGGGTTTATGCCTCCTCTACCTTGGGGATTCAGATCACTATTTATCTTTTGCATATGGTTAAGTACCAAAACACCATCTGGAAGAAGGGCAAGGCAGTTGCCCAATCCGTCCCCCAAATGTTCCCAGAAACACATGAGGTTCTCAAATCCTTGCAGACTGCTGAGGATATTAGTAAGCATCTCCTCAGTGCCTTGTATGGCATTTCTGACACTGGTTCTAGGGCTGCTGCCACAGGCATTTGCCTTTGTTGGCACTCCTGGCTGAGGGTCTCGGGGTTTGCAGCAGATGTCCAGCAGAAGGTGCTGAATGTCCCCTTTAATGGCCAGATGTCCAGGACATCATCAGTGACTTACAGGAATCTGGCAGGGCTAGCAAATCTATCCATTCACTTTACCATACATAGCCCAGGAGCAGACAGTGCCCGTCCTTTCGCAAGGTGTCCCACAAGTCCGGAGCAGGCTCCTGTCCCCAGGGCAAAAGAAAAGCCTCCTCCACCTTGCCTACCACCTCCTCCTAAGGCTCTGCTGCAGAGCTACCCAGGGGCAATGGTTCAGCCCCAGCACCCAGATCTGCCTTTGCATGACTTCCTGCCAGACCTCCCTCTTCTAGTCCCCGACCAAGATGTGGTAGTCGGAGGTCGGTTCTCCCTCAGTCTCAATCAATGGAGAACCATCACTTAAGATGCCTAGATTCTTCAAATTATAGAGAGAGGTCACACTCTGAAACTTGTAGAGATGCCTCCAGAGACTCCTCCAGTACCTCCCATCTATCCCCTGGCCCACCTAACAGTTCTCCAGGAGGAGGTACAGTTCCTTCTGCAGAAGAAGGCCATTGAGCCAGTGCCTGGCTGCCAGAAGAACAGGGGATTCTAGTCCAGGTTCTCCCTGGTCCCCAAAAGAACCGGAGATCTGAGGCTTATTCTAGATTTCAAGGACCTCAACCTTTACATCCAGTACAAACAATGTTGCATGGTCACTGTGCCAGGCCTGCTGCTCTTGCTTAAGCAGGGCAACTGGTTGTGCTTCCTGGATATGCAAGATGCTTACCTGCATTGTCTCGGTGTGTCCACCACACAGTAGGTTTCTCTGCTTTCTTTTTCAGGACGAGCATTACCAGTTCAAAGTACTGCCTTTTGGCTTATCCTCTGCGCCGTGGGTCTTCACAAAGTGCTTAGCAGCAATAGCTGCTGCTCTCCAGAGAGAAGGACTGTATGTTTTCCCCTTCCTGGGCGACTGGCTCTTCAAGGCTCCATCCAGAGATCAGTTCCTCCAGACCCTGGAGAGGACCCTCCAGCTATTTCTCTCCCTGGGTATAACTGTCAGTCTGCCCAAGTCCATCTTGATCCCATCCCAGAGGCTGCAATATATAGGGGCGGTCCTGGACTTGGCGCAGGGCAGAGCCTTCCTGCCTCTCAGGAGAGCAGAGTGCCTCATTGCCCGGGCTCAGGAGGTCACCCCGAGCCATTATGTTCCTGCAAGGGTGTACTTGAGGCTATTAGGACTTACCGTGGCCATTGCCACAGTCCCCTTGGCCAGACTTCACATGCGGGTGCTCCAGAGGACACTCTGGGTGCAATAGGACCAATGTACGGACAACCTAGAACAGCTAGTGCTGGTCTCCTCCCCAGTCTGCAAGGTGTTTCAGTGGTGAATGGACTTCCAGAATCTGTTGCAAGGGGTTCCATTTCAGTTCTGTTCTCCCCAGCAGATCCTCACCACAGATGCTTCTGATTCAGACTGGGGTGCGCACCTGGGTCCCTTTCAGACTTGGGGGGGGGGGGGCATGGTCCCAGATCGAGAAGTCTATGCATATCAACGTCCAGGACATGCAGGCAGCCCTGTATGCCATGCAGGCCTTTCAGAACCATCTCCTTCTGGGTCAGCTGTTGATCCAGTCAGACAATCTTAGTGTTGTCTATTACATCAACAAGCAAGGGAAACGCATTCATACCCCTGTGCAGGGGGGCCATGAGAGTCTGGTACTGGGCATTGGACCACAGTCTGGTTCTCTCCACAGTCCATGCCCCAGATGTGCTAAACACCCTGGTGGACAGCTTCAGCTGGACTCAGTCCAGTATGCATGAATGGTAACATCTCTCATCCATCGCAGAAGATCTGTTGACTAGATGGGGTTGTCCAGAGTTGCCCCACTCAACACAAAACTGCCCAGTTTCTGCTTGCTAGATCCAGGACCTGGAGTTTTCTGGCAAGACGCATTGCCCCTCTCCTGGAGCTGGAGGTTAATTTACGCCTTCCCTCCATTTCCTTTGATTCAGAGGGTGCTAATCAAGCTGCAGATGGAGAGAGCCAGCATGATCCTGGTTGCACTCTTCTGGCCATGGCAAATATGGTTTCCATTACTGCAACAATTAGTAGAGGAACCTCCGGTCCTTCTGCCCCTCTGCAGGAATCTGCTGATGCAGGCTGAGGGGGACCCTCATCCATCTGAACCTCAGATCCCTTCATCTGCATGCCTGGCTCCTGAAGACATAGCCATCTCCTGGTTTGGGGCATCTCAGAAGGTAGTGGGTGTCCTTGTGGCAACTCTGAAGCCTGCAGTTAGAGCCACTTATGCCATGAAGTGGAAGAGGTTTGCCATCTGGGCTGCCAAGCATCATCTGGACCCTTTCACCTGTCTAGTGAACCAGATTCTAGACTTCTGATCTTCCTGTTGGACTCAGGCCTCCAGTATTCCTCCCTCAAATTGCACCTTTCAGCTATTTTGGCCTTTCACGGGTCCATGGGCAGTCATACCATGGCTCAGTTTGATGTGTCCTGTACCTTTCTCAGAGGCATCCTTCATCTGAAACCTCCAGTCTGTTCCCCCGTCCTGGTCTGGGATCTAAATTTTGTTTTGGAGAAATTGATCTTGCCTCTGTTTGAGCTAGCCGTGACTAGCGAGCTATGCTTTCTTTCTTGGAAAGTGTTATATTTGGTTGCTGTTAATTCTTTTTGAAGGATTTCTGAGCTTCAGGCTCTCTGGTGTGAAGAGCCTTATTTGATTTTTCACAAAGACAGGGGTCTTTGCACACGAATCTGAAGTTTCTTCCTAAGGTAGTGTCTGAGTTTACCCTGAACCAATCTATCCACCTACCAGTTTATTTTCCAGAGCTTGCCAATACAGGGGAAGCACTGCTCCATACTTTAGATGTACGCAGAATTTTGAAATGCTATCTACTCTGACCCAAGGACTGCAGAAAAACAGAACAGCTTTTTGTTTCTTTTGCCCCAGGAAGAGAGGGCACTAAGGTTTCCAAACAATGTTTCTCCTAATGGTTGGCTCATTGTATTGTGTTGTGCTTCAACAAGCATGGCAAAGAGTTGCCAGGGACGGTGAAAGCCCATTCCTCAAGGGGCATGGCTACCTCTGTGGCCTGTTTCAAAGGGGTCTCAGGCACTGACTTTTGTGCTGCTGCCACGTGGAGTACAGTTCACACTTTCACCAAGCACCTCAGTCTGGACATTGCTTCTAGAACCCAAGCAAGTTTTGGCCGGGCTGTCTTGCAGGGCCTCCTGCCCTAGGCTTTGGTTGGCCTTCCTCCCAGACTGTCTTACTTCACCTGTAACTGCTTGGGACTTGTTTCTATGATGTGACCTGATGACTGAGATACCTCTAAAGAAGACAGAACAGTTATATAAGAACTTATTATAACAGTAGATCTTTGAGGGGATCTCGGTCATCAGGTCTGCCTTCCCTCCCACCATCCCCCTCTTATGTGGCTCTCTTCTCAGAACTGGCTAACTGATGAATCCAGCCTTTTGTTTTGACCTGGGCACCTCTCTCATCGGTTCCCCATGGCACAGGTTTGCTCCCTTAGTCTCCAGGGGGAAAGAACTGAGGAGGGAGTGGGGCCACTTACACCTTTATAGGGTTGGTGACGTCGGCAGGTGATGTCGGCGTGGGTGGCCCCAGTGGTACTGCTGGAAAATCTTCCGTGTGGATCCTGCTTCACTGGCAGTGGAGTTCCTATGGTGTGACCTGGTGACAGAGATCCCCTTGAAGATCTACGGTTAAAGTAACTTCTTACATAACTGTTCTTTGTGCATGCAAGGCTTATAAAACTGTAGAAATCAGCCCTTCCCCCCACCTTCCTCACCAACACACACTTTGACTTGAGGAAAAGGATCTGTAGAGAGAGAGTTACTACGGAAATGGTTTCATTGTTGGTTTGTGTGGGGGTCCCAGTAATCTAACAGATTAATGGCTGACCACTGCTGCAGAGCACCTGGTTTGATTCCCAGCATGCACGCTCCACTGACTGGCTGTGTATTGATTAATCCAGTGACCTTCACAGTAGAGGAGCTGGTTCATTTCCCAGCACTGCTGACCAGGTGGTGTATTGGTTGATTCACCTGGTAGTAAACCAGTTAACCTTTACAGCAGTGTGTTCGCTCTAGACTCCAGGCTGTATACTGGTTTATGCACTTGGTAGTCATCCAGTTACCATTACATCAGAGAGTCATTTATGATGACCAGGCTGCCTGTTGGTTTATGGTAATAGGGCTCTGTATTGGTTTATATAGTAACTTGGCAGCAGGGAGTCGGTTATGGTATTTTATTTATTTCCAATTCAGATTAATACCTTTGAGCCAGGGCTCATTTACAAAGGTTCCAAGTCAGAGAAAGACAATACAGTACAGTACAATGCAATGCAATACAATACAATACATAGGTTACACATCAAGTAGAAGGATAATCATCAGATAAGATAGGATTGCAGGAATATAGTTGTTGACAAAGAAAGAGAATATTCCTCAATTTCAAAGAATGCAGAGTTGCAGCATGTAGGATGCAGCAATAATCAACACTTAAGCAGTGTGGTACAGCCCCTGTGTAAGTGCCAGGTATTAAATGTAGGAGGTGGCCTCCGGGTGCAGGGGAAAGAGGGGCAGGAGCAGCCAGAGAAGGCTTTGTCATGGTATAGTCAAATGGGGCAGGGGAGGGGTGGGGTAAGGGGAGAGGTAGAACAGGTATGGGAGGGATATGGTAATCAGGCTGTAAATGGTTTATGCACCATGTCATAATCCAGTTACATTTTCAGCGGGGAGTCCGTTACGGTAATTAGGCCGTGTGTTGATTTATGTATCTGATCGTCATCCAGTTACAGTTACATCAGGGAGCCCATTACAGTGACCAGCTGTATACTGGTTTACGCACAGGGTAGTGAACCAGTTACAGTTACATCAGGGAGCCCATTACAGTGACCGGCTGTATACTGGTTTACGCACAGGGTAGTGAACCAGTTACCTTTACAGTAGGGAGTCTGTTATGCTGTCCAGGCTGAATACTGAATTATGCACCTGGCACCGATCTATTTGATCACCAGAGTTAGGAACCCAAAAAAGTGCAAACCTACTAGAGGACATGGCAAATAATTCATTAACCCACCATTTAATACTAAAAATTGAGATACATTATGTACTGATAGAATAATCATACCATGGCATGCCCTCCCACCAGACCTTGTGAGCTGTCCAAGTTTCGATTCTTTCAAAAAAGCATTGGATGATTACTTACTTAATATTTTTGGTAGAAATCAATTTATAGACTAAAAAGGATAGCTAACATTGGCTAATAACCTTTTACTATCCCAAGTTCTTGAAGAATGAACTTAGAGAAAGGCCACAAAAATGTTCATGATCATCAAAGAACTTGCTTTTGAGTGTAGGATATCAGTTATTCTCGTAACTAAAGCTAGTATATTTCATATGGCCATTCAAGTCATGACTCCCTAAAAAATAACTGAAAAAAGAGAATTACAAGTGAATCTTTTTTTTTTTTAATCAAATTTACAGCTATACACATTTAAGAATCATCTTTTGGGGTTCTTTTGTATGGATTTTGTGATGGCAAAGTATGTGGCTTGTCATTTTTGTCTTATCCAGCTTGTGAAATTTCAGCTTGAATTACATCGCTCCCTAAACACTTTCATCCTGCTACTGTATTCAAATTCAGATTGCTAGCCATACGTGTCTCTTCCCCCAACCCCGACCTGGTTGCTTGCAGGAAGGAAGCCCAGTTGCTAGCAGTGTGCTGGAGACTACTTGTTTTTATTTTACTGTGGTACGGCCTTTGAGTGGGGGAGACTACTTGGCAACAGACACAACAGTAGCAAGTAGCATTGACTTGAGAGACTTTACTAAACTTCTTTTCTGTTGTTTGCAGTACTCTATCGCTGGTGATGACTCAGTGACAGAAGCCGTCACAGACCTGGTTCGAGGGACGCTATGTCCAGCGATGAAGGCAATCTTTGAACATGGCTTGAAAAAGCCCTCCCTCTTGGGGGGGCCCTGCCACCCCTGGCTGTTCATAGAGGAGGTAAGGTAATACCAGACCAACCATCCAAGCACTCTGCTTCATTGAACCCTCACCCTGCCACTACTGCTTATAGAGAACGTCGGGTGATCACAGGCAGGTCAGTCCAGCACTGAAACCTCACCCTTCCACCCCTGGCTGTTCGTGGAGAAGGTAAGGTGACCACAGGTATGCCACTGGAGCAGTCTGCATCACCAAACACTCACCATCCGTCCCCTGGGTGTTCGTAGAGGAGGCAAGGTGACCACAAGCATGCCACCCGAGCACTCTGCATCACCAAACACTCACCATTCCACCCCTGGCTATTTGTAGAGGAGGTAAGGCAATCGTAGGCATGCCATTCAAGCACTCTGCATCACCAAATACTCCCCATCCCACCCCTGGGTATTCGTAGAGGAGGCAAGGTGACCACAGGTAGGCCATTGGAGCACTATGCATCACCAAACACTCACCATCCGTCCCTTGGGTGTTCGTAGAGGAGACAAGGTGACCACAGGCATGCCACCCGAGCACTCTGTGTCACCAAACACTCACCACCCCACCCCTGGATGTTCAAAGAAGAAGGAAGAGGATCACAGTTATTCAAAAGCTGTGATGCACTCAAGCACAGGGAGACCGTTTTTCTCTCAGACTTAACTGAAATAATTTACTGACCAGAAAAAAGGCTCATGTAAGGATACACATAACTTTCATTAAATAGACAATTTAAAAAGTCAGTTTTGCAAAGGAACAGCATTTCACAGTGTGGTGCAAGGAGTGCAAATGTACACAGTGGTTTTTGGACAGTATCCTATAGCCCTGGTATACTCCTATATGCACGGCTTGTGCAATTAGATGACTTACAAGCAAATGCCTTAAGATCAGCTGTGCTGAAATAGCACACACTTTCAGAGTAATCAGTTATACTCGGGCTCTTGGTTTCAGAAAGCACTATATTCAGTATGCTAAGCCACCTGCACAGTCATTCATTTTCACACATTGTCAAGCACTGTTAGTGGTTGAACAGCAGTACACCACTACAGGATTGCATCCTTACTGCTCAGATACCATAGCTGCCAGCACTTTGCCTAAGCAATAGCAGGACCCAGGACCTGCAAGGTAGCAAAAGCCTGGTATCCTAGAGCCCTTGAATGTTCAGGTGGTTTAGCACACTTTTTGAAACCAAGAGCCTAAGCACATCTGATTACTCTGAAAGTGTGTTGTTTCAGCATAGCTCATCTTAAGACATTTGCTAGTCAGCCATTCTCTTGCACAAGCCATGCATGCTGGAGTATGCCAGAACGTAACATCTAATTGAGATGTATGGTGTTGTATGCAAAGCATTGTTCAGAGTTACAGGATAGTGTCCAAAAGTCATTGTGTATGTATGTATTCCTTGCCCTGCGCTGAGATGTCATTACTGTGCAAAACTGATTTTTTTAATTGTCTGTGTAATAAAAGTCTGTATATCCTTCCATGAGCTATTTTTCTGATCAGTAAACTTTCAGTTTATTTTAGAGATGAACTCCATATGCTTGAGTGTGTTACAACTTTTGGATAAGTGAATTTGTTGGGCTGGCAGCCCTCAGTAAGCTCACTGTTTCAATTTACTATTTGCGCTTGCCAATGCCAGCACTGTCCCTTTAATTACTTCTGAGAGGATCACTGGCAGGCTAGTCAGACACTCACCATCACCGAATCTTCACCCCTCCCTGGTCTACCACCCCTGAAGCCAGTCTCCCAACAGCTGCCCAGAGATTGTTGGTTCTTCCACATTCTGAAAGTGGTTCTGGGAATGTCAGTCTTCAAAGCGAACTAAACTGGTAATCGACCATGTATATTTCTATAGCAAAATATTCCCCTACCCTGTCATCAGAGCAGAGAAATAGTGGCATACATTGCTGACTAACCTACTGCTACCCCCAGTCAAAATCATCCAAAGTCTTGTCCTTACAGAGAGCCCATGCTGACTGTGACTGAGTTACTGAAGTCCACATTGAGATCCATGACACAGATTCATCCTCTGGCTCTATTGTCTGTGTTTGAATTTGAGTGAGAAATCTCTGTACTTGTGAAAGATGGCTGTCCCTGGATCCTGGAGACCGCTTTGTATCTGAAGGGCAGGCAGATACATCAGTATTAGTGTCTCCACCATGTACTTCAGAATGAGACCAGAGGGTGGTTCTCATACTGTAATGGATGTGATTATCGGGAAAGGAGAGGAATGGTCCTCTCTGGAGGCAAGCACCCTCTATCCACAATTGATGTACATTGCTATTTGGTGGTGTCAGTGCTGGCCTCTCCATCCTAACTCAGCAACTGCATAGTCTGTGTTTCTAACATTGGAGTGCATTATTCCTTTACATGATTCCCTGTGCTACAGTATTCTGGAAATATGTCGAGGCAGCTTAATATAAAGTTAGTCTTGTCTTACCAATGATTTTGAACACACAAACAAGCTGTGTTTCTTGGCAGGCCACTAGTGCAGTGGCAGTAATACAGATCACAATATTAAGGATCCAGGTGTGTGTATTGTTGGGGGGGGGGGGCAGCTCCCGGGAAAGAAGATTAAGTATCCCAGTAGATACATTTTTCCCGAGAGGAAGAGTTGCTGGTGCTGCTTTGCTGCTGCTAACTGGGTGACCAAAGATGGCAGTAGAGGCAGCCATGTGGGGGCTGGGGGGATACTGGTGGGTGCTCCTGTGGCATACTCAATGTCTGTACACTTGGCACAGGTCTTCTGACATCCCAGAGGTAGAGACTGCCGCAGAAAATAGCCACAGCACACAGGATGGCTCCCAGGACTCTTGGTCCCTGGCTTGTCCACTGCCCACTTCGCCAGTTGCTCTTTTTGGGGTGGGGGGCTGACCTCAGGGCTCTGCCTAAGGGTGGGGGAAAACCATGAGGGCAAGGAAGTAAGTTATGGAGAAGGCATGTTTGGGTCTGGGAGGTTGCCAGGGCAGAAGGAGGCGATGCTGGAGTTGTGGGAATATAAAACAATGAAAAAAGAAAACCGTTGTATTTCACATCTTTGCTCTGTGTTAACCCCCATCCTCCCAGCAGGAACAGTAAAGGGGGTACAGTGCAAGACTTGAGCCGGAGGGCATTTTTCACACTGTGGTAGTAAAAGGGGAAGACTTGCCAGTACTGGAGACTTGAAGCCAGGCCTGGAGACTTGAAGCCAGGCCCAGAGTCTATTTCCCTCAGCACTCCAACAATAGCTTTGGTAGCTTGGGGATTAGTCAAAATTTTAACCAATTAATCAGGCAATTAGAAATGTGATTTAGTCATTGTGCTGTATTCTTATTGGACATTCAGTAGTTTTTGGACTGCTGGGTAACAGATGGTTATAAATACCTGGATTCCTTCCTCAGTTACCACACGTATGCAGTTCCACTGAACATGTGCAAGTCCTCAGAAAGCCCTATTGGTTAGAGCTTTGTGATGTCCCTGTCCTCTTTGAGTTCCTGTCACTCCATGTTCCATATCTTTCCACTGATATTGTGGTCACATTCTTGGTAAATTCTTCTTTGCTATTGGCCACCTTTTTTCTACTTTACACAACAGCATCAGCATGTAGAAATAGAAAGCCAGCTATCGGATTTAGATTAAGTGACTAGAAATGTGCCCCAGGGATCAATCCTGGGGCCACTGTTATTTTTAGTTTATGTAAATGAGCTGCCTGAGAACACTCAAAGCATGCACATAAGACTTTACGCAGATGACACTGTACTGTTTGCCTCAGCAAAAACACATGACTTGATAAGAAAACTCCAAACTCATTTTGACATACTCCAGGACTGTTTTTTTGAATCAGAGTTAGTATTGAGTGGAAAAAAAACACAGGTAATGTATTTCCAAAATAAGAAAAGTAAAAACCAACTCACATAAAATCTGAATATTATCACTAGAAGTGGACAAACATTATCTGTCACAAACCAATATAAGTATTTAGGAGTTATTTTGGATAGTTTGTTGACATTTGAAAAGCATATAGAGTACATAAAAAAGTGAATACAAGGATAGGTGCATTATAAAGATCAGCATCAGTTGTAACATATCAGATGCGTAATACAATAGCAATAGAATTAATCTTGCCAGTCCTGGAGTATGGCAACTTAGTTTACGGCTTTGCTGGACATAACATTTTGGATACAGTCAATAAATCATACAATTGGTTGGCCAGATGCGTCTTGAGATGTCCCTGCCTGACTGATCATTGTGTGATGTATAAAAACTTGAAATGGGACAATCTGGCTATTCGTTTGAAAAAACAATATGCTACATTAATACCCTAACAGAATTCCCTTGTTTTTTTAACACTGTACTGTATTGTTTGTTGCCGCACTCCCGGGTTGACCCTGAAAAAGGGCTGCAGTTGTCTCAGTGTACTTACCTGGTTACCAAAACTCAGTAAATAAATATTTAAAGTCAGGGAAGGACTGATCAAGGGGAATCTTTGTATCCAACAAGACTGCAACAGACAACGATACCAGTTGAGGGAAGTGGTACATAGGGGTCTAAAAATTCCCCAAATCAGAACTAGATCTGGTCAAAGGACCTTCCAGTATTCTACTGCGGCAGTATGGAAAGTACTCCTGCTTAGACCATGCCTGCTCATCTGGTCCAAGGGGAACATGCAGCACCCAGACGTACTCTGGTGACCTTGTACCTGACAACATGGTTCCTAAGAGGCTAGAGTTTGCATCTCTCAGCCTCTTGGAGGAGGGTCTTCCTCTACTGGAAGACACAGAAGTTATCCACTTGAAGAACTTGTGATGTGTTCAGGTGGAAGTGATTTTGGCTTTGGTGTCAGGAACACGGCCAGTTACCTATAAGTACAAGCTCTTAACAGTCTTCAAACTTTTTATAGCAGTTGGCTTCTATAAGCTCAAACCCCACTTTTTTTGAAGGTAGATATGTCTGCAGTGCTGGCCTACCAAGCAGAAGTGGGGTTTCCTACTATACCTTTGGAAGGGGTTGTCAGTCACTGTTTTAATGGGCTTGATCATGTTCCTTTCTCTCAGTGAACTTCTGTTGTATGGAATCGTAACTTGGTCCTTGCAAGCACAAAGGAAGGGATGGGGCAAAGCTCCAGCCAGTTGGCCTTCTGAGAATTCACTGCATGCTCAGTGGAACTGCATGAATGTGTCTGTGGAAGGAATGCCACTAGTAAACCTACAGTTACAAATAAGGCGTCTTAGTCTTCTTTAACCTCAGTATCTGGTTCTAGTTGTTGGTAGCATTTGGCTTTATGACCAGTTTGGGGGGTGGGGTGGGGGTGCTGAAGCCAGATTACACAGCCGCAGTTGTAGCGCAGCAACCTGACCACTCGAGTTGCTGCGGTGCATATGCAGCAGTGTGATTGCTTACCTGATCACAGTAACCTGCCCAGCCCCTGGATTCGTAGCCCTTCTCCAGCCCAGCTTGCATCGACACTGATAGGCATTGTGTAAACAAGGAGCAGAAATGGTGTGTGAGGTAGGTGCACCACAGGAGCTGCCAAAGAATGAAAACAGAGCAGCTGTGTCAACATGGCTCTGGACTCATAGCTCCAGATATGTTTCCTGAAGACCTGGTTTGAGACCAGTTTCTGTCATTTATTTATTTAGTTTGTTTGTTTGAAAATTGGTAACCAGAAGAGGCACACTGAGATGAGGTTTGTTTTCAGGTGTGACGTGGGCGAAGGGGAATACAGTAATATCGAGTACACAGCATTGCTGCAACAATATAGATAACATGCAAAAACATATACATGTTAACATGAATAACAGTACAGTTACAAAGGAAGTAGTCAGCCTGTGTTACGATCAGCAGCAGTTGGTGTGCAAGTGAAGTACAGGTGCCGGTAGAAAAAAGAGCAGTACCGCAGTTGTAGCGAGAAGACTAAGTCAAACACAGGCATAAGCCTGGTGGGAGCCAAGCACAGGGATGTAGGTATTACTGGAGAAGTCAGGTAGAAGGCTAGCAGGAGTGGAGGGGCAGGGAGAAGCATACCTCTCAACCTCCTGCCTCATAAATCAGGGACAAGGCTTAAAAAAATCAGGGGCAAAGAACCAAAATCAGGGACACAACTTCAAACTTGATGATTTCCACTCAGGAAGCTGGTAGAATATGTGGCTTAGTGCAAAATGCATTTTCTAAGGAAGAACAACTCTCTAACTTTAATGTTTGACATTATTTTGTGCTTCCAAGTCCCACTGTTTGGTCACAGAAACACAATTTTTAGGAGGGCAGAGTAAAATTTTGAGACAAAATCAGGGACATCCCTGAAAATCAGGGACAGTTGAGAGGTATGGGAGGAAGTTGTAACTGGTGCCTAAGGGACGGGAAAATGGGAGAAACAGAAACAGGAGGAGACCAGATTCCAGAGGGAGGGAAGGCAATAGGAGAAAGCATACTGATCAGCTGAGGAGTTGGGGTGGGAAAGGGAAAAAGTAAGGGACCCTGGAGTGTGGCAATTAGGAGGCATAGGAGATGGGAGAGAGGAGTCAGGAGAGGTATGAGAGATATGAGGGAAGGAAACCAAACCAGAATTTGAAGATGAGGGAGGTCTTACTTCAAGGGAGCTCTTGCAGTAGGCAACACTGTTAGGACTAAGCTGTCAGGCACCAGGACCACTCGGAAAATTTCCAACGGTATGCCGACATCTGCCTATGGTGTAAGAGGGGTGGTCCCCCATGCCCACCTCAGTTCTTTTCATACCATTGACCTGCACTTGTCGGACCTTGTGGAACACTGCTTCAGTCGACCACCATTTCTTCAATATTTATTTTTTTGCTCTCGTAGTTCACTTTGATTTTCGATGTCATCAGTTATCTCCTCTGTGGATCCCCGCAAATCTAAGTATGCCTGCAACAAACAAATTCCTGAAAAGGATGGCCACACCTCCTGTGCCATCTGTCTAGACCCTGGACCATGATATTGAAGTCTGCCAGGCGTGCCAGAAATTCAGTCATGTCACGCGAAAAAGACGTCAGAAGGTTCTGGAGGCCCGTCTCCTCCAGCAAAGATTGGCCACTATGGAGAAAGAGCTGCAGGCCCGAACCGCAGCAGGGACATGGGGGGGGGGGGCCTTATTTTCCAAGAAGAAGGATAAGAAGCATCGGCACCATGAGCCGTCCACTCCAGAGCTGCGGTCACTTTTGGGAGCCACAGCTGATGCTGGGTCCCCCCCCCCATGGGGGGCTGACCTCAACAGCTACACCAGCCCTTCTTCCCTCTGGACTGCCTCTGGCCATGCCTCCTGCTTTGGTTTCTGTGGCGGGCAGTGCCTCTGTGGGTTTGGGGGACTCCTCCTCCTCCGTTCTGCTGCCCTTGATGCTCAGGCCCTACCACCATTAGGGTTTCTCAGCCAGGTGGCCAAGCTAGTTCTCCTGGTGCCAGCTCTTCTGGCACCTGCCCGGCTCCGGCGTCCTCTTCAGACCCTCTTTGGGGCCTGATGATGGTCCCTTGGACTGATGCCAGCCATAACCCGCTCCTGCAGGGAATCAGCCTGTGCCCCTGGTGTCCCCCCGGGTGCCTTTGGCTCCTCAGCCGCCGCTGGTGGTCCCCTCTCCAGACCTTTGCCATCAGGCGCTGGCAGGTCCACCATCTTCCATTCCTGCCCCATTGGAACCAGCACCAAGCTGCCCTCAGTCTGATTCTGCCTGTCCCCCTGCTTTAGACCAGGCACACCAGACTGTTCTGCCTTTGGACCTCTCCTCAGTTCCTCGGGCATTGTCCCAGAATCCGGACCTCCCAGGCCCTTCTCCCGATCAGCCACTGCCGTCAGTTCTGACTCAAGATGGCCCTTCGGGCGCTTCTTCAGGCTTGGGTCTGGGCCTTGTGGCCATACAGTAGAGACGTTGGGATTGTTGTCAGGATCCATCTGTGATCTCCTGAAGCATTACCCATGCTAGGCTGTTCCTTTCACCCAATGTTTCTATACTGAACACCGGCTGACTACAGCGCTTTTCTTAGTGCATGGTGGGCATCCGCTCAACATCTGGCTCTAGCTCCGGCCATACTGGCGTCCGTCCCTTCCCGGGCAAGAGACTCCCCTTCGCCCGACTCAGTGGCGCGTCTTCTTTCAGTGGAGCCCCAGCTAGACGCCAAGAATGTTGTAGACCCCGGCCTATCCCTGCCTCAGTGCACTGCCTTGGACTCAGAAGGACCGGTGGATGTGGTTTCTGACTCTTTCGAGTCCCCATGTCTTCCCCATCACTCGCCCCCTGGGGAAGTGTGGGTTAGGGACACCCAAATCTTCTCCAAAGGACCCTTCCTGTTTGGAGATGATGAAACTTATTCAAGCATCCCAGGGGTGGGATACTGAGGAGCAGGGCCCTCAGCATCGCCATCTGTCAGAGCACTTGCACCTGCCAGAAGTTGCGTCTGTGGTTATCCCACCCTTAATGGTTCCACATGGCAATATCTTGTGTACCATATGGCAGCAACTGGCATTGGTCCCTTCCGTACCCAGAAAGGCTGACCACCTCTGCCACGCCCCTAATGACCAGCCTCACTTTAATACTCACCCTAAGGCCAATCCTGTGGTTTTATTGGGGGCCCAGGAGGAGTTTTTGGAGTCCAGACACTGGGTGAACTTCCCTCCAGATGAGGAATCCAAGCATTTGGATGTATTGGGGTGCAGGGCCTATGCTTCCTCTACCCTGACTTTGCATGCTCAAAACTATCTCGCACAAATGCTGGTGCACCAGCAGTCTCTTTTGGGGCAAGCAGGGGACATAATCCAGTCCTTGCCTGAATCTCCTGTTAGGACTCAGCTGGAACATCTCCTGGGCTCTGCCTCCAGTGTGGGTTTTCGAGCCCTCCGTGCTTCATATGATGCCGTGGATGCATCAGCTCATTCCATGGCAGCAGCTATTTGCATCAGGCGCTATGCTTGACTGCGCCTGTCAGACTTCACCCGTGAATTATGGACGCACCATTCCAGGGCCTTTCACTGTTCCGAGAGGACATTCAGGATTTGTTCTCGTTAGAGGAGTCGGGTACAGTCCTCTGTACTGGCCATAGCCAACAGTAATGGGACACATCATCTGTCTTTAAGTCAGCTCTTAAGCGACCCCAGTCTCAGCAAACCGCTGAGCCTTGGAGCAAGTGACGGGCCAATTCTATTCCAGCTGCCCCAGTCCACAAGGCTATTAGAGCTGAGGTGATGATACTGTCAGCACCTACCGCCACCTCCTAACCCCGGGCACAGGTCCTTCCTCCAGGTAGGAGACTGGAGGGTACGAGCAAGAGGGGGTTGATGTTCCCCTCCCTCTCACTGTTTGCTTCAGTCACCTTTGTCTGTAATACCAGGAATGATGGAGGGTGTCTCTTGAAGGGACCTCGGGCCACGATCCCACACCATGGGTGGGGGGAGCCTTCTTTCTCTTCCAGTTGGGCAGGCCCCCCCCCACACACACACACACTTTTCCCCCAGAATCTATTCTGATTGGCTAGGGTTCTGACGCATGAGGACTACGCTTTCGCCGGCCCCGATTTCTCTAGGGTTCTGCTCCGGGTTCCATTTAGGGCCCAGGTAAGTGCTTTGTTCTAGCCGGGTAATTGGTCTTCAACTGCATGCCCTTCTTTGCTGTCTGTCTGGATGGTTCCTGTCTGGGGTCTGGGATTTTTTCCCCTCCCTTGATGTTCTGACCTCTCATCCACGGGGCTCCCCGTGTTCCCGTTCTGGACTACTGGTTTGGTCTTCCCCAATTTCCGATATCCCTACCAGCATTCTCTACAGGCCCTTCTCCTCCTCCGAGTCTCGGCCGAGGCCTGTCATTAGTCCTTCGGACCATTTCCAATGGCGCTTGCCTGTCAGATTTCCAGGCAGCTGTATTTGGGGCTTGCTAGGCTCCTATGCAGCCTAGACCTTTTTTCCCTTGCAGGTAGGGTGCAGTTGTTCCAGAAGCAAACTGCAGAGATTTTTCTGTGTTGCGGGGTTATGATTTGTTCTTTCCCCTGATTCTTGAGACTTTCACCAGGGGCCCATCGTGCATTTTCACTGTCTCTGCCCTTAAGGTTCCTCTCTGTGAGCAGACCCTCTGGGTCTAGTGGCCCAGCAGTTTCTTGGCGTGGTCCTCGCTTCCCTCCCTTTCATGGGCAGAAATGTTCTCCCCTTGGGTCTCACTTGTGCCGGTTTTGGGTTCTCTCTAACCATGTAGGTCTCCTTGTTCCCGGTGGGGCTGATTTGTACGCCCACCAGGCTCTCCCACCCCTGCCGTTCAAGGGCGCCTCCACGACTGATTGGCGGGTATGCATCTGCTACCAAGCTTCTCATTGGCAGCGGAATTTCTGTTGGTGTCTCCCCTTCCTGGAGGTTGAACGAGTTAGGAGTGAGACCTTATGCTGGGACATTCGTCGGCTAAGCTGTCTGGCACCCCATGTTCTAGGCAGACTGATGTTTGCCCCAGCTGCCTGCTGGCCTGGCCTCTTCAGCAGGCTTGGGGTGCATAGTAGGGGATGGTCTCCCCACCCATCCACCCCTGCCATACTCTTTTGTGCTGGAGCCGAGAGACATGGAGGGGTGCATCCTCGAATCCGCCTCTTTGGATCTTCCCCATTTCTATTTCTGGACGCAGGTTTGTCGGGCAACAGAATCCTTTCCCCAGCACACACACACACACACCCTTTGTAGTGGGGGGTCATTGGCTGATGTCGGGAAAATTTTGGGGGTCAGTACCCCTCTTTCCTGTCTCTTGCTCCCCAGCTTGAGGGTGCCTATGATTCCTGTTTGGTTCAGGGGCCTCCTTCTTGGCAGTCTCTGCCCCTTTCCCTTCTTTTGCTAGTGAGACTTGGGTCCAGCTGGGATCTCCAAAAGCCTTTTCTGGCAAGATCCCCCTTTTTTGGGTCTGCCTGCAGCTACGGTCCTCACTCCTAGATGATTTCTATAACCCCGGGATTTGGGAGTCCGGGAAGCCTTCCTTTTTCTTCACAATGCTTTACAAGCTTTGTGTATTCTTCCACAGTCCCTGGGTTCATTAGGGTCTGTATTTTCCTGGACGTAGAAGTTGCCCCTCCAGGCGTTCCTTTCAGTGCATCTTACTTGGGAGGGATGTGCCTCCCCTTTCCCTTTATACAGGCTTTTCCCTGGGAGAGTATATCTACCAGACCAGATCTTTAGGCAGTCCGCTTGTTTCTTTCCTTCACTCCCTGTGGGAAGCCACTACATTTCCTACGCATGGCTGATCACAGGGGCCGATAGCCGCTTCCTGGCTCAGCCTTCCTTCCCTTTTTTTTTTTTCCCTCCTCTGGGCTGTTTTGGGCATCCTCCTTGGGGGCTTAATCGCATCCCTTGCACATTTTGAGCGTAGGGTGTCAATAGACCATCTACTTCTCACCCTTCCAGGAAGGTGCCTTTTCTTGCTATAGACAGGGCAGTCAAGGGTTGCTTCCTTTTTCTTGGGGCTTAGGTTGGACTAGGGGACCCCACTGGGTCGCCTATCCATCTATGGCTAATACCTTCCCTTTTCTTCCTCCCGAACGGTCTTCCTTTCCTTATGTTACTGCTTGGGACTCTGTCCTAATGACGTTGCCTACTACAAGAGTCACCTCAATGTAAGAGTACAGTTAAATAAGAACTTACCATAACATTAGATCTTTGAGAGGAGCTCTTGCAGTAGGCAGGCTTTTCCCTCCCTCCATCCCCCTGCTCTCTTTCATATCTTAGCCTCTTTTGGCTCCAGGAGCCTTCTCTCGCTCCTGTTGGACCTTCTTACAGGGTCTCCGTTGGGAGAACTGAGGTGGGCGTGGGGAACCGCCCCTCTTATACTATAGGCAGACGTCAGCATGCTGGTGTCATTGGGTGGTCCCCCGTTGTAGGCTGCTAGCTAGAAATTTTTTTTGAGGTCCTGGCACCTGGTGGCTTAGTCCTAATGGTGTTGCCTAGTGCAAGAACTCCTCTCAAGATCTACTGTTATGGTACATTCTCACGTAACTGTACTGTACAGTGGTACTTGTGACATTGGAGTAAAGAGGGGATGGATAGGGAGGAGTAGAGGGAGCAGTGGTGACTCCGAGGAGGGGAGATGGTAGCAAAGTGACGAAAGGCATTACAGAGTGTCTAATTTGACGAGGGATGAGGAGTGGGCAGTGCCATTGACCATGTCTGCATAGTTCAAAACTGGGAGAACCATTTTGATAACTAGATCCCGGTGGACCTGGGGTGGCAGACAGTCTTTGTTATGGTACAAGGCACCAAATTTGGGGTGGAGCTTGGAGTGGATGAAGTCAGTGTGACTGGTCTTGAACTTAATTTCTTTCTTGTGCTTTACACCCGTTAGTGTAGCTTTAATATCCCAACACCACACCACCGTGGATCACTCCTGTGAAATTTGAGGTTAAAAGAATTTGAAGGAAATTGGGATTCACATCTCCTGGGAACCCAGTGGTGTGCACTGACCACTAGACTATGCTGGCTGCTGCTCGGCAAGCTTGCGGTTAGGCACATATGTGGCACTAACCCATCCTAAATCAGTTCCGCTGGGATCAAGAGAAACCGGTCTCAGACCAGCTACTGGGGGCCCAGTGTTCTAGACTGGTTTTATACTGCTGCATTTTAATCAAAAACTGAAGAAAACAGACTAATCAGCCTGATTGATTCTCACCATACTGGAGACTCAGGTTTGAGAGAAACCTCAAAATTGTCCTCTTGTGCCAAGGGAGGCTGAGCTTGCTTGGGATGGTGACATTACATTACTGTTACACGGAAACCTGGACAATGATGGCAGAAAAAGACCAAAGGTCTATCTAGTCTGCCCTCTTGTTCATATGGGGTTTATCCCTCCCAGTCCACCACCTGCTCCCATCCCTACTGCTACTGACCTGAGCAACTACCAAACCCTTTACTTTGTCCCAACCATGCTTGAAACCATTAATAGTCTTGGCACTCACCACCTCTGCTGGCAGACTGTTTCACAGCTCCACCACCCCTTCCATAAAATCAAACTTCCTCAGCTGGCCCACTGGCGCAGCGGTTGGATTTCCGTCTGCGATGCCGGCGACCCGGGTTCGGGAACGAGCCCGGGTCGCTGGAGGGCCGGCTGGGAGGAGAAGGCTGAAGCGTCCCATGACAGCTCGGCATCTGATGACCCCTAGCGGAAGCTGGGGGATCAGCATGACGTCAGCGCCTCTGGTGCTTGGCTGGCCCTGGGCAGAGGTCTGGGACTCAGCGGGCACCAGAGGCTTACATTAGAGGGGTAGGGCATCGCGGACGCTAACATTCACATCAAGACATCAGGGACTCGCAATGCCCAGAGAAAATGCCTGCCAGTCCTGGGGAGACGGAGTTCCGGGAGCTGTCCCTCATCTGCATCCACCTGCCTGGTTGTCTGGGACCGACGAAAGGCTGATTATCTGGGTGTAGGGGCCTCACCTTGTCCCTGCTCGGGGGGGGGGGCAAACTGTGGCTCCATGGGGGACTAGCGCCAGATCAAGGTAAGGTGTCTTGCAGGAGTAGACTTCGAGGATCTCCCGAGGATGCGGGACTGGCAGGGTGAAGGAGGGGATAAACAGAAATATCATAAAAAAATAAAAAAAACTTCCTCACATCCCTCTTAAACCTTTCCACCGCCAGTTTCCACTCATGACCTCGGGTTCTTGGCTCTGTACCTCTGTACTTCTGTTAGATAGTTCCCTGCAGTTCACCTTGTTTATTCCCTTCAAGAATGTGAAAGTCTTTATCATATCCACTGTTCACCTGGTCTCCAGTGAGTACATGTTCAGTGCCTCAGACGATCTTCATAAGGTCTACCCTGTTGGCCATGAATCATCTTGGTCACCCTGTGTTGCACAGTCTCCAGCCTGTCCCTGTCCTTCCTTGGGTGAGGACTCCAGAACTGAGCAGAGTATTCCAGATGCAGCCTCACCAGTGACCTGTATAGAGGTAGTACCTCCTTTTTCCTACTGTAAATATCGTTTCCGATACACCCCCAGCATCCTTTTACCTTTACTAGGTTTTGTTACACTGGATTGATTGTTTGAAGGAGTCACTAATGATGACTCCCAGTCCCTGTTACTCTGCTTTAGTGCTCAGTTTAACCCCTTCCAGCCACGACTCTGTCCTGTTTTTTTTCCCTAGGGGCATAACCTTGAGTTTCAACTGCCAAACACTGGACCACCTCTCTAGCCTCTGTAGATCCCTCTGCATCTCCCTGATCCCTTCATCGTATCTACCCTACCACAGACCTTTGTGCCATCTGTGAAGAGATACAACTTAGAAACGCAGAAAGGGACCGCTTGGCCCACCCAGTCAGCCCAGATGATCCCTGCCTAGTCTGTCTCTGCAGACCCTAACTGGTCTGTAGCGATTCTCCCTACCCATTTACTAATATTCCTCTATGTGTATCCCACACATGCTTGAAGTCCCCCTACTGTTTTTACTTCCTCCAGTTCCACTGGCAGTCTAGTCCAGGCATCTACCACTTTTTCTGTGAAGTAGTACTTTCTCACATCCCTTTTAACCCCCAACCCCCACTGGCTCCATTGTATGCCTTCTGGTCCTGGCGCTCTTACTTATTTGAAAGACGCTTCCCTCTTGCACTTTGTTCACCCTCGTGGTACTTCTGTGTCTATATTATGTCCCCTCTCTTGCGTGTATGTGTTGAGATCCCTCAGTCTCTGCTCTTAGGGCTGCTGGTACAGCCCCTGCACCATTTTACTTGCCCTCCTCTGGATTTTATTCATTACAAATCAGGTTTACAACCTTTGAGTCAGAGACTCATTTACAAAGGCACCTTGTCGCGGGGGGAGACTTCAAGAGGATTGCCTCCACCCATCTTTGTCCTCTTTGAGGTGCAGCTTCCAGAACTGGACACAATACTCCAGGAGGTTCTTACCATTAAGTGATACAGTGGCAACACCACCTCTCTCCTACTGCTTGAGATACCTCTCCCTGTGCATCACACTGGCTCTACCCACTGCTTTGTCACACTGCCTTTCCACTTTGAGGACACTGGATAGGATAACCTCAAGGTCCCTTTCCTGCTTAGCAACGGACAGTACCCCTCCGTCATGTACTCCGTTCCTGGGTTCCTGTGCCACTTTGGTGCATGACTTTGCACTTTTTGGCCACGTTCTTGACCACTCTTCGAGTTTCCCAAGATCCTTAAGCATTTTTTCCACCCCCTCCTGATTGTCTGCCCTATTATGGATTTTAGCATCATCTGAAAAAAGGCGTACTTTCCCTTCTAGTTCATGCAGTATTACTTATAAAGACATTGAAAAGGACCAATCCCAGTACTGAGCCATGCAGCATCCTGTGGGTCACTTCCATTATTAGAGTGAGTGTCGTGAACCACCACCCTCTGTCGCCTATCTGTTAATCCGTTTCTAACCAGTTCACCACTTTGGATCCCACCCCAGGCTGCTCAATTTCCTAATCAGTCTTCTGTGTGGCAGTGTGTCCAGGGCATTCTTAAAGTCTGTATGCCCCCCCCATCCAAAATCTCTTTCCCTGGTCACCCAGTCAAAGAAATCGGTTAGGTTCATCTGGCGTGACCTCCCCTCTATGAATCTATGCTGCCTTTGGTTTTGCTGCCCAGTGGGTTCAAGATACTCTACCAACCTTTTCTTTATCAGAGTTTCCATTAACTTCCCCACCACTAAGATGAGGCTCACCGGCCTAGAGCTGCTATCCTGTTCCCCTCTGCTGCTGTTCTGCAGAGGGACCACATCTGCTCCCCTCCAGTAATCTGGAACCATGCCTGATTCAAGTGAGCTGTTAAATAAGGCCATCAGTAGAGCAGTCAGCATCTCTGTTTTTTGGGGGTTTTTTTTAGTACCTTTGTGTGTACCCCATCCAGCTTCATAGCTTTGTCCACTTTCAGAGTTACAAGTTCCTTCATGATTCTTTTACTGTGAAAATGGACTGGAGTGAACCCCTTCTCCTTGTTCCTGGTGGTCCGTCCCCCTCCCTCCACTGTGAAGACTGAGCAGAAGTACCTGTTCAGGATATCTGGTTTCTCTTGGTCCCCTTCTGCACAGTCTCCCTCTGCCACTCACTTTAGCCTCACTATCCTTCCCCCAGATTTCCATTTCTTACTTTTGTACCTGAAGAAAGTCATATCCACATTTGCTACCACTTTGGCTATCCTGTCCTGTGTCTGTGCCCCCCCCCCACCTTACCTGTTTTCCTCTGTTTTACCTGGTACACCTCACTGTCTTCCTCTCTCCGCATTTCCTTGTGTCTCCTGAATGCCACCCTCTTTTTCTTTAACCATTTTGGCCACTTCCCCTAGAGTACCATAACGGTCACTTGCATTTTGATTTTACTCGCTTCCTTCACGCAGAGGCTTGTTGCCTTAATTATACCCTCCCTTATTTTTCCCCTCTGTTCCTCTACCCCTTCCTGGTAATCTCCCCCCTACTAGACAGTTTCTGAGGCAGTCCCATTTATTTAAAATCTGTCCTTCTAGGTCCAGGACCCTCGTCCTCATGTTGCCAGACTGAACCGTGATCACTGGTACCTACTAGACTATCTGCTGTGTCATCATCAGTGTTGTCCCTCTTTGTAAGTACAAAGTACAGCACTGCCCTGTCCCTAATGGGTTTGTTGACTAGCTGCCTGAGAAGGAAACTTGTAGGAAGTCATGGATTACCCTGCTCCTTGCTGAAGCTGCAGCTGGAAGGCTCCAGTCTGCATCTGGCAGATTGGAGTCACCAACTAACAGTACCTCTCCCTTATTTGCCATCCTAATGATGTGTTCCCCAATTGCCTTATCCAACTCCTCTCCCTGTGCTGGAGGGGTGTGTATACCACTCCTGTGTGTAAGCCACCCCAGCACCTGTCTCCAGGATGACCACAGCACTTCCAGTCCTTCCTTATCCTCCATGTGATCTGTACATCTGTAGCTTTGCTTCCATCCCTCACATGTAATACAGCCCCTCCTCCCCTTTCCCTGTCTCTCCTGAGCCGAGAGTAGCCTGGTATGGCCATATCCCATTCATGGCTGTTGGTGCACCATGACTCTTTTATGGCCACCAAATCCTGGCTAGCCTCCTCCACGATGGACTCCAGGTTCGGAATTGTATTACCCAGACTCCTTGCATTGACACACATGGCTCTCCACACCGTACACATCCCCGCCTGCTTCCTCTGAACCTCCTGCCTGTGTTGTTCCCTGAAGCTCTGCCTGCCCCCCCCCTTTTCCTTGTTACCCTTTCCATTAAATGTCTCCTTTACTCCTGTCTTCATGCTTTCTTGATTTATACCCCCATGTCCTCTGCCCCACCCCCCATCTTCTTGCTCCCTTGCCCTGTGGTTGCTTCCTCTAGTATTAATCCGGGAAGCCCTCTCCAATGTCACTGATGAGCATATTGAAGAGAATGGGACTCGAGGCAGATCCCTGTGACACCCCACTCGTGACCTCCCTCTCTTCCAGTTTGACCCCATTTACCACCATGCTGTGCTGTCTCTCCTTCAACTAGTTTCCTACGCATC
This sequence comes from Neoceratodus forsteri, assembly GCA_016271365.2. NCBI lineage: Eukaryota > Metazoa > Chordata > Ceratodontiformes > Ceratodontidae > Neoceratodus > Neoceratodus forsteri. The sequence continues at coordinate 238,323,643 of CM057450.1, forward strand.
TAAGTATGTCTCTAGCTATGCCCAAGTCCCGCAACTTCTTCAGCACTCTTCTGTGTGACACCAAGTTGAAACCCTTACTGGAACTGAAACAGAGTAAATCCACATCATGGCCCTTATCTACTACCTTTGTTACCCAGTCAAAGAAAAATGTCGGGTTGGTCTGACAAGAGCGGCCTGTCACAGACCCATGGTCTTTACTGTCCTGTAGACCATTGCTCTCTTGGTAGTCCACTAGGTCCTCTTTGATCAGTGACTCTTATCAGTTTACCCACTACAGAGGTCAGGCTGATAGGTCTATAATTCTCCAGTTGCTCCTTGCCTCCCACCACCACCACGACGTAGCAGGAGTATGTCCACCACCCTCCGGTCTTTCAGAACTACCCTATCTGAATTGAGCCATTGAATAGCTCTACTATGGTTTCAGCCAGTTCCCTACCCAGTTCCTCGAACACCATTGGTGCATTGCATCCGGTCCATCCCTGGGGCTTTATCTATCTTTAGGCTCCTTCTATACCCTTTCTGTGCTAAAGACTGGCTGCCTCATTTCAAGAATGCTCCTGACAGCCGCCTTGATGCGACTTTCAGGCAGGGACCCACTGTCTTCCCTTGTGAAGTCAGAAAAGAAGTAGTAATTAAGAATGGCTCCTTTTTTTCCGTCTTCCTCTAGTACCCTCCCTCACCCATGTAGCCTAACAATCCCCCTTCCCTGCTTCCTTTTTACATTCACTTGCGCCTGCATAAGGAGCGTCTTGCTACAAATGGCATTTGAGAGGTGTGCCACTGTGGAGCCAATTGCAGCTGAAGCTCAAAGGGGCTTAGCACTGCAGACCAATGAGCAGCCACACTGGTCATGACACTAGTCACTGCTTGTTGGTCGGAAACTTTGTGTACTTTAAAGAAATCAGCCACTCCTATCGAACAGCGGCTGTCTTCTTTCATTTACATAATGCCGCCCAGCAAACAGCTGAATTTTCCCCTAGGGAAGCAGTCTGCCAGAAATTTCCTGGTGGCCCCCCTCATCTGTACACATCTGTAGGCTTGGGTGGGGGCAATAAACAAGTAGTATTCCTCTGTGACTCTCTGTCGCGTCTCACTCACTGTTTGTGTATGCATTTCTTTGCCTTGCTCAAGCTGATCCCACCCCCACCCCACCCCACCGCTTCGCTCTCTTCAAACCGCAGGTGCACACCAGCCTACCTGCAGTTTGGGCCGGCAGACAGGATGAGCTACTAATAAAAATAAAGTTTATTTATTTTAGTCCCTGACTGACTGTCTCAACAACTCCAGATAGGCAACACAGTGTGTGTCTGTGGGGGGCTGGGCCCCTTTGTCTTGTGTCTGTTGTAACCTGAGCTGGAGGGGCAGTGAGCAGTGCAGATAGTACTGAGTGTGTTCCATGAAATTTTCTTTCTGTACTAACTGAGGTAACGTCAACGATCCCTGGAGTCCATTGCCAGCCCCATCCCTTACCTCACCCCACTTCAAGCTTTATGAAAAAAAAAATAACGTAATATACAAATCTGTGCAACTCCAGTTCGCTCCACTGCCAAATGCCTTAGCAGGCTTCCTCTTTAAAGCACCACTATATTACATGGTCCCCGATCCACCGAAAACTCTCAGAGATGCTTACAGCATATGAATTTTTGGACCACCACAGTGACAATAAATATATGCCCTTTTAGAAATGTTGTGTGGCTCGGGTGGAGGTCTGTCAGGAGACCGCTGATGTATCACATAGCATAGCAACTTTAGTCTAATGCAGTATTTGTGGGTCTCCCGAACTTTTACAAAGAACATGTACTGGGTTTTATTTATTTATTTTTAAAAAGGTTCTTGAATCATAGCTACTTTCTGTGATTATGTGGTGTGACTCTTCATAATACCCTATTCCTAAAGCCTGAAAGTTTACCCGTTTACTCCAATAAGGAATGCCTTGGCACACTGTTCCTGGCCCTCCAGACTTTGTGGAAGAATCCTGCCCACTGCAGCAAGAAGCACAAGAGCCACCGGCTCTGGTCATAGCATCGGGAGCGGTCGATGTCCTTAGACTCCTAGGTCAAGAGCTCCTTGGTACCCACTTGTTGACCTCGATTCCGGTCAAGCAAGCTATGGAGAGTTTCCTGGAACTTGTTGACTGGATACCGGATGAGAGCAAGGACTCGATCTCCCTGACCCCGGTACTCCTGGTCCTCACTCAAGAGGACATGACCCAGTTGGCATCCCTGACCAGGTCACCTTGGGAGCAGCCTCCACCAGGGGTCGAGCAGTCAGTCTGTTGCTAAATGTAGCGTGGCATGTGGTTCACCATGACCGACGGAAAGGCTCTCCTCGATGTCAGCTGTCTAGTTGATGATCAAGGTCGAGGTCTTGATCCTGCTCAACTGGGAGGCATCGCTGTCATTGCTACTCATTGTCCTCATCCTCAGGTATGGAGAGGCACTGCCAAAAGATGTGCCAGTGCTGTGAGGCACTCCTCTGGCAACAGTGGGACATCGCAGGGCAGGGTAGGGCTCAACCCCCTGGACCTTCAGTCACGTGGCAGCTGCCATACATGCCCTCGCTGGTCCATGCAATGCAGGTGCTCCCTGCAACTGCTTTTCTGCCCCTCAGGGTAGAGCTGCCACCACTGCATCTGAATATTGGTGCTCCAACCAAGGAGGCCTGGTCAGCCATTGGCTTACCAAGCCAGATGTCAGTCAAGATCACACAATCTGAGGATTCTCAAGTGGTCCACGGTGAGAAACGGTCGAGGGATGTTTTTGAGGAATCGTCATATGAGTTGGACTGCTCATCCATGGTTTCCTCAGGGGCTCACATCATTGACCAGAGTTCAGTCAAAGACTTGATCACCAACCATGGGACAGCATCTTTCGGGGCTTTTATTATACTTATATCAGAGTCCATGAATGTCTCTGTGGAGCCTATCCAGAAATGGGCCAAGTACCCCTTTATGGACACCCTTGACAGGAACATATCCCTTGTGGTTGCCTTTCCCATGGCTGTGGTCATCTTGGGACCAGCCAGGAGCTTTGGCATCATCCGGCATCCTGGCTGACTCACTCCACTAATATGGTCCACAAGTCTGCGGTCCGTACCATGTCCCTGTCAGGGTTCTCAGACCACCCTTCGACTGTAGGACTGCTTTCAGACTCAGTCTGCCAATAAATCCAGGATCCAAGTGGATGTTCAGAAAGATTGAACACACCCTTAAAAAGGTATATGCTGCAGCATCCTTTGGTCTCTGTCAGGTGAGTTACTTTGCTATGATTGCCAACCTCGGACCCTCCCTGTTGGGAGTCCTCAGTGAAATCCACCTTACCTGCTTGCTGACCAGCAGTTGCTGGTGAAGTTGGTCATAGACCAGGGTCAATCACTGGCTAAGCAGTAGCTCCAGATGGCCTTAGACATGGACGGACTCTTGTGCCCGTGCCATAGCAACAGCTGTCTCCATGCTTTGCAGGGCCTGTCTGCGTCTGTCCATGCTTCGAAGGGCCTGGCTGCATCTGATCACCTTTATGGCAGACATGCAGCATAATCTAGTCAGTGTCCTCTTCCTGGGCACTGATCTCTTAGGGCCTTCAGTAGAAGAACATCTCCCCTATATCGAGAAGTCCAGTGCCACCCTTGACTCTGTGTCATCATCACAGAACGACCAAAAAAAGAAGCCTAAGAATCAGGTTTTTCAATATTAGTCCTTTCAGCCACAGCCTTCCTGGCAGCAGCCTCCGATGGGGCAGTACCAGGCCTGGCATCCCAAGTTCGAGAACCAGGCCTCTAAGAAAGGTGGGGGCAGAGGTGGTGGTTTCTCTCTGGCCACCACAAAAGCTGCACAGTGACAGGTTAGGGGTGTCATCCCTCACCCTATCCTGTCCCTGCCTGCGTTCCTGGTTGGGGGCCAGCTAAGTCATTTCTTGCCACATTGCTCCACTGTCACAGCAGACAAGTGGGTGCTAGAAGTGGTAGGCAGAGGGCTTCCTCTGGACTTCGAGGCACTCCCACCTTACCGACTCCGCACTTCTCGGGTGTCCAGAGTGTCGCAGGACACACTGTCTGTCCTTAAGGAGGGCATCACTCAGCTTCTCACAAAAGGAGCCATAGCCCATGTCCCTGACCTGCTGGCCAGTCAGAGTTACTTGTCCTGGTGCTTCCTGGTTCTGAAATGGATGGGGGGCTGGTGCCCCAAACTGGATCTGCACAAGCTGAACCAGTTCATGTGGAAGTGTAAGATCTTACTACGAGTAACGGCTCTTATAGCAGGTTACATCATTAGGACTGAAGCTGGCAGGCACTAGGACCCCATGGAAATTTTCTAGCTAGCAGTATTCACTGGGGACCACCCCCAAAGGTCCCGTCCCCGACGTCAGGCATAGTACATAAGGGGTCGGTCCCCAATAATCCCCAGTTCTTTTCCCGCCGTCGACTCGCCCGCATCGGCCTCTTGGTCTCTACCTAGCACATGACGACTTAGAACTTCAGGAGTTTCTCCAAACTGATGTCCTCTCCAGCTCCTTCAATCGAGGGACACCTTTCCAAGTGTGCCTGTGGAAAACAGATCTCTTTTAAGGATCCTCATTCTTCCTGTGTGCGGTGCATAGGCCCAGACCATGACACCAAGGCCTGCACTTTCTGCCAAGGGTTCAACAGCCGCACCAGGATCCGCCGTCAGAAGGCACTTCAGGCTTACCTGCTGGAAGAAAGACTTAGTAGGATGGCCCAAGAACCTTCCTCCAGGGGCGATTCTTCTTCCAAGGCCCACAAACACCGAGAGAAAGCAAGGTCCAGATCCCCAAACCGGGCCTTGGACTCCCATAGCTCTGGCTCCACCAGGTCAGACCGCTCTCCCTCCAGGGCTCGTTCTCAGCCCCCTCCGGTCAAAATCCGAGCCTCAGGCAGCTCTTCGACTCCAGCCCATCAAGACTTCAAGGCCCTCTGCTTCCTCTACTCCCTCTCGGGCCTCTTCCAAGTCTTCCTCATCTACCCGACGTCGGGACCCCTACTCCAGGTTGGTCTCCCAGCCTCCCAGAAGTCCGGATCCACCACCCAGGAAGACGAAGGACCTGACATCCCTAAAGCGGACGTTGGACCTGAAGTCGGCCAAACATACAAAGCCGGCCAGGCATTTGCTGGAGCCGCGGACACCAGCTAGGCACCAGACGCCAGTTGGGCATTCGCCAGACCCGAAGACGTCGGCCAAGCAACCGACCTCTGCCTCGCATTCACTGGAGCCGAAGACCGACCCCCAGTCACCGGTGGACACCAGTCACAGGGACTCAACGGAGGAGGACACAACGCTGCCCGAAGACCAGGCGCGCGACACTGAGGATGCCGGGCTCCCGAGGGAACCTTTGCCCAACCCGGAGACACCCGCGGACCCGACGCCCGACCCTGGCAACAGACCACCAGCGCCAGGCCCGTCATCGGGCATGAATCTACAAGAAGTAAAGGATCTCTTAACTTTCTGGTGGGACACCATCCGAAAGGATGTGGTCCCCGTAAAACCTCCTCCACCTCCTCCTACTCCTTCACCTCCCGTGCCCCCTCCTCTACCACAGGGGCCAGCAGGACGACCACCAACCCCCTAAGGAGCAGACTCCACTTCCCAGGGGTAGATCCAAGGATTGGAGAAGGCCTCCCTCAAGAGCTCCATCAGGGTCTCCCAGCCCCAAGCGACCCAGACGTCGGCGGTATACTCTGTCAGAGGAGGACTCCAGATCGGATACCTCTGAATACTCCAGATCTCCTTCTCCACTCAGCATTCTATTACCTGACCCACATGACCTGCCCAGGTCTCCTCCGGATGATCCCTCTTTCTCTGAGATCATGAGGCACATCCAGAACAACATGGGATGGGACGCTGAAGACCTCGACCCCGAAAGACAGTGCCTTGCCCGTTATCTTCGACAGAAAGACCCAAAGCCTGTGGTAGTGCCACCCTTGGTGGACACCTTTGCAGACGTCACCAAGGCTGCTTGGAAGCATCCGCACTCTACTCCTGCAGTGCCGAAGAAAGCTGACTGCCTCTACCTCTACAAGGCCTTGAGAGAGGACCAGTACTTGGCTCAACAACCTCTGGCAGACTCCCTAGTCATTACGGCCTCACAAGACCAGTCCCAAAGACTGCAACACATGAGTACACAGCCACCATACCAGGAATCCACACAATTGGATGCCCTGTGGAGACGCATGTATGGGGCTGCTACATGCTCCATCAGGTCCCTGAACTATCTAACCCACATGGTACAGTTTCGGAACGCACTATGGAAACAGGGCCAGGACCTGGTCAATAAGCTTCTGGATGGCGATCAGAAGGTGGAGCTCCTAAACCTTCTCCGCTGAGGGTCTGATGTGAGTACCCAAGTACTACGAGCCGCATACGATTCTGCGGACTCGTCCATGGAGCTGCAGCTTTAGGAGTCTATCTCTGGCGACACTCTTGGCTCTGTGTCTCTGCCTTCACCCCAGATGTACAGAAGAACATTCTTGATGTCCCCTACAATGGCGAAGTACTCTTTGGTGAACCCTCGGAGAAGGTTATCACCAAACTCCAGGACTCTGGAAAGGCAGTCGGGTCTGTACAGGCCATGTACAGATCCAGGCCCGGTTCCTTTCGTAGGAAGCAGAGCCGTTTTTGCAGCCTGCAACAAAGGCAGCAGCCACATTCTAGCCAGCAACAAATGGGCTCCTTTCAGCGGAAAGCCCAGGCTAAGTCGTCTCCAGGCAGAGTCCAACGCTACACTAAACCAGCCCAGCCTGCAGGGACCAGTGCTGCCACAGCATGACTCTTTCCCAGCCCCCACCCCTCATCTGGATCAACGGGCACAAAAGGTCGGGGGTCACATCATTCACCACTTTTTAGGGTGGCAGTCAATTACCACCGACCGATGGGTCCTCCAGTTGGTCAAGAAAGGTCACTTCATAGAATTTCTCGACCACTATCCAGCAAGACCTCCCCTGCTTTCCTGTTACTCGGGTCAGCATGCCCTGCTCATATAGCAGGAGGTGCTTGTGCTCCTGGGAAAAGAAGCGATAGAGCACGTACCACGGAACCAGAGGAGTGCATGGTATTATTCTCACTTCTTTCTGGTTCCCAAGAAAACAGGGGACCTCCGTCCAATACTGGACCTCAGCAACCTCAACGAGTCGGTCCTGTACAAACGCTTCCGCATGGTGACCCTCCCAGGTCTGATTCCCATGCTCAAGCAGGGCACCTTTCTAGCGTCCTTGGACATGCAGGACGCTTACCTACATATACCCATTGCTCAAGCACACAGGAAGTTTCTGCGCTTTGAGTTCCAGGGCCACCATTATCAGTTCCGAGCCCTCCCCTTCAGACTGTCATCAGCACCTCGGGTATTCACAAAGTGTATGGTGGTCATAGCGGCGACTCTGAGGAGACAAGGCCACTACGTGTTCCCCTACCTGGATGACTGGTTTCTCATGGCACCCTTTCGGGAGACCTTGATGTCCGCCATCCATTATATTCAGTCTCTGCTCGAGATGTTGGGCATCATGATCAATCAAGAGAAGTCACGCCTGGTTCCGTCACAGACTCTGCAGTTCATAGGCGCAGTTCTGGACACTGTCCAGGGAAAAGCTTTTCTTCCCCAGGACAGAGCGGAACATATCAGATCCCTCATCAGGGACATTTCAGCAAAGAAGACCATTCCTGCCAGATTGGTCCTTTGCCTGCTCAGACACATGGCTGCGGCCATTGCAACAGTCCCACTTGCTCATCTCCACATGGGGGTCACCCAGTGGATGTTACGGGTCCAGTGGGATCAAAAGCAAGACCATCTGCAGCTTCCAGTCCGGATCACGAAGACCGTAATCCGGGATTGGTAATGGTGGCTAGATCCGAAGAATCTATCAGCAGGGGTCCCCTTCATTGCACTGTCTCCGATTGTGACACTCTCCACAGACGCCTCAGGGCTCTGATGAGGAGCACACCTCGATGGTGTCTGGTCTCGGGGCCTATGGACAGCTCAAGAGACTCATCTCCACATAAATATCCTGGAAATGAGAGCAGTTCTTTACGCCTTGCAGGCCTTCCAGTCGGAGGTTTCAACGGGTACCATTCTGTTACAAACAGACAATTCCGCGGTGATGTATTACCTCAACAAACAAGGAGGCACCCATTCCTACCCGCTTTGCAGGGAGGCCATGAGGGTGTGGAATTGGGCATTGCAACACGGCGCAAACCTCATTGCTGTTCATGTCCCAGGAGTGGACAACGTCATTGCAGACGGCCTGAGCCACTCTCAGGCCAGAGTCCATGAGTGGGAACTACTCCAGGAGGTAGTAGAGGATCTGTTTCACAGATGAGTTACACCAGAGTTAGACCTTTTCACGTCCCCATCTAATGCAAAACTGCCCAATTTTTGCTCGCTATATCCAGGGCCTGGTGTTTTCTGGCAAGACGCGTTGTCCCTCTCCTGGTCGGGCAGATTCCTCTATGCCTTCCCCCCCTTTCTGTTGATCCAGAGGGTTCTTCTGAAACTTCGCAGAGAGCAAGCGACGCTGATACTCATCGTGCCGTTCTGGCCCAGGCAGATCTGGTTCCCTCTACTACATCAGCTATCCCAGGAACCTCCGATGTGTCTGCCAATCAGCTCTCACTTGTTGTCTCAGGAGGAGGGCTCCTTGGTCCATCTGGACCTTCATTCGCTGAGCCTGCATGCTTGGCTTCTAGAGACATAGCCATTTTGCAACACGGGGTCTCGCAAGAGGTAGCTGACGTTCTGGTGGCTGCGAGAAAACTGGCTACTCATGCTACTTACGCCATGAAATGGCACCAATTTGCCTATGGGCTCAAGCGCGGGGGTTTTCGCCTCTAGACTGTCCAGAAAAGTCGGTCTTGGACTACCTCTTGTCTCTTTTTCAGACAGGCTTGGCCTACTCCTCGATCAAAGTACACCTCTGTGCCATATCAGCCTATCATTATCCTATAGGTGAACACACCATATCTCAGTTGGACACGGCACAAGCCTTCCTGAGAGGTATTCTCCACCTTAGACCTCCGATTAAGGATCCAATTCCACCATGGGATCTACCCTTTGTCCTGCAGCAGCTCATGCTGCCACCCTTTGAACCAGCCGTGGATTGCAAGCTACGTCTTCTCAGTTGGAAGATGTTTTTAGTTGCCGTTAGCTGGGCCAGAAGAATTTCTGAACTCCATGCACTCATGTGCAAAGAGCCTTATTTGGTTTTTCACCAAGACGGTATCCCTACAGACTAATCCCAAATTTCTGCCTAAGGTGGTCTCAGCTCTTACCCTTAATCAGGACATCGATCTACCAGTGTACTTTCCCAACTATTCGAATCGAGGAGAGGCCCTGTTGCACACACTAGATGTGCATAGGTGTCTCCGATGCTACCTAACCAGAACCAAACACCACTGAAAATCAGACCAGCTTTTTGTCTCCTTTGCCCACAGGATGATGGGAGCTTCTGTTTCCAAACAGTCGCTGTCCAGGTGGCTCATTCAGTATATAACGTTCTGTTACCAGAAGCGCAGCAAACCCATACCGGGCGTGGTTAAGGGTCACTCCACAAGGGGAGTGGCTACCTCCTTTGTGGCCCTTAAGTATGTGTCCACCTCGGCCATCTGTGTTGCAGCTACTTGGAACTCCATGCACACTTTCATCAGGCATTATAGCCTGGATATTGCATGGAGGCGAAGAGCAGGTTTTGGTCTAGCAGTCCTTCAAGGACTTCTGTCCTAGGCTTTTGTTTCCTTAAGGATGTCTACCTTCCCTCCTCCCAGTGGTGTGGGATTTCCATTATTGCTTGGGAATCAGTCCTAATGGTGTAACCTACTGCAAGAGCTGTTTCTCGAAGTAAGATAGTACAGTTATGTAAGAACTTACCGTAACAGTAGATCTTCGAGAACAGTTCTTGCAGCAGGTACTTTCCCTCCCACCATCCCCGCTGGAGGTAGATTCTAGTTCCAACATCCTTCTCCTAGGATCAGGTGTCTCAGCATCTCTCTGACTGCCATTTGATGGCGGATCCTCCGTCTCCTCTTCTGATGTCATACAGCGGCTGGGAGTCTCCGGCAGGAGAACTGGGGATTATGGGGGACCGCCCCCTTATGTACTATGCCTGATGTTGGGGGTGGGACAGACGTCGGGGGCGGTCCCCGCTGAATACTGCTAGCTAGAAAATTTCTGTGGGGTCCTGGCGCCTGCCGGCTTCAGTCCTAATGGCATAACCTGCTGCAAGAGCTGTTCTCGAAGATCTACTGTTACGGTAAGTTCTTACTTAACTGTACTTTCCAGATGATCAGTCTGAATCAGATCATTCCTTTACAGGGGCAGAACATGTGGTTCTGCTCCTTGGACCTGCAGGATGTGTTCTTCTACAGCCCAGTCCATCCATCCTCCGGTGCATCTGGTTCTGAGAAGAAGGGGCCCTGTACCAGTTCCAGGTCATGCCTTTTGTTCTCTCTTCTTGACTCCCAGGGTCTTCACCAAGTGCTTAGCAATGGTGGCAGCCTTCCTGTGGCACCAGTACGTCATGGTGTGCCTCTGCCTGGACAGCTGGCTGATCACCAGGTCATCCAAGGAGACTGTTGAGAGGTGCAGAGGTCTGGTTCTCCAGACCTGTCGAGACTTGGGCCTTCATATCAACTTGGACAAGTCCGAGCTGGTACCCTCGCATGTGATAAAATTCCTCAGGGTAAAATTAGACTCCCTGTGGGCCAAGGCATGCCTCCCTGTGGACTAGGTACTGGATCTTACCTTTTTGCCTGATCGTTTCAGGTTGGGCTCTCGTGCATTGCTTAGGATTTCTTGCAGCTATTAGGATACATGACATCCTGCGCCACTGTGGTCCATTGGGCCAGTTGGTGGATATGCCACCTGCAGTGGAAGTTAGGCCATCAGTGGTCCCAGTACCTAAGCCACTTGGACTAGTCAGTCATAGTGACCCAGGTGATGTGGGACGCCATCCAGTAGTGGGTGATCTCAGAATATCTGTAGGAAGGAACCCCATTTGTCTGACAGATGACCATCATGCTCACAATAGATGCTTCTCTGGTGGGGGTGAGGAGCACACCTGGGAGTCCACAGAGCCCATGGATTCTGGTCATCTTGGGAGTCCTATCACCACATAAACCTGCTGGAGCTCTGTGTAGTGTAATTTGCTTTGATGGAATTTGCCTCTCTAGTCAGGGGTCAGGTCACATGGGTCCAGATGGACAACACCACAACCACGTTTTTTGTGAACAGGTAGTGGCAGAACACACACTCCCTTCCCTTGTGTTGGGAGGCCCTGTGCACCGGGACCTTCATGTGCAGCCTGAGTTTAGATTTCCTGGTGTTCTGTGTCACAGGAGGGAACATTTAGCTGGCGGATGCTCTCATCCAGGTAGAAGAGAGATCGCTTGAGTGGTTCCTGACTCAGAAGATGGTGGACCACCTGTTCTCACTGTGGGGCACTCCTCTGATGGATCTGTTGGCCTCCTTGGAGAACGCCAGACTGAGGCTGTTTTGTGCCCACCTCCACAGTCCAGGACACTGTTGTGGGATGCCTTTGCGAGACCTTAGGCCTCCTGTGTGTGTGCCTTCCTTCCCTTCCACTTAATCCACAAGGTGGTGGGTCAGAATCCAGTAGGACAAGACGTGAATGGATCCTGATAACTCCAGACTGGACTATTCAGTTCTAGTACCTGGATCCTTAGCAGCAGACCTCTGTCATGGCTGTCTGTTCGTCCAAATCTGTTGACTGGACATCAGGGGATGGTCCTGCAGCTGTCGGCCTGGTTCCTGAGTGGCTAAAGTTTCAGGCCTTGGGTCTCTCAGAAGACAGGCTCCATGTCAGCACCAGCAGTAAGTCCCATGGTGATAGTGCATGAACCACCATCATCATGGAACTTACTGCTGGTGCTGCTATACACATGGACAAGACCTTCAAACCCATACACAAGTGTGGGATGTCTCAGCTGTCATGGAAGATCACCTTCTTGGTGGCTATTATGACAGCCAGAAGGATTAGTGAGCTCCAGGTGCTTTCGGTGGAGTTTCCATATCTGGTCTTCCACATGGACAAAGTCATCATTTGTCCCCACCAGAAGTTCCTTTCGAAGGTAATTTTGGAGTTCCACCATATTACGTCCCTGTCTACTTTAATAATCCATCTTTTTTTTTTTTTTTTAGTTAATTTCTTTTCCTCCTCGGTCCCCGACGGCTGTTCCTCCCGTCGGCCTCCCAGCTCCATCCCCCGCTCGCAGCTCAACCTCCAGCTACCCCAGAGCTTACCCCCTGGGGTGGGGCGGCAGGGATCCCTCAACCCGCCTCACACTAGGATTCGATGCCGGAGGTATGTTGCCGCCAGTCGCAGGGGCAGCACCTGCAGGGACCGTCCATCATAAAGCACACCAGGACCATTTTTCCACCTAATTTTAGATCCCTCGAGCCGAGGACATGCAGTGACATCCAAGGAGGGAACGTGCACGCTCCCATATGTGTTCCTCCGAACATCTGCCTCGGCATCCCCTACTGTAAGCTTCAGCGCCCCTAGCTCCCAGCCGCTGCTAGGAGCCAGTAGTGCACCGAGAGCCAGTATCCCCCCTCCCCGGAGAAGGAGAGCAGTCCAAAGGACGCTCGATCCTTCTCCTCCCTGCCGACCCCCAACGGCCCGTGCTCTTTCCGAACACGGGTCGCCGGCATGGTGAGGTAAGGCGTCCAGCGCCTCAGCACCACTGGGCCAGCTAATAATCCATCTTTGGAGGATTATTACAGGCTCTGTATCTTCAGAAGGTTTTCTTTTATTACAAGGAGTGCATGGCTGAAGTTCAGGGTGAGGCTGGTCAGCTGTTTGTAACTTACACTGAAGCTGCACCTGGCAGACCAGTAGCAGAGAGGATGATTGGCAGGTGGATCACATCTTCCATCGACCTGTGCTATAGTTAGGCTGGTAAGGATGCTCCTGTAGGGCTTAGAGCTCATTCCACCAGACATACCACTGCCCTGGTGTTTGCCTCTAGGGATGTCCCTGTACAGGAAATCTGCAGGGCTGATGTCTGGAAGCCAGCACACACCTTCATTTCCCACTACAGCATCAACCTTGAGTCTCATTGACCTGTAACATCTGAACTGTTGATCATAAAAAAAAAAAATGCTGTTTTAAATGAAAGCTTGAGTCTGAGCAGCATGTATAGACCCTAATGATACAGTTCTTCCGAGTTGCTACTTGCATGTACATGACAGTATATGTTCTTAAAAATGACAGGATTTTAAATATTTAGTGAGCCATTTCTGTTATTATATCTATGTGAAACACTTTATGTTTAATATTGATGTATTGTTGCTGTAGTGATAGCTTAATGACATATCTATTTAGCTGACTCCCAAGACGTCATTTAAAAAAATGTCTGTAGCCCTAAAGCACATTTAATGGAAAATATCTTCTTAAAGTTTTAACATAGGGTGGCTGGCAGGGAGGAAAAGTTATTTCTAGGATTGTGGATATGTTGTTCATCCACACTGTTTGGCATGTCCCTTTCCCTTTAAGATCAGCTGGAAGTCTTCAAACTAGCTCCTCCCACCCACCCGGGTGGTATATACCTCTGCTCTGCCCCATGACGCCAGATCTTCCTTTCCGCTGGAAGATACAGGTTGCCTCCCTCGTGCTCACGCATTTCGTCGGCCCTGGCTTTCAAACCCTTGGTTTTACTGAAACTAAAACTCATTTGAATTAGCGATCGCGCTTTTGCGTCTTCGATCATGGAAGAGAAATTTCCCCCTGGGATTTCGCTAGTGTCCTTGCAGCCAGAAGGTGTCGCGCACTGATCCCCATCTCACGTGCATCTACTGCCTAGGTGTCGGCCATGACACCTCGTCTTGCAGCTTCTGCCTTGCCTTCCATTCCAACATCCTGGAAGACCGCTTGGCGTGCCTAAAGTTGAGGAGACTGGAGAAAAGGAACCCTCTGGTGAAGTCTTAGGAGGATAGGTGGGCGGTTTCCATGGCCGCGGGCTCTGCCGAGCAGCTGGAACACATGAAGGCGTTCGAGGAAGAAGTCACCAGCGTTTCGACTAATCAAAGCTTCTTCGTTCCTCTCAACCTGGGCTCCACATTTACAGGCTTGTTCAAGGAGTTGTCAGTCTCTCCCCACCTGGGGTGAGGCACCTACGGGCTCGGACTCCTCCCGCTCTCGGAAGAGAGAAAAAGAATGGGGCCTATCTTTGTTTCGACGAAAGCACTCTTGGGACCGAGAAAGGTCTCAGTGTCAGGAGCATGCAGTCTTGACCTCGGTCGAGATCGCTTCCTCGGCCGCAGGCTTCATGGACCTTCCATCTGGCCAGTTGACTGAGGAGGTGGCCGATGAAGTCGAGATCATTCTCGACCCGATCCACCCTCTGTCGCTGGCCATGGCCGACGACTCATTGGAAAGGACTCTGGTCCTGGTGTTCCCCGATGAGGAGACCCAACCAGCTGGTGTCCCCATCGAGGTCCTGGTTCTGGACCCCCGGGTTTCACCAATCCCTCTGGTGTCACCCAAGGGACTGAGTCAGACCACCAGATCTCGGTCGAGGTCCAGAACCCCCTCGACCAAAAGTCCAAGGAGGAGCCATAAGCGCTCCAAGAAGAGACGACGCCACAGGTAGTCCTCGCCCTCCTCAGATGAGGAGAGGCTCTGACAGAAACTCCGTCGGTGCTATGAGGACCTTATGTGGCAACAGCTGATTTTGACTGGGCAGAAGCCGGCTCCGCCGCCTACCCCGGCCATTACTTGGTTTTCGCCTCCCAGGCGGAAGCCGACCCTCTCGGAACCGAAGCCTTTGGCTCCCCCACCCGTGGGGCCAGCCCGTCCTCCAGTTCGGCCTTTGCCCGTCTCCCCACCTATAATGGTGGAGCCGCCGCCTAAGCAGCCTGTGGGAGGGGGCTCCTTCAAAAGACGACCGAGCAGATACCGGACTTCCCCAATGTCTGTCAGTCACAATCACCCCAGACCGTCCTCGACGGGTCGAGGGTGATTTGGGCGGCAAACCATTTTATCCTGACTCCTCGGACTCGGACGACATCAGACTCCACTCACATCCAGGGGATGATGAGTCATCCGTTGGCGCAGGGATGGAGGAAGGTCCTTCCTCCTTCCAGGGGATCCTTCGTCTCATCTCTAATTCCACAGGGATGCCCCTGGAGCCCATCCAGAAGAAGGCGGAGTACCCTCTCACGGACATCCTGAAGAGAGGGGACATCCCTACATTGGCCTTTCCTGTGGCCTGGCAGTCGAACTATGGCAGTGCCCTGCCTCATGTCCAGCACTGTCTGCCCGCATGGCCCGTAAATATGCGGTACCCATGGGGTCCCTTGCGGGGTTCACAGAGCACCCTTCGGCCGAGAGCCTGGTGACCGCCTCTGTGTTCAGGCGCACTGGCAGTTCTGCAGACACTGACCGTCCCCCCCGATAAAGAGTCCACGCTCTTGGACCGTTCGGCTCGGAAAATCTATGCAGCTTCCTCCTTGTTTTAACACAGGGTGGCCGGCAGGGAGGAAAAGTTATTTTCTGTTTGGGACCCCTGTCGTGGTAGACACCCCTGGGATAAATTGAAACCCCTTCCCCAAGCAGTTTATGTTTTGGATAATGTCCAACATGCTGGTTAGCTGGTTATAAATTAAGTGCTGAAGTGCTTATAAAGCTTTCTGAGCGTATGAACCTAAAAACAAAACTAAGTGTACGGTTACAAAATCAAAGGGCTATCTTAATATGAGAATAATAAAAACTTGTGTCTGCCTTTTCACGATGTTAGCAGCCCCCTTCTAACATATATTTTGCAGCAGACAGCATGAGGTAATGTGACCTTGCAGGAGAGTTTAGGAGAGCACATGTTCTGACCTAGGGTCTGACCTTTAACAATATTGTAAACAAATTGTGTAATGTGCTCCAGGTGCCAAATAACTGTTCTCTGTGGTGCAACAGTGGCCCTTAGTTGCTAGTTTTATGTTATGTCTGTTAATCAAAAGGCAGGGGAAATTGTTTTTCCAACTTCTAGTGAGCTTATAAAAAGCCCTACCTCAGTGCTGAGAGAAAAGATAGGATAGATAGGAAGGTGGAAGACTTCCTTGCAGTGTGTGCTTTCACACTGTTTGATTTATGCTAGGCTGAAGAAAAGCCCTAGAAACTTGAAGCTAAGCAGTTGTCTGACTTAGCATTTTGCTTTCTGTATATTTTACTTGATGAAAATAAAATGATAAATGCAACCATGCATTTTTTATGCACCTGACTTGTGGTCTGCCTGAAATTGTGTTATCCTAAACCCACACCCGGTGACAGCCCCTTTTTGTCATCCCTGTCTCAGTGGGGGGGCTAGTATTTAAGGGAGGGAATGCCCTCAGTCATGGGGGTAGCCGAAAGTGGCTGACTGGGCGTTCTGCGCTGCTGCTGTGATGCATTCTATTAGAAGTGATTCTTTGGTTTAATTAACCTAGAGACCATCATGCAGTAGGGGACGTGGTGCAATTTTGGTGTTGCTAGTATGAAATCATAATGCATGCAGTATCATTTTTATTTCTATTTCTTATCTCTTTTTAGACTATAATGTCTTATTGTTATGAAATGGACCCATGTGTACATAGTTATGATGAATTTGTTTTTTGTTATTGTTTATGCAGTGTGTGTTTGTCCTGTCATCTTGTTGGATATTGTGATATTTCTGTTTTGAAATTTGAATAAAAAGATTTTGCAAAAAAAAAAAAGTTTTAACTCTGGAGCTCTTGGGGCAAGAAACTTTATCTTTTTTAGTAAATGGAAGCTTGGAGTCTAGCCGTTAAGAAATGCTATAGACATACTGTATCTGCAGAATAAGGGGTGCTAGCTGCACATTTGAGCAGACTTGATAGACCTCTAGGCCTTTATCTGCTGGCAAATTTTGTATGTTCATATGTTCGTATATCATTATCATTTAGATAGCTAGATACTTTATTTATATAGCACCCCTTCCCAGAGGCTCAGAGCACCTAACAAACATTTAAAAACATCAGGTAATACAAACTTCCAGTAACACAATGCGGAATTTAAATATGAAACAGTCACTCTATCTATAACTTAAAACAACAGTCAGTTCACTACATGACCTTCTGTTTAAAATAATTATGTAGATCATATGCTTGATTAAATCTAAATGTTTTCAGTCCTTTTTTAAAGGTTTCCACCGAGGGTGCCATCCTTAAATGCCTTGGCAGAGAGTTCCGCAGGATCGGTGTGGCAACTGAGAAAGCACGATCCCCAGAATGCCGCAACCTAGCCCTGGGAACCACCAGGAGGCAACCCTCAGAGGAACGAAGAGCATGAGATGGGCAGTGAGGAACCAGGAGATCTTGCAGGTAGTCTGGTCCCCTTCCATGCAGGGTTTTATAGGTCAGTAATGTGACCGTGAAGGCAAACCTCCACCTTTCTGGCAGCCAGTGCAGTTTGCGGAGGACAGGCGTAATATGATCAGATCTTGATGTGTCAGTCAGCAATCTAGCTGCCGCATTCTACACCAGCTGCAGATGGCGTGCACCAGGGTGGCCAGGTCTTTGGCTGGTATCAGGGCCCCGATCTGAGCAATGTTCCTCAAATGGTAAAAAACACTTTGGAAAACGGCCAATACCTGTGCCTCAAGCGTCAGACCATCGTCAAGGACCACGCCCAGATCTCTGACCTGAACAGAGGGGGCCAGGGAAATGCCTCCCAGCACCAACCCAGGGACATTCCCTGATCCCCTTCCATCACATTGACAGCTTGAATCCACCACCAGTACTTCCATCTTGTCTGGGTTGAGTCGCAGCCAGTTTTGATTCATACAGTTCTGGATCTCCTCCAGGCAGGTGTTAAATACCAAGGCCGCCATCTGATTCCTAGGTGAAAAGGACAGGGACAGCTGGGTATCATTGGCGTAGCAATGAAAACCCAGCCCATACCGCCTGATAACATCTCCTAATGGCAGCATATACACCATGAGCAACAAAGGCGACAATACCAACCCCTGCAAAACTCCACAGCATAGAGGCATTGGGTTAGAGGAGGACAACCCCATCATCACCCTTTGTACTTCACCCGTGAGGTAGGACCTAAACCAGTTGATGACATTACCAGTTAGTACACACCAGTTCCACAGTCAGTCCAGTAACACTTCATGGTCCACTGTGTCAAATGCCGCCGAGAGATCCAGGAGAACAAGGATGGTACGTTCTCCCCATCTCTCCTATCAAGAGATCATTCAGCACCTTTACCAGGGTGGACTCCATGCTATGCCCATTAACAGTAGTATTTATGTTAGATACAGAAACCGCAAGTTTTCTAAGGCTATACTGATATATACATTTACATCATGACAGGAATTTTTTTTAAATAAAATAAATGTTATTGATGTACTTTTTCCATAATGACAAAGAATATCAATATACTTTTTTGGGGGAGCTTACATTCTTCCTTTGTGGCACGGTTGGCTCCTCCTCCTCCCTCCGCCTGCACTGATCTCTCAAGGGCCACCACCTTCAACTCCCCCACGGCTTACCCCCCCCCCCGTGGCAGGGAGGCGAGGGATGCCCTAATCCCCCACTGAACATGGATCTGGATCAGGTGGTGCCCGTGGAGACGGTGCGCGCTGGTGGATGGTCATCAAGCCACATGACCTAGTGCCACTACTTTTGCTTTTTCTCCCCTTGCGAGAGCGCGACGTGCAATGACGCCTGTGACAGGGTTCGCGCACGCTCCCGTGCATGCTCACATCAAGCATCTGCCATGTCCCCGCCCCAAGTTCCTGCGGCTGTGTGCCGTCGAGCCCCAGCCTCTGCTAGGGGTCAGGCGAGCACCAGCCACAGGTCCCCCCCCCCAAGAGATGGAGAGCAGTCCATCAGACGCTCAATCCATCTTCTCCCTACTGACCCATGATGACCCATGCTCATTCCCGAACACGGGTCGCTGGCGCAGCGCGAGGTGTGGCGTCCAGCGCTTCAACCCTCAGCGCCACCTGGTCGGCTCAGTATACCTTTTTAATATTGACATGGAAATTTTCATGATCGTTAAAAAAATTAATTTTTTGCTTTTTATCTGAATTTTGGTATTAGTCGCCATAATTTAATTAGTATCTATATAACTATAATGTCCATAAACATTTATTTTATGCCTTAAATCGCATGGCGAACATTCCAGTCCCCCTCAGCAGTACCAGTTTTTCCTTGTTTCTGCAGGCTTTGCCTGTGAAAGTGTCGGATGATAACAAAAGGAGGAATTCCCTGTCTGTCCACCCTATACTCAACAGTTATAGCTTTTTATTTCTTTTGCAGCCAAGGAGGCATCAAGTGAAGTACCTCCTTAAAATCTGTTATGCTTTTGGTTTTAGTCACTTTAATAAAGTTGTATTATTATATCTTGGCGTGAATTGCCCAGGTGCACAATTTGACTTATTTCCCTAATGACTACTTTTTATCTCTTTCCCTTCCACTTCAGGCTGCAGGCAGGGAGGTGGAGCGAGACTTCAACTCCGTTTACTCTCGTCTGGTCCTTTGTAAGACCTACAGGTAAGAACAGTGAGTACCAGTGCACTGTGGCTCCTCAGATTTCTGGAACACAAATTGCTTCCAACTGCCTTACTGCTCTTAAAATACATTTTTAAGCTCCTGTTTCTGTCTTTCATTATAAAGTGCCCACCCCATGATACTATCGGTGACAGCTGTGACTCCGCAGCAGGCTCCCTAGCAGCAGCTTGCTGGTTTCAGCCAGAATACAGAGCCATGAACACCAGCTCAGTGGATCTTGGAGCATTCTGATTTTCCAGTAAAATAATCTGTATCATTAGATAAACTTTGAAGGAAGCAGCACTTTCTTTCTGTAGAGCTTTTTCTCTCTGGCCACGTTCATCAGGGTTATACAGTTTTGACCCATGCCCGCCCCCCCATACTCCAACATCACCCATAGCTTCCATTCCATCCATGGCAAAGACTCTGGGGGAAGGCCATCTTAACCCACCCCTGAGGCACTCCACTATGTTGACTAGGATAGAGTGTCAGCAAATACTAGTACCCAAGGGAGTCCTTTTCTCCCCTGTCCTCCCTCCCTCCCAAGGTATGGCTGGTGCCTCCTTGTGGCTTTGACTGCACACAGCGAGGTTCTGGGAAGGGAGCAAACACTCTTGGCCGACCACTGATGTGGCTATGGCACCAGAGCCCCACACCTTTCCTGCCCGATCACAGCACACTGTGAGTGGCAGCTGCTGTAATCTGGCCTCCAGACATGGCGTCCTGAGTTTGCTTTTGTACTCGGGTCACCAGGATATCAGGCAGCGATGTCACTGGGCCATGGGGATGGCATAAGAGGGCAGGAATTTAGAAATTTGAGAAAAACATGCTGTCTTTGATCAATGAATTTGCAGTAATTCTTTGAATGGGATTAACATTTTTGATGTGCAGCTTATTTTTTCATTTTGGATGGAACCATATGTAGCCACCCTCACCAGGCAGATGTGCTGACTGTGCCTGGTGATGGTAGAGGGCAAAGTCTGTTAGGCCTTTGGCTGAAAGGCACCTGGGTTTGCGGTTAAAACAGGATTTGAAAAATGATGTGGTGCCTCCATCTGTGGAGATCCTTATGACCGATCGACTAATAGGGACTATATTAGTCGATCGGTTGCTTTGAATTCTTAAAATCGCAACAATAAGAGGTATAAAAATCTATGAAAATATCACCCCCATATAAGTCAATGGGCGCTCATGCAGCCTTCGCTTTGTGACATCACAAAACAGGGCTGCGTGGCCAGCCGTGGGGGCATCTTTTTCAGACGGGGAAATCTGTGTTTTTTTGGGGAGTGTGACGAAATCTAATTTTATGGAGGAAATAACTTTTCACTGCAATGGAATTAACTTGCCAAATTTCATCAGAGCACTACTGTAAAGGTCAGTTATCGACCACACTGGAGGGGATCCTTAGTAGGAAGCTGCTCTTTAAATTTGGTGGTGGCTACAGCTGCTGACTGGCAACTTATAGAAACTGATGGATTTAACACAGTTGCTCCAGGCTGTGAAACTGTAGCTGTGGGCTTGAATTTAAAGTCGTGCAGGAATGCCCAGTAATTTTCCAGCTAGCTGGTTAAACAGTTGCAATGGCAGATCTTCATCAGGGATATCTCTGTTATCAGGTCACACCTATGGAACTTGGGCATCAGGCACTAGGATCCCATGGAAGCTTTTCTGCAGCAGTCTAGTAGGGGCCGCCCACACTTGTATAGGGCTGTGACATTGGAGCCTGACATCGGTGTGGGCGTCCCCTACTAGACTACAGCAGAAAAGCTTCAGAGGGATCCCAGTGCCCGATGCATAATTTCCATATATGTGACCTGATGACAGAGATATCCCGTTCCCTTCTCAGTTCTTTCTCACCATCGACCATTCGTGCACGGACTCCATGGAAGCTTCATCGATCAGTTTGATTGCCAAAATCTCTACTTGCCTTTTCTTTTGTATATGGCATTTGAATCACTTTATTTTAAAGTGATTCCTTTTGTTTTTGTACGTGAAGAACTACTCCTTCGTTGGCTCTTTTCCTTCGCTGGCACTGTGGAAAGAAAATTTCTTCAACTGACGACCACAAAGTCTGTGTCTGCTGTCTTGGGCCTGGTCACAGCACTCTTATCTGTGAGCTTTGCCTGAAGTTCAGCCTCACCACCCAGAGACAATGCAAGAAAGCGCTGCAAAAATTTCTCATGGAGCAATAGGTAGCCAACAGAGAGCAGGGGTCTTCCAGGGCTACCCCTTCCCAGTCACCGGCATCCTCTTTGGGCTTTCAGGACGCCAAGGCCCAGGACAAGTCCATGGGGAAACCCTCTCATCAGGGTCAGGACCAGCCTAAGGACTATTCCCCCCCAACAAGAATCCCAATCCCTGTTGGATTCCTTCTCCTCTTTTCCTGGGATCACATCATCAAATGCCTCAGCTTTTTTTTTTTATCATGTAAAAGTTTCTCACCTGCAGCCACTGCCCTGCTCATGTCCAGCCACCGCTCCTCCACCGCCGACCCTAAAGCTGTCGTGCCCAGCTGGCATAGGCAACTACACTGACAAGAGAGGCTCCCCCTATGCGTTTGCCTCCAGCAAGGATCCAGTACCAGCACATGCCTTCCAGGCATCGTCAGCCGGTGAAGCTTGCGGCCATCAAGCTGCCGTGGACTAGTGCTGCCATTTTCCCTGTTCTGTTTTTCCCGATGGGAGCACGGACGTGCAGTGACGTCCGTGCACTGGCATGCAGACGTCTGCTGTGCTCCCCCCCCAATTCGGCACCCGCGCCTGCAGTACCTCCAGGCGTCCCCAGGGACCACCAGAGCGTGGTGTGCATCCACCCCTTCCCCCAGGACTAGGAGAGCTGTCGTCAAATGCTCAATGCTAGTCCGCCCCTGCCAATGACCCAGGCTCGTTCCTAAACCCGGGTCGCCGGCATGGAGCGAGGTGTGGCGTCCAGCGCCTCAACCCTCCGTGCCAGCAGGCCGGCTAAATGCTTCAGCTTTGACGCCTCACTCTGTGCAGGCCTTGGCTCCATCAGGCACCCCACAGAGGAAAGTTCTCTCAGCCTTTTCAGGGCTGTGGAAGGGCTGTCAGCCTTCGGGTCATTGGCCCCAGCCCCACTGTCAAGACCTCTTGAATCGTGAGGTCCACAGGCACTGGGCCCCACCATTTCTACTATGCCTAGTGGTGGTTTGTCAGAGCTGGGCTCTTCACCCTCTCCATCAATACCTGTGTCAACGATGCTCCCTTATCCTGCCATTGATCTTTTTTTTTTTTTCTTATTTATTCCTCCTTTCTCCACCTCAGCTCCAGTCTCCTCGGGAGCACCAAGGAGTCATCCCCCCTGTGGTCCACTCCTACCTGGTCAGTCCTCCGTCACCCATGTAGCCTCGGTTTATCCCCCGGGTGGGGACAAGGTAGGCCCCAACACCCCGACAATGCAGTAGCGTCGGTTGGGAGGGTGCCAGGTGGGCGGCCGCAAATCAGGGGCAAGCGCTGGTGCTCCATCTCCGCTGGAGCCGAGATGCATTTTTCCCTTTTTCTGGGAAGCAGCCGGCTCCCTGTTGTCAAGGCGTTGATTCCGATATCTGCCACTCCCCACACTCCTACTTGTGCTCCTTGGTGCTTGCTGTGTCTCTGGCTTCCGCCAGAGAGCAGTCAAGCACTGTACAGGGACCCCTGTCCCTCCTGGGAGAGGAGAGCTGTCCTCCAGATGCTCAATCCTCTCCCTCCCCTGCTGACCCCCAGGCTTATTCCTGAACCCGGGTCGCCGGCGTGTTGCGAGGTGTGGCGTTCAGCACCTCAACCCTCGGCGCCACTGTGCCGGACCCTGCCATTGATCTTAATGCTGTTCTTACTTCCATAACCTTGGCTCTCATGCAACGGTTTGTTCCATAGCCTGGGCCTTCATCACCCTCTCTGTCAGGTGCTGCATCAGTGTTGGTGCCAGTTTGACCTGTACGCCCTGCACCCTCTAGAGAGCCACCGGTCCCTGCTGTAGAACAGGCCAACATAGAGGAGGAATCATCACCCTGATCTCCTCCTCCCTGAGGAAGAGGATGAGGATGAAGACATTGAGGTTGACTCCTCTGACAGGTCTACTGTCTCCTACAGGACCGAGGACTCAAACACACTCCAAGGTCACCCCCAGAGGACCACTTTTTCTTTTAAATTATGAAACCGCACTCCTCCATTATGGGGTTCCAGATTGAGGATGAGGATGTCACCAGGAGGAGCCTGGTGGATTTCTTGGAGATCTCAGAATCTTCACCCAGTTATTCTTCCTCCTGCTTCCAGCACTGCATGATGCTGCCAGTGCTGCCTGGCACAGACCCAACCTGGTACCTTGCCATGCCCAGAAAGGCTGATAAGCTTTACCTGGCACCTTTGGGGCTGCCTTTTTATGCTGCCCAGCTGGAAACTGACTCAGTAGTACTCAAGGCCGCTCACGACAGGTCCAAGGTGCCCAAGTACCTTAGTTCTCTCCTCCCCTGACCTGGAATCTTGGAGGACTGACATTTGGGGCAGGAGCACGGTTGCCTCAGTCACTTTGGGCCTTAGAATTGCCAACTAACTGTCTCAATCGACTGAGTACCAGAATACCCTCTGGAAAAAGGGCAAGGCTGCTGCTCAGGCCCTTCCTGAGGGTTCCCAGAGACAAGAGCTTCTCAAAAATCCCACAAGGATTTCTCGTACGACCACTCCCCCAGACTCTCTCAGTGACCACTCCCCAGTCATGTGTGCATGGTCTAACAAATTCCTTGAGCCCCCTCCCAAAATTATCGCTAGCAGAGTCCTTCCTCGTGGAAAACTTCCACATCTCAAACAACACCTGCTTCTACAAGACTGGCTACCCATCTATGAAGCAACAGATGTTAACTTGGCTCTTGATCACTTCATCTCAATTTTCAACAAAGCTCATGCACCTCTTTGCCCCCTAGCAAAAGGTACAAAACAAAATCTCTCTCTAACCCATGGATCACCGCGGTTCTTCTCTCACAGCTGAAACTAAGGGATCACCTCTGGGCAGTTGCCAGGGCCACTGGCAAACAACTGGACATCCAAAATTACAAACAAGCACGAGATGCCTGCACTAAAGCCATATGGCTAATGAAATCCACCTATTACAAAGACGCTCTCACCAGTACATGGGGAAATGGTCGTGCTTTCTGGGACAATATAAAGGATGTCACAGGGAAGCAGCCAAAAACCTCTCCAGCCATGTTAATGATCTTTAACACGGCTTTTTCAGACCTTGGTGCTGTTCTACCCCATGACTTTTTCGAAAACAGGGCCTACTCCCCAAATACCTCGGCCCCTCAGTCTAACCATCCCCTCTTCTACTTCAGGGAGGTAAGGCTGAATGAAGCTCGCCCCTATATTAGTGCAGCTATCTCTAAATCTAGATCTAGTAGCGACACCCTGGACCTTAAGCTTCTGTTGCTCACCCTCGATGAGGTAATTCATCCATTAACAAAAATCCTAAACCTCTCTCTCAGCTGTGGAAAATTCCCAGACCTATGGAAAACAGCCACCGTGACACCCGTCCATAAAAGTGGGGATAAGACGAATCACTCAAATTATCGCCCTATCTCCATACTGCCTCCACTCTCTAAGGCACTCGAGCGCATCGTGACTGATCAACTTACCGACCACTTGGATAAATACAATATATCTTGTCCACAACACAGCTTCCGGAAAGGTCACAGCACCACCACAGCCCTTCTTGAGTTCACTGGAGCTTTGCACAAATCCCTTCACAACGGCCTTCTCACAGGGGCCGTTTTCGTCAGCCTCTCCAAGGCCTTCGATACAGTACACCATGGACTACTAATACACCAACTACTGAATGCCGGGCTATCACCTGACTCTTCTCTCTGGTTTAAAAGCTACTTAGAAACCGGTGGCAGAGAGTAAAATTATGGACGCTCTTTCTGACACCCCTGCCTGTTCGCTGGTGTCCACAGGGACCCATACTGGGCCCCCTCCTTCTTAGCCTTTTCTTAAACTCCCTCCCTTACCACTGCTCTGAGCAGATGATACTATATGCCGATGATGCTGTTGTATTTTCCACTCGCAAAGATCCTGCAACTCTTCAACACAACCTTCAACTTGGTTTCAGTTCTGTAGAGACATGGTTTCTTAATCATAAACTGGTCCTCAATGACAAGAAAACTAAATCTGTGCTCTTCTGCAGCTCTCATAACCCACACAAGCTACACCCATTGGCTATCTCCACCACCCAGGGGAACACTCTAGATCAGGTGGGGTCCTTCAGATACTTAGGGATACAGCTTGACCCTAATCTCTCCTATGGACTTCATGTAGATAATGTAGCTAGAGCTGCTAATACACGGCTTGGTCTCCTCTACAAACACAGACCACACCTCACACCAGAAGCTTTGAAGGTTACAGTCCTGAGCTCTGTGATTTCTGTAATGGACTATGGTCTCATCATTTATGGCTCGGCCACAACCACAACCCTTAGACGCCTCTCAACTGCCTTAAATAAAGCATGTCGGCTCATCACTGGTGCTCACCGTCTCATCCACACATGTGACCTGTACACTCAGACCGGCTGGCTCCAACTATCAAACCGCATAAAGTTTCTCACCTGCTCCATGGCAAAAAAAATCTACCTTGGCCTTGCACCTTCTGGGGTCTCAACTCTGTTACAACACCGAATTAACAAATGGTGCCTTAGGAGATCCACGCTGCAGCTACTGAAAGTCCCCTACTGTCACACTTCACAGGGACAATGCTCTTTTGCTTATTGAGCGCCACTCTGGTTCAATGGCCTCAGCCCAACCATCTCCTCTGCCCCAACAATTGGTATGTTTAAAACTAGGCTCCGGGACTATCTCACTAGCAACAGCTCCTGTGACTGCCCAACTTAACCTTGTTTCTCCACTTCCCTTCCTGCTGTAGTGGTTCCCCCCTCCCCTCCTCACTGGATTCTACCCTCACATCTTGGTATACCCAATGCTGCACTTTTCACCCTCTCCCAACCCTTCCTACATTCCTTCTCCCCCGCTCCCCTCTTCCCTCTCCCTATGACTCTGGCACTTCTTATCTGTTGTCTATTTTCTCTGACAAATGCCACTAGCTGCCTTGTTACAATGCTACCCTTGAACTGCATTAATCTGTACTCTGTTTGCAATGTCCACATTGTTATAATGTCTGTCTTGACGTTCTCCATAATTTATATTTCTCTGACGTGGAACCTTTGTAAAAGAGCCAAGGCTCAAAGGTATTTGTAATCCTAGACTTGATAAATAAATAAATAAAATAAAAAATTCTCCAGGCCTCAGAAGATAGGGGACATGATTGAGAACTTCAAGTACTTGAAAGGGATAAATAAGGTGGTTAAGAGAGTCTTTAAGCAGAGTGGAACCATAAGACGAGGGGGGCACAGTCTTAAGCTGGAGGGGGGGAGGTTTAGGAGGGAGGTCAGGAATCACTTCTTCACAGGGAGGGTGGTGGACACTTGGAATGCACTGCCAGAAGAGGTGATCTCGTTGAAGACAGTGGACAGCTTTAAGAGAGGCTGGGATAAGCATGGGGGGAGTAAGGATCATGGATAGGGAGGGCAGGGACAGTAGCTCAAGCTGTGTACCCTGCAATATGAGCAGACTAGACAGGCCAAATGGTGTTCTTCTGCTGGCTTCTTCGTCTCTTCGTATGGATGTCAGTAAGCATCTCCTCAGAGATGCTTACTGCTGATACTACAGCTAGGGTAGCTGCCACTGACATTTGCCTTAGAAGGCACTCCTGGCTTTGCAGCTGATGTCCAGTAAAAGGTGTTGAATGCCCTTTTTGTGGGTCACAAAACTTTTTGGTCCTGATGTACAGGATATTGACCTGCAGGCATCTGGTAGAGCTATTAGGCCTGTCTACTCCCTTTATCATTCCCATCCCAAGAGCACACCGAAGCCCTTTTGTAAGGTCTTTCACAAATCTGGCTCAGGAACCAAGCTCCAGGGGAAATGCAGGGCCAACTCTGCCATGCCTCCCCCCTCCTCCACCACTGGTCCCTCTGCTAAGCACTCCAGGGGAGGAGGACAAGCTCCGAATGCTGGTTCCACCTCAGCCCAATTCCTTGCAAGACCCCCCCTCCTCTTGTTCAAAGCCAGGAGGTGGTGGTTGGAGGTTGGGTCTACCTCCATCTGCCCCAGTGGAGAACCATTACCGCAGATACCTGGACCCTACAGATAATCGAACAAGGCCATGCTCTAGAACTTCTGGAACAGCCTCCAGATGTTCCACCGGTTCCCACCTCTTATCCTCCAGACCACACAGCGGTGCTCCAGGAGGAGGTGTTCACCTTGCTACACAAAAGGGCCATAGAACCAGTGCCCAGGCGGCAGAGGAACAGAGGGTTATCCTTCTGGTTCTTCCTGCTTCCCAGAAGAACTGGGGACTTGAAGTCCATTCTAGATCTCAAGGAGCTGAATCTTTTCATTCAGTATAGAAAGTTCCGGATGGTAATCCTACACGGCCTCCTTCCTCTTCTCAAACAGGGCAACTGGCTATGCTCCCTCGACATGCAAGATGCGTATCTGCATATCATGGTTCGCCCCCTCACAGGTGGTACCTACGGATATCACTTCGAGATAAAGCTCTTGCAGCAGGTAATGACCATTAGGACTATGCCGCCAGGCACTAGGACCCCACGGAAAACTTCTAGCTAACAGTCCAAGACGAAGACTGCTCCTGACGTCAGCTTCGCCCACAACGTCAGCCATTGTATAAAGGAGGTGGTCCCCCGGTGCCACCCCAGTTCTTTTCCCGCTGTTGACCCTGCATTTCGGCTCCATGGACACCTCCTGCAATTCGTTGATTGCCATTTTTCCAGACACTCCATGCAGTTCTATCTTTCAAGTTTCTCGTTCGCCTCTTTATGTCTGGCGAGTATACCACTACTGCACTGTGGCAAAAGGCTAAGTGTGCATGCGGCAAACAAATTCCGACCAAAGACCGACATTTGTCTTGCCTCCTGTGCTTGGGACCACAGCACAAGTCGGACTACTGCCCATACTGCTTTAGCTTCAACAAGCGCACTCGCATCCGCCATGTGAAGATTCTCATGGCTCACCTCCTGGCACAAGTGGCCATGATGCAGAAATCACACTCTGGGCACAGCTCCTCTTCGTCCTCCGCTCACGACGCCTCCCCCAAGGAGCAATCAGGGAAACATCATAGGAAGGAGAAGGACAGGTCCAGATCAGACTCACGGTCCCATTCCCTGCACAAGAGCTCCAAGGCATCCACCTCCAGCTGGAGATCAGACTCTGCCCCCCGAGGTTGTTAGCTCTCCCAGTGGTTGCAACCACTAAACCACCCGCCTCTTCCCAGACATCAAGCGGCAGTTCAGGCAGGGGCCTTCCCAGGTCTCTTCTTCTGTCTCTCTGGCCATCAGACCCCACAAACATTCGTTAGGGTCTTGGGCCGAGGACTTGGCCTCTTCTGCCTCTACCTCAACGGGCGTCCATTTGGGCCCCATCATCATCATCAAGGCCTTGTCCTCCAGTTCATCAGCCAAGACTGATGACCACGACAGGTGTCAGGGTAGCGAGCTGACTAAGGAAGCACTCTCTGCGGCACCTCTGTCGTCAGCCATCCTTTTGGACCAGCAGCAGCCCCCAATTTCATCTGCCTCCATTCCTTTTGGAGCCAGACCAGATGTCAGCCTCCACCAAAGGATCTGACAACAGCTGACCTGACGTCGGGCCCTACCAAGCCTCTAGCCACGGGGCTTGACACCCAGTCATCGGCTAAGGCCCAGGCACCTGGCCCTCAGAGTGTGGACCTAATGTCAGTTGATCTGACTGACAGAGGCCTGGCACTAGAGTCCTCTCAGATGCCAGGTCTGCCACCAGTCCCTTCATGGCCAGCCAGCCTGACGCCGGATCAGTCATCAGGCTCATTGGTCCCGTTAGCAGAGGTACGAGCTCTCTTTACAAGTTGGTGGAACACCATCAAGAGCGAGCTACTTCCAAAACTGGAACCTGCAGGTACAGCGGCGGTTGTACCTCAGCCGATGCCCCCACAGGACTCCGTCACCAGCCCCAGTGCCACCCCGCCCAACTTCAGGTAGCTCAGATCATGGCTCAGATGGACCATCCGAGTCGCAGACATCACACATCCTCACCTTCTTCCTTCTGCAGGCGGAACAGGGCTAAAGCCCGTCACTCCCGAGTGCAGAGCAGGTCAAGAGGATGTCACTCCGGTGTCGCAGCAGGTCTGCCAACCATCATACAGGCCTATCAGGGATTACAGCGGTTCCCCCTCGTCTTACACTTCTTCCGAGGATGATCTCCCTCTGCCTTGAATGGATCCCAGGAAGGACTCACTTAGGTTCCATCTGATGACCCCACCTTCCTTGAGGTTATGAGGCACATCCAGTTCCTTAACCAGTGGGAATCAGAAGACCTAGACCTGGAAAGGAGATGTCTGGCTAAGATTTGGGGGGCTTCTTATCCCAAACCACTAGTCATTCCCCCGTTGGTGGAAGCATTCCAGGATGTGACAAAGCTGGCATGGAAACACACTTCCACTACTTTGATGGTGCCAAATAAAGGCCGACCGCCTATACAGAACCCCCAGAAATGAGCCCCACCTTGGTGAGCACCCTAAGGAGGACTCCATAGTTCTTACGGTGGCTCATGGCAGGTTGCAATAGCCCAAGCATACCAGCTCCCAGCCACCAGGCAAGGAGTCAAAGAAGATTGACTAGTTTGGGAGGAAGGTGTACACCTCTTCCACCTGCACGATCAAGTCTCTAAATTTCTGTGCACATATGGTCATGTACCAGAAGTGCCTGTGGCAGAAGGCTATGGACCTAGCTAAGACGCAGCCAGATTCTGACAATAGGACAGAACTTTTGTCAGTCCTGCAATCTGGGGCAGATGTGAGCAAACATGTCCTCAGATGCTTGTATGATGCGGCAGATACAGCAGCCAGAGTCGCTGCCTCAAGAGTATGCCTCAGGCGACACTTGTGGCTTCGAGTGTCCAGGTTTAGGCAGGACCTTTTTTTATTTATTTATTGTTTACCGGGTAAGTACACTAGACAATTTCTGCCTATTTTCAGGCACGACCCGGGGGAAGGGGATACAGATGTATGCCAGCTGACCTTGAACCAGATGAAGCTGTTGGTGGTATTTTTAGTGCATGGGGAAAATTTGGCCAGGACACTGGGGAAACTTCCCCTACTCTTTTTCGAGAAGTGCCATGGGATCTTAAACATCCACCTGAACTACCACCAGAACAGGGAGATGGGACCTTGGTTTAACGTCTCATCCTGAAAGACAGCACCTCAGGAGTACAGCACACCCCTTATGTTGCACTACAGTGTCAGTATTGGGATTTAACCCAAGTGCCTGGTGTGGGGATAGAACCCACAGCCTACTGATCTCCCGGCCTCAGAGGCGAGTGTGCTACCTACTGAGCCACTGACTCTGTAGGATACACAACAGGATACTATTTTAGATCTACCGTTCCAGGGCCCTGTGCTCTTTGGCCAAGAGGCTGAAAAGATCATTACTGGCCTACAGGACTCTGGGAAGGCTGTCTCAGAAGTACACAAAATGTACAAATCTGAACCTTGCCCCCCAGGTGCCGTCCCTTTCACAGGCACCAAGGACAGCAATCAAAGAAACAGCTTCATCGAGGAGGGTTCAAGAGAAAAGTACCCCCTCAGACAACAGGAACACAGGGCCTGCGAATGGCTAAGCAGTCCAGAGCTCCTCTCTCCACCCCATCAGCTTCAGCCTGACTCCTTGCCCGCTTCCCCTCCTCCAACAGAGTTGCTTGGGGAAGCAGTAGGAGTGTGGTTATCCCTTTACCTCACAGGTTGGAGGAGCATCTACAGATCAATGGGTGCTGCAACTCATAGAGAGGGGCTATACCTTGGAGTTTTCCCAGTTGCCTCTGGACAACACGACAGTTTACACAACCTGCTCCCCATCCCATGCAGGTCTTATTCAGGCAGAGATCCAGGCTCTCCTGTCAAAGTGGGTCATTCAAGTAGTACCAAAGTCCTAGAGGGCCAAAGCTTACTACTCTCGCTTCATCCTGGTTCTGAAGAAGACAGGGGACCTTCGTCCCATCCTGGACCTCAGTTATCTGAACCTCTACATAGAGTACAGCAGGTTCAGGATGATGACACTGCAGGGGCTGCTTTCCATGCTACGCCAAGGAGATTGGCTCTGCTCACTGGACATGCAGGACGCGTACATGCATATAAAAATCCTGCCATCCCACAGGAAGCATCTCCAATTTGCATTTGAAGGGGAGCACTACCAGTTCAAGGCCCTTCCCTTCAGCCTATCATCGGCACCTCAGGTATTCCCAAAGTGCCTGGCGGTAGTAGCGGCAGTTCTAAGGAGGCAGTGCCATTACATCTACCCCTACCTCGATGACTGGCTACTATCGGTCCCATCCAGGGAACAGCTTTGTCAGACCCTGGCATGCTCCTTCAGAATGTTCCGGGACCCTCGTATAACCCTAAATCTCCCAAAGTCCGCCCCATGGCTGTCCCAGAAGCTCCAATTCATGGGAGCCATCTTGGATACGGTTCAGGAGAGAGCCTTTCTTCCATCAGACAGGGCAGATCGTCTTCAGAAGCTGGCTTGGAGATTAGTTTCCATAGGGCAGACTCCAGCCAAACAGTATTACAACTCCTAGGTTATATGGCCGCTGCCATAGTGACCATGCCTCTCGCATGTCTGCACATGAGAACTCTGCAGTGGAACCTCAGGGTGCAGTGGGATCAGCGAAGGGATAATCTCCACCACAAGGTCAGGATCTCTAAGGTAGTACACCAAACCTTAGCTTGGTGGCTGAACCTCTCCTGCTTGGTGACAGGGGCCCCATTCAAGAACCCCTTCCCTCAATGGATTGTCACCACAGATGTGTCGGGCACGGGATGGGGTGCCCACTTCGGGAGCAGTCAGACCTGGGGGTCTTGGACTCCGACGGAATGCTCTCTGCATATCAACGTTCTGGAGATGGAGTCTGTGCTGTATGCCTTGCAGGCATTCCAGAACGACCTCCTTCCAGGCCCAGTTCTGGTTCAGATGGACAACATGCCAGTGGTTTTCTATATCAGCAGGCAGGGGGGAACACATTCTTACCCCCTTTGCAGAGAAACCGTGAGGGTCTGGTACTGGGCAGTAGATCATAGCCTGGAACTGTCTGAGATACATGTCCCAGGCCTTCAGAACGCACTAGCAGACAGCCTCAGTCACTCGCAGTCCCAAGCTCACAAATGGGAACTACTTCAAGACGTAGTCAATGACCTATTCGAAAGGTGGGGGACTTCAGAGTTGTAATTTCTTTCGTGATCCCCACTCAACACCAAACTGCCTAGATTGTTAAGCTTACTCGAGCTAGGCCTGGTGTTTTCTGGTGAGGCGCATTGTCCCTCTCTTGAACAGGGAGGTTACTCTATGCCTTTCTGCCCTTCCCTCTTCTTTTTTTTTTTTTTTATTAAATTTATTTTTTTGCTGCTACGCCATGTCCATGATCACGGACCCCTCCGCTCCGCTCCCACATTAGCGCGACTCCTGATACCCCTGGCTTACCCCCAGGGCAGGGTGTGGCACCAGGCCTGGGTGCCGCAGCTCGCGGATAGTCAGGAGCCGCCTGGGAGCTCGCCAGAGTGGAGGGACAGGCTTCATCCAGGCAGCAGGCAGCCTTGCTTATTCCCCCTATATGCGGGGGCTGGGACATGCAATGACAGTCAGCATCTGCCCTGCCCCACAGACAACATTTAGGTGCTGGTCGCTGCGGTACCTCCAACCTCTGCCAGGGGTCCATCACACACCGGGCACACCCCCCCCGGAGAAGGAAAGCAGTCCCTGGGATGCTCCATCCTTCTTCCCCCGGCCGGCCCTTCAGTGTCCCGGGTCCATTCCCGAACCCGGGTTGCCAGCGTCGCAAGTGTAATTCCAACCACTGTGCCGATGGGCTGGCCCTTCCCTCTTCTGCAGTGAGTCCTCCTCAAGCTACAGTTGGAACCGGCAACCATGATTCTGGTAGCACCGTTCTGGCCCAGACACATTTGGTTCCCGCTTCTGCAGCAGCTAGCGGTAGAACCCCCCAGTCTCACTTCCTCTGTCCTCACGGTTGCTATCCCAAGAGCAAGGCTCTCTCATCAACCCCAATCTCAGATCTCTGCATCTCCACACATGGCTTCTGCAGACAGCCAGGAGCAGGTACGGGGTATCTGAAAGGGTATCGGAGGTGTTGGTGGCTGCCAAAAAACTGTCTACAAGGGCCACATATGCCATGAAGTGGAAGCAGTTCAGCCTCTGGGCTGCTGCCCACGACTTGGATCCATTCTCTTGCGAGGTGAACTGGGTCCTGGAGTATGTTACCCCTGTCTGATTCAGGTATAAGCTATTCATCCATAAAGGTACATCTTTCAGCTATCTCAGCCTGTCATATGCTGGTGGATGGCTGGTCCTTGGCACAGCTAAATCTGTCACTTACCTTTCTGCGCGGCATCCTGCACATCAAGCTTCCCATTCAGGACCCTGTTCCCCCATGGGATTTGTTGTTTATGCTAGAGAATTTGACGTTGCCCCTCTTTGAACCAGCTGCGAGTTCCGAGCTTCAATTTCTCTCTTGGAAGGCATTATTTTTAGTTGCTATTACTTTGGCCCAGAGGATTTCTGAGCTCCACGCTCTTATGTGCAAGGAGCCATGTTTGTTTTTTTCATAGGGACAGGGTGTCCCTTCGCACAAATCCTACGTTTCTCCCGAAGATGGTGTCAGAGTTTACTCTCAACTAAGACATTCACCTGCCTGTCCACTACCCTGAATACTCCAACAAAGTGGAGGCCTTGTTGTATACCCTGGATGTACATAGAATCCTCGGGTATTACGTTGACCTTACACAGTCCATAAGAAAGTCTGACCAGATATTTGTGTCTTTTGCCCAACGGATGTTGAGATCACCGGTCACCAAACAGACCATGTCCAACTGGCTGGTCAACTGCATTGTTTTCTGCCATGAGAAACATGGAAAAACCCTGCCAGGTACAGTGAGAGGTCATTTGACCAGAGGGTTGGCGACATCCTTTGCATTGCTCAAAAATGTGTCAGCAGCAGACCTTTGTGCCGCAGCCACCTGGGGTTCGATGCACACCTTCGTCCGGCACTATAGTTTGGACATTGCTTCCAGAAGGAGGGCAGGTTTTGGCCTGGTAGTCCTCCACGGGTTACTCTCATAGGAGCCATGGAGCATCACTGTTTCCACTGCCCTTCTGACCTGGTGATATCCCAGTACTGCTTGGGACTCCGTCCTAATGATTATTGCCTGCTTCAAGAGCTCTGTCTCGAAGCGAGATAGTACAGTCATGTAAGAACTTACCATAACAATAGAGCTTCGAGAAGAGCTCTTGCAGCAGGTATACTTTCCCTCTCTCCTTCCCCCAGTGCTTCTTTCTGAATGTCCCTATTGGGATGATAAAGCCTCCTCTGTTTGTCACATCCTTCATGCTAGCCGGGTCTCCGGCAGACAAACTGGGGAGGTGCTGGAGCACCACCTCCTTTATACAGTGACTGACATCATGGGTGGAGCCGATGTCGGGAGCGGTCCCCCATCTTGGATTGCTTGTTAGAAATTTTCCATGGGGTCCTAGTGCCTGGCAGCATAGTCCTAACAGTTATTACCTGCTGCAAGAGCTCTTCTCGAAGATCTACTGTTACAAGTTCTTATGTAACTGTACTTTCCTTTTCAAGGGGGAATATTACTAGTTCAAGGTATTGCCCTTTGGCTTATCCTCTGCGCCACAGGTATTTACCAAGTGCCTAGCAGCTGTAGCAGCAGCCTTCTGGTGCGAAGGCCTTTATGTGTTCCCATTTTTGGATGACTGGTTACTGAAAGCCCAGTGCAGGGAACTTCTGTTGCTAACTCTTGAATGAACCCTGCAGTTGTTTCAGTCCTTGGGCATCACTGTCAATTTACCCAAGTCTGTGCTGACCCTGTCCTAGCAGTTACAGTACATAGGGGTGGTTCTATACTCGGGGCAAGACCTTCCTACCACAGGACAGGGCGGACTGCCTCATAGCTCAGGCCCAGGCAGTGGCTCAGTGCTGATATGTCCCGGTCATTCTTGAGGCTGCTAGGCTTAATGGCCACAGCCATTGTGACAGTCCCTTTGGCCAGGTTACACAGGAGGATCCTACTGTGAACCCTCAGGGTCCAGTGGCATCAACACTCAGATGATCTGGATCAGCTGGTCCTTGTCTCCTCCCCAGTAAGGAAGGTGCTTCATTGGTGGATGGACCTAGACAATCTCTTAAAAGGGTTCCCCTTTCTTATCCCCACCCCTCAACAAATCCTCACCATGGATGCTTTGGTTCTGGATTGCAGAGCACACCTAGGTCCTTATCAGACCCAGAGGATCTGGTCCCAGTGGGAGACCCGCCTCCATATAAATGTTCTAGAGATGCGGGCAGTTCTGTATGCCTTCCAGGCCTTCCAGAACCATCTCCCTCTGGGCCCACTGTTAGTACAGTTGGACAACCTGTGTGGTCTGTTACATCAACAAGCAAGGGGGCTCATTTCTACCCCCTGTGCCGGGAGGCAATGAGGGTCTGGTATTGGGCCTTAGATCACGGTCTAGAACTGTCAGCCATGCATGTTCCAGGTACCCAAAACACCTTGGCGGACAGCCTCCATCCGCCACAGTCCAGAGTGCAAGAGTGGGAACTGCTGACCTTGGTCGTAGAAAACCTGTTCGACAGGTGGGGTTGTCCAGAGTTGAACCTTTTTGCATCCCCACTCAACACAGAACTGTCACATTTCTGCTGGCTTGATCCAAGGCCTGGAGTTTTCTGGCGAGATGTGTTGTCCCTTTCCTGGAAAGGGAGGTTTCTTTGTGCCTTCCCACCCTTTCCTCTGATTCAGAGGGTACTCATCAAGCTTCAGATGGAGTGTGCCACCCTAATTCTGGTGGATCCATTCTGGCCTCATCAGATATAGTTTCCATTACTGCAGCAATTGACTGTGGAACCTCCAGCTCCCCTGTCCCTTTTCAGGGACCTGTTGACACAGGCTCAGAGGACCTTAGTCCATCTGGAGTACAAATCCCTCCATCTGCATGCATGGCTCCTGCGGACATAGCCATTGCCCACTTTGGGGTGTCTCAGAAGGTAGCTGATGTCCTGGTGGCTGCCAGGAAGCATTCTACCAGTGCCACTTACTTAATGAAGTGGAAGCGCTTTGCTGTATGGGCTGCTTCCCATCATGCAGACCCTTTCACTTGTCCGGTCAGCCAAGTTCTAGAGTATCTCTTGTTCTTGTTGGATGCAAGACTTCAGTATTCCTTTATTAAGGTGCACCTGTCTGCTGTTTCAGCCTTTTATGTGCCTGTTGGCAGCCGTACGGTGGCCCAGTTGGATGTGGCCTGTACTTTTCTGAGAGGCATTCTACACTTGAAGCCTCCTATCTGGAATCCGGTCCCAGCTTGGGACCTCAATTTTGTGCTTCAGAAGCTGGCCATGCCTCCTTTTGAACCAGCTGCATCATGCAAGCTACTCTTTCTGTCATGGAAAGTGTTATTTTTAGTGGCTATTACTTCTGCGCGAAGAATTTCAGAGCTACAGGCTCTCATGTGTGAGCAGCCTTATTTGATTTTTCACAAAGACTCTTTGCGTACTAATCCTAAGTTTCTTCCTAAAGTGGTGTCTGAGTTTACTCTGAATCAGTCTATCCACCTGCCAGTTTATTTTCCAGAGTATGCCAGTCCAGGGGAAGCATTGCTCCACACTTTGGATGTGCATAGAATTCTAAGGTACTATGCACACCTACTAAGGGCTGCAGAAAGTCCTCTCAGTTGTTTGTTTTTCACCCCTGGCACAGAGGACGCTTCATTATTTAAACAGTGTTTGTCCAAATAGTTGGCCAATGGTACTATTTTTTTTGTTATAGGAAGTACAGTAAGGAACTTCCTGGTGTGGTTCATGGCCATTCAACCAGAGGCATGGCCACTTCTGTTGCCTCTTTCAGGAATGTGTCAGCTGTGGAAATTTGTGCTGCCACCACTTGGAGTACTGTCCACACTTTCACCAAGCACTACAGTCTGAACATTGCCTCCGGTAGAAGGACAGGGTTTGGCCTAGCTGTGATTCAGGGCCTTCTTTCTTAGGCCTCTGGTCTCCTGCCACCCAGACTGTCTTGTGCTGATTGGGACTCATTCCATATGTGTGACCTGATGACAGAGATATTCCCAAAGAAGATAGAACATTTACGTAAGAAATTAACATAACAGTAGATCTTCGATGGAATCTGTCATCTGTTTATGTCGTCTCTCCTTCCATCTCCCTTTCTCTCTCTCCCTGTCTCTCCAGCTTGTCTGTCTGCTCCAGTGTTTTTGCCTGCTGGGTACCTTCTCTCTCTCTCTCTCTCTCCTTGGTTCCCTGGCTGGACTTCTGTCTCCTATGGCCTCCCACTAGAGAAGGAACTGAGGAGGGAGCGTTGCTGCCCATGCTTATATAGGCTGTGTCGTTGGAGCCTGATGTTGGCATGAGTGGCCACTACTAAACTGCTGCAGAAAAGCTTCCATGTGATCCTGACGCCTGACAGCTAGGTTCCATAGGTGTGATCTGTTGACAGAGATTCCCTCTAAGATCTACTGTTACTATAAGTTCTTTAGTAACTTCTTTTCTTGGTAAGACCCAATAATCATGACCTTTAGATGACTAGATGATGTTGCCTCCATGGAGATGTCTCCCCTACTCAGACAGGTGGTGGAGGGATGTTCTGTTACAGCGGATCTAATGTACTCCTGGTGGTGAAGGGTGCAGGCCCTGATAATTTGTACGATTATGTTCTTTTTCACCCTACGGGGGTCTTGCTTTTACCCACCTGAACAGCCAGGAAGTCCCTCATGTCTTCAGCTCTCAGGCGAACTTGCCTTCACCCATCCCTACAGGTGGGCAGTCACTTGGGACCTCAGAGGGTCTGATCCCCTGTCAGGACAACACCCTGACAACAGCTGAAAGGCAGTGACTAACAACTTTGCCAGATGCAGTGCAGCCTTCCAGGCAACCTGTGCTCTGTTTTGGTGCTAAAGCCCAGGCTTGGCACATTAGCTGCAGTGAATCCCTTTTTTAGGGACCTCAGAGACTTCAGTCAGAAAGAGTAGGACTTGGGAGCTTTGCACATTCACTGTCCTCTCATCAGAGATTTCTCACACCATCTCCCAGGATCAACTGTCAAAGCTTCTTAGATTCTTTTTACTCACACTCGACACTTCATTGGTTGATAAAGGGTCACTAGTTCCTCCTCTGCGACTACTGCAGCTACCAGTTATCTCCTTGCCATTCTCGAGGCAAACCACATCCGAGATGGCCACTCCCATACAGTTCAGTTGAATTTTGGTAATTATATTTTGAATACTTTGTCCAGCTTCAGGCTGTCAAATCAAGCCCTCCTGGTCCCGTCTGGTGGTCACTGGGGCAAGGAAGCATGTATGGAGGACAGGGGATCCATTGGAAGCTTCATTTTCTGTACTCCTAGGCAGATCATTTTCAACGAGAATGGTGGTGTTACTCTCACCACTTGGCTGGGTGCTGTGTAGAACCTGGAGAAAGTTTTGAGCTGGTGCTCCTTACCCCGCTGGTAAGACTGTTAATGGGGTTGGGGGAACAAAGAATTCATACAGCTTATTGACCCTGGATGCTGTGTTCTCTCAGTGCCCAAGAAAAGTCCTGTAGCTGATTTTGTGCTCCACGCTCCCTGTGGCAGCGTTCATGGGGGCAAGGGAGCAAAGAGTTCACTTTCGGCTCTCCGGCCACTGCTTTGGTGGCACTTGAGCTGCTAACAAACTACTGCCTGCTGTGGTGCTCCTGCCATGTTGTGTTCAGTACAGGGGGTTGGGGGAGCGATGAATTTGAGTGGCTTTCCCGCTGCGTATCTGTGGGTGCTGTCGACATCAAGAGGAACTGTCCTGTAGCATGCTCCCCAGCCCTGATTTACTGTTCCTGAGAGGGCCATGGGAGCGAAGGATATCGGTGGCTTTTAGCCATGGAACCTGCTGCTGTGCTGAAGGGGAAGACTGAAGGCTGGTATGCTGTGGCTTCAGCTGGGGACTGGAGGTAAGCTTCTCACTTGGGAAGGGGGGTTACACATGTTTAGCTTCTCTTGCAAGAGTATTGCCCGCAGCTGGTTACCAGGGACATAACATACAGATTTCCTCTTCCCAGCTGCCAGACCAGTGTACATTATCACACAGACTGACACCTTTTCTACATCAAGCAGCCTTCAAGCAGGAGTTACCTGCACTGGATACTGAGCAATCTGTAACAGTT
Source organism: Neoceratodus forsteri (assembly GCA_016271365.2). NCBI lineage: Eukaryota > Metazoa > Chordata > Ceratodontiformes > Ceratodontidae > Neoceratodus > Neoceratodus forsteri. Next base: position 238,363,447 of record CM057450.1, read on the forward strand.
AGCAAGGGGGTTTGGTGACGATCTGGCGGTCGTTCAGTGTCACATCTTTCCCTTGGACTAGATCCATTACCCTCTAGGGTGTTGCTGCTGAGTGGTGTCTGCTGCAGCTGCTTGGTGTTTGAGGGGTCTGTATATGTGTATAAAAGAGTCTCCTCACCTGTCTGCCAGCACGGCAGGTCATTTTTTCCCCTTGATGTAGTGAAGCATTAGTCCAGTGAATGATGGTACCCCTGTAATTCATCTAAGTTTGCTGCTTGCTTGTTTAGTTTAGCCAACTTAGTTGGGCCCCACTAGGTCGGATGCAGGCAGGTCTTGTCTTTTGTAGTAAAAAGAGTTAAGAAATTCTTTAGTTTGCAGTTCCTCTGCAGCCTTGGCAATCTCATTAACTTGTGTCCTGGAGCATAGCCACACCTTCAGATGTACTGGGTACATGAGGTGAAGCCTCGTGTTGGTTTTGTGGAGCTCTGCTTTTATTTTCAGGAAACACCCCCTTTTTTGTTTGATGCTTAGTTTAATATTGTTATACATTTATTTTATTTATTTAGTTTTACCAGGAAGGTGGACTGTGTCAAAGACTCAGTTTTTCAGCCGTTAGCCATGCTTGGGGAAGCAGAGTACAACAGTAGGGAAAACAAACAACTATCACAGTTCACAGACTGGTGGAATGTAAATAAAAACATTAATGCAGTCAGTTGGGGTTACTATAAGTTGAGATATTTTTGGGAAGATGTGGGTATGAGAGGTGAATCATACACATGGCTGGGAAGCATTATTGACGTCCACTGCAGGAGTAACCTACCCACCTTGTTACGGGATAATTGCAGCCTTGACAGCCCCTAAGATGGAAGCAAAGGAACTAACAGCAGCAACCAAAAACACAAGATAATTATTAAAGAAAAAATATATTTTGACCAAGCCCCAGTGTGTGTTTGTGTGTGTTTTCATGTGTGCAGTACTTTGGCATGCACAGAAAAAACTTGTTTTTGATTCACTTATGTTGACAATGAAAGTTTCCTGTCACACCCTAAGTCTGTTCTGCTGTTTATCTTGTAGGCTGGATGAAGACGGGAAGGTATTGACTCCAGAGGAGCTCCTTTACCGGGTGAGTGTCGGAGAAGCATTGTGGGAAGGGGTGGGAAGGGAGATACAGTACAAGTAGCCTACTAGGGCATTTGGTGACCCGAGTTCATCCCAGAAATTGATGGAGCACTGTGCAATGCTCAAGACTTTCTTTAGGTACATGAGTGAAAAGAGGAAGACAAGGGTGGTATAATGAAGATCAAGAGACCAGGAGGTAGGGACTGTGGAGAGGAGGATGGAGAAAAAGCTAAAATTTTAAATGACTACTCTGCTAGATCTTCACAGTGGAAGGGAGGGATGGACCGGCATGCATAAACAAGAACCGGGGGGGGGGGGAGTGTGGAGAGTGTGGAGTGGACAGAAGTCCATTTATGGAAGAGAGAGACTCCACCAGGGGTTGGAAGCTCCAAAGTAAAACAAGGTGATGGGGGCAAACAGGGTCCACTAAAGGGTACTCTGAGAACTGAGCATGGTGCTGGCCTCCCCTCTGACAACACTATTTATCACCTCATTGGAGATTGGGGAGATATCAGAGGATTGGAGGAGGGCCGATGTGGTCCCCTCTGTGCAAGAGCGGCTACAGGGAGGAGGCCAGCAATTGCAGACCAGTCAGTCTTACGTCAGTAGTGGGGAAGCTAAAGGAGTCCCTGCTGATTGAGAGACTGATGAAGTTCCTGGAGACATATGGGCTGTAGGACCACCGGCGGCATGGCTTCACGGGGTGGGGGGGGGATCATGTCAAACAACTCGCATAGATTTCTTTGACTGTGTGTAACTAGGGAGGTGGATCACGGTAGGGCAGTGGATGTGGCCTGTCTGGAGTTCAGTAAGGCCTATGACATCGTGCTGCACAGGAAGCTGATAAAAAAACAACTGCTTGGCAGCCTGTAGGAGGGAGAAGGTGTTGAGCTGGGTAGCCAATGAGTAGCAGGATAGGAGGCAGATGGCATGGTAAACGACAGCCACTTGGAGGATGGGAGAGTGACAAGTGGAGTACCACAGGGATCGGTACAGAGCCCGGACCCCTTTAGTGTCTTCATTAATGATATTGTTGAGGAATTGGAGGGGAAGATGTGTCTCTTTGCAGATGGTGTTGTTCAATGTCTTCATCAGTGACATTGGGGATGGCATTAAGGGTAAAATGTGCCTATTTGCAGATGACACCAAGCTCTGTGGGAGAGTGGATACATCTGAAGGGATACAGGACCTACAGGATGATCTGGAAAAGCTGGGGGGAGGTGGTCCGGGATCTGGCAGCTTGGCTTCAGTGCCAAGAAATGCAAAGTTATGTACACTGGAGCCAAGACTCCCAGGACACAGTACTACTTGGGTGGAGTCCAGGTGTCTGCATCAGAGGAGAAGAAGGACCTGGGAGTGATGATCACTAGTGACCTGAAGCACTCCACGCAGTGCAAAAAAGCAGCAGCAAGGGCAAACAAGATGCTGGAGTGCATAGCTAAGGGGCTAAGTAGTAGAAGAGAGGAGGTTATACTATCCTTGTACAGATCACTGGTAAGGCCACATCTAGAGTATGGAGTTCAGTACTGGTGTCCACACCTCAAAAAGAACATTAACCTTTTGGAGAAGGTCCAGAGGAGGGCTACAAAGATGATAGCAGGTCAGCAGGGTAAGGCATACAAGGAAAGGTTGAGGGCACTGAGCACGTACTCTCTGGAGGAAGGGGGGGACATGATTGGGACCTCAAGTACTTGAAATGGGTAAATAAGGTGGTTAAGGAGGGTCTCTTTAAGCTGAGTGGCAACTATAACACGAGGGAGCACAGTCTTAAGCTGGAGGGTGGGAGGTTTAGGAGGGAGGTCACGAAGCTCTTCTTCACAGAGGGGGTGGTGGACACTTGGAATGAGTTGCCAGAAGAGGTGATCTTGTTGAAGACAGTGGGCAGCTCTAAGAGAGGCTGGGATAGGCATACGGGGAAGGTAAGGATCATTGGTAGGGAGGACTGGAGGAGTGAGGAGGGGGGCAGGGACAGTTGCTCAAGCTGTGGACCTTGCAAGACGAGCAGACTAGCTAGACCAAATGGCCCTCCTCTACTGGCTTCTTCATATGTTCGTATGATACAAAAATCTGTAACTGTGTGATACCTAGGAGGGGTCGGAGAGAATGTAAAGGGAGTTGGAGAAATCAGAGAAATGGTCTGTGGAGTGACAACTTGGTTTCAGTGCAAGAAAGTGCAAATTCATGCACCTAAGCAGGGAAACCTAGGGGGCTGAAAATAAGACGTGGGGAATATTTGCAGCTACCAAGCAAGAGTGGGACCTTGGGGTGATCAAATCTGATTATCTCAGGGTGGCAGGGCAATGCGACAAGCCAGTAGGCAAGGCGAGCCAAATGCTGGGGTGCGTGGGGAGGGGGATCGCTAGCAAGAGAAGGAAGTGGTGTTTCCTCTGTACTGTTGACTTGTGAGACCCCACCTGGAGTACTGTGTCCAGTTCTGGAGGCTGCACCTCCATAAGTACATAGACAGGGTGGAAGTATTCCAGAGGAGAGCTACTAAAATGGTGCAGGAGTTGCACAAAAAAAAACATACAAGGAAAGGCTGGGGGAATTCAGCATGTACTCCCTAGAGGAGAATGATGGGGGACATTATTGAGACCTATAAGTACCTCACTGGGGTGAATGAGGTGCAGGAGGGGAGTCTCTTTCACATGAGGACAACCAGCAGAAAATGGGGACATGCTATGAAGCTTGAGGGGGAGGTTTAAGAGGGATGTGAAGAAATACTTCTTCACGGAAAGGGTGGTGGATGCCTGGAATAGCCCGCCCAAAGAGATGGTAGAGGCAAAAACAGTGGTGAGCTTCAAACACGCATGGGATGGGCTGTAATAAATGAAGGCAAGCAAGGAGGGTGGGGCACCTCTGACCAAAAAGAGCCCATGGTTTAGTGTTAGGAAGGGAAAATCGGGCAGACTGGGTCTACCAGTCCTTTTCTGCTATCCTATTCTGTATTTCTGTGGTTCATATCTTAGAAGATTGAGGGATCCAATAACAGTGGAGTGGAAACAGCACTTCATTCAGGCACCCACATGGAGAGCTGGTTGGCAAAAAGAGTCACTGGGGTCTACTGGCAAGTGGCAAAGGGGATCAGACAGTGTTGATGTTGTTTATGACATCGTGATCGGCACCATTAGAAATGTGCACTGGAGCCAGCCCAGTAGCTTTTGCATGGTGTCGCTGCCTTTTTTTTTTTTTTCGAATATCATTCTTATTAAGATTTTTCTTTTAAATAATGAGACACTTTACATACAGTGACACTCTGTGACATATTACAGTTCTACAGTTCATTTAACATCATTTAGTAAATCTGAAATAGACATTTATTTTTAATACATTCATATTCTGTTAAGACTACTTGGTTATTAAATTTATTATGGACATACAGTATAATTTACTCTTCTCAAATCCCTCACTCCTCCTCACTCCCCTCAGAATCCTGATTATGGGCACAAATCTGAAACTACAGTCGCTTGATACATCGCCCATCTCTGCCATAGCCGTGTAAAAGTTGGAGACTGATTATTAATTTTAGCTGTAATACTTTCCATTTTGTATATCAAAATCACAGTTCATCTCCAGTCATGTATGGTGAGGATGTCTTGAGTCATCCATTTTTATGTTGCTTGCACGCATGTGCAAGAAACATAGTGCCATCATCGGAGATTTCGGAGATGTGTCACCTCCTCCTCCAATTCAGTCAGTGTGCTGGCAGGCGGGCCCTGTAAGATGCATTTTGGAGCTGTCATGAACACGCTCAAAATACAGTGGCATACAGTTGAAAGGGAAGCTGCGCTTCGGTGAGCAGCGATAAGAGGCTGCTCGTGCAGCTCCCACCCGCAGGGCGTGCGTTCCCTGCACGCACACTATAGCCGACGGGTGCCCAATCCCCATCGGCTGAGCCATGCCCCCAGTAGGCAGCCACGCTGGGAGCCCACCCCAGCGTGGGCAAGCGTCCTTTGCCGATGGGGTGCCCAATCCCCCGCCGGCTGAGCGCCCACCAACATTCTTGTGCCACGCTGGGAGCCCACCCCAGCGTGGCAAATGTCCCACAACACTTCTTTTTTTTTTAAAACCCTGTAAAACAAAAACTGTCCTGCGCTCCCGACCCCCCCACAACCCGCACTCCACCCACTGCGCACCCAGCTTCCCCACCCCTCACCCCATACTTACCTCTGACCCGCGCGACGATCTCGGTGGACCGGGAACACGCCTGCACTCTTCAAAGCCGACCGTGAACTGAGAAATGCCGGTAAGCTGTATAATGGGCTAGATGGGGGGTTCAACTATTACATATCTCAGGCATTTTGGGAATTTTGCACCAAATATTCAGCGTGGGGTTTTGGGAGCCCTTCTCATGAATGATGTCACTGTCATGGCGTTATTCGGGCCGGCGGTGATTTCGCCAGTGACTGTGAAATCACCCTTCGGGCCTGAATAATGCCATGACAGTGACATCATTCATGAGAAGGGGTCCCAAAACCCCATGTTGAAAATTTGGTGCCAAAATTCCAAAAAATGACTGTTTTACAAGCCTGCGTTGCGCAGTTCCTACGCAGGCTCGTAAGTTCGCGAAATTTCAATATTTTCACTCCAGATTTTCAACATTGCCATTTTACCACACCTTCTTATGAGCAGTACAGCTGTCATTTTTCACATCTCACCCAAAACGTGTTTCCGCCCATGTAGCGCCCAATGGCGCAGTCGGTGTGCAAAATCAATGTACGGGACAAATTAAGAAAATCACAGTGGCACTGTTCATGAGCAGAGGTCTTAAAATGGCTATGTTAAAAATTTGGTGAAAAAATTCCCTTCAGATGTTCTGCAATATTACTAATGAAGACATTGAACAGAACTGGCCCCAGGACCGATCCCTGCAGCACTCCACTGGTCGCCCCCTCTCCCTAGACTGCATGCCATTTACCACCAATCTCTGCCTCCTGTCTGTTAGCCAGTTTCTAACCCAGTTTACCACCCTTTCCCCCATGTCCAGCCTACCCAGCTAGTTTATCAGCCTCCTATATGGGATGGTGTCAAGGCTTTGCTGAAATCAAGGTAAGCGTTGTCCACTGCCCCACCCTGATTCACTTCCTTTGTCACCCAGTCAAATAAATCAACCAGATTTATCTGACATGATGTCCCCACTGTGAATCCATGTTGTCTATGGTCCTGGGGTTCCGATGGCATCTAGATGCCCCACTATCCTTTCTTTAAGCAATGTCTCCATGATCTTCCCCACTACTGAGGTGAGGCTGAATGGCCTATTGTTCCTCTTCCTCCCTGCTGCCGGACTTGTGTAGAGGGACCACATGTGCCCTCCTCCAATTCCACTCATGTTGAATGACTCAGTGAACATGGCTGCCAGAGGTACTGCTGTCTCCTTCGCAGTTCTGTTAATATCCTTGAGCGATGCCATCTGGTTCCATCGCTTTGTCCACCTTCAATTTAGTGAACTCCTGCAGGACTCTTTTGCCTTTGAATGGACTATTGTCCACCTCTTCACCCCCTTGGCAACTGCTGTACTGCTGTGGCCCTTGCCCCTCCCACTCTTCTGTGAATACTGAACGGAAAGACACAGTGGATGTCTTGGGAAGAAGGCATGGAACTATCACTTCCAAATACCTAAACAGCACATACAAGCAAGCAACATTCGGCATTGACAAATGCTTGTTTTTGTAATATACTTTTTAGCAGCTAACAAGAAGATAGGTAGGAGAGATTTTGTCCGGGGGGGGAATGGTCCGGCTAAATAGCGAACAGAAACATTTCAGCTGAAAGATCAGTATTCTCTCCCAGACTGCCCATCATTTTAGTTTGCAAGTTTATCCAAAAAGGCATCAAAAGTGGACACTGCCACATAATATGTGCAATAAGTGCCATCCTACACCCGCACCCCCTCCAGCAAGTACTGTATTCAACCAGAAGGTGTTTTGTCAGCCGTGCCGGTGACCTGAAAAACCTGGATCTACACTTCCGTGAGTATTCTCTCCAGATGTGTGATTGAGTGATCTTAACTGCACTAAGAGCTGCGGAGGACCAGGCTTCTACAGTTACGTTTAAATCTAAGTCCTTATTCCAATTTGCCAGTGTTGAATTAGTTTATTCTTTAGTTAGGTCTCGTATGATTTTGCTTAGGTTTCCAATTAGGTGATTCCAGTGATTTCCCCAAGGAGTGATCAGAAAAAAGTTTTAGAAGAGGAGGAATTGGATGTGTCAGTTTTACCTGGATAATACGATTTCATAGTAAATGGTTTCTAATTTGAAGGTACCTAAAGTGGTCAGCATTTGCTAAGTTGAATTTCCATTTTAAGTCATCAAATGATAATACCCCTTTAGGGCCCAGGAACTGGAAAACCTGTTCCAACCCCAGTCTTCTTCAAGGGGTGTCTGCCTTTTGTGCGGGAGGCTGGTGTACATGTCCCAGACCTGAGAGCCCAGCTGGGGCCAACAGCAAATTGAATTCTGTCCACATGGATTCACAGTATCTCTGTAGAGATTGAGCATTTGGCACTGCAGAACTGTCCCTTGCTGGCCCTGTGGAGCTGGTTGTACAGTTATGTTATGCTGTATAGGCAGCTTGTCTCCTTCAGGTGTGGACAACAGTGCTGGCCTTTAGTGGGTCTAGACTGCTAGTAGTAAGAGTGGCCTTTAGGAACCGTCACTGAATTCAGGAGTTAGAGGTCGGGTGAGTACCCCGAGGACTGGCGATTGGGATCTGTCAGAACCAGCTAAGTAGTGTAGTAGCACCCGCTAACCCCAAAGACCATCAGACGGCAGCTGTTTAAACCGGTTCCATGTGATAAACATGACCAGTAATGAGCGACAATAAAAACTGCTACTACTAAATGTTGCCAGCACATACAGCGACTGCACATTACAGCGATTGTCACGAATCATTACAACACTGCTCAGTCCCCAAAACCCCCTTACCTTTAATTATTAACTCCAGGTCAGATATAATTCCAGGAAGGGGGCGAAACTCAGAAGGGGGGATTTTCACTAGGGGAGGCAACGCGGGAAGGGGGAGCAAGGAAGAAAGGGGCAACTTAAAATTTAAGATCTGGGGTGAAGAAAATCAGCACAACAGAACATAAATTTAAAAAAAAAAAAGGAAAAACAGAAATGACCAGCCTCCAACCCAGGTCGATGACCCCTATCAGTAACACAGCCGAGGACTCTAACCACTACGCCAAAGCGGCATCTCGGTGGCTCACCCCGCAGCATCGTATTTCACTACTCCCAAGTCACTTCACCAGTCGCTTTCTTCTGTTACTGTCTCGCTCAAACAACTGCTCGCTATCAAAACCACATTGCCCAAAACAAATTCTCTCTTGTCCACTTGCTGTTACGTATTTTATTTATTTATTTAGCTTTTGTTAACCAGGTAAGTACACTAGACAAGACAAATTGCCTATTTTCAGGTACGATCCGGGAGAGTACAGGAAATTACATACTTACACACTTAAGACAACATGGTACATAATTATGAAAAGATTAGAAGTCATAAGACAACAAGGTTCAAGTTAGGAAAAACAACTTGCATGTCACGTGCGAACATCTTAATTTAGAATACACAAAGTACAGGTCATGTGAGGCAACTTTTAGTTAGAATAAGGACAACAGAGTGAATGGTATGTGCCAGGGTATTCACCCTTATTACTTTGCTCTTATCACTGGATACCGTTTAAGCGTAATTTAAGTTTTGAAAAGGAAAGTTATCCATTTTTGGGTGAAAGTGCTACCTTCTTGACAAAATTGCTACCTCTTTGAAAAAATTCTAGATCTGCCCTAATTGAACACTAGGGGAAACATTGTCAATAAAACTATAATAAGCTCCCACTTTGTTGTTACAAAATAAATAAAATGCTGTGGGATAGTGGTTCATCACATTTTACATTGCCGCTGCATGAACCTTGGACTCCACCCCTCCCCCTGCATTGGAGATAAATACGATGTGACATGATGAGCTTAAAACCCTATGCCCACTGTGTCCCAAGTTGTGCTCCTTCTTTTTCTCTGTGTTCCTCACTGCTGTCTCCTGAAAACTGAACAAGCTGGTTATTCTGCTTTTTCCCTTTCCCCAGGCAGTCCAGTCAGTGAATATGAGCCACGACGCTGCACATGCTCAGATGGATGTGAAGTTCCGTTCCTTGGTGTGTGTAGGCTTAAAGTAAGTGTGTTTGTATTTTGTTTTCTTCATTGCGGCTCACAGTTGAACAAAATAGCGGTGCTGGTTGGGGGAGGGAATCTATTGCACCATCTAGGAGACTGTAACAATATTTGGTAAAGGAATACAGTGTCTCAGCCAGCAGACGATGCGTTTTACATTTATTTCAGTCACTGGTATCTCCAGGTCAAGCCCAGTTCAGGTACATGACCTGGTACAAGTCAGTGCCTCAGCAGTGATTCTGAGCCACCAGCTTGGTGCAGGTTTAAATTCTGCCCAGCTGCCTAGCCACCACCAGGGCCAACTAGGAACCGAGCCGGTTGCAGAGTTGAGGCTCTCAAGATCATAGGTCGCAGGCTACATGGTGTTCGTGTACTTCCCTGCTAGCCAGCTAAGGAGTGGCACTGGTGTGGGCTGTCCAGGAAGCTGCTTGCTCACCCATGGGGCTGGAGGATGGGGGTGCAGCTGTGGCTGTCTTGATTGTGGCAGTGGGTAAGGGGAGGAATAAATAAGGAAAAGGGGGGGGGGGGGAGTAGTTATTACAAACTGATGCCCTGTGACAAGGTTTCTGTCCTTGCCATGAAGCAGTATTATGTCATCACACTGTGGTCTGTCCATCCATCAGTCAACATTTCAGCTGATTCAGATGCCAGATGTTCAGACTGCATGATAAGTTGGCCTCTGGTGCAGAGACAGCGCTTTTTCTTGGCTCTGTACCATTGAAGGTCTCCTCTAGGGTGCATGATCTGGGCATTATTCTTGACAGTGGACTGACGCTTGAGTTTCAGGTATCATCCGTTGTCCATACCAGTTTTTATCATCCGAATAATATCGCCAGGATAAAGCCACTAGTCCCACTGCTGGACCTCCCCACCTTGGTGCATGCCTTCATGACATCCAGGCTTGACTACTGTAATGCGCTGTATCTCGGTGTCCCCTACGCCGACTGCAACTGGTGCAGAACGAGGCTGTTGACAGGACAGCCTAAGTATTGTCACATTACTCCGGTGCTGCGTCAACTGCACTGGCTGTCAGTAAGGTGGAGGGTCCTCTTCAAGGTGGGTTTGCTCACCTTTAAGGCTCTACACAGACTGGACCCTGGTTACCTGAAGGACCTTCTTACACCTGCTGTCTCGGGCCACTTCCTCCTCTAGAGGCCTCCTCGTGATTCCCAGGACGAGGTTAAAAACAGCCGGTGACAGAGCATTTAGTGTCGCCGTCCCCATCCTGTGGAATTCGCTTTCTTCAGCTGTTAGGGAGGCCCCTTCTGTGGAGATATTTAAAGCCTGCCTCAAGGCCTTCCTGTATAATCAGGCCTTCCTGAACTGTGTTTTATAGCCCTTACCTGTTTTCAGAATTTTATGCTTAAGTTAGCCTTTGGCTATTTTGAGTTTAGTTGCTGCTGTTGAGGGTAGTTATTTATACAAAATCTTGTTTTATATTTAATAGCGTGTTTATGTATATATTATGATTTGTAGTATGACATTTTAATATGTTCGGCACCCAGAGCCTCCGGGATGGGTGTTTTCTTAAATAAAATTTGCTTTGCCTTGCCATTTATCACAGGTACTGATGATCGGATTCCCTTTGAATTTTGCACTGTCCCATGTGGCATTATGATGACCTGTATGGTTCATTTCTTTGCCAGCTTGATAATACTTGTACCTTGATTTCACACAAAATGTTTCTGTATGTGCAACTCTGTTTAACTGTACTGTTGACCTTTTTAATGAAGGCCAAACACTGTTTTTGTTTCCTTTTGAAATTTGACAACTACTTTGCCAGTTCTTCTAAAACTTAATATTTACATATATTTCATGATCTGCAAAAGAGGCTGTGAATTTGTGATCTCCCAAGAGGGTAACGAGAGAGAGAGAGAGAGAGGGAGAGAGAGAGACAGGATCATATGATGCATGTGGAGGCAGAATATGCATGCTTTATTACTTGGCCATTCTCAAGAAAAAAAGTTTATAGTGGACCTCTTTAACTGCGTAAGCTTCATTTCACCACTGCCCTCCCTTGAAGTCCGGACCCTAAATGTGTTAACTGTTCTCTGTCAGCACTCTCCATTGCACACACCCCTGCCCCCCTTCCCCATCTGGACCTTATATTAATCGCTCTTCCAAGAATCAGTCTTTACAGACTCGCATGAATGGGTTCTGAGCAGGAGGTGCTAGGACTCTACAGGAACCAGAACATTTCAGGAGGGCTGACACAGAGGTAAGCAGCATACACATGGCACCGTGAGACTGGCTCGTGCTGCATGGATTACCCAGCAGCAGCTCTTAACTGCCTCGTTTTTTTTTTTTTTTACCTGCCATCGAGTGTGCTTCAGTTACGACATCACTCATCCACCGGAAATCAGAACTTCACGTCTGTATAACAGCAGCATTCAGTTCTTCTCCGTTATTAGTGCTTAAAGCTAGAGTTTATTGTTTTTGTATCAGTTTAGTGATTTTATAAAAATATTTTTCTCAGCCCTGCCAAGTCAGCGGTTGACAGCCATGGGTGACGGCAGTAGGGAGCCTCGTCAGGCAAGCTAAGGACTGGAGGAGGGCAGATGTGATTCCCCTTTACAAAAGTGGGAGCAAGGCAGAAGCAGGAAACTCCAGATCTGTTAGTTTGACCTCAGTGGTAGGAAAAATGATGGAATCACTTCTGAAGGAAATAATTGTTCAGTACCTAGAGGCCAGTGGGGCACAGGACCCAAGGCAGCATGCATTCACAGCAGGAAGGTCATGTCAGAGGACTCTAATAGATTGCTTTGATTGGCTGACCAAAGTAGTAGACCAGGGAGGGGCTGTGGACATGGCCTACCTGTACTTTAGCAAGGCATTTGACACAGTCTCACACAAAGATTAATAAACAAACTAGCCAGCATGGGAGTGGGTCCCAGGGTGGTAGCCTGGGTAAAAAAATTGGCTAGATAACAGGATGCAGAGGGTAATAGTAAACGGAATCCACTGCGAAGAAAGGGGGTTACTAGTCGAGTACTGCAGGGTTCAGTACTGGGACCGGTCCTCTTTAATGCCTTTATAGGTGATATTGCGGAGAGACTGGAAGGAAAAGTATACCTCTTTGCAGATGACACAAAGATCTGCAACAGGGTTGATACACAAGGGGGTGTGTGGAAAGGATGAGAAGGAACTTGGCAAGGTTGGAGGAATGGTCAAAAGTATGGCAGCTCAGATTCAGTGCAAAGTAATGCACCTGGGAAACAATAACCCAGGGGAAGAGTACACAGTGGAGGGGAGGTATTAACCATAACAAAACACTGTATTGCAGCATGAGAGGGGTGCTGCACTTCTGAGGTGCTGTCTTTCAGATGAGATGTTAAACAGAGGTCCCATCTGTCTGGATTGGTGGTAGTTCAGGTGGATGTTAAAGATCCCCTGGCACTTATCGAAAAAAGAGTAGGGGAATTTCCCCGGTGTCCTGGCCAAATTTCCCTCATTCACTAAGAATACCACCAACAGCTTAATCTGGTTCAAGGTCAGTTGGCATTCATCTGTATGCCCCTCCCCCGGGTTGTGCCTGAAAATAGGCAGGATTTGTCTAGTGCACTTACCCGGTCAACAAAAACTAAATATAAAAAAAAAAAGGATTTGGGGTAGTCATATCAGATGACCTAAAGGTAGGCAAGCAATGCAAGAAGGCAGCAAGGAGGGCTGCGGGATACTGGGATGCATAGGGAAAGGCATCACCAGTAGAAAACAGGAAGTTGTTATCCCTCTGTACAGACAGTTGGTGAGACACCATTTGGAGTACTGCATGCAGTTCTGGAGACCCCACCTCCGCAAGGACATACACAGGATGGAGGCAGTCTAGAGGAGGGCAACTAAAATGGTGCAGGGTCTGCACCAGAAGCCGTATGAAGAGACTAAAGGAGCTTAATATGTATACCTTCAAGGGAGAGGGGGGTCATAATAGAAACTTTCAAGTACTGCAAGGGAATCAAAAGATGTGCAAGAACAAGGGGGCACAATTTGAAGATAGAGGGGGAACAGCTCAGGGGCAACGTGTGGAAGTATTTTTTTCATCGAGAGGCTGGTGGGTGCATGGAATGGCCTTCCTGAAGAGGTTGTGGGGTCAAAAAAACAGTGGGGGAATTTAAGAATGCATGGGACAGACATCAGGTAATTCTAGTGGTGGGTTGGAGGAAGTAGGCTGTTGTTTAAGTAGGATCTGCAGCTTATCCAGTAGGTAGGGAAATGAGCAGAGTGGGTGGGCCAAGATGTCCTTATCTGCCATCAAAGTCTATATTTCCATATAAGCTGTGTCGGCAGCAGGGTCATGTCCAGTCCGTTTTCCCCGTTGGGACGGGTTCTGATGACGGGTGGCCCTGTGCCTGGGAGGAAGAACAGTCCTCCTGGAAGCACAAAAAGAAGAGAGCCCATTCCCGATCCCACTTGGGTTCTCAGCGCTGCTCGGCCTCAAGTTCTTCCTCTTTCCATCAGAAGGGGAAGAAGTGGTACCACTCAAGGTCGCCCTCTGTGAGATCTGCCATGAGTTCCTTGGTCTCCCAGAGCCAGAGGCCCTCACCGGCTCTGTCTGTGTCAGTAGGGGCCTATGCTGATAAGAGATCGAGGTCTCGAGTCCAGAGTCCCTCTTTCTCTTAGTGAGGACTCTGGTGGGCAGTTCCACCATTGAGGAGCTCTTATAGAGCAGTGGGTGCAGCATCTGGCACATTTGACCATGCCTGCAGAGCTGGTCCCTGGCTCCTTGGAGCCAGTGGAACTTGAGCCATGGATGGGCCTTCAAGCCGGGTAGAGCATTTGGCTCTGGCAGCACCCTTGGGTCCTTGCTGGTGACAGTGCCACTGACTTCTGTCTCACTGGCCACACCTCCCCCATTCAGTGTCACTGTGATGGGACTGGCTTCGGGTACCATTGCTGGTCACTCTGGTGCCGGCTGGATAGTCAGAGGGGTTGGCGCCACTGTCAGCACCAGGCTTAGGCCTCCCTTGGTGCTGCCATTAGTGCCGGCTCCTCGCAAAATGGGCCTGGAGTCACTGCTATTGCCAAACCTTGTTCTGGATTGGAGGGCCCACGAGGCACACCCCTCCACAACCCCTCCTTTGGCACGGAACTGGAGGAGAAGAGGTCTGGGTTTTACCGTGCCGCAGCAACAACGGACATGGAGACATCCCTGACAGTGACAGCCGCATTGCCGGGTGTTGGGGATGCCTCTGTGTTTCCATCGGATGCTGTGCTTCCACACAACCCCCCCCCCCCAGTCTCTAGGATTCCAACTTCGAGTCAGAGTTTTTGGGGGGGGGGGGGGACACCCTGCCAGGCAGTCCCCTGGCTGTGCAGAGACCATCACAGCGCCATGTGGATTTTGCTCAAATCCTGTCGCTGCGGGCAACGATATACCAAAAGTCTGATCCTGAACTCATCACTTCTGAGGGCAATGATGAAGGGTCTTTCTATAGCCTGGACACTTTGGACCTAGGCCCTCCTTTTGTTCTTCAGGAGGACTTTATCTTTCCAGGATGCATTCTGTGCATGATTTTGAGCCATCAGCCATGGATCCAGGTAAACGTCTCCTTCTGCAGTGGCTACATGTTTGTACCATGCCGGTTGGTTTAGTTCCTCTTATTCTGCCCACATTTGAGACGTTGTCAGATGCAGTATAGAACTGGCCTGCTTCTGCCCCTTCTGTCTGTGAGCAGATAGAAAATACACTGCTGCTAAAGACAGACCAGTGTATGTTTCTCAGCTGATAGCTGATGCATTTGTTATGCTCACTGAGCATGACAAAGCCATTCTTTCCCAGGAGGTCACTGTGCACCCTGTTAGCAAGGAGTCATGAAAGATTGACACTGTGGACACATGAGCTTTCGCAGCTACCACCCTTGGCATGTGATTTACTAGCTTCTGAAATTAAACAGCAGACTCTGCAGACTGGTACTCATGGTACTGACACTCATCAGCTCAAAGCAGCTACGGAGGCCTTCAATACTGCCTTTCATTCTGCTGCAATGGAAGATGTCCAACAACAGGTAATGAACGATCTTCTTTGAGGGTATCTCTTTCATCAGGCCATACCTATGGAACTGTAGCCACCAGGCACTAGAAGCACACAGAAACTTTTTGCAAGCAGTACACTAGGGGCCACCCACGATGACTTCTTACTTCAACACCTCCCATATAAACGTGGGCGGCCCCTTCCCTCCTCAGTTCTTTTCCCACTGTTGACTATACTCGCTGGACCTTCCACAGAGACACCACCGCTATAGTCGACTGCTACTCAATGTTTTTCAGTATTTCTCTCCCTAGTTCACCATCACTTTTTATAAGTGAGTGCCATCATTGTGTATGTTGTCTAAAGAACCCACAAAGCTCTTTAGATGCTGTGAATGTGGTGAAAAGATCTGCTCAGACGATTCATGTGGCATCTGTATGTGCTGCCTTTGTGTTGACCATAACGTTAAGGCCTGTGAAATCTGCCTAAAGTTCAGTACAGCTACCTGGTGATGACGAAAGAACGCCCTGGAAACTCACCATTTAAAACAGGAAGTAGCCAGGATGGAGAAAGAGTTCCAGGAGAAGAGCTCTACCACATGGCTGGCCTGCTCATCAGGCTCCCATTCTTCCAAGTCCCAGGAGAAATCATCGGGACAATGTAAACACCGGGAGATGGAGAGAAGCAAAGAGATATCCTCCCTGGTATGCTCATGGTACCCCCTCTATACTGTGGCGACTGCTTCAGTGATGATGACTGCCTCAACGATGATACCACATGCTGCCCAGACCTCTGAATCTATTAGGTTGGGACAGACTGTGAGCACCACCAGGCCTACTACAGTTGGAGAGGGGTTATCAACGTCAGGGATGATTCCTCCCCTGTTGACATCTCAAGGGTAGTTCCACCAAACACTGACATGCAAGCAGCACTCTCGTCCTTTGCGGACGTGCTGCAGTACCTACTACCCCCTCCTCCTGTGACAGGAGCAGTGTCAGTGGGGCATCTCAGACCAGGTCCAGCGCCAACGCTTACTAGGCTGACACGCCAAGTGCCTTCCAGGGCATTGACAACCTCCTATGCTCCCTCCGTCCTTGAGGCTTACAGAGCCTGTCAACAAGGATCAGGAGTATAGAGGAGGAGGAGGAGGAATATGTGGAGAACTCTTATGAAAGATCCAGCTCTTCTTTCTCCACAGGGAGTGAGGACTGTACTATGTGCACTCCGAGGTCCCCTTCTGAAGACTCCTTATCCATCCCCATCATGCAACAACTCCAGACTGCCATGGAGTTTGAAGCTAAGGAGCAAGACATCACAGAAAATAATTTGGTGGAGTTCTTAGAGTTACCAGACTCTCTACCTATTATCATTCCTCCTCTGTTGCCTGCCCTAGAGGATGCCACCCTGGCTGCCTGGCACAGGCCAAATATCCCTGCCATTACAAGGAAGGCAGATAAAATGTATCAAGCCAACTGGAGGCTGACTCCATTGTGATAAGTGTAGCCCATGACAGGTCTAAAGTGCCTAAACATTTTACCTCTCTCCCTCCTGACAGGCAGTCCAGGAGATTAGATGTCCTGGGGAAGAGGTACTTTGCTTCTGTTATCCTGGGCCTGAGGATTGCAAATCATCAGGCCCATATGGTAAAATACCAGAATACTCTCTAGAGTAAGACCAAGGCAGCGGCCCAAGCTCTACCAGGGGTGCTTCTAAGCACGGGGTGTTAAAGGCTGTCTAGACAGGGGCAGGTGTACGTAAACCTTAAGCACTACCTATCACATTTCTGATACTTTCTGCTAGAGCAGCAGATTCTGGTGTCCGCTAAAGAAGGCAGTCTTGGTTGAGGGAGGCAGGATTTGCCAGTGATGTGCAACAGTCCATTCTAAATGTCCCACACAGTGGATACAAGCTGTTCGTAGCAGACATACAGGATATCCTCTCAAACCTACAGGCTTCGGGCAGGACTTTGAAATCAGTACATTCCCTCTACCATACACCACCAAGAAGTAGGCAGAGGGTGCCATTTTGTCCAGCGAGCAACCGACACCATTCAGGGGCCAGACAACAAAATAAAAGCAGGGGAGGATCAGCTTTGCCTGCCCCAGGACCCACCTCAGGTGCTCACTCAAAAGCCCCTAAAGGTGGGACTGCGGCTGCAGCTGCAGGATCTGCATCTGTATGACTCATTCTTAGTCCCCCACCCACCAGTGCCTTCGAAGGTGGCACTAGAGGGTCACCTTTCCCTCCACCTGGACCATACATAGACATACATAGAGTTTGACAGCAGATAAGGACAGCGTGGCCCACTGAGTCTGCCCATTTTCCCTGCCTACTGTAACACCACAAACCCTACTTGATCTCCGGCTTAACACGCCCTTTCCTTACCACTAAGGTTCCCTTATGCCTATCCCATACCTTCTTGAATCCTGTTACTGTTGTTGTCCCCACCACCTCACTGGGATGCTGCCCCAGGCAGCCACCACCCTTTCTGTGAAGAAGTGCTTCCTTACAGCTCCCCTGAATCTACACCCCCAGCTTCACAGCATGACCTCTTGTTCTTGAGCTTCTTTTTCTCTGAAAAAGGCTTCCCTCTTGAACCTTATTTATACCTGAGGTATTTGAAAAGCTTCTATCCTGTCCCCCCTTTCCTCTAGAGTATACATATTAAGGTCCTTCAGTCTCTCCTCATAGGACTTTTGATGCTGATCTTGCACCCTTTTAGTTGCCATCCTCTGGATTGCTTCTATTCCATCTGTATCCTTCTAAGATTAGGTCTCCAGAATTGGACACAGTACTCTAGGTGAGGTCTCACCAGCGATTTATACAGCGGTATCACGACTTCCTTCTTTCTGCTGGTGATACCCCTCCCTGTGCACCCTAGCATCCCACTGGCTCTCCCCACTGCCTTGTCATACTGTTTGGCAACCTTTATGTCATCCAATATGATTACCCCCATGTCCCTCTCCTGTTTGGTGATCGCCAGTACCACTCCCCACATTTTTTACTTTGCCTCTGGGTTTGTGCACCACAAGTGCATGATTTTGCACTTCTTGGCATTGAAATCTAGATGCCACTCTCTGGACCACTCCTCAAGCTTTCTTAGACCTCTCTACATGTTTTCCACCACCCCCGGAGTGTCTACTCTATTGCAGATATTAGTGTTATCTGCAAAAAGGCATAACTTCCCTTCCACCCCCTCTGCAATGTCGCTAATAAAGACATTAAAGAGTACTGATCCCTGTGGCACCCCACTGGTCCCTCTCCCTTCCTTGGAGTGAACTCTTGTTTACCACCACCCTCTGTCGCCTATCCCCTAACCAATTTCTCACCCAGTTTACTACCTTTGCCCCCCCCAGGCAGCCCAGCTTGTTTGAGTCTCCTATATGGAACTGTGTCGAAGGCCTTACTGAAATCTAGGTAGGCCACATCCACTGCTCCACCCTGATCTACTTCCCTGGTCACCCAGTCAAGGAATCCTATTAGATTTGTTTGGCATGACTTCCCCCTAGTGAATCCATGCTGCTTCAGATCCTGTAAGCCACTGGATTTAAGATATTCCACAGTCCTCTCCTTCAGTAGTGATTCCATTAATTTCCCCACCACCAAAGTCAGAGCTGACTGGCCTGTAGTTGCCAGCCTCTTCCCTATTACCAGTTTTGTGAAGTGGGACTGCATTTGCTTTCCTCCAGTCCTATGGGACCACTCCCATCTCCAATGAGTGATTGAATAGGACTGTCAGAAGTGCAGTCAGCACCTACCTCTGTGAGCTCCCTCAGTATCCTTGGATGTATCCCATGTGGCCCCATTGTCTTGTCCACGTTCAGATTTGCAAGTTCCCTCTAGACTCTGTTCTCTGTAAAAGGACTCCAACGTCCTTCTCCTTTCCTTCGATGCCCCTAACACTTATCTGAGGTCCCACTCCTTCCCTTTTCTCTGTGAAGACTGAACAGAAGTATTCGTTCAGGATGTCTGCTTTTTCCTTGTCCCCTTCCACACACTCCTCCTCTTCCCTTCTTAGCCTTACAATCCATCCCCTGGTCTTTTTCCTTTCACTTACATTTTTCAGGTATGTATTCTCCCCTTCCTTTACTGCCTGGGCTGTTTTCTCCTCTGTTTGCACCTTCGCATTCCTGACTGCTTTTCCTGACTCCCTCTGCTTCTCTTGATACACCTCCATATCCTTCTCCCTCTGTATCTCCTTGTACCTCCTGAATGCTAACTTTTTTTCCCTTACCTTCCCAGCCACCTCTTTTGAGAACCATAGTAGGTCCTCTTGCTTTTGGTTACTTGCCTGATGCAGAGGTTTGTTGCTTTCACTATTCCTGCTTTAGTTTCGTCCACTGTTCCTCCACTCCATCCAAGTCTCCCCCCACTCCCCCATCCCGACAGGGCATCATCCCTGAGGCATTCTCTCATCATTGTATAATCAGCCCTCCCGAAGTCCAGGATCCTTTCCTTTGTGAGGTTCACTTCTGTCACAGTTCTTATATTGAACCACATTGTATGGTGATCACTGGTCCCCAGGTGCCCCCCCCCCACCACCACCACCACCTTAACGTGTGTAACACTGTCACCGCTGGTGAGTACAAGGTCCAATATTTCTCCCTCATGAGTGGGCTTCTCTACTAGTTGCCTGAGGAACGCCCCTTGCAATGAGTCCAGGATGCCCCTGATCCTAGTTGAAGCTGCAGCTGGAATTCTCCAGTCTACATCTGGCAGATAAAAGTCCCCCACCAGCAGCACTTCCCCCTTCTTTACCGTGTTTTGGATGGCTTCCACCAGAACCTTATCCATCTCCCTGCCCTGTGCTGGGGGCCTATAGATCACGCCAGTGTGAATAGAGGCTCCATTCTCCTTCTCTGGGGTGACCCACTGTACCCTCCGCCCCTCCCTGTGTTTCCTGTATCTCTGTTGCTTTAATGCTATCCCTCATGTAAAGAGCCACTCCTCCCCCTTTCTTACTCACCCTCATACCTCTCAACTGTCCCTGATGTTTACCTCAAAATTTTACTCTGTCCCTCCTAAAAATTGTGTTCCCGTGACCAAACAGTAGTGGTTGTAAGCACAAAATAATGTCAAACATTAAGGTTACAGATTTCTTTGGAAAATACATTTTACACTAAGCCCCTTATTCTACCAGGTTCCTGAGTCGATATCATCAGTTTTGAAGATGTGCCCCTGATTTTGGTCCTTTGTCCCTGATTTTTCAAGTGTTGTCCCTGATTTATGAGGCAGGAGGTTGAGAGGTATGCTCACCCTGTCCCTCCTGAACAGAGTAGATCCTGGTATGGCCATATCCCAGTCATGGGTCGCATTGTACCATGACTCAGTAATGGCTACAGTGTCCAGGTCAGCCTCTGTCGTAATGGCCTCTAGGTCTTGGATTTTATTTCCCAGACTTCGAGCATTTGCACACATGGCCTTCCAAATTCTGCTACTACCTTGCTTGTCAGCCCTTCCCCTTTTCCCTTCTTTCATCTCCTCTGCCCTCATTTCCAACCCTCTTTATTTCTATGGTTTTGTGCTTAATGTTAACAGGTACCATTGGGTAATTCCCTCGCTTAGGGTTTTCCATATTGACTACTTCATCTTGTGGAGGAGGGGAACAGGACAGTTAGTGTCTCTCTGCTTCCTTCCGCCACCCCCTTGGCTAGTCTAAATGCTTTCCAATGTAACATTTAAACCGCTCACTGAGGACTGTGGTTTCCCTCCTAGACAGATACAGGCAATGTCCTCTGTATAGTCCTTTAACCATTCAGGTGGGACCCCAGTCACCAGTGTAGCTGAATCTCTCCACCCTGCACCACTCCTTCAAACATAGGTTGAAACTCGTGGTACGAAGTACCCTATCCTTCCCCCCATCATAGACAGGCAGTACCTCAGAAAAGGTAACTGAGCATGCTACCTGCCTAAGACTCCTCCCAAACGCCCTGAACTTCTCCTGCACTATCCTAACCTCATCCATAGCCAGGTCATTAATCCCTAGGTGGACAGTGACATCCAGCTCACCCTCTCGTCCTGCTGCTCTAGCGATCTTCAGGATCGGCTTCCCATACCTCCGATCCATGGCTCTGGTTAGGTACGTAACTTCCCTCTCACCCCCCCTTCCTGTCCCCAGATCTATCCCCTTACAGTGGAGTCCCCCACCAGGAGTTGCTTCCTCCTCCTCTGGGGTCCTCTGCCCCACTCCCTGGGAACTACACTGCGGAGGACCCCCACATTCTCCCTGGTCTCTACTACAGGTTCCTCCATGGGACAGTCCCGCTCCAGCAGTGTGGCGTAGGAATTGTGTAGTGGTACTTTGTGTGTGTGGGGGGGTGCCTCTGACCCACTACCTTCTCCCTTCCTGAGTCCACCATATTCCAGCTTCTGCTCCTTTTTGTCACCCTTTGAGGCAGCGGTGGTGGACATGGTGGTCCCGGTGGGGAGAAGGAGCCCCCCCCCCCCCAAGTCCCAGCCAGCTTGGCCTGGAGTCTAGTGACCTCCTGCCTCAAAGATGCACACGAATGGGGCACCACCACAGTCTCCAGAAAGTCTCTCTGAAAACTGCCACCCCACAGCCACGGCACTACACCAGTCTTGGCATATCTATTTACTACCCTGCCTGTGTTTGTTTTTGCCTACTGGCTTATTTTAAACCCTCTTTGCCCTTACCCTAGATTGGGTGTTTCACCTACTCCCACATTTTTGTGTGTCTTCTATTACCTCATACCATTAGATTAACAATTCAAGCTATAAAAACCTACAACTAAATTAAATATAGGCACCCTGCAGGCTAAGACTAGATTAGTGTGAATGACTTAAACAACTAATACAGCATGTAAATGACTAACAGATACCTTAACAGAAAGTAAAAGTCAGACGAGCTATACCTGCTAGCATAAATACAAGACCTAATAATAATAGTAAAGTAGTAGCAAGTTAGCTAAATAGTTAAGATACATATAAGATGCGTCTAACTGAGCAACACTGCAGTACAGCAAGCCATTAACATGAAATGTACACAGTAGGCCATTACAGATCAGTAGGCATATAGAGTTAGGGATTAGTGTAGTGAACCCTACGGGAGCAGCGTGGTTGACCAGACTTCTTACTGCAGACTCCAGGCAGGCTCCTACTTGCCCTTATGCTCCTACCCTGAAGCGAGCAAACTGCAGCGGAGGACCACTAGGAAGTATCCTGCCCTCCTGACAGTTCAGCCACCTGATTGGTCAGCTCAGTTCCTGGCTCTGCAGTCCACTCTCCACCTGACATGGAGATCACCCACAACTGACAGTCCTTCACTCAGAGCCCGACTAGCTCCTACAGTGGAAAGCAGCTAAAAGAGACCCAGAGCAGCTCCCAGGGCAACAGCATAACACGGTAGTGAGTTAAATGCTGCTCCGTTCAATAGTCCTGCCCTCCTGACAGTCCAGCCACTTGATTTTACAGCTCAGTTCCTGGCTCTGCAGTCCAGTCTCCTCCCAACATGGAGATCACCCCCAACTGACAGTCCTTTATTCGTGGCCTGACTGGCTCCCACCAGTAGAGGAAGGTCACTTCAGATGCTTGGGTCTTACAAATAATAGAACAGGGCCATGCTCTAGAGCTTCTGGAGTTACCTCCAGGCCATCCACCAATCAGTCTATCCTCCAGAACCCATACTGGTGCTACTAGAGGAAGTACATACTCTAATGCAGAAATGCAGAAAAAGGCTATAGAACCGGTTCCTTGGGAACAAAGGGTTCTATTTCCACTACTTCCTAGTCCCTGAATGTACAGGGGATCTGAGGCACAGTCTAGATTTATGGGCTCTGAACCTCTTCATTCAATACGAGAAGTTCAGAATGGTCACTCTACAAGGCCTGTTGCCACTACTACAAGGAGGTGACAGAATATGTTCCCTAGACATGCAGGATGCGTACCTGCATATAAGGATTTGTCCCCCTCACAGGAAGTACCATAGGTTTTTGTTCTGGTGAGCACTACCAGTTCAGGGTATTGCCCTTTGGCTTATCATCTGCACCAGGGGTCTTTACCAAATGCATAGCAGTAGTGGCAGCAGCCCTCAGGAGAGGACTGTATGTCTTCCCCTGTCTGGACAACTGGCTGCTCAGAGCTCACTCCAAAGAGGAGCTGCACCAGACCCAAGCATGTACCAGGCATCTACCAGTGCCCTAGGGATCACAGTAAATCTGTCCAGATCAGTCCTGACCTCTTGTCAGCGCCTGCAATACATATGGGCAGCCTTGGACACCACTCAAGGCTTGGCCTTTCTGCCTCAGGACAGGGCTGAACTCCTGATTGCACAGGCTCAGATGGTCTACGACAACAGGTATGTCACAGCCAGGACATTCCTGAGACTGTTGGGCCTGATGGCAGCAACCATTGTTATGGTACCACTGGCCAGACTGCATATGTGGATTCCCCAATGGACATTGAGGGTCCAGTGCGATCAGTGCACTGATGACCTAGATCAGAGGGTTTTAGTAATAGCCCATCAGAAAGGTGCTTCAGTGGTGGATGGAACCCGATCACTTGCTGAAGGAGGTTCCTTTCCTGATTCCCCTCCTGTCATCAGGTTCTCACTACAGATGCTCAGGATGGGCTGGGGGGCACATCTGGGATCTTATCAGACCCAGGGAACATGCACGAAAGTGGAGAGCACCCTCCACATAAATGTCCTGGAAATGAGGGCTGTTCTGTACAGTCTGTAAGCCTTCCGGACCTATCTATCCCTGGGACCTCTGGTGCAAACAGACATCAGTGTGGTGCACTAAATAAACAAGCAAGGGGGATTCTAACCCCTATGCAGAGAAGTAATGAGGGTTTGGTATCTGGCTCTGGAACATGGTCTAGAACTGTTGGCGGTGCATGTTCCAGGTGTGCAGAAAGTCTTGACCGACAGAATAAGCAGGTTGGAGTCCAGAATACACAAGTGAGAACTGCTGACCTCAGTAGCAGAAGACCTGTTTGACAGGTGGGGATATCCAGAGTTGGACCTTTTTGTGTCTCACCTCAACGCAAAACTGCTGCTTTTGTGCTCGTTCATTCCAGGGCCTGAAGTTTTGTGGCATGATGCTTTGTCCCCCTCTTGGAAGGGGAGGTTCCTTTATGCATTTACTCCCTTCCCTCTAATCCAGAGGGTGTTAATCAAGTTCCAAATGGAGGGAGCCACTCTGATGCTCATTACTCCCCTTTGACCTCTTCAGATCTGGTTCCCCTTACTGCAGCAATTGTGCCTCTGCCCCTGTGCAAGAGCTTACTGTCACAGGAACAACAGGGAACCCTGGTCCATCCGGACCTCAAGTCACTCCATCTCCATGCCTGGTTCCTGAAGTTGTAGCCATTGCTAGGTTTGGGGTGCCTCAAAAGGTGGCTGACGTTCTGGAGGCTGCCAGAAAACCTTCCACCAGGGCCATCTAAGGAAGCAGTTTGCTTTGTGTGCGCGTCTCATCAACTGGATAATAATAATAATAAAGCTTTATTTATATCACCCCTTTCTAAATTCAAGGCGCCTTACAATATCTAACAGCATAATAAATAAAACCGATACATAATAATCTGAGCTCCTAAAATCACAATATTAATTAAAATAAATATTCAACCACAAATAGGTCTTCAGGGCCTTTTTAAATTTCTCCACGGACGCACAGTGATGAAGCCGATGGGGTAGAGAATTCCAGAGGGTGGGAGCAGTATACATAAAGGCACGAGCATCCAAAGATTTTAAAGAAACCCTCAGAATCTCTAGCGACCCCTCGTCCGCTGAGCAGAGAGATCGCTTAGGGCAGTAGGGAACCAAAAGCTCTTTCAAGTAGTCCGGACCCTGTCCGTGTAGGGCTCTGTAAGTCAAAAGACAAACTTTAAAGGTGATCCGCCACTGAATTGACAGCCAATGCAGATCACGCAGCACCGGCGAAATATAATAGGCATGAGATGCACCTGTCAATAACCAGGCCACAGCGTTCTTCACTAGCTGCAAGCAGCGGATATCAACCCCAGGAAGCCCTAGATACAGGGAGTTGCAATAATCCAGGCGTGAGGACACAAAGGCGTGAACCAACGTTGGCAAATCCGCGGGCGGAACAAGGTGCTTAATCCTGGCTATGTTCCTAAAATGGTAAAAGGAAAGTTTGACAACTACCGACACCTGTAAACAAAAGTGTCAGCTCACTGTCAGAAATTACCCCCAGATTCCACACCCATTCAGAGGTGGGGAGCTGGACACCTCCCAGAAATAAACCTGAGGAAAGACCAACTCCCACCCCCTCTACCCTATGACCCGGGTCCACAAACATTACCTCAGTCTTCTCCGAGTTCAATTTCAGCCAGCTTGAATTCATCCAGCACTGGAT
Organism: Neoceratodus forsteri; assembly: GCA_016271365.2. Classification (NCBI taxonomy): domain Eukaryota; kingdom Metazoa; phylum Chordata; order Ceratodontiformes; family Ceratodontidae; genus Neoceratodus; species Neoceratodus forsteri. The sequence continues at coordinate 238,389,010 of CM057450.1, forward strand.
TTCAGTGAGGCAGCTATTAAAGACCGAGAGAGCTCTATCCTGGTCGGGTGCAAAAGATAGGTAGAGCTGGGTGTCATCTGCATAGCAGTGAAACCTCAGCCCATACCTTCTTACAATGTCTCAGAGAGGCAGCATATACACTGCGAACAACATGGGGGACAACACCGAGCCCTGGGGAACCCCACATGACAGAGAGACTGGGTGGGAAGAATTTATCCCTGACACCACTCTCTGAGTTCTGTCAGTGAGGAAAGATCTAAACCATCTGAGGACTGTACCTGACAGGCCACAGATGCCACTGGTAGTGCCATTTCCAGTGATGGTGCTGCAATCTTTGATGACGCTGCAGTCGGTGCCACTTCTGGCAATGGTGCATTGGCGGTGCCATGCCTTTTGTCAGTGCCATTCAGGGGTGGTGCTGTCCCTGGGGTCAACGCTGAGGTCGACATCGATGGTTGCACCATTTCTACAGATGGCATCAATATCGGTGCTGCGGCCGGCTCCGGTGCCACGGTCAGTGCCACTTTTGGTGCAGTTTCTGTAGAGGAGACTGATTTTGGTGCCGGGTTGCTCTTCAGTTCCGGCACAGACTTGAAGGGGGATTCAGAGGCCAACCCTGGGCCTGCTGGTTGCCATAGTAGGACCTCACTCGAGGGCAGGTCTCATCCACTCCGGGGGGTCGGGGTCCCGGTCTGTCTCCCGCTCTGCTTAGGTGACCTTGGTCACTCTGGGCCGGAGTTGGAGTGCTGGGCGGGCGCCCCCTCCTCCTCTGGGGGACAGAGTCCTGCTATAAGTGGGGACAGGGGCCACATGCTAGGTTTGCTCGGCTCCGGTCTCCCTACCAGGGGTCTTCTTCCCGTTGGCTTCCCCCTGCTGACTCGGGGAGGTTTGAACAGCAGGTGGGGTCTGGACAGTGCATCCCCCTTACTTCAGAGGGGTTCTCACAGCCCTGGCAGAGGGGGCCCAGTCTCCCAGGACCATTCAGCCCATATTTCTTCCTCTCTGCCTCCTCCTCCCCCGGGTCTTTCCGGTCCTTTATGGCCTCTCACCTGGGAGCAGTGTAGGGCCACAGTGAGTGCTTTCCCCATGTTTTACAGCCATGGATGAGATGGTGTTCACATCTCCTCTTCTTGCACCATCGTTCCTATACAGAGCCCTTCCACTTCATCTGCTTCCTTCTCCGAGGAAGAGGACTCCTCCTGTTAACAATGCTGGAACAGCTCAATCTTACCTCAGGTTCTCAACACAGTTCTACGCCTGCAGCTACAGTATGGTGTTTCTTGGGGAGTGCACCCAGAAATCCTTAGTGATCCCTCCATGGCTTCGATCCTTTATGGAGGAGTCGTACAACGTCTGGCAGTCGCCCATTTCCGCTTCTCCAGCTCCTGGGGGACTGGCAGCACAGGTATTGCACTCCCTCAGGGTCCCTAGGAACTTTGCCCACCCCACATTGGGCTTGGAGGGGCTGGACACCCCTTCTGGGTGTCGGTGTCTGGCAAAAGACCATCCTTCAGATGTGGAATCTGCGGAGTTCAACCACTGGGGCAGGAGAGTTTTCGCCTCAGCGCGTCTCTTGTGTCCATTGCTGCTCATCTGGCACACATGGAGGCCAATGAGAGACACCTGTGAGCCACGTTGGGAGAAATCCTAGCAGCCCTGCCTGACTGCGAGGCAACCAGGCAAGCCATTGCCGTTTCTTCAAGAGTCCTGGAGCTTGCGAGACTCCAGGCATGGGCATCTCATGATGCCAACGAGGTAGTCTCCAGGGTTATGGGATCTGCGGTCTGTATTATGCAGATGACGTGTCTCCGCATCTCCCAGTTGTCACCCCTGGCCCAGTGTAGGGTGACTGCCTCACCATTCTTGGGGCATTTTTCTCCGAACAGCCAGGTGGGAAATATCTGGCGCCTTCACTCTCCTGCTGGTCAGGAACCCAGTCCTGGCTCTGAACAGTAGTGGGTCTGGCCAGACCCGTAATAGGCCCTCTCCCCTCGTGAGTCCCCCACAAGGAGCTGAAGGCTGTCCAGCCTTCAGGGAGGTACCGGTACCACTCTGTGGTCTTGGTACTCACCCACCAGTGATGAATGGTGAAGATTGATACAATTAAGATATGAAAATTATGTACCTACCATAATTCTTGATTTTACTGTATATCTTCACCATTCATCACTGCTTCCCACCCAACATCTCATCTTGGGCCTCAGCTTCTGGGCAGTGCCTTCTCCCTGCCTGCCTTCTCCCCTAATTGAGGCCAATTGTGGGTGAAGTCCCACTGGTACCTCCGGGCTCCCTGTGACTTCTTTGAAGCTCCAGGGTCTCACTCGGGGGGGGGGGGAGACAGGCAGGAGCTCTTTCCCTCTTTTTCCTTTGCTCCCTGGGCCCCTCTTCTTAGCAGGGGAGATATTCAGGCCTCCTGTCTGTGAGTTTTGCTTCGGGCTACCATTGTGGGTCTTGCCTTCGTGTGAACCTCTTTGCTGAGAATAGGGTGCCGGGGATCCTCTCTGTTTTTCTTCTTCTTCTTCTTCCATATTGTAAGAGACCCTCTTCTGGGTCCCTTGTTTGCTCAAAGTCCCTTCTGACTGCAAGGCTTAGGAACCTCCTAGAGGTCTCCTTTTCCAATTAACTTCACCTCCCCGGTGGTGCTAAATATAGGGTTTTACCCTCTTACACCCTTGGACTTTCCCCTTGGGTGCCGAGGTGAACTCCAGCGGGGAGACTGGTTCTCTCCTGTCTTCCGGCTTAGCAGAAGGGGAAGAAGGAGCATCTATCACCAAATGTTCCTTCCCTAGTGGACTTGGGGCGTTAGCATGACCTGTCAAGTATTTCTCCTGTCGGATCCCTCTTGCTGGTGGGGGTTTAGATTTCCCGCTCCTGTTAGAAAAGTCCTGTTCTCTGGACTATTGCGTTGTCTCAGGCTCTTCTCTCCCCGAAAAAAAGGGGGTGATTTTTCCACCTTAACAAGAGGATGTAGACAGTGGAGTTTGTCTCCCTTGGTCCACAGGAACTTCTGGAAAGTGGAGGCATGCAATCTCTCTCTCCCACCTCATCTCCTTCTCCTCTTCATTTTTCTTCTATTTCTGCTTCTTCTTTGTCTCCTTCTTCTCTCCTCCTTAGTCTGCTCAGAGGTTGAGGCCCTCCTCCCAGAACAAACTATGCTCCAACCTCATTTTCTTATCTGGTCGGCTTATTCCTTTTTCAGTTTTTATCATTTCCTTTTGCTGTCCCTTGGGCTTTTTTGTCCCACCTTCCACCCTTCTTTTTCTCTGTCTGTTTCCTCTCTGGTGACTGTGAGCAGAACTGAGGTAGTGGAGGGGACAATAACGGTTACTGGCCAACCCGCAAGCACCACGCAATGCGTCGGCCTTAAGGGTGGTGCCGTCCCAGACATCTCCCCTCTTAAGAGAAAAGCTTTTAAGCCAAAAAGCTTCCCGCGGGGTCCTAGCACCTCAGGCGTAGTACCCACCAGTGATGAATGACGAAGATGTACAGTAAGATGAAGAATTACGGTAGGTATGTAATTTTCATTTTGTCATACACACCCTATTTTCCTTCCCAAAGTCATGTCTGAGTTCTGAACCAGCCACTTGAGCTGCCTACCTAACTTTGCTAACTTCCATTCTCTAGATGTCAATAGGGGCCTTAAGTTTTACTTGACTAGAACTAAGGACTTTGGGCAATCCAAACAGCTCTTTGTCTCCTTCTTTCCCAATCGGAAGGGACAGCCTGTTACAGTTGAGTGCATTTCTTCCTGGATTGTGAGCTGTCTGTGCCACTGCTATGCCATGCCACAGGGTTCAAGCTGGAAGGTCAGGTACATGCCCCCCCAAGCAGTTGCCACATTCCTGGCAGTGATTTGCTCTGTGCCTGTTGGTGGTATTTACAGAGCTGCTGTGACTTGGAGCACAGTGCACACTCTTGTTAAGCACTATGCCTTGTATGTCCATGCCAGGCAGCATGCCATCTTTGGCAGAACTGTCCTAAAGGAACTTATGTCCTGAGCGAGCTTCAGCTCCTACCGCCCTGGTCAGGGGGATTTTGTCGGAGTTTTGTAGTCTGACCTATTAGTGTGAATCAATGGTGAAGACCAATTCCTAGAAGATATGAAAATGACATGCTCACCATAATTCTTGATCTTTTAGGACTATCTTCACCATTGATTCACACGCCCACCCACCATCCATTCCCTGGGCTCACTCCAGTCTGTTTATTGGTCTTCACTCATTGTTCTTGGCTTGGGTTGTGAAAACACTGTGTTCCTGGTTTGTTGACCCTTCTTACACGGGTCATCAAGGGTATCTTATGCCCTTCGGTTTAGTGCATAAGTACTAGTTGGGTTATACTGTACCTCCTCAGTAAAAAAAGATACTGAGGCCGTTGAGGGCTGGTGCCGAGGTAATCCATGCAGCATGAGCCAGTCTCATGGTTCCACACTTGCACACAGTTTACCTCAGCGCCCATTGTAGCCCTCCTGGAAAGCTCTGGCTCCATTAGGGTCCTAGCCCCACCTGCTCAGACCCAAAATGTGAATCCATGGTAAAGATATTCCTAGAAGATCAAGAATTACGGTGAGTACGTAATTTCTATTACTCTGTTCTCCACAGCCCCCATTGTAGTCCAGGCCCTGTATAAATAATTTGTTTCTCTTTTTTTTTTTCACCCCCCCAACCCTGGTACAGTGAGCAGGTGCTGCACTTGTGGCTGGAGGTATTGTGCTCGAGTTTGCAGACAGTGGAGAAGTGGTACCACCCCTGGTCCTTCCTGCGTAGCCCTGGCTGGGTGCAGATCAAATGTGAACTCAGGTCAGTAAAACCTTCTTTTACAGTTTGTCGAGTCATCTGGACCTGCTGCTGCTTTGTGAGACAGTAGCAGTGTAGTATGGGTAACCACAGGTGAAATGTTTTGTTTTGTTTTTGTATGCATTGAAGTTTTTTTTTTTGTTTGCTGTTTAGATTTCGGCCTGTGTGTAACTATTCTTATTGGACCGAGATACACTGGTGACTTCTGCTATCCTCTAAAGGACCCCCATGAAAACGAGATGCTGCAGTACATGGGGTTATCCCAGTTGGAGTAATTTCAAATAAATAAATACATTACAGTTAATTCACTTGAACAAGGTCCAGTAAGATGAAGAACATTTTCTGTATTTTTTTTTTTATATATTGAAGATTCGGATTACAACCTTTGAGCTAGACTGCTCATTTACAAAGGTTCCACGTAATTTACAAGGTACAACACTAGAAGAATGTGCAACACAAGCAGTAGAGTGCAATTCCAATTGTGGGAAATCACTTCAAGTCATTACAGGAAATACAAGCATTGTCAAATGGGCACCGAGTGGCAGAAGATTTGTAGGAGAAGAGGGATGTAGCACTTTGCGAGGTGGTGTCACCTCGAGGAGGGAACTCGTGGTTGAGAACGAGGGTGGTGGTCAAGTATAACCGTTACAGGTATTAACCTGAGTCAGTAGCACCCGGAGTTCCTTCTTGAATGGACCAATTGTGCTGATGGCAGCGAGGGAGTCAGGGAGTTCATTTAATCATTTGAGACCTCCATAGGCTAAGGACCTTTGCACTAGGGGCATCTTCATGGGATAAGGAGAGCATTTTTGACCTTTCTCCTGGTGCACTGTTTGGTCTGGGTTGGTTGTAAGTGTCTACTAAGCGCAGCAGGTGTTAAGCCTGATGGGGCTTTTTTCCCCAAGGACACAGACGTGGAACTTTGTCCTACTCTGTAAGGGGAGCCACCCTGTCTGAGAAGAGAGGCTGCATGTGTGAGCTGTTCTCTCCACTCCAGTGGCAAGTCTGCAAGCCTTAAGTACAATTTAAATTCTGTGTAGTACTGTGTCGGAGGCACCACTGTAGATTGCCAGCCCGTAGTCTGTTATTGACAGGAGTGAGCTACTTGTGGCCAGTTACAATACATTAGGGGTCATGGTGCTCCTATGTCTGCACAGTATACCTAACTTAACATTAGTGGATCTAACTACATGATCAATGTGTGGGCTTAAGGAGAGGGTGTCATCCAGGTATACTCCCAGGTACTGGAATGAGCCAATGTGCTCTTGCACCCCCTTCCTGGCTAAGGATAGACAGAGGGCCAACCTTCTTTTTAATGTGCAGAGTGGTAAACAGCATGTCCTCTGTGTTTTTTTTTTTGTAATTTAGTAGTAGTAGCTTATTTTATTGGAACCAGTGTTCCAGTTTATTGAAGTTGTTTTGGAGCTCGTCTATGAATTGGGTTAGTTGCTGATCGCTGGAGAAGATGACAGCGTAGAGCAGCATTTTTGATGGACAAACTTGGGGTAGGGCATTAATAAACTGAAGAAAAGTGGGCCATGGATGGAACCTTGAGGGGCTCCAAGAGTGACTGTTCTTAGATCTGAGTGAATCCCATTTTTATTTTTACGTTCTGAGTTCTGTGGGGGAGGCAGCTCAGGAGCCAGGTTACTGTTTCAGTGGACAGGCCCAACACTGTTAGTTTGTCCAGACGGATTTTGTGATTTACCATGTCAGACGCCTAAGTGAGGTCAATGAAGATTGAACCCACTAGCTTTCCCTTGTCAGGTTCCTCATAAATGTAACTGGTAAACTCTGTGAGGGGTGTTGTGGTCCTGTGGGCTCTTCGGAACCCATGCTGCTCCTGGCGTTGTTCATCGTATTTGTTGAGGTGGTCTGTTAATTGGTCAGCTGCTGTATCTCAGAGGCCTTTGACAGTGGGGTAGCATTGAGATGGGGCGATAGTCTGAGTGATTTGTACGGTCTTCACGCTTATGGATTGGGCTGATGTGAGACTTTCCATTTGCAGGGGAATGTTGAAGTTCTGAGAGACAGATTGAATATTTTGGATAAGGGCTGGGCAGTCTCATCTAACATAAGTGCAATGATCTTCATATCTAGTGTGTCCCCTCCAACCCTGGTTTTGCCAGTATTTGCTGTATGTATTTTTTACCTTCTGCGGCTGAGACCTGCTTGAAATAGAAAAGTGGTTGGCTAGTATTTGATAGGGAAGGGTAGGCTTGAGTGAATTGAATCAGAATCTTGTGTTGATAGGTAGTCTGGGTAGGACAGAGCTAAGGTCAGTAAAAGCTACATTGAAAATAACAGATACAAAGTGAGGTGAGAAAGAAGTTAGTGCCTTAGCTGGGACTTGAACCCAGGCCGCCCCAAATACCGTTCCAATTGCGCTAATCAGCTGCGCCACTGAGACAACTGGAACCTGGGCTAATGTGCTTGGGGACAGCCCAGGTTCCAGTTGTCTCAGTGGTGCAACTGGTTAGTGCAATTGGAATGGTATTCCAGGCAGCCTGGGTTCAAGTCCCAGCTAAGGCACTTGCTTCTTTCTCACTTCTTTCTATGGGTTCCATAGATATGCACACCATACTCCTGTGTGATTGTTAAAAGCAAATATTAGTGTTTCCATTGGGCTGTGCATTTGAGAAAGAGTAATGCGTTCGGGGACAGCCCAGGTTCCAGTTGTCTTAGTGTCACAATCGGAATGGTATTCCGGGCGGCCTGGGTTCAAGTCCCAGCTGAGGCACTTACTTCTTTCTCACATCTCTTTGTATGTGTTCCATAAATATGCACACCACACTCCTGTGTGATTGTTACATTGAAAATAACAGCAGTCACTTTAGGATTCTGTGTGGTGGTGTTACCAGTGGTAATCGGGTCAGGAGCAGTTTTGACTTCCTTTCCAAGAAGGTTCTTTAGGGTACCCAAAAAATGTGATTCCCATTACTCCATGTCTTTTCCAGCTGCTCTTTAAAATGGTAGGCCTTCTGTTCTCTTATTGCTTTGGTGCAGATATTTCTGGCTGCTTTGTATTTGATGATATCCTGAGGTAAGCCTGTGGCTTTTGCTCTGTACCAAAAGTTATCTCTGGCTTTCATGAGCTCAAGAAATGGGCCTGTAAGCCAAAAATTGTTTGCCCCCTTTTGCTTACAGCTTCTGAATGTTGCATAGATGTTACATGCAGTTGTGAAAGTGGAGATGAAGTATTCCAGGGCCTCATTTACATCTGCTGTATTATCAAGTGGAGGACCAGTTGATCATTCATAGATGCTGCTTGAGGGTTTCTTGGTGGCCTTTCCTGATTGACCTGTAGTTTACTATGCACGGGGTCCATTTTATGCTTTTATTGGTCCAGGTGCAAACTACAGGGGAATGGTCACTGAGTGTATCTGGTAGGACTGATACATGTGTGATCCTCTCTGGGTGGTTGGAGAGTACCCGATCGATTAGGGTACTGTTGCCAGTCGTACCAAGCAATGACTTGAGGAAGCAGGGCTGCCTTAAATCTCCGGCATCACTTTTCTGATTTCTGGCTGCCCCACCCTTCCACAAGGCTTGCTTGTGTGCGTGTGGTGGTACGCACGCAGCACACACTTGCGGTCCCTTCCTTTTTGCCAACCAAGCTGCACTTGCACCAGACCTCCACATGGTGGCAGTCTGAGGCCGAGCTAACATGCCTTTCCACACTGGGAGAGGAGAGCAGTCCAGTGGATGCTTGGGCCTTGCCCTGGCCAACCCCTGGCAACCTGTGCTGTTTCCTGCACTCAGTCACCGGTGTGTTGAGAGACAAGGCATCCAGTGCCTCAGCCGAGGCACCACTGGGCTGCCACAATGGTAAACTTTTGAACTAAAGTCCAAACTGCCACTTCTCCGTAGGGTGAAGACTGTCAATAAGGTAAGTATTAGAGATTCAGCGTTAAAGATTTCAGCAAATGAGGCTGTATGTTACCTCTCCTGTCCCATTAACCCTAGGAGGGCACAATACCTTGAGCGAGGGTCCAGCCCAACTATCGGGTCTCATTCTCAGAGTCGGGTTCTCCCTGTTCTTCTCGGTCTGGGTAGCGAGCTGCATTCTTTTGAGCCCACTTCATAGCATCTGATGGATCATTGAACAGAAACACCTTACCACTGTGTACGATCTTCAGCCGAGCAGGAAAGACCATTCCATGTGCTATGTCTGCCTCCCAGTGCTGTGTCTGCCTCCCATAACATGGCTTGGACCCCATGGAAGCATTTCTTTTTTTTTCCTCAGGACAAAGCTAATGTCTGTTAGGATTTGGTTCTGTTGCCCGTCCTGCAGGAACATTTTTGTCTTTCTCACCAATGTTAAGACAAAGTCTGTAGTCCCAACTGCGTCAGTGGCCCCCACAGTGGCACATGGTGCTTTGGGGTTATCTGGCTTCTCTCTGGAGGTATTACGATGGGCTTTTTGCATGCTCAGGAGCCTATCTTGTACCCTTCTCTGAACTGCCGCTCAAACCAGTCATCAAGGAACAGGAGCAAATGGTCTCCTTCACACCTCTCAGGCATACTGATGAGTCGAAGATTCACCAATCTCGCTTGGTTTTCAGGTGTCTTAATGCGGGTGCATAGGTGCTGATTTTCTTTAATGACATTGCCTGCAGCCCTCGTTGCTGACTCTGATCTTTTGGTAGCTTCAATAGTTTGTTTTAACTGCATCCTTAGATGTCTCCAGTGTTGTGCACGGGTTGTAAGTGTGTCAGATTTGTCAGCCAGACCTGCTACCAATTTGATTAGTTTATTGATCTTGGCATCCAGGGTTTGGAGTGGCTCCTCTTATTCTTCCAGGGTGACTGCCCCTCTGCTTGGGGCCAACTGCATGGTCGGGGCTACAGAAACACTTTTACTCTTTGCTCCCTTCCTGCAACTGCTTCTCCTTTTGTGGCTTCACCATGTCGATCCATGGAACTTCAGGCACTACTTGTCATGTTTGGTGCTCGTAACTTGATCAAAACTGTGAATTTTAAAATGCTTGTTTCTGAGTCTTATGCAGAGCTTAAAGCTGGAGCAGCCATCCTACCCGGTCTCCACAGCGTCTCCTTGCCTAATGCATCATCCCTAAGTCTGCTTTGGCTATTTTTTTTTTTAAACCTTCTATTTAAGGTGTTGGTGGACCCAAGCTGCCCTCAGTCCCAGGGCCAGCTGACTGTGACTCCCTTTCCCTAGCCTGTTTTTTTCCCTCTTTCCATTGAGCTTTTTACCCTCTCGGGAGGTGGACAGCTCTCAGCCCTATCCTTGGCCCCCCCCGTGACTGGCACTGACCTCCCTCAATCTCGGGGAACAGTTCCCTCCTGAATGTTCCCCTGTGACACGTTGGGGGGGGGGGGGCATCCTCTCCACTCCCCCAGGTCAGCACATCAGGATCTCTCTTATCTAGTTGAGTGGTGGTGCAGGCCATGGGGGAAGGGGCAGAGCTTCATGTAGCCTGCCTTCCCCACATTTCCATTTTCTGCTCTCCACTGTCCCCTGCCCCAGGGCCAGTTTATGTGCATGGAGGTGTGCATATTCTGTACAGCCACAGCCCCACCCTTTGAGACCCTCATAACCTGCACTAGCAGTGGGCCACCACCTGGTGGAAGTCAGAAGCAGAGATGACTAGCCACCCTTCCCCAGGAGGGAGAGCAGTCCCTGGGAAGCTCAGTCCTGTCCCACCCAGTTGATCCCCAGTTTGTTGAACTATTATTATTAGAATGGGACAGCATGTATGGGCTTATGCCTTCTGCCGCCTCAAAAATTCAAAGTGAAATCAAACTGAAAAACCTGTGTCCATTCCCGAACATGGGTCGCCGGCATGGCAGGTGAGGTGTTCAACAGCTTAGCCCTCCATGCCACTGTGCTGGCCCTCTCTAGCTATTTATTTGAGGTCACATTTTAGCAACTTAAAGCAGCAATATTAGTCAACAAAAAAAGTCATCCTTTTTTTTAGCAGTGATGTTTTCCTTATAATCTCAGATTCTTCACTGGGGTATTTTAAAATCGGGTATCTCTCTTGCAGCAGATCATAATCTTGGGTATCAGCCAGAGGACACTCTCGTCGATGGTAGCTTTCACCAGCAGTGTTGACTGGGGAGTTGCATCTGTAAATACATGGGCAGCCCCTAGCAGCCTCAGTTCTTTTCCCGCCATCTCCCAGCTCACTGCACGTGTAGCTCTCACTGCAGGTGTATCGACGCATTTAGTCGACGTGGAAATCAACACCCTAACACTGTTTTCTTGTTTTCCCATATGTCTTCTTCAGATTTGTTGTTCCAGAAGTGCCGTTGTGGCTGGAAAATGTTCAGATACAACAATCATACCTTCTGTGTCCACTGTCTGGGGGCTGCTTACAACATATGATCATGTGCCCACTACCAAGAATTCAACCAGGCAACTCGATGATGACTTCAGGAGCTTGAAGCATTCCTCTTGGAGCAGAAGGTAGCTGTCCTCCAGCAGGAGGTCCACCATTGACGTCCTCACAGACCTCCCAGACATCACACTGCAAACACTCCTTGAAACACAAGCATTGAGAGAAGAAGCCATAAGCGAGCACCGGTAAGGAAACCCGCCCATCGACTGCTGCCGGCTTTAGTTGCCCATCGACAAGCCGGGCCTCTCCTACGCCTGTTAAAAAAAATTCAAATGATTCTAGCTGCTTTGGCCCAAGGATATGAGGCCTCCTAAGCTAAAGAACAGATTGCATCGTCGACGACGGCCTTACCTGTCCTGTTGTCGTTGATGCTTATGCAGGCTTTATCAGTCTTGACCACAATGGCTCCTCTGTCGTGACAGCCTGGTCCTCCTGCATAGACCAGGGCTCTTCGCCAGCGATGCCTGCATTTGATCATTCTCAGACTTCACCATTTCAGGTCCCGTCAATGAAGTCCTCTAACATGGACTCCAGGTTTATACTATCTGTGTTACCGGACTTACCACCACCATCTAAGCCTGTTACATACAGGAGCTCGGTGGCTCCCTCACAGGATGTGACTTCCCCAGGCTTGGGCTCCCGCCTTCACCCAAAGTCTAGCACAAAGCTCTCGGTCTTGCCCCACTATACTTAAAGTTCCATGGGGCGCCTCCTCCTGCTGATCTTAGTCTATCAACGACAACGGCTGCTGTCGACGTGGCTTCCATGGTACAGGCTGTACTACAGGTTATGCAGGCTATGCAACAGCCTCAACCACAACCTCAACCACAGCCTTCCTCTTCTCCCTCCCCCCAAGAGGTTGCGCAGGGACCTTCCCCCCCCCACCTTCTTTAGAAGGGGTTGACCCTGATAACTATGGAGGAGATGAGGAGGAAGATTGGGCAGAGGGTGATGGGGTTCATCCCCTGTCCAGTACCTCCACTGTGTCCTCCATAAAAGAGGACCCTGGACCATATACTGCTTCTTCACCCCCTGATGATCCTACTTTTATGGGCATCATGGCTCAGATGAAACAAGTGATGGGCTTTTCAACAACTAAACAGGATAAACACTGCCAAAATCTGGAGGACTACCTGGACCTTCTGGAGGACCCTGCCATTGTGATCCCTTCTTTAATTCAAGCATATCAAGATGCAGTCCTTATGGCTTGGCACCATCCTTCTACTGTACCACCAGTTCCAAAGAAAGCTGATCACCTCTACCAAGCTGCAACTAACTATCCTTTCTTTGCGGCTGCACCACAGGCAGACTCTGTGATCATTAATGCTGCCCATGACTGGACTAAATGTCCAAAGCATCTCCGCTCCCTCCTGCCGGACAGGGAGTCGAGAAAATTGGACTTAATGGGCAAGAGGGAATACCAAGCATCAACACTCAACATGCATATACTCAATTACATGGGGCATGTGCTTAAATACCAAAAGACCCCATAGACTGCCATTTCTGAGGTGGCTGCCAAGCCCCCTTAATCTGCTGAGATCAATCAACTGCTGGCCACACTAAAAACAGGTACGAGCCTGTCTCACCATCTCCTGCGCACAGGTTATGATGCTATGGATACTTCGGCATGCACTTCAGCGATGGGTGTGACCCTTCGCCGTCATGCCTGGTTGCGGGTCTCTGGTTTTACACCAGATGTCCAGCAGACGATCCTCGGTACCCCTTTTAATGGACATAAACTTTTCGGTTCTGACACTGAAACCATTTTAAATGATTCACAGGCCTCAGGCCGTACACTTCAAACTGTGCACGGCATGTACCATACTTCAAAGCCTACATCTCAGAGGAGACCTTACCGGTCTTTTCAGTTCAGATGAGCTTCTTACCAGCATGGGCCTGCTCAGCATCCAGCTCATGGACACCAACAGACCCAGTCTGCTGGCCGTCCTCCTACTGCCACCTCCAGTGGCACCCGGGTCACCCCTCCACTGGCAGCCACTGCCCTCAAGTCTTTTTGACTCTCTACCATCCCTCCCCTGTTGGCCTCTGAGGTTGTGGGAGATGGCTTTTCCTTAAACTTGGAGGCATGGCGACAGATAACTACCAACAACTAGGTCCTACAAATTATTTGCACGGGCCACACATTAGAACTGACCTCCACCCCACCCCCAAAACCATCCTCTTCGATTGCTGACATACCCACTGGAATACATTACGGTCCTCATGGAGGAACTTCTCACACTGATTCAAAAGCACGCCTTTCAGCCAGTGCCTCCCGAACTGTAGGGCACAGGCTTCTGCTCCCACTTCTTTCTAGTATCCAAGTTAATTGGGGATCTTCACCCTGTTCTAGATCTAAGGGCCCTAAATTAAGGCATTCAGTAAAAAAGATTCCAGATGGTCACTTTGGCCACTGTCCTACCATTACTAAATCAAGGAGACTGGCTCTGCACCCTCAATATGAAGGACGCATGCCTCCATATAAAAATCCATCCTGCCCATCTTCGGTACCTTCAGTTCCAGCTTTTGAATCTTCATTATCAGTTTCATGCCCTGCCCTTTAGCCTATCCTCAGCACCAAGGGTCTTCACCAAGTGCCTAGCGGTCATCACTGCTGCCCTGCGACGCAGAGACCACTATGTCTTCCCATATCTGGACGACTGACTCATCAAAGCATCCAGCTGCGAGGGCCTCCAACATTTCCTCCCTACCACTCTACAGTTATTCCAGAAGGTCGGGATCACCGTCAACATCTCAAAATCCCACATGGAGCCCCACCAACGGCTTCAGTACATTGGGGCCATCCTTGCTACAGCCACCGGTCACACCTTTCTGCCTGAAAACAGGTGCCGCAAGCTCATCTCCCTTGCTAAACCGTGCCAGGTGGCTAATCACATAACAGCGTGGCAGCATATGTGCCTCCTCATCCACATGGTCGCGGCGCTTTCCATTGTGCTGAACGCACATCTTCACATACAACGAATCCAATGTGCCCTAAAACACCATCGGCATCAAAAACCAGGGATTTCTAGGATTCCATCCAGGTGGCTCCTGCACTCAGGAATGCACCAACTTGGTGAATGAATCCGACCAATTTACAGACAGGCATGCCCTTCTGCTCACCTCCCCCATCTTAGACTCTCATAGTGGATGCCTCCACCCTTGGTTGGGGCACCCACCTTGGTCCTCATCGGACATGGGGTCTCTGGGACCCCTATACTGCATCTCTCCATATCAGTCTGTTGGAAATGTGTGCTTTCCGCCTAGCCTTGCAGGCCGTCAGGCCACTCCTAATCCCAGGACCTCTCCTGGTTCAAATAGACAACACCTGCATGGTGTGTTACCTCAACAAGCAAGAGGGCACAAAATCCCAGAGACTATGCCACGAAGCTGTCCGAGTGTAGAAACAAGCTCTAACTCAACAGCTACATCTAGTGGCAGTCCACGTTTCGGGAGCGCAGAACAACCTGGCCAGTCACCTAAGCCGACACACCCAGGGCCACGAATGGACCATACACGTGGACAGGCTCCAGAATATTTTCCATCTCTGGGCACTCTGGTGCTGGATCTATTTGCCTCCCCAGAGAACCACAGGCTTCCACAGTATTGCTCAATCATCCTGCATGAACAAGGCAACTCACTGGATGTCTTGTCCCTCTTCTGGCACGGACAGTTTTTATATGCTTTCCCGTTCATCCCGCTCCTCCAGTGTGTTCTTCTCAAACCACAGCTGGAACATGCTTCGATGATACTAATCGCCCCATTTTGACCACAACAAATCTGGTTTTCCCTGCTCCAGCAATTGTCAGTAGCGGATCCCTTCCCCCTGCGGCCCGAGTTACTGACTCAGAATCGTGGGTCTCTTCTGCACGCCAGCCTTCGGTCCCTTCACCTACATGCTTGGCTCCTGAGGACACCTTCATAAGTAGACAGAATGTCTCTCCTTCCCTGGCTGCCATTCTTCTGGCTTTGAGAAAGACTTCCACCAGAAAAACATACCAAGCAAAATGAAAACGTGTTGCAATCTGGGCGACCATCAAGGGGCTAAATCCCTTTTCCTGCCATATTAAGACAATCCTTAATACCTTTCCTCCTTTCCTCACAAGGGCTAACCTACTTCTCCATAAAAGTCCATGTATCAGCCATTTCGGCCTTTCAGAAGCCCGTTGTGGACTGCCATGTGACCCAGCTGAACCTCACCAGAATGTTCCTAAAGGGTATATTCCACCTTAAGCCTCCCATTCAGACACCAGTGGGACCTTCATTTCATCCTAGAGAAATTGAATCTAGAACCCTTTAAACCGGCTGCCACCTGTGACATGTGCTTCCTGGCCAGGAAAACTTTTTTCCTCGTGGCTATTACTTCTGCTCATCACATCTCGGAGCTCAGGCCCTTATGTGCTCAGAGTCTTACCCGGTCTTCCACAAGGACTGGGTTTCACTTTGTACCAATCCAACATTTCTTCCCAAAGTGGTTTCAGTTTACACTAAACCAGTCTATCCATCTGCCTGTCCTCTACCCACATCATTCCAATCCTGGGAAGCTCTCCTACACTCTAGATGTTCACCGCATCCTGTGCTACTATCCTGTACACACTAAATCTTCTCATAAGTCCAAACGGCTTTTTGTCACCTTTGCACCTGGCAAAGAAGGCCTCCCTGTTACAAAGCAGATCCTATCCAGTTGGCTGACCCATTCTGCTACACTAAATATAACAAATCCCTTCCTGGAACTGTACATGCCCATTCCACAAGAACCCTCTCTACCTCCGTGGCCTGCTTCTGCGGTGTATCCATAACAGACATCTGTGATGCTGCCACATGGTCTACCATACATACTTTCACTAGGCACTACAGCCTTGACTTAGCCTCCAGCCGCCACACTGCCTTTGGCGTGCCTTTCTGCAAGGTTTTCTGTCTTGACCGCCCTTCCTCCTCAACTCCTTGGGAATCCCAAGAGGATGACCTACTGCAAGAGATACCTCGAAGAAAATAGTACAGTTTTGTGCTTACCGTAACGGTAGATCTTTGAGAGGATCTCTTGCAGCAGGTCATGTTCCCTTCCTTCTTCCTTCTCCGGGAGAGCTGTCTTCTGCTTCTATCCTTCTCATTCCAGTGGGAGGTACCTCTGGACCCCTTGGTTCCCTGGTCTGCGAGCTGGTAACAGGCCAGGAACTGAGGTTGCTAGGGGCCACCCACATATTTCTAGACACAGATGGAGTGATGTCATTGTGAGCAGCCCCCAGTCACCACTGTTGGTGAAAGCTACCATTGATGAGAGCGTCCTCCGGCAGATGCCCAAGAGTATGACCTGTTACAAGAGATCCTCTCAAAGATCTACCGTTCCGTTAAGTACGAAACTATACTTTCATTCAGCTATTTTTAAGACAGTGTTTAATTACAACATTTGTAATTTTTGTGTCTTTACAATAAAGATCGAAGCTCCCAGTAGCTTGTAAAAATCTCCATGCCAGAGGTCACACATTAACCGTACCCACTATAACCAAATTGCAGATATGTGGGTGTCGCCAGCACATGTTTCTGATGATCAGCAGCACAGCACCATCCTTATCTGCTTACATCCATAAAGGTGGCCCTGGCAAAGGAGCAAGAACTTGAAAATTATTTATTTCGTTTTTGATAACCGGGTAGAATCCTCTGTCTTGCCTCAGGAATTAAAGTAAAAAGAAAATCAAATATGTTGATATTTTGGTTTATCGTAACTACCAACTAAATTATTAAAATTTTTGTTAACTAGTACTGCTGCTTTAATTTCCACTTGAAGTCTCGTCATGCCCCCACCATCCACTCTGGAATGGTTGGGGGATCGTTATTTCTGCTGGAAAAGTGAGGTTACTCCCTTGCTAGTGCTTGCCTTTGGGGATGATTTTTTTCACAATCTCTTCAATCTTTTTTCTATCATGGATGATTCTGCTCTTCAGATGAGGTCAGGGCTTTTGCTCCCTCCGCCTTTAACATGGGTACGGATGGTAGTCTACATGAGTGTGACTACATAGAAGGGAATCCATATTGTTGTAAGACAGTACTCACCTGTAACTATTGTTTCCCTACTGAAATTTCTTCTACAGTCACGCAGACTACAAAAAGTAGCAGTCCACTCTGGGTGCCTGTTGATCTGTATTTGATCAGTATAGCACCAAGGCCTGTACATCTGAAATCAGAGCTGTTAATATCGCCATCCATAGCACTATACTGTACACCCTCCCGTGACTCTTCTCCCCCCCCCCCAATCTCATACGTCCTACTAGGGACAGTGCGGAAGGTTGTGGGATGTTCCTCTAGTGGCACTGAGTTCAGTATGCTGGCAGGAGGGATGGCAGAATCAACCATATAAGGCATAAAATGGTAACATGCCACAAAGGTCAAAATTATGTTTATCATGCAAAACTGCTAATCGGGGGCCGCACTACTTAGAGGTGTGGAACTTTGGGATGCGGACGTTTCCCTTTAAGTGATTGTTTTTGAGTCTGTGTTAATTGTGTACTTGTTGCTTATGAAAATGGGCATTCCATGCTCATCAGCTAGTACTAAAAAAAAGGTTAAGGTGTCAATAAAGTACCTTAGCATAGGTATTTGCTGTCTTCATCTACATTCATGTGGTACAAGTCGACCAATGGAGTTGTAGCATTTCTAAAACCCATTTTATAAAGATTGATTTCTTGCCGAGACTTATAGAGAAGAAATTAGCAAGTCACCATTGGTGTGCTACCATGCTACAATTCAGAAAAGGGATGTAAACACAGCTAGTGTAAGTTATTTAGTTTTAGCCCTATATCTTTCCAAAAGCAAGCAAACGAGTAAATTCCACCTGTCATGGCTGTTCGGATCCCTGTTCTAGTTAACAAAAGGTTTTAGGCATAAAAATAGTCGACACTGTCCATTTTAACTTTTTAAGAATTTTAAGACTACCAGAGAATACTTTTTAAGAATTGCAGATTACTTGGCTTATTTGATTAAGCACCAGAATACCCTCTGGAGGAAGAGCAAAGCTGCTACTTAGGGCCGTCCCTGAGGGTTCCCAGAGAGAAGAGCTTCTCAGAGTTCTCCAGGTGACAGAAGATGTGGTGGGTGGGTGGACACTTGCGGTCCAGTGATCATCGCACAGTGTGGTTCAATATGAGTACAGAGACAGAGTCAAGCCACACAAAAGCAAGGGTCCTGGACTTCAGGACTGCAGACTTTTCAAAGTTGTAGGTATATCTCAGGAAAGCCCCAGCAGGAGTGGGGACTGGAGGGGAGTTGAGGAATAGTGGGCCCATCTAAAAGGAGCCATAGTGGAGTCAACAAACCTTTGTGTTATGCAAATAAAGGCAAGAGATAAATAACAAAATGCTCAGGTTCTCAAAGGAAGTGGCCAGGAAGATAAGAGCAAAAAGTTGACTTTCAGGAAGTACAAGGAAACACAGAAGGAGGAGGACAGGGTAGTGTATCTGGATAAGCAGAGGGAGGCTGGGAGGGCAGTTAGGAGCACACAGGTACAAACGGAGGGAAAAATAGCCCAGGCAGTAAAGAACGGGGACAAGACTTTTTACAATTATGCTACTGAAAGGAGAAAGACAAAGGGTGGGATTGTAAGGCTTAAGAGGGAAGAAGGGGAGTTCGTGGAAGGGGACCTGGAAAAAGCAGCAATCCCAAACAAATATTTTTGTTCAGTGCTCACAGAAGAGGAGGAAGGTTAGGGACCACAGTTAAGTGGCAGGAGTAATGGGGGGTGGGAGAGGTGGACACCAGTCCATTTATGGAGGAGTGAGTTCTAAAGGAACTCACAAAGCTGAAAGTGGACAAGGCAATGGGGCCAGATGGGATACATCCTAGAATATTAAAGGAGCTCAGAGAGGCGCTGGCAGCACCACTGGCAGCCCTGTTCAATAAATCGCTGGAAACGGGAGTGGTTCCAGAGGACTGTAGAAGAGCAGATGTAATCCCTGTACACATACATGGGAGCAGGGAGGAGGCTGGAAACTACAGACCAGTCAACCTGACCTCGGTGGTGGGAAAAATAATGGCATCAATGCTAAAAGAAAGGATTGTGGAACATCTTGAACCCAGTGGAGCACAGTACCCAAGGCAGTATCGATTCACAGCAGGAAGGTCATGTCAGATCTGTTAAATTTCTTTGACTGGGTGACCAAGGTAGTGGTTTTGGGGGTGGGGAGCGGTAGATATGGCCTGCTGGAGTTCAGTAAGGCCTTTGGCACTGTTCCACATCGGAGGCTTGTAAATAAGTTAGCCTGGGAATGGGTCCCGAGGTGGTAAACTGGGTCAGAAATTGGTTGAGGGAGAGAACACAAAGAGTGGTGGTAAATTGAGCTCATTCCGAAGAGAGGAGAGTGACCAGCGGGGTGCCACAGGGATCAGTTCTGGGGCCAGTCCTATTCAGTGTTTTCATAAGTGACATTGTGGAGGGACTGGAAGGAAAGGTCGGCCTTTTTACGGATGACACTAAAATCTGCAACAGGGTAGACACTCCACGAGGAGTGGAGAAAATGAGGAGGGACCTAGGTAAACTAGAGGAATGGTCGAGAATGTGGCAGAAAAGATTCAGTGCAAACAAGTTCAAAATCATGCACTTGGTGCACAGAAACCCGGGGGAGGGTAGAGATACTGACAGCCACCAAACAGGAGAGGGGTCTGGAGTTGATCATATCAGATGACCTAAAAGTGGCCAAACAATGTGCCAAGTCCTTGGGGAAGAGCCAGTGGGGTACTGGGGTGCATAGGGAAGGATATCACCAGCAGAAAAAGGGAGGTGGTGAAGACACTGTACAGATCATTGGTGAGACCTCATCTGGAGTACTGTGTCCAGGTCTGGAGGTCACATCTATTAAAGAACATAGATAGGGTAGAGACAGTTCAGAGAAGGGCAACGAATATGGTGCAGTGCCTGAACCAAAAGTCATATGAGGAGAGCCAGGAGGACCTCAGTATGCATACCCTGGAGAAGAGGAGAGAGAGAGGGAGAGAGGGGTGATATGATAGAGACATTCGGATATCTCAAGAGCATAAACAAGGTACAGAAGGGTAGCATTTTTCAGGAAAAGAGAAGTTCTGCAATAAGGGGGCACAATATGAGATTGGAAGGGGGTAGACTGGGGGGCAATATGAGGAAGTATTTCTTCACAGAAAGGGTGGTGGATGCATGGAACAGCCTCCAAGCAGAGGTGATGGGGGAAAACTTGGTAGGGGAATTCAAAAATGCATGGGCTAGGCACTGGGGAACCCTAGCAACAGAAAGGGGAACAAAGCCAGAGATTAAGTAGGGTCTGTGGTTTTTGAATCGGGTAGATAAAACGAACAGACTGGGTGGGACTAGTGGTCCTTATCTGCTGTCAATTTCTATGTTAGTAAGCATCTCCTCAGGGCCACCTATGATTTTGCCGATACTACAGCCAGGGCGGCTGCCTCTTAGAATCTCAGGCTTTGCAGCTGGTGTCCAGCAAAAGGTGTTGAATGCCCCTTTTGTGGGTCATAAACTCTTTGGTTCTGATGTGCAGGATATTATCAATAACTTGTAGGCCTCTGGCAGGGCTATTCAGTCTGTCCTCTCCCTTTGTCATATCCAGCCCAGGAGCAGACCAAGGTCCTCCTTTCGTAAGGTCTCTCACAAGTCTGGCTCCAAAACCAAGCCCCAGGGCAAATGCAGGGCCAGCTCTGTTTTGCCCTGCCCCCTCCTCCACCTCTGGTTCCTCCGCTAAGCAAGTCCAGAGGTGGTGCGGGTTCAGCATCAGCCTGACTCCTGGATAGGCCCTCCTCCTCTTGTTCCAAGCCAGGAGGTGGTAGTCAGAGGTTGGTTCTCCCTCCATCTGTCCCAGTGGAGAACCATTACTACAAATGCTTGGATACTGCAGATGATCAAAAAGGGCCATGCTCTAGAACTTTTACAACAGCCTCCAGATGTTTCCCCAGTCACCACCTCTTATTCTCCAGACTACATGGAGGTGCTCACCATGGTACACAAGAGGGTCATAGAACCAGTGCCCAGACGTCAGAGGAACAATGGAGTCTACTCCAGATTCTTCTTGGTTCCCAAAAGAACAGGGGACTTGAGGCCGATTATAGACCTCAGGGAGCTGAATCTTTTTATCTATTACAGAAAGTTCTGGATGTTCACTCTGCACGGCCTTCTACCTCCTGTCCTTATCGGATGTAGAACTCAAAGATTCCTCCATCAAGGTGCACCTGTCTGCTATGTCTGCCTCTCATGTGCCTATTGAAGGCCATACGGTGGCCCAGTTGAATGTGGCCCATACATTTCTGAGAGACATTCTTCACTTGAAGTCTCCCACACATAATCTGGTCCTGGCTTGGGACCTCAGTTTCCTGCTCGAGAAGTTGACCCTGCCTCCTTTTGAGCTGGCCACATCTTGCAAACTATGCTTTCTATCATGGAAAGCATTATTTTTAGTTGCCATTACTTCTGCACATCGAATTTCAGAGCTACAGGCTCTCATGTGTGGGCAGCTTTATTTGATTTTCTTCAAAGACCGGGTCTATTTGCGTACTAACCCTAAGTTTCTTCCTAAAGTAGTGTCTGAATTTACCCTTAATCAATTTACCCACCAGCCTGTTTATTTTCCAGGGCTTGCCAATCCAGGGGAAGCACTGCTCCATACTTTGAATGTGCATAGAATTCTGTGTTACTATACACACTGAGAAGGACTGCAGGAAGTCCTTTTACTTGTTTGTTTATTTCACCTGTTTCAGAGAGGGCGCTGCAGTTTTGAAACAGTGCTTGTCCAAATGGTTGGCCAAATGTATAGTTTTTTGTTATAGGAAGTATGGTAAGGAACTTTCTGGGGTTGTTAAGGGCCATTTCACCAGAGGTATGTCCACTTCAGTTGCCTGTTTCAGGGGGCACACATGTCTGCAGCCAAGATTTGTGCTGCTGCCACTTGGAGTACTGTCCACACTTTCACCAAGCACTACAGTCTAGATGTTGCTTCCAGAAGAAGGGCATGCTTTGCCTAGCTGTGGTTCAGGGCCATTTTTTTTTTTAGGCTTTTGGCCTCCTGCCACCCAGACTGTCCTTGCTCTCAGCAGTGCTTCGGACTCATTCCATCGGTGTGACCTGATGACAGAGATATCCCCGAAGAAGATAGAATAGTTACATAAGAACTTACCATAACAGTAGGTCTTCGAGGGAATCTCTGTCATCAGGTCATGCTGTCCCTCCCTCCATCCCCATTTCTCTCTCTGTCTCTCTAGCTTGGCTGTCCTGTTGCTCCAGCCTTTCTGCTAGTTGGGCACCATCTCCCTCTCCCTGGTTCCCTGGTGGGACTCCTGTCTCCTCTGGCCTCTGGCTAGGGAAAGAACTGAGGAGGGAGCGGGGCTGCCCATGTTTATAAAGGGCATGTGACATCGGAGTCTGACGTCAGCATGGGTGGCCCCAGTAGACTGCTGCAGAAAAAGCTTCTGTGTGATCCTGATGGCTAAGTGCCATAGGTGTGGCCAGTTGATAGAGATTCCCTCGAAGATCTACTGTTACGGTAAGTTCTTACAAAACTAGTCTTTACTGGGCACTTGGAGACGTGCATAATTCTGACACACCTGGAGAATGTGCTGCTGCTTCTGTGCTAGTAACTATGTGAGCAGTACTTTTGCAGGCACACATGTGGTCTCACTCTTGTATCTGTGATAAATGAAATTCATCACTTTCATAGAGGGTGAAACTGAGATCCGCTGCGCTTATTAGTGTATTGTGTTGCCAATTTGAAAGTGTCCATTGTGGAAAAGAAGTTATTTAATATTTCTGGTTGTTTTCCAGAGTCCTCTCCAAGTTAGCATTCAGTCTCTCACAGGACTGGGAACTGCCAGTAAAGAAAGAGGTAAGAGTCAAATAGCAAGTCAAACTAATCACCAGGAATCTGTTAGTTGTTTACAAGCTATGGCATCCAGTTGCATACATCCGGGGGGGGGTCTGCTGTAAAATACAGCAAATCCATGTTTCTGTCTCGTAACTGCACAGTGAACTACCAGTATATGTCCGGTTGACCTTAAAACCCTAAGCAGATGCCAGCGAAGGTGTTGAAGTGGGAGCCCTGTGCACTATACAGGAGTAACAGTAACTGTTATCAAGTGTCAAATTGTAGTGAGAAAGAAATAATGTGACTTACTGGGAATTGAACCCAGGTCTCAGAATACCATCCTGGTGCTCTAACCACTGAGCTGTAGGCTCACATTGCTGGACCCGAGTCTTCCCGGACACACTTTCTTTCTCTGGTATTGCAAATTCTGCAGTTAGGAGCAATTGAGATGACAATTGCAGGAGTCAAAACTGGCACCAGCCACTAGACAAATGCTGGTAGATTTTATATTGGGCTAGTAAGCTTTTCCTTTAACTAGCACTGCAGGCTTGTACTGGAGAAGGTAACATTTTAATAACTACATCAGTTGGGCAGGTAGTAAAGTCTGTGGAGCTAATGAATTTTCCCAATCACTAGCAATGCTGGCTACTGGCTACAAAACTTAAATCTGACTCCTGTAATTGGATGTTTCTTTTTTTTTTAGTTGTTTAACCAGGTATAGCACACTAAACTGAAAGCTTTTTTTACAGGAGCGACCTGGGAGCACAAGGAGGTTAAGTGACTTACTCAGGGTCACACAGTATGCAGGTGGAAGCTGTGGGATTCAAACACAGGTCTGGTCTGCTGGATGTCACGAGATTTGCAGCTCAGAGCCTTAGACCACTGTGCTATACTGCCTGCCTGGTTTCTGGTACAGTATTAGCCACTGCTAAGCAATTTAGATTTATTTATTTATAGAAATGTTTCACCAGGAAAGGCACACTGAATAAAAGTTGCTTGTCTCTCAGCGCGTCCTGGGGGGGAGGAGGTCATTTGGGAAACGACAATATACAGTACATACACAGAGTAGCATAACCGTTAATCAGCTGAAGTGAACAGGGTAAAATTATATAACATACAACTAGTACTACAATATATACGTTGGCCGCATTAGGACGGAAGGACATTTTTGCATGAAGTTTGATTCAGAGTGCAAGTATACATGACTGTACACAGAAGTGCTGCTTAGAAAACAATTATGCATAGTGTTAGGAACCCAGTTATGCACAGTAATGAAGACAACAGATTGTAGTGAGAGAGAAATAATGTGATCTTACTTACTACTTTCTCACTACAATTTGTGATCTAAATTGCTTAGCAGTGGCTAGTATTGCACCAGAAACATAAAACTGTCATCTCGATTGTTCCTAGTTGCAGGATTTGCAATACCAGAGAAAGGAAGTGTGTCCAGGAAGAGTCAAGTCCAACCATGTGAGCCTGTAGCTCAGTGGTTAGAGCACCGGGATGGTATTCCGGGGGCCTGGGTTCAGTTCCCAGTAGGTCACATTATTTCCTTCTCACTACAATTTATTATCTAAATTGTTACGTAGCAGTTATCAGGCGTCCGAACATTAAGTGCCCACTCCTAGTTTCTGCCTAGGAAAACACTGGCTGCTTACCAGAAGATGGAAATGGGTTTAATGCTTTGGGTATGTGAAAATCATATTTCTAGGGGCGTGGATACAGTACAGTTCACCACATCCACACACTGGCAGTTGCACTGGAACAGTCTGATTTGCTAGATGTCTTCAAGTTAAGTTCCTCCCACCTCCTGGGTGGTATATCCCCCGAATCCATTCCATGACTTCAGGTTTTTCTTTCCACTGGAAGAACAGGTTACGTGCTTCGCAACTTCCATTTAGGATTTACTGTTCCATAGGCAAACTTTGTCTTTGAGTTTTTCGAGTTCTGTGGATTATTTCCTTGGTTCCTTTTCGCTCTCCTCATTGATCGTCAGTGGAGCAGTGAGATCTAGGGTTCAAATTCTGCATTCAGTGCTGGCAGAAGATGTCATCCACTAATCTGCACAACACATGCATGTATTGCCTGGGTGGGCAGCATGATGTGACCAGGTACGACCTTTATCTCAGCATGCTTCCTGAGCCCCTCGAGGACAGGAAGTTCCAGCTTAAGGGCCACAAGAGAAGTCTGCGGACTGGGTCTGCCAACAGCTTGCAGTCCTTGAGGAAGACGTGGTGGCTGCTGTGTTGGGCACCCATAGGTCTCAGCGCTGTTCCTGGATGGGGCCAGCATTGAAGGGTCATTCACCGGAGGCTTCTGGGACATGTTTGACCCTCCAAACCATGCCAGCTATGGTGCCAAGCACAGGTGCCATCAGTGACAGTCGGACCAGGAGAGATTGCGGTCCTCCTAATCTCTCAACTCACCCAACTACTCAGCAGTGGTCAAGCGCCCCTCAGTGGAGGGGCAGGTCAGACAGGATGAGGGTTCTTCAGTTTCCCTATCAAGCCAGTCAACTTAGACTCGGGTTGAGCAGACCATGGAAATTTTCCTCGAGCCTGTCAATCAGTTGTCGGACGACGAGGTCGTAGAATCGATCTGCCAGACCCCTACTTAACTTGGGCAAGCACGTGGTATACCACAATCAGCTGGAAGGCTCTCCTCACTTTTGATTGTCTGGTTGAGTTCTAGGTTGAGGCGTTCCCACTCTCAATCTCGCCTGACCAGAAGGCATTGCCATCAGTGCTCTATGACCTCCTCATCCTTGGCTGAGAAGAGGCACCACTGCAAGATGCGCCAGTGCTTCTAGGAGCTCCTCTGGCAACAGCGGGCTATCATGGGGCAGGGTAGGGCTGTACCCCATGAACCTTTGGTCACATGGCAGCCTCCATTGGTTCCGCTGCCAGTCCATGCTACACAAGTGCTACCCATAACTGTTTCTCCATCTCTCTGGGTGGCGCCACCAGTACCGCAGCTGAAGGTGGCCACTCCGACCAAGGA
Organism: Neoceratodus forsteri; assembly: GCA_016271365.2. Lineage (NCBI taxonomy): Eukaryota > Metazoa > Chordata > Ceratodontiformes > Ceratodontidae > Neoceratodus > Neoceratodus forsteri. The sequence continues at coordinate 238,414,995 of CM057450.1, forward strand.
CACCTGTTTGACCACCAACTTGCCAGCCTGGTTTTCGGTGCAGATCACCCCAGGGAAGGATACCCAGATGATCCATGGCGAGAAACGGTTGAGGGCCATTTCTGAGGAGTCCTTGAATGACTTAGACCACGAGTCCATGGTCTTCTCTAGAACTTTCCTCTTCGACTGGGGATCGGTCAAGGAACTGTCCACCAAGCATCGCCCAGTGTCCTTCAGTGCACTTCTGCTAATATTGGAGTCCATGTCAGTCCCATTAGAGCCAATCCAAAAAAGGGGACAAGTACCCTTCTACAAACACATTGACAGGGACAAGTCCCCAGGGGTTGCCTTTCCCATAGCTGAAGCCATTTTGGGACCAGCCCTGGTGCTTTGGCAGTATCCAGCATCCTGCCTGGTACCCTCTACCTGTATGGTCCACACGTATGCAGTCCCTACTGGTCCCTTTTTGTGTTCTCGGGCTACCACTCTGCAGACAGGTTGGTAACAGATTTGGTGTTCCACAAGTCTAGACACCAGGAGGACATGGACATGCCTCCAGACAAGGAGTCCCGTAAGTTTGGCCACGCTGCTAAAAAGGTTTACATTGTGGCATCCTTGAGTCTCCGTCAGGCTAACTATGCTATAATGATGTCCAGTTTTGGTCACTTCCTGATGGGAGTGTTTGATTCCATCTTTTCTCACTTTCCAGCCGCTCAGCAGTTGCTGGTCATCAGAGATCAAGGTCAACTGCTGGCTAAACATCAGCTCCAGATGGCCTTGGACTTGGGCTGCACCTGTCCGCCTTCACAGCAGACACACAGCACAAGTTGGCCGATGTCCTCTTCTTGGGCACAAATCTATTTAATTGATTGATTGATTGATAAAAATTTATGTTTGTACAGGTACAAACATTTAGAGATAAAATCCCTATTTTCAAAAAGTACCTTGTATGATGCAGTCAAACAAACATATACACATCTCATACATAAAATATATTAAAAATTCATGCAACTTACTGTAACACACACAAGTAACAATTTCAGCTTAACAATTGCATTGTTTTGTAGTAACTTCCTTAAGGCTGTCTGAAACTCAGTATGGAATTACTTAACTGAATGCCTATTGGTACTTTGTTCCCAGATCTGGCTAAGGTAGTCTGTAACGTTGCTTCTCCTAGCCTGTTATTTTTATTTATTTTTTAATTTATTCTTTGTTAACCAGGTAAGGCCCACTAGGCACAAGTGCCTGTATTCAAGGGTGACCCGGGAGCTCGTGGATGAATCAAATCCAGTTCACTAGCTCTCAAATTGTATTTCTTGTCCCTGGATGATATGTTACCAATCATCTTAATGGGTGGTTAGTTTTAGCTTTTAATAAGCCAAAACTCCATGGTAGCCAACTATATAATCTCCTTTCCTCTGGCCCAGGCCACCCCAAGTCCTGATCAATTTTACAGTGGTGAGTTCCAGTTTCACTACTGTTTGCAAATGTAGTGAGTTGCCCTGGGATGGAAGAATATCTTACCTGCATTGAGAAGTGCAGTGCCGCCCTAGATTCTGTGGCATCATCCCAGAATTGATACAGAAAAAAAGCCTAAGGAATAGGCTTTCCAGTGTCGGGCCTTGCTGCCACAGCCTCCTCAGCAGCAGCTGCAGCAGGGGCAGTACCAGGACTGGCACTCCAAAGACAAGTTCTGGGACCATGGTCTTAAGAAAGGGGGAGAGGCAGAGGTAGTGGTGCCCCTCCAGCTACAACTGCCGGTGCCCTTGTAAAAGTTGCCCAGTGATACATTAGGGGTGCCATCCATCCACCAGTCCTCCCTGTCGGAGGTTGGCTACATCACTTCTCATCATGTTGGTCCACTATCACAACGGACAAGTGGGTGTTGAACATATTGGTCAGAGGGTTGCCTCTCTGGATTTCAAGTCTCTCCTGCCTTACCACCTCCACATGCCTCAGCAGTTCAGAGTGTTGCAGGACATGCTGTCTGCCCTTTGGGATGACATTGCTCAGCTCCTTGCAAAAGGGGGCACTAGCCCATCTCCTGGATTCCCTGGCCTGTCAGTGTTACATGCTCTGGTACTTTCTGGTTCCAAAATGGATGGGAGGCTGGTGTTCCATCTTGGATCTGCACAGTCTGAACCATTTCATGCAGAAATGCAAGATCTTACTTCGAGAGGGCTCTTGCAGTAGGTAATTACATATAGGACTGACGCTGGCAGGCGGCAGGACCCCACGGAAAAATTTCTAGCTAGCAGTCCCTGGTGAGGGACCACCCCCACTTCAGGTGACTGGCATCAGGAGACGTCGGTGTAAAGGGGCAGTCCCTCACGCCTGCCTTCCAGTTCTTTCCCGCTGTTAGCTTATGCCAGCGCTTCGCAGAAAAGTTCCTTGCTCGTCAGTCTCCTTAGTCGGTTATTTTACCGAGTTTTTGCTTTTCCTAGTAATCGTCAGTCATTCGTCAGGTGTGTGTCATCCTCACACCCTCCAAGCACAAAATAAGGCGACTGCAAGGGCGCCCAACTCCCCGCATTCAAGAATGACCATTCCCCAGCCTCTTTGTCAAGGCCCCGACCATCAAGTAGAGAAGTGCCAGCACTGCCTGAGTTTCATTGCGACCACCTGGAGAAGGTGGCAGCAGTCCCTGGAAGCCCACATTCTCAAAAAGAAGATGAGCTCCATGGAAAAAGAACTCAAAAAACTTCAGCAGGCATCAACTTCCCCTGAGGGCCATCGCAAGAGAAAGGACAAAGAAAAGCACTGGGACAAGGGCTCCTCTCTCACCGCAACTCCCTTGGGAGTCGCCGTGTTGAAGGTAACGTTCCCCCTGGGGGGTCAAGCCTGACGCCACCTTAGAGGCTTCTAAGGCAAGCGCCAGCCTGCCTGTCTGGCTCGCCGACCAGTCGGGCTCCTCTGGGCTCTTGGAGGCTTCGCCCGGTAAAGCCTTGAAACTGCGGCCTGCCTGCGCGGGTGGCTCCGATAAGCTGGACGTTGGCTCCTCTGACATCCGCATGGAGAAGGTTGGTAAGTCGCCCGACCCTTCTTCCGTCAGACCAGGCCGTCCCTCCATCGCGGCCTGCCTCCGGCGAAGGTTCCGTTAAGTCAGATGCGCCCAGATCCCACTGGAAAGATGCACGTCTGTCCGTCCGACATCTGCACAGCAGATGAGCCAACGCCGGACCCTCCCACATCCGTCGTTCCTGGCGCCTCGCAGCCTTCACTGCCCTCCGGGGACCCAGAGTCTCCTCAGCCCGACCCCGGGGATTTTTCCCCTCCATCCCCGGGCGACGCTGAGGTCCCTGTTCCACCTCCGTTGGACCAACCTCCTGCTGATCCAATGTCTGCTCCCCAGATGCCGGCTCCGATGTCGGTAGTGCCGACTCCGGGTGACATCCCATTTCCGGATGCTTCCCCGACGCCAGGCCCTCCGGGCCTTCTGCTCCAGTCCGCCCCGCGAGGCCGTCTGCTTCGGCAGCTTCCCCAGCACCCGGCTACCCGACCCCATCGTACCCGGGACTGCAGTATCTGACGCCGCAGTACCCGACGCCACAATACCTGATGCCGGGCTTCCCACCGTCGGGTTATGGATACTCGCTCTGGGTATAACCCATACCCTTATCCCCCTCCTCCTCCTCCTCCTCCACTCCCCCAGCCACCAGTGGATTTGCAGGAGACTCTAGCCTCCTGGTGGGCTGAGGCCAAGGCTCAGCTCACCAGAGAGGTGGAGAGTCCTCTTCCAGCGATTGTACCGGTTCCCATATGTCCACGGCGACAAACTCCCTCCCCCCTCCCCAGACACCAGGGCTAAACCTTCTGGGTCAAGAGAGGGGCAGGACACGCTTCCCCGAGGGCTTCCCAAGGGGTCCTTTACTCCCCCTAGATGGGAAAGGGAGTTGTCTTCTTCTTCAGTTTCTTCCTCTTCCTCCTCGGATGCTTCCGACAGCTGCTCCAAGAAGGACGATGAGCCTCGCTGTCCATCAAAGCCCAGGCCAAGGACTCCTCTGAAGTCTCCTCCAGAGGATCTTTCCTTCACAGAGCTGCTACATAAAATTCAGGCAGTGCATAAGTGGCAATCCTTGGAGCTAGACCCACAGCAGTTGAAACTCGCTGAGCATCTGAATCTGCCTGTGACCGCTCCCACCTTGGTGCCACCCTGGATCGAGCCTCATGCCCACCTTGTTACCACCATTTGGAAACAACCGTCGGCATTAGCTCCTCTTCCAAGGAAGTTGAACAGGCTATACCAGGCTCCAGAGGGTGTTGACTATTTAGATTCCCACCCTCGAGCTGACTTTATCGTGATTAGCGCCGCTCATGGCTTGTCAGCTAATCCAAAACACCTTAGCTCGTCGCCATCTGATAAGGAATCCCACCTTCTGGACCAGTATGGCAAGAAGATTTTCGCTGCTTCCATGCTGGGGAACAGGGCCCTGAACTATGTCAGTCATGGGGGATTACCAGAAGGCAATTCTTTCTGAGGTGGAAACCAAATTGGACTCCCTGCCGGACTCTCAAGTCAAGCAGGAACTGTCTGACCTCGTCTGCTCTGCACGTTCAGCCAGTCGACACATGCTTCTTGCAACTTACGATGCAGTGGACACTGCTGGACAGAGCTCAGCTTTCGCCATAGGCTTATGACATCATGCCTGGCTCTGTGTGTCAGGGTTGGTCCTGGAAGTGCAGTCGGCTACACAGGAAGCGCCCTTCCGGGGGTCGGTGCTCTTCGGGGGTGATGTCAAGGACATCATCACCGATCTGCAGGAGAAGGGGTCGGCACTAAAGTCTGTTGACTCCATGTACCATCCCCATCAACTGCAGCGCCATCCCTTTTGCAGACAGAACCGGCCATCGGTGAAACCTCTGGGAAAGCGAGCCACTAAACACCGGGCCCCCTCAGCTGCCAAGCCCCCTCTGCCCAAAAAAGCAGCGGGTGCTTCAGCTGCAGCGCTGCCCCACACCACCCGACTCCTTCCCTCTCCCACAGCCTCCGGCTTCCTGGAGGAACCAGTAGGAGGGAGGTTCTCCCTCCGCCTTCCGGGCTGGGAGAGGATAACAGCAGATTCATGGGTGCTCCAGCTAATCGCAGAAGGACACTCGGTAGAGTTTCTACAGAAACCACCTCGTCACCCTCCCCAAAGATTGTCGTACTCTCAGGAACATCATCTTCTGGTCCAGGAAGAGATGTCAGCACTGTTGCTGAAACAGGCGATAGAACCTGTCCCCCTTCTCCTACAGGGAAAGGGTTATTATTCCCACTTCTTCCTGGTTCCGAAGAAGACCGGAGATGTGAGACCTATCCTAGATCTCAGTTCCATGAACCTATTCGTGGAATGCAAGAGGTTCACAATGCTCTCATTGCAGAGCCTTCTGCCCCTCCTCTGCTCGGGCCAGTGGCTGTGCGCTCTGGATATGCAGGATGCATATATCCATTCGCCAGTCCCACCTCAAATATCTCCATTTTGCTTTCCAGGGAGACCACTACCAGTTTAAAGCACTTCATTTGGCCTTTCCTCGGCTCCCCGAGTATTCACCAAATGCCTTGCGGTGGTGGCGGCCTACCTGCATACCCGGGGATTGCAGGTTTTCCCGTACCTGGACGACTGGCTCCTGGCAGCCTCATCCAGGGAGGAACTCCTGCGCTGCCTCTCCCTTACCCAACAGGTCTTTGCCTGCTTGGGCATTACCATCAACCATTCCAAGTCTCATTTGATCTCATCCCAGAGACTTCAGTTTATCGGGCAATATTGGACACGACCCTGGGCAGGGTCATCCTGCTACCGGACAGGGTGGCAACCATTCAGACTCAGGTAAGGCTGTTGTCTGGCTGCAGGCGAGTCGCTGCAAGGTCGGTTCTTCACCTCCTCGGGCTTATGGCTGCTGCTATCCCGACAGTTCCTTGCACTCGGCTCCACATGAGGGTTTCTCAGTGGATGCTTCGCTCCCAATGGAATCAATTGGAGGACGACTTAGATCAGCTGGTCCTGGTCTCCTCTCCCATGGTTCGAGACTTGCAGTGGTGGATGGTCAGAGAGAATCTGTTTCGGGGGGTTCCATTCTTCCTTCCTACCCCCCCTCCAGACTCTGACCTCAGATGCCTCGGGCGAAGGTTGGGGAGCCCATCTCGGTCCTCATTGGACCCAGGACTCTTGGTCCAGGCTCGAACAAACACTTCACATCAATGTGCTTGAGCTCCGGGCATTGCTTTATGCACTCCAAGCCCTCCATCTGTATCTTTTTCCAGGCCACCTAGCCGTCCAGATGGACAATATGTGTGTGGTATGGTACATCAGCAAACAGGGAGGGACTCTGTCCTACCCTCTTTGCAGGGAAGCAATGAGTGTGTGGGATTGGGCAACACAACACGACCTTCACCTTACAGCAACTCATGTTCTGGGAGTCGAAAACGCCTTGGCAGACAAGCTGAATCGCTCGTCCGCCCTGGTCCACGAGTGGGAACTGGATCAAGGGGTCCTAGACGACATCTTCCTACATTGGGGAGCACCACAGGTCGACCTGTTTGCTTCCCCTCAAAATGCAGTTCTTCCAGATTTCTGCTTGCTCGTTCAAAAGCGAGGCATTTTCTGGAGAGACGCTCTGTCTCTAGATTGGAAGGACAGATTCATCTGTGTCTTTCCCCCAATTCCTTTGATCCCATGGGTCTTGCAGAAACTAGGTTCAGATGGAGCACGAATGATTCTGATCGCTCCTTTTTGGCCCAGGCAAGTTTGGTTCTCTCTTCTGCAACAATTCTCAGAGGAACCTCCACTCCCTCTTCCTCTGTCACGATGTTTACTGACCCAGGATTGGGGGACCCTGGTCCATCCAGGTCTCAAGTCCCTTCAGCTACATGCATGGCTCCTGCAGACATAGCCCAAGCCCGCTTTGGAGTTTCTCACCAGGTGGCAGAAATTCTGGTGGAGGCTAGGAAACCCTCCACTAGGTCTACCTATGCCATGAAGTGGAAAAGGTTCACAATCTGGGCTGCTTCGAAAGACGTTGAGCCTTTCTTCTGCCCCGCGGGATGTCTGTTGGAGTAGCTGCGCCATCTCTTCGACCTAGGTCTTAGTCACTCCTCTCTGAAAGTCCACATGGCGGCCATTGCGGCCTATCATGTTTTCTTTGCAGACGGAATGTTTGCTCAGCCGGAAGTCTCGAAGACTTTCCTCAGAGGGGTTCTCCACCTGAGACCTCCTATTCGAGTTCCCACTCCTCCTTTGGATTTGAATTTTGTTCTTGAGAAACTAACTCTGCCTCCTTTTGAACCGGCAGCCTCCGCAGACTTGAAGTTCCTTTCTTGGAAGACACTTCTTCTCGTGGCCATTACCTCGGCTCAGAGGATTTCCCAGCTCCAGGCCCTGATGTGTAAAATTCCATACTTGATTTTCCGCAAGGAACATGTGGCTCTGCACACCAGTCCTAAGTTTCTCCCCAAGGTGGTAGCGGAATCTACATTGAACCAGTCCATAGAGTTACCTGCTTTTTTCACGCAGTACTCCAATCAAGGGGAGTATTTACTACATACTATGGATGTTCACCGCATTCTGAGCTACGACACTAACAGGACAAAGGATCTCAGAAAGACTGATCAACTGTTTTGTCTCCTTTGCACCCAAAAGAGAAGGCAATGCTGTTTCTAAGCAATGTCTGTCCAAATGGTTGGCTCATTGCATCACCTTCTGTTATGACAAGTACTGCAAGACCATTCCGTGTCAAATAAGACGTCACTCCACCTGAGGGGTTGCTGCCTCAGCGGCTTGTTTCAAGAATGTGTTAGCGACAGACATCTGTGCTGCCGCCACTTGGACTTCCGTCCATACCTTTACAAAACATTACAATTTGGATATTGCCTCTCGCTGTAGAGCAGGCTTTGGGTTGGCTGTCCTGCAAGGCCTCCTTTCTTAAGGTCTTCTCAGCTAAAGGATCTACTCTGAGTAGCTTTCCTCCTCCCATGTGCTGCTTCTTGTTCCAGACTGCTTGGGACTCAGTCCTATATGTAATTACCTACTGCAAGAGCTTTCTCAAAGTAATACAGTACAGTTACGTAAGAACTTACCGTAACAGTAGATCTTTTGAGAGAGGCTCTTACGTGGGCTCAACTCTATCCGCCCTCCATCCCCTAAGCTTTTCACCTCCTTTTCCAGTAGGAAATATTTGCTTCTCTCTTGCCCGGCCTCCTTTGGCCTTTGACGGGAAAGAACTGGAAGGCGGGCATGAGGGACCGCCCCTTTATACCGACGTCTCCTGATGCCGGTCACCTGACATGGGGGTGGTCCCTTACCAGGGACTGCTAGCTAGAAACGTTTCCATGGGGTCCTGCCGCCTGCCGGCGTCAGTCCTATATGTAATTACCTACTGCAAGAGCCTCTCTCGAAGATCAACTGTTACGGTAAGTTCTTACGTAACTGTACTTTTCGGATGGTCACCCTAAATCAGATAATTCTGTCACTGGAGCAGAACTTATGGTTTTTCTCACTGGACTTCCAGGATGAGTATTTCCACATCCCAGACCATCAGTCCCAAAGCCAGTACATCTGGTTCCTCATGGAAGGGGTCCTGTGCCACCTCCAGGTCATGCCCTTCAGCCTCTCCATTGTGCTCAGGGTCTTCATCAAGTGTATGACAGTGGTGGCAGCCTGCCTGCGGCACCTAAGGGTCAGGCTGTACCACTACTTAGATGACTGGCTGTTAGCTGATCCTTCGAGAGAGGCAGTAGAGAAGGCCAGAGAGCTGGCTCTCTAGACTTGCCGAAACTTGGGCCTATTGGTTAACCCTGACAAGTCAGAACTCCTACCCACACTAGTGATCAAGTTCATTGGGACAGAACTAGACTCCCCTGCATGCCAAGGCCTGCCTCCCTGCAGACAAGGCACTGGATCTTACCTCCTTTGCGCCAGCATTTCGGATTGGGATCTCATGCTCTGCTTGGGATTTCCCAAGGCTTCTGGGGTACATGATGTTCTGCACTAGTGTGGTCCGTTGGGCCTGCTGGTGGATGCACCACCTCCAGTGGGAGTTGGGCCATTTGTGGTTCATGTGTCTACGCCACTTGGATCAGCTAGTCACAGCGACCTAGCCGATGTGGGATGCTATCTATTGGTGGCTGATCCCAGACCACATGAAGGAAGAAATCGCATTTGTCCACCCAGAAACAGCCATCATGCTCATGACAGATGCGTCTCTGGTGGGTTGGGGAGCACACCTGGGAGACCACAGAGCCCATAGGTTCTGGTCACCCCAGGAGTCCGGGCACCACATAATCCTGCTGGAGCCCCATGCAGTGCATGTTGTGCTGATGGAATTTGCTCCTGTAGTCAGAGGTCAGGTCATATAGGTCCAGATGGACAACACCATGACCATGCTCTGTCTGAGCAGGCAGGGCGGAACTCACTCCATTCCCTTGTGTCGGGAGGCCTTCTGCACCTGGACCCTCAGGCGCAGCCTGGATGCAGATCTCCAGATGATTCATGTCACAGGAGAGAACAGTCAGCTGGCGGATGCTCTCAGCTGGGTAGGGGAGACATCAGTGAGTGGTCCCTGAAACAGAAGATGGTGAACCACCTGTTCTCCCAGTAGGGTGCTCCTCTGGTGGACCTATTTGCCTCCTTGGGTGAACACCAGACCGAGGCTGTTTTTAACCCCCCCCCCCTTCAGGAATGTCTTTGCGAGGCCCTGGACCCCAGGCTTCATGTACACCTTCTCTACCTTCACCTTGATCTACAAGGTAGTGTTCAAAGCCTGAAAGGAAAAGGCACGGATAATCCTTGTAGCTCCAGCCTGGCCACGGCAGTTATGGTATCTGGATTTCCTTAGCTGCAGACCTCCCTTGTGACTCCCTCTCCACCTGGATCTGCTGACTAGACTTCAAGGGGTGGTCCTGCACCTAGACCTGCAGCCCCTGTACCTCATGGCCAGGTTCCTGAGTGGCTGAAGTTCCAGGCCTTGGGTGTCTTGATGATGTACTCCATGTTGTGAAGGCTTCCTGGAAAAAGTCAACTCACAGATGATGTGCCTTTAAATGCAAGAGAGTTTCCATTTGGTGCCAGGGCAAGGAGCTTTATCCCCATGCCTGTTCTGTAACCAACATCCTGGATTACTTCTGGTCCTTCTCTCAGTAATGATTGTGGGCGACGACCCTTAAACTGCATCTGGCAGCCGTCTCTGCTTAGCGGACGCGAGATGGTGTGCCGACAGTGGTCCAGGAGAAGGTGGTTGGGTGCTTTTTCAAGGGTGTAGGCCACCTGCCCCCCAACCCCGGTGCATGAACCACCTCCACTGTGGGGACCATTACTGATATTTGCTGTGCTAATGGGCAAGTCTTTTCGAGCCCTTGCACACGTATAAGATATCACACTGGTCATGGAAGACTTCCTTTATGGTGGCCACCACATCAGCCAGAAGGATTGGGGAGCTCCAGACACTCTTGGTAAAGTTTCCCTACCTGGTCTTCTACAGGGACAAGGTTCCTCCCAAAGGTTGGAGTTTCACTTTAACCAGGTGATTAACTTACTGTTATACTTTACTGACCCATCTTTGGAGGCGGACTGCAGGCTCCATCCCCTGGACCTATGGAAGGCACTCTTTCATTATGTAGAGTGCATGGTTGGAGTTCAGGGAGAGGCTTACCAGCTGTTTGTCAGCTTTTGCTGAAGCTGCACCTGGTAGACAAACAGCAAAGTGGATGATTGGCAGGTGGATCACATTCTGCATTGACCTCTGCTATAGGTTAGGTGGTACAGAGCCTCCTGTAGGGCTTAGAGCTCATTCCTCTAGACATACTGCTTCCAGGGACATCCTTCCAGGGAAATCTGCAGAGCTGCTGCCTGGAAGTCAGTACACACCTTCATTTCCAACTACCACATCAACCTTGAGTCACGCTGGGATGATAGTTTTGATCCCTTGGTTCTCCAGTCTCTGTTCACCAAATAGGGTTGCACGCATTGCCCCCTCCTTCTGCAGAACTGCTAGGAGTCTGCCGTAGTGTGGATTGTGAACTATATCCACGCCTCTAGAAAAACAGGTTACTCACCTGTAACCGTAGAGCTTCCATGGAGTGGTCTCTTGCAGCAGCTAATACACTTGGGTCATTGCCAGAGGTCACTGTGGTGCACGGTAGCTCTTCTAGCAGTCTTTCACCAGGGGCCGCCCACACATGACATTATCTTCCAGTTTCCTATACAAGTGTGGGTGGTCCCTGGTATCCTCAGTTCATTTTCCCGCTTTCTTCAGCTCGCATGCAGCAGCTAAAGCAACTTAAGAACAGCAGTCATTGACGAGAATTTGAGCAAACAATGAATGTCCAAAGAATCTTCAAGCAAGTAGAGCTATTTCGTTCTTGCTGTTGCGGTCATAAAATCTACCGCTTCAACAACCGCACCACTTGTATAAGGTGTCTGGGACCCACACACAACACTTCTTCCTGCATACATTGCCAAGATTTTAACCGGGCAACCCGTCGACTGCTGCAGGAAATCAGAAACCTTCTAAAGGAGCAGACATTGTCTCTCATGGAGAATCAGGGGGCTCGTTCCAAGAGCTCCCCATCCACTGATTCTCTTAAAAGGCACAAAAAGGAGAAGTCCTCCTCATACTCTGTGCCTCGACACTCGTCTATGGCAACCATCACAGGTGCTCCGGTGTTGATGAGACGTTCCCATACTGCCTCTTCGTTGACAGGAGGTTATTCCCTCTCGTCGATGGCGCTTTCCACCACATTGACTGCAGTTTATGATGAGCCTTTTATAGATTCCGTCAGTGGGGGCTCCTCTCCCGTTGACTGCATCATCATTTTCAATGCCTTTTACTGTTTACCAGCCGGTTTCCATCGACGACGAGCCGCATTCCACTGGGTAAACTGGCTGCATTTGCTATGCATACTGCCCATCCACCCTCGCAGGTGGGCATCCATAGGGGCCAGGTGGACAGGGATCAGGACCCTGGACTTTACTTCCCTGGGGCAAGATCGGCTCAGGCTACATGTCCAATCCCCTCTATCCTCCCTTTGGTTTCCCATAAACCCCCCACCCACTCCTTCTCAAAAAGAACTGGACGTTACTTCAGTAGTACAGCACGTCTTGCATGCCATACGGCATGCTCAGCCCTCCAATCCAGGAGAGCCGAGTCACCCATCCCACTCACCTACTCCGTCAAAATGATTTCAGGGTGACAGGGACCCTTTGCCAACCTGATCACCCCCCTTGTACGTGGATGACTACCTATCAAATGAGGCTGAATTTCCGGGAGATTTTACAGACCTGGAAGATGAGGAATTCCAGTATATGGATTTCCAGACCCAATCTCTTCTATTGGAGATTTCCTCATTAAATGAGGACCTATCCAGGCATGTGGCTGCCTCTCCTCCAGACGACCCAGCTTTCCATGAGATGATGGTCCAAATTCAAAAAGTCATGGGATTCTCTACTACCGAACATGACTAACAATGTAAGGATATGGCAGACTATCTAGAGTTACCAGAAGATCCAGTCTTTGTGGTACCCTCACTAATCCAAACATACCAAAATGCTATGCTTGCAGCCTGGCACCAGCCTTCTTTGGTTATGGCTGTTCCTCGCAAGGCAGATCACCTTTATAAGGCTCCTCTGGATCACCCTTTTTTATTCACCACTTCTGAAGTGGATTCGGTGGTGATTGCTGCCGTTTATAATTGTACCAAACGACCAAAACACATGAGCTCCTTACCTCCTGATAAAGAATCCTGTAGGATAGACTATCTGGGAAAGAAGGTATTCCAATTAAGTACCATGAATCTCAGAATCCTAAATTATATGGAACATATGGTCAAATACCAGCGTACACTCTGGTCCTCTGCTATTGAACTGGTCAATAAACTCCCTCCTTCACCAGAAAGGGAACAATTATTGGCCACAATATGTACTGGCAACTGCATTTCCCGTCAGCTACTTTGTTTAGGATATGATGCCGTTGATACTTCGGCCCGCATGTCAGCAACCAGCATTACCGTACGTCGCCTTGCTTGGCTTCGCGTCTCAGGTTTCACACCTGATGTATAGCGCAGAGTAGTTAATGCCCCCTTTAATGGGTCCAAACTATTTGGGCCAGGTACCCAAATATTGATAGATGATCTCCAGGTTTCAGGAAGAACCCTGCATACAGTGCATTGCATGTACCATACTTCTCAGTCATCCTACCATCCTCAGTCCTCTTCTTATACCAAAAGAGGTGGTAAATACAGAAGCTCAAATAGAGGTGGATCACAAGGTCTTTCCCAGTTTACCTGAACCAACACCTCAGCCGACAAGGGTCCCCACTCCCACCCTCCTGGTGGGGCTGGTTAGCTTGCCTCTCAGTGACCTACAGGGGCTCTGTCCACACTTCCTTGACCAGGCCTCAGAAGCTATGGGTGGTCATTTTGTCCTCCATTTGGAGGCCTGGAAGATGATCACATCGGTCAAGTGGATCATTCAGAGGCGCCACACTCTGAAATTACTTTCCAGACCTCCCCTCATCCTCCCCACTCTGTCCATTACCCACCCAACCATATTCCTATTCTCCTGGAGGAATTACTGGCTCTTCTTACCAAGAAGGCCATTTACCCAGTACCCCCATCAGAACACCAAAAGGGGTTTTACTCCCACTTCTTCCTGGTACCCAAGGGAACTGGAGATCTCAGACCAATGCTGGATCTCAGACAACTGAACCTATACATCCAGTACAAAAGGTTCCGCATGGTCACCCTAAACTCTCTTATGCCAATACTAAAACAAGGGGATTGGCTATGTGCCCTGGATATGAAGGATGCTTACCTTCATATCCCTATCGATCCTGCCCACCACAGGTTCCTTTGTTTTCACCTGTTGGGTCAACACTATCAATTTTGGGGACTCCCGTTTGGCCTTTCCATGGCCCCACGAGTGTTCACCAAATGCTTAGTGGTTGTAGCAGCAGCCCTACAAAGGGTTGGGCACTTTGTCTTCCCATACGTGGATGATTGGCTCATGATAGCATAGTCCAAAACTGCCCTGCTCTCTTCCCCAGAAGCAACCTTAACTCTGTTCTAAGCCCTAGGGATTACAGTCAATTGGTCGAAATCAATCAGAGCCCTACACAGTCGCTCCAATATATAGGAGTGGTCCTCGACACTGTCTCCGCCAGGGCTTACCATCCAGCTAACAGGCGAGACAAGCTTCTATCTCTGGCATTGCAGATACAAGCCTAGAAAGTTGTTACAGCCAGGCACATTCTGTCTCCTAGGTCACATGGCCACTACCATCCCTACGGTAGCTTTCGCCCGTCTTCAGATGAGACCAGTCCAGTGGGTTCTCCAGAACCATTGGTCTCAAAGAACAGGAAATTTTGAAGACAAAATCAGAGTCACTCCCTCATTGCTATATGCCCTAGTATGGTGGACACTCTGAGCCAACCTGTGTCAAGGCATGCCCTTTCAGTCCCCGCCCCTGCAGACGTTAACCACGGATGCATCCCTGGAAGGGTGGGGTGCGCACCTGGGTCCTTACAGGACACAAGGCAAGTGGACCACTTCTGTCCCTCATCCCAACATCAGTCTCCTGGAGCTGAGGGTGGATCGCTTAGCCGTTAAGGGTTTTTCAACCTCACCTGTCTCTGGGACAGTTGCTTATTCAGTCAGACAACACCGCAGTAGTATTATACCTCAACAAACAAGGAGGTACGAAATCCTGTACTCTATGCAAGGAGACGATTGCAGTCTGGCAGAAAGCCATTCAGCAACACCCCACACTAACAGCCGTCTATTTACCAGGATATTACAACCTTCTGGCCAACTTTCTCAGTTGACAGTCATCCGCACATGACTGGACACTTCATTACTAAGTGCTCCAGAAAATCTGTCATCTGTGGGGAACCCCGCAACTGGACCTATTTGCCTCCCCTGTCAACCACCGTCTCCCCAAATACTATTCCATTATCCCGAGCAAAAAGGGACGGTCTATAGATGCCCTGTCCCAAACGTGGACAAGACTCTTATATGCTCCCCCTGTCCCACTCCTGCAACGGACGCTACTGAAACTACAATTTGAACCTGCCACCATGATCCTCATAGCCCCTGTGTGGTTTCCCCTACTTCAGCAGTTCTCAGTAGAGGAACCCCTTCCGTTGCCAATCAGACCAGATCTCTTGACTCAGAATCAAGGGACCCTTCTACATCCTAACCTGAAGGCACTACACCTTCATGCTTGGCTCCTGAGGACGCTTTTATAGCACATCTACAAGCGTCCTATCCTGTTGTCAGTATATTGCTGCTATCAAGTAAACCAGCAACCAGGGAAACGTATAATGCCAAATGGAAATGTTTTTCCATATGGGCTGCTTCCCAATCACTGGATCCTTACTGTTGTCCATTGATGGGAGTCTTGGATTACCTGGCCTCGATTGCCGAGACAGGATTAAGCTACTCCTCCATCATAGTTCATTTGGCCTCTATTTCGGCTTTCCATCAACCTCTGGATGGTGCATTACTGTATCAACATCATCTAGCCAGAATGTTTCTAAGAGGAATGTTACATATTAAGCCACTTAACAGAAGACCCACTCCTCTGTGGGATCTCAAATTTTTTTTTAACACTTTATACACCCCGCCCTAGACTCTCTCCAGTGTAGGCACGTGACTCGCCTTCCATCCCACCCTGTCGTAGGCTCAGTCCTGCCATCTAGTTTTCCCCAGCTCCAATCCACTGCCCGGTGCCTGTTCCCCCGGATTTAAGCCCCCTGGGGCCAGACCACCATACACTCTTGGCGACCTATCTGAAATCTGAGCAGGCTTCCTAGAGCAGATGGAGCACCAGAGGCAGTCGGCACACTCGACGCTGGGTGTGGAGAGGTGATCCCTGGCCTCACCTTTGCCTACCAGTTCTGGGTTTTTTCCTCTAAAAGTTGCCCTTTGGAGTTCAGCTGTGCAAAAACATCCACCTCGCTCCTCCCTAGTTAGCTCTTTTTGACAGCCTATACCTCCGGTCTCCACCAGGGGCCACTGCTACTCCGGAGACTCCCCAGATCCCTCCCCAGGGATAGGAGAACTGTACTAGGATGCTCAATCCTCTCCCTCCATGCTGACGCCCAGCAGCCCAAACTCGTTCTCGAACTCGGGTCGCTGGTGTGGCATCCAGCGCCTCAGCCCTCTGCACCACTGGGCCAGCCAGATCTCAGTTTTCTGACAGAGAAATTAACTTTTGAGCCCTTTGAACCAGTGGCCACTTGTGACCTCCATTTTATTTCGTGGAAAACACTATTCTTAGTGGCTACTTCAGCTCAAGGTATTTCCGAACTTCATGCCATCATGTGTAGAGAACCTTACTTGATTTTCCACAAAGATAGGGTGGCACTTCGTGCCATTGCTGTCCTATTCCTAAGGTAGTGTAGACACTTAAACCAGTCCTTAGAGTTACCGGTATATTATCCTGAACACTCCATTCGAGGTGAACACCTCTTACATACTTAAGATGTCCATTGTATATTACGATACTGCACTAATCTAATTAAAATGATTAAAAAGACTTATCAGCTTTTGGCCGCCTTTGCCTCAGGCAGGGAAGGTCTCCCAGTCACTAAACGGACTCTCTCCAATTGGCTAGCACATTGCATAACATTTTGTTATTCTAAATACAGCAAGCCATTACCTGGACCTGTCCAAACCCATTCTACTAGAACTATGGCCACTACTGCGGCCTGCTTTATAGGTGCCTCTATCACGGATATCTGCAATGCAGCTACCTGGTCCACAATTCACACTTTCACGAAGCATTACAACTTAGATATTGCTTCACGCCATAGGATGGCCTTTGGCCGAGCTATCCTACAAGGCCCCCTGTCATAATGACCACCCTTTCTGGGTTTACTGCTTGGGATTCAACCCAAGTGTATTACCTGCTGCAAGACACCACTCCATGGAAGATTGTACAGTTATGTAAAATCTTACCGTAACAGTAGATCTTTGAGGAGTGTCTCTTGCAGCAGGTATGATCCTTCTCTCCATCCCCCTCCTTCTCTGAGAACAAATTCTAGTCCAACGACTTATAAGTTGGGACACCTTTGGTACCTCGGCTTCCCCTCAGTCCTCACTTAGCGAGCTGAATCCAGCGGGGGAAACTGAGGATACCAGGGACTGCCCACACTTATATAGGAATCAGGAAGATGATGTCATGTGTGGGTGGCCCCTTGGAAAAGACTGCTAGAAGAGCTGCCCTGCGCCACAGCAACCTCTGGTGATGACCCAAGTGTATTACCTGCTGCAAGAGACACTCCTCAAAGATCTACTGTTACGGTAAGATTTTATGTATCTTTACTTTCTAGGAGTGGTATATAATTCACATCTGCACAGCCCACCCAGCCTCCCCTGGCAAGTGGCACATGGATCCCTGCTTCCCGTGTGCAAGATCTGATGTCACAGGGTGGAGTCAGGATATACTGCCCAGATATGGTGAGACGAGCTTAGCTTGAAGACATCCAGCAAGTCCGACTGTTCCAATGGAACTGCCAGAGTGTGGATGGGAACTATATACCACTCATAGAACTACGGTTACAGGTGAGCAACCTGTTTTCCCCAGCTTGCATTGCATTCTGCTATGCTCCCTCTTCAGTAACTCAGATAAAGAAACTTGGAAGAAAGGCGTGGCAGGTTGTACCAGGCAGTGACCTCAGCACCAGATACAGCCATGAATGCACCATTCTGCCTTATTTCCTGGGTCCTTTTCAAGACCAGAAAACTGAAAATTAAGCTTGCATCCTTGTAGATGTTTGGACATAAAACTCAGTAGTTCTCCTTTCTCTTTACAGGGGTGCTTCTTTGAAGTACTGTGTGTGAACTAGCCATTTCTAATTACGTAGAGTTTGTTAATTAGTCCTGCAGTACCAGGCTTCACTGAGCATGCTTAAGTTACCAAAAGAGTCTTTAAGCTTGACTCCTCTCACGACCCAGTCCTGTGTCTTCTGGTCTCTGCACCATTGATTTCAGATGCTTCTGCTGGAAGAATTATGTCCTCTCCTTCAACTTCCCTACTTGTGATGTTGGACTTTGTAGTTTTTGGTTGTCTGGAGCTTTGTTACTGAGTTTCTTTTGTTCCTTTAATTCTGTGACCTGCGTCTCTCACTCATTGCTCTGTTGTTGCCATGCACAGGAAAAGAAACCTGGCTTTAAAAGGTGTGTGATTTGTGGTTTCACTGTCAATCATGGATGGGCATGATGCGTATGTGCACTGCTGACCAAAAGTAACAGCCCAATAGCTTGGACCCTCCTCTCACTTTATGTTCCTCCTATTGCAGACCATAGCTCTGTCCTCATAAACCTGTTTTATCCTCAGTGCACCCGTCTTACCTCACCCTGCCCTATCCAAGCTTCTGGAGAAAATAGTGCTTTCCCAGTTAGGATCCTTCTTTGATTCTCCCAGCTTTCTCAGCCACTTCCAGTCAGGCTTCAGGAAAACCCGCTCTACTGTCTCATCCTTCCTCAAGCTCACTAGCTGCATGCCGAAGTGGAAGGATCACTGACCTCTACAGTCGTTGTTGATCTGGTCAAAGCCTTGGAAACCGTGGCCCCACTCCCTGCTCCTTTCCAAGTTAGTTTGTGCAGACCGCTGATCTTGCAGCTGGCTGGTTCCACTCCAACCTGACAAAGATCAGTCAGTAAGTTTAGCTAGCTTCTCTCCCCACCCCTCCTAATAGCATCTGGAGTCCCACAGGACTCTGTCCTAGGTCCACTACTGTTCTCCATTTTTCTAAATGACCTACCACATCTGTTTATCTGTGCACATCCATATGTAGGCAGATTATATGGTGATCCTCATACATGGTTGCCCTACCCCAGAGCTGGAAGCTGATCTCCAGTGAAACTTTAATAATGTTCACTATTGACTTCAATTCAACCAGTTCTTCTTTACTGTGAAAAAAAATGGTCTTAATGGCCTTTGCAAGCAGTCAGCAGCTCACAAGGCTCCCAACCACCCCATTTTCAAGACTTTAGTGACTCTTTGCTGGAGGAAGTCCTCACTTGCAAGTACCTCTGTGTTTGGTTAGAGACCCACCTCACCAGACACACTGTCCACTTCAAACTCTTCCCTAAACTAGGCGCATTGTACAAGAGTAAATCCTATGTCACCTCCCAGCCTGTTGCAGGGTTGTTCTAAATTATTCTCCTAACCTTTTACTATGGGGGGTGTAATGCAAGACTGTTCTGAATGATTCTCCTGACCTTTGACTGTGGGGATGTAATTTAATATTTTGACGGCTGGACCCCCCCTTCCATTCTTTCTACCAGTTTGCCCTGGTTGTCTCCCCCCCCCAATACCATCCACTGCTCATTTTTGTCTAGTCTTTTCTTCCTCCTCCCCTTGCTGACTGGCGTCTCTACCATTCTGCTGCTCTTCTTGCCAAGTTTTGGTTCACTTTGCTCCCCTCCTGTCTCTCTTCCCTCCCCCTCCCAGTCATAGTCCCATAGAAACATAGACTTTGACGGCAGATAAGGACCGCTTAGCCCATCTAGTCTGCCTATTTCCCTACCTAGAGGATAGGCCGCAGATCCTAGTTAACCAACAGCCTATTTCTTCCTACCCCCCACAAGAATTGCCTTATGTCTGTGCCATGCATTCTTGAATTCTCCCACAGTTTTAGACCCTACAAGAACTCTGACTCTCATTCTTTCTTTTCCCTTTCTTTAATAATTTAACTGGGAAGGCATGCTTCTCCTATAGTCGACTCTATCTGGAAGAACTTCCCAAGTCTCAAAATGCAAGGCTGTTTCTCTGTTCTCTCTCTAAAAACCCTGCTCCAGGCCCTTGCAACCATTTCCTGCTCCTGGCCTCTAGACCCTTCTCCCGACTGGTTTATGGCTATTGCTGATTGGTGACCACCAGTGGCCACCTTATATATACCTTACACGGGTTCCGCTGTTCTGCAGGATTTGTACATCTTTGTTGTGCAGTACAGTCTGTCATTGTCTACAATTGTACCTGGGGAATAGTTTTGCTGACCTAACAGCTGGTTTATAACCACAGATTTGTTATTCTTGTGCTGTGTGCATCACGTAGTATATTACACACCGTCTCTCAATGCACAACACCTTGTATAATGTTTGTTGATATTACTGATGATTGATATATTTTTGTAATGCACCCTATTGCCTCTACCCATGGATGCACCTGGAACCAGAACTGCAGAGTTATACCCACAAAGTGGCTAAGTGCCACTGTTTCTTCAGTATGCATCCGAAATACCTCAACGACTGCAGTAGTTGGTGCTACAGGGAAAGACAAACCTGAGTCATGGGTGCCTGGCAGCAGCCCAGCTAGAAGCTTAATTAGCAACTGAGGTCACTGCAGATGTCATGGATGTCTCTGTGATTGTCCTCCATAAAAAAGGTTTTGGATCTCTTAAGTTGAACAGTTGAACCCACAGGAAACTTCTAACCTCTGCTGCCAGTTTTGCATTCTCTGCAGTCAGACACTGGGAACCTTTTGCCCTTATGGAATCAAAGTACTGTGCCTACTGTTAAGTGTTGTCGCCTTCCTAGCAATGGAAGCACTCAGAGAGGCATTGAAGTATTCTCGGAGTCACAGTCGCCCCTGGTCAACTTTGAAGCAGCACTCCTAACCAGTATCAACTGCCCAGTGAGCCACATTGGGACATCTGGACAACTCAGTGCTGGCCAGTTAGTTGGCCATGACAAATTCAGTGGTTGCATGTGAATATGAACCAACATCAGAAGGTTAAGCTGATCAACAAGTCTTGACTTCACTGGTATTTTCAATTCTTTTGGGCTTGACTATGAAGTCCCCTACTATAGCTGACCTTGGCACGGGGCACTGCTTATAATGCTGTGGGTGAACCTGCCACCTTCGAAGTCTCTGTCAATAAGCCTAACTCCAGGGGTCCACCAACGACGTGGTTCTAAATTTGGTCAGTCTGCCTTCCATGCTGCCACCCACAAACCCCACTTTGGCTGGGGGGAGGGAGACAGCCAAGTCAACCTCCACATATGTGACATCAGTTTGGAATGAGGTCTTGCTCTGATCAAACTGACTCTAGGGGTCTACCAGGAGGTTCTGACTCACTTTCAATTCCATTTGCAGCATTGACACTTTGAGCATTACAAGAGATTGAGCAGGTCACCTTCATTAACTTCACTGTTTGGCTTTCAGTGTAGGTGCCTCTTTAGTCAACATTTCAGTGAGTTCCCAACGTGGGCAACACTGGGTAATGGGTCAGTGGCAGCCCCAGTACTTGAGCCACCTGCTGACGTCCCTTCAGACTCCAGGGGGCCTGGCTGGTGCACCAGTTAGCTTCTGGGCCAAGCCTATTATACAGTCGCTGCTAGTTTCCCTGACACAGGTCCAGGCTGCTCCCACTCTGCCAATCCAGGTTGTTCCCTGTCTGCCTCAGTAAGTGTTATGGGCATCAACGCTAGACAAGGCTCAATGAGAGCAGAGTAGTGTTGTTTGTAGTGGTCACCCTGGCAAAATGGGTAGTCTGTGCTCCGAGACGGTTGTCAGACAAAAGCTCTATGCTCCAGGACTCTTGACACTGGCAAGCAGTCTTGTCCTCAGCCTTGGACGAAGGATTCTGCGACCATAAGAGGATAGCATCTCCTCTGACAGAGCTGTCTCCTTGGGTACCTGGTCCTTTACATCTCTTTTATAGACAGAATGTCTTCTGCCCTAAACATACTGCAGGAGGTTGTACAGAAACCCAGTTTCTATCCCTTTGTCAACATACTGGACAAAGAAGGTTCTGCAGGGATTGCTTCTTCCATTACTTCTGCCATTATGGAGCCTTTATCCATATTTGTGAATGGGCCAGCATTCTGCCAGGCTGCTCCTATAAAGTCAGACCACAGGTATGTAGTTACTATGAAGAGTTTCTGGAGCACCCCTTTCTGGAGGATCTTGTGGCTGATGTCGTGTTCTGCAAAGCCAAGCTTGTGGTGGTGGTGGTGGTGGGGGGGGGTATTTTAAACTTTAGACAAGGGGTTTACTGACAGGACCATATTGGTTGCTAGGTGTAAGCTGCAGTCTTTGGAATTCTGCAGGCCAGCTATGCCACCTGCATGGCCCAGTACAGCCACAAGCTGTTAGAGGTGCTGTCAGATCTTTGGACCCTTTTACCGGAGGACTGCCAATAGGACATTACTGACATCCAGAGTATGGGGTTTTCAGGTCACCAAACACCATCTTCTGGTTGCCCTTGATTTGGTTGATGCATCTGCCTGGGTGATAGCAGCAGCAGTGACTATACTTCGCTAGTCATGACTGTGCATTTTGGCAAGAGGTCCAGCAGAAGGTGTCGGATCTGCCATTCATGGGCAAAGACATCCATCTTCTGTCCCTGGATTGAGGTCTGTCTCACGAACACTGAGAAATCCATTGTGACCCTGAACTACATTGCATCAGTCATGAAGAAGAACATTTCTCAGCATCAGCAGGCCTCTGGGTCCTTTTGTAGCTCATTTAGTTAGTAACATCAGCAGCCCCAGAATCCTATAATGGCCAAGGACTTGAGACAGGGAAACCACAAGGGTGGCAGGGTTGGCTCCAGATGCCATTTCACTGGGTCTGCTACCAAAAGCAAGAAGTGATGAGAAGGCTGCATTCCCTTTCCACTGTAGACCCTTCATCATCTTTCGGTCATTGGTCAGCCTCTTTTCTTTTGACCACAGTGGTCCACGATCATCTCAGACCAGTAGGTTCCAGAAGTGATTTGTACAGGTCTCTCAATGCAATTTGAGGCAGTAACTCCATGCTGTCCTTATGTGTGTATGGACAATGTGCTCTATCAGGAATGTTTCAGTGTACTTCAGGAGGAAGTTCAAAAACTGGCATTACGTAAGACAGAACCCGTTCCAGGTAATTAAGCTCAGCAGGGGTTTGTCTTGCACTACTTTCTGGTACCCAAGAAGATGGTACCTCATCCTAGATCTTTGGACCTCGTTTGCTTTATCTGCAAGTGAATACTCGACAAGGTCAGTCTGAACCAGTTTATGAATACCTGGAGCTTGGTTCTGCTGCCAAGACTTCTAGTACTGATACTTTCATAGCCACATCCATTCATCTCTCAGGCAGTTCCTTTGCTTTTGGTTGGAAGGAACCATTTATTAGTTCTGGGTTATTCTGTCCTCAGCATCAAAAGTGTTTATCAAATGCCTAGCAGTGGTGATAACATTCCTGCAGCACGGGGTCTTGACAGCTAGCTGATCACTGGCAGCTTGGTGCAAGACATGGAATGGTCTAGAGACTTGATGGTTCAAGCATTCCAGTATGTGGGATTTTTCATCAGACTGGGGAAGTCTGAGGAGTTTCCAGACACTGGTAACTGTTCATTAGTGCGGAAATGGACTCTGCAGGCCAGAGCTTGCATCCTATCATAACAGGGCATAGGAACTTTTGTCCTTTGGCCAGTCATTTCAGACTGGGCAGTTGTGCCTGGCCAGGAATTTCTTCATGTTGCTTGGCTTCATGGCACCGGTCATGGTCCATAGGGCCCTATGGTTTATGCGGCCTCTCCAGTGGGAGCTGGCCTGCCAGTAATCCCAGACCCATCCAGACCTGAACCAGTTTAGGTAACTGAGCCCGTTGTGGTTGCATTGCGTTTGTGACTCTTCCCTCTGAACCCTCTGGAAGGAATCCCTTTCTTGCTAAATTCCATGATGTCATCAGAGGGTTAGCAAACTCATCTCCTGCTCATGTACCAAATTTAATCACATTTCTTATAAATTTCTGCATTTTCTAGGAATGTTCTACTTGTGGCCTATATCAAAATAATTATTGGTGTCCAGTGCACTCCCCCCAGCTGCTCAAAAAGTACCTGCAATTTTTTAAAGTTTACATTTTCTTACATTCTTGTCACTCTGATTTTCAAAAGGGGTTTCTTAGTTTTCAGATGCCAGCTGATATCTGAAATGACCCCATCCACCCAACAGCAAGGTGAAACCCATGGATGGGTAACTACTCTAACATTTTAAATAACTCGCCTATCTGAGCTGAAATCCTCACCACCTATTGCCTCATGCCGCTGGCCACCCAACCTGTGGAATCTCCTGGTTAAAAGTAGCCTACCTACTCCTAACAGTTTCTCCCTACCAAGTACCAAACCTTGCAACAGGACCCGCTGCTACACCTGCAAATTTTTTTCCAGTGTGACTGAAATTCGGGGGCCTACAGGTGTTTTTCACATCACCAAGGAGTTTTCATGCACCTCCATTAATGTGGTATATTGTATTTTTTGCAGGAAGTGTACAGCTATTTATATCGAAGAGACTGGTAGGCGCCTTGCTGACCGTTTCAGGGAACATTACAGAGCAGTCAGGAATGGTGAAACTGCTAAACCCATTGTATCCCACTTTATCTCCAGGGACCACAACGTCAATGACCTTTCTGTTTGTGTCCTTCAGCAGGGCTTCTGGGATCCTGACCATAGAAAAAACATGGAAGCCAAGCTGATCATCCACCTTGGCTCCCAGCAGCCCTCTGGTTTAAATAATAGGCTTATTTTCCACTAACATCTTTCAGCCACCCCTTATCTTCCATAAAGTCTGTTTGTATCTGTAAGCATTTAATTTCTTTTCCTTTTTCACCATTTCACCATTTTCACCTGTGTGAAGCAAATAAACAAATCAAAATGAAAGAAAAAGTCACTGTGGTTCTCAAAAGAGGTGGCTGTGAAAGTCAGGAAGAAAAAGATAGCATTCCGGAAGTATAAGGAAACACAGAAGGAGCAGGACAGAGAGCTGTACCAGTTAAGGCAGAAGGAAGCAGGGAGGGAAGTCAGAATAGCAAAGGCACAAACTGAGGAAAAGATAGCCAACTCAGTTAAAAAGGGGGATAAAACTTTTTATAGGTATTTCAGGGAGCTTAGAAAGACAAAGGGAGGGATAGTGCGGCTGAATAGAACGGATGGTGGGTAGGCAGAGAGTGACAGTGAAAAAGCAGGGATACTGAATTAATACTTCTGTTCAGTATTCATAAAAGAGGAAGTGGGGGAGGTTCCTAATCCAATTAGTAGAAGCACTCTGGAGAGGGGGGTCGATCCCAGTCCTTTCACAGAAGAAAGGGTTCTGAAAGAACTCCTAAAACTGAAGGTGGACAAAGCAATGGGGCCAGATGGAATGCGCCCTAGAATTCTAAAATAATTAAGCAGAGAACTAATGACACCACTGACTACCCTATTTAACAAATCATGGGAGGATGGTGTGGTACCTGAGGACTGGAAAAAGGCTGATGTGATTCCCCTTCACGAAAGTGGGACCGAGACAGAGGCAGGAAACTATAGACCTGTCAGTTTGACCTCTGTGGTAGGGAAAGTGATGGAATCACTTCTGAAGGAAAGAATTGTTCAGTACCTAGAAGCCAGTGGAGCACAGGATCCAAGGCAGCATGGGTTCACAGTGGGAAGGTCATGTCAGACTAATCTGATTGATTTCTTTGACTGAGTGACCAAAGTAGTAGACCAGGGAGGGGCTGTGGACATGGCCTACCTAGACTTTAGCAATGCATTTGACACAGTCCCACACAAAAGATTAGCAGTCAAATTAACCAGCCTGGGAGTGGGCCCCAGGGTGATAGCCTGGGTAAAACATTGGCTGAATAACAGGACACAGAAGGTAATTGTAAATGTAGTCCACTCTGAAGAAAGAGGTTACTAGTGGGGTACCGCAGGGTTCAGTACTGGGTCCAGTCCTTTTTAATGTCTTTGTAAGCGACATTGCAGAGGGACTGGAAGGGAAAGTATGCCTCTTTGCAGATGACACAAAGATCTGCAACAGGGCTGATGCACAAGGAGACGTGGAAAGGATGAGAAGGGACTTGGCAAGGTTGGAGGAATGGTCACAAGTATGGCAGCTTGGATTCAATGCAAAGAAGTGCAAAGTAATGCACCTGTGAAACAAAACCCCAGGGGAAGATTACACAATTGATGGGCGGGGGGGAGGTAGTAACAACAACAAAAATTGAAAGGACCTGGGGGTAATCGTATCAGATGATCTTAAGTTTGGCAAGCAATGTTAGAAGGCAGTAGGGAGGGCTGGGGGATACTGGGATGTATAGGAAGAGGCATCACCAACAGAAAACAGGAAGTTGTTATTCCGCTGTACAGACAGTTGGTGAGACCCCTTCTGGAGTACTGCATCCAGTTCTGGAGACCCCATCTCTGCAAGGACATAGACAGGATGGAGGCAGTTCAGAGGAGGGCAACTAAAATGGTGCAGGGTCTGCAAGAGAAGCCATACAAGGAGAGCCTAAAGGAGCTTAATATGTATACCCTTGAGGAAAGGAGGGAGAGGGGGGACATGATAGAAATGTTTAAGTACCTCAGTGGAATCAACAAAGTCCAAGAGGGTAGCATCTTTCAGAAAAAGAGATGTGCAAGAACAAGGGGACACAATTTGAAGATAGAGGGGGGGTGGCACAGGGGCAATGTGAGGAAGTATTTTTTCACAGAGAGGGTGGTGGACGAATGGAACAGCCTTCCTGAGGAGGTTGTAGGGTCTAAAACTGTGGGAGAATTCAAGAATGCATGGGACAGACATAAGGCAATTTTTGTGGGGGGCTAGGGAGAAATAGTTGGTTAAATAGGATCTATGGCTTATTCTCTAGGTAGGGGAAATGGGCAGACTAGTTGGGCCAAGCGGTCCTTATCTGCCGTCAAAGTCTATGTTTCTATGTAAGTCTCCATTTCTGTCTCCTTCCCCCACATTTGTCACCTTTCAGCCTTCTTACTAGGCCCTGTTAATTAGTAGCCAACTGAGGACTTCTCTAGCTCTTTCACTCCTATTATGCTTTAGTTTTACCATCATCACCTTTTTGTTTCACAGATTCTCTCTTAATCTTGCCATTTATCACTTCTTCTCCGAGCCTCCCCTTTCTTCTTTCCCCACATTTATATATCCCTTATTTTATCTCCCCTCTACGCTAACTTTGTTTTTTTCTCTCTTATATATTTCCTGAAGAAGACCTAAGGTCGAAATATAGATTTTTAACTCTATTTTCAGCGTGCATTAACTATAACCATTTTGTTTTGCTTTGCTTTTAGACCACATGCTGACGCAATGCCTTGTTTTTACATTCTGAAATCCTCACTGCTTCTCTCGAGCTTCCCCACTTTCACTTCTGTAAAGAGGCCTGATACCTTGTTTGGTGTGTGGGGAGCATGCTATTAGAGAAGGCCAAAACCTCTCCCAATTAATAATCATATCAGAGGGTTAGCAAGCTCATCCCCTGCTGATTTACCAAATTTAATCACATTTCTTACAGATGTCTGTGTTTTCTAGGGATGTGCTACCGGTTTGTGGCCTATATCAAAACAGTTAGGGTTCAGTGCTCAAGGGGAGTCTGACATAGAGAGAGGGAAGCAGTGAGGACACCAGCTTAGATGAGTGAGTTCGTAAGTTTCTTGTCAGTTGGTATCACGTTGCCGTTGGTGGATGGGCTCATTTTTATCAGCTGGCATCTGTAAATTAAGAAACTCCTTTTAAAAATCAGGGAGTGATAAGAATGTGAGTAACAAAGTATAAGCTTTAAAACTGCAGGCTCTTTTTGAGCATCGGGGGGGGGTGCACTGGAAATTAATAATTGTTTAGATTCCATGATGTGCCTGATGATTGACATCTCCCTCATTAGCTGGAGAAGTGGTCTCCCAGTTAGTGTTGGCTGCACATAAATGTGCTGGAGCTTTGAGCAGTTTGCCTGACTCTGTTGGCGTTCACACTCCTGGTACAGGATCAGGTTCTCCAGGACATCACAGACAACATGATCATCATAGTCAAACTGAACAAGCAGGGCGTTACCCACTCATTCTGTAAGTCCTAGGAGGAATTGTGGATGTGGGAGCTAGCTCTTTCACTTCAAGCAGAGCATATGGCAGCCCACATAGCTAAAACTACCTTTTTGCTGGCGTTCTGTGCCATATGAAGTAGGCTTCTATGGAGTGATCCCTGTGTCCCAGGTGTTCTCCACACGAGGAACTCTGCAGATGGATCTGTGTGCTGAGAAAACAAGTAACTAAGACTGTTCTGGACCCATCTCCCCTCAGCAAGGCATCCATCTGTGAGACACCTTCCACATGGTGCTCTTCGAAGTATTGAAAGACAATGCTGTCATCCTCTTCATTGTGCCAGACTGGTCCCGCCAGTTCTGGTGCAAGGACTGCCACAGACTCGGCTGTAAACCACCTTGGTTGTTTCCATTCCTACTTGACTACCTAATGAGTTCCAAGGGGACAGTTCAGCCCTTGGCCCCAAATACCCTGCTCCTGACGGCCCATTTTCTGAGCAACTAGTTTCAGGCCTTAAGGCTTTCTGATGACGTTTTCTGTGTGCTTCAGTTTTAAGTGGATGAGGTTGTGTTAGTTCCGGACATTCTGTCTGTTGCCTCTTGCTGGATGGAAACAATCTGAACTATTTTTGGTTACTGGCTCGGTCTGGCTTGCAAGCTACATTCCTCATAGTGAATCTGATGGCCATTTCTATGTACTGTGCAAAGGCAGGTATCCCAACTGTGGTCCATGAGAAAGTAGTTTCCATGTTCTTTTGGGGTTTTTATCACGTATTCCCTCTGGTGTGTAAACCTCCACTGCCTGAGGATGACATGTTGGTGCTATCCTGATCCATCAGGAAGCCATTTGAGCCTAT
The DNA here is from genome assembly GCA_016271365.2 of Neoceratodus forsteri. Taxonomy (NCBI): domain Eukaryota; kingdom Metazoa; phylum Chordata; order Ceratodontiformes; family Ceratodontidae; genus Neoceratodus; species Neoceratodus forsteri. The sequence continues at coordinate 238,443,592 of CM057450.1, forward strand.
GGACAAGTGCCGTTTCTGCCATCATTTATCTGCTCCTGGTCACCATCATTTAAGTCAGAAATGTCAGTGAGCTCCAGGTACTCTCTGTGGCGCCTCCATATTTGGTCTTTCACATGGACATAGTTGCACTATACCCCCAAGCAAAATTCCTGCCTAGGATAGTTTCTGAACCATCCTTGGTGCTGTTTTTTTTTTTTTGTTTGTTTGTTTTTGAACCACCATGCTTCAGGTGCTGATCTTACATTCTATACCCTAGACATGTGCAGGGCATTGCTCTTTTACAAGAAACACACAATGGAATTTCGCTCTGAATTTTGTAATCTGTTCATAACATACCCTGAAGTCACTCAAGGCAAAGCAGACCATAGCCAGGTGGATCACATCCTCCATTGCTCTCTCTCTCCTATCAGTTGGCTTGTCAGGACTCTACCAGATACACTAAGACCTCTGTTGCTGCCCCCAGGAGCATCACTTCTCAGGGCTACTACCCAACTAATGCAGACATGTTCATTTCCCACACTAGTTGATCTTTTGAACCACTTTCTGCTTTTGGAACCTCAGTCATCCAGTCTGTCTGTCTGTCTAAAACAGGTGCATATCAAGACCTCCCCACCCAGAGAACTGCTGAGAGTCTGCCATACTGCAGATAGTGAACTACATATGTGTAGTTAGAAGAATGGGTTTCTTACCCATCCTTGGCCAGGCATATTCTCCAGATCTGTTTTCCTGTGTCCAGATCTGAGAGCAGGGAACAGAGACCAGAGGACGCATGAATGATTGACGGAAGGAGTCAAGCTTGAAGACCGATTCAGAACCTGACCATGCTCAGTAGAACTTGAAGTCACGTGAATCTGAACTGAATAGCAGAAGTAGAACTACAGTTTGAAAGAGAGGGTGCAGGGTAGTGATATCCAAAGCTGCCTGTCCCGCAGTCTAGCCCTTGTAGGCAGTCAGTCATCAAAAGGACAGTTCCTGGTTGCATGATTGGGCAAAGGAAATGAAGTTCACCTTCTCTAGGAACTGGGACAGCTTCTTGAGCAGTCATAATCTCTTGTGGCAGGATGGGCTTCACCTAACTAAAACTGGGCCTAGAATTCTGAGAAAAATTATAAATAGGGCATTAGACAGAGCTTTAAAGTAAGCAAATTAGGGTGTAATGTATTGAAGGTGCAGATACACCTAAACACACTAAAACAACACATCAGTGGATAGATAATGTAAGAATTAATAATGTAAATAGAGATCACATGTTCCATGAAGGTGTGCAGGAGAAAGATAAGACAAATTGCAAAGCAAACAAAAAGAAATGAAACCGCCTGTCAATAAATGCAAGGAGCATTAGAGAGCACCTTTTCTGGTGCTCAGCGCAGAAACACTGTAGGTATCTTACCTGCCTCAAAGTCCACTGGTGCCAAAATTACACTTTTGCTGTGGCCAGAATTTGGGATGGAAGGGATCATAATTTTGCTCCATGGAGCCGAGAGCCCGATCCCTTCCACTTTCTGATTTGGAAAAATGCTCCGCACTCTCACATTTCGTGATATAATATTATGGAGAGTCTGTGGACGTGCTTCTTGGAGTTGTGTAGGAATCCATTTTTTTATTTATTTAGTTGTTTAACCAGGAGTAACCTTCTTTTAACACTTTAGTGGGCTGGTTTCAACAAATCAAGGCCACTGCCCAACTAACAAGGCCCTATTCGTAAGTACAAGATCCAGCACTGTCCCCTTCCTAGTGGGATCTGTAACAAGCTGCCTGAGAAATGTCCCTTGCAGGGATTCTAGAATGACCCTGCTCTTGGCTGTATTTACATCCAGGATGTTCCATTCTACATCTGACACATCAAAGTTGTCCATAATTACTACTTCACCTTTGCTTGCCATTCTGCCAATGGCCTCCCCCAAAACCCTGTGCAACTCCTGCCCCCTTGCTGATGGTCTGTACTCCACCCCCACATGGATAAAAGCCTTGGACCCAGATAATGGTAACATGAGAGAAACATTTAAATGAGTTTGAAGGCATGTTAGCTGCAAGTTGGTTAGCAGGTAGGAGGTGGTAAGAGTAAGTGGATTCTTATCAGAATGGTTACAAGTGGGGTTCCACAGGGATCAGTGTTGCGACTTCAACTTGTTAAATTTATCTGTTATATGGACATACCAGGTAGTTGGATTGTAAAATTTACACTTGCGGTGTAGCAGAAAAGAAGTCGGGTAGACAGGATGTAGATGGTCTTGGACACCTTGGCATTTTGGGCTAGCAAAACAGTTGAAAGTCAGTGTAGATAATTAGCATGCAGGTGTCCATTTTTGTGGAAAAACAAGAGGACAGATTATTACCTGAACAGTAGTGTGATCAGGCATTCTAAGCATAATAGAGACCTGAGGAGTAATAACTAATGAACATGAGGCACAGTGTAAGCAAGTAGAGGGTTAACGCAACCAAATTCTTGGGTGCATAAAGAGAGTATTTTGCTAGCAGAGCATATAAAGTCATAGTGCCACTCTACAGAGGTCTGAGAAGACTGCATTTGGAATACTGTAGTCAGTTCTGTGCACTGCATCACAAACAGGATATTGCAAAAGTAGAAAAAGTCTATAGGAGGAAAACTAGGTTTCTGGGAGGCTTGCCAGATCTGATGTATAAGGACAGGCTAGCTAAATTTAATTTAAATTTGCACAGCCACAGGAAAAGAATCAGGGTTACGATCCAGGTTTACAAGGTAGCTAAAATACCCCAAGCCAGCCAGCCTGTCGGCGCAGCGGTTGGATTTCCGCTTGCGACGCCAGCGACCCAGGTTCAGGAACGAGCCTGGGTCACTGGAGGGCCGGCCGGGGGGGGAGGCAGTTTGAGCGTCCCACGACTGCTCGCTGTCTCCAGGGAGGGAAGGGATCGCTACCCGGTGCCATAATGACCACTGGTGGAGGCCAGTGGTAGTGCAGCATGTCAGGGCCATTAGGAGTGGTGCGTGACAGACGTCGGCTCTTGCCTTGACGTCCAGACGTCACGTGCCTTCAGGAAACCAGGAAAATCGCTCGCTGGCCTCCGGATGATGGCTCTCCGTTCCTGAGGGCCTCCAGTGCCTTCCCGGTGCCTCCTGCTCCCCAGCAGCATCCCCAGGCCCTAGAAAGTGTGTGCTGGGGCTATCCCCTCCCCCGGTGACTTCCCCTTCGGAGGAGAGGGACCCGCCCGGTGAAGGGTTACACCGGGATATCTTGGGGGGTCGGCTGTGATCTGGGGATCTGAGGAGGGTTGGGAAAGGACAGAAGGGGTCAGAGGGAACTTGAAAGAGCCCGAAGGAGGGGGATGAATTGAAGAGCAGGGCGGAAGAATAGATTACTCAAAAAAAAAAAAAAAGACCCCAAGCTGCTAGAATGCCTGAATTTAAATCTACGCAGTGACAAAAAGAAGACATGAGAACACAAGAAACAGCTGATGGGTGAACAGTTCAGAGGGAGGGAATTGAGGGGACGCCTATCTAAGAAAAAGTGGTGTGAGTTTGGAATAACCTGCTAGTCTCCATAGTAGTCAGTGACAGACACAGATCTTTCAAAACAAACAGGTGTATAGGAAAGGTAAACCTGCTGGGCTATAACTACTGAGAAGCAGGGGGTGGTCATGATAGGTTTAGATGCCTGCTTCAAGCTTCATTTTCAGTGTTCCATATAACTAACTAGATTCCATCCATGTGGACACACTAGTGCAGTTCTGGTGAATAGTGGCATAGTCCTGGGAAAGTCCTTTGTCTAGAGCTTGGACTCCTCCCTTTTTTGCATCTTCACCCCCTCTGTGCTCCAGATCTTTCAGGAAGAAAAGCAAGGTGGCTCCTTTAGTAGCTGCAGCCTTTGGTGGATTCCTTAAAATTTCTTCAGTTCATGCTTTTTTTTGCACATTTTTGCTACCCTGCTCTGCGTAAGCTTTTTTTCTGGCTCATAAACAGTGTTCTCTTTTTTGCACATTTATGGGGATTCTCAGTCTGAGCTATGAAGAGTTACAGTGCCTTTGCTGATCACCAGCCATTTGCTTGTGCTGTAAGCACCAGATGGTCATCACTGACCTCCATGATATGTGCCTTGATTTCCTAGGACTGTGCCATCATGTGAAGAACTGTGACCTCTGCTAGCCCATGAAGTTCAGCATCCTTGCATGCCACAAAAAGCACTCCTCGGTTGGTTCAGAAAAGTCCAGTAAGTCAGATCTTTGTCTAAAGGTGACTTGAGTAGAGGGATACCTCTCAATTTCCCCATACCCGGCTTCATCAGTGCATTGACCATCATCTTCTATGGCCCATGGTCTAGAGGACAGCATTGATTTCAACACTCAGTTTCCCTTTCAGGACTCTGAGGATGAGAGGCAACTCTATACAGTCACAGTGGAAACTGTTATTGGCTGTCAATAGTGGAGAATATTTACAAATAAGTACGTTTGTGAAGCATACTTATTAAACCCTGCTTATGGATGAACCTAGTGTCCCTTCCAACATGAAATTAATGTTAGTGCTGATCATGGCCCAGATCTCTCATCAGAGATGCTGGACAACAGAAAAGGCAGGTTTTGGTTGTTCTCAGGGTTCATGACTGCCACCATCAGTCTCTGTCAGTCCTTATCAAGCATTGGTCAAAGGTGAGTGCTAAGTGAACACCAGATCGGGCTTCAGCCCACAAAGGCCATTCCTTCTGTGAATAACAGTACCTGTAAAGAGGTCCTTGTTTCAGGATGTCGAGTCTCTGCTGCCTTCTAGGCAGTGGGTTATCCTGACTGAGCATCCCATCTAGATCAGAGCATGAGTTGATTGCCATCTAACCAGCGCCTCGCCGTCATGTCACTCCCACAGCGAAAGTTCTTACCACAGGCACTATACCCATGAGCACCCCCACACTGGTAATCATGGTGATGCTGGACCTAACATGTCTGGGGGGGGTGCAGGCCAGGACCAGCCCCTGACACCCCTAACCCTGCTGTGGAAAGTTCTAATGAAGTTTCCAAGGTCATCGTCTTCCTTCTTGACATTGTCAGGTGAGTTCTGTTGAAGCTCTTTTTTCAAGCTTAGGTCAGCATTGTCAGTTGCACAGGTGTAGGAAGATGTGGCGTAGGTTGCTAATGCAGACTATTGAGATTCCCCTTATAGGCTGGGGAGCCCACCTGGCAGAGCTGTGGGCACAAAGCACGTAGGCTGTGAACTCTACAGGAACAACGGATGCATATCACCGTCTTCAAGTTGAGGATGATTCTCTCACCGATGCAAGCATTCTTTCTGTGGTGACCATTCCATTCTGATCACTACAGAGAACATGACTACCATGTTTTTTGTCAACAAATGGAGTATCCTGGTCTTCCCGACTCTCTTAGGAGGCTCTGGGGATGTAGAATCTGGCAATGCCTCAACACTCCAATGTTTATGACCAACATGGCAGAGTCTAGAATGAGTTGGTGGACAGCCTCAGTTGCATGAAAGATGGAGTCCCATGAGTGTTCTACATCAAGGCAACGTGTGATATTTGTCAATAGGGGACCTCTTACACTGGCTCATTTGTATCCTAGCAGAATTACAACTGCCACTCTTTTGCCTACATCTTCCAGTGAGTAGCATGGTGTGGGAAGAGGCTCCTACCCTTGTCTCAAGTTGGATCTGTAAGTTCCTTTACGTCTTCAGGGTGCCTTCCTCAAGCAACTGGTCATGGAACCGACTCAGCAGAAGGCAATACTGGACCTTGTGCTCACAAACAGGGACAGTGTGATGGGGGTAACAGTGGGGGAGCACCTGGGGAACAGTGACCACTAGTCACTGTGGTTTGAAATCACAGAAAGAGCAGAACCAAACCACACAAAAACACGTATCCTGGATTTTAGGGGGGCAGACTTTGGGAAAATGGAGAGATACTTGAAAGAGGCATTAAGGGGAATGGGGCAGGAATCAGGGGTTGAGGAACAGTGGGCAGTATTTAAAATGGGGATTACAAGAGCAACAGAATTATGTATTAAGCAGGTTAGCAAGAGGAAGAGAGACCATTATGGTTTTCCAAAGAGGTAGCAAAGAAAGTGAAAGCCAAAAGATTGCATTCAGGCAATACAAAAGACACAGGTAGAAGGGATAGGGAGAAGTACCAGGAGAAGCAAAGGGAGGCAGGGAGGTCAGTAAGGGAAGTCAAAGCTCAGACAGAAGAACACATTGCAAAATCAGTGGGTAGAGGGGACAAAACCTTTTACAGGTACATAAGTGAAAAAAGAAAGGCAAAGGGAGGGATAGTGAGACTGAAGGGGGAGGATGGGGGCTGTGTGGAGGATGCCAACAGTAAAGCTGACATACTGAACAGGTATTTCTGCTCAGTCTTTACTGAGGAAGAGGAGGGTAATGGGTCTGAACGGAGTACAAGGGGTGAGAATGGTGCAGAAATGAACACAAGTCCCTTTACACGAGAAAGGGTCCTGTAGGAACTGGAAGTAATAAGAGTTGATAAAGCAGTGGGGCCAGATGGGGTGCACTCCAGGATCCTTAAAGAACTAAGAGAGGTGGTGGCTGAACCTCTGTCTATCCTGTTTAGCCGATCACTGGAAACAGGGGAGGTACCCAAAGACTGGAGGATAGCAGATGTAGTCCCCTTATACAAAAGTGGGAACAAAGAGGAAGCGGGGAACTACAGACCAGTCAGCCTCACCTCGGTAGTGGGAAGATCATGGAAGCAGTACTGAAGGAGAGATTGGTGGAACATCTGGTTGTCAATGGACTACAGGATCCAAGGCAGCATGGTTTCACCAGGGGAGGTCATGTCAGACCAACCTCATTGAACTTTTTGACTGGGCAACTAGGGAGGTGGCTCAGGGGAGGGCAGTGGACATGGCCTTTCTGGACTTCAGCAAGGCCTTTGACACTGTGCCACATAGAAGACTATTGCACAAACTGGGAAATATGGGTGTGGGCAGGACAGTAGTGTGGTGGGTAGGTAACTGGCTGGGTGGCAGGACACAGAGGGTGGTGGTAAATGGCTGTCACTCCACAGAGGGAAGAGTGACCAGTGGGGTACCACAGGGATCAGTGCTGGGACCAGTCCTATTCAATATCTTCATCAGTGACATTGCAGGACCTAGAAGGCAGAATTTCACTGTTAGCTGATGACACAAAGCTCTGTAACAGAGTAGAGACACCAGAGGGTGTAGACAGAATGAGAAGGGACCTGCAGAAACTTGAAGAATGGTCAAGGGTTTGGCAGTTGAAATTCAATGCAAGGAAGTGCAAGATAATGCATATGGGGCACAAAAACCCTGGCACAATATATGAGTTGGGGGGGTGAGGGTATAGCATGTACCAAGCAGGAAAGGGATCTTGGGGTTATCATCTCTGATGACCTCAAGGCAGGGAAACAGTGTGACAAGGCAGCAGGTAAAGCAAATAGGATGCTGGGATGCATAGGCAGAGGGGCATCACCAGCAGGAAAAGGGAGGTCATAATTCCATTATACAAGACACTAGTGAGGCCCCACCTGGAGTACACTGTACAGTTCTGGAGACCTTACCTACGTAAGGACATAGACAGGATAGAGAAGGGTCAGAGGAGGGCAACAAAGATGGTGCATGGATTGCATCACAAGTCCTATGAGGACAGGTTGAAGGAACTGAACATGTACTCCCTGGAGGAAAGGAGGGAGAGAGGGGATATGATAGAGACATACAAGTATCTTACAGGGAGGAACAGGGTGCAGGAATACACTATTTTTAGCGAAAAAGATGTTCCAGGACTGAGGGCATGGGATGAAGTTGGAGGGAGGACGATTCAGAGGAAACGTGAGGAAGAATTTCTTCACAGAACGGGTGGTGGACAAGTGGAACACCCTGCCAGAGGAAGTGGTGGGGGCTGAAACAATCACGGGAATTTAAGAATGCATGGGATAGACATAAAGGAATTCTGGAGGTCAGGGGTAAGGGGCAACAGATTTCTTGGAAAACATAAACTGAACTTACAAGCTCAAATGGGCAGACTGGGTGGGCCATAGGCCCTTATCTGCCGACACTGTCTATGTATCTATGTATCTTTCAACCCTCTCTGTGATATCCAAGGTCCCTGCAGAAAACTTGCCTAGAGCAGGCTCAGCTAATACTATTTGGACGGGCTTTGCCATGTTAGTACTGGTATTAAAGATTTGCTTTACCTCCGCACTGAAGCATCGATCCTGCTCCTTCTCAGACCAGCTCATCTTACTGAATCCAAGGGGACAGTTTAGTACACAGATCTAGTGTCCCTACTCCTGACTCTAAGGTTCCTGAGATGCTAGAGTTTGCATCCCTTGGCCTCTCAGAGGGAGGTGCTGTCTTTGCTGGAAGCTTCAAGGAAGTTCTCCACTCGGCAAACCAGCGCATTGAAGTGAAAGATGTTTTTGCTCTGATGTCATCAACAGTAGATTGTCCAGTTGGGTCAATCCTTGACTTACTGTGGTACTTGACATTGACAACTCCGACCCTCTTCTTTAAAGGTGCACTCAGTCACTATTTCAGCCTGCCAGGCCTATGCAGGGTATCTTGATAGTAACCTCAGATCAAGCTGTTGGCTGCATTTTTTTTTTCCAGGGGCTCAACCACATTATTACCCATCTCCTCAAACGTCCGCCCATATAGGACTTATCATCTGGTCCTTACTAAATTTATAGAAAAGCTATTCAGACCTTTGGCAGCTTACAACTTTGGTTGTTTTCCTAGTGGCAGTTGCATCTTCCCAGTGGGTCATTGAAATGCATCTGCTCTCAGTCAGCCTCAAGGGTTTGATTTTCTAGATGGAAAGTACTGTGCACCAACAAAGAAGTTATTCCACAGTGTTATCTTTCTGTGCACAGACCAGAAGTTCTGAGTTTCACATTAATCAATCCATGGAATTACTGATGTCCTTTCCCAGATCTCATGACAGCCCCTGAGCCAGACCGCTGTACAGTTTGGATTTCAGGAGTCACTTCTGTTCTGCTGTCGTAGAACAGGAGGCTTTTGGAGGATCATCAGAAAGCTGTACATGACCCATGCCGTGTCCTCCTAAGGCCATCCTCTGTCCAGATAGTACATCTCTTGGTGGACTGCTGTGCATTTTGCACTGTTAAACTTGAACCTCAGTTGAAGAAGTCACACTGTCTGCAGGTATCAGATACCATTTGACCAGGCACATGGCTGCTGCCACACCACTACCAAAGGGCATTCCAGGCAGTGGGAGTCATTGGCACACGTGTTCCTGGCCATTACAGTTTAACCCTGTAAGTGCGCAGGAACACTGATTTTGTGTCCTTCCTGACGTCTCTCTTCAACCGAGACCTTTTCCCTCATCTCACTACCTTTCCAATGGAGTTGGAGTTTTCCCCCTGTATCGAGAACAGTGCTGGTAGTCTGTACAGTTGTGACTGTTTGGAAGGAATCCTGCTAGTAATGATGGCTTCTTACTTTTAACTGTAGTCTTACTACTGGTATTCCTTCCACAGTCATGTTTTTGCCACCTGGGTGACTCCTCAATTTCTTGTGGTTCAGTTGAAGATTTGAAGTATGGAGAGGTGAGGATATCAAAAAAGTCAGAGGAACCAAATCTCTAACTATTGTACATGCTCAGTGGAACCGCACTAGCACGTGAAAGGAATGCCAGTTGTAAAACTGAAATTTCAACTAATACTCTTGTGGGGTGGTTTTTTTTTTTCATATCTACTTTATTCATTTTTTGGTTTTTCTCCTACGCCCCCCCTCCCCGAGGCCATAGCATACACATGCATGTACGCACATGCCAGGATCCAGTGGCCCCTTCCGCCCTTCCCCTGCCTTTTTGTCACTGCACCATGCCGCCTGTGCACCCACCGGACTTCCACCCGGTGGGAGTGGGACTACGGACAGGCAGGCATCCACCCCTTTACAGGGGAGAGCCACAGCTCAATCCCGCTCCAACCCACCCACTCCCCCAAGCCAGCACCCCGGCAACCTGAGGTTGTTCCTAAACCCGGGTTGCCGGCGTAGCACGAGGTAAGGTGCCAGCGCCTCAGCCCTCTGCATTACTGGGCCGGCTTTGGGGATTTTTTTTTTAAACCAGGCATGTTCCCAGTAAGATTCTGTTGAGGGGATGAGAAGACAGTTGAATCCACCATTAATAAAAGGTTGCCGTGGAGCCAGCCCGTCGATGTAGCAGTACTGCTCACGGCACCAGCCTCCCGGGTTCGGGAATAACCCAGGGTCAGAGGGGCAGGCCAGGGGTAGAGGATTGAGCATCCCAGGGGACTCTATTCTCCTCCATGGAAGGAGGGAGAGCACGCTGGTCCAGCACTGCCACCTGTGGATGCACGGGTGACAGTGCAAGGTTAGCGGTGTAGGGAGGGGGAGGATGCCATTAAGTGTTTGGCTGAGGCATGCATCAGCACGTCACCAGCCTGGACATCTATCCTTGTGCCAGCATCCTCAGTGAGGAAGAGGGACAAGGGAAAACTAAAGGGTGAATCCCCCAACACCACAGTAGTATGACAGCCCTCTACAAAGGGGGAACTGAAAGACAGCATATCTGTCAAATTCCACAAGTGAAGGGAATAAAAAGCTAGTTTGAAAAAAAGAAACATTTTAAGCCATGACAAAATTAATTGTTGATTTTCATGGAATATGCCGATTTAAGATATCTGCATGTTACATGAGCTCGGTGTTGGAGCTTTTGACCACAGTGTCTCCACTGGCTGTCAGCTTGAATTAGGTTTCTTGCCATAACTAACAAATTTAAGTCAGAGGAGTGTAACAAAACAAAAATAAAAGAAAACACTGGGTACTACAGGTCAGTGATCAGAAGATCAAAGTGTTGGTGCTACTTGTCCAGATCGTTAGAAGGTGTAAGAGAAGGTTGGCACAGTGGTAGCATTACAGCCTGCCATGCTGGTGATATGGGTTCAGTAGTGAACTCTGGCCTCGGTCGGGAGGAGCAGGGACAGAACTGATAGCCTGCCTCATGGCCCAGGGAAAAAAACTTCATAAAAATAAAGTACATAAGTGGAAGAGAAGGGTCCTCCCAGTGGTAGCGCATCATGTCCCAACATGGAGGATCTGAGTGTGGGAGCAAGCCTGAAATGCCTGTGAATGGGCAGTGGGGGCCAATCAGTGCTGCCAGCAACAGTGTGCCCTCCACTTGGTGAGAGTTGCTGTGGGTTTTGTGGACACAGTGATCTTTGTGTCTAGCCAAGGAAGAACACCAGTGCCATACAATATATGGCAAGAGCACAGCTCTGGGGAGGGTGGATGAGGGGGATTCAGTATCCTCAGCCATCAAAATGACAGGTGCTGGTGTTTCTAGGGATGTGGATATGTTGTTCAATCCACAGTTCTTGGCAGGTACTTTGCCGCTTTAAGATGGGCTAGAAGGTCTTCAAGCTGGCTCCTCCCACCCACCCGGGCGGTAATACCCTCAGTTCCACCCCATGATGCCAGATCTTCCTTACCGCTTGGAAGCTCAGGTCCCCTCGTTAGCGCTCCAGAGTTTTTGTAGGCCTGGATTCTGAATTTTCAGATTTTTGTCCTCAAAATTGTTTCAAAACTCACTCGAGTTTGGTCTTCACCTATCGCGACTACGATGGAAGACAAGTCCGGCCCCAGATTCCGCCGGTGCCCTTGCAGGCAGAAGATGACCCGCACTGACTCTCATGCCACATGCATTTACTGCCTTGGTCATGACCACGATGTGCAGGCTTGCGACGTGTCTCTCTCTCCTTTTCTCCATCGGTGTTGGAGGACCGAGCTGCCCGACTTCAGCTAGGGCAACCGGAGAAGAGGTTCCCACCGGTCAAATCGAAGGAGGCCCATTGGGTGCTGTTCGTGGCGGCGGGCTCCGCAGAGTAACTGGAACAGCTTACGGTCCTCAAGGAGGAGGCGGCCTAGGCAGCGGCGAGCTCCTCCTCAGCCTCAGCGTTTATTCAGCTTCCCCTGGGTTCCTCCTATACGGCTTCCTTCCAGGAGCTTTGTCAGTCCCTCTCGACTTAAGGAGGTGGTCCTTTTGGGCCTTTTCCCACTCGATCCAAAAAACAGGATCACAAAGGTAAGTCTCAGCGTCGACGTTCTTGGGAGCGGGAGAGGTCTCACTCCCCGGATCGTCTCCTCTTGACTTCGGTCGAAGTTGCGGCCTGGGCCGCTGGTTTCACGGAGTCCCTGTCAGACCAGCCAGCCAAGACTCCTGTCAATGAGGCCGAGATCTTTCTCAAGCCCACTGACAGGTTGTCGACCTAAGAGGCCGACATCTCTCTTCCTCAGACACGGGTACCCCCGGTGCCCTCTGGGGACTTGACCCTTGAGCCGAAGTCCCCAGCCAAGGACCCTGAACCGGAGGATCCGCAGGTTTCCCCTGCTCCTTCCTTGGCCCACCGCTGACATCGTCCACAGTCGAGGTCTTGGTCCTCTTCCGCATCGGGTCGGTCCCGCCGACGGCATCAGTCCTGGTCCCAACATCGCAGAAAGCGGCGTCGCCACTTGTCCTCCTCTTCCTCCTCAACCGAGGAGAGGCTTTGACACAAATTGCATCAACGCTATGAGAACCTTATGTGGCAGCAACTTATTTTAACCGGTGCCGGCTTCCACCCCAGCAATTAAGTGGCTGTTGTCTGAAGCTGTCTCCGGCCCCCGGTTCCTCGGTCGAGGAACCAGTTCCAGCGCTGATTGCTCTGCCAAAACCGGCTGCTCCGCCCATAGTGGTGGAACCCCGACCTCCTCAGCCAAAAACTGGGGCACCGACCAAGGATTCTTGGTCGGATCAAGGTTGGCCCCATAGGTTGTCGGTCACTCTCACCCCCGATCATCCTCAGTGAGTGGAGAGTGGCTCAGGCGGTTGGCAGCTGTTTGCGGACTCTTCGGAATCCGACGGCTCCTCGCTGTATTCCCGTCCAGTCGACCTGGAATCTTCAGGGGGTCTGTCGGTGGAGGAATGCCCATCCTCGTTCCTGGGTATTCTTCGACTCATCTCTGAGTCCACCAGGATGAAGCTCGAACCAGTGCAAAAACTGGCCAGATACTCTCTCACTGAGATCTTGGACCAAGGGGACTCCCCCCCCGGAGGCCTTCCCCGAGGCTGAGGCCATTGTGGTTCCATCTCTGGAGCTCTGGCAGCACCCGGCCTCTTGTCCTGCACCTTTGGCCAGAATGGCCCACAAGTATGCGGTCCCTACCAGCTACCTCTCCGGTTTTTCAGAGCACCCCTCAGCTGAGGGGTTGGTAGCCGATAGTGTGTTCCAGTGCTCCAGAAACACTAGGGACATGGACAAACCCCCAGATAGAGTCCAGAAAGCTGAACTATTCCGGGAAGAAAGTCTACGCTGCTGCCTCCTTAGGCCTTAGTCAGGCTAGCTCGGCTGTTCTGATGGCACATTTCTCCCATGCCCTGTTGGGCTCCCTGGATGAAGTGCTTCCTCATTTCCTGGACGACCTCCAGACCACGGTCAAGCAGGTTCAGGATCAGGGAAGGGCGGTGGCTAAACGACAGCTCCAGACTGCACTGGACATCGGAGTCTCTTGTGCCTAGTCAGTAGCAGCTTCAGTAGCCATGCGCCACAGAGCTTGGTTGCAGATCTCGACCTTCACAGTGGATACCCAGCACAAGCTAGCAGATGTCCCCTTTTTGGGCACCGACTTGTCGATCAGGCCCGGGGTGGAGGGTCACTTCCAGTGGATCGAGAAGTCCAGCGCCACCTTGGACTCTGTCGCATCTGCCCAGAAGGACAAAGGCCGCCATCTGCAGCGTAAGCCCTTTTGTTCCTCCACTCCTGCAGCATGTCCAGCCCAGCAGCACCAGCAGCAGGGCCAGCAGGCTCATTCTTGGCACCCCAGGGCCAAGTCCATCACTTCCTTGGTCAGGAAGCCCGGGGGAAAAGGTCCGGACAGCCCATCGGCCGGTTCTTCCTCCAAGCCTGCCCAGTGACGGGTTGCGGGGTGCCACCCCCAACCCTGTCACACTTCCCCTAGGTCCCCCCATGGGGGGCCAGCTCAGCCACTTCCTTTCTGCCTGGTCTGTTATCACCACGGACTGCTGGGTGCTGGAGGTGGGCGGCAGGGGCCTGCCTCTGGAATCGAGCAGACTCTTCCCTTTCGAGCCCATGCCCCGCTGGGGGGCCACCAGATCTGCAGCCTCTCTGTCGGCTCATCGAGACGACATAGCCCTGCTCCTCCGAAAGGGGGTAGTCAGCAAGGTGGCGGATCCTTCTCCTTGCCCAGGGTTTGTGTCCAGGTGCTTCCTAGTCCCAAAACGGACGGGAGTCTGGCGCCCCATTCTCGATCTGCACAACCTGAACAAGTTTCTAAGGCCACGCACCTTTCGGATAGTCACTCTGGTTCAAATCATACCATCCCTGGAACTAGGTGTGTGGTTCTGCTCCCTGGATCTTCAGTACGCGTTCTTTCATGTCCCAATCCGTCCGTCCTGTCAGCGGTTCCTCTGCTTCCGAGCAGAGGGATCCCTTTACGAGTTCTGGGCCATGCCCTTCGACCTTTCTTCAGCTCCCAGGGTCTCCACCAAATGCATTGCAGTGGTGGCAACATTCCTGTGGCGCTGAGGGGTCCGGGTCTACCCATACCTGGACGATTGGCTGATAGTGGCCCCCTACAGGTTGCAGGCGGAGCGGTCCAGGGATCTGGCCCTCCGGGCTTGCTGTCAGCTAGGACTCCTTATCAACGAGACCAAGTTGGAACTCGTGCCTTAGCAGGTGATCCAGTTCATCGCGGCGGAGCTCGACTCCCTCCGAGCCAGAGCCCAGCTCCCGGCAGACAGGGCCGAGGTACTTTCCTCCTTTGCCCAGTCATTTCAGGTTGGGCAATTGCGCCCTGCCCAGGACTTCCTGCGCCTTCTGGGTCTCATGGCGGCCTGCACCAGTGTGGTCTGTTGGGCCCACCGACATACGCGCCCCCTGCAATGGGGGCTGGCCCACCAGTGGTCTCAGTGCTCAGGTCTTCTAGACCAGCAAGTCTTCGTGACTGAGAAGATGTGCGATGGCCTACAATGGTGGCTCATCCTATCTGCAAAAGGGTATCCCATTTGTCGGCCCCGAGCCGACGGTCATCTTGACGACCGACGCCTCTCTGATGGGTTGGTGTGTCCATCTGGGGGAATACAGGGCCCACGGCCTCTGGTCCCATCTGGAGTCCCGATGCCACATTAACCTGCCGGAGCTCCGAGCAGTCTGGCTCGCCCTGACTGCCTTCGCACCGTCTGTCCAGGGTCAAGTGGTCCAGGTCCAGACGGACAACAACACGACCATATACTATCCCAACCGACAAGGCAGGACACACTCTTTGCCCTTGTGCAAGGAAGCTCTCGGCACATGGTCTCTCCTGCTCAGCCTGGAGGCGGATCTTCTAGCCATCCATGTGGTAGGAGCCTCGAACAGTCTGGCTGATGCCCTCAGCTGGATAGGCGATGCATCTCACGAGTGATCTCTCCTGCTGGAGGTAGTGCAAGATATGTTCTCCCACTGGGGCAATCCTCAGTTGGACCCGTTTGCCTTCGGGGAGAATGCGAAGCCGAGGCTGTTCCATGCCGGCCCCCTCAGTGGGGCTCCTTGCAGGGGGATGCCTTCTCAAGGCCATGAGCCGCAGGCCTCCTCTGTGCCTTCCCTCCATTTCCCTTGATCCAGAAGGTGCTTCTCAAGGCGAGGAGGGACAAGGCGCAGGTGATTCTGGTAGCCCTAGACTGGCCCCGCCAGTTCTGGTATCCAAATCTCCTCAGTCACAGCTCCAGGCTCCCAAGGTGACTTCCAGCCCATCCGAGCCTGCTCTCTCTCAACAAGGGGAAGGTATTCCATCTGGACCTTCAGTCCCTGCACCTGATGGCCTGGTTCCTGAGTGGCTAGAGTTCCAGGCCTTGGGTCTTTCTGACGAGGTCCTCAACATCATTGAGGCGCACCGTATGGAGTCAACCAGAAAATGTTACGCCTTTAAATGGAAGAGATTCTCCATTTGGTGCCAGGGCAAAGGGCTGGACCACTCATCCTGCCCATTGGCTAACATTTTGGACTACCTGTGGTACCATTCTCAGCAAGGGCTTCAGTCGATGACCCTTAAGATGCACCTGGCAGCCATCTCTGCTTACTGGGCGCGGGCCGGCAAGCAGTCAGTGGCACAGGAGAAGGTGGTCTGGTGTTTTTTCAAAGGCCTAGATCACATATCCCCTCCAGTGCATGAACCTCCACCCCCATGGGATTTACTGCTGGTATTGGCCAAGCTCATGGGCAAGCCATTCGAACTGCTGCACAAGTGTGATATCTCCCACCTGTCGTGGAAGACCGCATTCTTGGTAGCTATCACGTCAGCTAGAGGGATTGGGGAGCTCCAGGTGCTCTTCATAGAATCTCCTTACCTGGTCTTCCACAGGGACAAGGTTGTCCTATGCCCACACTCGAAATTCCTTCCGAAGGTGGTGTCGGAGTTTCACCTGAATCAGGTGTTGACTCTGCCGGTGTTCTACCCAAATCACACCTTGGAGGCTGAGTACAGGCTTCATACTTTGGACCTGAGAAAAGCACTCACCTACTATGAAGAGCATATGGCTGAAGTTCGGGAGAGGTTCACCAGCTGTTTGTCACCTACGCTGAAGCCGCACCCGGCAGAGTTGCAGCCTAGCGGTTTTGGCAGGTGGATCACTTCCTGCATTGATCTCTGCTATAGGTTAGCAGGCAAGGAGCCTCCCAGAGGGATAAGAGCTCATTCTACCTGACATACCGCTGCTTCGGTGGCTGGTTCCAGGGACGTCCCTATCCAGGAAATCTGCAGGGCTGCTACCTGGAAGTCAGCACACAAATTCATTACCCATTACTACATTGACCTAGAGTAACACCGGGATGCTGGTTTTGGGACCTCGGTTCTCCAGTCCTTATTTCCCAAGTAGGGGGTGTGCGCCTTGCCTCCCTCCTCCCGGAGAACTGCTAGGAGTCTGCCAGTAAGTGTGGATAGAACAACATATCCATGTCCCTAGAAATACAGGTTACTCACCTGTAACAGGAGTTATAGGAGTGTTAAATGTTGTTCATCCACACAACCCACCCGACCTCCCCGGCTTCGGCACACAACCTGACGTCCAGCGGGCTAGATCTAGCGTCATGGGGCAGAGCCGAGGGTTTTACCACCTGGGTGGGTGGGAGGAGCCAGCTTGAAGACCTTCTGGACCATCTTAACGCAGCAAGGCACCTGCCAAGAAGTGTGGATGAACAACATATACCACTCCTAGAAATCCTGTTACAGGTGAGTAACCTGTATTTTTGTCCCTCATACCACACACAGACTTATACAGTGGTTTTGGAGCCAGGACGTTGCTAGTAGGCCTAGGGAGGGTGAAGAATATGAGGGGATAAACACCTACAGTGCTGTCCATCAGGATCTATGGCTCTGAGATTTCTTGGTTTTACTGTGTGACAAATTGGAGTAATTACCATTGGATTACACTGACTTTCTACAGTACCTTCTGAAACTGCTTGATCTTGACAGCGCAGTGTGTGTGTATGTACTGGATACATCTAACTATAAATGTCAGATTTTGAATATGTTTTCTGGATTAAACAAAAGTTATAAACATGTTGTAGGTGGGACTGGGGTTTTGAAGATTATTGATCATGCTGTTTTTGGTAAAGCTGTTCCAAGGAGTCGGTAGCGGAGCTGTCACATCATGTAGATGTGTCATGGTAAGAGATTACTCATGGACTCTACAGCCTGGAGTAAATGTTTGTTTTATACTACAGTTGTTGCACTTAGTGTGCTCGCAGTGAGTGTAGGTGTTCTTTCCCAAAAAATATTAAAAATTCTTACTTCCAGGTCTCAAACACAGTGCTTATGGAGATGGAAGTGACGATGTTGGGTCATGGCAAGCCTGGAAGACCGATTGGAGGGACAATGCGATATACTAATAATATGTCGCTGTGTTCACTCCTGTGGCTATCATGCTGTAGTAAATTGTTACTTTGTCATATCTAGTCTAGAGGCAGTGCGGTGGAGGGGGGGGGTTCCCTGCCAAGGACCAATAGAGGGCATTGCCACTTGTTTTTAGTGATAAAACTAAAAATATAAATAAATAAAATTGTCAAGCTGTTTTTAAATTCTGTCACACTTGATGGAGGAGCTCCACCTTTCTCCTTTTTATTGATGGTGATGATGATGAGGTCGACAATATTAATCTGTTGTGTCCCTGTGTTTTTGCTTCCTCCTCCTCCCGAGTTCAGACTGCGGTGGAAATGAAGCCGGGAGTGGTTGACATGCTGGTCAAGCATCACCTGTTCAGTTGGGAACTCTAGTCTCTTCCTAACATTACTGTGGACTGCTTCAGAATGGTAACCATGGTAACACAACGGCTACTCAGATCTACGACTGTGCCTCCAAGCCCTGAAGCTCTCAATTGCTTTTAGGTCACCTTGACTGAAGCTTTTCAGTTCAAGGAAAAGAAATGACAATGTAGCTAAACACTGAATTTGACCTAAAAATTGTGTCATGAACATACAATTAAAAGTGTCAGGTGGTGGTCAAAAACATGTCTAACATAATTTCCTGCTTTCTTTTTAAAGGGAAATGTTCATCAGGATCTTCCCCATATCTTAATGTGGGGCAGTCTTTGATTAAGGATATTTTCTACCTGCCTGCATTTTCCTTTCCTTTCTTTTATTTACTGTGCTTTATGGTGCCAGTCCCCTAAGCTCAGCCCGCTCCCCCAGGACTTACCTGGCACAACGATCCACCCAGGCTTTCCCCTTCTGAGAGGGGTCACCAAGCAGGCGCAGCCCCCCCATGGAAGCCTATACATGGTTAATGGCACAGGAACCCACCCAGAGGCTTCCCTGGCTAACCCCCAGGGCAGAGCCGCATGACTGAGCCATGCCGATGGAGACTGTTCACTCAGGTCATTGGCCAAACATCACGAAGGGGCAAGAAGCAGGGCATCATTGATGGAGTTGGCAGTGTTTTCCCATAGTAAACTCCCAGGGAGACACAGCGTGCAATGACGTAAGGCATGAACGCCCGGATGTCCGGTGCGCCTCCTGGTTAACTCTGCTCTGGCAACTGGTATTCCTCCCGGCCTCCACCAGAGGTCAGTCTCATGCCAGTCGCCCCCCAACCCCCCGCGAGGAGGAGAGCAGTCCTACAGATGCTCAATCCTCCTCCAGGCCGGCCCTCTGATGGGGTCCACTCCTGAATCTGGGGCATCGGTGTCGCAAGCGGAAGTCCAGCCACTGTGCTGGCAGGCTAACCGGCCTGCACTTTTTTGTATTTACATTTATGTGGTTGATCCTGCCTACCCCCCCAACACCATTTCATATACCATGCCTCTGGTGGTGCATCCCAGAAACTCCCACAGCTGACATCAGAGCTAGGGATCAGCCACAGGAGATTGTATGGCAGATATTACAGTCAGCTTTTAAAAGCTCCATTTCATAATTTACCAACCCCAGTGCCATGCCCTAGGGTAAGTGTAAGCTCGTATGTCTATACTTACCCTCGGCATAATAGTAATGTTGTCTGTCATACACTCCCATGGTTGATCCCTGGCTCTGACGTCAGCCGCAGGAGGTTCTGGGAGGTGCCCTTAGAGGCACAGCATCTGAAATGTCAGGCAGGGTGCATGGCAGGATCAACCAGATAAATGTAAATATCAGAAACTGCATGCAGGTAAAAAAATATATTTTTTTGACTAACTACTTAATGGAAAACTACATGCAAAAATTGTAAACACATGTTGTGCATTGTTTTTTTGTTTCTCTTGGTGTTCTGTTCCTGTGTCTGCGGCAAGTTTTTCCTTGCCAGTTTTATGGCCTCTGGGTGTAGCCATTTAGGCTTCTTTAATTGCCATTGAGCTGTTGGAATTTTCCCAGAATGTCTCTGGGAATGATGTCAAGAAGCCAGGATCCAGCCAGCCCAGTGGCACTAAGGGTTGAGGTGCTGGATGCCACACCTCACACTACGCCGGCGACCCGAGCTTGGGAGCAAGCTTGGGTGCCGGGAGTCGGCAGGGGGCAGGTGAGGATTGAGCACCTCCTGGGGGGGGGGATCGGGGGAGACACGGCATGCCAGCGGCTCCTGGTGGAGACCGGGAGTGCTGCAGCATGCTGACGCAAAGTAGGGTTGCCGTGTGCAGTTACATGTGGGGCATGCCCATGTGGGGGAGGAGACGTGAGCACCAGAACAGGGAAAAGCCCAGTCGGCAGTAGTAGGCGATAGCACCTGCCCCCATGCCCGCAGCCGGGTCCAGCCTGCCTGACCTCCCAGGTTCCTCCACCCAGGTCCTCGCCCACACCGGAGACTGACTAAGAAGAGCGCCCAAGGGAGGGGTGGTCCCACCCCAGAGGGGTTAAGCTGGGGTTGCCGAGTGTGGTGTTGAGGAGGAGAGAGAAGATACAGGCAAGAAGGACTTGAGGCTGGGCAGGAACCGGCAGGATGGCTGAGAGAGGCCCCTGCTGACAGTGACCGGAGGGAAAAATAAGTGTTAAAAAAAAAAAAAAAAAAAAAGAAGCCAGGATCCTAGTTATAATCGTGTCACAGCAACCAGCTGCAACTGGTTGTGGAAGTTAATTGATTTGAAAAAGAGTTTGCCCTCCCTCCCTAGTCAAAATTCGATTTCTCTAAGTGGCGACTGTTATTGTGGATGTGTGGCCGTTTTCTCTGTATAGTTCTGGATGCTGGTATCACTGGGCAATGATAATAAAGCCAGTACACCTTTGAAGGTCTGGTAGTATCCCAGCCTCTTAAAGCAGCAGTGCAATGAAAATTTTTTTTCCAAAACTAATTTTAGCAATTAAGAAAAATATTAGCATACCTGTCAGATGTACTTATCTAGGTACCTTCTATGCTGTGCATAGAGTCTTTTTTTTTTTTTTTTCAGTCCTAACCCTTGCCATGGTACCCTTGGGGTCATAACATTGGCTGGGAAAAGTGGATGGAAAAAAAGCAAACCTTGACGCTTCTCCAAGGAACAGAACACCAAGAACACAGAAAGAAAAAAACAGTGCACAGCATGTGTTTTTATAATTGTTTCATGAGGTTTTCCTTTAATCAGGAACTACCACACACTAAAGAGTGAGACAGATCCTGGTGGACGTTTCCATTTAATGGTATCCTGTCTTCAGATTTGCTGTAGCTATTCTTTGTTAAAGAAATCATTTTCATTCGTCTTCCTAGTACCTGCGGCTGCCCTGTTTTCTGCCTGCATCTTTCCATTTCTGGGTTTCCTGGAGTTTGTATACCATTTCCAGCACTAAATGCTGTTCAGTCAGCTGTGTAGAACTGAATGCACAGAAAGCTGGAAACAAAGAAGAAGGAAAATTTCAGACAGTGGGGATGAAAGTATTTCTTAAAAAAACTGCTAAGCATATCAGAAGAGAGAATACTGTTACAGAAAAGGACATCAGAGAGCATTTTCAGTGACATCTATTTAAAATTGCCACCTGTCATGTTAAAGAACAAAAGTTTGAGCCACTGTGATACATTAATTGAACGGAATGTGAGATGAGTGGCAGTATGTGAACTGGCGTAAGTTCTTCACCTGCTGAGGCCAGAGGTGTTTCTTGAAAGACACGCACCAGCTAACCAAATGGCACAGATAAGGCTGTGATGCTGTTCATATTGGATTCAGGTTTTTAAATTAGAATTTCAGTTTGGCCTGAAAGAGCTCCGACCCCCTATGCCAAAAGGTGTGCATTTCTGTAAGACTTTGGATCTGTGTGTTGCATATATGTTTGTCGCCTGGGTGGCCTGTTTTGATTTAGAGCTTCAGGGCTTTGAGCCATCCCATACAGCCCCTACTCCTCCCTACCAGATGCACTGCCACTCTGCCGCCTGTGGCTGAATGGCTAGTGGAAAGTCATGTGACACTCTGAAGCTGGGTTTCTAAAAAATGACTGCACTGGATGTTGTTTCCCTGTTGGATGTCCCGACTGCCCAGCTGTGGCAGAGTTAATTGCAAACATTTAAAGAGCTTCTGAAACTGATGAGGTTTAGACACCATTTAGCTTCTAGTTTGTGTATTTGCTGTATTTCTCTTCTTTCTTTATTATTATAAAATGGGCTGAGAAAATAACATGCTGCAATTGGTGGAATCTGATCACATGCCTGCACAACTGCACAGGTCAGAAATGCTTAACCTTCTGAACTTTATTACATGGTTCTGAAGCTAAGAATTGGGGAAGCCATTTTCTAATCTCAATCAGGCATTCCTGGATGTGTATAATTTGGGTATAACAGCACTTTTTTGGTGTGTAAGGCACTCCAATTTACTTCTTGCCTCTCTTCTGAAGGCATGCTGTTATCCAGCAATAAAGCGCATCCTATCTTGTCTAAGTGCATAATTAATAGTCTCCACAACAGTATTTTTGATCTTTGGACTACTACTGCCCCTGATGCTTATGTACACTCAGAGTCATAGTTTTCTGTATGACACCACAACTTGTGGTGGAAAAGATGGTGATGTTTGAGGTTTGCAATGTCATGTATACACCACCAGCAGGAGTACATAAAATCTCAAAAGTGGCGACAGGAAGGTCAACCTAATGTCATGGCAGTGGTGCTTCACACTGCCACCTAGGAGATGAGGGTCAGGTTTGATTCCTGGAATCCCATGCTGGCACAGACTGGGTGCCGGGTGCATTCTCTAGGCAAGGTGCTCTGCTCCCAGGAAAGGAGGGTGCGGGTTATCCTGCAGTCCCCGCGCCCCGCCCCCAGTCAGCAGCCAAGGAGCCACACTGGTGTTTTTTGGGAAGGCAGCAGCCTGCATGCTTACCCAGAAAGACTAATGTGGATACTAGAGGAGGAGGAAGGCTTTGAGCTTTCCTTGGACAGCTCCCTTCCCTCAGGGAGCAGGGTTAGCCTGTCCCTCCGCTTGGCTGCCTCCTGGAGGAATCCGGGTGGCAGAACAAAGGGACCACATGTGGGGAAGGATTACCACATCCAAATGCCGGGGCATCTCCTCTGAGGCAGAGCATGCACGTTGAGTCGTCATACGCATGTGACCCCATGGGAGACAGTGAAGGGAAAACCTCGGATGATGGCCCTGTCTCCTGCAGGCCCTGCACTGGTGACTAGCACCACTAGCTAGTTCTGTGGTAGAGGGCACCTGGAGTCAGGTATAGCCCAGAACTGTTGGGTGATGGGTCTGGGGGGACCTGTCCACATGGGGCAGGTCAGCCACTGAATAGATTAGTGAAGGGTTTAAAAAAAAAATAGAGTAATAAAGAGGGTAAATGTAGGGAAGAGCAATACCAGAAGCGAGTAAACTGTAAGCTGAATGGTGTCTAAATGCTAGGGAGTTCCTTGAAGAGGCAGCAGCTGTGACTCTCATAGATCTGCACTGAGGTATTAACTGCCAGATGCAAGTTATGAAGTGCTTACACAGTCCTTACAGGTTCTGGGGCTGTAGCCTAAAAAAGGGATTTTGCAGTAAGCACGAAATGGGAAACCCCATTTTTGCAACTAAGGCCTGGTTGACTTGGAGCCAGCACCCCAGCCTCTTAAAAATGTTGTGTTTGACAGTACTTCCATTTTGAAATGTTCTCACATTCTCCAGCCTAGTAACAACACTGGCTTCAAAGGCTAGTGCTTATCGACACCACTGATGACACCAAAGGCATCTGGTCACTTAATCTGAAATAGCCATGGCCCAGTCTCTGCCTTAGTCTGCAGTATTAGGGTACCATGGGCTCAGCACTGCACTTGCTGCTTTGGAACTTGGCAAACTGTTTCCTGGGTGTCACATGACCTACTAAGCCAAACACTGTTGGTGAAGGGTTTGGAGTTGTTGCCGCCTGTGATGGGATGCCTGTAAGCTTTTCTTCTCTTCTCTTTAGTGGAAGCAGTCGCTCTTTGTTGGAAGACAACTGCTACAGCCTCACCTTGAAATCTGAATATTTCTGCAAAGTTGGGAAACTCGGTGATTGCAGTTCCGTCTCACCACGCTCCCCTGGGAACACAAGTACAGGTGTCCCTATATGAGTTTAGAAACATAGATAGTGACTGCAGAAAAAGACCAAAGGGTCCATCTATTCTGCTCAGAATTCGCTTTCTGCCCCCAGGACCTATCGTCCATACATGATTTTATGCCTCCAAGTTCACCGGTTTCTTGTAGCATGAATAGAACTGTGTCAGTATAGTTCTCCAGGACATGTGTCACATGGTGAATTACTGGGGGGCTGAGGGGGTGAGGACATGTGTTGCAGTATGGGTTAGTGAGGGGGGGCAGAAGGAGAGCTGTCAATACAAGTAAATGTACATGAGAAGAGATGTCTTAATATGAGTTGCTGTGGGCCATCTGTTGCTATCCTAATTCATGTAACTGGGGAAGGGGAGACTAAGGAGAGCTGTCGGAATACAGGTTTTGTGAGAAATCGGAGTAGATCTCTGCCAGTATTAGTTACTAGGACCCCCCACCCACCCCAAAGAAAGAAAGAAATGGTATTTATTAGTGCTGTACTTGGTTTTCTTTGGGAGGGGCAGTTTGGCACATTATTTTTTTACACATCCATGTTGCTTGTTTTTTATTGTCCAAATCTAAACCAGGATCTTACACCATTGTGAACTAAAGAGCTACCAATGCTTCAGAGAAGTTTAAAAAAATCTTAATTTTTTTTTTTATTCAATGCAGTCCATATTTCACTTACTTTCTTCCCTCCATTTTTATGGCTATTCCCATGAGAACAGGATCACTAATAATTTAACACGGACTGCTTGTCTTTATGTCCTGAAGTCATACCCAGCTGCTTATGATATTGTAATCATCTCCTTGGTTCCCAGTTGTGATGCACAAATTATTAGTTGTAAGCAGAAACAGATCATGTCCAAAGAACTTCGATCAGTTTATTATTTAAATGCCTTTAATAATAAAAGAAATGGCAAGAACTTGGAGATTATCCCCTTGTAACCACAGTTCTACTACTGTATTACTGTACTCGATTCACATCCACTCTTAGGCAGACTTCTAGCAGTCTTGGGGGAAGGGCAAGGGGCATATTCTAAATTAGGCAAAAAGAGACTGGAAGACTGAGGACCTGAAAGCAGCCTTGCTACAACTGAGCACATCTATGCTGTCTGGGGAGATAATGTGTGCACACTGGGTGAGGTAGCAGTCCTACATGTTTCAGAAATGGATATGTACCTGGCAGCAGTAACAAAGACAGCAGAATGTTTGGTGGAAGGAGCACTGAACCCTGTGGGTGGCTCTTGTCTAGCCAACCTGCAACACAGATCGATGCAGGAGGTTACCTATTGGTCGGTCTGCTTGGCCACTGATCTGCCTGGGGCGACCATTAGTGCATATGACAAACAACTGGTGAGCATCACCATGAGTTCCTGCTGTACGCTACCAGTAGAAGAGCAGCGGTCTCTGAACATCTAGCACATAGTGTTAGTTCAGCCTTCAAAGCATGCGGCTTTAGAATGATGAGTGGTAGAATGGGTGCCTGATTACTACTGAAACACAGAGACTGCCTTTAGCAGGAACTTCTCATGGGAATAAAGGACAATCTTCTCCTTCAGGAAGACTAGATGTGGATATTCCACAGATAGTACCTGGTGCTCACTCACCCATCTGGCAAAGGTGATGGCCACAAAAAATGTTTTTTTTTCATAACAGATGTGAGAGATCATATATCCATAGGCTCAGCGGTTTTCCAGTTTGCTGTGACAGCATCAGTGGTAAGTTCCATGGTTAGCAATAGTTCCTGCACCAGAAGGAACAGACGGTCCAGCCCTTTGAAGAAACAGGTGATCACTGTGTCCTGTACCATTGTCTGCACCCCTGCCCTAACACGGTATGCTGAAATGGCAGCCAGAAGTACCTTAAGGCACATGGCTTGCAGCCCTGTCTGGGACAGGGATCTAAGGTAATTAAGGATGCGTGTAATGGGGCAGGAGAAAGGACTCCACCCCTGCCCCTTGCACCAATGTGAAAACCTCATCCACTTGCAAGTGCACGTCTTGAGTATGTCTTCTATGATGCCCCCAATACTAGGAGGACAGCCTCGGAAATTCCCAGGGCTTTGAACTCCAGTCTCTCAGGAACCATGCTGTCAGATGCTGAGATTGCAGATCTGGATGCCTGACCATCTCTCGACATCATCAGTAGGTCCAGTCTGAGTGGGAGCAGTCACAGAGAGCTGCTGTGGAGACACTGGAGATCCTGGTACCAGAACTGATGCAGTCAGTTCAGAGTGATCTGGATCAGTGACACCTTGTCTTTCTGCATCTTGAGGACCTGGGGAAATGCATACAGAAGCTCTGCGCTCAGGACTAAGAGAACGTATCCCCTGACAGATTGCTGTATGTGTGTTTATTTTTGTTGGGTTTGGGGGGGGGGGTTAAGAATAGTCTCAGCTTCCTGTTTTCCCAGGCCACATCCTTAGATATAGTTTTCTCCATGGTGATCACCTGGTCACCAACTCCTGATGCAGGGACAACTTTTGTGAAGTCTCTCTCACATGACAGAGAGGGTCTGTCACTTGGTTGTTGGCACCTTAACATGGACTGCCACTACGTCCACCTGCAGGGCCTGAGCCAAAGGCCATGTCCAGAGCACCTTCTGACAGCAGTGAAGGGAGTACATGCTACCGTGCTTGTTCAGGTTATACATGGTGGTTGTGTTGTCTGTACTGACTTGGGACAATCTGGCCTTCGGACCAGTGGAATGAACTCCATCAGCACTAAGCTAACTGCACTGAGCTTCAGCAAATTCATGTGCAGCCAAGTCTCACTCTGCAATCAAAACCTATGTACTCTGCAATCCAGCACACTGCCCACCCTGTCACACAGGGGACACATCTGTAATCAAGATGAGAGTGGACTCTGTCCAGACAAACAGTATGACCTCCGAGAGGTTTGGGTGAGAACAGCCATCAATCGATGGCATCCAGCATTGGCTGAGTCACCGGAACTGGATGGGTCAGGGTTGTGTATGATTTAACCACTGACACCTAAATTCCCACGAAATGGTATGCATGCATCAGTGTACCATAGCTGTAGTCGAGGCCATGAAACTCAGAAACCAGAGGAAGTCCTAGGCCAGACATGATCGCCCACTTGACATGAGCAAGCAAAGGAGTAGAGGTCCTCCTCTCTGTCAGGAGATAGCCAAGGTCTGGCTAAGTGGGAGACCATCTGTGCTCCAGTGAAGAGTATCACCTGCTCTGGAATGAGATCAGACTTGGGCAGATTGACCAGCTGGGCCCAAGTCCCTGAACAGTCAGAACCTTGACTGCTCGACTTTTCATTATGAGCCCCTGTGATGAGCCAGTCATCGATGTATGGGAACACCTTGACACCACTGCTTCCGAGGAAAGCTGCCATGACTGACAAGACACTTGTTGAACACTCTTGAGTACCGAAAGTCCTAGGAGCAAGGCCCTGAACTGACAGCCCCGTCCACTCTGAAATGGAGGAACCATTTAGACACACAAATTGGGATTCAGACGTACGTGTCCTGGAGATCCAGGCAGCAGAAGCACTACCCTGGCTCCAGTCTTGGGATGATCTGGTGTAGAGCTACCATGCAAAACTTCTAACTGCTGATGAACTTGTTCAGTACCCACAGATTGAGAATGGTGTACCAGCCTGCCAGCCCCCACAATCCATTTTGGTACCAAAAAGTATCTGAATTCAAACTGCTGCAGAGCCTGGCTGGCCAATGCATGCTGTTTATGGAGCTAAATGGCAATGGTGCCCGAGACTGACATGGGGGTAAAGTGTCCAACTCCTGATACAACACCAAGGCCCCCCCACACACACACACACACACTCACACTTCCAAAACCCACTTGTCTGATGTAATAGTGAACCACTGTGGCAGGAAGTGAATAAGTTTGCCCCTGACTGATAGCTGCAGCAGGGTTCGGGACGGCAAGTGGAGGAGGAACCTCAGCCCATCATTTCTCAACTTTGAGGGTGGCCTCAGAGGACTGGGCTCTGGAGGGACCCCAAATGACCACAGTGATTTCTCAGAAGCACTCCAGGAGGGTAGTGCTAAACCAATATAGTGAGCTCCAACTTATCCATACAGTGAACCACTGCACACAAGTGTATGTTGCCAAAAAAGTGTTTTACTTAAGGTTCATTGCAATACAACAGCGGCATCAGGGACACAGTATTTACCAACGTATGAACATATGAAATTTGCCAGCAGATAAAGGCCTAGCGATCTATCAAGTCTTCTCGCAAAATGTGCAGCTAGCACCCCTTATTCTGTAGCTGCCCTTCCCTTCCACCCTCCCCCTCCATTGACCCTCCCCCTTGTCCTGTCCCATTCCCTTTTGAAGCAGTCCACTGTTCTACTGGATACCACTTCTGCAGGTAACTTATTCCAGTCAGCTACCACCCTCTCTGTAAAAAAGTGTCTTCTCATCTCCTTCCTGAACCTTCCTCCCTCCAGTCTCATATCATGGCCCCTGGTGTCCCTCCCCTCCCTTACTTTGAACAGTCCCTCTTTTCTGGTCTTGTTTATTCCTTTCCTATACTTAAAGGTTTCAGTCGTGTTTCCCCGTCCCTTCTCTCCTCCAGCGAGTACATGTTCAACTCTCTCAGCCTCCTCTTGTATGATAAGTCCCCAAGCCCCTCGATCATCTTTGTCACCCTGCACTGCACCCCTTCCAGTAACTTTATGTCCCTCTTCAAATACGGGCACCAGTACTGCACGCAGTACTCCAGGTGCAGTCTAACTAATGACCTATACAGTGGCAGAATCACCTCCTCCCTCCTCGAGGATATACCCCTTGCAATGTAACCCAGCATTTTGTTGGCCTTTGCAGCTGCCTCCCTACATTGTGCCGAGTTGTTCATTGACCCTGTAATGAGCACCCCCAGATCCTTCTCTTCCTCTGTCTGGGCTAGCTGCACTCCCCCCAGCTGGTAACTCCTCCTTGAATTCTTCACCCCAATATGCAGCACCTTGCACTTTCTGGCATTATAACCCAGTTGCCAGGTGTCTGACCAGGTTTCAAGCTTTGCCAGATCATCCTGCAACCCCTGCCATCCCCCTAGGTCGTCCACCACCGCTCCCATCTTGGTATCATCAGCAAACAGACTGATCTTGGCTTTTGATGCCCAGTGATATGTCTGCAGTGAATATCTCAAACAACACTGGTCCCAACACTGAGCCCTGTGGAACACTGCTCATCACTACCCTTGGGTGTGAGAGCTCCCCACCCACTACCACCCTCTGTTTCCTTCCCTGAAGCCAGTTCCCTACCCATCTCATCAGCTTTGCACCCACCCCTGTGCCTTCTAACTTACTTCCCAGCCTCCCATGGGCCACCAAGTCAGATGCCTTACTGAAGTCCAGATACAGGACATCCACTGCATGGCCCCTGTCCATTTGCCTAGTTACCCAGTCATAGAACTCCACCAGGCTGGTTTGGCAGGATCTGCCACATATGCAATCATGCTGTCTGCTGTCCTGTTGGGCCTGGCTCCTTGTCCACCCTCAGTGCCTTCAAACCCTCCCGAACTCAGCACTCCATGATTTCACCATCTGTCACCCCCCCCCCCTTGGGTATTATCCGCCTCTTCTCCTTAGTAAATACCGAGCAGAAGTAATCATTTAGCGCTTCTGCCTTGTCACACCCTGCTTCCACCAACCCCCTTCCTTCCTAATCCTTACTATGTGGTTCTTACAGCTCCTTTTCTCCCTGATGTACCTAAAGAAGTCCTTCTGCACCCTTCTTAATGCCTTGTGCCAGCCTGAGCTCTGTAGATGCCTTGGCTGCCCTTACTGCCCATGTCACCTCCTTCGATTCATACCAAGCTTGTAAGATAATCAGTTCATTTGAAGAGTATCAACAGAATAATCATGTGACACTGTCCCATGGCCGAATAACAACTGATTGAACGAGCATGAATCAAGGCAGAGGGGCAGGGGACTGATCAACGCAGTGCTTTGTGAATAAACTCGCATCGTCAGGGGTAACCTGCTCAGAATAGGGCTGGTTTAAATACCCTGCACAGCTAATCTCTTATGCAGGTGCTAGAAACACCAAGTAATAAATCATTAATTTAATTAAAAAAACATTTGCTCATGCCTTGATCGTCAAATTAGAGCAGCAAACCAAAAATGTATCTAATAACTATCCCTCAATTTCAGACCAATATATTTCTAATTAGATTTTTTTTTTTGGTCACGGGACATGTTACAAGAGAAACTGAAACACTGACTAATATAGTACACCAGTACACATCATAACGTCAGTGAATCAACCAGCGAATAATAAATATGCTTCTAAATTCAGTTCATGGTTAAAACTATCTGGGAGTTGGTGCGTAATGTAAAAATCTAGTTTGCCTGTAATCAGTCCAGTAATTTAGTTCTGTTACCACCTCTACAAAGTGTAGCAACTCCATCAAATAGAGCAAATTAAAAACTACTTGTAGCTCCCGTATGAACTAAATTAATATGAAGTCCAACCGCACTATCACATCTGTGAGAACGGACAGATCTAATGTGCTCAAATATGCGTGCTCTTACCTTCCCAGCAGTCTTACCTATATAATATTTTTTTTAAAGGAGCACCGTAGGTTTGAGGTGCCAGAGGTCAGAGTAATGAGCTTGTTATGTCTAGCAGATCTGGGTTTGATTCCCACACAACTTCCACTTGCATACTGTGTGACCCTGAGCAAGTCACTTGACCTCCCCAGTGCTCCTGGGTCACTCCTGAAAACAGTCCTTGTGCCTAGTGGGCCTTACGTGGTTAACAAAAGCTAAATACAAATACAGCATATACTACAGAGGTGCTCCTGCAATTAAAATTTTTTGTTAATCAGCACCCTTTTCCCCAACTGTAGAGGTTTAAACTCTATGCATATTTGCAGGCATTATAGTTACCGCAGTTAAAAATCCTGTTTTATTGCTAGCACCATAATCTGCAATAAAATGACAGGTTGTTTCCAGATCTCCTAAATTAGGTGTTCTGCTATATGCAAGTAGAGGTTTATTTCCTACTGCATTCGTGAGAGTCAGGTCAGTGAGTAAGATTTTTCAGTTAGAACACAGTATGTGTGGCACATATTTCGTGATCCTATTAAATTCAGTGACAAATACTAAAGGTTCAGCAGTTGCTGATGTTTCTGGCTTCGGCCTTAACAAATCCTGCCTATCAGCCTTTTCCGCTCTTTCATAAGCTTGTATAATTACATTCAACCTGTACCCTATGGACTGAAGACACAAAATAAGATCCTTAGCTTTTTCTTCTATATTTTTCTCTATCTGTGCAATTTCATTTAAGCCTAAGAAATGGGCTATATGGTATATTTGCAATCCTGTTACAAGGATGGGCACTACTTGCCATGAAAAGTGAGTTACCAGCTGTTGATTTCCTATACCCATATGTTTAAATGCGCCCATCCTCATAACCTTCCAAAACCAAGTCCGGAAATGTTATTTTATTACAATGCAGGTTGAACATAAATTTTAACCCCCAAGCATTATCCTTTAACCATTCAGCAAAAAGAAAAGCATCTGATTCATTACCCGTTCAAATATTATAACATCACGTATATATATATATATATATATCAGTACCACTTTATGTTGCCTAAAAGGGTTACATTGTTTAATGTTTATATGAACTATTTTATTTTAATAATTATTTTTGTCTTTTATTGTTATATCTCTGAAACATGTGTTTATATATTTGGACGGCGCCCAGAGCCTCTGGGATTGGGCGTCTTTTAAATAAATCTTGCCTTGCCGCAATATAAATTCACGTTCTGCCCAGGATGACTGTATTCGCATGCAGTGGCGCTAAGGCCGTAGCCATGCAGCCCCACTTTGTTGATAGTAACATTTGTTGTCAACCACAAAATAATTATGCTTGAGGACAAATTCCAAGCCTAATAACAAAAATTCAAGGTTGATAACATTCATCAAGTCGAAATTAAGCAACATCTGTTCCACAGCCTGTAGACCAAAGTCATGACTGATAGATGTGTATAGGCTTTTGATATTATTAGTAATCCACATATTCATTTTAGACCATTTAACCTCTGCAAGTTTCTCCAGGATGTCCATAGTCTCCCTGACATAGGTCGGTGATTTTGGGGCTATATTTTCCTCTGGAGGGACCACCTTCACTGCCTTGCGCTGACTTTCCCCTCCTGAATTGTTTGAAGGCTTGGCCAGGCTGTGCTGCTGGAACGGCTGCCTCTGTTGCTACTGAGCTTCCTGCTGAGCAGGTGCAGCCCGAAAGAAACCTTGCAGTCTGGATTTGGTCTGCTGCTTGGACTGAGTGATGGAGGTCAGAGAGTCTAGGGCATATTGGACTTCTCAGTTCTTGTGAGATTATCCACTACCTGTGGTCTGAACAGGTTGGTCCCTGTAAAGGGCAGGTCAGCCATCCTGTGCTAGATTTCTGGTGAGAACAGTGAATCCCGCAGCCAGGCCCAGTGGCATATGGACACTGCCACAGCCACTGGACTTGCTGACATGTTGGCTGCACCCAGTGCCAACTGTAACTGGTGTTGGGCCATGGAGAAACCCAGATCA
Organism: Neoceratodus forsteri; assembly: GCA_016271365.2. NCBI lineage: Eukaryota > Metazoa > Chordata > Ceratodontiformes > Ceratodontidae > Neoceratodus > Neoceratodus forsteri. Next base: position 238,476,032 of record CM057450.1, read on the forward strand.
CAGACCTCACGCAGATCCTCCTGGCTTTTCTTAGGGAGCAGTTCTACAGTTTCAGAGAGCCTTTGAAAAAGCTGATGACCAGACCTCTCATCAAAGCAGCATAGGTCAGGGACACAGCTGCATAGACCTTTCAGTCAAGGAGACCCTGCTTCTTTGACTTAATGGCCAGAAGTTTATCCAACTCATCCTGCACCCTTACCTTGCAGAACACTGTGTCCGCCACTAACCACTCAGACGACAGATGTTCTAGGAGGCCAGACAGCCCACCCAGGGGGGACCGCATACTTGTGATCCATATAGTGTGGCAGAGGCTAGTAGTAGGCTGGGTGCTGCCAGATGTTGAACTCTGGGCCCAGTACAGCCTTGTCAGTAGGGAAGGCCACCCCTGGCAAGGAATCCCACTTGAGGATATCCATCAGTGGACATGTGTCCCTCTTCTGGACTTCCTTCAAGGAAGTGTCCAGAACCATGGACATTTGATCCAAGAGCCAAAAATTAAACCTGGTCCCAGACGAGGACCTGGCAGTCAAAGTGTCAGTTTCCCACCTACCTGGGGTTGACTTCCTTGAATCAAAGTCAGAGTAACTGAGCCTCAGCCATCAACAAGGGGTATGGACTACCCTCTTTTGGGTGACCACTAACTAGAGATGTGAAAGCCCAGATTATGGCTTCAGATCCTTGATGGGATCACCCTCTCTTGGTTGTGAAGGGCTCCACCTGCAACCTGCATAGGCTGCTGCGACATGACCAGCACAGATGGAGGGTGCAACTGAATGCTCTACTGGTGTCGGTGTTGAGGGCAGCCACAGCCATGATAGTCAACCCACTCTAACCCTGGGCAAATGCTCTGAGAGCCCACTGTTGCCAGGCATTCTGTCCCCCGCTGCGATACACTTGAGGTAGATGGCAGGAGCCAGATGACAATGAGGAAGAGCTTGATGTTGATTGCCAGTGGTGATGTCAGCATCGAGAACCAGAGCACAACCATAATCTCTACCTCGAGTGTCAACCATGAGGACTAGCTGGCAACAGTGTCTATGGTTCCGGGCACTTAACAGACTTGGCTACTGGTTAGACCATAGGCTGAGCTGGAGTCGAGATGACCAGCATGGGCTGTACTGGTGGAGCTTGACAGGAAGCTCATTTAGGCCCTACTCACCCTGCTTGGGCTGGTCCGTGGGCAGCACTGGTGTCCGAGTGATGGAGAAGTACTCACCCTCACTGAACTAATCTTCCACATCAACTTCGTTGGCTGCTCCAGTTGTAACTACAGTGGCAGGCTGAAAAGCTCTGCGGGTGATTCAACCTCACGTGAAGGCGACCAAATCCATGAGACCTCCGACCAGGGAGAAAGTGAGCAGTCCCTCGAGTGACTGTGTTCCTGTGATCGACTTTGACTCGTCTTGTTTTTTTGTTGATAGGAAGGTGACTAATTTTGGAAGGAATGGTGTGACAAGAGAACGTCTCTAAAGCCCTTGTCTTCCCAAAGAGTAGGCAAATCCATTTTGTACTACTATTCATCCAACAGAAGCTTTAAAACCAGTACTTCCATGCCAGCTGCTTCCTCTTCTGTTGCCCAAAACGGTGCTGCCGACTCCATAGCTACAGATTGCTTGTTGCCTAGAGGTCTGCTGTGGAGGACCCGCAACTTTTGCTCCTCGCTCACTGAAGGATGCGTGGCCTGACACCAAGTGCAGTGTGCCACGTCATGAGTCAGGCCTAAACAGTAAACGCAGGCATTGTGGCCAGTTTTGGACATCTCTTACCTGCATTAAATACACCTCTTAAACTCGAGCTTTTTAATCTTTTCCATGGTGAAAAACAGTGACTAAGTAGAAGCCACAGAATAAGGTAAGTAAACAGAGTGGAAGACTGAAGTAAGACTTGGAGAATAAACTCAAAAATCCCTTGAAAACTAGCAAAATTCTCAAATATTAACAGGCACTCTGAGGGAGACCAGTTTCTTCCGGTGGAAGGAAATACACAAATGTAAAGGGGGGGCAGAGCTGAAGGACCACATGTTTGGGTGGTAGGAGTCGAGCTTGAAAACGGTTCCATTAACTGAGCATGCTCAGTGGAAGACAGCCTGAGTATGGATAATGAACTGACTCTAGGTAGTTGGAAATTATATTTGAAATATAAACTGAATTGCCTAAATATTTTAACATGTTAGGGTTTTCCCTGTGGGATCAGGAGCTGTTCATGCTTCCCACTGCTTAACACATAGATAAGTTTTGTTGAAATAGTTCTTATAATCTTCCTATATATACTGTATTGTGTGACTTCCTTAGGATAGGAACATTATGTACCATAACTCGTAATCTTCTTGAGTAGCTCATCATAGAGCCACACTCTGATCATAGAAACGGAGGCACTAGGACCCAATGTGAACCAGAACTTTTGGAGCCAGTGATGCCAGAAAATGGCATTGACATACTGCCCCATATGTGCACTAGCAGCATATGAAGCAGTGCTGGCCTAATTTACTCGGTACCCTTTTTTTCTTGCTTCATCTGCTTTAAGCCCCGTTTCTGCATCAGTACTCTCTCTGTCTCAGGAGCAACCTGGATACTCATCCGATTCCCACCTGTGCCTCTGTCAGTGGTTGCTGACCATCACTGAGCTGTGACCCCCCCCCCCAAGGCGAATCAGGGCGGGAGATGTGGCCCCGAGTAGTATTTTCACTCGGAGGTGCCTTTGGTTGGTGTGCCAGCCCCAGGGGACGATGCAAAAATGTCATCATAGGTGTGTGCATGTGATGTGCGCCTTTGCACCAGCGACATTCCGTCCCATCTGACTACCCTCCAATTGGACTATCTCATGTCACCCAGGTGGCAGTATTGCAGCAGAGGGCAGTACTCTTCTTCCATGGAGGAGGAGAGCGTCCCCCATGACACCCAGTCTTCCTCATCCTGGCCAGTCCTCGACAACATTGGATCACCAACGTTGTGAGTGGTAGCCCTACCGCTGCAACAGCAGGCTGGCCCTCAATACCCTTTTTTGCTGAGCAAGAGTGTTTGAGATGTCCTCGAAGAACATAGTGCACTTACAGTAACAGTAGAGCTTCAGAAGAATCTTTTTCCTTCAGACACAGCTCCCTCTATCCTTTCCCACTGGTCTCATTTCTGGATGACATGGTTGCTGGCAGTACTACCATGTGGGGATACTTTCTCTCACCATTACAGGCTTGTTTTCCAGTCCATCAGCTCTCCAGTGTGCCTGGTTCTGGTCTCCTGGTCCTTGCTGGGTGGATATCCTCAGAGCTTGTCTCTGTCTAGGAACTGAGGAGAGATGGGGCTGCCCATGTTATACAGGCGGTATCGACATACGTCAACGTGGGCAGCTCCTGGATAGCAAAAGTTTCTAAATGGTTTTGACACCGGCAGCTTGCAGTTCCACGGGTGTGGCTGAGTGGAGGAGATTCTTTTGAAGATCTACTGTTACTGTTATCGTAAATAATTGCACTTTCTTCCAGATTGGAATGAATCATTAGACTTGTCCAGACATGGTACCCTCTCTCAGCTAGATGTCCTGGAAGGCTCACAAAAAAACTAACTCTACTGACCCTGAAGATCCAGAGGAACCTTAGACTTCTGGAGAGGATGAAAAAGAAGGGGAATGAATAGAGAAGAATCAGCTGTCCTCAATCCCATCCCTATTTGTTCCTAAACATTTCCTTCCTGTTCATCTCTAGGGTTCTACAACTACTGGAGATGCAGTCCACATTGACACCAAATGGTAATTCCATCTTTTCCTGTACAGGGAGCGCTCCTATGTGCTTCCCTGAATTTGAACACTTCACACAGGTAGTTTATGATGAATGGGATAATATGAACAGGTAAACAGTTTTCTGAGGCAGGGAAAATGCTGTTGTACCTGTTCCTTGTTACGCTGGTAAAGAAATGGAAGGGTCTGATCACAAACGCAGCCATCTCGTCTGTGGCCAGACATATAGTTATTCCAGGAACTAACCCAGCCATACTGTCTGACCCTAAAGATAAGTGTCTGGAAGCAGCTTGCAAATGGGCATGCTCTGCTTCAGGTTTTGGTTTAAGGGTAGCATCCGCTTCGGCAACCTGAATACTTTGTGACTGTGATTTCTGAGATTTCTCCAGTCTGAGAGCTTCCCTCAGTGCTTATGGCAGCCTCTTTTATAGGGTATTATGTTGTGGATCTCAGTCTTGCTTCAGCACAGAACTGTACTGCATATGTAGTGGCCCTTAGATCAGTTTAACTGTGACACTGGTGAGCAGATCATGCCCCTGAGTTGCATTTGCTTAGTGGGCCTTTCAGTTGGAGGCATGTCGTTTGGTCCACAGTTAAAAAACATTCTGAAGGAACTTTAGGAGAAAAAGAATATCTTTCTGAATTCCAAGACTTCTAGTAGTGGATACAGAGATTGGGATTTCAGTCATGGCTGTCATTTTTATTGTCATTTTCATTCATTTCAAGCATATGGATACCAGTGAGGTAGAGCACTAGTCTCAGCAGAGTAGAGGCTTTCTCACATAGATGTTTTGGGAGAGTCAACCGTGGAGGTGATTTCTCAGCATGAGGATATGCAGGTCCATCCTTATTTGCAGGTTCTGGGCAGACATCTACAGAAGTTCTATGCCAGATGTGCCCAGACCATGTGAGATGCATGGGTTACTGGAGAGAATTTCACAGGGCTATGCAATAGACTTCCCTTTTCTGCTCTGCAATAAAGATAATGATAAGAAGGGATTGGGGGGTAGATCTTGCCCAGTGGTACAGGTCTCAGCTTTTGGTGTGGTACTCTGTCCTTATGAAGGTCATCCTCTACATTCTCAGTCTAACATTAATTGGTTTTATTTTTTCTTCAGACAGCTTGGTAGGACAAATCCCAGAACATCTGTAAAGCAGTAGGTCAAACGTAGATCACCTGTTCCACATAGAAACATAGAAGTTGACGGCAGGTAAGGACCGCAAGGCCCATCCAGTCTGCCCATTTCTTTTTCTACCTTATAAATGTGCCATCGGCCTTTGCTCTGTCAGTGGCCTATCTATTCATAGTCATTTGTATTGCTCCCTTATGCCTATCCCATGCCTGTTTGAAGCCCTGCACTGTATTCATAGCCACCACTTCTTGTGGTAAGCCATTCCATGCATCCACCACCCTTTCTGTGAAAAGAATTTCCTCACATTCCCCTTAATCGGCCTCCTCTAATCTCATGCTGTGTCCTCTTGTCCTGCTATTTTTCTTATATTTAAACATGTTAGACTCTTTCACCTTGTTTATGCCCTTAAGGTGTTTGAATGCCTCGATCATATCACCTCTCCCTCCTTTGCTCAAGGGTATACATATTGAGCTCCGTTAATCTGTCCTCATATGTCTTCTGATGCAGTCCCTGCACCATTTTGGTTGCCCTTCTCTGGACTGCCTCAATTTGGTTAACATAGGGGCAATAACTCCAGGTACTCCCAAAGAAAAGGGGTGGTGATAAGACCAATTAAGTTTTAAGATGGAATCTCTGAGGTCAGTCATTGCAGAAATTCAGAGCAGTTTTATAGCCTTAGTAGACCTATGAGATGCCTATTTACATGTTCCAATTCAGTGGTTGCACCAGAAATCTTTAAGATTTGGCAAAGATCCACACTTTCAAATCAGGCTCTTCTGCTTTGGCTAGGCTTCTGATCTGAGCAGATTGAGTCAAAAAAGTTCAACCTTTTTTTCACTCTGCAGGACCTTACAGAAGCTGGAGAATCATGGTTGGATAATGAACCAGGAAAAGGGATTCCTTTAACCTTCTCAGTCCCTGGGGCATCTGGGAGCATGCTACCGGACAGACCTACATAGAAACATAGAATTTGCTGGCAGATAAGGAACGCTTGGACCACCTAATCTGCCCATTATTCCCTGCCTGTAGTATAACCGCAGATCTGCTTGATCTCAGACCCGTACACACACACACACCTTCCCTTTCCCCAAGATTCCCTTATGCTTTTGCCATGCATTCTTGAACCCTACCACTGTTTTCATCCCCACCACCTCCACTGGAAGACTGTTCCAGGGATCCATCACTCTTTATGTGAAGAAGTACTTCCTCACATCTCTCCGAAATCTACCCACTCCTGCTTCTTATCATGCCTCCTCATCTTTGAGCACCATTTTTGCTGAAACATACTTCGCTTTTGTACCTTGTTTACACCTATAAGGTATTTAAAGGTTTCCACCATATCTCCCCCCCTTCTCTTCCAGGGTGTACATATTGAGGTCCTTTAGTCTTTCCTCGTAGCACTTCTGCTGTAGACCTTGCACCATTTTATTTGCTCTGCTCTGGACCGCTTCCACTTTGTCTGTGTCCTTTCTGAGATGTGGTCTCCAGAACTGGACACAGTACTCTAGGCAAGATCTTACCCAGGAGCTATACAGAGGCAACACCACTTCCCTCTTTCTGCTGGTGATACCCCTCCCTATGCACCCCAACATTCCACTTGCCCTTCCAACTGCCTTGTCACACTGTCTGGCCACCTTTAAATATCGTCTGATATGATCACTCCCAGGTCTCTGTCCTGCTTGGTAGTCATCGGTACCACCCCCATTTTGTACTCCGTCACTGGGTTTCTGTGCATTATATTGCACTTTTTCACATTGAAACCCAGCTGCGATACCATTGAGCACTCCTCAGGTTTTCTCGGGTCATTGCTTATCCTTGCACACAGCCACCCCTGGAGTGTCCACCCTGTTGCAGAGTTTGGTGTCATCCACAAAGTGGCACACCTTCCCTTCCAGCTTCTCTGTAATGTCACTTATAAAGACATTGAAGAGGACAGGTCTAAGCACTGATCCCTGAGGCACCCCACTGGTCACCCTCCCTTCCTCTGTGTGAACTCCATTTACCACCACCCTCTGCTGTCTATCCCTTAATCAGTTTCTTACCCAGTTTACCAAGCTACCCAGCTTGTTTATTGATTTTGAATATAATACTGTTACTGTATGGTATTGTGTAAAGGCGCCCTGCACTCAGGAAGGGCGACTTATATAAATAACATTTTACTTACATACTTACTTTACTACTCTACTGTGTGAAACAGTGTTGATCACCTTACTGAAATCTAGGTAGGCTACATCCAGTGCTCCACCCTGATCTAGTTCCTTGGTCACCCAGTTAAAGAACTCAATCAGATTCATCTGAGATTACCACCACCCCTAACTCCATGCTGCTGTTTGTCTTGTTACCTGTTGGATTCACGATATTCTACAATCCTTTCTTTCAGCAATGATTCCATTAACTTTATCACCTCAGAAAACAGGCTGACTGGCCTGTAATTGCCAGCCTCTTCCCTGCTACTACTTTTCTGAAGTGGGACTACAACTGCCTTCCTCCGGGACCACTCCTGTTTCCAGTGAGCTGTTAAATTGGACCATCAGTGGTGCAGCCAGTACCTCCCTGAGCTCCCTCAATACCGTTGAGTGGACCCTGTTTGGCCCCATTGCTTTGTCCACTTCCAGATTTGCGAGTCCCGTCAGGACTCTCTCCTCCAACAATGGACTAGTGTCCATCTCCCTCCCTCCAGTGCTCCTGTTACATTTTTGTGAACACTGAACTGAAAAGTATTTGTTCAGGATGTCTGCCTTTTCCTGTTCACCCTCTGCACAGTGCCGCCTTCCCTTCTTAACCTTACAGTCCTACCCTTGGTCTTCCTTTTTTTGCTTACATACCTAAAAAATTTCTTGTCCCCTTTTGTTGCTGTTCTCTCTGCAGTTTGTGCCTTTGTGCTCCTAACTGCTCTTCCTACTTCCCTCTGTTTCCCCGGTACACCTCACTATCCTCCTTACTCTATGTCTATTGTATCTTCTTAATGCTATCTTCTTACCTTTTCTGCCACCTCTTTCAAAAGCCATAGCAGTCTCTTTCTCCTCTTTCTTTTGATCCCTTGCATAATGCAGAGGTTTGTTGCTTTTGCTGTGACCCTTTAGCCCCCACTGTTCTTCCACCCCGGTCATCCATGAGGCATTCACTCATCATTTTATAATCTGCCCTCTAAAGTCCTGGATCCTCGCCTTCTTGTGGTCCGATTCTGCAGCTGTCCTTATATTGAACCACAATGTCTGGTGATCGCTAGTCTGCAGGTGCCCCCCCCCACCTTGGCGTCTGCAACACTGTCTGTTTTGGTGAGTTCCAAGTCCAGTATTGCCCCATCACAAGTGGGTTCACTGACCAGTTGCCTGAAGAACGCCTCCTGCAGGGGGCCCAAGATTTCCCTGCTTCTAGCTGAAGTCACAGCTGGGAGGCTGCAGTCTACATTTGGCAGATTGAAGTTCCAAACCAGAAACATTTCCCCCTTTTCTGCCATTTTGCCAGTGGCTTCCATCAGTACCTTATCTAAATCCTACCCCTGTGCTGGAGGTTTGTGTCACACCAGTGCGAATACAGGCTTTGTTCCCTGTCTCTACGGTTACCCACAGTACCTCTGCCCCCCCCCCCCACATTTCCTGTATCTCTGTTGCTTTAATGCCCTTCCTCACATAAAGTGCCTTACCCCTCCTTTGTTTCCTACCCTGTCCTTCCTGAACAGAGTATAATCTGGTATGGCCATGTCCCAGTCATGGTTTGACCATGACTCAATAACAGCCACAGTATCCAGGTTGGCTTCTGCCTTTGTGGCCTCCAAGTCTGGAATCTTATTTCCTAGACTTCTGGCATTCTGAGAGTACACAGCATCACAGGCCTGATGAGAGTATTTCTCTCTCAGACCAGAATGAACAGTCTCATGGATCAGATTTGCCAGTTAAGGGAGCACAAAGTTGTGTCCGTCCATAGGTGTCTTCAGATTTCCTTTGGGCTAAACTTTACATGAGACCTGCAAATCTTCCTATTATCTCATTGGTCAGCAGACTGAGAATAGTGCCAAGCCCCAGTTTGGCTGCTGAGATTAGTGTGCCAGTTGTTACAGTGGTCGAAGAACCCTCCAAACCTCTTGGAGGGGGTCTTCTTTAGCTCAGTTAGAACAGATCATTCTGACTACTGATGCCAGCCTGGCTAGGTTCCAGTCCAGGGGCTCTGGTGTGTGGAGTGGTTCTAAATTATCATCCTAAAGGTTGCGCCGTGTTTCTGATGTTGACCCATTTGAAGGACAGCGTTTTCCAGAAGTCGATCATAGTTTGGGCCAACACAGTGATCATCGCTTACATAAACAAGTAAGGTGACACAGGAAGTGAAATTATGCTGACAGAAAACATACTTGCTTCTTATTTGGGCGGAAGCCAGTCTTTAATCCCCATCAACAGTCCATCTGGCAGGATAGCTGCATGTCAAGCAGCCAGCATGGGTTCATCCAGAAGAATGGTCCCTGAATCAAGTGATCTTCAGAAGTCTTTTTCGCAGATTTGGGAGTCCAGAAATACTGTAGATGTCTTCACCTCCTGCAGCAATGCTTAGGTTGTGACATTTTACAGTCAGTACAGGTTCCCAGTAGCTGAAGCAGTGGGCACTCACTTAACTGTGTATACTCAGCAAGGTTCATCTGTTCCTGCTGTTTCCTTAATTCCTTGCTGTTCAAGGAAAGTTTATTAGACAGGTGGGTCATTGTGGTGGCTCCAGAGTGGCCAAAATGCCATGGTTCTGGAACCTAGTTGGTCTGGGAGCCCAGGTATCCTTCCGACTTCCTCAGCACCATGACCCTTGGGAAAAAATCTGGTTCATCCCATGAGGGCTCTACTTCAGCTGGCAGCTTGACTCGTGAGAGGCGGAGGGTTCTTGAACTAGGATATTCAGAGCGTGGTTAATACCTTAACGTCTTCCTGGGAGCATTCCACTCAGGTAGCTTAAGACAGTGTGTGGTTGACTTTTTCCAACTGTGCCTCTCAGTCAGTTTTTGGCCTAGGAAAAACATCCATTTTGCAGATCTTGGAATTTCTTCATGAAAGGACAGACAAGAGTCTGGTTCTCAGTACTTTAATGGTACAGGTCTCAGCTTTTGGTGTGGTACTCTGTCCTTATGAAGGTCATCCTCTACATTTTCAGTCTGATGTTAGTTGGTTTTATTTTTTCTCCAGACAGCTTGGTAGAACAAAGCTGACATGTAGATCCACGGTTCTGCTTTGCAAAAATTATATGGGATACGTTGGAAATACTGAATTATTAATCATGATCTGAAAGATTTATGATTGATGATTCTAAGTAAACTGTCAGCGAATGGGGAGAAGTGCGGGGTTCCATAGTGATGTCACAGCCTTGGGGTGTGTTGGCCTCTAGCAGATGAGCATGTAAATGACTAGCCCAGTGACAGCATTGGGACTAACAGAAAAATAAATTACAAATCTGCTAGAATTTTTTTCTTTCCAGGACACACTTGTCTGTGGTAATGGTCTTTCACTGTTGATGGAACAGAGCCAGCGCCCCCTCCCAAAAAAAAAATACTGAGCGGTCCATCTCAAGCAGTTGAGGTAGAACAAGGGCTCACAGCCCATCAAAGGATTGCACTCAGGGTTTGTGTCTGCTGCAGTGCTTCTGCTGGTGTTTTTTGTCTTTTGCTGGTATGGCATGGACCTTTTGACAGAAGACTGTATCCCCTCCCCCCCCTTCTCTGTGAGGGTTAGTCTGGATGTTCTACATATCTTTTAGGATTGACTTCTTGTCGCTGACCTCTTTAAGGGCCTCTTCCACATTGTCTTCATCAGTCACCATTAGCTATAGCTGTGTTTAGTAACCCGCGTTTTTGCTTCTGTGCCAAATATCTTTTATATATAGTGCAGGGGTAGTCTGAGCACGAAGCAGGCCCATTCCTGGCGGTAACCACAGCTTTCTGTAGGGCAGACTACGTTATAGGGGCGTGGTAGCACCCTTAAATTTAGGATTGAGCAGGGCTTTCTATGTTAACCCTCAAAATTCTGAATTCAATGGATTTGCATGACATTTTGCATGCACAATCTCATGGTGTAGCTCCCTTGACATGGCAAGTTTCGTCCCAGTCAGATGTGCGGATTCCAAATGCGGATAGTGAAAAAACATAAAAATTTGCTGGTTTTTTTCTGTTTTTTATCATCGTCCTGCACCCAGATGGTTTGGAATTTTGATCTAAAATGTTAGGGTAGAAAGGGCTTGGGCTATAGATGTGCCTTTCACTTGTTTGGAGAAAAAAATATGAATGTTTTCCAAAGTTATTAAATTACAACATTTCAGATCTTATCTGTGGCAGTCTTCACCATTCATTGCTGGTGGGTTTTGGCCAGAGGAGCAGTACCCCGTGGCAGCATTATTTATTTTTGTAAGGGGAGGAGTCGACACCATGGGCGGCGTCGCCCTTGAGACCGACTCACTGTGTGGCTCTCGCGGGTTAGCCAGTAACCAACGTTGACTCCTTCTTCATCCCAGTTCTGCTGCTCCCGCCGTCGAGCAAGCACGACCTCGTGTGTGGAGCATGATTTTTTTTCTACTGCGTCATCGGTCTAGTCTATTGCGAAGTTCCATCCTAGTTCTGCTAAAGCTGTGTTCTCTGCACCGTCGACTTATATGACCTTTCCTTTTTATTTCGATGATGCCGAGCCTTGTTTTAGTTGTTGTTTTCAGTCCGATCATGTCTCGTCCAGGGGACAAGAAGAAGACTTCCAGGGCAGGCAGCCCCTGATGCGGTGGTGTCCCTGTGGCTGGCTTTACTCCGTCTTGGACCAGTATGATCGGTGTTTGACCTGTCTGGGCCCTTACCACACTATGGATTGTAGAGTTCTGGAAGTCCACGTGTTCAAAGTCGGCCGTACGACGCCTACTTTCGGAGGACAGGCGAGCACCAGGGATGCCAGATGCAGGCCCCCTGACCGTTCCTCTGGGTCACCTCCTGGTTCTGTACAGACCATGGAGAGGGGCCTTCAGCCCTTTCAAGCCTTGCCTCGGTGGAAGTCCCTCTCATGGTGCAGGAGGCCCAGTCCTATTCCTCCGGGAGTCGGCTGGAGGCACTGTTCTGGCGATCACCTCCTCAGAGGTGAAGGCTCCCCTGGCATCGCAGCCTGTGTGTGTGCCAGATCCAATTCGGCCTGATGGTTTCCTCAGTGCCATCTGTCAATGCTGCCTCAGATCCTGGTGCCGCATGCAGTGGCACTGTGGGCAGTGCAGCAACAACTCCCAGTGCTGCTCATGGTGCCGGGAGCAGGGATGTTCAGGAAGTGTTCTGGATCCGTACCTGCCCTGGGGAGGATGACAAGTCAGAGACGGATCCAGGCTGGCTTCCAGATTCTTTAGTATCTTCGGACCCCCCCCCCCCGACCCCTCTGTTGGCTCCGGCGGTTCTACTGGCACCATTGTCAGAGCCACTTGGGCGCTGTCAGATCTTCTGATGCCGGGGTGGGACCGGAGGGTTTCCCAGAGCCGGTGGTGATTCTGAGCCGAGAGGTGGTGAGCCCCCTGTTTTAGGTGACCAGGCTGGGCCCACTTCTGGGTCTACTAGGGCATCTGAAACAGAGGAGAATGTTCCTTCTACGGTCTCTCAGGAGTCGGCGGGGAAGTTGAACTTCACAGGTTGGTCCTGAGGAAGTGGTCCCTCTCTTGAGTCTGAGGGAGCAGTGTCAGGAACAGTGTCCTTCCCTAGTAGCCCGCAGGGGTTCGGGTAGGAGCCGCAGCACCGGCCCTGTCTTCTCCCCTGAGGTCTCCCCAGGAGGGATTTCATCTCCTAAGGCTAGGGGCTGCCCTTCTGGATCCACGCGGCCCCTGTCGCCTCGCGGGGGGAATCCCCTTCAGGGCTCAGTCCCAACCATTCCAGTCTGGTTGGGTGGACACTGACTACCTCAACCGCTGGATCCTGCCATGGTGTTGGTTTGCCTGTTCGATCCCTGGGCCCTGGCAGAGGTCGCTCTCTTCCTCAGAGACATCTGGTCCCTCTACCTCTGCCAACCCCGCCCCTTCTCCTGGGCCACTGACCTGGGAACAGTTTAGAGCCACAGCTGCCCTTTGCCCTGCCTACAAAAGATCCATGGACAAGCAGGTGTTTCACCACTCTCCATCTGCCAGCCGTTCTCCGACTCTCCAGACTCGTCGGCTTCCCCATCTTTCTCACTTGAGGGAGAGGATCCCTCTACCCACATTTCCTTGGACGCTGACCAGACCAGTTATCAGCGTTTCCTTTTGAGGTTAGTATATGAGCTCCACATCACCAGATTAGCAAGTCGCAATCCTGAGTGGGCGGCGTGCACTTTTTTAATCGAATACAGCGCTGGCAACCTGGTGGTACCCGCCTGGCCCTCCCCCTTTAGGGAGACGTCGTACCGTGCTTGGAGGCATCCTTTAGTCCTCTCTCCAGCCCTGATGGACTGCCAGCACAGGTATTGCGTGCCCGTAGGATCTCCAGGTGCCATATCTCACTCCCCTTTGGGCGTGATGATCCTGGATGCTCCTTCCAGGAATAGACGCCCAAGACGTGACCGGCCCCCAGAGACCGACTCCGTGGAGTTTGACTCCTTGGGGAGAAGAGCGTTTTCCTCTGCATGTCTCTCACTTTCAGTCTCAGCACATCAGGCCCATCATGCTGCCTACAGCAGGCACTTCTGGTCCTTGCTAGGGCAAATCCTAGCATCTATGCCTAATATGGAGGCAACCAGACAAGCTGTTGCCCTCTCCTCACATGGCCTGCAGCTTGTGAGGCACCAAGCAAGGGCATCCTATGATGCCAGTGAGGTGGCGTCCAGGCTAGCGGTGACAGCAATCTGCATAAGGCAGACGGCATGGCTTCATCTATCCCAGTTCTCACCCGTGGCCTAGTGAAGGGTAATTGCCGCCTCTTTCAAGGGAACCTACCTTTTCCCCCCACAGGGTGAGGCGGGAACTTCAGGGGCGACTTCCTTCTCCCAACCAGAGGGAGACCCCGCCTCATCCTGACCAGTCCCAGACCTAGTTAGGCCTGTAAGGGTTTCCCCCCACCTGTGTCTCCCCACAGGGGGCTGAGGAACATTCCTCCCTCAGGGAGGTACCAGGTCCCCTTCAGAGGGCTTGGTAATCAGCCACCAGTGATGAATGGTGAAGACTGACACAGATAAAATATGGAAATTATGTACCTACCGTAATTCTTGATCTTTCTGTATGTCTTCACCCTTGCCCCGCCTTCCATTTTTTTCTCTTACTCTTTGCTTTCCGGCATGCAGAACTGGAATGGAGGAGGAATCGGCATTGGTTACTGGTCAACCCCGCAGTGCGTCAGCGTCAACTCCTCCCTTTACAGGAATAAAAAAAAAAGCTCCCGCGGGGTCCTGCTCCTCTGGCCAGAACCCACCAGTGATGAATGGTGAAGATACACAGAAAGATCATTTTCATTTTTTCACAATTGGCAGTACAGTCTTTTGGACAGATGTCTTGAATGAAAAAAGAATTTGGTCAAATGAAAAAGGATACTTTTTCCTGTGGGTTCAGTCCTTTTCAATGGCGAAAATTCCTTTTTCATTCAAGACATCTTGTCTCCCAATTCAAAAATGGCATCCTACACAGCCACCAAAACTTGTATCTTGCTCTTCGGGACTCTGTTACCCAGATTCTACATTTTGCTGTTGGAGAAATCGCCCTGAAATGTCTTAATTTTAACATTTTAAATCCTTTTTCATCACTCGCTTTAACTTTTTTCAATTGGGCTTTTTCTTTCAAACAAAAAAGGATCCCTTGTCATAAAAAAGGATTTTGGACTTTGGTATTTTTCTGATCCTTTTTCGTTTGCTATTTTCGTTTAAACGAAAAACCGTCACTTGTCACAAAAAAGGATCTCAGACTTGGTTATTTTTCCATTTTTTTTTTCAAGGGATCCTTTTTCGTTTGATATTTTAGTACAAATGAAAAATGATCTCTTGTCACAAAAAATAATTTCGGGCTTAGTTTTGGGGCTGATTCTTTTCATTTCTAAAGATCCTTTTTCATTTGATATTGTTGTTCAAATGAAAAAGGATAGTCCCTTGTCACAAAAAAGGATTTCAACCTTATTCTTTTCCTAGATAACCTTTTTCATTTAAACAATTTCTTTTCCATTTTTCATTTGATACTGAACAGGATTTAGTCAAATAAAAAAAGGATTTTCTACTATGTCCCTGTTATTGTGTTAATTTTCCCTGGTGTCTAGTAGCACCCCCACCCTCTCATGGCCTTCCCTGTCATTTTTACAGTTTTCTGTGGTGTCTAGTGGCCCCACACACACACACACACACCCTCCTATCGTCATTAATGTGATTTTTCTTATTTTTCCCTGGTGTATAGTGGCACCACCCACACTCTCATGGCCTTCCCTGTAATTTTTACAGTTTTCGCTGTGGGTGTCTAATGCGCTCCCAACCCTCCATCGTCATTACTGTAATTTTTTCTTATTTTTCCTGGTATGTAATAGCACCACCCACTCTCCTATTACTATCGCTGTATTTTATATTGTTCCTGGTGTCTAGGGCACCCCACCCCCACCCTATGATTGTTGCCCGGTGTAATTCCGATTTCCCTGGTGTCTAGTGGCACCTAGTATCAACCTTCCCAAATCGCTTTCCATCACTGAAATAAAGAAAATTGTCCCTTGATGTCTTCATTATTTTATTTGTAAAAAAAGGTCCATCGCCAATCACAACCCCCATCGACCTCCACTAAGCACCCACCTCCCCGCACCCCCCCGCACATACCCTTACTCACCTGAACAGATCCCAGGCACGTCTTGCTGCTGGAACCACCAACTGCCATATGAGAAAGTAAGGTAAGTTCGGTAAATCTATTTCAATGGGGTTTTCAACTTTGGTGCATAACTTTGTAATTTTTGCATGTTGTGATACCAAATTTTCAACATACCCTTTCTGAGACCCCACTTCCTGAACAACGGTGGTGGAATTTTGCAAATCCTGCCCAAAAGGCGATTTCGTGGTTGCTTGGCGAAATTGTCTTTCAGGCAGGATTTGGAATTTTTTTTTTTTTTTTTAACTCAGTTTTCTTGAACGGAATAAATCAGGTACATTACATCCACAATCAGGATACAAAACGAGTAGTGAGTTATATGCATGAGATCAGTCCTTAAGTCGCATAAAAGTAGTGTTCGTGTAAGTAATAATTTCGAACAATGTCTAATCTGCTGCCCTGCTGTATACATTGTTCTTTTACATCAAGTAATGCGATCAGGTCTGGGCATGTGTGGAGCAAGTGTTTGGCATCTTCATAGGGTCTATTGGAAAGACTTCCTGTCAATAAACCATATTATTCAGACACCGTTCTTGTCTTGGGTCCTCATTTCTAACAAAAACTGTAGTAACAACATAACAGAATTTGGTAAACAACATGGCTGTCCGTCTGCCGCCACGTGTCTTAAGAGTATCGGTTAATCCCTTGCTAAACTCCACCTCCCCTAGGATCAGGAAACTTGAGTCAAAACCATTCCTCATAGTGGATAATGTAGGCCAGCCTAGCCCAATCTGCCCAGAATTTAGCACATGGTTTGTCCTCCATGTTGTCTACCCCCCACCCTCACTGCAGCTCAGGGTTGGACAGATGAGTCATCCTCCTCCTCCTCTGCTTCACCTTTGAGCCCTGAGTCATATCTCTTCTATACTCCCCACAGCTAACTGAACTTTTCTGAGGTGAGACGCAGGGTAGCCATAATCCATTCCATTGACTGTATCTCCCTCACCTTGGCCCGCCATTCCCCAAGGATGAGTGGCATCTCACTCAACCAGTGAGTGGTGATCCCCTTCATGGCAGCCAGGCAGAAGGTCCTGAGCATCCTTTGTTTTGCATTCCCCTTTAGACTAGGTGCAGTTTGCCCAGGAACAGGTATTGGAAGGTGCCCAGGATGGGCTACCCCCAAATGCCCTCTAGTGCATCATGTATCTGGGACCAGTATGTTTGCAGAAGTGGGCATCCCCAGAAGATGTCTTGGTGGGAGCCTTCCTGTCCACACTTCTGCCAGCACAACTCTGAACTACCTGGTTGAAAATGTTTAGTGATAGTTGGTGTATGGAAGTATCTTATTAGGCATTTCCATCAGAATTCATGCCAGGATGGGGAGGATGTGGTGCACCAGCCCATCTTCCACATACCCTCCCACTCCTCAGTGCTTATTGAGATCGGAGCGTCCTGTGCCCAGGCCTCATGGACTTGAAACTCTGGTCGAGCTGGGCCCTGCAACATTCTGTATGCCTGTGCTGTGTTGCCTCGGCATCCCACTAACTTAGCAGCCCAATAGAGAAATTGCTGTAGGCCTGTAAGGTCCGTGTGACCAGTGCCACCCTCCTTGAGATCTGGAGACAGTGGCGGATTTGAAGAAACCTGAAAAATCCCTGCCTAGGGAGGCCAAATTGTTGTTGAAGATCTGCAGAGGATACCACTGTTCCATTGCGGACCAATTGCCCAAACCGGATGAACGATTTGTGGTTCCATCTTCTAAACCCATTATCTTCCATGGCTGGTATAAAACCCAGCTCTCCGATGATGGCTGTCTGGAGGCCTGTATCATTCGAGGTGCCTGAGATACATCTGGCCATTTGCAGTATACCCAAGGTGTGCTTTGTGAAGGGATTATTTATAGAAGATAGTAAGTGTCCAAATATTGGGGCATGGGGAAGGACAAAAAGAGGTACTGGGAGAGAGGGGCTCGCCTCCATGTCCAGCCATCCTGACTCCTCATTTTGCTTGAGCCAAGTGACCACTGGGGCCAGCTGGGCCACTATATAGTATAGGTGCATGCCCTGGAGTGCCAGACCCCCGCTCTCCCTGGGATATGAGAGGATGTGCCTGTGGACACGTTGTCTGTGGCCCACCCAAATGAAAAGTAGGACAATTTTCTGTCATTTCTTCCAGAAGATTTCCAGAATAGAAATCGGAAGGGCCTAAAACAGTAAAAAATACCTTGGGAGAACATTCATTTTGACTGTGGCTATTCTCCCTGCCACCCCCAATGGAAGTAGGCCCCAACGGCCTATGTCTGCCTGCACCTCAGTCTCTAGTTTCCTGTATTTTAGGCAGTAAAGGTTGCTTAGCTTGGCCGACACCCATATGCCCAGGTATCTCCCCACCCCGCTGCTGGTCCACTGGAATGAGAAGTCTCATCACAGTTCAGGAGGAACCAGTCCATGTAACTTGAGGGCCTCTGACTTTGAGAGTTGATTTTATATCCTGAAATGGAGCCATACAGTGAGAGTTCCTTGATTAGTTCAGGGAGTGAAGCAAGGGGCTGTGGGAGGAAGAACTGTGTATCATCCACACACAGGGATATCTTATGCATCCTACTTGGCCCTTCTACTCCCCGGATCCCCATGTTTGCCCAAACCGCTTGCGCTAGTGGTTCCAGGCACAGGGTGAAAAGCAATGGGGAGAGTGAGCGCCCCTGCCTGGTGCCTCTTGTGAGATGGAATCTCTGTGAAGACACTCCATTGACACTCACCGTAGCTCCCTAACACTCATTAGAAATGAGCCCCCCATGCCCATCTCTTCCAGTGTCCTCTATTGGAAACCCCAGTTCACCTAGTCGAATGCCTTCTCTGCATCCATGAAGACTGCCAGGGCTAGTTCTTCACCCCACTGCGCCCTGGAGAGGACATTTAGCAGGCATCTAATGTTATCGTGGATTAATCTCCCACTGATAAATCCTGTTTGATCCGGGTGAACCAGGGAGCCCACACAGCTCTTCAGCCGTTGTGCCAGAATTGATGTCAAAATCTTGAGGTCTGTATTCAGGAGGGAGATAGGATGGTAAGAGCCACATAATGTGGCATCCTTCCCTGGTTTCGGGAGAGCAGTAATTTGTACATATTGCCAGGATGGCGGGACCCCCTCTTGGATCTTTTGACATACCGACAACAGCTGTGGTGCTAGTTTATCCTTTAATGCTTTGTAAAATTCTGCTCCTAGTCTGTCTTGAGCCAGGAGCTTGCCCTTGATTGCCTCCGAGATTTCCAGCAGTGTAAGAGGAGCCAAGATGAATTCTCTCTGCTCTTCTGTTAGTTTCAGAACTTGGATCATCTGGAAGTATTCATCCATGTTACCCTGCAAGTTCTCAGTTGGTTTCTGCTTGTACAGTGCTTTATAGAAATCTCTGAAGTGCTGTGAGATTCGGATGAGATCTGCCTCCACCAGCCCCCCGATCCCGGGTTGCAGACCTGGAGAACCGTTCTGCTGGCTGCCTCTCTTTGGAGCTGCCAGGCTAAGAGTCGTCGGGCCTACTAGCCTGACTCATAAAATGACTTTTCAAAAGAAAGAAACTGCAAAGCAGTACAAACAGCCCGGTGCACACAAACGAGCGTCCAACTCGTAATTTTGCAATACGGAAAACACACAATGTGGCACTCTGCCCAGATACTGTGCATGAAAAACTCACAATGGCACAGAATTATGAAATTTTCCTTAAGGACCTTTTTTTTTTAACTTTCTTTATCTCTCCCCTTGACCGGAACTCTCTCAGGCTTGCCCTCTGGCCGGACCGCTCTACTGCCCACTGTGCCTCCCGTCATCTTCAGAAATATTACGACTCTCCAGGGATGTGGGCCCTACAGCCCTGGAGAGATCGAAGGGCAGTGATGGGAGACCAACATTGGGCGTGTGGCAGCGGCGTTGGGAGAAGCTGTAGCCTATCCGGCTGGGAAGGGCTTTTTCCCCCTTGTTATGCCCTCCACCCCCTCCCGTGCATGGTCCACATTCCCCGACTTCTTCGGCGCACGGCCACCCTGCCGACGTCAGGCCTTGCTGTATACGTGCAGCCCAACGTGCTACAGCACTCCCAGTCTCCACCAGGGGCCGCCAGAGCGCCGAACTCCCCAACACCCTCCCCGGGACAGGAGAGCAGCCCTGCAGGTGCTCATTCAGATCCCTCCCCTGCTGATCCCCAGCATCCGAACTCGCTCCTGAACCCGGGTTGCCGGCGTGGCACAAGGTGTGGCGTCCAGTGCCACCGGGCCGGCCCCCCTTTAGGAACTTTTAATTAATCAGTTCCAGCAACATGCGTTCCACATACAGCAACACGCCAACTGTATGTGGAATTGATTAATTAAAAGTTCCCAAAGGAAAATTTCGTAACAATTCTGTGCCGTTGTGAGTTTTTCATGCACAGTAGCTGGGCAGAGTGCCACATTGTGTGTTTTCTGACTCATAAAATCTCTTTTTAGAGTATCTGAGGTTCCCTTCAATCTGGTTCTCCAGCAGTTGGTTTAGCTTCTCCTGGCAGTCTTCTAAATGTCTCTTTACGTCCTCGTTTAAGGTATTTTTTTGTTCTGCGTCTAAGTCAAAGAGTTAGTTCTTCAGGTCCGGCTGTTCTCGTAATCTGTCCTTCTTTTTTGCAGAGGTGTAGCTGATGATATGACCTGTTAGCACTGCTTTTAGGCCATCCCACCAAAGGGCTTCAGTCGGTTGCCCACTTGAGTGATCAGAAATGGTGATAGGGTCAATAAGGCAGTGTTCCACTACATGCACCCATTCTGTTGAGACCAAGAAAAAATCAGTACGGGAGTATAACTGGTGTGGGTGCGACCAGGATGTGTAATCCCTTACTCTGGATTGTTGGAGGTGCCACACCTCCACCAGTTCCAGCTCCTGTGCCAGTCGCTTGATACACTGACCCACCGTAGATAATCCGGTGGGATCTCCCCCGGATTTGTCCACTTGGGGTTTAATGACCCTCTTGAAGTCCTCACCAATCAAATAGTGGCCCCTGGGTCTGGGGAACAAGATAGTTTTTTCAGGAAATCGACATTCTCCCTCTCATTGTTGGGGCATAAACATCGAGGATAGTGCAAGGGACTGAGCCGTATGTACCTTTAATGCATATGTAATGTCCCTCTTGGTCCATTTTTATTTGAGTCACCTCTAGGGGGCACGACTTGTGTATCAGAATTACCACCCCTCGTTTGTGCGGGTGGGCCGTGCAGGAGGCCACATATACCTGGCCAACCCAAGACCGCTTCAGTTTGGCATACTCTTTTTCTGTTGGGTGCGTCTCCTATAGGAGAGCGACCATTGCCCTTTTCAGCCGAGTTCCTGCAGTATTCATGTCCTCTTGATTGGGCTATTACAGCTTTTAACATTGTATGTTATAACCCTACCTACCATTATGTTTTCCAGCTCACTCCCCTGTCCACACTGTAGCCAGACAGACAGCCCATAAACCACACCGTAAACCATGGGTGCAAAAACTGGCATAACCTTGAATCATCATGTAAACATTCAATACAGTAGAGCCCTTAAATTCAGGGACCTCAAGGAAAGAAGTAAAATGCTCCGTCTCTTGGCGAGCAGTAAATCCCAACAGTGCTGCGCTTGGTTGCGTGGCACTCTCTGACGCCAGACACTGCATATCCCATGATTCAGTCTCCTGTCTCAGCCTTATAATGTCTCTTATTTAATCGAGTCTTGTGCTAATCAGGTCCCCCCCCGATAGAGAGGGGGTCCCCGGGGACAGTGTTTATCCCTTAGACAGTGGCAGTATTGTGTGATATCTTTCAGGTACCCCAAGAGGTCATATTTTCTTGGATTACTCTCCAAGTCTAGCTAGTGAATCAGCTTAGTGTTGGCAGGAGCCATCTATCGTCCCCCCCTTCTTTTTTTATGTGTGTGTGTGTGTGTATAAAATGGGTAGGGAAATTGTTGTTCTTTTATTGGATGATGAGCATCACATGACCGTGCATTTATTAGAGCACGACCGCACACCTGCCCTTTTACGCCCTTCCAAAACAATTTTGACATTTTATAAAATAGATAAGCCACTCTGAGGTGTGATGGTCACGCTCTGATATACTACACACCACCTTGCATTAGAAGTTGGCCTTGCACTCGTCCTGAGGGCCTCGTGCATGCACGCACACCAAGGCATGCGTATATCAGAGCACAACCGCACACCTCAGAGTGGTATATCTACTACACATATATATATATATATATATATATATATATATAATTTTAAATATTGTTATCACCCCATTCCCTCCCAGTTCGAGGTGGCTGTCTTCTTGATTTGCCGAGATTACCTGTCTTGGATCTAAAAGTTCAGGTTTCCCAGAGGGGCCACCGCGGCAGCCTCTGACTCTGAGAAGGTACCACTGTAGTGCCCCTCTCCCCCCCCCCACAACACTTGGGGTGACCCTACCAATACAATATTGTGTTGTATTTCCTGCAGTCCATACTGTGTGTACCCACAGTTTTAAAAAGAAAAGAAAACCAGCCTGGAGCCCCAATGGTCCCTCCCAAGTGGGTGCTAATGTTGATGGCTTGTACTTTGTTCCGACCTCCATGATCTCAGATACCTTTCTCTTCCTCCACCCTCTGGCCTCATGCCCCTGGGTATCCCAGTGGAGGAGAGGGTGGCCCTGTCAGATCCCACCAAGGCCAGGCACCCTGAAGGTGAAAGCGTAGGCCTAACTGGAAGATAGGGGGGATAAGGGGTGTCCCCAATCGTCCATCGGGGAAAATACGGCTTCCCCACCCACCAGGTTCAGCAACCTGAACCCAACACCAGCCTGAAACACTCGTGGCACTAGTCATTCCTTATCATTCAAATAATCAAAGTTAACATGTGCGTCTGGTTTTCATGCCCTCTATGGCCCAGTCTTCCCTCCCCCCAGTGACCACTCAGCCTCTGAGGGTCTCTCTTCCTATTTGATTTTCCAAACGCCTGCTCCCAGAAGGACCATCCAGCCCCCCCCCCGGAGGCCTGGAATGCAAGACAGTAGTGTCAAGAGCTCACAAAAACTAGGGCTCACAATCTATACCCAGCTCCCCAGCTGGCCTAGGCAGCAACACAGATGCCTTAATCCCCTTGCACTTAAAAAGCTTCAGTCCCAAGCTGCGTAGCCCACGGGGGGGGGTGGCCTGGCTCCCCCTTAACATGTGCCGCTGTTATTTTAACATGCCCCATGCCCCTCAAGGAGTGCAGTATTTACCAAATTAACTAGTTTGCTCTCCGCATGTGGGACCGGCACAGGGAGACGTGCCTACCTCCCACTCCACATTCCCTCCTGTACCCCGCACATGGCCACCATCTTAGCTTAGCTCATGTGGTCCAGGCCCCTACTGCATTTCTCATTGAGATTAGTGTGTTCAATTTAATTTCCCCCCTGCCGAAATCACATCAGCAGTAGAAATGTACTTACCGCTCTTCCGTACCAATGACCTTCCCAGTTTCTCATCGCAACCGTGTGTTCAGAGGGCAAGGATCCAGTCAGAGACACAAGACTCCCAGGCACCTCCAGGGGGGAAACAGAAGGCCACAGTTTAGATCCCTTGTTCTTTAGGTTACACGGTCTGAACCAGTATCTCCATCCTTCTTAATTTATTTCCCATCTGGTTCCCCCATCCCTCCCCAACACACTATCTTGAATTTAGTCCGTTTGTCCACCCCACCCCCTGCGAACCAGCACCTGAATTAGCCCCTCTGTCCCCCCCCCGATATCACCACATCCTCCAATAGCACTTTACAAAAAGCCCTCAATCAGTAAAGGATATGTCCGTGGAAGAAAATGAGTCCGTGGTCCTCCTCTAAGCATTGCCTCTTGCCATTCCCATGGTGTCCTTGTTCTTCAGCGCTGGGGATCTACGGCCTGGGTTCTTAAAGGACACCTAAGGAGTCTGCTGCTTTTCCCGCTTTCTGCTTGCTTGTTGCCAAGTTTCCTTCTCCGATAAGCTGGGAAGAACATGTTCTGGAGAAGTGGTGAGCTCAGGTGTTACCCAAGTTGCTGCAGGAGCGGCTTTGCCTCCACAAGGGTTCTGAAGAACTGCGGACCTCCAAATGTGTGGATCTTAAATTGGGCTGGGGCCAGGAGCTGCGTTTTGATGTTTTTCCCTAAGTACCTCCGGATTGCCAGCAGAGTCTTGCATTTCATTAAGGTTAGTGGAGTGAAGTCATGCTCAAAATAGACTATCGTGTCACTGAAGGGGATCACCTTTTTCCCCACAGGCAGGGTATAATAATTTGGTTTTAACTTGGTAGTCCAGAAGTCGCATTACAGTAGACCTCGGGCAAGCCTTAGGGTCGGATGGATGAGGGGCCAAAGCTCAATGCACTTGCTTAGTCTGCATGGGCAGCTCCGTGGGCCAGTCCAGTATTTCACGAAGGAATGACTCTATAAATTGTTCCATATTTCCTGATTCGGTCCCTTCCAGGAGACCATGGGTTCTGATGTTATTCTGACAGGAGCGGACCTCTAGATCATCCATCTTGTCGGTGAGTTCCCTCTCCCATCAGTGAAGGTAGATGAGAGTGGTCCTGTGTTGGTTGACAGTATCCACGGTGGTGCTGAGGCCCTCCTCGAGGTTCCCAGTGCATTGGTTCAGGTCCTGAAGATGCAGGCTGGTCTCTGCCAGCCTGTCCTCCGTTCATTCAGTGGTGGCGCTGATTTTTTTGTAACTGAGTAAAAAGAGTCTTGGAGGTGATGGTGAATGGGCCCTCCTGCACTTCTTACTCACTCAAACCGCTTGTGGAGTCCAACCACTCTAATCGGGAATGGCTAGCGCCCCGGCCCCTCTCATTTGGTGCCATTTTCTGCATGGCCATTTGTGTATCACTTTTCGTTCCTTTAACTTTGTATTTAGCCACCATCCTCGTGCCAAACTGCACCCTGCTGCTCACTGCAGGTAGTCGCTGTCTTTATACTAGCCTCACTGCATGAAATAGTGGGGTTTTGATCACTTTTCATCCCCGGGGGTTAGGAGCTGAGCTAACTCACATCTGCATTGGGTGAAAGCGGAACCGGAAGCCAATTTGAACATTTTCATCAACCTTGTTCATGATGTGGGGTCATAAGAAGGGTATGTTGAAAATTTGGCATCAAAATATGCTAACCGGCATATATGCATCCATTGAAATTTACATATGCTGCCTCGTAACTTTTGTAATTTTAAATATTTTCACCCTAAATTGTCAGCATAGCCATTTCTTTACATCTGCTCATGAACGTGACAGCTATCATTTTTAAAATCTGGGCTAAAATGTATTTTTGTGCCGCTGGCGTGGAAGTACGTTGTGGTGGCACGGAATTACGTTTTGGCATGAATTTCACAATTTTTAGCACCCAGTTCATGAGGTGGGGTAATAAGAAGGCTGTGCTGACAGTTTTGTTGCTGTTGTCTCACAGATGGAAGTGCTGGGCCCAGAGGGCCCTGTACTTCCTCATCTACATACATATACGCATGTATGGAGGGATGGGAGCACAGGGCCTGAAAGCCCTGCGCTCCCTCAGGCAAAAAAGGATACTAATTACACTGTCTGAAAAAGTATAAATGGATGAGAGTGCAGGGCCTGGAGGGTCCTGCCCTCCAACAGGGAAATAAGAATATGATTATACCACCTCAAAAAGTAAGGAAATTCTTTGAAAACAACTCCGCTAATGCAACATTTAGGATTCAGGTTAAGCGACAAAAGTAGGGAAATGGGGCTTTAGGGTTTCCAACCCTAAAACTCCACCCCCACCCATAAAACAAATCAAGGGTGCAGTCTTCCTTGGCGTTGTCAACCCTGAAGCACACCCCATTCTATACACGCCACAAACATAGTCACCTAATGAGGTGATCTTTAGGGTTGACAACGCCAAGGATGACTGCACCCCTAATTTGTTTTATGGGTTGGGGGTTTAGGGTTGGAACCCTAAAGCCACATTTTCCTACTTTTGTTGCTTTAGCCTGAATGCTAAATGTTGCATTAACTAAGTTTTTTGCAAAGAATAGTATATATAAACTGACACAGATACAAGTACAGTATTAAAATACTCATCTGGACATTTATTGGACTCCTTCTGGGCAACTGTCTCAAATTGTAGTGTCTTACACGTGTTTTTGAGCAGGGCCTAGAATGTAGGATCCTCTTGAGGGGTACAGACCAGCTGAACTGCTGCTTAAGCTGGAACTGGCTTCCTCATCATCTTTTGTCTCGAAATCTATGTGGTCAGAGTTAGATTCCCGTCAGTTGTGTAACAACATAGATGATGCAGTAAGACTGAGGAAACTTGTTTAATGATGGGCAGAGAGGACAACACCATACAGAGGAAGGTGTCAATAGCACTGACTGCAAACCATTGAAATGGTGCCTAGTAGCCACTGCTCCATGAGGGTTGTCCACCAGCTAGTCTGTTCATCTGAGAGCTCTCCACCAGGAATAGAGGTGCGCGAAAAGACAAAGTGGTTGGCATGAAGGTCAGTACCATCTCTGACATGAAGGTGAACATGTGCCTGCACCTCACAACAATGTCTGGAGACCTAGGAATGTGTTTGTGAGGGGTTAAAAACTAACAGCATGAATGCTCATTTTCAAGGGGGACCCAAGGTAACAATGGAAATGAAGTGGCAGTGACTAGACCAGTGCATGTGTCGTCTTTTCTTTTTCTTGTGCAAGGACCAAGGGTCCCTTCTGAGAGGTTGATGCTGAGCGTGACTGGGAGCAAGACCATTTCATAATTTTATTTTTGGGGTCCCGCTTGGACAACCCCATACAAGCAAGTCTGTCCTTAAAGAGCCCTTGACACCATTAGAAAAACTTGAAAAAGTATGAGATTTGTGAACAATTCAGTTTATATTTCATGTATTTTTTATAATTCTTTCCCCTTTTTCTTTATTACTGAAGACCATTGCATGAAAAGGGATTACTGGCCCTTATACTTTATCTGCTCTTTCTGCTTGCCTACACTTGACATCATAATCCCCTGTTTGACATTATAATTGTCTCCACATCAACAGATTGTGATGTCATAAAAAGAACTGTGATGTCAGGTGTAGGTAAGTAGCCAGAACAGATAGGGCAGCAATCCTGTTTACATGAAAATGTCCTTAGTAATAGAGAAGTATGGGTGAGAATTACAGAAGAAAATTATTAAATTAAAACTAAACTGCATCTAAATATTACATTTTTTTCTAAAGTTGTTACAACAGTGTCAGGGGCTGTTGAAGAGCCTGTCTGGACACAGCTGGACAATTAAGGTAATATTGGATGTCATGCCTAGCACGGACCTATTCTAAGCAAGTCAGGTAAGGGTCCTGAGTTGAAATGATGCTGCTCCAGCCACACAATTTGAAAGGAGCCTTACTTGATACGATGAACATCAAATGAGCAAACTCATTAGACTCTTAGAAGATCCATTGACTGCTCTCATTGAAATCCGTGTTCACACCTGGGCTGTAGCCAAGATTTAGGAACAGTAAGTTTCTACACCCCCTCCCCCATATCCCATTATGTAGCTGTGGTGCACCCTTAGCCCATGGAGGGTAAATAAATTGGAAATGCTAAATTAAATAAAGACCTAAGGTCCATCATGTTTGCTTCAACCCTCCCTGCAGGCAGTTTCCTTAAGATCTCAGTAGGTCTTCCATTATGCGTTGGGGGGGGGGGCTTCATTTTACCCAAATATGTCCCCCTTTAAGACTGTGGTATGCCCTCAAAGATGTTAGTCAGATTTGATACTCTGTAATCATGAATGCCATGTTTTTTCTGTTCTGGGGGGAGAATCTGGAACCAGCACCAGCAGTTTGCTACAATGGCTGGTAGCAGCAGTGATCAGCATAGGCACAACATAGATACATAGACAGTGTCGGCAGATAAGGGCCTATGGCCCACCTAGTCTGCCCATTTGAGCTTGTAAGTTCAGTTTGTTTTCCTAGAAGTCTATTTCCCCTTACCCCTGACCTCTAGAATTCCTTTATGTCTATCCCATGCATTCTTAAATCCCGTGATTGTTTCAGCCCCCACCACTTCCTCTGGCAGGGTGTTCCACTTGTCCACCACCGTTCTGTGAAGAAATTCTTTCTCATGTTTCCTCTGAATCGTCCTCCTCCAACTTCATCTCATGCCCTCTAGTCCTGAAACATCTTTTAAGCTTAAAATAGTGTTTTCCTGCACCCTGTTCCTCCCTGTAGATACTTGTATGTCTCTATCATATCCCTCTCTCCCTCCTCTCCTCCAGGAGTACATATTCAGTTCCTTCAACCTGTCTTCATAGGACTTGTGATGCAACCCATGCACCATCTTTGTTGCCCCTCCTCTGAACCTTCTCTACCCTGTCTATGTTCACACGTAGGTATGGTCTCCCAGAACTGTACACTGTACTCCAGGTGGGCCTCACTAGTGTCTTGTATAGCGGAATTATGACCTCCCTTTTCCTGCTGGTGATGCCCTGCCTATACATCCCAGCATCCTATTTGCTTTACCTGATGCCTTGTCACACTGTTTCCCTACCTTGAGGTCATCAGAGATGACAACCCCAAGATCCCTTTCCTGCTTGGTGCATGCTATATCCTCACCCCCAACTGATATATTGTGCCAGGGGTTTTGTGCCCCATATGCATTATCTTGCACTTCTTTGCATTGAATTTCAACTGCCAAACCTTTGACCATTCTTCAAGTTTCTGCAGGTCCTTCTCATTCTGTCTACACCCTCTGGTGTGTCTACTCTGTTACAGAGCTTTGTGTCATCAGCGAACAGTGAAATTCTGCCTTCTATATCCTGTGCAATGTCACTGATGAAGATGTTGAATAGGACCGGTCCCAGCACTGATCCTGTGGTACCCCACTGGTCACTCTTCCCTCTGTGGAGTGACAGCCATTTACTCACCACCCTCTGTGTCCTGCCACCCAGCCAGTTACCTACCCACCACACTACTGTCCTGCCCACACCCATATTCCCCAGTTTGTGTAATAGTCTTGTATGTGGCACAGTGTCAAAGGCCTTGCTGAAGTCCAGATAGGCCATGTCCACTGCCCTCCCTGATCCACCTCTAGTCACCCCAGTCAAAAAATTCAATGAGGTTGGTCTGACATGACCTCCCTGGTGGGAAACCATGCTGCCTTGGGTCCTGTAGTCCATTGACAACCAGATGTTCCACCAATCTCTCCTTCAGTAGTGCTTCCATGATCTTTCCCACTACCAGGTGAGGCTGACTGGTCTGTAGTTCCCTGCTTCTCTTTGTTCCCACTTTTGTATAAGGGGACTACATCTGCTGTCCTCCAGTCTTTAGGTACCTCCCTGTTTCCAGTGATTGGCTGAACAGGATAGCCAGAGGTTCAGCCACCACCTCTCTAGTTCTTAAGGACCTGGGTGCACCCCATCTGGCCCCATTGCTTTATCAGCTTTTATTACTTCCAGTTCCTTCAGGACCCTTTCTCGTGTAAAGGGACTTGTGTCCATTTCTGTACCATTCTCACCCCTTGTACTCCCTTCAGACCCATTACCCCCCTCTTCCTTAGTAAAGACTGAGCAGAAATACCTGCTCAATATGTCAGCTTTACTGTTGTCATCCTCCACGCGGATCCCATCCTCCCCCTTCAGTCTCACTATCCCTCCCAACAGAGCAAGTCCAGCCTCCCGTTATTAATGGAAGCACTGTAGTCCTTAGTGATGGCTCCAAATTGAGTGCCAGCAGCCACGAGGCAGGGTGAAAATGGATCCACCTTTACAGTGTCCTTTTTTGATTATGCTGGGCATGGCATGGGGCTTGCTGCGCGCGCTTATCCAAACTGGTTGGAGGTCAGAGGGCCCCATACTCAAACAGCACGATCCCAACTGACCGTGCTGTCCATCTTGAATATGGGCCCATGGTAGCACGGCAAGCAGGCGCCATGCTTTATACTGCACTACCAGAGCGCTGGGCCAAAGACCGCCCATAGGGGGTAAAGCATGGTGCACACTGATTAGCGCCATGGCCCCCATGGGTGATATTTAGTCCAAATATGCAGATGAGTCCATTGGGCCTGCACGGCTCTAAGTGGCCATTTGCATGCCCATTATAGGCTCATCTGCATGACAGCGTGGCGTCTGAATGCGCCCCCGTCCAAGTATCACAAAAATAAAACAGTGGTGATCCAGTGGACCCTCCCTAGCCCTATGCCTATCCATATAAAAGATGTAAATAAATCAGTGGTGGTCCAGTGGTCCCTCCTTAGCCCCGATCCCTGTCCATATATAAAAAATAGAAAGAAATCATTGATGGTCCAGCGGTCCCTCTCTAGCCCCAATCTCTGTACATATAAAAAATAGAAATAATTGGTGATCCAGAAGAAAAATACATTGCCTGGTAATCTAGTGGCCCCCCCACACTGTTGCTGCTAATCATTCCATGATGGGCGAACACTAGGAGGAAAAAGTTTTAACCGGAAACTGGATTTTTTTTTAAAATAAATATTGTGGGGGGCTTCCCTGCTTTCCCGCCTTCATTATACACCAAATGACCTGCCAGCCCAGTATACACCACATGGTCATGGGTATGCTTGGTGCATTGGCAGTACAGCGCAGTGGTTTAAGGCTCTGAGCTGCAAACCTGGAGACCTGGGTTTGAATCCCACAGCCCCCCACTTGCATATTGTGTGACCCTGAGCAAGTCACTTAACTTCCTTGTGCTCCCAGATCGCACCTGGAAACAAGCTTTGGCTTAGAGCTGGTCAGTGGGTTGTTATAGAACAAAACATCCCAAAAGCTCCCGATGTTTAAGCAGCACAGGTGTGTCTTGCTTAACAAACAGGTGTGCTGCATCGGTGTCTACACTGCAGAAAGAACAAAAGATTGCATTGAATGCATGCTAAAGATAGAGGGGGGAATAAAGAATTCAAGGTCTTCAGGAGTTATCTAAAAAGAGAACACAAGCAGAGCTAGTGGTGGCCTGCTTACCTGAACTGCTCAGTCCTGTCTTGTTTACAAGGCCTGTAAGTCAGACGTACTCAGTCCATCTCTTTGGTCAGCTTATTTAGGCTTTTTTTTTCATTGAAATGTGAACTTTAATTCCCACTAATCTAGATTTTATTTTGTAAAACTTTTTTTTAAACATCCTTTGTACTCCCAACTTGTGCATCTTGCCCTTTAGTCTGCTATCCCAGTCCAGATGCCCATTATCGCTGATAATTACCCTGCTCTCTTCTGATGCCCCAGATCCCTTTGAAGGTTTGAATTCTGTTTGGAAGCAGTGACACATAATCCTGCAGGGCCGAGTGATATTTTTCATGTTCAGGCACTCGAGGTGACAGCACAAAATGCCCTTCCCAATGTGGGCATGCGTGGGAGCTGGTTGCATGTCTAACCCTCCTTAACCACACCTTATCCTGCCTACCCCCCAAGGGAGGCAGGCAGCATCTGATGAGACACTTGGACCTTCCCGCACTGCCCCAAGCTCATTCCCGAACCCAGGTCAACAGTGTTGTGAGTGGCAGCCCTGTCAAGGCATGGATGGGACAGCCCCTACAATAAGCAGTGTCGGTGGCTCAGTAGGTAGCACACTCGCCTCTGAAGCCAGGAGATCAGAGGGCTGTGGGTTCAGTTCCCACATCTGGCACTTGGGTTAATATCCCAATACTGACACTGTAGTGCAGCATGAGAGGGGTGCTGCACTTCTGAGGTGCCATCTTTCAGATGAGACGTTAAACCAAGGTCCCATATGCCTGGATTGGTGGTAGTTCAGGTGGATGTTAAAGATCCCATTGCACTTAGCGAACAGAGTAAGGGAATTTTTTATTGAAATAACATCAAAAGTACATAATAATCAAAAGTGTTACATCACACCAAGAGGGAGACAATTTTATGAAAAGAAATGGGAAAATAAATAACTTTTGATACCTTATTTAACTTCTCATTTTACCTTGTTTGTTTAAAGGTTGTTTAATATGTTCCTTTAAATAAAATAACTATTGTTTTTTAAATTATATTTTAATTCATACTTTCTTCATTTGTGTTTTATAAAGATATAAAAACCCTTCCACCACCGAAATACTTTTTGAGTAGAATGAAACCCCACATCCAAATTATACTGCTTTGTCATTGCCTGTGAAACCAAAATTTGTAAAGTATCATAGGGCATCATCCTTTGATAAAGAACCCATTGGCATCTACTTTGCCACAAATAATACTTTAAACAACATAAGAACACTGCTAATGTTTCAGAGTAATAATTAGCACCTAAATGGTCATAATGACCTAAAACTAGAAAATAAGTCATATTTGTTAACCATTGCATTTTCCATGCAGATGCTAAATAAGCCCATAGAGGTTTAGAAAATGAACAATCAAATAAAAAGTGCTCTGTTGTTTCCTCTTTATCAATACAGTCCATATAATGACAGTTCAGTTCGTCTAATGCCTTATGTTTGGCATGCCCTTGAACATTTATTCTTCCATAAACTGAAAGCCATAGGTGTTCCCACATTAAAGGAGGGATTCTAGGATTACTTAGTTGAGCTAAAACCCAATGATTATTCTGAGGAAGACGGTTCCTAAAGGTGGGTTCTGTTGGAAAAACTGAAGACATAATTAAGTCATATAATTGTCATCCAGAACTCTGAATAATACATTGCTTAGAAATCCCCCATTTGTATAATTTAGTCACTACTGGGTGAAAAAATTCAGGTATATGAAGATGGGGGTCAGTTCCCCACATGGACAGATATCGTGATAATATCTTCTGAGTCCACTGATTGTGGGAGGCTGGATATATAATCAACCCATTTTTCACAGTTTGGGAAATGAATAATGTGTGGAAAAATACTATTGGGTCCACCATACCGAGACCCCCTTTCCCTCTGGGTAAGTAGGTAAAACACCATTTTATGGGGTTAAGCCTGTTTCCCCAGAACATCTGGAAAAACAGACTATATAATTTAACTTCTAAATGACCAGGAGGGGGGATATCATAGCTACATAAAGCAAAACGGGAATTAAAAACTGTTTTATTACATTCACCCTCTTAATTTTGGACATTTTCCAGTGTTTCCAGTGACCCACTGTAATTTCTACTTTCTGTAGCCCTAAGTCCCAATTTAAAGAAGGTAAATTTTGGGGACCAAAAACAATTCTAAGGATCTTTAAGGGTTTAGCAGAAAAGGAATACCTTCGAAAATATTGGGTGAGGGAGCACCTGCTTCTAAAAATAAGCCCCTACTTTTCCCAATGTTAAGTTTTGAGTTTGACATGTTAGAATAATGCTGAATTTCCTGTAATATAGGGGCTAAACATGTTGAAAATAAGAAAAAACAACAGAGATCATCTGCATATGCTTGCACCCCTGATTCTCTCCCTGAACCTGGTTCTTCGATACCTGACCAAAAGGGTACACTGCTAATTTCCTCAAAAGAGGATCTAGGGCAGAAACATAAAGTAGTGGACTAAGAGGGCACCCTTGCTGAACACCAGTAGGTACCAAAAAGTCATTTGTCTCTGACTTACTGGGTGTACCATAGTAGATGAATATAATAATTTAATTTGTGTTTTCAAAGGATCTGGGATCCTAAAAGCTTTAAGAACTTCAAACAAAAAGGGAGGGGGTATACTCGATCGAATGCTTTCTCCTGGTCCATAGAAACCAGGAAGGCTGACCTACCATTTAATGATAAAAATTCAATCAAGTCCCTTAAAATCATTAGGGCTTGTTGAATTTTTCTAGAGGGTATCCCACAAAACTTGTACGGGGAAATGTCCATTGAAGCATAAGACTTTAAACGATTATTTAAAATTTGTGCTAAAATTTTATAATCGGAATTTAGAATTGTGATTGGTCTCCAGTTTTGGAGAGAGGACTTATTCCCATTTTTAAACAAAAATATCAAAAGTCCTGTCAAAAAGGCAGGATGTATTTTATTTACCTTAAAGAAATAGTTAAAAACTTCAACTAAACATTGAGAAAGCTCTGTGCTGAAAGTTTTATAGAATTCAAATGGCAAACTGTCCACACCTGGAGAGACGCCATTTTTTTGAATTTTTATTTATTTGTTCATTTTCAACAGAACTAAAACTGCCTTGCATAGCAGGTATTTCAACTAACATATTACAAATATCTGTGGACTCCAAATATGTTCGAATAGCTCCTTCGGGGGGGGGGTTTAGGGGACTATGAGATTTAACAAAGACTATAGTCTCATGAATATCTCCCACAGAATGAACTTTTGCCCTTTAGAATTTACCAAAGAATCCATTTGAATAGTTTGTTTGTTATTTACAAGCTAAAAAAGGGTCCCCTAATGGGAATCTTTGGGTACCAAGTTGTAACGTGGACTGTACTGAATTAGCCCTATCATACTGGTACAGCAACATTTCCTTTTTTAAATTATAAATTTGAGAAGAATAATCAAGTTTGGAAGTGTTTGCCAAGGTAAACAGTTGTTGTCTTAAGGACAGATATTTAAGGGAATTTACTATTTACAGAATTTTTGCAATACTTCTGGAACCAAGATTTAAGATCCTGCCTTAGTGTCCATCCACCACTCTGATATATCTGAATAAAGAAACCTAACGGAACACCTGGCTGCTATTAACTCACGGATCCCTGACTGAACCTGGGGGTCATTTAGTGTGGAAGAATTAAGTTTCCAGCGATTAGTTTGAGTTTGTTTCTTCTGATGACAATTTGCTTCAATAACCAATATTAAGTGATCAGAAAATTCTGTGGGTTGAATATGGAAAGAAAAGTGCGGCAGGTTCCTTGATACAAACATGTGATCTATAGTAGAATAGTACTTTTGCCTCATATAAGTGAAACTAGGCCCAGTTTTTTGAAATATATTACAGTTTAGCAATTCTGCAAAGTTTATAACCTGAAACAAAGCATTAGTGTCACAGTAGACTTTTTTTTTTTTGCAGCAGATCCCCCTCCTTTCCCATCAGGGCAATTGAAATCTCCTCCAGAAATAACAATGGATGGAGTAACCTGATATGGTTGTATTGTATGTATAAGAGCAACCCATTCTGACTTTAACTGGGTCCCATAGATATTAATAAAGTGGAAATGCATATTTTGCCATAGTCCATCCAAAATTATATACCTTCCAGGGCTCAGATCAATTAATTTGGAGAGGGAAAATTTATATCCATTAAATAAAATACCCACCCCATCCGCAGTATCCAACCCAAAGGACCTGTATGAGGGGCCCCAAGCCCATTCCCCCTGGAAAGATCTTATCTGATCCTCAGAAAGCATCGAAGTTTCCTGTATGTAACGAATATCAAAATCTGAAGCTTGAATGAAATCCAGAATTGCCTGTCACGTAACAGGGTTTAATAAACTATGAATATTGACTGACCTCACCTTTAATGGGACTGCAGCTTAGGCTGTTTTTTTCCGTCTTTTCCTTTTTTTTCCCCTTTATAACCCACCAGTTCAGGAGCGGAAGGGGTATGGAGAGTAGCCAAAGGTAGATCAGCTGATTCAGTTTGATCCATATCAGAGGTTCCATCTTCAGAAGCCAAAACCTCAAAGGGGTTAATAGATTCTGTTGACTCATGAGGAGAAACAGGTCTATTTTTAGAAATCCTAGAGTATCACCTAGGAAGGGGAACTGGAGTCTCTGCAAAGTCTTCCCCTATGATAGGATCCTGATAACAAACTGGAACCAAAGAAGCATCAGTAGTGGGATCTGCAAGTGGCAAGGAGGGGAGAGAGGGAGCAGTTTTCATTAGGGGGGAGAACTGGGGGAGAGGGGTTTCAGTTGAGTAGGACAGGGAGGGATAAGGGAGGAAGGGGTGCAGGATCTGAACAGAGTATCAAATCTTGGGCATGCCGAATTAAAAGATCAGGACTCCTACATGAGGCTTTGTTTTTGGCTGCCCATGGGCATTCGCCAAAAACACGTCCAATCTCTTCGCATAAGTCACATTTGGTGTGGGAGGCACATTGAAGGGCAATGTGGTCCATCTCCCCACAATTGTTGCATCGTGGTTTATCACAGGAGCTAGAAATGTGGGTTCTAGAGCCACATTTGTAGCATGCTCGAGGCTGACCAGTGTAAAAACATACACCTCGATCCCTGCCCAACATGAACAAATTAGGAACATGGGAAATCCCAGAATCTGACTGCCACAGTTTTAACTTTATATTTCCAACTGCCAGTCCAAAATTGCTCTGAATCTAAAATAGCCTCTGGGTCACTTAGAACATCACACTTCTGGGAGAGCCAGTAGGTTATATCATCCACGTGGACCCCCTCGTTCCAAAACAGGCTGTTGCATATTTAATTAGGGGTTTCGTTGGGGGAATAACCAAAAAGGGGGGTCCACATGGGTGAAAATTTTACCTGATTGTATCTCTCCCAAAAGAGATCCAGAGCATAATGTGTACAAAAGCTGATGTCATAATTATCTTCCCCACTGATATTGATGTAGGCAAAAACCTCTTGTGGGGAAAAATGTACGGAGTCTTTTAGTAGATTTTTTCCCATATAGTGTCCATCAGGTCGATGCTCAAGGCCTCCTTTGTAGCGGATCCGTACTGCATTCCTTCAAGGGGCAGCTTCTTTTTTTATTTTGGAAAATACGTCAGGCAGAAGAGGTTTCTGAACTTGAGGGGGGGGGGTCATGAGGGCCACCCTTTAGATCCTCGGTGTTGTCTTTTTGTACTTCAGTGTTGGCTAGTTCACTTGTAGAACAAACTTCTCCAGGATCACTTCTCTGGGTAAAAGTCTCAGGGACATTCCCTGGACCAGAGTGCTTTATATCCAGAGGTGTTTCTAGAAAAATCTGAGACGCGGTTAAAGAATTAGAAAAGCCTCCAGGACACCAAGCAGGACAAGACTGAGAGAAATTGAATTTAGGGTCCCAACCAGGGTCAGGAAGCCATATACCATTAGAAGAAAATTTCCAACCTGCCCCACTAAGGGCTTTTTGGGGGGACCGTAAATCAGCTGTAGGTTCCAAATCTTCTTCCAAAGAAAAAAAACGGCTGTATTTTGTCCCCTGCTGGGTTTTTTTAGGCACATTCTCAGCTGTTACTATTTTTGTTAGGGGCTGACATTGAAGGTAAAGACAAATGCCTGTTTTCCAGAGTTACAGCAGTCCTGTGTTCTTTTTTATTGTCCTCCTTTGCATTTGTAACTTGTTCATTTTATCTATTATTAAAAGAAAAACTGACACCCCTTCTTGCATATTCGGTACATGCTGATAATTTATATTTACCGGGTTAGTCTGTTCCAGCTGGGTACTCGGTGATTCACCGCCCGAGATTGGATCGCAGGGGGTGGGGGAGTAGCGGTCTGTTTTAAGACCAGCTTGGGGTCATGGGTGTACCAGTTGATGAATCTGAATCCTTTGAGTATACTGTCGTGGCTGGTGTGGGTTGTAGGATAGCCCTCGTCTACCGTCCACCAGGAGATGAGAGACGATTCCTGCAGGAAGTGGCAGACTTCGTCGCCGATATGGCGTTGGAGTCGCCCAGACTGATGGTTCTGGCAACTTCAATGCCTGGGTTGACGACGAACTTTCTGCCTTTGGTCAGCACTTCCTCCAGTTGATGTCATCACTGGGCCTTACACAGATTGTTTCCTCGGCTACGCATAATCATGGTCACTCCTTGGATTTAGTTTTTCTCCTGGGGATTGAGGCCTCTGATTTGGTGGTGGAACCTGTCAGTTGATCTGATCATTACACCGTGAGCTTCAGATTTTGTGCTCCCCTTCGTAGGTCTGTCCCTGTGGAGATGGTTCGATACCGCCCATTATAGGATGTGTGCCCTGAAGACCTGATGGCGGTGTTGAACCTCTCAGAGTTTCCGACTGCCAGCATGGGTCCAGAGGCTATGGTCTTGGCTTGTAACCAGGCCATTTCCCTGGCCCTGGACTCAGTTGCTCCTGTCCGTGTTCGTCCCCCCTCTCTCTTCGCCCTCTGGCCCCTTGGTTTGATGGGTCCTTGAGGGAGTTGCGATGTGTGGGTCGATGGTTATAGCGTCATTGGAGAAATCTGCTCTGGATGTCGACCGCCTTAGTTTGGAGGAGCATTATCGGCTCTACCAATCAGAGATCTCCCATAAGAAGGCAGAATTTCTGTCCAGGGAGATCTCTGTCACTCAGAATCGACTGGCTCAGCTCTTCAGAACTGTGGATAGGCTGTGCAACCCAGCCTGTCTCCAGCTCCGTCGAGCTTTTTCACAGAAGGAGTGTGATGAGATCGCTCGATTCTTTGCGAATAAGGTTGCCGACATCAGATCCAAGATCCGTCCAACACACTCGAAGGGGGAAGCTTTTGGTCAGCGTTTGGTCATGAAATCCTCTGTCTCTTGGTGTTCCTTTGACCTGCCGACGTTCAGTGATATTATGCGGATCATCAAGGGGATGCGCCCTACGTGCTGTAGTTTAGATCCGGGCCCTACTTCCCTAATTTTGGGTTGTGCTGAGATTGTTAGCCCGTTTCTGGTTCAAATAATCTGGTGCTCCCTAGAATTGGGTGAGTTTCCTAGCTCCCTAAAGGAAGCTGTGGTGACTCCCCTTCTGAAGAAGGCTTCTTTGGACCCAGATGTTTTTTCCAACTACAGACCGATCTCTAACCTTCCCTTTATTGGGAAGGTTATTGAGAAGGAAGTGGCAAACCAGCTGGAGGACCATTTGACCATCCATAATATCTATGAACCTCTCCAGTCTCGTTTTCGTAAGAGGCATAGTACCGAGACTGCTCTGGTTTGGGTGCTCAATGATCTCCTGATGGCGAGAGATCAGAGGAACCGCTCTATCTTGGTCCTCCTTGATCTCTCCTCAGCCTTTGACACTGTAGACCATGGGGTTTTGCTCGAACGTCTGGAGTCCATCTGCGGCCTGTCTTGTACAGTGCTCAGATGGTTTTCATCTTTTCTATCTGGGAGAACGCAGAGAGTTGTGTCGGGAATTTTTTCCTCTGACCCTTTCCCTCTGCATTGTGGTGGTGTCCCCCAGGGTTCGGTGCTCTCCCCCATGTTGTTTGCAGTGTATATGCTGCCCCTCGGAGACATTGTAAGAAGGTATGGGCTGAGGTTTCACTGCTGTGCTGATGATACCCAGCTCTACCTGTCTTTTGCCCCTGACCAGGCTAGTGCTCTCTCGGTATTTAATAGCTGCCTCGCTGAAATCCAGGACTGGATGAATGTGAGCTGGTTAAAGTTGAACACCGGTAAGACTGAGGTTTTGGTCATGGATCCGGGGTGTGGGACAGGTGGGTTGGGGTCCGGTCAGCCCTCTGGCGTATTGCTGGGGGATCTGATCCCTTCCTCTGAATGGGTGCGTAACCTGGGAGTGGTACTTGATGACGGGCTGATTCTACGTCATCAGGTGTCAGCAGTCGTTAAGTCCGCATTTTACCGTCTTAGGAACATCGCCAGGGTGAAACACCTTGTTCCGTCCAGCGACTTACCCATATTGGTCCATGCTTTCGTGACATCTCGCCTTGACTATTGCAACTCCCTTTACTTGGGGCTTCCTGGGGTTGATATCCGCCGCTTGCAGCTAGTGCAGGCAGCTGCTGCAAGGTTAATAACGGGGTGACTAGAAGGATTCTACTCACCCCTGTGGCGCCGCGATCTGCACTGGCTGCCTATACAGTGGCGGATCACCTTTAAAGTAGGTCTCTTGACCTTCAAAGCCCTGCGGACTCGGCTGCTACTTGAAAAAGAGCTTCTGCGTCCTTACGCCCGTGCGAGAGCTCCGTTCAGCCGACGAGGGTTGCTTGAGGTTCAAGGGTTATATTGAAGTCCTCTGGGGCTAGGGCTTTTGGGTTAAGTGGCCCCTACC
This sequence comes from Neoceratodus forsteri, assembly GCA_016271365.2. Taxonomy (NCBI): domain Eukaryota; kingdom Metazoa; phylum Chordata; order Ceratodontiformes; family Ceratodontidae; genus Neoceratodus; species Neoceratodus forsteri. The sequence goes on from CM057450.1 coordinate 238,515,386, forward strand.
CTCTGGAACTCTCTGCCTCGTCGGCTCAGAGAATGCGCGACCGTGGAAACATTTAAGCGGGATTTCAAGACTTTTTTATGGAACAAGGCTTTTATGGATTGATGCTGTTTTGAATTGTTGATTTTATATGTATATTTTGATTTTACGATTTATATGTAAAGCGCCTTGGTATTTGAAAGGCACTAAATAAAGTTATTATTATTATTATTAGTACAGGAAGATCCTGATTCATAAGTCCCAATTGTCAAGGGCTTAAATACAAACCCTTTGTCCCTAGAAAGGGGCTCCCTTACGGGAGAAATATTGAAAATAGGGTCATTCTCTGTTTGTCTGGACAAACACCGAGGAGATTTCACCTCGGAAACAGTTTTAGATATAATCACAGGAATTTCTGTTTTCGGCTGTAGGCACCCGCCTAAAGGTGCGGACAGATTGCCAGCCGATTCAGGATTTAGTTCACTTGACTGAGGAGAAATATTGGAGACTGACTCACCTTGCCCTGCCTGGACCAAAGCCTTTGATGTTGCTGCGTCATAAACGCTGTTATCAACTCCTGTCAAAGGTGAGGCGGGTTGCGTTCCAGCTTGTAGTTTCACAATCTGATCCCTCAGCTCACGCTCTAGCTCCAAGTGCCGTTTTCATTCTTTTTCAAGTAGTTGCTGAAAGATTAATTCCACGGATGCTGAAATCCCTTTTGTCTTAGTTATATTGTCTGTATGGCTTAAATCCTCCGTGGACAAAAAAACCTCCGGAGTTGCAACTGCAGCTTCTGAAATGAACAAATCTTGTGCTTCATCGTGCTGAGCCTCTAGATGCACACAGGTAGGAGAGAAGGCTTGCTCCCCCACCCTAGAGACGTCCATCTCCTCCACAGGTACGCTGGAAGTGGCCATTGTGTCAAACAAAGGGTCCCCCCTACCGTCGAGTAGAGGAATTTCCCTGGTGTCCTGGCCAAAGTTCCCTCTTTCACTAAAAATACCACCAACAGCTTAATCTGGTTCATGGTCAGTTGGCATTCATCTGTATCCCCCTCCCCCGGGTCGTGCCTGAAAATAGGCAGGATTTGTCTAGTTAGTTACCCGGTCAACAAAAATGAAATAAATAAATACAATTTTTTTTTTAAAGTTATGGCCTCGTCATTCAGTTGATGCAATGTAAAAAAAAAAAAAAACGTTGTTTTGATAGTGTTGTCAGGAGAACAAGACACTATAGAGTGGATTTTTGTGGGGTGGTGGAAATGTGGACACTGGACAGGCCCATCACTTTACTACACCAAAGAGCCACTGAAAACTTTTTTTTGGGGGGATGGGGCAGGACTGACAGACAGACTCATTTGTTGAAGGAGAGGATTACTTGGCCACCTCTGTGGTGCTGGACCTGCAGGCAAAGACTAACATTGAGGGCTTAATTTGGTTGGGGGGGGGGTTGTTTTGTGCACTGCTACTGGGATGCATCAGATTCCTTTCTTGTTGAGGATGTCAGTGGTCAGGTGGCTGTTCTTCACCTGAGGTTTATATTTAGTCTGCTTTTCTGTTTCACGCTGACTTTGTTTCCTTCTGCATGTCCCACTGCTCTCTCTGAAGTATAACAAGGGTCAGCTTTGGTGTTCAGAACTCATAGTGCCCCCTGCTAAAGGTAATTATGGAATTTCTCTTTGTTTCAGGAAAAGGAAAAAAAACCTTTGAAAGATGGTGTGCAAGACATGTTGGTGAAACATCATTTATTCAGCTGGGACATTGATGGGTAAATGATGGGACGTCGTCAATCAGTGTTCAAGATGCCAAAAAAAAAATAAAATGATCTTTACGACAACACTACATCACCCATTAGGATGGGGTCTGTCATTCCATAGTGTATATATATCAAGTTGCAGTCAATGAACTTTGAGAGAATGGAAAACATGGTCTTGGTTCTTGCCACTGGTTTTAGCCCTACTGTTGCAGACAGCTGGACTGAAGCACTACAGTCAATCCAGCTGGAACTCTACTGTCAATTGGGGGGGTCAAAAGGGCTCAAGGCCGCCACTTCAATATTCTGCCTCTGTTGCCTTTACATCAGTGTTTAGTCAGGTTGCTTTCTTACTGCCCAGTGTGTGTGTTGTAAGGCTCCACTCCCTTCCTGCCCCATGTGTTTTGTAAGGCTTCACTCCCTCAGAAATCATTTTCTGTACCTTTAAGGAGACTGTCCCACTGCATTGTGCTGTCTCTTTCCTAAGGTTTCATGAAAGTAACAAAGAATCAGTATGGAGCACTCTGACACCAGAGGAGATCCCTGCTCAGATGAAGGCAAGAACTGTGTTCCTTTTGGAACTCCTGGAAGAGGAGGAAGGCATCATGGCCATTATAAGATAAAAAAAAAAAGTAAAATTTTTTTTGCTAAATATTTCAAATGTTACAAAACAAACCATCCATTTTCTAGAGTTAGTTTATCCTGACTGTGATGAAGCATCTTGTTCAAACTACTAGCTAGTGCACACTTTGGTCTCACCCCATTTGTACCAACAAAGCATCAGTCTGCCTGTTTAAGGGAGACTTAATACTGCTCATGGCCTTGATATGGTGTGTTCCATTTAATTATCTTTTTTGTAAAATGTATTTATTAAGATTATTTTTGCAACCCCATAGAATTTATGTAACTGTATATATGTAAGAACAATACCATATAGAACACCAGAGTACATTCATTTCTTCTAGCATCTGATGGATCTGTGTGTAGCAGAAGTGATTCAGTGTTCATTGCTGTTTGCAACTAGTTCTTGTATCAACTAGGACAGCCTGACAGATCTCTTTACCTGTGGGGTGGTGTTATTCACCCATTGGCACTGTGCCATTTTCCACTGCTTTTACCAATGGAGTCTGTACCTGATCAGATTTGTTGGTGAGGTGAAGTACTCTGTCTCTAGAGCCATGTGTGTCAGGAAATTATTGGGCCACTATATTATGGGGGTGTGGAAGAGCGAAGCTCAGTCAGTTTTGTATTTGCAAAGACTAGCTCTGATAGATGCCTATACTCACCCATGGCCTAGGCGGCTGATCATTGTCTACTCCCAGGAAATGTTTCAGTGGGGCAAAGGTGCATGTGACCTTGCCACCACTTATCTATAAAGTAAGGTGTCTTACATAAATGTATAGTTTGATCACTTATTTTCTCTGCCCAGAAATTCAGTGGCAAGTCTTCCTGTGGAAATGCCTAACTAGAGGACAAACAGACATTAGGATTGAGGAGAGGTTTTATGCTTCTCCTACAGCCCCCTACAAGTAGGACTTGTGCAAAGTTAGCTCAGCAAGGACAATATAAAAACTAAAATGAATCTTTCCAACCCGAAAAATAAACACTTATCAAAGTTGCATTTTCCTCATTTTATGAATGTCCTCCCCTTCAGGCAGCACAGTGTACCTGGCTACAGGTGCTCAAGCTGCACAAGCAGCTGAGATGTGAAGGCTGGCAGTGTTCACTCTGGTTGCATTCTTCCAGTAAACAGGGAAGCACTTTGCAGGCTTCTATGCGAAGCCAGTGCTTTTATTGAACACTGGGGCCAGTCATTCCTTTATTAGCAAGTAAGATTTAGTTTATTATGCATTTCTGAAGCACTATTAAGCTAGTGGTCACAGTGCTAGGCCCTGCTGCCATGATGCAGGAGCTCATAGTGGAGTCCTTGCCCAGTCACTAGGGGATGAAACAAAAATAAACAAAATTATTTTTGTGAGCTTTGCCATAGCAAATAGGATTAGTGATTAAATTTCTTATCATTCAGACTGCCAAAAAGTGCTGTTTTCCATTAAATAAATGCTTTTATTTCTGTGCTCTGCTTCATTTGCATAACCCACCCCTTTTTTGTTTCCCTCAGTGCTGTAACCCCCAAGCATGACATCATGCAAGGGAAACAACGTTTTTAAGCACTGTGTTGAAACAGAGACCTCTGTTGGTCAGTCCTGGTGTGTGTGTGTGTGTATATGTATAATTTTTTTTAAAGCAAAGAAGTCTCGTACTGGGGCAGTGGTGCTCTGGCAAACCAACAACATAGCAAACTTAAAAAGTCAAGCACTCACCACCTCATATTACATGGACGCCAGGGGTCAGATTCAGTTCATTTTATTGTTAAAAAAAAAAAACAGATAACACTGGACATGTTTCAGATCTTACAACGGCTCCTTTATCAAAGGCTAAACATACTATACAGCATACCATTTAAATACCAGTCCAAAGACATGACATTACAGCGACATGGTAACACATTTTAAACTGATTGGCTAAACACCTTTACAAAGACACCAGTGTAAATCCCAGTGAATTTTACAAGAAAAAGTACATTTATACAATTGTCCTGACTATATATGCCATTGTATATTCATCATACGTTGAGGTCCTGACTGCAGTTCAGATGCATTATTTATAATTAATATACAATGGCATATATTGCCAGGACAATTATATAAATGTACTTTTTCTTGTAAATAATATATGCATATATTTGTAAAATTCACTGGGTTTTACACTGGTGTCTTCGTAATTAGCATCAGCTGCTTGTGAAGGTTTCTAGCCAATCAGTTAAAAATGTTTTACCATGTCCCTGTGATGTCATGTTTTCTGAATGGTATTTAAATGGTATACTGTATAGTATGTTTAGCCGTTGATGAAGGATCTATTGTACGATCCGAAACGTGTCTGCCTTTTTCTTTTCTTTTTTTTTTTTAAAACAATAAAATGGACTGAATCTGATCCCTGGTGTCCGTGTAATATTAGGTGGCGAGTGCTCTGCTTTTTAAGTTTGCTCAGCCATGGTATTGCAGACATCTACACTACCGACATAGAAGACTACATTTCTCAGTAAAGAAATCTTGTCAGCTAGATATTATATGCATAATGCATTATTTTGCAAATAAACCTACGAGAGCTTTTATTGTTGAAGCCACTGCAGAAAAGGGAGGCAGTATAGCGCAGTGGTTTAAGGCTCTGAGCTGCAAATCTGGTGACATCCAGCAGACCAGACCTGGGTTTGAATCCCACAGCTTCCACTTGCATACTGTGTGACTCTGAGCAAGTCCCTTAACTTCCCTGTGCTCCCAGGTCGCTCCTGTAAAAAAAGCTTTCAGCTTAGTGTGCTACTCCTGGTTAAACAACTAAAAAAAAAAAAAAAACGAGACTGCACCTCACAGTAAGGGGAATTGGAAAACAACTTCTTAGTGTAGCTACAATGCCTTGCTATGTACATCTACATATTAGGTAAAGTCATCACCACCAAAATAAGGGACTGCTCCTCTGAGTAACCAATGTTTACTTCAACATTATAATTTACCCAGAATTCCTTGGTGCTGTATGTAAAACATTGACAGTTCCCTTGCATGACATCATTCTCTGGGTGTGGCCGCACACAGAAACCTGGAGGACTCAGGGCTGATAAAACATAAAAAAACATGACCAAGATTTTTTTTTTTTTTTTACAAAACAAATTGCAGTTTCAACATCTGAAGCATGGGCAGCAATGGCATGCTATGTGAAAAAAACATCTGCAAAAGTTCACAAAATCACTTTAATTGATACAGGCCCTCCAGAATATCTTGGCGAATGAAATAGGCAATCTTAGGACAGGTGGGGACTAGAGACAAGAACAGTTAGTACATTAAGAGATCCCACAAAAATCAGTCTGCATTTATTTAGGATCACAGTAAAAGGTACTTAGGAAATTTAAGGGGAGGGGGAAGAGAACCTTCGGAAATAAAGCTGCAGGGTGTGTTACTCCATTCTAAATTGCTTGCAGGACAGCTCCCTCAAAGGAGTGAAAACATGGAAAGTGCCAGCACTTTTGAGATCTCATCAGAATTCATCCTCCAGTATCCACAAGGAAGAGCTGCTTAAAGTGAAACTTCACACAGTGGCTGCTCACCTGACCCAGACACATTAGTGCAACACCCAGCATTTGAAATACCCCTTCCCACCAAAAGCCAGCTGTGAAGTGGTTCTAGTAACCAAGGGCTGAAAGATGGTGCACTTCCCTTCACCAGCACTCAGACAGGAGACTGTGTACAGAACTTAGTCAAACATCAAAATAGTCATAAGGGTTTAGACACAGACCTGTCAGTCTTGGGATATGGGGCTTGTACCAGCAAGTAAGGTAGTGAGAAGGGACTCATTTTGGAAACAAGACTTTTTTTTTATTAGAAGTGTTATCTGGTAAACATTCTGTTGAGTCACATGGCGATTTTGTATAAGAAAAAAGTGTGTACACACATTGTAACTCTCATAATAGACCTTTTATTTTACTAACAGTGACGCTAGTAAATGGAGATCTGTGGCTGTGGGGCACATTTACAAAATGGATTTCAAAGGATTAATGGCAGTGGGGACTGACATCCAGCAGCAGGTTTTGACAGTTCACAAAAACACGGGGGGCGGGGGGGGTTACGCGTCCACATCAGAAGGAGCTGGCAAAGTCACATGAAAAAGGAGGCTCAAACTGAGTGTAATCATTTGGAAGGCTGCTTTATTAGCAGTAATGTTACTTGAACAGACATTGAACTGTATGTATTTGTGTTTAATTTGTATCAGATGTTTTTGTGGCCGTTATGCACTATAGGACGGTCCTGAAACCAGGTTTTGCCTAATGACCTTCTCCTGCTAAAACAAAATTCAGTTTATTAGCAAAAATCATTTATCTGACAAAAAGAGAGTCCTACCATCAGACATTTCACAGCCATCATTTCCTTGCTTGGACATAGTTTGACACTTTGCAGACTTTACTGGGGTCAACCAAGGAAGCAAAAGTGACATCTGCTAAACACTGGGGAGCAAGGTTAAACACAGTGACCATTTTTACCAAAATAAATCAGCTTTTTGCTGATAAAGCAGTCTCCCAAGCTCCCCCTAATTTTTTTTTTTTTTTTAAATTCAGGTGCATGTTCGCTTTTTTCCCCCTTAACTTTGTGTTTATTGTTTTGTATGAAACTGACACATTTCCGCATACAGGGCCATAATAATTGCATTCACAGTTACATATAGTAAAAGTTGACATTCACATTTGTCCCTTGTACTCTGTTACAATAGGAGTGTGTTTGGGGGGGTTACCTAAAATTTGTACCCGTTATTATGTCCAATAATGCTAGCTGTCAGAAACACACTCCAGGGGTCAGGCCCTCTGCTCCCACAGTGCCCATTCTCAAAGTGCAATATGTGAGCAGGAGACAAACAGGGAAACCTTCCTGTCTGTTTTGGGTCTGAGCAACTACCAGTCTTGAGTCCTGGGGCCAAATAACCCTTTTTCGCTAGCATGCCCAGGTAACAGGTCCAAATATCACACCCTCTTCAGGGAAAGTGATGCAGTATTTAACCCAGCGGGCACACAGTCTGGTTCACAATCCCCCCTTCTGACTCAGTTGAGACCTAGGTATTTCCTTCTCTTTCTGCATATGGTAACAGACTATAAGCACTTTAACAGTTATATCAGAATTATCAACACTGTTCCAGCATTCACACTCAAAGTGAAAAATTGTCCCAGGCAGGATTAAGGAAAACCAGGAGTTTACTAAAATTAAAAATAATAAATAAACACAGCACATATATACATTAATGCTTGCAGGCAAAAAGAAATGGAAATCACAAAAACAAAATGCCTTGTAATGGATTTAATAGTTCTAACTCAGTTTTCAGTGAGGTTACCTGTTTTTGACAGAAGTGCCCTTAAATCCAAAATACAGGTGCGTGTGGTCTTTCAGAGTTGGAATAAGAGTGTGCAACAGCCCTCTCAGACTGCTTGGCAGTATTCAAAGTTAACATCCCAACCTTCTTGTGATGTCACAGGATATGAGATCACTGTTAGTCGTGTAATTAATTTGTAACATGATCAAGTATACCCAAAAGGGTGTCATCTTACTGCTTGCTTGAAATCAGCAGATTGCAATATTAAATTATGACAGACAGTCTCTTTCCTCATCAGAGCATTCCCCCCTTTGATCTTCAGAAAAACATTTCTCTTAGCTGTGAGGATTTTCACAGGCATCCAACAGAACTGGCTTCCCTCCTGATGTCGTAAAAATGCAGTCTTTTATGACTAGTTTCCTAGGTTCAAACCAGTTGTCATTTTACAACCTGTTATATCAGCTAACACAGGCCCTGATAGGTAGGTGTCAAAAAGGAAGCTTTTAATTAGTTAATCCACTGGGTCAGTGAGAGTGCAGACCCCTCTTTCCTTGGTTTTAAAATCTCACGTTTCATGTGGCTTTGCTGCTTGGCCTGTTTCCTAAGCAGAAGTCTAAAACATATGTTTATATCAAAATTATATACATAATTAGTAGACAGGTGTCGTGTTACACTAGTCATCTTAGCGGCTTTGGAATGTCTGGTTTAGGGTAGAATTGCAGAGGAAAGTCAAAAACAATCACTTAGGATTGCTATTTATCCAGGTAAATAGAAATTGTATACTAAAAAAGAAGAACATATGCTTTTCATAACTTCCTGCTGTCAGCCATATGCTAAGAAACTTAACGCTGCCTATGTGTTCTATAGCAGTGCAAGGTCAAAGAAAACATTTTAAAGCTTGGAAGAGCAAACAGTTACTTAAACAGAAGAGTAGACATCAATAAAGAACATCAGATTTCAGCCTCCCCACTCACAATAGTTAGCAGAGAAATAAAGCTGTGACTGAAACTAATCAAGTACACTTATAAATCTGAATGACCAGTGAACAGATCCAGTCCCCAAAAAGTCACCCAGTGTCTCTGCCAAATGTACTGCCCGGGCGAGTAGTTACTAGGGACAACTTAACTGAACAAGTCCCTAAGCGTTCTGCTTGATGGCCTCAAACTCTGAAGTTTGAAGAAAGCAGAGTAACTCAAACGAGCTCTTGCTCCTCTTCGATAGCTTCTTCCTCCCCTAAAGCATTGGCTCATGAAGCAAACTCCCTCGGAGTTTTCTCCAGCCACCTCACTGCATCAGCTGGGTCCGTAACTTGCCAGGATTTGCCATCGTATGTAATCCCCGAGTCTGGCTAGCAGCAAAAAAGAGTACACTACACCCAGTGCCTGTAACCTTTGTCTGGTACCATCAAATCTCTTTCGACCAGAGCGGGTCTGAAAGGAAAGGTTCGTGAACGATTTTACATCCCTCTCGTTGATTGCTAGTGGGTAAGCTGCCCTCGCTGCAGAAATGATGTCCCGAACTTCCACTCCCGAGGTCCATAAGACCACAGTGCGGGGTAAATTACTGTCAGCAGGCCACACTTTTGGATTAACTCAGTATTCCCTCTTCAAGGATCCCCAGTCAAGGTCCTCTGGTACCAGCTTTAGAAAAGAAAGGAGGTTGAGGCCCTCTGCTCCCTCCGGTACACCAACCAGACAAACATTCCACGCACAGGCCTTGTTCTCCAAGGCCTCCAATCTGCCACGTAGGTGGGCATTTTCTTGTGTTAACGAGGCTACTGCTGCCTGTGTGGTAATCAGTTTTCGCTCTCAGCCATTGTGGAAGAAAGCTCTGTAATGGCAACATTGTGCCTCTCCAGATGAGCTAACATTTTTTCCATCTTGGCATCCATGGATTTCATTGTAGTCAGCATCTGGTGTCAAGGAAGGGTGGCTGAATTTTCGGCTGCGTTCTCCCCCTCCGATCTCGTGGTTTCTAAGGCCTTGACATTTTTAGCCGGAACTGCTTTAGAAGGGCCTGGCGCCGAGCCTTTCTACTCTTCCATTGCAGAAAATGATAATGTCTGAAAGCTGTTCACGTCAGGAATACAGTTTTAAAGTTTATTTTAAGATTCCATTGACTTAATTTGCACAAATCAGCAGTTTTATAGAGCTGAATTGCAGGTTGCTTATGAAAATCATCCTGTCAGGAGATTAACTGTCTAGCACCCCCTCCTTTTTTTGTTTTTGACTGGCCACCTGTGCTGGGGTTCCCTGTTCCACTAGGTTTAAATGAGTGCTGAACTTGTAAAGCAGACAGGAAATGGATGTGTGCTTTTACATACTGTGTGTGTGTGTGTGTGTGTGTGTGTGTGTGTGTGTGTGTGTCTTTCTCTCTGCCCCTTTTCATAGTAGAATTACTTTTGCTAAGATGTTTTTCACTGGCAGGGTCTGCCTTGTATTCACAGTTTCCTGGAAATTTCTGTGTTAGTTTCACTGTTCTGTGCAATGAAAGGACCCTGATGCAATGTCCAAGAAAAAAAACACAGTAAACAGTTAGGAGGGTGGTGACAGTAAAACAAGAATTTTTCTGTTACACCCCCCCAAAAAAAAACCTGCTGAATTACAGCAGATGACTACACTGAATGTAAAAATAAAGAGGGAGTTTGAAGCTATTGAAAATGTTCCCGGCCCCCGTATCATCTTGAAGTGATTGGACAAGTCTGATGAGCTGTACCCACACCCCCCCACTAGCATGTTGGAAGCGGAACAGCAAACCCAAACCACTGACTCCACAACATCTTTGGGCACTGTGGCGATTCAGAATTCTACCTTCCTGTTCACTGCTTTGGCACTTGTTTGTTCATATCAAAGTTATTTTCAGTCCTTGTAAAAAGAAAACACACATTTTTGTAACTGTACTCCAATGAGTGGTTTTGACTTAACTGTTTCAACTTGTATTCTTGATTTGTACATAAGAGAATATAAACTATATATGTATATAACATGTCTGCAGTGGTGTGTCATTCTGTGCTATGACAAGGGTATTCAAATCAGACCGGTGGTTGTATACAGTTTGTCCCCTGTCCTCATGGCAGTAGGAGCTTAGAGATTTCAAGTAAATGTGTCATCCCCTTGATTGTTCAGATCTTCGAGAATATCTCTTATCAGGCCACACCTATGGAACTGTAGTTGCCAGGCACTAGGACCACGTGGGAACTTTATGCAAGAAGTTCACTAAGGATCACCCACGATGACGTCCTACGTTGGCACTTTCAGCATAAACATGGGCAGCCCCCTTCCCTCCTCAGTTCTTTTCCTGCCATCAACCTTACTAGCCAGACCCTCCATGGAGACGCTGCTGCTGCAGTCTACTGCTATTCAGTGTTTTTGAATATTTCTCTTCCTAGTTCGCTATTACTTCAGTGATCATCGTAGTCATGAATGAGTAAAGAACCCGCTAAGCTCTTTAGATACTGTGAATTCGGTAAAAAGATTTACTTGGGTGACTTGCACAATATCTGTGTGCTGCCTCGGCATGGCCCATAACATTAAGACCTGTGAGATCTGCCTCAAGTTCAACACTGCTATCTGGTGACGCAGAAAGAATGCCCTCTAAACCCACCTTTTTAAACAGCAGGTAACCGGGAAAGAGAAAGATCTCCAGCAAAAGAGCTGTACCATGTTACTGGCCCATTCCTCGGGCTCCCACTCTTCAAAGTCCTGGGAGAAAACCTCTGGGCAACATAAGTATAAGCACCAGGAGAGGAGCATGGAGAGATGCTTCCTGGTACGCTCTTTCTTACCATTGCGACCACCTCAATACCACTGACCGCTTCGGTGGCAATGCCACCAGCTGCCCAGACCATTGATTCTTCCAGGGTAGGACAGGCTGTAAGCACTGTAGGCCTATTATGACTAACAAGGGGCCATCGATGTCGGGGATGGTGCCTCCCCCCCTCAACATCATGGAGCACGCCTGTAATCCAAGCAAGCACCAACGTGCAAGAGGTGCTTTCATTCTTTACAGACATGCTGCAGCGCCTGCTACCTCCTCCTCCTCCTGCCACAGGAGCAACGTCGACAGGGCATCCCTGGCAGACCCCAGCACTGGCGCCTGTTAGGTCGATGTTCCAGTTGCCTTCCAGGGTGTACATGACCTCTTCTATTCCCTTCTGGAGGCCTACAGAAACTGTCAATGAGGATCAGGACTATAACCTTGACCTCATAATGCAAGAGGAGGAGGAAGAATATGTGACAAGCTCTTATGAGAGGTCTGGCTCCACCATCTCCACAGGGAGTGAGGATTCAATTGTGTACATCCCAAGATACCCTCCTGGAGACCCTTCATCTTCATGATGCAGTAACTTCAGTCTGCCATGGGGTTTGAATCTGAGGAGAAAGACATCACCAAAAGAAATTTGGTGGAGTTCTTAGAACCGCCTTATTCCCCACCTGTTATTCCTCTATTGCCTGCCTTAGAGGATGCCACCCTGGCTGCCTTGCACAGACCAAATACAATTCCTGCCATTCCTAGGTAAGCAGATGAAATGTACCAAGCCCCCTCAGGAAAGCCCTTTTTTGCAGGCCAACCTGAGGCTGACTCAGTTGTGATAAAGGCAGCCCACGATAGGTTTAAAGTGCCTAATCATCTCAGTTCTCTCCCTCCTGACAATGAGTCTAGGAGACTAGATGTTCTGAGGAACAGGACCTTTACTTCTGCTACCTTGGGCTTGAGGATCGCAAATTATTAGGCCCATATGGTAAAATACCAGAATACTCTCTGGAGGAAGGCCAAGGCAGCAGCCCAAACCCTACCAGAGGGTACAGCTAAGCAGGAGTTGCCAAATGCCCTCCATACAGGGGCAGATGTGGGTCAACATTTGTTACGCTCTACCTGTGACATTTCCGATGCTTCTGCAAGAGTAGCAGCTTCTGGTGTCTGCTTGAGAAAACATTCTTGGATGAGGGTGGCAGTATTTGCCAGTGATATGCAGCAATCCATCCTAATGCCCCATTTAGAGGATGCAAACTGTTTGAAGCAATCATTCAGGTTATCCTCTCAAACCTACAGGCTTCGGACAGGACTTTAAAATCAGTACACGCCCTCTACCGTACACAGCCAGAAGGTATGCAGAGGGGGCTGTTCAGGAGCTAGAGTAAAAGCAGAGAAGGATCAGCTTTGCCTGCCCCAGGACCCGCCCCAGGTGCCCACTCAAAGGCCCCTAGAGGTGGGAGTGTGGCTGCAGACACAGGATCTGCATCTGCTTGACTAATTCCTAGACCCCCCACTCCCCATTTCCTTCGGAGATGGTAGTAGGGGGTTGCTTTTCCCTCCACCTGGACCAGTGGAGAAAGGTCACATTGGATGTTTGGCTCCTATAGATAATAAGACACGGCCATGCTCTAGAGCTTCTGGAGTTACCTCCAGACCATCCACCAACTCCTTCAGCCTATCCAGAACACATACCGCTGCTGCTAGAGGAAGTACATACCTTGATGCAGAAAAGAGCCATAGAATCAGTTCCTTGGGAACAAAGGAAAGCACAGTTGCGTAAGAACTTACCATAACAGCAGATCTTTGAGAGTATTTCTTGCAGCAGGTCATATCACATGGGAACCTTCTGCTGGAGGCACTTGTTTCCGGAAGACTTCTTAGCATTTGTACCTGGGACTGCCCCCTCATGCACCACTTGACCAGATCTGTGCACTATAAAATAGAGGGTGGTCCCAATACTCCTCAGTTCTTGTCCTCATTTGCAACCTTATCATGATGATGTTGCAGAGGGAACCGAGGAGAAATAAATAAAAAAAAAAAAAAAAAAATCATGTTTTGGATAAAACCACAATAAACATACAGAAGTATACATATCTATATATACACAAGGGTGTAGCCAGGCATTTCAGATTTGTACACCAACCTGCCACACTGCTACCCCTTCCCCCACTGTTGTTCATGCCTCCCCCCATGACTCGAGTCCAGGGTTCCTGGCTCCAATCAGATGATTCCCACACTAGACCTGCTGTCTGTCTGCACTGCTAGTGTGGTGCTTGCTGCCCACTGATAAATGCCACTGACTGCATGATGAGGCCAAGGCCATGGCAGAAATTTCTTACTCCACTTGTCACTCCACATGAAGTCTTCATTCTTTTAGCTAGCTCTGAGACTGTTCTTCTGACTGCTGCTTCTCAGTTCTTCTACTGCTTCTCTCGCTCCCAGTGCAGTTGAACTAATAGCATGGCTTCTAACGTTGCTGGGGCATTTAAACTTGCCACACCCTCTACCAGATGACGCAGCCAATCACTATGTAGGCGACCAATTGAACCTAATTGAGACTTTCAGCTTCAGTGTCCACGGTCCACTCTGCCACCCCCAAAAAAAAAAGGACGAAAGTGAAAGAAAAAAGAAAAAACCTGCGAAGCCAAACATAGGAATTTCAATGCGATGGACTAGAGAGGGCAGAGCAGTGCTGGCCAGCTTGTTTGCTACCCCCTGCTACTAAGCTTTGTATGCCATGGCTCACTTGGAGCATCAGTAGCAACGCCCTTGTGTGTGTGTGTGTGTGTCTATATATATATATATACACACACACACACATATATACACACAAACATATATATATATATGCACACACACATACACACACATATATATACACACACACACACACACACATATATATATATAGAGAGAGAGAGAGGAGTTGGAAAGTAAAGACAAACTCAAAGATCTACTATTATGGTAAGTTCTTATGCAACTATACTATGTTCTTTGAGACAATCTCTTGCAACAGGTCATAACCTATGGAAAATTCCCAAGCAGTTATGTGTAAAGCAGGGTGGAGAGCAAGTCTATGTGAAAGCAGACCTTGGAGGACTGTATGTCTAAAGCTAGTCCTTGCGTAAAAAGCCAAGCCCATCAGTGGTAATGTATTGGGGGGGGGGGCAGATCCTGCAAGCAGGAGTTGTAGCCCCAGTACATCAGTCTGTAAACCTGCTGTGGCGGTAGCCAGTGCTCATGTGGAGTGAGTCTGGACCACAGCCGAGAGCGACAATATATATGTCATTTTTGTTATAACAAAGAAAACAACGTAGGCGGCCACCTAAGTTTGGACAGACCCTTTACCGAAACAGGGCATTTCCCTTTCACCATCCAGTAGAAGTAAAACAAAAGGTGGCGCACTGTTGTGCACTTTGGCCTCGTTCATTAAGAATGAAAGGGACTGTGAACAATCAAGATTTGAATTAGAGCAGCCTCATGCAACGCAGAAGAGGCTGGTAGCCAAATGATTATTGATACACAGGAACAACTGAGACTACATTAGTGAAAAAGGTGGAGTCGGGTCACAGAAGGACATCCTTTCCTTAGGAAAGGCAGATAGGGCCCTGCATGCACAGAGCCTAGAATGCAGCTAGTCGACGAAACTGCAACACCGAGTAAAAGGTTTCAGGATAGGAAGCGCAGGCCTCATGGAACTACTGACCCAAAAGGACCAATCATCAGTCAGTCTAGAACTTAATTGAGAACCCTCAGAGGTAGGTGGAGTCCTGCCAGGATACAGGGCAAAGAATGTCCCTTAAGAACAGCTGTAAATACCCAATGGAGGAAGAGACCTTTCTCCCATCAGGGAAGGAAAGGTAAATGTTTACTGATGAAGGGAACCCCAAACACCGAATGTGGGAGTAAATAGTCCGGTATGTACAGAGGAGGACAAGAAAATAAGGTCCAACTCAATCCAGTCCCTTCAGAGAGAGACCTGGCATATGTTCTGTGAAGAAAGGGACATGGCATGAAACACCCAGTTTAGTGTAAAGACGCCAGTCATCATAAAGGTGACTCTGGAAGCAAGAGAGGGGTAAGCCCGCC
The DNA here is from genome assembly GCA_016271365.2 of Neoceratodus forsteri. Classification (NCBI taxonomy): domain Eukaryota; kingdom Metazoa; phylum Chordata; order Ceratodontiformes; family Ceratodontidae; genus Neoceratodus; species Neoceratodus forsteri. The sequence continues at coordinate 238,530,863 of CM057450.1, forward strand.
AGAACCAAGTGTGAAGGAGCATCAAACGCAGAATTGGATTGAAGGAGCATTACCAAAAGAGAAGGGCAGGAGGGTGGGCATAAAGAGGGAGAGGCATCAGTACCAGAACCCTCAACTGTAACAGTGGGAGCCACACCAGTCCTGACCCCAGAGGTGCCTCCAGTAAAGAGAGAAAACATCCAGCCAGACCATGTCCAGGTCTGGCCATAGTGGGCAGCAGTGAGGCAGTAGGATATGGGGCAAAGAGACACACGGATCCCTGTCAGGGTGAGCCCAATGGTCAAAGATGTCTTTGACTACATCCTGTGGAATTTTCCATCCGTGCCCTGCCACTTTGAAAAGGCGAGGGTATCAATCAATCAAGTCTTTATTTAACCAGGCGGTCATCATTGAGTGAAGCTCATTTGCAAGATGGACCTGGGTGGAGCATGGACAAGTGTTTATACAGGTCAGCACAGATATTTACAAGGCAGTACAGATATTTGTACAACAGGTGGCAGTGAGTAACAATAGTTGCAAGTATAGAATAAAATACTACAGTAAATTCATATATACATGGAATTATACAGACATTGTACAGTGTGCAGGGTATCTACATACACAGAAGTATCTACAGACAGCTATAAGGCAGGTTATATAAGGTAGGTGGAAAAAGTACACAAGGTAGAGGCGGAAGGGAGGGAGGGGAGAGAAAGGCTAGGAGGGCATGATGCACAGAATGGAGAGGGAGAACATAGGGATGTAGAGATGGGGAGGGGGAAAAAAGAGTGGGGACAGTAGGGTTGTAGGATATAAAGTGCAGGGCAGGGAGGTTGTCTCAACCAAAGGGTAATGAGTACCAACCCGATATAGGGAGACTAGAAGAAGGTAGGGGAATAGACTTAATAAGTCAAGGGGATTTAGAAGATAGGACATTTAGGCTTAGAAGGAGTGGGCAGGGGGTCAGTACTTATAGTTAGGTCTAGGTGGGGCTGGTTACCAGTGCAGGCACCAGTACTGGATCTGAGTAAAGGAAGCAGTTACATGCTTCTTTTATTGTATGGAAAGATAGTGTCTTGAAGGCATTTAAACAGATTAGAGTGCTTAATTTGAGAGGGTTTTTTTTGCAGATTGTTCCATAAGGTAGGCAGCACAAAGCTTATAGCTGCCCTACCAAATAGAGATTTTTGTCTTGGGTACTTTAAGTGTTATAACTGAGTAACTTCTTAGCGCGGATTTCCCGATTACACTTAGGGGTAGACAGCAGGAGATATAGTGAGGCAGTTTATTAGAGATAGCTTTGTAGGTCCAGAAAGTGGCATTTCTGTGGTGCCTAAGCTTTAGTGAGGTCCACCCCACTGCTGTATGTAGGGTACAGTGATGCATGGCAAAGGGAAGTCCCATAATAAACCTCAGTGCTCGATGGTAGAGCGTGTCCAGCTTTGTCATGTAAGAGCTGGGGCATTGGCTGTACAGGAAATCAGCATCATCAACCAGTGATAGAAAAGTAGATTGGACCAGCCATTGCTTGGCATCTCTGGTGAGAAATCAGTTGAGTCTAAAAAAAAGGCCTAGCCTTTGCCAGAGTCGTTTTACCAAGTCGTCAATATGTTTGACGAAGGAGAGTCTGTGGTCTATTCAGGCTCCCAGATACTTGAATTTTGTAACAAACTGTAGTTTTTCACATACAACTGTGGTAATCTGGGGGAACTGTCCCACTGGACACAGGGTTTGCTGTACAGATTAGTGGAGAGAGGACCATCGCTTTAGTTTTTTGGCGTTGAGGAGTAACTTTTTTTTTGGAGAAGCTGGCTTTGCAGAAGGTTGAATTTGGACTGTAGATCATTGCAGGCAGTTTCGGGTTTTGGGCGACTCAGTAGAGAACTGTATCATCTGCGAACAGATGAATGCTGGCATTTCTTTATACAGTGGTCGATGTTATTAATGTAGATTGCAAATAGTAAGGGACCTAGTATAGATCCCTGGGGTACCCCTCTTTGAAGAGTTTTTTAAAGGAGACAGGCCTCCTTCAGCTTTAACTTGCTGAAGGCACCCTGTAAGATAGTCTGTGAACCAACGCAGAGAGGAGGGGTCCACACCTGTGGTTTGTAGGGAGGAGAGGAACAGGCTATGGTCGACGGTGTCGAAAGCCTTGCTTAGATCTAGGAAAACAGCACAAATAAAGTTTTTGTTCTCAAGATCACACTGCCAATCATTGGTTACTTTAGCGAGGGCTGTGATAGTGCTATGTTAGCTCTGAATCTAGACTGCATAAGATTTAGCAGTTCCATTGATTCAAGGTAAGCTCTCAGCTCTGCATTTACAATTTTCTCCAGAAGTTTGGACAGGACTGGAAGGAGAGAAATTGGCTTGTAGTTATTGAGATCGCAGGGGTCACCCGATTTGAGCAGCGGGATGACATGCGTTGTCTTCCATACAGGTGGCAAGATGCCCTGGGACAGGGATAAATTAAATAAGTGGGTGATGGGTACTGCTAGGACATGGTAGGCAATTGTTAGGAAGTAAGGGTCTAGGGTGTCGGCCCCAGCACTTTTTCTAATGTCCAACTGTAGCAAGAGGTCCTCTACCTCTTTCAGTGAGGCAGGTTGAAGCTTGAAAAGCGAGGAAGCGGTCGATGTTTCAGGAAGGTGGTTGGCAATCTGGGAGTTAAGTAGTTTGCAGGGGAGTTATCAAATGCCAGGCCTGCAGTAGCAAAGTGGTTATTAAATGAGTCAAGTATATCCATCTTTCTGGTGATAGTTGAGTTGCCAGAGGTAATCTTGGTAGGGAGTGAGTTTCATGGGGAATGGCCTAGCAAATCGTTAATAATGTTCCAGAACTTGATTGGGCTCTTCGTGGCAGAGTCAAGTTCGGAGCTGAAGAAAGTAGCCCTCGATTCTCTGATTGATTTAGTGCATACATTTTGTAATCTTCTGAACTGATTGCAATCCTTAGGAGTGTTCAGTCTGCGTGCTTTTTTCCAAAGTTTATCTCTTTCAAGGAGCAGAGACTTGATTTGAGGGGTGAACCATTTACAGGTTTTGTTCCTAGTGCGAACTTTAATCAAGGGAGCATACTTATTAAGGGCCCGCGACAGGATGCCATGGAAGATATTGTAAGCTGACATAACCGTTTTGGCCTGGTAGAAATCCTGCCACTGTGGGGAGTACTTAAGCTCGTTTAGATAGGCGGGTTCATTGAAGTTGCGTCTGGATCTCTTCTTAGAAAACTTAGTCATGGGGTTGAGTTATTGGCTGATCTTACTCCCACAATAAAACAACGGTCGCTGGCGTCTGAGAAGAAGACATCAGCGTGGGAGAAAAGATGAAGTTTGCTCACCTAACATTAGCACATCCAAAAGGGTACTTTTACTAGGGTTCTTCACGTGTGGGCGCGTTGGTTCAGCAATAAGTTGTGTTAACCCATGGGCATCACAGAAAGATGCAAGTGGGGCTGCTGCATTAGAGAGCCAGTCAAGGCTGAGGTCTCCTAGGATAATAGTTTCTGGCAGCCCTTGTCCCAGCTTGTCACTTAGATAAGACACAAGCTGCATGCCAGAAGGGTATCCAGCCATGTATGCCTGCTGCCAGGGATATGTACCTCTAACGAGGGGTAGTCAGTTTTGCATGGCCCAGAACCCTATATGCATGGTTTTAATACATATAGGCAAGGGAATGGGTAATGTTTCCTGGTCAGCTAACACAGCGGGGAAATAACTGACTGAAGCATGAGACATATCCATAAGAGGCACCCGAAAGTATGGAGGGCATATAAAATGGCTCTTCCAAGACAAAGACATGCAGATGGGCATCGCCAAGCTGCCAAACACATTGGCAGGTTTTTAGACCTTTGAATGGAATACCCACATCCTCTGGAGCTGAGGTATGCATCGTAAGAGTGATCATGCACCTTCATAAATGGAGAAATTTGATAGTGGGTGATAAGACACCGGCATCCATTTGCAGGTAGATCTCTGAATGCACAATCATTGCAGAGTGCCCTGCAACAAAGTCTTAGGTATTATTGGGGATATGTAATTGATTAGGATGGCCGCAGCCAAGTATCCCCAAAATGTCAGCAGGTGAAGCCTGTCCGAGATACCTCTGGCACAGCAGATAATGCAAAGCCAGTTATCCCAGGTGTATTCATCAAGATACAAGAAGGAAAGCGTTTCCAACTGAATGTATGCCATAAAGGTGTACGTTCATACCCAGAGACTTGAACCATACTTAGTGTACTGACCGGTGCAAGGAGGACGTACAATGACGTTTCCAAAAAGCAAAACATCCAGGCATATAATGGAAAAAAACACAGAGGCCCACCTTGAGAAGAATCGCAGAGATCAAGGCCCGGTATTATTGGAAGACTCTGTGGCAGAGTCTACCCTTTTTTTATGAAAATCAGCTTTATTCAAGCATTCAAATTCCATAATATTGAACATGTAAAGACATACCATTAACAATTTATTTTCAATGTGATATTATAGATTGAAGACTTTTAAAATTCACCATTCTGTTTAGTCTTTCACAAATATGCATTCTTATATTCCTTTGAAGCCTGTCAGCTACTTACTTATCCAATCTAATTTATCATAACTCAAAACTAATGAACCTTAAAGAAAAGGGAACCTAGTGCCTGAAAAAACATGTGAGGTTCATGGATTTCTGTAAGATATTAAAATAAGATAAAGTTATTTTGTTTGTCTTACCATGGGGGAGATAGACAAATAGATATTATACATCAGTGTGTCGTGTCTCATTATTACTAGAAAGTGGGAAATATCTAGGAAATCAGATAAAAGGGGGAAATTATGGGCTGTGTATCTCAGAATCTAAAAAGACCAGGATTGTATCTTTTGGTGCATATCATGGAGTCGCAAAGCATCCCCAGTAGTCAGTGTCATCTGCAAGAGGGCATTCTATCTATCATGATCAAGCACCTATATTTATGGAGGGACTTCAAATATTAAGATCCATTATTCTCCAAATCTGAGTTACTGGCTGCCCATGCTACCCATGGGCTCCATACTTCCATGAATTTATCAAGTCTAAGATGTAATTTGGCTGTTCTCTGTTCATATCACATCCTCTTATTAGTGTCAGAGTCTATCCTGAATGGGGGTTTCACTGCCTTTTGTAGCACAGGGTGAAGGTCTACCATGATCATTGTCTGGAAGGAAAGAGAAAAACTACCCCGACCATTGAGGAGGGGGATACACAGGCAAAACGGGCATTAGTCAAGTGTAAAAAAAGCCCAGACATCAGGACAAATACTGAAACCATGGATTTGAGGGGACTTTCAGGATGTGGGTGGACCCAGGCAGGGAACCAGTGGAACAGCATCCGTCGACCTTGGAATCAAAGGCGGGGAAGGCTAATAGAGGTAGTGAACCCATGTTAGGGAGGCCCCCTCAAGGTAGCAGGGTCCAAAAAAGGACTTTCGTAAAAGAATTCTCCTGATGTAAAAAATGACATCGAATGCACCAAAGTATGGTGCAGCCAGAGGTGATGGGTCTCGTAGAGAGACCTCAAAAAATAGCATCAAGAAGAGAACTCAGAAAGGTGGGAGCAAAAGGCCCAACATATGCAACCAAGAAAGTCATGCAAGACATATTTTCACAGTAGAGGTCATGTAAACTGTAGCCTCCAGAGGTTCCAAGCAGCGAGTGTAGTGGCTTCGGAAGCATCCCCAAGAGGCGGGACGACCACTGTGAGGACATCTCCAAATAACCAATTCAAGCCTAGGGGCATGCAGCTCCTACACTTGGGCCCCAGAGGGTAGAACCGGTCTGGTCCCTAGTCTTGAGCAAGAAAAAAGGGGGCTTCACCCCAACAGCTGTAGACAGAGCTTGGTGTACAGCAGAGCTACAGGTGGGGACCAGGATGGGACCCAGAGGTGGGGCCACCAAACCACAAGAATAGGCACAACCACCTATGCCCTATAGGCCCAACTCAGAGCTTTGAAGAGACACGGTCTGACTCCACTGGAATAATGGAGAGAAAAAAACTGGTGGGAAAATTAACCCCAGTAGGCTGGTAAAGTCTCGACTCAAAGGAGCCAGCACTGTTCGAAAAAGAGTGCCTCAGTTGTCGAGGAGGACATCAGTGATATTGAAGCAATGGAATAAATAACCGTATACCCTGTATGAGGGCATAGTTTCAGTTAAAGGGTTTAGGGTGTGGATTACAGAGGACACCCCATAGCCAAAGCTGCCACTCAGGCAGTGCATAACTCTTGCTCCGTTAAGAGATGATGAAGAGGCCCACAGTAAGGCCAATGGCAAGGGCACCTGGGTCTAGGCCCGCAGATTATTCTGGGGTCCACTGTGGACAAGAGGGTCCAGGTCCTCATCGAGGAGAAGGGCAAAGTCTTCTGCAATGAGATGTCATTGGCAATGAAAGACCCAAGGCCAGTTTTGACCTAGGGTGAAATCTATGGTGACCAGGGGGCTGAAGCCTTCCCCGATGAGAGCGGGGAGCCCATCAAAGCCAGTGGTGACAAGAGGGTACAGGAGTCATCGTTGATGGAGAGTCCATTGTTGATTACAAGGGTGAGAGCCCGCAACAACAAGAGGGCCGAAGCCACTGCCACCAAGGCCCTTGTCCATGAGAGGGCCAAAGCCATCATCGACAAGATGGCAAATGCCACCATTGACGTGAGGCCAAAAGCCACCGTCAATGAGAGGGCAGCAGCCACTATCGACAAGAGGGCAAAAGCCATCAGCAGTGAGAGGGCGGAAGCCAACATGACATGAGGGCTGAAGCCACCACCAACATGATGGCAAAAGCCACCGTCGAAGAGAGAGAAAAAAGCCATTGTCAACGAGAGGGCAGAAGACATTGTCGACAAGAGGGGAAGCTACCGTAGATGAGAGGGTGAAGCCACCATCAACGAGAGGGCAAAGCCACTGTTGATGAGAGGGTGAAGCCACCATCAATGAGAGGGGAAGCTACCATCAACGAGAGGGCAGAGGCCATCAGCAATGAGAGGGCAGAAGCCATCATGACGAGAGGGCTGAAGCCATCATCAGAACGACGACAGAAGCCACCATCGAAGAGAGAGAGAAAAGCCATTGTTGGCAAGTGGGCAGAGGCCGCCATCAACAAGAGAGCAGAGACCATGGTCAATGAGAGTGCAGAAGCCATCATCAACAAGAGGGCAGAAGCCATCGTCGAGAGGGCTAAGGCCATCGTTAACAAGAAGACAAAAGCCATTGTCAGCAATGCTGAAGATGTAATTATACTTACGAAAATTCTAAGTATCTTCATCATTGTTGGTCCAGTAAAGATGGTCAGCAACGACAAAAGTTAGTAGGAAAAAAAAAAATGACAAAAGGCGAAGGTACTGCTGAACCAATCTCCAGGAGAGATGTGTGCAGGTCGTGGAAAAGAAAAAACTGAGGAATATCGGGATCGCCCTCTCTTTTATAGTGCACAGACCTGGTGATGTGGTGCATGAGGCAGGCGGTCCCAGGTACGACTATCAAGAAGCCTTCCAGAAACAAGTGCCTCTGGCAGAAGGTTCCCATGTGTTATGACCTGCTGCAAGAGCTTGTCTTGAGGAAGATCAGGGGAGTCTCTTCTCACTACTTCCTAGTCCCCAAATGTACAGAGGATCTGAGGTCTATTCTGGACTTAAGGACTCTGAGTTTCTTCATTCAGTACAAGAAGTTCAGAATGGTCACTTTACAAGGCCTGTTACCACTACTACAAGTAGGGGACTAGATTTTTATCCTAGATATGCAGGATGCTTACCTGCATATCAAGATCTGTCCTCCTCACAGGAAGTACCTCGGGTTCCTTTTCCCGGGGGAACATTACCAGTTCAGGATATTGCCCTCTGGCTTATCTTCTGTGCAATGGTTCTTTACCAAATGCTTCACAGTAGTGGCATCAGCCCTCAGGAGAGAAGGACTGTATGTCTTTCCCCTACCTGGATGACTGGCTGCTCAAAGCTCATTCCAAGGAGCAGCTTTATTAGACCCTAGCACACACCAGGCAGCTGTTCAATGCCCTAGGGATCACAGTCAATGTGCTGAAATTGGTCCTGACCCCCCTGTCAGCACCTGCAGTACATGGTGGCAATCTTGGACACAGCCCAAGGCTTAACCTTTCTGCCCCAGGACATGGCTGAACGTTTGATTGCACAGGCCCAGATGGTATATAACAGGTATGTCAGCTAACTCGCTCCTACCCTCTATGCAGGGAAGTGATGAAGGTTTGGTATTGGGTTCTAGAACACAGTCTAGATCTGTTGGCAGTTCATGTTCCAGGCATCCAAAATGTCTTGGCAGACAGGCTAAGTAGGTCACAGTCCAGAATTCATGAGTGGGAGCTGTTGATCTCGATGGCAGAAGAACCGCTCGACGGATGGGGTCATCCAGAGTTGGACCTTTTTGCATCCTCACACAATGCAAAACTAGTGCTTTTCTGTGCACTCACTCCAGAGCCTGGCGTTCTCCCTCTCTTGAAAGGGGAGATTCCTTTATGCCTTTCTTCCCTTTCCTCTAATCCAGAGGGTGCTACTCAAGCTCCAAATGGAGGGGGCAACTCTGATACTCATTGCTTCCCTGTGGCCTCATCAGATCTGGTTCCCTTTACTGCAGCAACTGGCAGTGGAACCAGCTGTGCCTCTGCCCCTGTGCAAGGGCCGGCTATCTTAGGAACAGGGGTCTCTGGTCCATTTGGACCTCAAGTCACTTCATCTCCATGCATGTCTCCTGAAGACATAGTCATTGCTAGGTTTGGGGTGTCTCAAAAGATTGCTGATATTTCTCAGGGGTGTCTCAGTCATCAGGTCCCACAGGGGGAACTTCACTGTCAGTGAAGTAGGATCCACACGGAAGTTCTTCAGCGGTACAACTGGGGCTGCCAACGTCACCAACCCTGAAGGCATGAGTGGCCCTGCTCCATCCTCAGTTCTTTCCCACCATCGACTCGATCACATGGGTCTCCTTGGAAGCTCCAACACAGTTTTGCACCATTTTTCACCTACGGCTTTTTTATACTTAATTTTTTAGAATCTTTTTCTAAATAGATTTCTTTACCTCATTTATGTCGAAAGTTAATCAGACTTCTCACTTCTGTCACTGCCGCTGCGGAAAGATGTTCTCTTCAGATGAACACTCACTCTGTGTTGGCTATCTTGGGCCTAGCCACCACACCTCAGACTGCGAGCTCTGACAGAAGTTTAATCAAACCACCCTCAGGTAATGCAAAAAGGCTCTCAAAAAATTTCTTATGGAGCAACAGGTAGCCAGTTCTGAGCAGGGGTCTTCCAGAGTCCCTCTCTCCCAGTTGTTGGCAGGTTTGTCAAGCTCCCAGGTCACAAAGGCCTGAGATAAGTCCTCAGGGGGTCATAAAAAGGACTGAGATCCCTCCTTGCTGGACATCTGTATGACGCCCTGTCCCCAGGCTTCAATTAGCCGCCTGGCCAAGGGCTCTCCCAACCAGTTACGGTCACATGACACCAATACCTGCTGCGGTGCTGTGCCCTGCCTGCTGAGGGGCAAGCCAGGAGTGACCAGGAGAGCGAGGGGCTCAACAGGTGGTGGAAGTCTTGGGGGCACTGTGACCAGGGTGGAGCTCTGACGGATGGCAGGAGGACAAAAAATAAGGTAAATATAAAAAAGACAGATCGGGCTGCCCCAACCCCCTGGCAGCAGTCCCACTCCACAATGGCCTCTTCTTCATCATCCATGGGAACTCTGTCAGCTGCAGCGATGCCTAAGCCTGCTGTCCATGTCTGTATTCCTATCAGACCCCTACCGACAGCACCTCTGCCTGAAGTGCAAGGCGGCCAGTCGACCTCCGGGTCGTCAGCCACCTCTTCGTTGACGGTCCTCCCATCGAGGCCTGATGCTTCTCCGGGTCCTTGGGCTGCAGGCTTCTTGGGGTCTCAGGGCCCATGTGATGGGTTGTCGCCTCCTGTGCCATTGACACAGCAATCCACTATCATTGACTTCAACGACATTTTGACCAAATTGGGTTCACCAGCTGGGTGCATACAGGTTGGCTTTGCTGTCATCGTCACCACTATGATCTCCTCGGGCTGTTCCCTCTGGGCCCATCGTCAGTACCTCAGTCATCGGACCTGGAGCTGAAACAGGGTAAGGTCAAGGAGGAGTACCATCCTGTTCTCATCCTACCAGAGGAAGAGGAAGATCCTCTTTTCTCTGACAGGTCCACAGCTTTCTCAGTGAGTGAGGACTCTGTCAAGCATACTCCTAGGTCTCCTCCAGAGGACCCTACCTTCTTCAATGTTATGAAGCAGCTGTCCTCTGCCATGGGCTTCCGTACTGAGGATGAGGATGCCATCAAAAGAGATCTGGTGGATTTCTTAGAAATTCCAGTCTCCTCCTGAAGTCATTCCTCCTATCCTTCCTGCACTAAGGAGTGCCACAACTGCAGCCTGGCACATGCCTGACATGGTGCCAGCCATGCCCCACAAGGCTGATAAATTACGTCATGCTCCTCAGGATCTTCCACACTATGCTGTCCAACCAGAGACAGATTATGTGATTATAAAGATAGCCCATGATAGGTCCAAGGTGCCCAAGCACTTTAGCTTGCCCCCCCAACACAGAATGCCATAGGATTGATCTCTGGGTCAAGATGGTTTATGCCTCCTCCACCCTTGGGTTGAGGATTGCAAACTACCTTTCTCATATGGTTAAGTGCCAGAATACCCTTTGGAAGAAAGACTAGGCCGTGGCTCAGGCCCTTCCTGATTGTACCCAAAAACAAGAGGTTCTTAAGTGCCTGCAAAATGCTGAAGATATTAGCAAGCACCTCTTGCTGGCCCTCTATGATATCTCAGATACTGGTGACAAGGCTGCTGCCATCGGCATTAGTTTTCGTAGGCACTCCTGGCTGAGGGTCTCTGGTTTTCCTGCTAATGTTCAGCAAAAGTGCTTAATGCCCTTTTTAATGGCTCAAAGTTGTTTGGTCCAGATATGTGGGACATTATATATGAGCTGCAGGCGTCTGGCAGAGCTGTTAGGTCTGTCCATTCGCTCTATCATAGACAACCTAAAAGCAGACAGTTCCCTCCCTTTTGCAAGGTGTCTCACAAATCCTGAGCAGCCTCTCGGCCTCAAGGCAAATGCAGAGCCTCCACCACCTTGCTGACCCCCTCCTCTGCTGGAGCCGCAGCCAAGCTTGCCAGACCCCCCTCTTCCAGTCACTAACCAAGAGGTGGTGGTTGGTTCTCCTTCCATCTCAATCAATGGAGAACAGTCACATCAGATGCCTGGATTATTCAAATCATAGAAAGGGATCACATTATGGAGCTCATCACCTACCCCCTCCCCCTGGGTCCACATGTCTGTTCTCCGAGAGGAGGCATAGTCCCTTCTAAAAAAAGCTATCAAACCAGTACCCAGGCTCCAAAGAAACATGGGATTTTACTCCAGGTTCTTCCTGGTCCCCAAAAGAACTGGAGACCTGAGACCCATCTTAGACCTTAAGGATCTCAACCTGTATGCCCAGTACAAAATGTTTTGAATAGTAACTCTGCCATTCTTGCTACCCCTTCTCATGCAGGGTGACTGGCTGTGCTTTCTGGACATGCAGGATGTGTACCTATACATCTCAGTATTTCCACCCCACAGGAGATTCCTCCGGTTTCTTTTCCAGGATGAGCATTACCAATTTAAAGTATTGCCCTTTGGCTTGTCTTCTGCATCGCGGGTGTTTACTAAATGTTTGGCAGTGGTAGCTGCAGCTCCCCGAAGGAAGGGACTATATGTTTTCCCTTATCTGTGTGATTGGCTCCTAAAGGCCCCATCCCGGGAACAGCTCCTGCGGACTCTGGAGAGAACTCGTCAGCTGTTTCTCTCCCTGGACATTATGGTCAAATTGCCCAAGTTGGTCCTAGTCCTGTCCCAAAGGCTACAATACATAGGGACAGTTCTAGACTCTGCGCAGGGAAAGGCATTCTTGCCTCAGAACAGGGTGGAGTGTCTTATTGCCCAGGCTCAGGAGGTCACCCAGAGCTGGTATATCCCTGCGAATGTGTACTTGAAGCTGTTGGGATGGATAGCTGCGGCCATCCCCACTGATCCACTGGCCAGGCTCCACATGCGCATCCTCCAGTGGACTCTCCATACAATGGGACCAACACACAGACAAATTAGATCAGTTAGTGCTGGTTTCCTCCCCCAGTCCGCAAGGTGCTGCATTGGTAGATGGACCCCCTGAACCTGCTGCAAGGGGTCCCATTCCAGATCCCCCTTCCCCAGCAGATCCTCACCACAGATGCCTCAGACTGGGGGGCTCATTTGGGTCCCTTTCAAACTCAGGGCTTTTGGTCCCAAATCAAAACCTCCATGCATATCAATGTCTGGGAGATGCAGGCGGCCCTGTATGCCATGTGGGCCTTTAAGAACCATCTCCTCCCGGATCAGCTGTTGATTCAGTCCAGCAATCTTAGTGTCATGTACTATATCAGCAAGCGGGGGGGGGGGGGGAGTTGGCACATTCATGTTCCCCTGTACAGAGAAGCCATAAGTATGTGTTACTGGGCATTACACCACAGCTAACTCTCTCGGCGGTTCATGTCCCAGGAGTGCGAAACACTCTGGCAGACAGACTCAGTCCAGCATGCATGAGTGGGAGCTTCTCTCATCTATCTGAGAAGATCAGTTCAACAGATGGTATTGTCCAGAGTTGGACCTTTTTGCGTCCCCACTCAGCACAAAAACTGCCCAGTTTCTGCCCGCTCAATCCAGGGCCTGGAGTTTTCTGGCGAGACGTGTTGTCCCTCTCCTGGAGTGGGAGGTTCCTTTACGCCTTCCTTCCTTTTCCTCGGATTCAAAGGATGCTAATGAAACTGCAGATGGAGGGGGCCAGCATGATCCTGGTAGCTCCAAGTCTGGCTTTTTTTTTCTTTCTTAATCTCCACTTGCCTGGAGAACTCCTTCCGGCAACATCTGGGCTCCAATCCTCTACCTCCCCCTCGTGACTACTGCTCCCCTCTTACTCATGAGCCCCAGCACCATGTCCGGGTCTGAACCCTCCAGAGGTAGGGTCACCCTATCCACCCAGGGTGCTCTATCCAAGGGCAAAGTGCTGGGCACACGAGTAGCCCAGTTTGAGGGGAGGCAGTCCGGGGTTGGGAGTGTAGGCTTAGGAGGCCGAGGTGCCTTCATCTATCCCCAGGAGTGTTTTTTTTTCTTCATTATGTGTAGGTTTCTTTCCCCCTCGGAGTGCGGCTGACAAGGCAATGCCATGCGCAACTTCACCCCTCGTATCTGCTGTGCTGCCATGCTAGGCACCTCTGATCACCACTAGAGGCCGCTCCAGGAGCGATCACTTCCCCACAACCCTGCCCAGGAAGAGAGAGCAGTCCTACGGACGCTCGATCTCCTCCCCCCCGCCAACCCCCAGCGGCCCAGGCTCGTTCCCGAACCTGGGTCGCCGGCGTGAGGTGTGGCATCTAGCACCTCAATCCTCAGCACCACCGGGCCAGCCCAAGTTTTGCCCTGATAGATATGGTTCTCATAATTATAGCAGTTAGTGGAGGAACCTCTGGTCCCTCTCCCTCTCTGCAGGAATGTGACACAGGTTTAGGAGACCCTGGTACATCCCAACCTCAAGTCCCTCCATCTGCATGCTTGGTTCCTAAGGACATAGCCATTGCCAGGTTTGGGGTTTCCCATGTGGTGGCAGATGTCCCAGAGGCTGCTTGAAAACCCTCCATTCTAGCCAATTATGCCATGAAGTGGAAGATGTTTGCCATCTGGGCTGCCAGACATAGTTTGGACCCTTTTACTTGTCCGTTGAGCCAGATTTTGAACTACCCAATATCATTGTCAGACTCAGGTCTCCAGTACTCCTCCCTCAAGGTGCACCTTTCAACCATCTTGGCCTTCCATGAGCCTGTGGGTAACCGCACCATGGCTCAGCTGGATGTTTCCCATACCTTTTTGAGGGGTATCTTGCATCTGAAACCTCAAATTCATTCTCGTGTTCCGGTTTGAAATTTGAATTTTGTTTTGAAGAAATTGACCCTGTCTCCTTTTGAGCCAACCAGGACTTGCAAGCTACACTTCCTGTCGTGGAAAGCGTTATTTTTAGTTGCAGTTACTCCTGCTTGAAGGATTTTTGAGTTTCAGGCCCTCTGGTACGAGGAGTCTTATTTGACTTTTCACAGAGTGTCTTTGCACACGAATCCTAAGTTTCTCCCTAAGGTGGTGTCTGAGTTTACCCTGAACTGATCTGTCCACCTTCCTGTTTATTTTCCTGAGCATGCCAATCCAGGAGAAGCACTGCTGTATACGTTAGATGTGCATAGAACTTTGAAGTTTTACCTGCTCCAGACTAAGGAATGGAAAAAGTCGAAGCAGGTTTTTGTTTCTTTCACCCCAAGCAAAGAGAGCATTCAGATTTATTTTTGTTTCCTCTCTTTATGTTGTCTTTATTCTTTGTATTTTTCACTCCCCCCCCGCAGCATACACATGTGTGTGGAGACATGCATGCACAACAGGATCCAGCAGCCCCTTCCATCCCACCCAGACTTATGTCACCACTCCCTCTCACCTGCACTCCCACCGGACCTCCATCTGGTGGGAGCGGAACTACAGAGGAGCAGGCTGCCACCCCAGGAGGGGAGAGCTGCATAGCAGTGACTCAATCCTGTTCCAACCCCCAAGCAGGCTCCCCGGTGGCCTGAGGTCGTTCCCGAACCTGGGTTGCTGGCATGGCGTGAGGTAAGGTGTCCAGTGCCTCAGCACCACCAGGTCGTCGAGCATTCAGATTTCTAAACAATGTTTGTCCAAATGGCTGACAAATTGCATTGTGTTCTGCTACAATACATGTGGCAAAGAGTTGCCAGGAACAGTAAAAGCTCATTCCACAAGGGGCATAGCTACCTCTGTGGCCTATTTTGTTGGGGGGTAGTCTCAGCCACTGGCATTTGCATGGCTACCACCTGGAGTACCATCCATATCTTCACCAAGCACTACAATCTGGACATTGCCTTTAGAGGCCTGCAGATTTTGGCAGGGCTGTGCTGCAGGGCCTCCTGTCTTAAGTTTAGGGATGGCCTTCCTCCCAGACTGTTTCTGTGCATATGTAACTGCTTGGGACTTGCTCTCTCTATGGGACCTGATGACTGAGATACCCCCGAGGAAAATAGAACAGTTACGTAAGAACTTACCATAACAGTAAATCTTCGAGGGGATCTCAGTCATCGGGTCCACCTTCCCTCCCACATCCCCCTTTTTAAGGGGGCTCTCTCTTAGAACTAGATATTTGGTGTATCCAATCTTTCATATGGGCCTGGGCATATATCTGTCTCTGTCTCTCTCTCTTCAGTCCCCCATGGCTTGAGCCATGCTTCCTTTGTCTCCTGGGGAAAGAAATGAAGAGGAAGTGGGGCCTCTCATGCCTTTATAGGGTTGGTGACGGCAGACGACATCGGCGGCTCCACTTGTTCTGCTGAAAATCTTCCATGTGGATCTTGCTTCACCGATGGTGAAGTTCCATCTGTGGGACCTGATGACTGAGATCCCCTCGAAGATCTACTGTTACGGTAAGTTCTTACGTAACTGTTCTTTCAAACCCCAGATATCCTTAAATAATTAACTAGTGCAGTTAGCCTCCTGTGTTGAACTGCCCTGGAGAGAATGGCATTTTTGCAAATAATGGAACTGCTGCGTTCCAAAGGCACTCAGACTTATTACTCCACCTGCCAGTTCGGATGCCTCAGAGAGCTCTCCTCGACTTCTAAATACATTGTTATTTTCTCGATAAGTATCAGTAATATTACTTCATTTTTAAAAATATCTGGGCCCCGAATGTTATATTTAGTTAGCAAGTTTTACTTGAGTTTTTTAGCATTTTGTACAGTTCCTCATTGCTTCCAGAGAACCAAAGGGAACTGCGTTTTTCTGAGTAAAAACGTCATTATTTGCTTTATGTTATACCAGGGACCGTAGTCTCATTCATTTCTTACTGATTTTACTTTTTTTTGGTTCCTTTTTCCTCAGGAACCGACCGTTTCCTCGGTTCCCTTTAGTGTGGGAACCAGGTTGTTGTGGGGTTATTTGTGTTTTAGTGTGTGCCTGCACTATCTGACACTAATGTCAGAGACTCCACAGAAAAACAGGATAGGACCAGCTGGTTTTAAGAATTGTTTAACTTGTGGTCAGATTATAACTATAGCCAATAGGCACAATCTGTATGTGTCTTGTCTGGGTACCAGCCATATTTTTGCTAATTGCGATATTTGTAAAGCCTTCTTTCCTGAAATCCTTAAAAAGAGGACTAAGAAATTGGAAGAAATGGCTACTTCTGCCTCACCCTCGCAAAATACGGAGGAGGCTTCTTCCTCAAAAAAAGAGGTTCCTTCTGAGAAAGATAAAAGTAAGGTACCAGGAGAAAAATCCTCAGAGAAGGCCAATTCTTTCAAAGCAAAAAGACCTATGGAACTGGTCGCGGAACAGATTCCCGCTAAATACAAATACAAAGAAAAGCATACCAATGCATCTCCTACTGAAAAGGCAAAGACGCTGTAAGTGGACTATGCCCTTGGCTGAGGACATTGCTAAAGCCTTACAGACTCTGCAGGCTCTTCAGGCTGTCGGTTCCATAGTTTCTCCTCCAGTTCTTCCTGCCTCTCAGTCGGTTCCTTCCTCAGTTCCTCCTATGGTTTCCTCTGCTCAGGAACCAGCATATTTATATGAGAAGTTTGAGGAGGAGGAGGACGTAGGAGAACCCATAGAGCCTGATATTTCCCCAGAGCAAGACTTCGGTTCCCCTACCCGGAAAAGGAGGATTTCTCATCCCACAATGACTTCATAAGGCAAATGGTGGCACCCCATAACCTTTCTCACTAGCAGACAGAAGAGGAGGAGGAAGAGGAAGCAGTCTTCCTTGATATGATGGGGCTCACCCATACTAAGCATTAGAAAAACTTCCCAGATTGATAAACAGGTTATGTGCCCCAGCAACCCCGGTAGAAAGGAGGCTGCTGGAATCAAGAGAAAAAATTTGCTGCTCATAAAAGCAGTAGAGCCTGTCCCTCTTTCTCAGAGGCGCAAGGGCTTCTACTCAAGATACTTCCTGACACTAAAGAAAAACGGAGACTGGTGACCCATTTTAGAGCTCAGAATTCTGAATAAGCATGCAACAAAACCAAAATTCTAGATGGTCACTTTGGCCATGATAATTCCAACCCTCCAGCAAGGAGACTGGCTAGCCTCCTTAGACCTCAAGGATGCTTTCTTCCATATACCAATCCATTCAGCTCACAGAATGTACCTGAGGTTCAGACTGCCCTCAGGTCACTACCAGTTCACAGTTATGCCCTTTGGCCTAACATCAGCTCCAAGGGCATTCATGAAATGCCTAGCCATAGTGGTGAGACACCTGAGAAGACAAGGGGTCAGTCTTTCCCTATGTAGACAACTGACTGGTTGTGTGACAGTCCCCTCAACAGACCTGGTATTCCCTAGCCCTCATGTAGAGCACCCTGGAGGCCCTGGGGTTTGTGATAAACACCCAGAAGTCACAGTTGGAACCAGTCCAGTTCCTAGACTTCACTGGAGCAGAGCTGGACACCCTGCAAGGGAGGGCATTCCTCCCCCAGGACAGGGCAGACAGCATTTTGGAGCTGGCAGGGTCTTTTCAGTTAAACAGGCCCAGGCCAGCAAGGCATTTCCTGCAAGTACTGGGCCACATGGCAGCAGCCACAGCGGTGGTCCCAGGATCCAGATTTCAAATGAGGGACATTCAGTTCCACTTAAGATCTCAGTGGTCCCAAAGGCGCGAGATTCCTTGTCCAAGCTGGTGCCTGTCATGAGAACTCTGATACAGGTTCTACAATGGTGGCAGGACAGGGACAACCTCAGGGAAGGCGTACCCTTCCAGACAGAAACCCCAATGGTGGTCATTACCACAGATGCCTCCCTCCTAGAGTGGGGAGCACACGTGCTAGACCTTATAGCCAGACGGACTTGTTTCCCCCCCCCCCCAGGAATCCCTTCAGCACATCAACCAGTTGGAGCTCAGGGCAGTGTACCTGGCTCTGCAGTCGTTTGCCTCTCAGCTCAGGAGCAAGGTGGTACAAGTCAGAACAGACAATACTACCACCGTGTATTACATAAGCAGGCCACCAAGTCAACTCCACTGTGCACAGAGGCCATAAGGGTCTGGAACCTGGCCTACTCCCTTCAGGTGTCACTCTCCACCATCCACCTCTCAGGGAAAGACGGTGTTCTGGCAGACTTCTTCGACAGAATCAGTTAGAACCACCACAACTGGTACATCAGTACACAGGTACTACAGTCAGTGTTGAGAAGGTGGGGCACTCTGGAGATAAACCTCTTTGCCTCCACAGACAACCACCAGCTGCCACTGTTCTGCTGCAGGCCTCCGGCCTAGGGGACAGTGACACTGGATGCCTCAGCATTGGATTGAACAGACAAGTTTCTCTATGCCTTCCATCCTTTTCCTACGTTGCTCAGAGTCCTGGTGAAACTCGGGTCTCAACTGGCATCAGTGATACTGCTGGCACCGGATTGGGCAAGACGGCCATCCATGGTACGCCCTCCTGTTAACCCTGTCAGTGCCACGGCCAGTCTGCCTCCCCCAGAGGCACAGTCTGCTCATATCCTCACAGGGCAGAATACTGTTCCCCAGCCTCAGGTCTTTTCACCTGAAGGCTTGGCTCTTAAAGACTTAGAATTTGCCAGCCTACACCTTTCTGAGGAGGTATTGACTGTCCTCACAAAAGCCCTCAAATAAGAAAACTTACGCCTCAAAATGGAAAAGGTTCTTGATCTGGTGTGGAAACACTGGGGTTGACCATACTACAGTTGGGTTATCCATCCTTTTGGATTACCTGACCCTGTTACACTCTCTAGGCCACAGGCCTTCTGCCCTAAGGGTACATTTGGCTGCTGTTTCAGCTTAAATCTCTGCTGGCAAGGATAAATCCATGGCATCTCATCCAGTCTTCAGGAAGTTCTTTAAAGGACTACTCAACATTCACCCCCTCATTGAGGGAACCAGTTACACCATGGAACCTAAACATTTGAATTGCCAGGCTCATGGAGACCCCTTTTGAGCCTATGGCAACTGCAGATCTGAAGTACGTAACCTGGAAGACTGTCTTTTTAGTAGCCATTACCTCGGTAAGGCGACTAAGTGCATACATTCACCAAGCACTACAGCCTGGACCTACAGTCCAGGAGTGATGCTAGGTTTGGCACAGCAGTCATATAGAATCTTTTTCCTAAATAGGTTCTGTACCCTGCCTCCAAATGTACTGCTTGGTAGTCTGCAGTAGTTAAGCATATTGAAGGATTCTGGGGTTTGAAGAAAAAGTTACTCACCACAGTAATCTTGTTTCTTCCAAGGTATCCTTCAAAATTCTTAAAGTTCCCACACCGTCTTCCCTTCCAGAAAAAGGGATTCCCCTATCCTGCATGCCTGCTGGTCATTTTACGTTGTGTTATGGGTCAGTGTTGTGGTTAAGGAATTTTACAAACCAGTTTGTTCTGGCCTTCTTTTGCCCATTATAGGGGCCACACATTTTGAGTTTTTATCACTTGAGTGTGAATAAGTTGCTAGTATAACTAGTGAGGGTGCTTTCACCCAGTTAGGCTTTGTAATAGATCCGAGTACCTTTAGAGCACAGCAGTTACCAGCGGCAGCAGTTTGAAATTGGCATGAGCCAATGAGAGTCCCATTGTATGGATAAATTCCATTCACTCCAGGGCAGTTCACCGCAGGAGGCTAACTGCACTAGTTAAGCATATTGAAGGATACCTTGGAAGAAACAAGATTACTATGGTACTTTTTTCTTTTGGCGACTACCAGAAAAGCTTCCACCAGAGCCACTTATTCCATGAAGTGGAAGCAGTTTGCTTTGTGAGCTGCTTCTCATCAGCTGGATCCTTTTACATGTCTGGTAAATCAGGTTCTAGAGTATTTACTGTCATTGTCAGACACAAGATTGTAGTACTCTTCTATCAAAGTGCACTTGGCTGCCATTTCAGCTTTCCATATGCCTATTGACGGTCGTACGGTTGCTCAGCTGGAGGTGGTCCGTACGTTCTTGAGTGGCATTCTGTACTTGAAGCCTGCTATCCGCAATCCAGTTCCAGTTTAGGACCTAGATTTTGGTGTTAGAAAAGCTTACTTTGGCTCCCTTTGAGCCGACTGTGACTTGTGGCATATGCTTTCTTTCTTGGAAAGTGTTATTTTTAGTTGCTTTTACTTCTGCTCAAAGGATTTCAGAGCTTCAGGCCCTAATATTTGAGCCTCCTTATTTGATTTTCCACAAACACAGGGTGTTTTTGCGTACCAATCCTAAGTTTCTTCCTAATGTGATGTCTGAGTTTACTTTAAATCAAGCTGACCACCAACCAGTTTGTTTTCCTGAGCATGCCAATCCAGGGGAAGCATTGCTTCATACCTTAGATGTACATAGAATACTCAGTTACTATATACACCACACAAAGGTCTGCAGGAAGTTTTCACAACTTTTCGTTTCCTTTGCCCCTTGGAAAGAGTGCATACCTGTTTTTAGCAGTGCCTGTCCAGATGGTTGACCAACTGTGTTACTTTTTGTTATGGGAAGTATAGTAAGGAACTTCTTGGTGATGTTTGTGGTCATTCCACTAGAGGCATGGCTACTTCTGTTGTCTCTTTCAAAAATGTGTCAACTGCAATAATTTGTGTAATTGCCACGTGGAGTACTGTCCACACCTTCACTAAACACTACAGTCTGGATATTGCCTCTCGAAAAAGGGCAGATCTTCATGGATCTCTGTTGTCAGGTCATACCTATGGAACTTAGCCATCAGGCATCAGGATCACACGGAAACTTTTTCTGCAGAAGTCTATTGGGGGCTGCTCATGCCAATGTCAGATTCTGACATCACATACCCTATGTATATGTGGGTGGCCCCACTCCCTTCTCAGTTCTTTACAGCCGTCAACCATTTGCGCACAGACTCTGTAGAAGTTTTGTCATAGTTCGACTGCCAAAATTATTTGCTTTGTCTTTCATATTTGTCTTTGAATCACTTTATTTTAAAGTGATTCCTTTTGTCTTTGTATGTTGAGAACTAATCCTTCATTGGCTCTCTTCCATTGCTGTTGCTATAGAAAGAAGATTTCTTCAACTGACGAACACAAACTATGTGTCTGCTGTCTTGGGCCTGGCAGCAACATTCTTGCCTGTGGGTTCTGCCTGAAGTTCAGCCTCACCCGCTGGCGCAAGAAAGTCCTGTAGAAGTTCCTCATGGAGCAGCAGTGGTCTTTCGGGGCACCCCCTTTCCAATTGCCGGCATCTTCTTTGGGTACTCAGGCCATCAAGACCTCGAACAAGTCCTCAGGGAAACACTCTCATCGGAATAAGGGCTAGACCAAGGACTGCTCCCGCCAACGATGATCCCGATCCCTGTTGGACTCTTCCTTCTCTTCTCCCAGGATCACTCCGTCAACCACTTCGGCGTCAACACTCTGTTCCATGCAGGCCTCTGCTCCTATCAGGCCCCCTGTGGAGAAGTAGTCTCCCAGCCTTCACAGGGCTATGGAGGGGCTGTTGGCCTCTGGGTCGTCGGCCCCAGCCCTGCCAGAAACCTCAGATCTCGAGGGCCTCAGGCGCTGGGCTCCACTGTTTCTACTATGGTTACCGGTGGTTTGTCAGAGCTGGGCTCCACACCCTTTCTGTCGTTGGCATTCCCTTTCGCTATCTACCTTAGTGCCATTCTTTTCTCCTTTACCACATCTCTCATACAACAGTTTGTTCCATGACCAGGGCCATCACTGCCCGTGCTGTTGGGTGTTGCCTTGGCATTAAAGCCAGTTCGATCCATCCTCCCCACGCCTTCTAGGAAGCAGTCGGTACCAGCCTTGGAACAGGCCAGTGTCAAAGAGGAGTTCCACACTGATCTCATTCTCCCTGAGGAGAACAGTGAGGAAGAAGAAATTGAGGTGGACTCCTCTGAGAGGTCTGTTGACTCCTCCAGGAGTGAGGACTCAGTCAAACACACTCCAGGTCTCCCCCTCCTTGGAGGACTCCTCTAACATCATGAAGCAGCTCTCCTCCACTATGGGGTTCCAGACTGAAGAAGACGATGTCACAAGGAGGAATCTGGTGGATTTCATAGAGATCCCAGAATCTCTACCCAAAGTTATTCCTCTTCTGCTGCCAGTCTTGAATGAGGCTGCCACTGCTACCTAGCACAGGCCCAGCCATGCCCAGAAAGGCTAACAAGCTTCACCAGGCACCTCAGGGGCTGCCCTTTTATGCAGTCCAGCCAGAAACAGACTCAGTGGTAATTAAAGCTGCTTATGACAGGATTAAGGTTCCTAAGCACCTTAGTTCCCTGCCCTCTGACCAGGAATCTAGGAGGCTAAACCTCTGGGGCAAGAGGATTTTTGCCTCTGCCACTTTAGGCCTTAGTATTGCCAGTTACTTGACATCTGATTAAGTACCAGAACACCCTCTGGAGGAAGGGCAAAGCTGCTGCCTAGGCTCTCCCTGAGGGTTCCCAGAGATGAGAGCTTCTCAAAGTGCTCCAGGCCTCAGAAGATGTCAGCATCACCTCAGCCACCTATGATATTGCTGATAGTACAGCCAGGGCAGCTTCCTCCGGCATTTGCCTCAGAAGGCACTCCTAGCTTAGAGTCTCTGGCTTTGCAGCTGACATCCAACAGAAGGTGTTGAATGCCCCTTTTGTGGGTTACAGACTTTTTGGTCCAGATGTGCAGGATATCATCAATGACCTGCAGGCCTCTGGCAGGGCTATTTGATCTGTCCACTCCCTTTACCATACCCAGTCCAGCAGTAGGCCGAGAGGTCCTCATTTCATAAGGTCTCTCACAAGTCCAATTCTGGAACCAGGATCTGGAGCAAACGTAGAGTCAGCTCTGCCTTGCTCACCCCCTCCTCCACCTCTGGTTTCTCTGGCAAGCAATCCAGAGGAGGAAGTGTGTGGTTCAGCTTCAGCCTGACTCCTTGACAGATAGCCCCCCTTGTTACAAGCCAGGAGGTGGTGGTCGGAGGTTAGTTCTCCCTCCATCTGTCCCAATGGAGAACCATTACTACAGATGCTTGGATCCTGCAGCTAATCGAAAAGGGCCATGCTCTAGAACAGCCTTCAGATGTTCCCCCAATTCCCACCTCTCATCCTCCGGACCACACAGAGATGTTCAAGGAGGAAATTCTTGACTTGTTGCACAAAAGGGCAATAGAATCAGTGCTCAGGTGACAAAGGAACAAGGGGTTCTACTCCAGGTTCTTCCTGGTTCCCAAAAGAACAGGGGACTTGAGGCCCATTCTAGACCTCAGGGAGCTGAACCTTTTTATCCATTATAAAAAGTTCCAGATAGTCACTCTGCATGGCCTCCCTCTGTCCAAGCAGGGTAACTGGCTGTGCTCCTTCGATATGCAGGATGCCTATCCGCATATCATGGTTCACCCCCACCCCGAGGCAGTACCTGCAGTTTCTGTTCCAGGGGAAGAATTACCAGTTCAGGTTATGGCCCTTTGGCATATCCTCCATGCCACTGGTATTTACCAAGTGCTTAGCAGCTGTAGCAGCAGCCCTCTGGCATGAAGGCCTCTATATGTTCCCATACCTGGATCACTGGATACTGAAAGACCAGTCCAGAGAGCTGCTGTTGCTAACTCTAGAACACACCCTGCAGTTGTTCCAATCCTTGGGCAATCAGCCCAAATCTGTGCTGACCCTGTCCCAGAGGTTACAGTACATAGGAGAGGTTCTGGACTCTACTCAGGGCAAGGCCTTCCTCCCCCAGAACAGGGCAGACCACCTCATTGCCCAGGCCCTGGAAGTGACTCAGCCGGTATGTTCCATCCAGGACATTTTTGAGGCTACTAGGCCTAATGGCTGCAGCCATCATTTTGGTCCCCTTGACCAGGCTGCACATGAGGGTCCTGCAGTGGATACTCATGGTCCAGTGGGATCAGCACTCAATCTAAATCATCTGGTCCTGATCTTCTTCTCAGTCCTTAAAATGCTTCACTGGTGGATGGGTCCAGTCAGTCTCTTAAAATGGGCCCCCTTCCTTATCCCCACTCCTCAGCATTTCTGTACCATGGATGCTTCAGGTCTGGGTTGGGGAGCCCACTTAGATCCTTATCAGACCTAGGGCCCCTGGTTCCAATGGGAGACTTGCCTCCAAATAAACATCTGAGACAGGAGGGCAGTTCTGTGTGCCTTACAGACCTTCCAGAACCATCTCACCCTGGGCCCTCTGTTGCTGCAGTCGGACAACCTCAGTGTGGTCTATCACATCAACAAGCAAGTGGGGGGGGTGGACTCATTCCTACCCCATGTGCCAGGAAGTGATGAGAGTCTGGTGCTGAGTTCTAGACCACAGTCTGGAACTGTTACAGCCATCCATGTTTCAGGTGCTCACAATGCCTTGGCAAACAGCCTCAGCAGGTCACAGTCCAAAATGCACAAGTGGAAGCTGCTGACCTCGGTTGTAGAAGACCTGTTCAACAGGTGGGGTTGTCCAGAGTTGAACCTTACTGCGTCCCCACTCAATGCAAAACTGCTGTGTTTCTGCTCGCTAGATCCAGGGCCCAGAGTTTTCTAGCGAGGCGCATTGTCCCTCTCCTGGAAAGGGAGGTTTCTTTATGCCTTTCCTCTAAATTCAGAGGGCGCCACCCTAATTCTGGTGGCTCCATTCTGGCATCGGCAGATAGGTTTCCATTGTCAGAAAACGCACTCTGGTGGCAGACTTCCGGTTCTGCCACGGACCTCTAAGCAGAGCTTCGTGAACGCCTCACGCCTCGCCAGCATAAATAAGTTTAATTTCTCTCCTGGAAAGCAGTAAATGAGAGGAAAGTCTGCAAAGATGTCAAAGGACCCCCGTAAGAAAGATAAACAGGGCCCGTGGAGGCTGGGAACACCAAAAAAAAATGCAGAAACCGATGCGGTCACGGAGGGCCATAGGCCGCAAATCAGAAGCCGTTCACCGAGCAGCTCAAGAGGGTCAGATTATGACATAGATGGAAAGCGGGATAAACTAACCCGGTCCCGATTCGAAGCAATCTTGAAAGAGATAAGAGCTTCCAGAATGGATACGAAAAAAGACTTACAAGGGCTGTCTACACAACTGTCGAAATTAGATCAGAGGATCGAGGAGGCTGAGACGAGAATATCGGGTGTGGAAGATGTAAATGCCAGCTTGAGCCCAGCGGTTAGTGCCCTACTACAACAATCGGTGGCGATGCAAGCTAAAGTAATAGATTTAGAAAGCAGATCGAGGCGGAATAACCTGCGGCTATATGGGCTTGCGGAAGGGGCAGAGACAGCTCCGATAACTGCATTCGTTGAAAACCTGCTGCGTGATATTCTAGAGCTACCCCCAACTTACGACTTAAAAATTGAAAGGGCACACAGAGCGCTGGGGGCTAGGCCGCAAGACCCGAAGGCTAGACCTCGCTTGATAGTTTTCATGGTGGCGAGTTTCCAAACTAAGGAAGACATCCTTCATAGAGTGTGGTCCAAGAAGGAGCTGACATACCTGTCTTCAAAAATAACGGTAGATCATGACTATCCTGCAGAGATACAACAGGCCAGGCAGCAATACACCCTGATACTGCGGGCACTACGAGAAAAGGGGATCCGCTTTCAAACCCCCTTCCCGGCCAAACTGAGGGTTTTCTGGCAGGATGGTGTACAGACATATGGCTCACCATATAAAGCCTTGGAGGCCTTGAAACAAAAGGGAATTAAGTTATCAGCGGAGGACATGGAGTGGATAGACAAGAAACAGACATTCTTTACTGACTGGTTCCAATCGGGGTTACAGTGGAGGGGTTCCTCATCGAGGCAGCTTATGGATTCATTAGAGAAGATAAAGAGTATGCTGCAGAAAGACGCTTTGCGAAGAAGCCCGGAGATGAGAGAAAATAATAGATGAAAAACAAGGGCCTGCTTGATCAGTGACAGTTTAACTAAAGGGACTTAACAGTCTCTTGGATTGCTGGAGCGGCCGATACACGGACAAATCAGACTATTATGACGTTTTTCTCAAATTGTCTCCCCTGCCCCTTGTGTCTACCTCCCTCATGTTGTTGACCCTAAGGGGTTTGGTTTCAGTGTACCCCCACCCTGTGTCTTGCTGCCTTGTGCCCTTGTGTACCTGTCACCCGGAATGATGATAATTGATTCTCAAGACTAGGAGATTGTATACATCCTCAATACTTGTCAGCATGAGCAGGAGATAAGGCCTCGTTGTCGAGGCACCTTTAAGCTCAATGTTGGCAGGAGATGGGGAAAGGGGAAAAGGGGAAAAAAGTACGGGCAGGGAGGACGCGGTGGGAGGGGAACGGGCGAGAGGTGTGAAATGCATATTTACAGACATGGGGGGCACTGGGGGGTGGGGTGGCAGGGGTGGTGGAGGGAAGTGCTTAACCTCCAGAAGTAAAGTTGGACAACTGGAATGGAAGGAGGGAAATATTAAAAGAATGGATGGGCGAGGCGGGGAGAGCGGGGGCGATATCAATTGGGAATACAACAGTCTTATGTGCGTGGGAGGATAACATAGAAGAGAACCCACCGAAAGCGGTGTTTTCCTTACGAGAAAGATCTCTAAATAGAGACGTTTACCCCTCGTATCTGCTCAAACTTAGATCTTGCAAAGAGCAGAATAAGGGCCCCACAGAGTTGGATGCCCCTACCTTGGAAGCAAAGGAATTGTTATATAATAAAGAGAGTTATATAATTAGACTAAGTAGCAGACACTGAGTAAGTCTGCACAAGTTTGTAAGGTACCCTGTTTACATATTTACTGTTTTATGGTTTTTCTCAATATTAAGTAAGCCTGAATGGGAGAACGTTGTTCAATGGGAGGGAGCTCTGGCCTCAGCCCTTAACTCATGAATGCAGAGTAGCGGTACAGGTGGGAAAAGGAATGGAAGAGAAGCCACTATAACCTTGAAGTCACCCTGTGGTCCTGGAGAGGTTTCGTTATCAAGGGAGGAACTGGGTGGGAATTGGATAGATGGTAGAGTAGTAGTAACAGGTTTAAAGGATCACGCCAAAATACTAAATGAGAGAGTGGGCTGGAGGGATAAGAAAGGCGTGGAATGTAATTGCAAAGTTACTGAAAGATGTGAGAATGGATAGTACCACAATAATATGCTCGATTAATGTTAATGGGTTAACAAACCCGGTCAAGAGGAGCAAAGTACTGGCTTGGCTCAGAAAAGAGAAACCTGATTTTATAATGTTACAAGAAAACGCATCTCTCCCCTCTCGAGCATACCAAGTTAGGAAAAATGGGTTTTAATTATGAGACCAGTGCATCCTATGGCCGGGGAAGGAGGAGGGGAGTTTCGATACTGGTACCTAAGAAAACAATATTTGAGGTAATAGATAAGTGTGCGGATAAAGAGGGGAGATATGTGTTCCTAAAAGGGAAATATCATGGAGAGATCCTAACATTGGCTTCGGTGTATGTCCCACCTGGTTCTGATTTTCAAATCTATAGAAGTATAATGTTGAGATTACAGGAATGGGCGGAGGGACAGGTTATTATAGGGGGCGACCTAAATATAACAATGGATCCAAAGATGGATAGTACGTCATTGACAAGGCAGCGAGAGAGGGGGATATCGCTTAGATGGGGGCAATTTCTGGGGGAGTTGGGATATATAGATGTGTGGAGAAAGGGACATCCCAGGCAAAGAAACTACACCTTCTTTTCACTACCACATAAAATCTTCTCGAGGTTGGACTATTTCTTGTTGCCGAAAGAGATGTTGGCCAGAGTGAAGGATAGTTGGATGGGGTCTATGACAATCTTGGATCACGCCCAGATTTTTCTGCAGGTAGACTTGGGGGGCTTTCGGAAAAAAACATTTTGGAGACTAAATGTCTCCTTACTGCAAAATAAGGAGGTTAAACAACAGGTAAAAGATACTATTAAATGGGCGATAGAAGAGAATGCCTCCCCGGATATATCCTCAGCACTTCTATGGGATACTATAAAGGCCATTGTAAGGGGCAAATTAATATCCATAGCAGCGTATAAAAAGAAGCAAAGGGGAAAGAAAAATAGAATCCTTGAGAAACTAGATAGAAAATTGGGAAGCTAAATTAAAAGCCAAATATGATAGAGAAGTGTGTCACAGACTAAATAAACTAAAGAAGGAACTAAATGAGCAGTTGGAATATCAGATCGAACAGAAGTTGTTATTTATAAAACAGGGATACTATGTAGGGGGGCCCCAGAGCAGCTAGAAGGCTGGCAGCTAGATTGCGCAAACAAAAAGCAAGAGCGTACATAGTTAGGGTGGAACATCCTCAAAGTAAGGTTTTTAAACAAACTACTCTGGATATAGCAGAGGCCTTTAAATCATATTACAGCGAACTGTATAGGGCCCCTACCCAGGGTGAGAGGCGTGAGATGAGGCAGTATCTGAACAAAATCACTCTCCCCAGAATTTCAGAGTCAGCCCAAACACAACTTGTTAGACCGGTGACAAGTGAAGAACTTAGCCAGGAAATATCTAGATTAAAAGCAAATAAATGTCCAGGGACAGATGGCTACCCAGCAGAAACGTACAAACATTTTCAGGACCAATTTTCCCCTTTATTGCTAGAAGTATTCAATGATACCCTTTTGACTGAAAGATCTCCCCCCGAGTCATGGTCACAGGCGGTTATTTCGGTAATACCAAAGGAGAATAAAGATCCCAGATTTTGTTCCGCTTATCGGCCCATCTCTCTGCTTAATACGGATTATAAGCTATTCATGGCCATAATGTCCCGTAGAATACAACACCTTCTACCGTCGTTAATAAATGCGGACCAAACAGGATTCATTCCGGGAAGACAAGCCCAGGATAACTTGAGAAGGACAGTGCATGTCCTGGATCATCTGGGTCATACCGGGCAGCCTGCTATCCTCCTCAGCTTAGACGCTGAGAAGGCATTTGATAAAGTCTTGTGGTCCTTTCTTCGGGTGGTGCTCGGTCGGTTTGGATTCCCAATGCAATTTGTGACCTTGATTGCAAAGATATATGCCTCTCCAAAGGCATATGTGAGAGTATACGATCATCATTCAGGGGTGTTCCCACTGGAGAGAGGAACGCGGCAGGGATGCCCACTCTCTTCTCTTTTGTTCGCACTATATTTAGAACCATTGGCTCAAGGGATACGGGAAAATCAAAACATACAGGGGGTACAATTAGGGGAGACCCCGCAAAAACTAACGTTATACGCGGATGATGTACTCATGTACTTGACCCACCCGGAGGCCTCCTTGCCTAACCTGTTTCAGCATCTGAGGGAATTTTCAGCCCTTTCTGGTTACACACTCAATGAAGGTAAAACAGAAGTATTGAAACTATACTTCCAGCCGACGAACGAGCTTAAAACGAGATTCCCTATGAAATGGGACCTGCCCCATATGAAATATTTGGGGGTGAGGCTGACGCAAGTAACTACTCATATGGTCCAATTAAATTACTTACCAGTGGTGAAGCAGGTGCAGGAGGATATGAGGAGGTGGAGGCTTTTCCCTGATTCCATTTGGACTAGGGTCCAGGCAATTAAGATGAAGGTACTTCCCCGTTTTTTGTTTTTGTTTCAGTGTGTGCCCGCCCCAATATTGCTTAAACAAATAGGAAAGTGGCAAAAAATTTTAGGAGACTTCATTTGGTGTTCCAGGAAGCCTAGAATTAAGGGTCAGACTTTATACCTTCCCAAAGAGATAGGAGGATTTGCAGTCCCATGCTAATGGGATACTGGATAGCAACACAGTCGAGGGTGATCTTGTTATTACAGCACCCAGATTATCAGGCCAGGTGGAAGGAGGTGGACCAGACAATTGCCCTATCCTCCCCTACTAGCACAATGCAAGATTCTGAACCCAAAGCCAGGATGGGGTAGGACGCCATTCGTCGGGACAGAGACGGCCTTAACAGGCTACAGGCAGGGACTAATGAAAGGCCTATCTAAGGTCTATAGGTGGAAATATACCTGGTGGACTATAAATAAGGAGAGCATAGCCTTTATAGATCCCTGGTATAAAAAACAGGAGAGGAGGGGATTTCTGGCCCCCTGGCAACTTCTGATAGGGGAACAGGTTATCTCATTTAAGGAGGCGCAGACTAAATTTGGCTGGGGGGGTGGAGTTAATATATTATTATCAGATGAGAGATTACATAACGAAGGAGATGAGAGTATCAATGAAAGGGGGGGGTTCCAATACCGAATACTATCGAAAGCATATGGGACTCGAGCAGGGGGGAAGAGGGCCATCTCTGTCTTATACAAGAAATATCTAACCGACCTGCAGTATACATCTGATTACATTAAAGATAGATGGGAAAGAGAACTGCAGATAACTTTATCTGCTAAGGATTGGTTGGGGGTGTGGAGAAATACGTGGAATACAACTGCATCCCCAAGCTGGAGGGAATTTCTGTGGAAGTTAAGAATACGGTTCTTTAAGGTGGCATATTATCTGGGGAGAGGGTGCACTCCGAACCCAGCTGGTTGTTGGAGAAATTGTAATGCGGGGAGGGTGAATTTAGTGCATATTTTCTGGGACTGCCCGGTAGTGAGGGAGTTCTGGGAGAAGATACAAAAATATATGAAGAAGTTGTTTAGCATAGAGTCCCCATTGGGACCTGAACATATGATCCTGGGTTTACACCCGGAGAATCTGAGGGGGAAAGAAGCGAAGTACCTTTGGAACATACTGACCGCTGCTGCAGGGAAGGCAATAACCAAGAGGTGGTTACAACCTAAGGCCCCTACCTGGGGGGAGTGGGTGGAAATAATAGAGGGAGTGAAAGTATTAGAGAGAGTTACTTTTTCACTCAGACAAAATCGCCATCTTTACATAACTAGGTGGACAAGATGGGAAATGTCGGAGGAGAGAGCTGGTGAAGAAGGTGGGTCCTGAAACAGATGGAAGGGATAAACTAATAGCTTAAGATAAAGTAGGGGGAACTTTAGCAGTGTATGGGAGGGCGTGTTATTGTAGTCTATAAACTCAAGAACTGGTTTCCTACAGTAGAAAGAGGGATGGCAGGATAGGTAATGAGGAAGGGGACTGATGTGGTGTTATACTAGGGCATTTGGTGGGGAGGGGGGTTGGAGTGAGACTCCCAAAAGAGCACAGGAACAAGAATGAAGTGAAGGAGTTCTCCAATTAGTAGGAAGGCTGAAGTTTTTATTTTAGTTGGGTTAAATTGTATGGAAAGTGAATAGTGGGTTTAGTAATTTGTATTAAATAATGAGAGTATGTAATGATATAAGGTCATACACAAGATGTTATGAACTTGAAATGAAGAACTTTAATAAAGCTGAAGTATAAAAAAAAAAAAAAACGCACTCTGGTGGTCAGGCCCTCTACTCCCACAGTGCCAAACCTCGAAGTGCAGTATGTGAACAGGAGACAAACAGGGTAACCCTTCTGTCTGTTTTGGGTCTAAACAACTACCAGTCTCGAGTCCCGGGGTCAAATATGAACCCTTTTTCACTATCATGCCCAGTTAACAGGTTCAAATATCACACTCTCTTCGGGGAAATGCAGTGGAATACTTCACTCAGCGGGCACCCAACCTGGTTCACAATCTCCCTTTTTGACTCAATTGAGACCTAGGTATTTTTCTCACCTTGGTGCATATGGTAACACACTGTTA